>OU026156.1:134826370-137236633 GCA_907269105.1 Volucella inanis
ATATAATCTTCACGAGGATATTGACAATATGTGAAGACGACGACAATAAGAGACAGACAGACTCAATTGAACATATTGTAATTGGATGCGCAATGCTGGTAAACCATGAGTACCATAAACGCCACAACGATGTTGCAAAGATTGTTCACCAGGAACTTGCCTTGAGGACGAAGCTTGTGAGCTGCAAGAAACCATACTACCAGTACCAAGCTGATGAAGTTCTTTCCAGCAACAATTTAAAACTTTATTGGGATCGTCAAACGAGTATGGATCACACAATAATTGCCAACCGCCCGGACATTGTGTGGATAGACACGAGAAGGTCGATAGGAGTTATTCCTGCGACCAGTAATATAGCTGCCTCTCGGACTGTTCTATATGAGTTCGCTATGCGTAGGGCACCGCGTGTCTGGACTACGGCCATCTGTTTCCTGTATTTCTCCTGTTGTAGAGCTGCAGCCCATAATTCAGTCCCACACAGGAGGATAGAATTTGTTACTGCCATAAGCAGTTTTATTTTGGTAGCAGTCGGGTCTGTCATAGAGGCCTGTAAGCTGATGGAGTGTCTGAGTTGCCTTTCTCCTTGCTGATTAGTACTAGTCGTTGCATTTTCCACCTTCTGAGAAACACCGTTTGTTCAATGTATTTGTTGTATATGTTCAAAAGCAGGTGTGGGGATATCTGTACCGTATTTTTAAGAACCTCTGCTCGCATTCCGTTAAGGCCAGGAGCTTTTCGGGGGGTTTGGTGGGGTGAGTTGGGAAAAGGTTTTCCACTATTTTCCTCATTTTTTTCTCGCTGAGGTCCGGGCTTGTCATATATTCTCCCAGTTTTTGCATAACGACCAAAGATCTTTGCTCAAATCTCGGCGAAGAGCTTCCTACTTGTCCCTTTTACTTTGTTTTATTGCTTTTTGAGCTCAGTGCTTGCATTACTGAACTCCGTTACTGTGTTCGCAGGGAATTTCGCATCTCGTCTTCTCCATCTGGTGATCTCAGATGTAGGCATTTTCTTCGAAGAGCGTCGATCTCATCGGTCCACCAGTATACTGCTTTGGTTAACGAAGTAGAAGCGTGGTATTGATGCATGCTTGGTGTTTCAGCATTCCCCGCCATTTTTGTAGCCGTGTTTACGTTCTCTTCGAGAGCAGATCTGAGTAGCTTCTTGTTGAGTCTGTTAACATTCCATCGTGTTTTTCGGTTCCAATTCGGGTTGGTGGCGCGCTCTTTTTTGCATATTTCGTAAGCGATATATTGATGATCGCTGCCTGTGAAGTCTTTTATCTTGGCCGACGTTTGTTCTGAGGTAATGGTTATATCCGGGATTGTATCTTCACATCCAGGTCTCCTGAATATAGAATGGTTGCCTATGTTGACTACATTAGTACCTCTTCTTGCTGCCATTTTGAGTATGTACCTTCAGCGTAAGTTTGAATTTGGTATACCCCATTCCTATGCTCTGGCATTGAAGACTCCGGCGACCAGCACTTGACCCTCTATATCTTGTATACAGTCTTTTATCTAGGCAAAGCTTCTTTTGCTGCCTTGGTTTTAAACAGTTATTTTAATCGCGTTTGGGATCCAAATAGCAGCGGTTCCCAGGGGGTCTGTGATCCAGTGTGGTCGTTCTTTATTCTTATTGGCTTTTTCTCATGTGAATGTGTGAAAACTTTTCTGCTCCATTCTCGTTGGGTTGCCCTAGTGATTCAGTTTCTGCTGGGCTGCTGGAATATTTTCTATCACCACGACCTGGCCTTTCTTGCTCAATAAGGTTGGGTTTTAACGCGTTGCTTCCTTCTCCGTGTTCAGCTAAAATTGCCTTTATCTTTCCTTTACATCATCAGTTCCCTTAATTTGGAGACACTCGATTTTACCTCCATTCGCTAGTTTTATTTTTCGAAGGAGGTCTTTACATTTGATAAAAGACTCTTGCTCCGTGGCTCTTATCTAATCTGTATGTATACCCATAAGTAACCGACCCGGTTTAAACTATTAATTCAATGCTAGAGCGAGAGGGGAGAGTAATCTGTAGGTGTTTTGGGAAGAGGGGAGTTTGTTACGTGCGGAATGGGTTATGGGGGTTAAATGTTATCAGCGTTTTGGTGGTTAGTAGTTTTTGTAGTGATATGGAAGAGCGTGTGGGTAATTTGAGGGTGTTTGGTGAAGAAGGGGTATGTAATTTGAGTTGTTAAAGTAACATGTGCGAATCGAAGACGGGGGTTAGGTTGACGGTGAGGAGTGAATAGGTTTGCTGAAATTAGGTATACTTAGCAAAGAGTGCTAATAATGTTAGAAATAATAATGTTGTACTTTACCTTTTCGAGTATATTGTTTATGGAATTCGTTGGAGTGGAAATTAGGATGATAAATGTGTTGAAAGAATTTTGTTCTTTCTTTTATCTTGCTGGCCACATTGTTTTTGAGAAATTTAAGCAATTTTATGAACAAATTCGCGGAATTATGCCGAAAAATGTTCTTGGTCGTTATCTCCTTGATCATATAGTATTAGAAAACAACTACATTTTAAACTTCTAATGATGTGCTTTATCTTTCCGAACACACTTTTTATGGTTTTTTTTCTCTATCTCGCTGACCGTATTTTGTTTTTAGGGAAGTTGAGTGAACATAGCGTGAACAATTTTCAAGATCATGTTAATGAGTTGTATTCAAAATCTTGGGCTTTATCTTTTTGAACATATTGTTTGTGGAATTTGTGGACAAAATTAATGCGAGGAATAGAGGCGATTTCTTATTACTTATCTGGACCGTAGAGAATTAGAAATAATGCGAAATTTCGGGTAAACAATTTGGGAAAATCTAAACATCTAGAGGGTTTGAAGACCATAAAACTTAGAAAACGATACCGGATTTTCAACGTCTATCGCTGCCAAACTAAATAAGGGCTAATAGTGTTAATTGAATTGGAAAAGAACAAGGTGTTCTTACCTACTCGTTTTAATACTATGGATGACAACGGCATCAAGGCCTTATCGTCAAACGAGATAGAGGTACTGCGATCTGTGGGGAGTTCCTTCGAATTGGAATTCCACCCTGTAGAAGAAGAACCAGAAGCGTTGAATGAGTTAGAGATATAACACTCACAACCATTTATTTTTTAAAGAATATAATAATAATAATAATAATGATAATAATAATATTTAAAAGTATTCTTTTTTCTTTTCCACAAAGAATTTTCAGGTGAAAAACGATTATTCAACACACATCAAGAAATTTACATGGACGTAAAGTTGAATTTCGCATCAAGGATATGCCAGACAATGTAAAAAAAACATGTTGGATTGAAAATGCAATCAAGGGCATTTTTAAATGTTACGGAAAACTTGGATTGGGTGAATTATGATAATGAAAATTTTCTAAAGCAATTCAATCTAAGTGCAGACACTTTTCGCATCAGTGTAGCATGGGTGAAGCTTCCTGCTGGGAGAGCAAATGCTCGAAAGAAAAACTATAATTCTTTTGATAAAGAATGTATAAAAAGAAAAGGCATCATTGTAGTAAAAACAGAGACAACCTTTGTTTAACTTGAGCACTAGTTATAGCAGTTGTTCTAATGGACAAAATTCCGGAATACACATTAATGAACTTCAAGATGTGCGCACCGCAAATTTAATAAACACGGTCGGTATTACTATACCCTCGGAAGGCTGCAGTACTCCGAAGCTCTGCACTTTTCAAAATTAATTAAAGCAGTACATGATTGCAGTATACGAATATGGAAAAAAACGAACGAAATATTATATTTGAAGATACCGAAAATAGTAGTAATAAGAGACTTAATTTATTATAATTCAAAAACCACTTTAACGTTATAAGCTCTTTGACAGCAGCATTTTCTTGTGTTTATTATTGTGAAATTTGCAGTGAATCATACAAAAATAAGAATAGCCATAGATGTGTAAAGTTATGTCCACAATGTCAACAATAATCACCTACTTGTCCTAGGTAGATACCTGAAATTGTATGTTAAGATTGCAACAGGAGTTTTAGAGAGAAGGACTGTTTTGATAATCAATAGGTATCCGGGTCAATAGGAAAGGCAGCCATTTGTGAAATAGTAAAAATGTGTGTCTTTTGTCTTAAAACGTACAGATCGGAATGAAAGAACACACTTGTGGTGTGTGCAAGATATGCAGGCATGTCCCTCAAGAGCAATTGTGTTATATTCAACAGGACATTCGAAATCCGAAATTTAAAGACGTTATATGTGTTTTATGATTTGGAGAGTCGTAAGAAGCAATTATCCGTGAAAAAAAAATTATGTATTTTTCAACAAAGATGTGACATTTGCTTATATGATATATATCTTCACTTTTGCCAGAAGTGTAAAAAGCGAAACTGTATTATCAGGAATGAAAGTCGACGGCTTTTGCAAGAAATCCAAACAAGTTTTCGAATTTCATGGGTGCTTTTATCATAGACACACATGTTTAAAATATAATCGCGATATGTCCATAAACAATATATATTCGCTATGAAAAAACTCTTGCTAAATCATCACGTTTAAGACAGCTTGGATATAATGTTGTTGAAATGTGGAATTGTGAATATCTGAAATTACATCCAATAATACAAAATACTCCATTAAATCCTCGCGATGCATTTTACGGAGGGCGTACAGGAAATACATATAATTATTATAAATGCAAGCAAGGTGAAAAAATTCAGTATATAGATGTGTGCTCTCTTTATCTCTTTTCCATTGGGTAACTCTAAAATAGATTTAAAAAACATCAACGGAATTATTAAATATAAAATACTACCACCTGAGCTGTTATTACATCCTGTAATTCTTATAAAACAAAATAATAAACTCATTTTTACATTTTGTAGAACATGCAGTGATGAACTATCTCACGCAATATTAATGCAGAAAATTCAGAAGATATAAAAATTGTATCGAATAGTATTCGTCTAACACGAGAGCAAGAAGTAATCACCATTCCGGATATAAAAACTTACAAGCGCGAGGCAGAAAACGTAGGTTTCTTAAAGATCATAGTTCGGTTTTAGAAGAACGAAACTCTGAAAATCAATGTACGATTTATATATATAGGGTGTATAAGAAATTATACACGTGGACAATTGTTTAAAAAAGGAGGAAATGTAAAAACAGAAGCCAGTTCAATTTTAACGATATTTTTATTCACATAGAAAATCATAAGAGCTTGCCAAGACGATAAGAACACCACTGAACAAACAAAAAAAGAATTCACAGTATAAAAAGAAGGCTTTAGTGCCTGTCAAAAAAGGAATACAAGGGAGCGAATCGCTAATTGCTTTTTGGTGATGCCAAATGGTGAAAAACCGCGTTTATAAAAATTTGAAAATCGAATTGATGTACAATAATCTTGTACATTTACTCCCCGGCTGGGCTGGTAGGCTCAGGAGAAGTGCCAAATAGTCTGCACACCTTTTGTGCTTCATTCTCCAAGAAGTATTCCACAGTGACGTTCCGCACAAGACCGTCACTCCCTGAATGTACGCTGATGATGCATCCAAGCCCCCATTTGGTCGGCAGCAGATTCTCGTGCTGAAGTACGACAATGTCACCCACTTGGAGATTCTCAGCCGGTCGCCGCCATCTTGAACGTTGTTGCAGCGAAGCCAAATATTCGTCGTGCCAAAGATGCCAGAACAATTGATGCATCTGTCGTAGGAGTTGCCAGTGCTACAGCCGATTTGTAGGTACATCCGGGATAGCAGGTTCGGGTAATGCCACGAGTGAAATCTGCCTGTAGATTTCATGCACGTACCGTTTGACGAGCGCACGGTCACTGATGATCCAGTATTGTCGTTTGTAGCATGAGTGTCGTCTGAGCATGCAAATTGGTGAGATGAATATCCCGAATGATGAGTCGTGACAGCGTACTTTCCTTTGCCTTGAGTGGTTTAGTTTCCACCTCCATCGCCTGCAGATCTGCCTCGGAAAGTTCTGGAATATCAGTTGCCATGTTGTTTCGCATTAGTTCAGTCGGACCATGCCACCATAATGTATGATTGACTTATGATGCAGCCGAAATTCCGCGACTCGCACAATCTACTGGGTTTAGATGAGTGCGGACATGTCGCCAATCCTCCACGTTGTGTGTTGTTGTATGTAGCTAATTCTGTGTGGAGCATATTGTTTGAGCGTAGCAGCTGATTTGCGCAGTCAGCAAAGAACGATGGTAGAATCGCTCCATAGACTACATGGTGCATGTGCTAAGTCCAATGCATGTTTTACACTGCCAACAGTCTGTGCCAATAGTCGAGCTATACACATTTCCAGCCTGGTATCGTTGTAATCGGATTGCCTTGAGTGTCAACTCGAGCTGGTGCCACACGAGTTTTTGCAGTAGCAAATGCTGATGTGAAGTCGCCATTGGGGCTGGTCGTACAAACATACACGACGGCTGCATATGTCTTAATGCTTGCATCGCAAAATCCATGGCGATGTGTTGTGACCAATGCCTGCATCTGCAAACACCGTGGAATTCGAAGCTCGTGTAGTTGAAGCAAATTATGGCGGTAGTCCATCCATTCCGGAAGCAAGTCCACCGGTAGTGGTAAGTCCCATTTCAAGCCAGTCCGCCATAGAGATTGTAGGAATATTTTCGCCACGATGATGACGGGTGCCAGCATGTTCGTAGGTTCGTACAGTCGAACAATATCACTCAACACCTGGCGTTTGGTGTTAGATGTTGTTTCGCCAATGTGGATTCTATAAAAGAGTTCGTCCGTTGTCGGATTTCAATGCAGCCCAAGCACAGTCACCTCCGGCGATTTCAAATCGATGTCAAACGTTGGACAGGGATTGGTTGTTATTTGAGCCAAAGCCATCGTTCGTTGGACTGCCATTTGCGCAAATGAAAGTGACCTTGCTGCAATACCTTGTCGACGTCATTTGCGAACTGAATCGCCTGTTCAGTATTTTTGACACCCGGCAGATAATCGCCGACGTAGAAGTCCCGCAAAACACTCGTAAGAGCAGCCGCTGCTCGGGGACCAACAGCCAATATGCAATTATCGCGGGCACACTTCTGCATTGCCCGAATAGCATTGTACGGACCAGAAGCCATACCATAAGTGACAGTGGTCAATTGGTATTTAAGAATTGGTTGATCTACGTTAGTCGATTTGAACCTGCCTGAACATCTTTTCCACATCGGCCGAGAGAGCCACTGCAAAGCGTAGAAATCGGAAGATGATTGTGACTAGTTGTTCTTGTATGAGCGGTCCACTCAATTGTGTCTCATTCAGGGAAACGCCATTTGATGTCTTCGCCGATGCGTTGAAGACGACCCGAAATTTTGACAGCACAGCATGATGTGGAATGAGGTAGCGTTGTGATGGTTCGTGCAGCAAATCGGAGACATCCTTCATATGGCCCAGAACGATGTATTCCTGCATGAAAGCCAGGTATTTTGTCTTCAGCTTCGGGTTGTTCGTCAGTTCGCGCTCCAGTTGATGAAAGTGCCGTAGTGCCAATGGATGTGAGTTGCCAAGCGTCGGTGCATCCGGACGAAACGGGATTTGTACGATGTAACGACCATTGGAATCACGTCGATGTGTAGCCAGGAATAGATTCTCGCAGAATTCGTCATCGCCATTCCTATTTGGGTTGTCTGCGTCAGCTTCGAATATACGCGCCATAGCCAACTCGAGACGTTCATCTTCGTTGCCAATGTTGCAATGAACCGTCAGTGATGAACGAATGGATGATGATGGAGTGTTAATTTCGGCTGGTCCAAAGATCACTCAGCCAAGCGTTGTTGATTGCGCAAAGGGTTCATTTGATGAACCTCGTACGATGTCTTCTTGGATGATATGACCTTAGACGTCAGCGCCAGACGATGTTGCCAACAAGACGGCACAATATCAGCTACTGGAGTCGGTGTTGTAATTGTGGTCAACAAGTAGAAGTTGACATCGATATTAAATGTGCCATCGCACGTCGTCAAAGGGATTGTAGCACGGCCACGTGTGTGTGTTATGGCAGAACCAACACCCTTTACTGACTGCCTGGATCGCAAATGAAGCGGCAGCGATGTGTGTAACCATAACCATCCTTGATGCAAACAATCGCAGTCGCCAACAAAACCACCCTCTCGCCGATCACTGCAAACGTCTTAGCTGCTGATGATAGTCAGGCTGTGTAATTCCTTGGTGGTTGACTTGATGATGCTGCAAGCGGTTGAGCAGCAGTTGATGTCGGTTGGTGGTTGGTGTAGTGCCGGAAGAGTTGATGCGGCACAGCAATGTGTGGTGTCTGCCTTGGCAATTTCGACAGCTGCCACTTGAATATGCCTTGGTTGCATGTCCCGGCCTTAAGCAGTTGAAGCACAGATTGGATCCACGAAGTTTGTTGAATCTTTCAGCCACAGGCAGGGCCAACAATTTTTGGGCAGATGCTGATACGATGAATCTTGGAGTCGCAAAACTCGCAATTGCCAGGTGTAGTTGCAGCCAAGTTCGTCTTAAGTAAGCGCGATGCACGATTTGGAGGGTTGGGATTTACCTTCATGCCAGGTTTGTTGTGAAGGTCGACAGCATTCCATCGCAATACGTCCGACGCTGAACTGTGAGTTCGTTTCTCCACAAATGTTAACAAGTCCTAAGCTTAGGAATCTCGTTTGAAGTCCGACTCATACCCTAGGCCTGCTGAGTCGCTGTAGGAATTTTTGATGTGATGATGGGAACTGCCAGCGCATCCCAACTTTCAGCGGGTACCTTCATCACAGCAAGTGCGCGGAAAGATTCTCTCACTGTGTCCACCACGGAGAGCAACGAGGAAGTGGTTTCAACGGTTTGTTGTTTGATGCCAATGAATCTGGAGACATGAATCTCAGCCAACTACTTCGGACTGTCATAGCGGGTCTTCAATGCCTTCCATACATCCTCATATCCGCCAGTGTACATGACGCAAACCAGTGCCACGGCGTCGCCTTGAACTGCCTCACGCAGTTTGCCAAGCTTATATGATTCTGGAAAGTCCTGCGAATGAAGCAGCGTTTGTTGGAACGCTTGTTCCGTAGTAACGCCACCAAATATATATGTAACTATTCGCGAATCAATCCTCATAGGAGGCACCAACAAATGTATAAGAAATTATACACGCGAACAATTGCTTAAAAAAGGAGGAAATGTAAAAACAGAAGCCAGTTCAATTTTAACGATATTTTTATTCACATAGAAAATCACAAAAAAGGAGCTTAAAGAGCTTGCGTGCCAAGACGATAAGAACACAACTGAAAAAACAAAAAAAGAAATCACCTACAAAAATAGTTTCAGACATTTCGAAAAGATAATTTAGTAGTGCATATGGATCTTAAATGCTTTGGGTTCATCTGTGAAGCAACAAAAAAGTTATGGCTGGTTAAACTCAAAATTATGAAAATTTGCGGTTTCATTTTTTTACTTAAGTGCATTTTTCTCAAAATTGTCACTTAATGAATTTTCTGAAATGTTTATCCTTAAAAACTTTCCTAAAAATTATGTTTAGAAACTTTTTTACGTACGATCAACATATTTTATAGTAAAAGCCATTTTTTTCAGAAAAAAAAAATGGCCAAAAAGATATGTACTGGGTGACTTATAATCTAATCAATCTAAACAATTCTTTGTTACTCTTTCTTTTAATTTGACATTGTGGTATCGAAATTTTGTTTCAACTGATCTACAATCGACATGTATTCAAAACGTGAATTCGCGGAAATAGTATTTGTATACGTGTTTTGCAATGGAAACGCTACGATACCCAAATGGTAGGATGCAATAGTGCATCCGGCTATTCGCTGATACGTATCAGAGCCTTGTTTATACTGGGTCAACTGCACCAAAAAAAAAGACAAGGACGTTCAGACGGTGGCAGAAGTTGAGAATGAAATTTTGCGTGATGTGGAAGTTCAGCCTTCAGTCAGCATTCGCAGACTAGCTGTGAAGTTGGAACTTCCCAGAACCAGAATTCACAGGACTCTACAGAGTAATAGATTACACCCTTTCCATTTGACGCCGGTACAGGATTTGCTACCAGGTGATGAGCAAAGAAGAGTGAAATTTTGCCAATGGCTACTGCGCAAACATGCAGAAGACGAGCAATTTTTCAAAAATATTCTGTGGACTAACGAAGCGCAGTTCACAAGAGATGGGGTTACAAACCGCCATTGCACCATTGGTCAGACTAAAATCTCCATTTAATACACATAACATCCTTTCAAAGGTAAAAATTTGATTATTCTAAGCAACTTCTTCAAAATGTATTGTTTTTTTTGTAAGGAGAGTTAACATGATCCAGCAGACAGCAACCTGGAAACCCGACCCACTGCGAAGGTCACAGTGGGAATACTGTATATGGAAACCTATGTTGACGAAGCACACGTGCAACCGATAGATTTTATGTAAATGAATGCGCCGGATGCACTTATCGTGGGAAGCGCTAAGTTAGCGTATCGCATCAGGTGGAATTGAGACAACGATGGGCTGTTGTGTGGATTGGGGTGGCAGTCTTACTTCGGACATAGACGCGTAAATTAGTAAAATAAGAAATACCTTAGTATTTTAGTTTTAATAAAGAAACTGTTTAAATTGAATTCGTGGTAGGTAAGGTAACCCTAACTGGCGCACGAGCAGTTATTTCGTGTGAATTGTTGTGTGCCTTAATACAGGACAGGAAGTAAGTACCTTCTACTGACCGCACGTTGGTGTACCCATGGGAACACAGTTACTATTCTAACTCTCCAGCAGCAAAATTCCGTCATACCCATGGGAACATGGCAGATTTCGCCTGTGATTTAAAGGATTCGAATGTGAATTTGTATGTGCCATTAGTAGATTACTTGCAAGCATAAACGCTTGCGAATAACGGGATCAACACAGCAATTACAGAGGCCGGTTCCTAACTTTAACCCAAACGAATTTTCTTGTTCTAATAGATACGGAAGAAAATAAGAAAGAAAATGAATAGAAGAATATTAAGAAATTACAGTGACGATAAAAGATTCCCTATTACGTGAGTGAAAAAAAAAAAAAAAAATTATAACGAGTGATCAAAGTAAGAGAATATATAAGATAAAAACTGCTAAGGGAAGCGCTTTGAAAAAGAAAAAAAGGGGGAAAAAAAATAGGTTAAGAATACGTGCTTAGTAATATTTGCAGTGAAAGTTTTTGTTATAAATATTATAAAGCAAATAGTTAGATAGTGCAAATTACAGTGCGGAAATCAGTATTTGAGCGCTTCTAAATATACGGTGTCAAAAATATCGGCTTGAGCTAAGTATTATTTTTCTTTGTTCACCAAGTTATAGAATATATATTTCCTCACCTGTTAAAACAAATTTCATCATTTTAAATGGAAAGTGTTACTAGGTCCCTAACAGAATTAACCGGAGCGATTAATAATATCCTCAGCCAGCTTATTGGAATCGAATGATGCCTTAAAGTACTTGAAGGCAAGCAAGTGTCAGAGGCAGCGCTAGTGAATCCTATAGAGCTGTGCTGTCCTAAGCCGGAGTCCGATTTGAAGGCCATAAGTCGCCTGCTGGACTGTGTTAAGGAACTCCAGGATTTCAACGGTAACCCTACCCAATACATTTCGTGGGTTCATACCGTCGAGGCTATATTGAAGGATTTCGAAATAGTGAAATCCAAGCCGATTTATCGTGCCATCTTGCAGCACATAAGGCAAAAGGTTCGGGGCAGCGCTGATGATGCTCTGATCACGTAAAAAACTTTTGATGATGACTGGCCTACAATAAAGCAATGTCAATCAGCTATCTCAAAGGGGCTCCAAGCTCGATGAATTCTATGCAGCGGTAAATTATCAGCTATCTCTAATGATCAACAAGATCAAGACAGAGAGTTTCACGCAAGAATTACTCATGGCGTTGGTCGAGACTTACTGAAACAGAGTTTTAGATTTTTACGTAAGAGGTCTAAACGGCGAAATATCGAGGATGTTAATTATCCAAAAACCGCGAACTCTCCCGAAAGCTTTTTCGGATTGCCTGGAGATACAAAACCTCAATTACCGGAGTCATACGATTCATAATGCGAACGTATCAAACGACGTGACAGTCCCCATGAACCAAACCTTAAGGCAAGAAACTAGGTTTTATCGGAAAAATTTCCCACAACACAGGTTTGATAAACCTAAACATATCAATACCCATCTGCAATCATTGGCGACGATACACTGAAAGAACTTGGGGCTGTCATAGACAGGAAACAGAACATCCTAACGTTATATCCTGACTCTGTCATCCCCCTCAAAGAAGAACCTTCCAAGAAGGTCAACATCGTTTTTGGCGATGCCCTTTCGGAGAATGCCAAGTCAGAATTAAATCGCCTGATCTGAAAATATGGGAAATTTAAAAAACCAATATACAGGCAGAGATAAGAACTCCAATCCAAGAACATATATTTGCAAAAAGTTATTCTTACCCGACCTGCATGAGAGCTTTTGAGAGAAGGAATTATCCGCCCTTCCAAAAGCCCATACAATTCTTCTATCTGGATTGTGCCAAAGAAGTCAAAACCATCAGACGAAAAACAATATCGCATGGTGATAGACTACAAGCGTCTTAGCCAAGTGGACGTATCCCATTCCACACTAGCAAGTCTTGTCAAAGCGAAGTATTTCACGACTCTTGATCTGATTTCAGGGTTTCATCAAATACCAACGAAACCATCAGATATATCGAAAACAGCCTTCTCCACCATTAATAGGAAGTACGAATGTTTAGATTACTCTTCGGGCTGAAAAACTATTGCCACCAGTAAATTTAAAAGAACTTAAATCTTTCCTTGGCCTTACATCATATTATAGGAAGTTCATTTGCGACTACGCGTTCGTCGCAAAACCCGTAACTAATACAAAAGGGGAAAATGCTCAGGTAAAGGCAAACCATTCGAGGAAAAAACCACTGAGTCTCGATGAGGAAGAGCTGAAGTCCTTTAGCGAACTAAACCAATTCAGTCTCCGAAGCTAAAGCATCGACAGACTTCCATAGTCAGACTGTGCATAATGTCGAACAGGATAGCTCCGATCTAATCTCCCACGTTAGAGTGTTTACAGACCACCAGCCTTTGACCTTCGCACTTGGGAATCGAAACTACTATAATGCTTAACATAACTGTTGGAAGGCACGCATAGAGGAGTACAACTGGGAATTGATTTACAAAACTGGTAAATCGAATTTTGTAGCACATGCTCTCTATAGGCTTAAAATTCTTGTGAAGCACTCGTCATGTTCAGCGCGAGCTGATTCGGCACTTAGTTCGAAAAAAGCAGAAAATGGCTCTGCGACCGAACCACCCAGCGAACAAAATTCCTTATAGGAAACTGCTTTGGGCACTGTCTCCTTAACCAACTCAGCCTCCGAAGCTAAAGGATCGACAGACTTCCATAGTCAGACAGTGCATAATGCCGAACAGGGTAGCTCCAGAGTTTCTTATTGCAATTATACAGAAGACTTATTAGAGCACTTTGCGAATTATAAGATCCGAATAACGCAAAGATTGGTGGAAGATGTGAAAAATCAGGACCGAGTATGCAAGTTAATTATAAACAAACATTGGAGGGCACATCGAAATCCTCGCGAGAATAAGGAACAATTACTCGAGAAGTACTACTTCCCGCAAATGAATAGTTTGATAAAAGGATACACCAAATCGTGTGAAGTTTGCAATGCTAATAAATACGATAAACACCCAATTCATTCTGAATTTCAGTCAACTCCCGTTCCTTCCTATCCCTCTGAAATCCTTCACTTATCACCTGTATTGACAAATTCTCAAAATTTGAAGTGTCTTTCATCTTCGGGAAAAAATTCTAAAGATTATTCATTACTTCACGGCACAGAAAATATTGGTGACCGACAATGTGAGTAGCCTCCTAAGCCTAATCATAATTAACTTTATAGAGATGTTAGGAATAAAGGTCTACCACAGACCCATACGTCGATCTGAAGTAAATGGTCAGGTTGAAAGGTTTTATTCAACTAAAATTGAAATATTTCGATGCCTCAGATTGGAATACAGAAATTTGCGACTGAAAGAATTGCTTTATATAGCGGTTGATAGGTATAATAACTCAATTCATTCGTTGACAAAGCCAAAGCCAAACAATATCTTTTTTGACCGCACGCAAAGAATTAATTACCAGAACATGATAGATTTCCGTACTTAAGTTAATAGAGAATTAAAGCACGAAAGAAAACAGAGAGAATCAAATCTTTATAGAAATAAAAAAGAATACCCAAAAAGGCTTATGGAAAAGGTGATGTTATATTTATAGCCTCAAAGGGCATTCAGGCTAAAAATAAGCCACTTTTCCGAAAGGAAGAAGTAGCTCGTGATAAAAAGTCACCGTTATCATTGCAACAGACAAAAGGGTTCATAAAACACACACAAAAAATTTTTGTTTCAATTTCTACCTGGCTCAGATAAGCGATCGGATCAATCTTCTAAGGAACAGACCACGTAGAAGAGAGAGGTCCATTGATTGGATCAGCTCGGCATGGATATGGGTCGTTGGGAACCCAGACGCAGCAGACTGGAACAAAATCCTGCGAAGTCAACAAGACATTGTGGAGAACAACAACCACCAATACAAGGTCAACGAACAAATTTTTGGCGCCATTAAGGATATGACGAGGAAGATTAACTGGGTCATTGAGAAATCTAACAACGACATAAAAACAGATTTTCAAAGATGCTATTAATTAAATCCTGCTTATTAAAAATGAAGTTGACGAAACGGTACGAGGCTGTCAAATGACCAAAAGTGGAATTATTAACACGAACCTGCTGAATCATGAAAATGAAGCACTTGAGTTCGGATAACCATCAATTTACACCAAAGAATCTATGCTATTATATGTTCTATCAATGCTAAAGGTTAGGAAGGATAACTTCAATCAACTCCTTGTGAGGAATACTATCGTTAATGGGAAGCAAGTCGACATCGAGTTTAGCAGGTTAGCAGCGTTAGTGAAGATTCCGGAGAATAATTGCACGGCGAGGTTATTGAAAGGTGGTCACGCAGCCTGCACATATTGTACGAACAATAACGAGGTCATTGGGCTTATCCATAAGGACACGATCTTTCTTACAAAAAACAATGGAGATCTTGTTTCAAGGAATTCTATGCAAGCGTAAATGGGAACCTTTGTTATACGCCTAAACAACGAGACAATACATTTAAAGAACCATACATTCACGAGCTCTAGCTTAACCAGTTTACAGGCCGTACTTCCAACGATGGCGAACGTCACAATCGAAGGACATAAGGTCGATCTTCAGCACGTTCATGGCCTTAGTCTGAACAATATAGAACGTCTTCGCAATCTATCAAATAAACTCAGAATATCCACGGCTTCGGTTGCGGTAATCCTTATGCTGTTAATCCTTTTGGCGTACATTATATGACGAAAAATTACCGGCAATTTGAAACTGCCTTCTATTAGCTTGCCTCAGGATACACCGCCTGGTACAACCTGTACAGCCAATTAGTATAACCAATTTCTGACGTCACTAATTTACAGGCCGTAGATTTTCGAAGAGGGAGGAGTTAACACGATTCAGCAGATAGCAACCTGGAAACCCGACCCACTGCAAAGATCACAGTGGGAATACTTTGCATAGGAACCAATGCTGACGAAGAACTGGCCGAAACGGGCGCTATTTCGCGTTCAATGTTGGCTCTGAGCTCTTCCAACGTCGTCGGCGTGTTGGCATAAATCAATGACTTAACGTAGCCCCACAGAAAATAGTCAAGCGGCCTTAAATCGCACGAACGAGGCGGCCAATCGACTGGTCCATGTCTTAAGATAACAATCAATAAATCGATTGTAGCGTGTGCTGTGTGGTTTGTGGCACCATCCTGTTAAAACCACATGTCGTCCAAGTCCATACCTTCCAATTCGGGCCAAAAATAATTGGTGATCATGGCGCGATAACGCTGACCATTCACAGTAATGTGACAGTCGTTATCGTCAACGAAAAAATATGGCCCAATAACGCCGCCGGCATGCAAACTGCACCAAACAGTTATTTTTTGTGGATGAAGTGGTGATTCATAAAGCACATGTGGGTTTTCACCCGACCAAAAACGCATATTTTGCTTATTGACGAACCTATTGAGCCAAAAATGAGCTTCGTCACTGAGAATGATTTTGCGACTCCGAATATCTGCAGAAAATTTTTATAATTTGCAGTCGTTGCTCGTTAGTGTACTTTACCATGATGAAAATATTTAGTTTACTGATTAAATTAATGGTAACAGTTTGATGATTAGTGAAAGAGTGCGTTCACAAATTAAATTCAAAGTTGTCAAGTCCCTATTGGAAAACCCTATATTAAGTGGAATTGGTTTTGAAGTTTTAATTTCAATAAAGAGCTGGTTATTATTAATTCAGTTTGATGTCTACAATCTCTTACAAAATTGTTGAATTGTTGCCTGAGCTTTAAATAAATCCCTCAGCAATAACGGTTAAGCAGTTGGTCGATTGTAGTAGGTTTTTTGAAAGGCACTTTATTTAAACTAAGCTTAAACTAAACTAAATGTAACAAACAAAACAAAACCTATGTAAATGTTAACTAATAAACGTAACGTAAGCTTATGATTGTAATCCAAATGTATTTTATGACACTTTAAATTGAAAAATGGATGTAATTTCCGGATGAATAAACAAACTTTTTGCCGTAACATCTAAAAGAAAAGACGTGTTTTATTTCAAACCGCATTCTTCGACCAATATTTTACCCTACACATACCCTAACACAAGGATTAACCCTACACACCCCAACAACCTTGCTGTGTGTCCTTCAAGATCGATGTTTCTAAGTTGCAATAGTTTATTGCCTACACGAAATATTGCACAGATAATTCAGGCAGAATCAGCCTAACATGTGTTAGAATGATGTTGAAAAAAGTAGTGCAATTAATGTTTTACCAGCATTTGATGATTCTAAATTAAGCCAAATATTAGTGGAACAGGGTCCTGTTCAAGTAGAAAATTTTGACTTCCCTATAATTAAGAGCAGGAAGTTTAGTTCTCGTTTCTACCAAAGAGGTTTAAAAAAATGGTGAGAAAACATTAAGGGCATGGTTATTCGGGCTTGAAGAGATTTAAATTTAGGTTTGCAAAAAGGCAAAACAATAGACTCTAGAATGCAAAACCAGATGACCAAGGAAACTGAACATTAAAGAAATGTCCGAAATGGCTTTTATCTTGCTCCGATATTTTATTCGAGCAAGACAACAGCAAGCTGTAAGTCAATTCGACATGATTCTAGGAGAACACCTACGCAGAATCCATCATCGAAAGACGAAGCAAAAATACCTCAGTAAGGACATTCAAAATCAGCTCTTAGAACTTTTGGCAGACGAAGTTAGAAAAGCTATTTGAATCGTAGATTGTGCGCCTGATATTACTAGGAAGGAACAGTTAACTTTGGTAGTTAGAATAGTTAACCATAACAAAAAAAAAAAAACTATGAAGTTAAGGAATACTTCTTAGTATTTTTAGTTGCAGAAGAGACAACCGAGTATGAAGTAACTGAGTTAATATTAGGTGAGCTTTCAAAGTTAAGCCTTGCTTTATTAAAATGCCGGGGCCAAGGATAATATAATGGTGCAAACATGAAAGGCAAAAATTGTGATATGCAAGCTAGAATTAAAGCTTTGGAACCAAGAGCTTTGTTCGTCCTATGCTCATCGCATTCGCTGAATCTAGTCATCCTCGATGCTGTTCAATGTTCTTTTGAAGCAGTGGCATTTTTTGACACGGTTAAGAGTTTATATGTTTTTTTCTCTAGCTCTGTAAATAAATGGTCGGTTCTGGAAAAACATCTTATAAGTTTGACACTAAAACCCCTATGTACGACCAGATGGGAGAGCAGAATAGATGCGATCAGGCCGTTATACCTATACTTAGGAGAAGTTTATGGAGTATCACAAACTGACGACCCTAAATCCAAAAAGATGGGCCAGTCTCTTGGCGGCAAGGTGACTGGTTTTAGATTTATTTGCTGCATTGCAATTTGACACACAATTTTAGATAGGACTAATATTGCTAGCAAGTTCTTTCAACTACGGAATGTGTGCTTCAAGGTGGCAGTTGAGAGTTCTCATAGAATTGAGAAAAGATCAAAGATTCTCCTTGCTTTTAGAGGAAGCCAGGGTCATAGCTGTTGATTTAGAAGTTTCCTACACTTTTCCAGCTATCACAGTGTTGCGGTTCTGAAAAAGGGCAACTCAGTTTTCCTACGAAGGAAGAGATTAGTCCATTATAGAATCGCAAGAAAGATTTAAGGTAGAATTTTGTTTTAAAGTTTTCGATCAAACCACTTCATCAATTTCTGAAAGATTTGAACAGATAAAGGGGGACAATGAATTATATCAATGTGTATATAATATTGGAAAGCTCAAATCAAATCCAAGTTTATTTTCAGCAGAAGACTTCTCCAAATTAGAAAAAAAAAAATTAAATTATAATGACAGTTCCGATTTAAGTGGCTCAGAAATTTATCGAGAAATCAATATGTTGCCAACTTTGATTAATGAAAATGATTCCGCGATAGACATTTTTAATTTTGTTTATAGCACAAATATGAAAACTCTTTTTCCAAATACTGTTATAGCCCTATAAATAGTTTTAAATTTATCAGTTACTGTAGCATCAGGAGAACGCTCATTTTCCAAACTTAAGGTCATAAAAAATTACTTACGTTCTTCAATGTCCCAGGAACGATTGTTATCTTTTGCAACTATATCAATTGAAAAAGAAATTATGTTGGAGTTTGATAGTAGTTTTCTAGTGGAAGGTTTTGCCAAAATAAAGTCTCGTAAGATCATTTTCAAGGCATCATAAGGTAACAATCTTTTTAATTTTTAACTTTCTTGTCTATGGAAATTTATTAACTTTAGTTCTTTAGTTTATATTTTTTGTGACTTCTTTAAAAAAAACCTTATTCTTGTAAAATGTGTACGTAATTTAATTGTAGCTTTAAACTTTTTTATCTTTTTTCTTTTATTGGACAATAACTCTTTACCAAAAAAAACACGCAAGTGCAATATTTCGTGCAATTTATGTCGTAAAACTTTCTTTTCTTGTTGATTTTTTTGGCTATTTTTAATGTATGAAATGTTTAACAAGTAAACTTTATCTGAACTTTTTTAATTTGTATTTAAATCTATAGAGGAATAGGCCTACTGAGGAAACTTCTAAAAAAAAAAAAAAAAAAAAAAAAACATTGGTATGCTACCTCCTTGGGTGATGTGGAAATGTGTAAATACCTAATACTTTCGATTTTGCGATCGTTTTAATATTTACTCATATTGTTTAAATCTACATTTTTTGGAATGTATTATCGAAGCGGCCCTGGGTATAACCCTTCAGAAACAAATAGTTTTGGTTTAAGTTCGTTTAATTTAATAAGTATGTCTCCGTTTGATATATCAACAGGTAGTTTTGCCATCACATTTGAGTAAGCTTGTATATTTATTAGAAGTGAAATTTGGCTTAAAGTATAATGGAATTGAAGTGTTGTTTGATTCTAGTTGTTTGTTTTTAATATCAATTTGTGCACTTTTTTTAGTCAAGATATCTAGTCCTATGAGGCCATCAAAATATTGGTGAAATTTGCAAATAAAAACTTCGAATATCTTTTTGATTAATTATTAGTTTTTAAAAATTATTTGATTAACTGTTTGTTTGTTTAAAGCGGTGGAAATTATAGTAGGTGTATTGTATTCGATTTCCTTCAGATGTGATATTTTTGGGATTGATAAATAATGAGGGAGCACTTGTATCGATTAGAAATCTTAATATATATGTTAATATTATTTGGGGACCGACGCAAATTCGTGAAGATTTGCATCACTTAATTCATTGCTTTTTTCGAATTCGTCTAAGTTAGGATAGATTCTTTATATCTTCACTATGCTGAGTGTTATTTGTGAATGTGTCATATAATTTACTTCATTGGTAAATGTTCGATTGTTCCTTAGCGTACTGCTAGGAGGTCTATTGGAGTTGTTTCTGTAGGTGTTTCGTGAGTTTCCAAAAAAGATGTCCATCGGCTCTGGTCTAGGGGAATTTGTGCCTCGGACTCGATTGTTGCCCGAATAAGTATCCATTGGTTCTGGTTTGTATTTATTTTGTCTTTTGAAATTGTAACAATAGGGCATTATATTAGAAAGGTAGGTGGTTTTGGTTTTAGGGGCAAATTGTTTTTATTAAAATTTTTCTGATCTTTGTTTGGTAGCCAACCTGCCTTTGACATTGGAACTTATCACTGATTTGTCAAACTGTTTGTGCGTAGTTTATTCCATGACACAGTAGGAAAAAGCTATGCTTACTGTGTCAGGCTTCATAGCTTTTGTGGATCTCCTTTAAACTTGAGAGAAATTCATTAAGGCACATTTCATTAAAAAGTGTCTTCTTAGCATTGACAACATTTACATATTTTTCGTGGATTTGGACGTGGTTGCACATAGCGGTCCGTACTAATGTTATCCCGAACATGTTTGACAATTCAATCGCATTACCTTCGGTTTTGTTCCTTATTGCTTGTAGCAATCGTGGATTACCCTTAAATGTAGGTAGATCTTTAATTGCATCTGTTATTTTTAGTGTATTAAAAATATCCAGAGTATTAGCAATAGGTTGATTATTGGCAATATTTACCAGATCAACAACATTGTTGACTGGGCTATGGACATTAGACAAGTTAGGCACTAAGCACCTTGTTTAGCTTAATTTAAATCTTGATTTAGAAACCTATTTAATTTTTTTGATTCTTCAAATTCTTGAACTTCTTCTAAATCTAGTTGGAGATTTCTTCTTAAGTCGTATATTTTAATTCTTTTCACGGATCTCATATGTAAAAGGTATGTTATGGGAAAAGGTACATACAGGAGAATGAGGAGCATTTCTTCCTTCTATTACTGATCCTTGAGATTAATTGATGATTGAACGATGATCTGTCACTCAATTTAGTTGTTATTATGTCCTTTATTTCTTCTTTTAATCAGTGGTAATCCGTCGTTGCAATTATTCCTTCACTTAATTTGGGTATCAACGATAGTCCTTATCGTTGCTTATTTAATTATTACTTAATTATTTAATTAAATGGTATATTCAACGACTATCCTTCGTTGCACTTGTTTTTCTTAATTTAGTCATTTATTTTTATTCATTATTTAATTTAGTTACTTTTATATTATAGTAAAACACATTTTTGATAAATTCAACTTTAGTTGTCTTCGAGGGCGATACACTGATTGAAACGATTTTTCAATCTTTCGATACCAGTTTTGTAGTACGATTTCGGTTAAGCCTCAAATTAGGCCTCTGTTTCGTCGATTACTTCTTCATCGGTTTTAAATCTCTTTCCGGCAAGCATTCTTTTGAACAGCGGTTGAACAGCTTTAAACAGAGCTTTCGCATGTCCAAATATTCGTGTATGATATATCCAACACGCTCTTTTGATATCTTCAGAGCCTCAGCTATCTCGATCAATTTCACTTTACGGTCATTCGTAATCATTTTGTGGACTTTTTTGATGTTTTCATCTGAAACAGCCTCTTTTGCTCAAGCCATTTCTTTGCATCAAGATAAATCAACACACGAAATTGCTTTAAATCCTTTTTTTTTCACAATAACAAAAGTTGCTTCACTCACAACGCTATAGCGCGAAAACTAATCGTCCGACAACTGTCAAATTTATACACGTATCTTTTGAAGGTTGGTACTAACTGAAAATGATATGGATTTAATTCAAGTGGTGCCCTCTCTTAGAAACGGATTTTTCAGCCCATGTATTAAGTGCGAAATCAGATAAATTATTTGTCCACTGTGTAGTCGCTGTAAGGCGAATACCTGCAGTCTTCTTACCTACTACTTGCCTGCTGAAGATATCAATGGGTGTCAAGTGAAAGAGAATGTCTAAGGCGTGAGTGCAGCGTAGAGCTCCGCTGGTCTAGATGGTCCAGGGTTTTCCCGCATAACGGCAAAGAAGTTACGCGAAAGCTTTAACTTGACAAACTGCCACCGTTCAGGTGAAATCTATCCATCGGAGTCGCTTCTACAGATTACTGCGATCGTCCTTTAAGACTTCGCTGAAGGACCTCAGAGATGTGGTGTTGGATGGCCCAGCGATTTTGGTATTAACGTTTTGGACCTTTTGGGAACCGGCACAGTTTCCTCCAATGATCAATGGCGCGTAGAACAGTCCTTAAGCGTCTTCAAAACAGGGGGAGCAGTAGACAATCTGTCATTTAGGATTTTGTTGGCTCACTTAATCTTGCTCTTGATGTCCGCACTTCTTTTCACCTCCGGAATAGATCCGAAGGTTTTAATTATGCGTAATTCATTTCGGCGTCTTTAGTAGAGCGCCTTAGATGGGGCTTGTCCATGTGCCTGAGCCCCATATTTCTCCTTAGCGGGAGGAGTTTTTGTAGCAGCGGCAACTGCTGGAGAAAGAGATAGGACTAGGGCTTGCGACAGAGTTATCTTTCCTTGAATATTTGGTTTTAGGTTCGTTGCGTGTGCCTTTTGAGGATGGTGCACCATGGCCTGCCACGGCTTAACCTCCCCTGGGCAATGCAGGAGCTCTGTTGGTAGTCAGTGCAGTCACCGTTGCACCGAACGGTATTAAAGAAGTATCGGCCTCGGGTTTTGTTTTTTCAGAGGATGTGTCCATAGTAGATCCCACGAGTAGCGGAGAAAGGATGGTCCATCTGTACAGAGATCCGCTAGCTAATCCGGAGGTCGCTAGGTATACGGATACTCCGTTTGCGACTGAGCTATTTTTGGGGATGCTGGGCCTTCAGCCAGGTTGATCATGGGCACGAGTCGCGTGTCACCTCGATTTAACGCAGGGGGAAAAGGATTGTTCGGGAAATTTGAGGGAAAAGTGAGGGTCGTTTATTTTAAGGACTTGTCTGGAGAAATTTCTCGAGATTCATTGACCTTACTTAATTCCTAAAACTCGACAAGTTCGATGCTCAGGGTAAGGGAATGAAACGAAAATGGCGGTAAAAAAGAGGTAGCTTCACAACCTTTCAAAAGGCGACAAGCAGTAAAAGAAGTGCAACTTCGAATTAAAGGTAAACGACCTATAAATTTTAATATTGCGGCTCAACACGTTCTCCAATATTTTAAGAGTAGTCATAGCTTCTTGTGTTTTCAGTTCTTTCTTAATTTTTTTTTTATATTTATCTTTTTTCTTTAAAGCTGTTAAAAGAATAAGCCGGAAGCTTGTAGTTCCTCGTCCAACTAAAGCGGTAGTTAATGTGTGGGTGGTAATCGGAGGTCTTGAGTTTAAATGGTTTGCGATTTTATTAAATAGCATGATAAGAGGCGATCGAGTACGTAAAAAGAGAGCTTCCTGGGTCTACTGTACGAAGGAAAGGTGGGACCAGAAATTGGAACAACAACGAGTGAGCTCTGGACAGGCGACAACGGAATATTATTTAACTCTATAGCAGTCCGTGAGGCTTTGTGGCTTGCAGGTCGACACATGACTCGATTCAAAGTTTCCGAATAATAAATATATGATTAACGTTGATTTTTAATGTCGTACAAAGTTTTCTATGGAAGCAGTACATAAGAGAGTCCAGAAAAACTTCTATTCCCTCCGCCGATGATAGCACTGTTATGGGCAATGACGTGATAGCTCTTTAAAGCAACTCTTTTATTTGGAGTGGGCGCTAGAAGGTATCGCGTTCGACTGATGTTGGGAAAATGTTCGTATGTGATGGTCATATAGACTCGAAAAATTTTCGGTGAAACATGAAAAACGTTTCCATGGAATACGTAGTTTCCTGATCTTAATGCAATTGAGCACCTTAAATGAATCATAATATTCTCAATAATGTCTGAAGAGTCGTTGTAATTCGTTTTTGAGCAAGAGGGGGACGAAATAAGTTCAGAAGAATGCCGCTTGCTTATAACATCCTTGCCAAAAAGAACAGAAGCAGTCATTAAAGCCAAAGGTAGCAACATTAAATATTAATTTTTATTTAATAAAACTTCATTTATAGTGTAATTGCACACTATTATTTTTTCTATTTCACCCCATTATATTAGATTAATAGATTAGACGATTTTTAAAGAGTACTTCATACTTTTGGCAAAAATTTTAAGAAGTTAAAAAATTGTAAAAACATATATCTGATCTGAAAATGATGAGGAGCTTCTTGAATAATATGATAATTCTCCCAACAGCTATCACAAGTCATATGCGTTTATGACAGTTATAAATTCTTGTAGAAAGTTACAACTTCATACTGAGCATACTTTGGAATACATATAAGGGTGTCAGCGCACAAAAGGTTTATTTCCTTGGTACACAAAGGAAACAAGTGTAGGCTTGACTGATAGTGAGATAAATTGCGAAAAGGATAACTACTCATCATTTAGTAGTTTTCGTTTGAAGCTCTAGGGGTCTAACTATCCAAAACTATGTATGTATCTATCATTTTGTAATAACGCTCTTATCAACGAATCACACATGTGCTGTTTGTTTTTAACTTTTAACTTAGACAAGTACTTTTATGTTTAAAATAGCTTTTTACACAATTATTTTAATAACAAAACAATGTTGTTTGAGGATGAGGAGATTGAACTGGCTGATTGTGATGGTAAGTGACACAACTTTCATACTTAACTCTTTGTTTATTAAACAAAAATAATTTGGATGATAGTTTGCCTATAACAATAGTAAAAATAAATTTGTTGGTTGTTTTTATAGACGATGGTACAGCCAATGATCCAAATTTTGCCCTTCCGAACAATAAAGGTTCAAAAGAAAGTAATGATGAGGAATTAGACCCTACTCAACAAACTAGAAAAATAATAAGAAGAGAGCCATCTTAGAAAAGGAATACGCGAAAAAAATTAAGATATTTACAGGCAAGGTGAGACACAACGTGCGTATAACTCGGTACTTGTTTAATCACAATTGTCGCTTTGTCCGCAATAGCATAAGTGAAGAGAAGCGAAAATAAATTTTTAGAGAGTACTGGGGTATTGTTAATCGTTGATAAAAATTAATGATCCAATGCGTAAGAAAGTGGGTTCTGTTAAGTCGAGATCAGTTTCTTGCTCTTTTCATGTTGACAGCATTCGAGCTTGCAAGGAATTTCTTGTGGCAATGTTCGACCAAAAAAATGTACGTTTCAACCACAGACATATCTCCAAAAGATAAGAGGGGACAAACTACTCTAGGAAAAAAAATAACAGAAGAATCTATCATCCTATATATATACTATATATATACCCATATTTTTAACACCTTCTTTAATCCCAGTTTTCTCAGCCCTCACACTGATAAATTTGTAATTTGTGATAAATTACAAAATACTTTTCAGCACAGCAACATTGTAGAAAAACAAAATAAGACAAAAAATGAAAAGGATTTACACCTTCGTAAGACAGACTGCGTCAAAAGTGCTAAAGACGATTCTGTAATTGCTTCGACCTTCAGAAGATGCTACCTACCCCTGTCCTGACATGTTTAAAAGCATTCTATGCTAGACATATTTGGACGTATAGGGTTTTCCAAAAGGGACTTGATAACTAATCATCAAACTGTCACTGTCAATTTATTCACTAAGCTCAACATTTTCATCACTAACGAGCTACGTTCTCCGATTGGGTTCTGGAGAAGATGAGCCAAGATGATGAATTTCATGGCAAAATCATCTTCAGTGACGGAGCTCATTTTTGGCTCAATGGGTTCGTCAATAAGCAAAATATGCGTTATTGGTCGGTTCGGGTGCTTAATGAATCACCACTTCATCCATATTTTTTCCTCGACGATAATGATCGTCACGTTACTGTGAATGGTCAGCGTTATCGCGGCATGATCACCGATTATTTTTGGCCCGAATTGGAAGATATGGACTTGGACGACATGTGGTTTCAACAGGATGGTGCCACAAGCCACACAGCACACGCTACAATCGGTTTATTGAAGAGTAAGTATGGTGAGCGTGTTATCTCAAGACATGGGCCAGTCGATTGGCCGCCTCATTCGTGCGATTTAACGCCGCTTGACTATTTTCTGTGGGGTTACGTTAAGTCTTTGGGTTATGCCAACACGCCGACGACGTTGGAAGAGCTCAGAGCCATTGAATACGAAATAACGGCCGTTTCGGCGGAAATGTGTGGCCGAGTCGTTGAAAATTGGGTCCAACGAATCGACCGCTGCAAACGTGCCCGCGGTGGCCATATGAACGAAGTCGAGTTCCATTCATAAATGTTTTGATTGTACTTCAAGCTAATAATAAAGTTTTTGAAATATCTCAAATGGTTTGCCTTTTATTTAAAAAAAAAATTTGTCAAGTCGTTATTAGAAAACCCTATATAATTTTTGCGTTCACAACTTTGCCTCAGTAAAGGGCATTATGTTTATGTGGAACAAAAATCCAGCATCGCGTAATTGCCAGAAAATAGCATCTTGTCTCCTGAAATATATAAAAAGCCTTCCTAGTCATGTAAACCGGATTACTGCTTACGTCGGAGGACAGAAAAAAAAATTTCCAGTTCTGGTTGTACCTTGTAATAAACACCAACATTCCGCAAATCGATCACTGATATTTGGTGTCGGGCCATTCCTTTATGGAGTGCTACCGAAATTTTGGAGTAATTGAAGCAGCAAAAAAAAAAAAAAAAATAAATAAAAAAAAAATTATGTTTCTGAAGACTGGGAATCGGTGGTAGCAAAGGCGAACTCAAAATTTACTGTGGACACAATTATTTTATTGGTTTGGACACTTTAAAAACATTTTTAAAGATTCGGTTCCCAGAATTCAGAATATGTAGTGACTACGATTTGAGAAGGCACATACGTGGACATTATTTTACAAAGAAAGTAACAGCAACTTACATCAATTTTTAGAAATGAACCTAAAAGCACCTCGTTGTGGAAGAGAACCGTGTAGATTAGCAGAACAAACAATCTGCAGTGAAAAACAGCAAGCAAAGTACAAAAATTTTCAAAAACTTCTCCCAGTCCACCATCTATTCTATAAAATCTTGGCTCATGATAGTCCCGGAGGGCAAAGCCAGGAAGATAAAGCAAGTGATTGCAAGCATTACGACACTGACTATGTGACACGTCTGTCATTTTTTTGTTTGTTTTTTTTTTTTATTATTATTTATTCCCTTATTTTTGACCTGTTTTATTGGTATTGAAATGGTGCATATGCACACACATAATTTGTTTAGAAGTATGAGATTTTGGAGTACAAGGAGCTTAAGTGCAGGAAGTTGGCAGATGAAAGATCATATAAAGCGAAAAATACGAAAATCAGCTTTTAAACTGACCACAATTAGTTTAACATAATTCCATTAAATTAAATAAAAAAATATAAAATAAAAAATAGGCTTAGTTCGCGAATATATATATTTTTAAACTTTAAAATTAAACAAGGATTTCTTAAAACTGTGCTACTGCTAATTAGACCCCTTGTGCTGTCATTCCCCCATATAATACATTCATTTTGTTTATTTATGTTTCAAATTGTTAATGGAATTGAGCAATACGTATTTTAAAAAGAAAAATTAGAATATCAAACATTTAGTGTTCATAATCGTACTTGTATTAAAGTACTAGTATTATAAGTCCACTTATCCATGTAGGTTTATGTGAAATGACTGTGCCATTAAGTATAATAATAAAATATTAAAATTAAAATAATAACAAGAATAAAAAATTTTGAGAAGAATTAAGAGTGTTCTTAAAGGTACTTTAGCATGATAACGATAAATAAAAAGCTTTTTCTCTTTCAAATTTCTCTTTTTCTCAAACTCCCCTAAATTTAATTATTCGTTTTCATACATATCATACATATGAAGTTTTTTAATCAAATCGACTCAATTCGAGGACGTCTCTGTCAGTCGTCAGTATATTTTGAACACTAGTCACCGCTGGCTAGCTAATCTGGGGGTGGCAGAAAAAAAATGTGAGTCGACTATTCGTTTTGTTTCTGCTCTTGCGCCTCGTTGTTACTAAAACACCCTGGTTTTAGGTTGTAGCAAAATGCTGACTCTCTTCCTTAGGATTCATCATTTGTTCAGACTTTTGGTCTCGGATCGAAGAAAAGTCTAAAAATGTAAAGTGATTTTTCGAGTGCTGTTTTAATAAAAAAATGTATTTAAGAAAATTCTTTCATTTTAAATTTAATTCAGTTTCACTTTAATTTTCCAAATAATCGTCTATGATTCGTTTTTCATAATTGATTTTGGAAGAACTCTTATTGGTTTTTTCTTCCATTTGGCCGGCAATTCTTGTCAAAAGCGTTTACTTATTCTGTTGCAAAAAGTTGTTGTGATTTTCTCTTAGTAAAAAAAAGTCATATATATATATATATATATATATATTTTTTAATCAAAAATCAAAGTACCTGCGTGGGAAAACTGTTAAGTGGTAGTTATTGTGTGTGTGCACCTGGTTTAACAAATGTTTTATTATTGAAAAAAGATTTTATAGTATAAAGGATGTTATCTATTGGTTTTGTGTTATGAATAAGATTGAAGCCTACATTACATTGTAAAAGTAGATATCTATCCTAAGAAAAACTCAATAAATAAATGTGCGGCAAATTAGGTACCTACATATATATTTATATGTATGCAAGTATGTACGAACCCGTGCACGGGTGCAGCAAGTGCACCTTAAATAAAACAATAACAGTTTTAAAATAAGACAAAAGCACATACCTACCTAACTTTATACAAACATGCATATGTATGCACATATCTATATTCCTAATCGGAAAAATTGATATTAAATGAAAAAATGAAAAGAAAATGCTAGTGTAATAATTAAACCAACAATTATTCTTCATTTGACAAGAAAAGGAAAACGAATGGAGCAAGAGGAAATTACTTTAGTACGATTTTGTGTTTTCCTCAGACTTTTCTGCCATTAATGCCTGGGTAAGTGCGTAAAATCAATAAAATAGTCTATGCTTTCTAAAGTCACCAACAAAAACAAAACACATAAAAATAACGTAAGTGGTTTGTTGTACTATACATATGTACATATACACAAACCTACGTATACATTTTCCACATCCGAGTGTAGTTAGTTAAAGAAAAAAAATGATTACAGCTATCTACGTGCATACAATGTATATGCCTGTGAATATATTTAAATACAACAGAGATAGATTTCTTGAAGAGTACACATCAGAGAGAGGAAAACTTAACAACACATTAAAAGCAATGATAACAAAACGAATAACAGCGCGATAGAAAACTTAAATATACGTCATTGCGAATGAGAGCGAATACACCCTCACTATTTTTTTTGCTTCATTAGATAGGATTTTCAAAGAATCGTTTATAAATTGGTACTATGCTTTATACACTTAACCTTTGTAATATATTATTGTATATTAGGTTTCTGCTTTCACTACACATCCATACATATATGCTTTTTTAGTTTTCTCTGATACAAATATTAATTAAATTAAGTATTAATTTTAATTATTTTAACAACTATTCACTGTATGTACCTATGTATTGTATGTCAAATAGATTATGGTAATTTTGATAAATAACATAGTTACGAATAGGTATGTATCTATGAACACATAAGGTATAAGATTCAAATCAAATGCAGACTGACGCCTCGTAAAACTAGAGTTTGAATGTATGTAAATAAAATTAAACAAAAAAGATGTCCAACTAATTAAATGCCATAATTAACTATACAAAAAAAAATATTTTTGCTGGATTTACGCTTTTTTGTCAGTAAAACATGACAAAGGATGAATTAAATTGTTTGGCAATACATACGTATGTACAACGTACATATGAATTAGAAATTACTGGTTATTAAATAAAACTAATAGATCATAAATTAAAAACTAAAAAAGTCCACTTCGTCAAACTTTTCACATCTTAACAGTTTATGTGTCAAAGTTGAGATATTTATCCATATTTTATAAAAAGCGGTAGGCGTTTTTATGTGTATGTGGTATCCCAGAAGTAACCAAAATAAAATACGACACAATTAGTTAGTTTGCTTATTTTTTCTCACATTTTGTTTACACCGGTTTTCCTAGTTGTTTTTTATCTATTAATTCATGTTCTGTGGAAATGTATCATATCATATATATCTAGGGTGAGGTGATTTTCAATAGGCTTTTTTGACAGATCATGCGTAAATCCTATCAAACTGCTTTGTCAGTATCGTTTGGCAAGTCATCATGGAAAGACTCACACCACAACAGCGTCTCCAAATTGATAAGCTGTATTACGAAAATCAGCGTTCTGTGAGAAATGTTTTTCGTGCGATTCGAAGAACTTACGGTGCGCATAATCAACCTACTGAAACTACTATTGCCAATACCATTCGCAAATTTGAGTCCCAATTAGTGGATGACTGGTTAGACCACATCCAGTACGTATTGAAGATACTATAGCAGCTGTAGCTGAGAGAGATGAATCGATTCGTCGTCGTTCTCAGCAGCTTGGCTTGGCGTATTCGACAACTTGGCGTACTTTACGTAAGGATCTCGGCCTAAAAATGTACAAAATTCAACTGGTGCAAGAATTGAAGCCAGGCGACTTGAATTTGCGTCATATTTTCAGTGATTGGGCTCTAAAAAAACTCAATGAAAATCCGGTGTTTTATAGTGAAATTTTTAAAATTTTAATAAACATAATTGCCGTATTTGAAGTGATGAGCAACCCAAAGAGTACCAGAGTTAGCATTATATCCATTAAAAACAACGGTATGGTGTGGTTTATGGGCTGGTGGAATCATTGGTCCAGATTTCTTCAAAAACGAGGCAAATTAGAATGTTACCGTCAATGGTAAATTGGAAATTCAACCACATGGTCTCGCTGAGCTCTGGTTTCCACAAGACGGCGCTTCGAGCCATACAGCGCGTGAAACAATTAACTTGTTGAGAAATCATTTTGGTGAGCACTTAATTTCACGTTTTGCTACAGTAAATTGGTCGCATATATCGCACAATATCACACCTTTGGACTATTTTCTCTGGAGATATGTAAAGTTCCAGGTCTTCAGGAATAAGTCAGCTACGATTGAAGCTTTAGAAGCCAACATTACTGTTTTACCCGCGAAATACCAGTCGCTATGCAGAACGAGTCGGCCTGAATTGGACCTTCCGAATGGATCATCTCAGACGTAGACGTGGCCAACATTTACATGATATCATTTTCAAAAAGTAAATGCCATGAATTTAACCGATAATAAAATTTTTAAGTTCATCTTCAAATTTATGTATTTTATCACGATGAATCACCATTTATAACAGAAATCCCTTTCAAAGTACAAGTTAAAAAAAAATTTTTTTTAAAAAAAAAAAAAACTTTAGGCAGATTGCCTGACCCTTTATTTGTAACAACTTAGACTAAAAATTATCGGCTACTTGACATGTATTTATAAGGTTAATTTTGTCTAATCAGCAATATGGGTTTCGATGAAGGTGCACTGGAAATATTTGCAATTGTTTCTTGTAATTTCGTCTGAATTCAGGTGGGAACATCCGGTGGTCGATGAGTTGATGTTGATTTATTTGTCGTTAACTTACATCCATTGAACTGCTACATACTTACCCCAACACTTCTGTCAGTGTCGGAAAAAATGACAGTGGTCGCAATCTGCATGATGATTTCTCTGGTCTGAAATTTGGCTCCTTTTAAGGGCATATTCAGATTGTGGAAAAGCCAGAAGTCACAGGGAGCGAGGTTGGAGCGAGGTTGACAAACCACAGGTGTGTTGTGTTTGACTAAGATAATCCGAATCATGTATGAAAAACGAGCGGGTGCGTTTTGCATACGTTGTAGCTTAAAAATTCGATTAACTGTGATCAATTGTGCGCATGGCCATTTTCCGATGTGGCGTTTTATCTCCTCTTTCAATACAAAAGGGACAACAAATCACTTGAAGCTTTTTGCGTCAACCCGAGTCTTCTTAGTATTTCTTGAAAAGGGTTTATTGTTCGATTGTAATCTTGGTCAGTGAAACAGCGATAGACAACGTCTTCATTGATTTCTGATGTACTGTCATTATCAGAGCTATAGAGTTATAAGCGGAGTTCAAGTTGACAAAACACCTCTACTACATTATATCGGAGACTCGATCTGAACCCCTGGGATCTGTTGGAGTTTTGAAATTCAATAATTTGTGGTCTTGGTCAACCTCAGGACGCACCAATAGGGGCCAACAGTTTCATGGATCACAAGAGCCGCTCCCGCGCTTTTATGTAGGACGCTTGATAAGCCGGCTTCTTGACATCAACTGTGCGATAGCTGGAAAGCATAAACCAACTGATTTTCACGATTTAATCAAAAAGAATTTTGGCTGATAAATGGAACCTCATCATGGTCTTGCGTTTTTTGTTTCATAGTTAGGAAAGTGCTTTTTATTTCAACACACACCAATCGAAACACAATGTAACAAAACAAATCATTTGGTTTTTCTGTTTCTTTTAGTGTGCGTTAAGAAAAGACAAAACTGAGTTTGCAACTTATTCACTGTTAAGTTCTTCACTCGGTTTCAACAAAAACCCTTAAATAAATAAACGTCAGTGCAAAAAACAAAACAACAGCAGGGAAATTTTGTTGCTGAAAAATTGCTTTCCCCCTGACGGTAACAAAACATGTTTTTCTATTTCGTCTTGTCTTTTTGTTTTGTCCCATGTGGTGTGTGCTGCGCAATTGTGCAATAATCGACAACGAAGTTGGTTTAAAACATATTTGTTGCATTCGGTGTGTTTTAGTTGTATGTAAATTGAGTCAAAAATATGTTTTTTGTTTCGTCTGCGTTAGTGTGTATTCGCTCATATGAATAAATGGATTGTTGGTTTATCAGTCAGGAAAAACCGTTTTGTCTGACCGCGAGAAAGCTCGGATTCGACCCTTTTTGTTCACAACTAGATTTTTTATAAAATATTACCTTGAGGTATATATATTGTAAAATTTTTGTGTTGGTACAGATGATAAAACTTGTTTCTTTCAATACAATCTATTTATTTAATACATTTACAGTTCACAATCCAATCGGTTATCTCATCCGCTTTTACTTATCCTTATCTTTGCTTAAACCTTTTAATGCATACCTTGGAGATGCTGACATTTATACTCCAATGACATATTTCGAGAACAATCTGCGCTATCCAGCATTCCATACAATTTTCCATTTTGCTAGAAAATTCGATTATTAGCATTGGTTGATTTTTCTTCTGCTTTTAAAATATAGATGACGACTGCTCACTTTCAAATGGATATCACAATATCATAAGAAAAGAGAGAAGACAGATGGAATTTCTTTGAAGGAAAAATAATTTCTTTTTTGGAATTGCCATTGGAAAATGTATTGTAACAACTAGACAGGGGGCATTTTAACCCATTAGTTCTCAAGGTCAGAAAAAACACTTTTTGTTATTTTTATTGCATTTTATTACTTAATATATGTGTAAATAACTATGTATAAAGCTAAAAATAATTTAATATTTCTGTGTTATTTGCAACTTTGGGATTTATGGAAAACAAAATTTATTTCTCAGTGGGGAACAGTTCAAAATAGTTTGTATGAAGATGCACTCGACACTTAGCGCATATATATATATAGTGTTGTTTTTACATTGTCTACATCTTCCTGATTTATTTTCCTCCTCTACTATTACGTGACCTACATCATCAAACCGAACTTCAAAGGGTATTGCGATGGTAGCGATGGCTGGTTCATCCATTTTCCTGAGAATGACTACTATATAGGATTTAAATGCTAACGTCCAATACCCCGAAAAAATTAAAATGCCGCAAAATCGCTGTAGACTAGTTTCGTCAATATCAAATGAATGCCTGTTCTTATAGTGGGCATATTTTTTTTGTGTAAGAAATTATCTGTCCCCAAACTCCATCACTGAAGTACAATGAAAAAACCTCAAACGGACTTGTATTGTATTGTATACTCAATTTGTTGGAAACAATTTTTTTCCTCGTTCTGTGGTTTCGTTGTATATATAGAATTTCTGTTTTTCCCACTTTGTAAGATATACTTTGGTCCTTTTTTAAACGACTTTTTGCAAACTTTTGCCTTTTTGGAACTTGATGGTAAAAACTCGTTATCCAAACCTTCAAATTTATCAGATGTATTGGGTATGTAATTTAATTCGTGCGGTTTTTTTTTCAAAATTTGAACGTTTATTTAAGAAAAAACATGTACAATAGTATTATTCAAAGTATTGCCCATCTGAAGCTATGACTTTTTCCCATCTTTCTGGCGATTTGTGGATCCCATCCCAAAAGAACTGCGCCGGCTTGGCAGCCAAGAATGAATCAAGCCAATTTTTGATATTCTGCTCTGATGTGAACTGTATTTCAATGAGGGCGTTCTGCATCGACCGGAACAAATGGTAGTCAGAAGGGGCAAGGACTGGGCTATAAAGCGGGTAGGGTAAGACTTCCCATCCACTGTTTTCCAAATAGTTCTTAACCGGATTAGCAACGTGGGGCCGAGCGTTGTCATGATGGAAAATTATTGCCTCGTGTTTGGTCGCATATTCCGGGCGTTTTTCGGCCACTGCTCTCTTCAAACGGATTAATTGTGTTCGGTAGCGTTATCTATTGATGGTTTCACCCGGTTTTAGCAGCTCATAATACAGCACACCTATCTGATCTCTCGGCTAGAGTTCATATGGAACCCAAATTCCTTGCTTTTGAATATATCCAGCTGCTTTTAAACGGTTTGAAATGGCTGCTTGAGTGACACCCAACGATTCTGCGAGCTCTTCTTGTATTTGGCAACAATCTTTATAGAGTAATGCTTCCAGTTCTTCATCTTCAAACTTTTTTAGGCTGCCCAAGACGTTCATCTTCCAAGCCAAAATCACCACTTTTAAATCGTGCAAACCACTTTTGGCTCAGCTAGCGCATGTTCAAAATAAACTTCCACCAAAATACGATGACTTTCGGGAGCAGTTTTCAGTAATAAAGACGAACTCCCCGTAAAAACACTTTTTCAGGCACAAAGTTCGGCATATGCATTATTTTTCTCTTTTTCTGTCGTATTGTTCTACGTACAAATAAACCGATAAAGGGTAGCGGCTACTCTCAACGTTGCGTAAACGTAACATTATTTACTCATCTAAGGTTAGAAAAAAACTACAAATGCTTTCTAAAATATTAGGTTATTCTTTTATTGCTAGAGGTTTGGTCAGTATATGTGTAAAATTTGAGAATGCCTAATTGGTTTTGCGTGAGTCAATTAGGTAGCCCAAAATATGGAAACTAAAATCTTTTTTTTGCGTACTTCTGGTATTTCCCAATGCTAAACTAATTGATTATATCAACGTACATATATCATCAAAAATGTAATTATTAATTTATTACTGGAAACATGTTTTTTTTTTTTTTTTTAAATGTTTCGTTTACGCAACGTTGAGAATTAATGGGTTAAGTTTCAGTCCGAATTTGTTCAGTAAGTTTATATATTTGCCACGACTTTAAGAAGATTCGTAAAGGATGCTTTTCCAAAGAGCTTGAATCAAATTGTGGAATAAGTACGACAGTTTAGATGGTCTGGAGAGTGCGAGCATTCCTAGAACTCAAGAGGTAGCTGCGCAATGCCCCAATCTTGTGTTTCCCCATACCCTGAAAAATGTTCATTGTGGACGCAGGTGTTGGCAATGTAGGAGTCGGAGCAGTGATCTCCTAAGTTCACGATGTTCGAGAGAAAGTGGTTGAATATTACGGCAAGATACACTCCAGACTTGAAAGGAACTACTGCGTAACTCAGCGCGAGCTTCTGGGGGCGGAGCTTTTCCATAAGTACCTCATGCTTCGCTCGTACACAACAACAAGTGAACGCTTTTATTGGCTAAGTGCGAGAATTGGTGCATAAGGTGTTCGGCTACCAAAGACCCAAGTGTAAAGCCACAATGACGAATGCAACATTACAATGTCGGAGCACCATTCGAACGAATAGCCATCGACATCGCTGACCCGTTTCCAGAAACATTTAACGCAACCCATACACTCTCGTGGTCATGGATTACTTCACTGAAACACGGTCCATAGATGAACAGGACATACACGAAGTTGTTTGGGACGGATGACAGCAGTGTAATAGCCACTTAAAATGTGAATAAGATAAAGATAAAGATAAAGATAAAGAAAGATAAAGAACTGTAAATTGCAACTGTTTTGAATAAAGTGACTGTACTGAAACGAAATAAGTTCCATCATTTGTACTCATACAAACATTTTATATATTTCTAAAAAAAATTAGTGTTTATTGGTTTTCGTAAATTATGGGTATTTATGAACGCGCGCGCACCAAGGGGATATGAATACCCTTTTACTGGCTTTTTCTCCAGGGCGCTGGCGGAAGGTGTAGTAGTTTGAAACTCAGGTGTTTCAGGTTTCGATATTTTTCTCAGGGGTGGATGTCAAACCAGTGGCTCTTAAGTACGTGCTAGTTGTTAGTTCGTTACATTTAGCCCAGCCAGCAACCACTCCAACATCAGTGTTATGTCTTCATGTTGACGCCGACGGGATTTTCATATAACTACATACAAATTCTATGAAAAGACTTTTTCACAGAATTTCCTCGCACGGGATTCGAACGACGACCCTCTGCTTGAGGAGTCTATGAATATACCACTACACCACGGCCACCCCTTGTTGTTTCGTGAAGTTAATACCGCGCGTTTGAAATGTCTGTTAGCTATTGTCGGAAGCATTTTGTTTCGGTGCAGAGAAATAACTTCACTGGCAATATCTTCACATGGGAAATAACTTCATCTCGAATGAGAAATAACTTCACTTTTTTTTTGTGAAGTTATCACCAACTGAAGGTGAGCAATAACTCCACCATAAATTTTGTGAAATTATTTCTCACCTTTTATATGGGAATTTTTCTATTATAACTGGATAGCAAATATGAAATAGATTTATTTATATGTTTTTTGTATAATTTTATTACCATTATGAATAACAAAAAAAGGATATGTATTTTGCAAACAAGAAAAAGCAAATATTTCAACGACTCCAGGAAATAACCCCCCCCAAAAAACATGCACAAAAAATGAATGGAAAAATTTGTATTGTGGTGGGGTTTTTTTCATATGAAATAAACCCCCAAAATTGGGGACTTATTTCATGGGTTTTTGTGGATTTATTTCATTCCTCAAAATGGGGGGTTATATCATGATGAAATAAGTCCCCAAATTCAGCTATGAAATAAGTTCCCAAATGTATGGGGGGCCATACTGCCCCCTGGAAGTATGATATAAATGTTGTATAACAGTGACCCTAAGCAGGGGGGTTGCAGGAGGGCAGATGCCCCCCATACATATTTCACTGTTTATGCACGTCGAGTATTGTGGTGGGGGTTTTTTCATATGAAATAAACCCCCAAAATTGGGGACATTTTTCATTCCTGTTGGAGTCTTATTTCATACCTTTTTAGGAACTTATTTCATTATCTTTTTTGGGCCTAATTTTGCAGTTAAATAAGTCTCCAATTTTCGCAATTTAATATTCAAAAATAAATAGCACAAACATGCTCCGAGTACGCAAATGAGCAATTAATAACTACTTATAGCCGCAGAATGTGGAGAAAACATTAAATGTGCCATAAATCACCCATTATGACTGTTCTTAAATTATCATAAAATGTTAAGAGAAATTATTTTCCACAAAAAAGTAAGGTTATTGCTCACCTTTGGTGGGCAATTCCTTCACTTTTTCTAGGTGAAGTTATTTCCCATTCGAGGTGAAGTTATCTACCATTTGAAGCTATTGCCCGTGAAGTTATTTCCTTGCACCTTTTGTTTCTTTGGTTTGGATGATTATTTATTACCGACTTTTCTTTTGAATGCGTTTACATTAGTGTTATTGCCGATGTTATAGGTCCCTGTTATTACCATATTGAGTAACATATATTTTTCTCCATGATGTTCTTGTCTTGTTCTTCGGGTGCACAAGTCCTGCTTATAGTCTCAATGTTTGATTTGCAGATGCAAATATTGTTGTATTGTTTTTTATTTTGCAGGGTTTTTGAATGAAGTCACGCTGTGAAATGCTTCAGCTCTATTACGCACAGTTCGGCTGAGAGCACAAGTGCATGCTCGTCGCTAGACGGCCTGTGGGTGGTCCGATATGCATTAAGTGCACTATGAAAAATTCAAGTGGATGTTTGGTTACATAAGCATAATAATATAAGTTAATATGTTGTTAAGCAGAATACATATCTAAATGAAAATTACGAGTGCCAAATCAATGTTTCAACATTCTCATCTCCATTGTGATCATGGAGCTCAAATACTAGGTTTGCGTTTACAGTACCTTTCTAGAGTATTATTTATTGGGAAATTAGAGTTAATAGCATCAAAAAGTGATAAGTAGCCCATAGAGACTTTTTGCACATTGTGATGAGTTATTGCATTCGATAATATTTACTGAAATTTTTGATTAGAGATTGGTAACGTGTTAAACATAAGCTTGTATACCAAAACTGTGTGTTTAAATTTAACCCTAAGAAAAATGCGGAACTTATTAGACAACCCAATATATTCATTGGCTAACTATCGTTACCGCATAAATAAAAAGAATAGAATGTCTCTAGGGTTTTTATGGACACCTGGCGTATGACCTCTTTATGACTTTAGTTTTAAACCACAGAAGTTCCAAGTTCTCCTGTCTCCCATGGTACAGAATTAAGCCTCTGTCGAATTAAGCTACCAGTGAGACTCCTACAGATCACTTGCGTCGACAACGCCGCTTAGCTGGTCAAATGGTATCAGTCGGTACTCTGCTGTTCTCTTGCATAAAATCAGCTTGTTTGTTTTTTATAATGGTTAGATACATACATACTGATCAGATGTTTTGGCACTTAGTGAAATACAGGTAGATGCCCTCCTGTTATATAATGTACTGTATAATACTGTACTTGTATTGTATACATAAATTAACTATGTAATCACCAGTGTATACTTCTCATCAACCCAGTAAACAGTTCTCGTCTTGTCTTGTCTTTTGTAATTATTGTAAAACGAAATAATAAATTGAGAATATGTCTAGATTCTCAAGATCTCAACAAGACGAATAAAAGAAGATATCTATATACCAATACGCTGAAAGAAATGTTACCGATCCTACGTATGCAGAAATTTTTACAACCCTTGATACTAAGAATTGATTTTGGTAAGTGGTACTAGAACTAGCGGGTAGTCTTTTAACAACATTTTGGACACCTTTCGGCAGGTATTGCTAGCTAAGTCTGTCTTTCGGAATAAAATCGGCACCGGAAATATAGAAGCAAAAACATTAGGAGGTTGCAAGTGAACTGGAAAGAGTAGAAGTTCTTGTAAACGATTACTTAATTTACAGACATTTCTTCCAATGCTAAAAGATCACTATCGGAATTAAAAAAAAACTTGTTGATAAGACTGTGAGAGGCAAACTTAAAATTGAATCCAGAAAAATTGGATAGAGGGAAGTAACTTTTTACGGATTTAAGTTTTCAGCAGTACTCCGCGGAATTTCGGACTGACTTATTTTTAAAGGGACGCAAATACTCGTACTTAAGGAGAGTTTGCGACATAGGTTTTTAGTCAAATATATCAAATCGTACTAAGCAACTATGTTCTAATGGTTCTCTTTACTTACAGAATTGCAACGGTCAAACTAATAAAAAACCTATGAAAAAAAAATACGAATTAGCGATATGTGGAACTTATCACTAGGGCTTAAAGCTAGGGATGGTGAAGGAGATCGAATTTGAGGGAATGTGTGCTGCGATTAAAATCGAAAACGGAGAGTTTGGAGTTTACCTTACGCAGCATACGGGTTATTGGCTCGTTAGAGCTATATGTGGTGCGGTGGATAGGTAGATAAAAGAGACGGGGGAAACGTAGATTTCGAGGGTTAATGTTAAAGAAAATGGAGTTGCAAAGAGACATGCAATCGACGGAGCCTGAGAGGAGTCGGTGAATGAAAAGAATGTCAGCTACGTCCCTTCGTTCCTCAAGGGTATTCAGGTTAATGAGTTTGAGACGGTCTCGGTAGGGAGGTAAGATAAGAGGATCGTTCCAAGGTAGACCTCGGAGAGCAAATCGAAGAAAACGACGCTGGATGCTCTCAATACGGGATACATGAACTCGTTGAAAGGGACACCACGCTTGGCTAGTGTACTCGAGAAGAGGACGAACGTAAGTGATGTATAGTGATCTGGTCACATACGGGTTGCAGAATTCTTTGGACCACCTTTTAACAAAGCCAAGTGATGAGTTTGCTTTAGTAATTATCTCATCAATATGCGAGCGGAAATTAAGCTCCCTGTCGCTTAATATGACAATGTCGCGGATAGTCTGAACTAGGGATATAGGTTGACCGTGGAGAACGTAAATTCTGGGAGTAGACATGTTGCACTTACGTGAAAAGGTAATCGATTGACATTTGGTGAGATTGAGTTCCAAGCAGTTCTTGATGCACCAGGTGGAAAAACTATTTAGATCTATTTGAAGGAGGCTAGAGTCACGTTGTGAGGAAATGGGTTTAAAAAATTTGGTATCGTCAGCATAGAGAGAAAGTGCTGAGAATCACCCTTTCAAGATCATTAATAGTTAAGATGAAGAGAAGTGGACCTAGGTGATTAGCCTGAGGAACACCTGAAGTGGCCAAGAAAGGGGCCTATAGGACAAACCTGAAACGAACACTATAAAAACGATTATCCAGGTTCGAAGATATCCATTTAAGCAAAATGGGTTCAAAGCCCAGGACGGACAATTTGAACAGGATTAGCTTATGAGATATCTTGTCAAAAGCCTTACTGAAATCAGTTGTTACAACGTCAACTTCTTTATGAGAAGAACAGAACAGAGAGAACAGAGGACACGAGTTCTACGAGGTTAGTGGTAGTTGATCTACCTTTCAGACAGCCGTGCTGACTAGGGGAAATAAAAGATTTGCACTGGAAGCTTAAGGCTTCATACAAAATGCTCTCGAGAAGTTTGTGTATATAAGAAAGTTTAGCTATAGGGCGGTAATTAGTGACTTCGCTCTTTAATCAATTTTTGTGTATCGGTGTTATGAAAGAAGACTTCCATATTTGTGGAAATTCACCTTAAGAGAGCGATAACCGGAAGAGATTTGCAAGGGGGTGGGAAAGTGTTGAGGAACACTTTTTAAGAAATATGGATGGAAGGCCATGTGGGCCGAGTAAGTATTCATCATTAAGTTGGTGTAATTTATTTTCCATTACTGTATGATCAAATATTTGAGAAATAGAGGGGCCGGTGGGGAAGTTAAGCAGATATTTGAAATAAGAGGGATCCGGTACGAATGAATTATCGGCAAAAGATTGCTTAAAGAAAGTAGCAAAAAAGTTGGCTATGGTATGCGGATCGGTTGATGATGTGTTTTCGTATGAGAGGGTTGGAGGAAAACCGTCAGATTTTTTTTTGTAGTTAACAAATTGGTAGAAAGACTTAGGATCGTTTATAAGCCTTGATTGCGCACAATCAAGTATCGCTGATTGAGAACGTTATAAAGCTGGGCGAATTTAAGGTATGCCCCGAGATAGTTTGAATAGTCAACAAAAGAGTTGGATTGGAGGATAATTGCCCATAATTTGTTTCTCTTGTTACGTAAAGAGCGAAGTTTACGATTATACCACGGGGGGCTCGGAGAAGGAGTCTTATTGCGCGAAAAGGGGACATAGAGAGAAATAGAATTGAATAATTCTCTACAGAAAATAGAGAGAGCACTTTTTAGGGGCATATTGGCGAAATCAAAAGTACACTCACTAAGATATGCGTTAACTTTGCGGAAATTCGCTTTATGAAAGTCGTAAGAGGAGGCGGTTACAGATGGGGTGGGGCGAATAGGAGAGTGGTGGAAAAGAGAAAGAAGAAGTATTGGATGAAAGTTATCAATGGTCGATAGTGAAAGGGGACAGAGCGAGACAGAAGAGTTTATGGGATCAGTGGTGAAAATGAGGTCTAATTGCCTACCCATATAGTTGCGGACGCCACTAACTTGGCATAAGCTAGAGTCTGTGAGCTCGTCTAAGAAGAGACATTCTTTACTCGAGGTAGGCTTAGCGATAAAAAAAGATTCGTCAACAGATTGAGTCCAGTTCAGCTGGGGTAGACTGAAATCTCCGAATACAATGATATCATCGAGAGGATCAGATAAGTTAATTATTTGATCAATTGCATCGATGGCGAGTTGGTAGCATTCGATTGGTTGTGCGGGTGGGATGTAAAAACACATAACGTATAGGGACCTACAGAGGAGAGTTATCTTTATTGAAACGTAGTCAATCTTAGAAAAGGTAGAAACAGCGATTGGTGAAGAGTTTAGGTCATTGCGGACGGCAAATAGGACACCTCGACAGGGAGAGTCATCATTTGGACGAGTCAGATCGTCATCTCGAAAAATATTGAAACTAGGGGGAAATAATTCCTGATTCTTTATATCGGGAATTAGATTAGTTTCGGTCAGAGCGTAGACCTCAAATGGGAGAGCGTAAGATTGGCGCAAGACGGCACGGGTCTTAGATCGCAGTCCTCTAACGTTTTGATAGTAGAAGGTAAGAGGAAGGTTATTTCGAGTGGGCGTAGGAGTGGATGGTCGAAACACGTTAGGGACGAAAAAATTTGTCGTTGTCAGCTCTGCTACGTTGGAGGTGTGAGATCCTTTTTGAGTGCACATAGTTACCGTCTGAGACTTTTTGGGGAGACATATTAAAAATCTCGTGGAACTTAATATATAAGTTCCTCAGACTTGTAAGGTCAGTAGGGAGTCCTTCCTGCTGTGTGGAGACCATGACGCTTGTTTTGGTTTTTCCCTCATAACAAACTGTGTCTGATTTGTCATGCAGATATACTAGAAGGAGACGTATATTCTCGTACGTCTTTTTTTCTCTAAGCCTAGAAAGTGCATAACAAAAAAAACCGAAAAACTTTCCATACTCGGTATGAAAGTACCATGCTGACCGCCGACGAATGCACACACATCAACAAAGTACACTCGCAAGCTTTTACAGTAATACTGTTACTGTATTTATCATACGGCACGGGTAATGGCTAAGTGCATGTAACAACCGATGGATAACGGGTTGCAGCTGTGAATTTTGTGGCTGCACTGTTTCATTTTGTTGTAACGGAATAACATTTATAACAAATTGATTCGGTAAGTCAACGCCAGAATTTTCACAGCTTTGCTTAGCAGCGTTGGTGTTTGTGTTTTCTGTGATTGTTTGTTATTATGAGTAGGGAGTTCAGGGTTTATGTAGCTAACATACGCAGGCTAAAAAGTAATCACCTTTCTACATACGTAATCGTCTGTAATAATACACAAGATGTTTTGGCACTTGGTGAAACGCAGGTAGGTCCCCGCCCATACCTCTCAGATCACTCTGATCTTAACCTACGAACTAGTGCCATTATTATTACCAAACTCAACAACAATGCGATCCGTGTTCCAATCCGGAATTCAACTTCTTGTGGCTAAAATTCCATCTCCGTAACAAATTATCCACTACTGCTTTTTTTTACAGAAGCCCCAAACTGGAGAGCAATTCGACTTTTAACGGGTTCGATGAGCTGTCTGACTCCATTCAAAGAATTGTATCCCTGTATCTTCATATCGAAATTGTTATTACGGACGATCTCAATATACACAATTTTTGGTGGTTTCGACATTCTGTACAGACAACACCCGAAGGACGGTGTGTTGAGATCTTGGCTGTGAAAAACAACTTGTCGTTTGTAAATGCGCCCAAACGTATACCAAACGTTTATAATCATACCGCCAACATCCTGGACTTGTTTTTAACTTTTCAATGTTAATGTGCTATCCCCTTTAGGTCGGACTATTGTATTATATTAGCTAATTTTTCATACATCGACCATACAGTTTGAAAAAAAGATTTCTAAAAGAACCGTATGGCAATACGAGAAAGCCAAGTAATTCCGCTTAACTTAACAGCTTCTTAAGAAATTTTAACTGGTCGTTATATTTCCTCAATAACGACGTGGATGCCGCTGCTGATATGATCACAGACACCATTCTCTTTGGAATGAGATCCTTTATCCCTCATTGGATGAAGAGCATCAAATCAAAAGTAAAAGCATGGTACGAGTCGAGCTGTTAAGAGGCTGTAAGTATTAGGGAAATTTTTTTTCGGCCCTACAAGACCAACCCCACTGAGGAAAACCGAAAAATGTTCAAACGAGCCAGGAATGACTGCAACGCCTTTCCTAAGAGTGTAAAATTCTAATACGACTAGTAAAAATTTTTGGTCGTTCGTCGAAAACATTAGAAATTCGTCCTCATCCTCCATCCCAACGATTATTTACAATGATTTTACAGCTGTCAGCTCTTTGGACAAGGCCAATCTGTTTGCTGCACATTTTGCGGCCGGTTCAACACTTCCGGATTGTGCTTAAGTCCTTGCCTACATCGCACTAGATCACCGAAATCAAGCAGTGTTGGGCGCGGTAAGTACGTAGGTGGGGGACCCCATGGGAACTCAGTACTCCGCGTGCTGTTGATAAAACGCGCCTCATGGGTATAGTACTCCGGCGTTAAATCCCGGACCCTACAAATTAATTTGTATCGTTCCCGTGATAATAATAATAATAATAATAAGTCCCTGCCTACACTTGAGTGCGTCGAATCTTCAATAGGACGTAGCAAGAGTACTAAAAGATCTCTATATACACAAATCTACTGGTCCAGATGGTAGATCCCTTCTGAAGAGGTGCTGGCAAAACCACTGCATAAGCTTTTTCATGAATCATATCCTTCTTAAGAAATTTTAACTGGTCGTTATATTTCCTCAATAACGACGTGGATGCCGCTGCTGATATGATCACAGACACCATTCTCTTTGGAATGAGATCCTTTATCCCTCATTGGATGAAGAGCATCAAATCAAAAGTAAAAGCATGGTACGAGTCGAGCTGTTAAGAGGCTGTAAGTATTAGGGAAATTTTTTTTCGGCCCTACAAGACCAACCCCACTGAGGAAAACCGAAAAATGTTCAAACGAGCCAGGAATGACTGCAACGCCTTTCCTAAGAGTGTAAAATTCTAATACGACTAGTAAAAATTTTTGGTCGTTCGTCGAAAACATTAGAAATTCGTCCTCATCCTCCATCCCAACGATTATTTACAATGATTTTACAGCTGTCAGCTCTTTGGACAAGGCCAATCTGTTTGCTGCACATTTTGCGGCCGGTTCAACACTTCCGGATTGTGCTTAAGTCCTTGCCTACATCGCACTAGATCACCGAAATCAAGCAGTGTTGGGCGCGGTAAGTACGTAGGTGGGGGACCCCATGGGAACTCAGTACTCCGCGTGCTGTTGATAAAACGCGCCTCATGGGTATAGTACTCCGGCGTTAAATCCCGGACCCTACAAATTAATTTGTATCGTTCCCGTGATAATAATAATAATAATAATAAGTCCCTGCCTACACTTGAGTGCGTCGAATCTTCAATAGGACGTAGCAAGAGTACTAAAAGATCTCTATATACACAAATCTACTGGTCCAGATGGTAGATCCCTTCTGAAGAGGTGCTGGCAAAACCACTGCATAAGCTTTTTCATGAATCATATCCTATAGGACTCTTTAGGAGAGTTAAGTTACACGCAATTATGTCATGCAAGTCATGCACCCTAAATTCTCTTTTGTTTATATAACACATGGGCTGAAAAGTTAGTGGCGTTTTATAGTAAAATACAAAATTTTTGCAAAATTCAACTTTATTTATCAATATAGTTTCCTTCGAGGGCGATACACTGACTGAAATGATTTTTCAATCTTTCGATACCAGTTTTGTAGTACGATTTCGGTTTAGCCTCAAAATAGGCCTCTGTTTCGGCGATTACTTCTTCATCAGTCTTAAATCTCCTTCCGGCGAGCATTCTTTTGGGGTTTGCGAACAGGAAATAGTCGCTGGGGGTCCAAATCTGGAGAATACGGTGGGTGCGGAAGCAATTCGTTGCCGAATTCATTAAATTTTGCCATCAACTTGTGACACGCTTCAAATGCGGCCGTTTTTCTGCGATTTCGTCCTTCAAACGCTCTAATAACGCAATGTAATAGTCGCTGTTGATAGTCTGCCCCTTTTGAAGATAGTCGATTAAAATTATTCCATGTGTATCCCAAAATACGGATGCCATCACCTTGCCAGCCGACTGTTGAGTTTTTCGTCGTTTTGGACGATGTTCGTCGCCTGCTCGCCACTCAGCTGACTGCTGACTTGACTCTGGTGTGAAATGATGGAGCCAAGTTTCATCCATTGTCACATACCGACGCAAAAATTTGGCTTTATTGCGGTTGAACAGCTTTAAACACTCCTCTGAATCATCAACACGTTGTTGTTTTTGATCGACTGTGAGCAAACGCGGCACTTACTTTGAACAGAGCTTTCGCATGTCCAAATATTCGTGTATTATATATCCAACACGCTCTTCTGATATCTTCAGAGCCTCAACTATCTCGATCAACTTCACTTTACGGTCATTCGTAATCATTTTGTGGACTTTTTTGATGTTTTCATCTGAAACAGCCTCTTTTGGACGTCCACTGCGTGCATCGTCTTCGGTGCTTGTATGACGCTTTTAAATTTTTCAATCCACTTGCGAATGGTTCGTTCGGCTGGTGGAGAGTCCGGGTAACACTTATCAAGCCATTTCTTTGCATCGGCTACATTTTTTCCCATCAAAAAGCAATGATAAATCAACACACGAAATTGCTTTGAATCCATTTTTTTCACAATAACAAAAGTTGCTTCACTCACAACGCTATATCTCGAGAAGCAATCGTCCGACAGCTGTCAAATTTATACACGTATCTTTTGAAGTACTAACTGATGGTAACTGAAATGGTATGGATATAATCCAAGTGATGCCTTCTCTGAGAAACGGACTTTTCAGCCCATGATTTAAATTGTCAATATTGCATTTTTCATTTATTCTAAATTGTCCCACGACATATATTGTTAACATTGCATTATTTTACAAAATTGTTAATTTTAAATTATCTCACGATATGTATATATTCAATTACAATTATTTTCACACACTCTGTAGAAACGTCAGAAGAATAAATCTATAAAAACTAAACCTCTGTAAGAACCAGTTTTTTTTTTACTGTCCGGGTACCTCCCAAACATAATCGGTGCAGACGACGGAGTATGAACGGTTTATCGATATTAAAACAGTTTAAGTTATAGACGGTTTATCGATACCAAGAAGTTAAACTATAGTGACTGTTCATCGATATTATAAAGTTAAACAATATAGAAGGATTATCGATGTTGCAGCTATGGCGGCTGCAACCACACCTTCTGATTAACGAACGATCGTTACAAAATCTTTATTAAAATCCAATTTTAGTTACAATTCATTTATATTCTAATACATACTACTTACTTGGTGTTACAATGAGGTAAATATTTGAGACTTAGATTGAACAATTTCTTAATTTTGTCTAATAGGCCATCCCCTCATGGCGATGCTGTTATTTAATTTAATCTTTATGTATGTACATTTGTGACAGAAGGATTTTTGGCGCCTACTAGGTGATTGATCGCGCCACCTCAGTGTAGATAAGGTAAACTACCTAAGTAAGGGCGCGTTCACCGCAACACTCCTCCCGGGTAGATTCCCCGTCTAGGTGCCTTGGACCCACGCCTAGGACCGCAATTTTTACCGTGGGCTTCTTGAAGATCCCACTGCGCGTTTGCACGTGCGCACTGCAGACCTGTCCATCTTCGGACTGGCGGACTTTGACTATTAGCCCTTTCGGCCAGAAGTTCTTGGAGTTATTTGGGTTATTCGGGCGTTGTACTTCAGACAGAATCTCCGCGTGCCGCATGTTGGTCCTGATCCTAAAGGTCAGACATTCTGATGCGATGCACCACCACATTCCCAATACCTTTTCTGCCTCGCCTTCACTTTCCGTTGTCATGTCTATTCCTTCCGTTGGTTCCGCGCTCAGACTTCGAAGCACTTTGGGCGAGTGTCGAATGTTCTTGGCTAGGTTAATGGCTGCCTAATCTATTGGCACACTATCCATCAGGTCGTCTACATAGTGGTTATGCTTAATGGACTGGACCGCTTCAGGAAACTCACTGGCGAAGCGCTCGGCGTTGATATTTTTGACGAAGTGCGCGGTACATGGCGAACAGGCTACTCTGAACGTCATCACCGTCAGCTCGTATGTATAGGGTTCAGCCATCGCGTCATTTCCCCAGAGAAACCGGACGACGATCTGGTGGAACATTTCCATGATGTCTCCGTATATATCGATATTGTGTTGCCTGAACTTATAGAGCAGCGCGGTTAGAGGCGTCAGCTGATCAGGTCCTTTCAGCAGAAGAGAGTTCAAGGATACACATTGGGTGGCGGCAGCAGCATCCCATACAGACCTAAACTTACCGGGCTTATTTGGGTTTTCGACGGGAAAGATTTGCAGGTACCACGATTTTTCACGGCAGTTACTTGACTCTTCCGGTGAAAGTTGCCGGGCGGACTCGTCGATTTTCGTGTTGAGTTTATCGGCTAACGATTGATCTTTCCTCATCCGCTTGTGGAGGCACTGAAGTATTCGCCTCGCCATTGGGTAACTGTTCGGTAGGCTGATGTTATCATATTTCCAGAGAAGTCCTGTCTCGAAGCGGCCGTCCTTATAGATCGTCCTTGTTTGCAGCAGGTCCATGGCGCGAACGTCGTCGGTAGACAAGATGGTAGTTGATGGAGGTAGCGCACCAAAGTTGTCAGCCCGTAGGAAACTTTCCACCATTTCGCTCAGTTTTGTGTCGCTGCATTCGCATATGTGATAGCTTCGACCCTCATTGATGTCCGTTCCTACGGCACCGAAACTTCCGTGTACTACCCATCTCAAGCGCGTTCTGGTGGCTACAGGTTCGTGAGATCCACCTTTTCTGGACTTTAATGGGAGCCCGAGCTGTGCATTGTTGACAACAATGAGGAGACGTGGAACTGCTTCACAGTATGAGTCGACTGGTATTCCACGAAGGTGACTGAACTTTTCTTGCAGGTTGTCCATATGAAGTGTTTGTGCTGATAGGCCTAGGTTGCGCACGGTGTGAACGTTAGCGATCGAGAATTTCCTTGCGTCTTCCCCAATGGCGGATATCTCGAAGTTAAGTTCTTGTGAGCTCCCTTAATACCTCGACGTATTTCCCGTCCATCTCAGGCACAGTGGCTGGGGCTTGAAGGTTTAGGAGTCTTGCTATCTCCTCATCCATCAGCGTTACCGAGGAACCGTCGTCAGCGTACATTGACTCCAACTTGACTCCATTACCATACAGCTGAACTGGTACAATTCGAAGTAGGATAGGATCCGCCCAATGACTACTAACCCGGAGTGTATCACGATGAGTGCTAACTGTTCCGGTATTTAACCGCGGTGGTTTGACGTCTGGAAGTTCGTTGTGTAGAAGTGGATGATGTTTCCGTGTACAGCCATGTGTTCCGCATTCGGTGTTGGACCTACAGCTCCGATAACCATGATTCGTCAAGCACCGCCTGTACAATTTTTGCTTTCGCACCTCTTCCCATCTGGTACCAGATGGCACCTTCTAGTCCCAGGAAGTGCTTACACCGCTGAATGGACGGGCACCCGCCGTTGCAGATACGACATGGTTTGTTGGAACTGTCCGAGCGTTGACCCTTCTCCTCATAATGAGCGTTTAGTTATCCCAGGTTCTTCCCCATTTTCCTTCTGTCGCCTTGGCTCCGATCCCCTTTACTTGCTGCTAGTCCAAGCGGTGGTGAGGTAAGCACTCCATTGGCTGCATTGACGACCAGCTCAGGTCTCCCGAACAGCATCCGTCAATGTCGACAGTACCCGCTGGAGGCAGTTAGGTTTGGACCAATAGGCTTTTGACGACTGCCAGAGTACCTCCCCTAAGGGCCTTTTGGAGTCACACAAGATTTTCCTCGTCTGAGAACGCGCCCAACTCGGAGTTACGATTGAAAGTGGTGATGAACAGGGACCATTCGGCTGGGTTTCTGTCGAAAATGGGTAGATCTTGCATAATTAGGTGTCGCGCTGCGATTTGGTTCCTGCTTAGAGTCAGATTTCCCGGCTCAGTTTGGTTGAGACGAGAATTTGCGCATGATCTGGAGTTCCGCTCTGGGTAGTACTCGTGTCGGGAGTTGTCTGGATGGTGCGTTTCCGACCTAAATCCGGTGGCATTATTCTGGTTGGTATGAGCTTCGAGGCGGTGTAATCGCAACGACGTCTGTTGATGTTCTCGCTCGATGGCTCCTCTTGAAATAGCTTGATGCCCCATTCTGTTGAGTTACGTAAAACCTCTTCCGTCGACGTCCGGTAACCGTTCGCTTCGGCAGTATTGACCCAGCTTCCAATCACGACTCGTGCTGTTGGTAACCTCTCCACTTCCGAAGCATCCTCCTCATAAGCGTCCGATTCAACCACCTGGTTTAGAATACTGTACTTCTTCTTTATGTAATCCTCCTTCCCCGCGCTCGTTGGAGCTTTTTTTCTCTTTCTTCTCGCAGTTGCCTTAGCTCTTCGATCCTTTCCAATTCTACTTGGAGTCTTCGCGTGGACAATCTTTATGAAATTGAGCTCCTTGAGCACTGGGACACTGGGCGCCTCCTTATTCATCCCTTTCTCATAAAGCGGGCCATTGCATGGTTCTGGGACAATGTGGAGTTGGTCTAATCGAACGAACTTTACAGCTGAAGTGGAGGTGAGTCCGTTGCATTTGATACGCGGCTATGTTGATAATGGCCATCGCATGTTCTTGAAACTCCATTCAATTTATCCGCCGTCCGAGATCCCCGAGGCACCCGGCTTGACAAGTCGTTATAGCCAAGATGTCTGACGAGGGGGGCCTTGTCGTTCGCAGTTGAGAGGTTCCATGGTGAATGAACGATGGGCGTTTCTACGCTTCCTGTCGGGTTGAACGTTACTGGTCCGGTCATTTCAGTCTTGGACCCGGCGAAAAACCTCGTGGCGATGGTGGCTGGTTCACGTCGGTAAAAAATTTCATCAACATGGGGCACAGAAACTCGAATTTTTAAAGCTGTACGTCGCTGAACAAGTGACCATTGGCGAGCAGCATCGTCGACGTTGACAGAAGTTCCGGCTACCCTTGACCCGGCAAACTTATTGTCGTGGTAGTCATCCTTCATAGAAGCGGGTGATACGTATAGGGGGGCGGGATGTCTACAGCTCGGTCCACAGCCTCGGCTGCTTTGGACGCGGAACATCCGACTGCAGGAGCACTGGTTGGAGCTGTTGGTGGTACGGATACGACATCTGAAGCTGTGGTTGTTGCTGACGCAGGCGACACAGAAGCGGTAACAGGATCTCCACGGCTGGCAGCGACTTCGGCCGCACTAGACGCAGAGAATCCTGCGTATGCGGCGTTGGTTGGTGCAACTGGCGCTCCGGCAAATTGGTTGAACGATGGCGACACGTAGGCGGTGGCAGGATCTCCACGACCGGCAGCAACTACGGCCGCACTAGGCGCAGAGCATCGGCGACACTGGTTGGCACAATTGGCGAGTCGTTAAATTTGGTGGACAGTGGCGACACAAAGGCGGGGCGGGATCTCCACGACTGGCAGCAACTACGGCCGCATTTGGCGCAAAGAAATCCGTTTCAGCAACACTGGTTGGCACAATTGGCTGGCTGCATGCTGGCGCAGAAGTTGCATGTCGGGCAGCAAATTCGGGTCCCCTTGATGTAAAAAACCCTGCAGTAACGGTGGATATAATCGTCCTTGGCGACATGTGGACTGTGGCAGGATTTCCTGCCAGCAACTGCGGCTGCACTTGGCGCACAGAATCCTCCTGGTGCGATACTAATTCCAGAAATCCTGGAAGGCGTGGTGATTTTCGGCGAATTTGCTGATTCGTTTGCGAAATTGCTGGACGTGGTTTGTAAATTCGCTGAAAACGCGTTACGGTTAGCGGCACTGAGTGACGCCGCTGATGCCGTTATAGCGGAACCTTGTGGTAGTTGGGCGTGTGGGCTGAATATTATTTGGCTATGTTTCACTAAATTTGGAGATACCATTCCCGAAAGACTAAGCAAACTACTACTGCACTTACCTGCACACGCTGCACATATACCGGGTGAGTTTTTTAACTTGAGACATCCAAATTACTCAAAAAAAATGCGATATCGCGAAAAATGTTTCAGACAAAAGTCACAAGGTTCTGAAGGGGACATAAGATGGTGACTACGAGTTTGACCTTGAGACCCATTTTCAAGGTCAAACGAAGGCCACTTTTGTATATTTTTAAATGATAATTTCATCCATTATAAAGGGATTCAAATTCAAGGTACGTTTGGCATATACTTTTTTTGCAACATTCATTTCAGGGAACATTTATTTTTGTGAGGTTTTTATCAACAATTTCATAGCCTTTTCAATTTCGTTGACCTTCAATGAACCTTTATACCTTGTTTCAGGTATTGCCCGGCAGTTAAACACAAAACGAATGCAAGAGGCTAGAATGTAACGAAGACTTATTAACGAAGATTGCTTAAGCATAAGACAAATGACGTCATTGTCTTCACCGAGTTGTTACGTGACATGGAAAAGGTTAGTCGTGTTCTCCTTTCGTTGCTCCTCAACTTCAGTCATCTGACCAAGCTCCTTATATTCAATTAAGCACTTAGAGTACTCCTTGTGCAGTGTGGGGTTCTCCCGGAATCTCCTTTCCAGTTGGTGAAACCTACATAAGGCACCTAACTTCGAGGCACCAAACCCAGGCTTACATCCGGTTTTAAATGGCAGCGATACCTCATATTGCCCATCAGTCAGTCTTGTAGTTGTCTTGAGATAATGCTCTTCACATGCTTTGTTTTCAGCAGTCTGTTTAGTGTCGAATGGCAACTCCTCCAGTTCCCAGAACCTTTGCAGCTGAGTATCTATGTCGAAAACCTGTAAAAAGCTGTGGACAGGTTCATTATTCTGTGAAATTGTCTTCCCAAGGAGGAGCCAACCTAACTCAGATTCCTGTGCAATTGGGGAATTTTCATCACCACCGCGTACAATAGATGCCATAATAAATTCAGGATAAACATCAGCTCTCAGAAGAATATCAACAGTCGCAGGTTTATGGAATTGTGGATCCGCCAACTTTAAGCCCTCGATGTCTTCCCAACTTCGCAAAGCTAAAGGCTTGGAAGCCAATAGATCAGTCAGCGACTTGAACACATAATTTCGGGTATTTGTTACGAATGGTATTACCAGCGACCCACAGGTAAGACTTACATACCGTTGACATCAACCCCTACTGATATTTCTCAATCCGCTACCTCAATGAAAGGTCGCCGTTGATGAAGCCCTAGCAATTGTACAGCTAATTCTGAGATAAAAGTTACTTCAGATCCAGGATCGACTAATGCCCTCAAATGAAAATAGTTACCATTTGAAAGACCTGACTCTAACAACTGCTGTTACCAAAAGAACACTTGGCTGATGAACTCCAGAAGAGACAATTTTGGGTTGGTTGGTATTTATTTTTGTCTTTAGGTGGAAAGTTTGTGTACCTATAGTCATATTTTCATGATTCCTTGTAGATTGGGAGCTGGGATTCTTAAAATGTAATAGAGAATGGTGTTTCTGCTTACAATAATAGCAGCGCACACTGCTTTGACATTGGTTTGCCTTGTGGCTGTATGCCAAGCAGTTCCGACAAACTCCGATTCTGTCCATTGACTTAGATCGTTCGCAGATCTCCAAGTCGATGAACTTTTTACAAGTCCTTAGAGAATATTGACCTTTACCACAAACCTGACATGCAAACTGCATCTTACCAATATGCAACACCGTTTTATTCTCAACTGCAATACCTGTGTGTGGAGAAGAACCGCTGCCCTTTAGGCCACTCGTTCCAGCTACTGCTTCCAAGGTCCGAAAACGCGTCCCTAGGAACGCTGTAAATTGTGTAATTGTGGGCAACTCCCTCGAACTACCTAATTTCTCCTCCCACAAACGCTGAGTAAATCCAGGTAATTATTGTACCATTATGTATATTAAAATGCCATCTCAAGAACTTACCGGCAATTCTAAATTTTCCAGGACATGAAAACAGACTTTATGCTACTTGCAGTCTCTTTTGTCAACTGCTGTTGTTCAAAAAAGAGTTGGAAGTGAGCGTTTACTAGCACTCGCTTGTGGTCGTATCTGGCGACAACCAGTTCCCATGCTTTTTCATAGTTGCTAGAATACAACCCTAAATGCTTCAACAAGCGAGCAGCTTCACCTGTCAGAGACGATTTAAGGTAGTGAAGTTTTTGAATTTCACCCAGCTTTTTATTTGTGTGGACTAAAGACAGAAACACGTCATGGAAACCCCGCCATTTTGTGTACGAGCCCTCGAACTGCGGAATTTGAATTTGGGATAACGAAAGCTCATTACAAGAGGCACCTGCTGATTCATTTTCCACAATCTTTTCCTTAGTAGCTAACTTGGCATTGTCGATAGCATCGACCAATTCACCACGGTAAGTGAAATATGTTTCTTGAAGCAGATCGAAAATTGCATCAAAGTCTTCCTCTTCCAGACCTTCTTCAACATCTCCTCGTCGAATTTTTGATTGATGCTCAAGTGCGTTCTTGAAGTTCAATTCGAGAACAAGAAGACGATCTGCTAGATAGTTGGAGTGGTCTCGAAGAATCTGCTCCAGAACACCTTTCTGATCTGCACCCGATGACAATTTAGACATTTTAAGGGTTTTAATTGTAAAAGTAATTAATAAATATGTGTGGGTATCAAGTATATTGATATTTAATTAGATACAGTCTTATTTATATTAATTTAATTTTTTATTACAGCAACCTACGACCTTTGGTCAGCTTTGCCCAGCTGGTGACAGTTGAGGTTGAAGTTGAAAAATTAATTTTTACACGGCGCGGGATATCCGATTTTTGCACATCCATATTTTTTTTAATAAGAGAAAGACAAGGGGTAAGACCTTTACCGCGTGGGAAAATATGTATGTAATTACTACTTTTTAAATTTATATATATATTATATATATATACAATATATATTGGGTATGTAACTTAATTCGTGCGGTTTTTTTTTTTCAAAATTTAAACGTTTATTTAAGAAAAACATGTACAACAGTATTATTCAAAGTATTGCCCATCTGAAGCTATGACTTTCTCCCACCTTTCTGGCAATTTGTGGATCCCATCCCCAAAGAACTGCGCCGGCTTGGCAGCCAAGAATGAATCAAGCCAATTTTTGATGTTCTGCTCTGATGTGAACCGTATTTCAGTGAGGGCGTTTTGAATCAACCGGAACAAATGGTAGTCAGAAGGGGCAAGGTCTGGGCTATAAAGCAGGTGGGGTAAGACTTCTCATCCACTGTTTTCCAAATAGTTCTTAACCGGAATTGCAACGTGGGGCCGAGCGTTGTCATGATGGAAAATTATTGCCTCGTATCTGGTCGCATATTCCGGGCGTTTTTCGGAATATGCTCTCTTCAAACGGATTAATTGTGTTCGGTAGCGTTGTCCATTGATGGTTTCACCCGGTTTTAGCTGCTCATAATGCAGCTCACCCATCTGATCCCACCAAATACAGAGCAATACCTTCGCGAAATGGATATTCGGCTTTGCCGTTGATTTGGCTGGTTGGCCGGGTTTCACATATGATTTTTTGCGCTTGGGGTTGTCGTAATAGATCCATTTTTTCTCACTAGTAACAATCCGATGCAAAAATGACTTCCTTTTGTGGCGTTCCAGCAGCATTTCGGACATGCAAAACCGCCTTTCGACGGCTCTCGGAACCTAATTTCCTTGCTTTTGAATATATCCAGCTGCTTTTAAACGTTTTAAAATGGCTGCTTGAGTGACAACCAAAGATTCTGCGAGCTCTTCTTGTGTTTGGTAACAATCTTCATAGAGTAATGCTTCCAGTTCTTCATCTTCAAACTTTTTTGGCTGCAGGGGACGTTCATCGTCTTCCAAGCCAAAATCACCACTTTTAAATCGTGCAAACTACTTTTGGCACATTCGCTCAGCTAGCGCATGTTCACCATAAACTTCCACCAAAATACGATGACTTTCGGCAGCAGTTTTCTTCATATTAAGGTAATGAAGAAGAACTCCCCGCAAAAACACTTTTTCAGGCACAAAGTTCGACATATTTGAGTGAAAAAAAATTATTGTTTTTTACGCTTCAAATGAATGACATATACTAAAATGACGTACAATGACAGTAGATTTCCAACGCATGTTCCAATGGAATAATAACAATGGAATAATGCAAGTTACGCCATCGCTTAGCAAACCGCACGGTTATAGACCCAATATATATTCTGCGCTTGCACTTTTATAGTTTTAATTGTTTGAATGTTTTAATTGTTAAATTATCCGTCTCGTTAGGACCAAATGTTGGGGTGTGTAGGGTAAATCTTTGCTAACTGAGTAGGGTAAAATAATAGAGTTCGAAAAATGCGGTTTTTAATGAAACACGTCTTTTCGTTTTGATAGTACAGCAAAGAGTTATATTTTATTCATCCGGAGATTACATCCATTTTTACATTTTTAAACTGTCATACAAAATTTTTGGATAAAAGTCGTAGGCTTACGTTACGTTAATCAGTTTACATTTAGGTTAAAATATTACATTTGTTTATTTAGTTTAGTTAACGTTCGGATAAAAATAATATTTATAAATTCTTTAAAATAAAAGAGATTGTATGTCTGAACAGATTTCACATCAAACAATTAGTCAACAACAAACCCGGGGGTGGCCGTGGTGGCATATATGCGTAGACTCCTCAAACAGAGGGTCGCGGGTTTGAATCCCGTGCGAGGCAATTCTCTGAAAAAGTCTTTTTATGGAATTTGTATGTAGTTATATGTAAATCCCGTCGGCGTCAACTCTGACATAAAGGCATTACACTGATGTTGGAGTGGCTGGGCTAAACGTAACGAACTAACAACTAGCACGCACTAAGACTCACTGGTTGAGGATGCACTGGCTCTGGAAAAATATCGAAAACTAACACCTGAGTTTCAAAACTACTACACCACCCGCCCGCGCCCTCGTGAAAAGCCAATAAACTCTACACTGAGAAATTTACCATCACTAGAACCCATGGTTCTAGGATCTGATAATACCAGACAAACATTTGGACCTCAAAGGAATACCAATCCATTTAGAACTCAGTTTAGATCGGTCAAGTCATAAATGTTGAATTGGAACAGCCAGGAACATCTCAAGCTACAAGAACTTCCATCAGAAGTTCCATCACACGAGATTGACGACACAAATTTTCAATTGAATGCCTCGAAAATCAAATCGGACACCTAGATATTAACAAACATGGCTCGGTCCTTTCCTATATAACGATACTATTCCCTTCCACTTCTCCTCTTAAATTTCTTATTGATACAGGTGAATCAACTTTATTTATTAATTCCGAGTTGATACATCCCGAAGATATGGTTAAAATAAAACCAATTACTATCGAAACGGTTCTGAATTCTCACAGTCTCGATAAAGAAGTAACTCTTCCAATCTTTCGTGAATTTAATGAATCTGACAGATTAAAATTATTAGTATTTCGTTTTCACTTCTACTTTGATGGACTAATTGGACTAGATACATTGTCGTCTTTAGGAGCTTCAGTTGATCTTTCTAATAATCTTTTCATTACTAAAAATGCTAGAATTTCACTTAAGTTAAAACCAAATATAAAGTCTGAAAAATTCGCTATTTTTGCAAACTCAAAAACCATTGTAAAATTACCAGTCAAATGTCAAAAATGGAGACATTTTACTAAGCAATATGCACTTAACATCGGTACAGCCATTTGGTTGTAATAAATACCTCTAACAGTGTTCAAATACTTTTTCTCGAACATCCCCTTAAAATAATAAAGAAATACAAACTCCAATCAAAAAACTGTTAGAGCAAGTATAAAATAAAGTATAAAAGAGATGCCTCCTGCAAAACTAAATGGTTTCTAATAATAGACTACAGAAAGCTCAATAAGAAAACTGTAAGCGACAAATATACAATTCCAAATGTAAATCATGTATTAGACAAATTGGGAAAAAGTATGTACTTTACAACACTTGATCTCGGCAATGGATTCCATCAAAAAGAAATGAATCCTGCGGACATTAAGAAGACAGCATTCAACGTAGATGGCGGACACTACGAGTATGTTCGTATGCCTTTCGGATTAAAGAACGCACCATCAACGTCCTGCAAGATCTTCAAGGCACGATTTGTCTAGTTTATATTGATTGTGATGTTCCCAATAAAACGCTTTAGAATAGTGGAATTAGATTTATTGTGATTTCTTTGACAATCGCTTGAAGACTTACTCGCCATAATGAGAACTAAAACTGACTTACACTCATTACATGTTGTGTATATGTATATATGGTGCCTATTATAGGGTGACTGAGTCGAACTGCAACTTTTTAAAATGTTATAATTTTTTTACTTTTTGATAAATTTGATTGTGCAAAGCAAAAAATTTTCGAAGGACCTCTCTGGCAAGTAAACTCGGTCATTTTGTTTCTTGACATGTTGCTCGATAACAAATGGCAACTCATTGGAAAAAAGCGAATTCGGCAACTCACCACTTTCGTGCAAACGTAGCAACTCCTTCGCTATTTCGACTCTAACTTTTTTCTGTTGCGGTGTAAGATCGTGTGCTTTTTGGAACTTCAATGGCTTGAGCCTAAGCTCATTTTTCAGTATGTGTTGCATCCGTTCCAACGATATGTTGAGCTCACGAGACATTTTTCTCCTGAGCCTTCGAGCCTTCACTTTCCGAACCATTTCTGCCGATGCTGCTGTTTTTTTATGACCACATCCAGAGCGTTTTGCAACGCTGCCAGTATCACGGTAACGAGCTATGGTTCGACAGACAAGTGATTTATTCACGTTGAAGTGCTGGAGGGCTCTAACGATAGCTACTTGTGGTTTTAAAGCCAAATATAAAGCGATCACACTATCACGTTTGAATTCCATCGCGGATAAAAATTTTTGAACACAACTGAGACGCAAATTGTTTAAAAGGCTTGTAAATAATAAGATTATCTGTCATGTGTCAAAATTTGAGCAGTTCGAGTCAGTCAGGGTGTACATGCCATATAATACGAGCATATGTACATATTTGTGGAAGATGTATGTATATTATGTGCATGTCATGGCATGTATACTTTTCTTGAAAATTTGTCCAATTAACAATTTTACTTAAATCTATATTAAGTTCAGTTTGAACATTATAATATAATACAATATTTTCCGCATTCTGATAAGCGACAGAATTATTGGAATCATCATTACAACTAATTCTAACCTTTTCTGTAGGATAAATTACGCAAACTAGTGTATTTTCGGAACAGTTATTAACTGCAATGGATTTTAATTGGTTAACGTGTCTCCTCCATATTATTTGTTTATTAGATATTTTAACTAAATAATATTGCTTTCCTAAAATTTTTACACCAAGTTTGTTTTCCTGCAACAAAATAATCCTTAGCAATTACATATTTTCCTACTTCTAAGTGTTTTCCATTATTTCCTTTATAATATTTCTTTTGCCTTGCCTGCATTAAATCTACTTTCTCACTAACATTTAAATGTTGGCTATTGTGAAACGGTTTACTTTTAATTGGGTTTGTAACATAAAACCTAGTTCTTAAACTCCTATTAAACATTAACATAGCTGGATACATTCCAGTAGTGCTGTGAACTGAGTTGCAATAGTCCAATAGAAAAGGAGCTTCAAGGATTTGGTTTATATTAGGAATTGATTTTTTTTATGTATAGATCCTTTTATTGCAAGTTTGCAAATTTTGACACAAATTTGGTGCTGGCAACTTGAGAATTGCATTTATCCGTTCAGAGTCCATATGAAGGCCCTCACTATCAATAACGTGACCCACATATTTCACTGACTTAACTATAAATTAACATTTAGTCTTTGAAACCCTTAATCCTGCTTCTGCCAGTTTTTTTAGAACAGCGTTTAGTATTTTTAAATGCTCAATTCGCGTTTTAGCACCAATTTAAACGTCGTCCATAAATACTTTAACCCTTTTAATACCTGATAGCAATTGTTCAAAATTTTTTTGAAATAATGCTGGTTCTGGGGCTAAGCCATAACCAAACGAGTATATCTGAAAAGCCCTTAGTTGTTGAAATTGTTGTCGAATTTCTCGAATTCTCTCCTAACAGTATTTGCAGATATGCCATGCTCAAATCAAATCAAATCAAAATTTCGAAAATTCCTTTGCCCCATGAACTTCTGCGAATAATTCCTTAATTGTTGGCAGGGAATATTGATCAACACAGAATTATGGATTAAGTGTAACTTTAAAGTCCCCATATATACCTACATCACCACTTTTCTTTAATATGGGCACAATTGATGTTCCCCATTCGGAATAATCAACGGGTTCTAGTATACCTAAGTCCACAAGTTTAATTATTTCGCGCTCTACCTTACTTTTGATTGCAAAGGGTAGCCTCGTAGATTTAAAAAAATTACGAATAGCACTTTCTTTTAATTTTAGAGACCCTTTATGTTTGTTGAATGTTCCAAGTTTGTCATCGAATACAGATATAAATGTTTCCAATATCTATACTAGTTCTTTGTCTAGATATTCAATAAAATTCATTCCCTCAAGCCGTATACTGACTGCTTCCAAAAATCACGACAAAATAGTGGGGGACCCCCATTATCAACCACAAATATATCAAGTAGCACACTTTTGTTTTTATACGAAATTGTTACCTTAATAACTCCAATCGGTGATATTGCATTTCCACTGTAACACTTAAACCGCTTGAAAGAATCTTGCACCTAGTCAAATATTTGTAATACGCAGATAAAGAGATCGCCGAAACCGGAGAACCACTATCGAGTTCCATGCACATCGCAACTCCGTTCATTGTCACTTTGATTACTTTTTCCGCCTTTACTAAAATAAAATAAAGACAAATCAACATGACTACTGTTTAACATAAAATTAAAAGCATTTTGATTTTGGTTACTCGCCACTGAACTATTAATTTTGCCCATACAATTGTTGTTTCATGCTGTTCTTTAGTCGCCATATAAAATTTATTTCTCTTAGAAAATTCCGATATAGCTGGCTCAAAGTGTTTGTCTAATGCAGTGATGCATATAACATAAGTTGTTGTTTCATCACTAATTAACCTTGGTTGAATTAGACTTTCGAGCAGCCTAAACGAAATAGAACACAATCCTCCAATTAAATTGGCTTTTTGGTTTTTTGCGAATTGGTCATGATCGTCGATATCATTTGCAATAAAGTATTGCTCCAACCGCACCTTAAACATCGACCAGTCATCCTCATCATGGTTGAACGTCGGTACTTTAGATGAATTCGCCATTTATCGTTGTTCTTGTATAGAATCCTGGTCGCCAATGTGATGTCCCCAATAAAACGCTTTAGAATAGTGGAATCCGATTTATTGTGATTTCTTTGACAATCGCTTAAAGACTAAATCGCCATAATGAGAACTAAAACTATTCATGCTAACTAACACTTATTACATGTTGTGTATATGTATATGTGGTGCCTATTACATGCCATATAATATTTATATATATATCTGCGAAAGATGTATGTATACTATGTGCATACCACAGATGATGTTACAGTTCTTTCCACAATATTACAAGAACATTGTAATCAATTTCAAAAAACTATTCAACAAATTAAGAGAATCAAATTTCAAAATTCAATGGACATGCCGAGTTTCTTCACAAGGAAGTGGCTTTTCTAGGACATAACATCTTTCTGGCAATTTGTGGATCCCATCCCAAAAGAACTGAGCCGGCTTGGCAGCCAAAAATGAATCAAGCCAATTTTTGATATTCTGCACTGATGTGAACCATATTTCAGTGATTGCGTTCTGCATCAACCGGAACAAATGGTAGTCAGAAGGGGCAAGGTCTGGACTATAAAGCGGGTGGGGTAAGACTTCCCATCCACTGTTTTCCAAATAGTTCTTAACCGGAATAACAAGGTGGGGCCGAGCGTTGTCATGATGGAAAATTATTGCCTCGTGTCTGGTCGCATATTCCGAACTTTTTCGGCTGCTACTCTCTTTAAACGGATTAATTGTGTTCGATAGCGTTGTCCATTGATGGTTTCACCCGGTTTTAGCAGCTCATAATACAGCACACCCATCTGATCCCACCAAATACAGAGCATTAGCTTCGCGCCATGGATATTCGGCTTTGCCGTTGATTTGGCTAGTTGACCGGGTTTCACACAATGGATCCATTTTTCATCACCAGTAACAATCAGATGCAAAAATGACTTCTTTTTGTGGCGTTCCAGCAGCATTTCGGACATGCAAAACCGCCTTTCGACGTCTCTCGGTTTGAGTTCATGTGAAACCCAATTTACTTGCTTTTGAATATATCCACCTGCTTTTAAACGTTTTGAAATGGCTGCTTGAGTGACACCCAAAGATTTTACAAACTCTTCTTGTGTTTGGCAACAATCTTCATAGAGTAATACTTCTTCATCTTCAGACTTTTTTAGCTGCCCAGGACGTTCATCGTCTTCCAAGCCAAAATCACTACTTTTAAATCTTGCAAGCCACTTTTGGCACGTTCGCTCAGCTAGCGCATGTTTAAAATAAACTTCCCCCAAAATACGATGACTTTCGGGGGCAGTTTTCAGTAATGAAGTAGAACTCCCCGCAAAAACACTTTTTCAGGCACAAAGTTCGACATATTTATTTGAGTGAAAAAAAATTATTGTTGTTTACGCTTCAAATGAATGACATATACTGAAATGACGTACAATGACAGTACGCAGCGCATGTTCCAATGGAATAATACAAGTTACGCCATCTCTTAGCTTAAGTTATAGATTTAATACATGTTGTCAGACTTTCGGAATACCAAACAAACAAAAAGACTCTATGACTATCCTTGATATAAAAATTAAAAAACTACAGCATAAACTTTATAGCGTTTCTGAAAATATCCACGACGAGGACTTATAAACGGAATAGGTACGATAATTAAAACGATTATCGCAGACGACGCACTTAAACTAAACAAACAAATTGACGACCTTATTAGAGAAAGCAAAACAAATTCTCGGAAAATATAGGCAGAATTACAGCAGTAAACACTCGGATGCAACACAGGTTTCAAAATTTAACAAAGCAAATCAATAAAAAAGAAGAAATTATTGGAAATTACTTAAAATACTCCCGCTTAGAACAGAATAACAGAATCCAATCAGACGAAATAGCCCTCAGACTCACTCAATACTTAAACCAGATAAACTATAATATCGACCTTTTTAATAACCACCTATCTAGTATATCGGAATCTTTAATATTAGCAAGGTTAAACATTATTCCAAAAATGTTTGCACCCCGAAGAACTCAAAAACATACTTTATCAATTACAGAACAAATCCTTAGAAATCAAATCAGATACGCAAATTTACAAATTACTTGTTCTACAGGCGTAATAATGACACTAACATAATTTCCAATATTTTAATCTCTCAAATACCCACAGAAACCTATCCATTTTTTCATATTATTCCCATTCCAAGTAACAAAACTAAAACAATTATCAGTCAACCTTATGTCCTCTTTTACCCCGAGAGCCCTATTTACCTAGACAACAAATGTACATTAATCGGAAAATGGAAAGTTGTGTTAACAACTCCATTAAACGATGTAACCTAAAAGGAAGAACAACATGACATAAATGAAGTCTGGCAACCGGAACCGAACTATATACTATTGGTGAACACTCCGTATACAACCGTCAAGTCATCATGTGAACCTCAAGAACTCACTACAGGAGGTACAGTCCTACTTCAAGAATTGTACCATCAGCATCAATAACATCAACTATCAAAGTCTCGATAGTGCCTATTTTGACGAAGTCCACATCTTCCCTACCACAGTTATGAACAGAAACACTACCACTCTAATCGAAACACCCTACTACAAAAATTAGTTTACACCATTCCACATGATCGCTCCAACCATCGAAAATCCAGAATTCCTATGGCCGTCGCTCCATTTTTACGTTACACTCAATCAAGATTCTTGCACCCTAAATTTTCTTTTGTTTATATAAATTGTCAATATTGCACTTTTCATTTATTCTTAATTTTCCCACGATATAAATGGTTTACATTGCATTATTTTATAAAATTGTTAATTTCAAATTGTCTGACAATATGCATATATCCGATTACAATTATTTTCACACACTCTGTAGAAACGTCAGCAGAATTAATGTATAAAAATCATTGAAAAAATAAATGTTTTTTTTTTCCAGTATGGGTACCTCCCAAACATAATTCGAGCAGATGGAAAACAGCATTTGTCCAGCCTGTCCCTGAATATGGCGAATCTTCTTCTCTCTCTTCCTACAGACCCATTCCCAGGGCTCCGTCCTGTCTCCGACACTCTTTTTAATTTCATTAATAAACTCTTATCTGCTGCTTCTAGTCTAATATATTCCTTTGCTGATGACAGTACTCTCTGCTTTTTATCTTCGTTCCCGTAGTCACGTCCCTGCTCTTTGGATGTAGAGCGGATGTAAAGTTCACTTAATTCCGAACAGAATATTCCGATATCAACAGAGTTAAATTTCCCAAAATTCAATGCTGTCTGCTATCATTCATGCGAAATCCAGCTACAAAGTCATTTTCTATGAATGGCACTTGCATCGTCAAAACTGGAAAACTTTCCATTTTCGGTATGTGCTTCAGTCACAACCTACGTTGGAATGACCACATATTCGTTGTCGCCTAGGTTTCCTCAAGCGATGTAAGAAATATTTCACCCCCTCTGATCTGGTCTTAAAATATAAGGCATTCATCCACCAATCTGCACAGCGGATGAGTTATCTCTGGGCTAAGCGTAACATTCATTTCGATGGCTTCCGGAGGAAAGCAATATGATGGTTTCATGAAACAAAATACGTATCACATGCTGGAACGTCAACACAATGACCAGTAAAAGTTTTACTGAAAAACGTAAACTCGATATACCATAATCGGAAAAATTTCCGATCGTGACTCGTACACCTATCACGCTAACCGTTTCGGAATAAATTTTTTCACGCATATCAAAGCACGTAATTGTACTGAAATTCTATATTACTATATATATTAATATCGAATAAAAATGGACAGTTTAGCTTTGTTCTTAGTGTCCGAAAATGTAAACCAAGCAAAAGAAAGAAGAGCATTATGAAATATATATAAAATTGACCAACTTTCAAACACTGAGTAAGTATGTATGTTTAATAAGTTAATTCAGGGAAACTAAAACAATTTACTTGCAGATATAAAAAAAAAAAATTTCGTCTTAGCAGAGCTGTATTTGGGTGTGTTTTAAATGAATAAAAGAAAAATTCCATCTACTTTTTGTTCGAATGCCATTACACCAGAATTGAAGCTTGTTGCATGTTTGAGATTTTTAGCAGAAGAAAATTATCAACATGGAGTGAGAAAGGACTACCATATTCGTATCGCACAGTCAAAGTTTTCAACAATTTTACAAGAAGTGTTGAAAATTATTGAGGAAACTCTATGCCCAAAATTGATTTCTTTTAAAACAAGTGAAGAAATTTTTAATTAAAGATATCCTGGTGTTATCAGCTACGTGGTTGGGACACATGTTAAAATAGTATCCCCCAGTGAAAATAAACATTTGTTTTTAAACCGAAAGGGGTACTATAGTATAAATGCTATGATAAAAAGTGTTATCCTTCTTAACTGAATATTTGTTATTTTAGATTTGCGATTATAAAATGCATATAAGAGGGGTAAATGCAAACTTTCAAGGAGCAAACTATGATTTTCATGTGTGGAATATGAGCCTACATTGTCGTTTCTTTAAAGAAAGTTATGATAGTCGAGAAAGGGATAGTTGGATATTAGGTGGATACATTGTATAAAGTGTTACTTTAATCCTTATCTAATTTTGTTTGATTTTTAATTTAATAAGGCTGCTGGGTATGCACTGGAACCATGGCTTATGACACCTTTCAGAGCGCCGATGGCTAATCGTCCCAAAATACGGTACAACAGAACACAAGCTAAAGCGCGAAATATTGTTGAAAGAAGATTGGTTTGCTGAAAAGTAGATCTCGCTGTTTGCTGGGTGCTCGGCAGTTGCATTATTGTCCAAAAAGAGCTGGGCAAATCATCAACGTCTGCTGTGCTCTGCATAATATAGGGTGATTTATCGTGAGGTTTGATTTTCAATAGGTTTTTTTGAAAGATCACGCATGACTCTAAACTATCGTTTGGCAAGACATTATAAAAAGGCTCACACCACAACAGTGTCTCCAAATTGTTCAGCTGTATTACGAAAATCAGCGTTCTGTAAGAAATGTTTTTCGTGCGATTCAAAGAATCAATCCCAGTTTACATTAGTGGATGATACTCGACCGGTTACACCACATCCAGCACGTATTGAAGAGACTGTAGCAGCTGTAGCTGAGAGTGTACGCGAAGACCGTAACGAATCGATTCGTCGTCGTTCTCAGCAGCTTGGCTTGGCGTATTCGATAACTACTTGGCGTATTTTACGTAAGGATCTCTGACTAAAAGCGTACAAAATTTAACCTGTACGAGAATTGAAGCCAGGTGACTTGAATTTGCGTCATATTTTCAGTGAATGGGCTCTGGAAAAACTTAATGAAAATCCGGTGTCTTATCGTGAAATTTTGTTTAGTGATGAAGCCCATTTCTGGCTCATTGGATACGTTAATAAACAAAATTGCCATATTTGGGCTGATGAGCTTCCCGAAAAGTATCAAGAGTTCCAATACATCCATTAAAAACAACGGTATGGTGTGGTTTATATGCTGGTTGAATCATTGGTCCATATTTCTTCAAAAATGAGGCAAATCAGAATGTAATAATGAGATAATGGTAACCGTTATCGCGCCATATATGTGCTTCCTGAAATACAAACACATGGTCTCGGTGAGATCTGGTTTCAAAAAGACGGGGCTACGAGCCATACCGCGCGTGAAACAATAGACGTGTTGAGAAATCATTTTGGTGAGTACTTAATTTCACGTTTTGCTACGGTAAATTTACCGCCTAGATCGTGCGATATCACACCTTTAGACTATTTTCTTTGGAGATATGTAAAGTCTCAGGTCTTCAGGAATAAGCCAGCCACGATTGACGCTTTGGAAGCCAACATTACTCGTGTTCTCCGACCAGTCGCTATGCTCGAACGAGTCGCCCAAAACTGGACCTGACGAGTGGACTACCTCAGACGTAGTCGTGACTAATATTTACATAATATCATTTTGAAGGTGTAAATGCCATGAATTGTTCTTTTAACCGATAATAAAAATGTTAAGTTCACTGTCAAATTTGTGTTTTATTTTACATTATAAATCAAAGCTCACGATGAATCACCATATGTATGCTAACACTACAATTGTGATGAAGAATTTGGAAATATAGAAAATGATGCAGAAATGGATACCATCCCAGAAGAAATTAATGAAGTTGCACCGTCTTCTTACCACAGTGAAGCAATCGAAAATAAGTTTATTAAGAAAAATAAATAAAAATTACCTCCTTGGTAGTCTTTTGAATTTCATGTAAATAAAATTTAATTCTGTGTTAAGATTTTCTATTCAAGAATTCGTGTTTTTAGTTCTACTTTTCCTATCATCATTTTTCTTACTTCCAGATTATGCTCTTGCATTTCTTAATACATCTTCATTTGTATATTGTGGATCATATCAAAAGATCTTTACAACCTTTGTATGTTCACTGCAATTTGGTTTATTTTCTTGTTGGTTGTCTCCATTAATGCAGTGTTCTTCTTAAAATAGTTGTTTTGCAGTCTTACTTGCATTTTCAGTAGTTCTGTTGCTGGAAAAGGTTTTTAATCTCGCAGACAGCTAATGCGTTCAGAAGTCCATAGGCCTGTCGCAGTACCATCAAAGCCGATTTATTCATATTTAGTAAAGCAATAACTTCTTCAAGGGCACTAAACGATTTTTCGTTAAATGGACCACTACCTGTTGCAGCCAACTCTAGCTTGTTTGCAGCGAGTTTCTTTCTTATGTTTGTTTTCAAGTTACTCCACACCTTTAAACAATTAAAATTTTTTTAAAATCAAGGCTTTTTAACAGAAATTTACTTAATTTTGCCGCTATAACAGCAACAGTAAGCTCCAACTTAGAAACGGTCAATACGGCCCCAATTGTTTTTTCATTGGACTAACCAAATTTCTGGTACAAACAAATGACATCCTATTCTATCTTTTTTCTTACATAGGCAACTGCTCCATACGCCTTAGGACTAGCAGCTGCAAACGCATGAAGTTGCCTTTCAACTATATTATTCCCTTTCACATTAGCAGAAATACAGCGCTTAATTGAAAACGTTTCCAGATCACCTAGCTTCTCTCGTCTGCACTGTCAAGCTTTTAAATGTTCCCCCTTTAAGTTTTCGTTTCATTCTGATTTAGATTTCCATACATCCTGTATAAGTATCTTTATCCTAACAGTAAACGGTCCCTACATCCGCAGAGTATCATATGTTCTAGTTATTGCCCTCATGACATTACGCTTGCTCCCTCTTAAAGACGGTAAAAACTCTAAGTTGCTAGGAACATTTACTCGAATTTCATCGCTAACCGTATTCCAAATTATGTCTAAAACCTTTTGTTCAACAGTTAAGTCCAAACCTCCAAATATAAATCTATTTTCAAATTGAAATCATTTGTATTCCACATAGTTCAACATAGCCTTTTTCACAATCGCCTTAGCTTTGTAAAACATATCATACGCTTGCTCTCTACTATCCACATTTATTTTCAGATCATCAATATATGGTAAAATGACTTACGCAGTTTCTCTTAAATTGGTCCGTTCTTAGAACGTCTTGAAGACAATTCTTACCTTACTGGTAGCCTTATCTTCATGATAAACCGGCTTTTGGGACATATAATACAGATTATCCCCTTCGACAGTGTTACTGGCTTGTTCTGCTATACCCATCTTAAGTAGACCCCAAATATTGGTGTCGTAATCGGTTAACTGATCGCTATTTTTAATTAACCAAATATTTAAACCGCGTAAACGAATTGGAGTGACACCTTTGTTGTCATTTAATTTAGATTTAGTTTTCCACGGCAAACAAACTTTATATCCTTTATGTCCGTCGACGTTTAACATTATTTCGCTGCTTACATCACCAAATGATTTGTTGTCTTCTTCATTTATTATTCTAATTTTTTCTAACAGCCAGAATTTTCTAATATCAAAATTAGACATTTCGTGTTTGACTTTGCCACTGAAAAATTAATGCCTCTTAAAAATTTCTATTCACATGCAAAAGCATTAGCTAAATCTAAGTAATTTAGATTGAGATTATCTTTATTTGATAGAGGTAATACGTCTTCGCATATTATTGAGACAATAGCACTTATAATTATCATTTTCTCACTTAATTAGTTCTTGATCGCAATTTCAACTTGTCGACACTTTCGTGTGTGCTTTTTCGTGTGCAGATGATGCAGTCATTCTTCACCCAAAACTGGTAAACTAAGTTTTGTGCTTAGCTCTTGGAAGGCATAGGTTCGCTGACTACCGTTGTGCATTATCAATCGACAATTGCCTTTGCGGTTTGTAAAAAGACTTGTTGATTGCGTATGGCATTTGAATATTTTTTATTGACTGTTGAATGTTGTTCGTTGGCACTAAAACTCTTTGACGTTTTTTTCTTCTTTCCTCTAGCATATTGGTGTTAAGTGCCTACCACCAAACGATTCAGACTTTATCTACTGATTTTTTACAGAATTTCGAGCTATAATTAGGTTTAGAACATCGGAAGCACCTATCCTCTTTTATCAAAACAGCCTTTTTACTGACATCATAGCATCACAACTTTTCATATGCTTACCACTTTTTTAAAAAAGACATTTACCTCTGAGTTTATCGCGGGTCTAAGTGAATAGTCCAGCTGTTGTACTTTGTTTGTTATAATATTTTTCGTGAAATTTTAGTTCTTCTTCTTGAAGTGCATATTCCCTTCGTTCATAATTAAGAAGCAAAATAAAATCGCTAAGACGGCCATTCCCTTATTCGCCTGATGCATTGTCATTAGAATTAATGGTGTCATTAAACTTTGAGAAAGAAGAGGAACAAGATATCTGCATGTGAGAACGATGACAATTAGTACTCATTTGTGGGCTTTTAATAAGATAGATCTCAACACAATCGTATTGTATATATGTATATTGTGAAGTTATTATTGTATATAACTGATGATCATCTTCTGAAATATTTCTCCACTATCTTCTCAATGTTTCCATTTTTCTATTGGAGTAAATCCCGCTATGGTTGCTGCCGCTTTTCCAGTTATTGCTTCGCTTAAGAAATTGCATTTAGTTACCGAGTTGAAATACAGAGAGAAATTTTTATCAGGGACTTATCATCGTATTCAATCACCGATTCGCACTCTTTCTTGAAATCGTCTTCCTTCGTCTGCTTTTTTCAGTTAGTATGCGTGTTTTCTTTTTTAAAACCGAGAAACGTGATTAATTTTTGCTCGACTTTATCTGGCTCATTTATAGAAGAAAAATCAACCGTATATATAAAACATATAACATTCCACACGCTATTTAATACAGTCCCGGGTTTCTGCATCATGTAAAAAAAAACAAAAAAAAAAAAAAAACTATAGGGTGATTGAGGTTTGATTTATAATGTAAAATAAAACACATAAGTTTGTAAGTTTGAAAGTGAACTTACAATTTTTATTATCGCTTAAAAGAACAACTCATGGCAATTAATTTTTGAAAATGATATCAAGTGAATGTTGGCCACGACTACTTCGGAAGTGGTCCATTCGGAAGGTCCAATTTTGGGCGACTCGTTAGAGCATAGCGATTGGTATCTCGCAGATAACACAAATAATGTTGGCTTCCAAAGCGCCAATCGTAGCTGGCTTATTTATGAAGACCTGAGACTTTACATATTCCTAGTGAAAATAGTCTGAAGGTGTGATATCGCACGATCTAGCAAAACGTGAAATTAAGTACTCACCAAAATGATTTCTCAACAAGTCTATTGTTTCACGCGCTGTATGGCTCGTGGTTCACCGAGACCATTTGCTTGAATTTCAGGAAGCACATAGTCCATTAACATGGTGCGATAACGGTTAACATTGACGGCAACATTCTGATTTGCCTCATTTTTGAAGAAATATGAATTGAATGATTCCACCGGCCAAAAACCACACCATACTGTTGTTTTTAATGGATGTAATGGAAGCTCTTGGTACTCTTCGGGTTGCTCATTAGCCCAAATACGGCAGTTTTGTTGATTAACGTATTCATTGAGCCAGAAATGGGCTTCATCACTGAACAAAATTTCCCGATGAAACACCGGATTTTCAATTAGTTTTTCCAGAGCACATTCATTAAAAATATGACGCAAATTCAAGTTGCTTCAAACCTTGCACAAGTTGAATTTTGTACGCCAAGTTGTCGAATACGCCAAGCCAAGCTGCTGAGGACGACGACGAATCGATTCGTTATGGTCTTCGCGTACACTCTTAGCTACAGCTGCTACAGTCTCTTCAATACGTGCTGAATGTGGTCTACCCGGTCGAGTATCATCCAGTAATATAAACTGGGACTCAAATTTGCGATTGGTATTGGCAATAGTGGTTTCAGTAGGTCGATTATGCGCACATTTCTCACAGAACGCTGATTTTCGTAATACAGCTGAACAATTTGGAGACACTGTTGTGGTGGGAATCTTTTTATGATGACTTGCCAAAACAGAACAAAAGTGACAAAGCAGTTTGATAAGAGTCATGCGTGATCTGTCAAAAAAGCCTGTTGAAAATCAAACTTCACGATGAATCACCCTATATTTTAAATAAGGAAAACCGCTACACCAAATTCGTTACAACTTTATTACCGGTTATCGACCGTCTTGTTGGAAAGTAAGTTATACACTAACCAGACTAGAAATTGGAAATTATAAACATGATATTTGCGTATGAATGTATGTAATAGATATATATAGTATGTAAATTAGATATAGTGCAATCGTATGTACATAATAAGATTTAAATTTCTTCAGTTGGCATTTGGAATACGAGGAGTACAGCGAACAAGATTCGTGTCTGAGTGCTCCCGTCTTCTCCTCAATATATTTATTTTTCATAATGCTTGTGATAGGTCAGAATCTCAGTGTCCTAGCACCTAAAACTAGGAACTAGAGGTCAAGGAATCTGCAAATATCAGTGATCTTATCTTCTTAATTATCTCTGCAGTTTCTTTTTTAATTCCTTAATAGGAACAGGCATGCTTGCCAATTTAGTAGTAACCATCGATGATGGGAATTAGGATACCGATATGTAATCAATCCTAAAGTAGATATATGTGGTTCACTTATAGGTTGTACCTACCCATCATCACTGCTTAGCACAGGCAGGTTGATCTTTGGGTCTTTCCTATGCTTATCTATTTGTCTAGGGCTATCACACTGTCTCACTATACGTTAATGAAGATATAATGAACGGATTGCAATACTTGAGATTGTAGCCTTCAATAGATTTCCTGCATGTTTAAAGGACAATTAAGGCTTTATTAACTCGATGTTTCATAACATATTTAGCTTCCAATTAAATTTATTGCCTAAATCCGCGTTAAGAAGCTTTGCCTGTTTGACAAAGATTAGTTAGATTCCGGATAGAGTAAGCTGTAGGTGTAAGTCTTAAGTCAGCGGGTAGTTTGGGTAGGAAAAGTAATTTCTATATCTTGTGGATGACATAGTTGTATATGGGTACCTTTTGGTTTTCAACCACATGCCTTAGGCTATGGTAGACAAAAGTGATGTCTATGACTTCATTTTGGCTTAGATAGTGGAGTATGATTCTTGCGCCTTGCCGCAAGTGCTGATATTTATACTAAACGTATAATCATTAAATCGTTCGATTAGTTACCACTTTAGCAATGATCGTCCGCATTGAAACCGAGGGGAATCAAATCTTGTATTGTAGGCAAGATAAGCCGTGATTATGCAGTAGCTACTTAAACTGAGCTCTAGTTTTGCTGTGACTATGTCTATTTAGGTTTCTTGCTTGACTGTGAGGTAGGAGACACACATGCAAAACAAGAGTGTCCTCAAATATCGATTTATTTTACGATACCATATCTACACCGTTTACCTAATTTTTTTTAATCACCAATCGAAGAATGATAGTTTCTCGTATTTTCCACGTATCATAAAATCTATGCATTTTTCTGCAAACACAAAAATAGTAAAATGTTTGTCAAAAATTTGTATGGTATTAACAAATACCATTTTTTTACCATTCGTTACATTTTTTGTACATCAAAGTAAGCCTTTTCTTAAATCATTGATAAATGATGTCAACGTTGGAGACAGAACCTTACTGTAGAACGAGTTTTTTCTAATCATCTCCAAACTATCTTTGACAAATTAGGGGCACCCTGTATACTGGTTATACTTAAAAATCCAAGAATTTGCATGCACTTGTAATTGCAGTCGTTATCTTGGCTATTTTGTTACAATTGCATACTGTACTTTTTAAGGAATTCGTTTAAAGTATTTCGTTTTAAAATCACTTTATCCATTTGTTATTTCTACATATACCCAATGATGTTTCCTTAAAACTTTATTTCTCTTAACACCAGCTCTTGAAATTTAGAATGCCCTCTTATCATTTATCTACTAGCTCTTTAAACCTATTATGGTTCCAATAAACCAATCTCGCGTACATATATTAAGGAAGACCAACTCAAACCCTACCGTTTTTCCTTACTTCTTCATAACGGGGGTGTGCTAAACTCCAACGGGGTACACTCTTTCATTAAATTATCAAATATCAAATGTTATAATCTTTTAATCGTTAATATTTTTTGAGATTTACTGTATTTATTTATTCGGTTCCAGTTTTTCATCTGCTCTGTTTAGGAGGATAACAAATCTCATGCAATTCAAGCATGCCGATTTTTAAATGCCTAAAAAAACAGGGAAAAAATCTTTCTTTTTCTTGAATTGAATTGTTTGTCTGATTTTCTTATATGCATAAAGAAATAAGTGTACGAGTACATTATGCATATGTACTCGTACAAATATTTCTGATAGACAAAAGAATACACAAAAAATTGTCGGAATAGTTTTTATAGACAGTTAAATAGTGGGAAACCTTTTACGTATTATAAAATATATTTCCTTTTTCACTTCTTTACAGATATCAAAATCATCAGCAACCGTTATAACTTAAGGTATTTTAATATTTTCTCTACAAAATGAATGAAATCTTCGATGTCAGTTAACGAATCAGGTTGTTCTTGTAAATAGCTTATGAACCCTAAAGGTCATTTAATAGAAGATTGCGGTTTTAAACAGTTTTTAACTTATGAATATGGGGGAACGTGATAACAATAGTGGGCTGCCCGCTGATGAAGCGTCGCCAAAAAAAACCTCACTTGGAAGATCTGGTTCGCCATCAAAACCGATTAATACAGGAAATGCTATTGAAATTGCAAGCATCAACAATAGTACAAGTATTGTTAAAGCTAACCAATCCAATCTTTCCTCGCAAGCTTCTGAGCAAAATGGTACCAACGATGAGAGCAAAACTGTGCTTTCTGCAAAAGCTAAGTCCACAATCAACTGTACCCTGAACGGTTCGTCTGCTACTAGCTCGAATGTATCCTTACTGAAAACATGTGTTAATGGATCTGTTGGAGGAAGTAATGTTAATGGGGGGAGTTCAATATCCTCATGTGCTGTAGGCTCTAACCCTAGTATAGCAGTTTCTGCAACTTGTGCTAAGAATAAAGGTGCCATTCGGGTGGGCTTTTACGATATTGAACGGACCATTGGAAAGGGAAACTTTGCAGTTGTTAAGTTAGCACGACATCGTATTACCAGGAACGAGGTATGTAATATGTAGACTATATTTGAATTTTACACATTTAATTAAAAAAAAGTTAATTATCTGCTTTAAAATCGTAACAATTGTTATCTATTTATTGTTTTCTTTACTAAATACGCGGCCTTCTGTTAAAACTCTTTTTATATCTAGTTTTGTGGGAGGCACATCATTTGTGTGCGAAAACTCTTAAAAGTAAAATAATATGAGTGTTTGAAACTGTTTACGTTTTACAATAAAACTTTTGTTTTTCTTGTTATAAATTATTCGCTTTTAACAAAAGTTAAAGATTTGAAGGAGTAAAATTAATTGAAGTATTGACGATAAAAGAATGTTAAAGAGTCTGAGGTAAGAGACGTTATTATCCACATAAGGTTGTACTAAATTTCATTTCACAATCTGCGCTACCGATTTACAGCCTTAGTTCAAGTGTGATAACGTCCGTAAATGAATGTGTTTGATTAGAATTACTAGACAACTTTTCATTGATATAATCTAGGGAGAAGGCATATATAAAACAAACGGGGTTTTAGGAGACAAACACATGCATTTATTTGTTTATAAGAAGAGAAATGTGGATCTGTAGAGTCAGAAGTGCTGTTGCTCATAAGGCACACAATTGCTTCCTGCAACTCATTGCCTTTATAACGTTTTGCTTTTAAGGAGTACATTGTAGTTTTACGCATAATGGATTTCATTCCAAAGAGAAAAGCGGCTTCCATTATATTGTCCTCTAAGAGAAAATTTTAACAGCATAAGATTTCAAATTTATTTCTTTTGTTACTTTTTCATTTATTTCGAAATTCTAGTTTTTAAACAGTTTTATTATACAATACGCCAAAACATATGGCTGCATTTATAGATACACACGTATGTAGAAATACGTTTAGTTCTTCTCCTATAAATATAAATAAAGGCCATTCTGAATAACCGATGCATTATGCGGTTATGCTTACCAAAAATACGAAATGAAAGCCCGAAAATTTATCAACAGAACATAAATGAAGTACATACGAGTAAACAGATCTTATGCATTTATTCTCTTCTTACGATTCTGTAGCGTGATTGTTCGGTTCCAGAAATACCTCTGCGTAGCCTAACCACACCCTTCACACTTCGAAACTGCCTAAACACACTATACTGCGGAACAGCCGTAACTACGTTTTACTACGCGGGCTTGGTAAACAATGTATGCTATATATCCCATGTTTGTTGCATCTGCACGTCTTACTTTTTCGTAGTTTCATAGCTCGTTTTACACGTTTGATATGAATGGTCAATTTGGTCAATTATTGACTGTGAGCTTGGTATGTCAGTTCTCCGTTCCTGAAAGCATATGCAATTGAATGTTGCATGATCTGTGTCTTCCTCCTGTTTTGGGCAGTCTAGGTAAAAAGGTGAGCTATCATGCCCGAAGCGGTGTAGATGCTCTTGATACCCACCGTGACCAGATAGGATCGGCGTAAGGTGGTAATTACAGTTTCCATGCCTTCGGTTTGTCCAAATGTCAATCGATGGGATCGAACCGTAAGTCCATCTACCCTTCGAAGTGGTACTCCACCGAGTTTGCCACCTAGTCATTAAGGCCACCTAGTCATTCTTCCTTGATACTTTTGACGGCTACAGCCCCTTGGTTACTAGAAGTAACTGCACTGTACCGTACCGTATCATACAAGTACGGAGTCGACCAGCGACAAGTGCATATCGCAACCAGTGCACTTGTGAATGTTCCTCGTCATCTGCTTTATGCAACAAAAAACAGTCGCTCCGCGTAAACCAGCCACAAAAAAAAAAAAGGAAAATAAAACCAATGCGCGACTAATTACACTCGAAACAACCGCTTGTTAAAAAAAAAAAAAAAAACAATTTTTAATCTATATTCACCTCAAGTACAAAATCAACTGAACATAATATTTAACATAAATGAACATGTGACCTACGTATGCAAAGGTGATCGTACAAACAGAAGCTCAGCAGGCGCTAATAAAGCATCAATTCACCTGTGCAATTACAATTGATTGTTATATTTGATTTGATGGCATATGCAGTTTGTTGCTTCTCTTGCTGTTTTTGTTGTTTCTGTTACCGCGGCGTGTGGATTGATGACGTTGCACTCTGCCATTGATGTTGTTGTTGTAATTTATACTGACGTTGAAATATGCAAAGAACATAACATTTTTTGCTTAATCTTAAGGTTGCATTTTATTGGTATTTTCTTAAGACAGATTTAAAAAGTGTGAACTTAAAAATATTTATACTAATCCTTATCCAGCAACTTGTGCTTGCACGCGCCTCAATGCAATTTCCCACGAACTACGAATATTCATAATACTCAGGAGCAAGTAACACAACACTTTAAAAACAATGCATGGGAACGTTATTCTGTTGTTGGTGAGTTTGGAACAACAGCTTTATGAGCTTACGTTATAGTTTAGAGTTAAGAGTTTAGTAAGTCTTAAGTTAATATTTCTATTGGACGGAAGTATGGAGCAAAATAGTAAATAAAAAATATTTTTTTTTTAAATTAAATTAAGATAAAATAGTTTAATTGGCGCCCAACGTGAGGCCCAGTAATTGTAAAAAGTGTAAAAAGTGTTGTTTGCCGGACCTCAAGAAGCTCCACTGACACGAGGACCTCAAGTATGACTGAATCATTGGATGAAGTCAACAGCGGGGGAGTGTGCAGAAAAGACTCCCAGTAATGCCAATAAAAAGGAAAAATAACCTTCTTCACTAGCGGAAGGCATGAAGCAAATTTTTATGTAAGTTGGATAATACGATATAATACAAAAATACGTAAGATATAATTCGAAAAAATACACGAAATTTAATTAGTTAAAATAGAGATAATCAAAAATTAAAAGTGAAAATACAAAAATATTAAAAGAAACAAATTTTTAAATTAATTTAATTAGTTATAACATAAAGGGTGATTCGACGTAAGGTTTGATTTATAATGTAAAATGAAACACATAAATTTGCAAGTGAACTTAAAATTTTTATTGTCGGTTAAAAGAACAATTCATGGCATACCTCGACTACGTCTGAGCTGGTCTATTTGGAAGGTCGAATTTTGGAAAACACTTTCGAGCGACTGCGACTGGTTTCTCACAGATAATACGAGTAATAATGACTTCCAAAGCGTCAATCGTAGTTGGCTTATTCCTGAAGACCTAAGACTTTACAAATCCTCAGAGAAAAAAGTCCAAAAGGTGTGATATTGCACAATCTAGTCGAAATTAAGTGCTCACCAAAATGATTTCTCAGCAAGTTTATTGTTTCACTCGTAGTGCCGTTTTGTTGAAATCAGAGCTCACCGACACCATGTGCTTGAATTTCAAGAAGCACATAGCCCGTTAACAAGGCGCGATAACGGTTAATATTGACGGTAACATTCTAATTTGCCTCATTTTTCAAGAAATATGGATCAATGATTCCATCAGCCCACAAACCACACCATACCGTTGTTTTTAATTGATCTAATGGTCTTGATATTCTTCGGGTTGCTCATCAGCCCAAATACGGCAATTTTGTTTATTAACGCATTCATTGAGCCAGAAATGGGCTTCATCACTGAACAAAATTTCACGATAAAACACCGGGTTTTCATTGAGTTTATTCAGAGCCCATTCACTGAAAATATGACGCAAATTCAATTTCAATTCGCCTGGCTTCAATTCTTGCACAAGTTGAATTTTGTATGCTTTTAAACCGAGATCCTCACGTAAAATACGCAAAGTTGTCGAAGACGCCAAGCCTAGCTGCTGAGAACGACGACGAATCGATTCGTCATGGTCTTGACGTACACTCTCAGCTACAGCTGCTATAGTCTCTTTACTACGTGCTGGATGTGGTCTAACCGATCGAGTATTATCCAATAATGTAAACTGAGACTCAAATTTGAGAATGGTATTGGCAAAAGTGGTTTCATTTGGTCGATTATGCGCACTGTAAGTTCCTCGAATCGCACGAAAAGTATTTCTCACAGAACGCTGATTTTCGTAATACAGCCGAACAATTTTGAGACGCTGTTGTGGTATGAATCTTTTCATAATGACTTGCCAAATGATACTGAACAAAAGTGAGAAAACAGTTTGATAAGCATCACGCGTGATCTGTGAAAAAGAGCCTATTAAAAATCAAAGCTCACGATGAATCACCCTACAGAAGTGAAAGTTTAAAAATACAATATTAGAATGAAAAAAATTAAAAAAAATAAGAATATAAAAATAAGGCGAAACTAGTAAGTGAAATTACACATTAAACTGTTCTGATTTTAAAGAGCGTTATTTTTAGATCTAAATTATTTAACAATTAAGTAATTAAATAAAAAAGATAATTTTTTAAAACTTATATTGGTCCAAGTCATCCTTAAATACTTTTCGCATTCTTTAAATTCCTTTCAAAATGACCGATCCAATTGTTCGACCAGCTGTCCTCAACGTTAGACAACCCACTTCCTCCACACCTTCAAATTCAGGTGCCCCAGACCAAAATATTATACTTAATGCTACTCCTGAATTGGAAGCATTAATAGCGGGAATCGCAAGCCGAGTCTGCATATTGCAATGCCAGCAACTGGTACAATCATTAATAAACTCCAATAACCAATTCAAAATAGGGGTTGGCGAAACCATTTCTGCTGAATAAAGAGCCAATCTAAACGACCTGGACGTTGTAAGCTGCTTGAGAGAATTTTCTGGAACACCTGGAAAATTAAGTTCTTGGCGCAAAGCGTCGAAAAAATCCTCAGCTTTTACGAAGTTTTGAGAGGAACACCAAAATATTTTGATATCTTAAATGTAGTTCGGAACAAAATAGTAAGGAAAGCCGATGCATTCCTTGATACCTACATGGTTGCGCAAAACTAATCACTCTATCGGAAGATGGTATAATTTTTGCGAATCGCGTGCGTCAATTATATTTGACATTTGTGAACTAGACAGCTGCAGTATACAAACAGACATGCAATAGAGTGTTTTTGGAGCGTATCGTGAATTTCAACGTCGATTTCCTAATCAAGTCGCGCCAACTTTGAAAACATTCTGGTGCTTAGCTACCCGACTCGATCAGTGTGGAAACACAGGAACCATACAGGGCCGTTCGGCAGAGAATATCACGGAAGCGTTTCCTGGTCAGCCAGCAAGATCGCCTGATTTAACCATCGAAGTCTTATTTCGTTGGGGCAACTTCAACTCGTAGGCTTATGCTAACAAGCCTCAGACAATCCCAGCCCTTAAGGAGAATATTCGACAGGAATCCGAACAGTTATCCCCGGAAATCTTGTGGAAAGTTATGGAAAATGCGATAAAACGGGCACAAATGTGTATCAACACTGACGGCAGCGACTTGTAAAGGTCCAAATAAAGATTTCGATCACTTAAAATCATTTTTTTTATTTAGTAAAAAAGTAGTTCAAAAACAAAATTGGATAATTTATTTTGCGCCAACTTGTATAATACACCTCTGAACTGGAGTTGTATTACAAAATGCCTAACTTTGCATTACGCCGACAGACGTGATCTGGGTACATTAGAGTACCAGATGAGATGCCTAAGGCAATAGCTCCATTGAGACATATTACCAGACAGTATACAATCATCTGTCTTTAATTCAGAACAAAGTCTCCAGGATGGAACTTCCCCCTATGGCGCTAGGGGTCTCAGAAGTGACCTATCTAGGCTCCTGGCATTAAGAGAACCAGCAGATCGGCCTACTGCTGTTAATCTTTGCCAGAAACTTAGGAATCAACGGTTTCGACCAAACTATGCAAATCGTAGTACTGGAGCAATGCGAAGACCACCTTCAATTCTATCAATTCCTCCACGTAAACGTGGCAATCCCCAGAAGTTTTATCCACAACTTTTGTACCTACCACAATGATTAATGCATTTGGCACCGCATCTTCCACCGCATCCCTAAAACACCCAACCGCAAAATTCTCAACAGACTTATTATTCTCAATCAAATCAAATGCCAAGTCTTCAAACTTTTCCCCAAAACTATTACCGAATATATCCTCAACCGCATCCTCAAAATTATCAACAAATTAACTAACAACATAATCCTAATAATTCAGGAAAAGTGATACCTAAAAAAAAAAAAACAACCATCAGGACCACTAATATAGATTACATGAATAGACCAACAGGAAAGAACTGGCCACCAGCTACAAAAAGACTTACGGTACCTTCGCAGCATCATATTTTACCAAACAAACATTTGCGGCATTGAAAAACCTATTAACTTTTTCCCATTACCCTCTTTAAAGTCTTTTCACGCCATCTATCTTGGGAAATGATACACTCAAAAAATTATGAGCAGTCATCTTTTCGAATAAAAATCAGATGATAATCAATAATAATGTTTGAGTTAAATTATTGAGTATCAAAACAGATCATATGACACAAGATCAAAAACATGCGCTCAACTCTCTCACAAAGAAATATCCCAATCTATTTGCTGATCCAAGCGAAAAACTTATCATTACGACGTATTCGAATTCGTATCACAACTTCAGATCCTATATACTCAAAATATTACCCGTATTCAATGTCCCTAAAAAAGGAAATAGACAGACAAATAAAGGAATTGTTAAATGATGGAATTATACGACCTTCACGGTCTCCGTGCAATTCTCCAAAATGGATTGTACCGAAAAAAACAGATGCCTCAGGACAAAAGAAATACCGCAGGGTAGTCGATTATAGAAAACCTAATTCGGTAACGATACCCGATCGTTATCCTATTCCCGAATCGAAAGAAGTTCCATCATAACTAGGGGAAAACAAATATTTTTCGGTATTCTGCACTAGGAAGATATTGAGAAAACTTCATTTTCCGTTAATAAAAATTAAAAAGTTTGAAAAAATGAAATCCTCCTTAGTTTCTGAAAACGTTCTTTTAAGTCATCCAGAATTTTTAAACGAGTTTCGCTTAACCACTTATGCATCTAATACGGCAGTAAGAGCCGTATTGTCACAAGATGACAAACCAATTACCTTGAATTCTCGGACGCTTACAAAAACCGAAGAACACTATGCAGCAAGCGAAAAAAAAATGCTTCCTGTAGTGTGAGCTTTAAAATATTTAAGAAATTATTTATATGACTCAACCAAGTTCACAATTTTCACAGATCATCAGCCTTTAATATATGCTTAGAGTCATAAAAATAATAACAGCAAGATGAAACGTTGGGAGGCTATACTTGAAGTGTTAACTACGAGCTTGCGTACAAGCCAATGTTGTTGCAGATAACCTATCACGGCCTCCTAGAAACATTCAAATAAATTCCCTCAAAGTCATCCAGCATAGTGATAAAAGCTCTGGACAAGATTATTCTTAACACCAGTGACACTTCATATTATCTATTCCAAATTGTTTTTCCACGTATCACCGTCATATCATAACCGAACCAGAATATACCGAAGAAAAACTCATTAGCATCTTTAAACAATACCTTAACCCATCAGTTGTCAATAGGAGAGAAATATAGAGAAGAAACAGTTTTAGAAAACAAAAATTCCACAGTTATTACATATACAAAATTCCACAGGTAAAGTCATACACAAAAGCCTAATAAAAATTGATATTCTCTCTTTTCACCTGACTAGCCTCTTGCCAGTGCCTCTCAGCACTGCAAATGCAAATCTACAGATAATTGATTACTCCAATTCGAAACTTACATATAAGGATACACGCAAGATGAATGTTTTAAAATAATTCACCTGAAATTCGTATGAGAATCTGGTCAACAATATCGAGGAAAAAGTCGTAAAATATCTTCAACCCAGTCATTCTTTTTTTTTCTACCATTTGCTTTGAAATCGAGAACATTAAAAATAACTTAAGTAGATTAAAAATTAGTAAAGTAAGACGATCATTAGATTTTTTAGGAACTATCTATGTACGTGGAAATGAATCACGGGAAATCCCGACCATCACGATTATGAAATATTAGTAGATAAGATGAATAATGTACTTCAAAATAATAATAATCAATTTATCATTAATAAAATAACATAAGAAAAAATAAAGGAAATTTAAAATATAAGAAATCATATATTAAAAGCATTTAAAGAAGAAGGAAACAACAATAATAAAATTATATTAGAAATCAAATATATGTAAACTAGATGTACTCGTAATTAAAGACGAAATAGGGAATACAACGCATGATTTACGTTGGGCTAGGGACAATATTATTAACTTTATACTATCAAATACAGAAATAAATATTACGAAAAATATTCTTGAATAAAATGATATACTCTATGTTAACTTTGACGAGGCTTTTAATTTTAAGAACTTAGTTGAAATTGTCCATAATAAAACCAATTAAAATAAAAACTGTTATGAATAGAATAGATTATGAAAAAATATTAGAATGTTATTATGGTATTAAAAAAAATTTTAAAACATATAACCCATAAACCATTTATAATAAAGACATTGTAAGTCGAAGCAAAAGCTCTTGAATACTGAAGCTCTTACGCAGTCAGGAGTCGAATTGTACCATCATTAAAAACGAACACATCTTCGAAATAGATAGATTTTCTGAGTGATTTTCTCCAATTCAACGGACCCGTCGTTATCAACAACGAAACGATGATGCTTAATGGCATCGTTGTCATAAATAACATACTATATGTAAAAGTAAAGGAAAAAGTCATCAGAAAAAGTGAGGGCATTGAACTTCAACCTCTTCCTGCAATCCTTTAACCACTGCAGACAGAAGGTCAAATAGAAGTCCAATCTTAAAAAAAACCAACATTTATGTCGACAAAACAAAAAAAATCAAGAAAATCAACTTGTTGAAAACTAAGCACGATATGGACTTAACAATAAACGACATCCTATTATTTGTTCTTTCGGTCATCGCTCTAGTTGCATGCCTAAAACTATAAAGGAAGAGATTAAGACATGTTAAAGGTCATCAATCCAATAGCACAATTGAGTTCAAAAACATTCCTCACATACTAATATCTCCAAGGTCTAACGAGGACGTTAGAAATTAAAAGCGGAGGAGTTAAAGAACATTTTCTTGGCACGTGCCTCAGTGCAATTTCCCATGTACGAGGAATATTCAAAATACTCAGATATCCACGAGCAAGTAACACAACACCTTAAAAGCAATGTATGGGAACGTTATTCTGCTGATGTTGCGTCTGGAACAACGGTTTCACGAGCATGCGTTATTGTTTAGAGTTTAGAGTTAATTAGTCTTAAGTTTATTTTTGTACTGAGCGGAAGCATGGAGTAAAATAGAAAAAAATATTAGTCAAAATAAGATGTAACTTCCCTGATAACCCGCTAATTAATGAATTGTTTGATAGCTAAATGCGACTTTATTTGTTTATATTTGTTTCTTTAATTGGTTACAGTTTTGTTAATTTCTTCATTTATTTCTATCTACTTATTTACGTATACTTATTCATTTATGTATTTATTGATTATTTATTTATTTATTTATTTCTATCTACTTATTTATTAATTTATAACACATGGGCTGAAAACTCAGTGACGTTTGATTGTAAAACACAAAATTTTTGCAAAATTCAACTTTATTTATCAATATAGTTGCCTTCGAGGGCGATACACTGACTGAAACGATTTTTCAATCTTTCGATACCAGTTTTGTAGTACGATTTCGGTTTAACCTTAAAATAGGCCTCTGTTTCGGCCTATTCATCGGTCTTAAATCACTTTCCGGCGAGCATTCTTTTGAGGTCTGCGAACAGGAAATAGCCAAATCTGGAGAATACGGTGGGTGGGGAAGCAATTCGTAGCCGAATTCATTCAATTTTGCCATCGTTTTCATCGAATTGTGACTCGGTGCATTGTCTTGATGAAACAGCACTTTCTTTTTCTTCAAATGCGGCCGTTTTTCTGCGATTTCGTCCTTCAAACGCTCCAACAACGCAATGTAATATTCGCTGTTGATAGTCTGCCCCTTTTGGAGATAGTCGATGAAAATTATTCCATGTGTATCCCAAAATACGGATGCCATAACCTTGCCAACCGACTGTTGAGTTTTTGGTCGTTTTGGACGAGGTTCGTCGCCTGCTCGAAACTCAACTGACTGCCAACTTGACTCTGGTGTGAAGTGATGGAGCTACCCATTGTTTCATCCATTGTCACATACCGATGCAAAAATTCGGCTTTATTGCGGTTGAACAGCTTTGACACTCCTCTGAATCATCAACACGTTGTTTTTGGTCGACTGTGAGCAAATATTCGTGTATGATATATCCGTCACGCTCTTTTGATATTTTCAGAGCCTCAGCTATCGCGATCAACTTCACTTTACGGTCATTCGTAATCATTTTGTGGACTTTTTTGATGTTTTCATCTGAAACAGCCTCTTTTGGACGTCCACTGCGTGCATCATCTTCGGTGCTTGTATGACCACTTTTAAATTTTTCAATCCACTTGGGAATGGTTCGTTCGGCTGGTGCAGAGTCCAGGTAACACATATCAAGCCATTTCTTTGCATCGGTTGCATTTTTTCCCATCAAAAAGCAATGATACAATAAATCAACACACGAAATTGCCTTGAATCCATTTTTTTCACAATAACAAAAGTTGCTTCACTCACAACGCTATATCTCGGGAACTTATCTTTTGAAGGTTGGTACTTACTGAAAATAGTATGGATTTAATTCAAGTGGTGCCCTCTCTGAAAAACGACTTTTCAGCCCATGTATTATGTTATTTATTTATTTATTAAATTATTTACCTGTTTACTTATCTATTTTTTTTTTCGTTTTTTTATGAAAGAATAAAAATCAAAGTCATAAAAATAAAATTCATGGCACCACGCGGTCTTCTGTGCGAAATATTGCATAAATAGTGAATCAACCCCGATCTACAGTGTTTAATATATGCTAATAAATTCTCAAAGAATATCGTCAAGAGCACGTTAAAATATTACTGGCGCATTTTTAAGGCCAAAGGGAAGTCTATTAAATTCGAAACTTGCATTATTTATAGCTAAAGCAGCCGTTTTCTCTATGCCGGAATATTTGAAACTGAATTGATGAAATTCACTTTTCAAATCGAGAACTATTAATTATATGTTATTTGAGTTATTTGAGTCAATATGGTAGTTATTTGGTGAAAACATTCCGGCTGCCTTGATGGGTTGTAGACCGTCAATCACCGTCTTCTAATATTGGGGCGATCTACTACTACTACTACTACTACTACTAATACTAATACTACTACTACTCGTATCTTCCCGTCGCCTCCCTTGATGGCCTTAGTTACTTGAGCAAGTTCCCGCTTGTATGGAGTTAAGTTGTCTTCGCTGGCTATCACCAGACTTCCTTCTTTGATTTTCGGCTGATTTGGGAACCATTTGGAGCGAACCTGGATATTTGATATTGACCATCTCTTACAAAAGTGTTGCTTGATTGCAGATACACGTTGCCATCTGTTAAGATGAGAAAATTCGTCATTATGAAAATTTGGTTCTTGGAAAGAGTTGATCGCAGATCCAATTAGAAAGTGCCCTGGAGTTAGCGCATTGATATCGTTGGAATCTAAAGACACTGGAGTGATTGGCCTTGAATTTAAGATGCCTTCGATTTCAATTAATGAAATCGAATGTCAATAGCGCGCTGCCCAAGGTTCTGTAGAGAAGTCCCTTTGCCGACTTCACAGCTGTTTTTTGAAACCTCTGAAGTGAGGCCTTCGAGGTGGGATGAACTTGAACTCCATCATCTTTTCTGAAGCAAAACTTAAAATGTTGGTTTAATTATAGGATGTGAAAAATTTGGTGTGAAATTTTGCTAATTTGGTCCTAGCTCCTACAAAATTAGTCACATTGTCGCAATAGATTTTTGTTGGACAACCCCTTCGATGTTCGATGCATCAGATGTTAGATCAGAAACAACTCCCAAATGCACAGCTTTTGAAAAAAAACAGACAAAAATTGCTGTGCAGGTTTTATAGGGTTGCTTCCCGCGAATGACGTCAGCATCGGGCCACAGAGAATGGTCGGGTGGGTGTTAACCTATCCTTGGATAAATATCTCATAATTTCCTGCAACAGTTTTAACTTATACCTTCTGCAATGGACACAGATGCGCACAATCTGCCTTACCACTATTCTTCCATTCATTATCCAAAATCAAACCCTCACGAAGTTGAATTGAATTTTTGGTCGAGCGCTACATCGGCATTGCCTATGCGACCACCTACCCTGGCTATATTTCCTTTTCCGGTCTCGTCCAAGACCAGGCACAACTTCGCAAGTTTTGGGTTCGACGTAGATCTTCCAGCCTTAATTTCTGCTATCTCCTTGGGGAAGATTTATTGTTGGATATAACACACAATTGTAATCAATGTGTTGTTGAAGTCTTCTCCCGACAGTTCTGTTATAGCGAATCTATTACCTCTAGCAGCCGTGATGAATTTTAGGTTATACGCTACGATCCGAAGCGTCTTAACGTAGAAGCTGTGTTTGTAGAAGATTTCTGAGAAGTCCTTTTCTACAACTTCGCATGCGAAAATGCTTTTTCGTTTCTTTAGTTCTAATAGCAGTTCACGTACATCGACTTCAGCTTGGTTCGCGTTGTTTGGCCATTCGCCGTATCCTATTCTCAGGAAATCAGGCCCCGTAAACCAAGATGAGACTTGTAAGTACTTGACGTTGAATCTTCTTGAGATTAGATCCATTGGATTATTATCCGATCTTACATGTCTCAAGTAGACACCCGGACTTTACGTTTGTATGTCGTTTACTCGATTTACGCCGAAAGTTTTGTAAGCACTTGGAAACGCATCAAGCCAGCACAACACAATCTTGGAATCTACCCTTTCACCCTGTTTCAAAGTTTGGCTAACATTTGAGCTCCGCACAATTCTAGATTAAGCAGTGACAGAGTTTTCTCGGGCGCAACCTTGGATTTACCAGCAATTAAATTCACCTAGACGTTTCCGATTCGTCCTCACACCTTGCATACATACAGCATCCGTAGGCCTTTTCTGACGCGTTCGAAAACCCATGAATCTGAACATTCTTTAAGTGTGGTTGATAGATTAATCGGGGAATGCTAATAGAATTCAAGTTCCGCAAGTCTACCGTGTATTCTTTCCAACAAGCGTTAAGTGCATCAGGCAGAGCATCGTCCTAGTATAATTTTTCCATCCACAATGATTTTAAAAACATTTTTGCCTTTACTACAATACAATTAGACAAATTAAGCCAAGAGGATTGAATAATCTACTCGCAGACGATAGGATAGTGCGTTTAGTGAGTTTGCTTGGTGAAAAAGAATCCTTTTAGCAATACTGAAATGTATCCTGTCGTGCATTCCAAGAAATCCCATACGTCTTTGTTGTTTCCAGGTCGTCTACGTTCAGCTCTACGTTCGTTGTTTCTGTCGATGTATATAATGAAATGTTAGATTTCCACTTGTGAAGTTCAAAATGAGCCGATTTGAGGATAACATTTACTTCCCTTTGAATTTGACGCAAATCGTCGACGGAATTAGCTCCAGTGAGAAGATTATCAGCATAAAAATCCCTCAAAACGACCTTTGCTCCTAATGGAAATTCCTAAATATACCTAGCACTAAGTTCTTTCAGACACCGAGTTGCAAGAAATGGGGGCGACGAAGTTCCGTATGTGACGGTATTATTATGACGGTAGCTGGAACGTTTTAAGATCCTCCTTTTTATCATCTCTCCATAAAATCAGCTAATACTCCCTGTCCTCAGGACCGATTCCAACTTGGCGATACATCTTTTGGATGTCAAGCTGTCAAGACATTTCTATGACATCTGAATCGAAGCACAATGAGGGACATTTCTTCCTGAATCGTTAGTCGTACCATCAAAATGTTGTTGAGGTATATATTAGAGATAGTTTGACACGATGCGTCAAAGACTGCCCTGAGTTTTGTGGACAAACTGTCAGGCCGGAAAATGCACTGGTGTGGCATGTAATAATGCGGCTGTGTAAATTCAAATACTCCTGAATAAATTTCGCGTATTCGATTTTAAAATTTGAATTCCTATTCAACCTTCGTTTGAGCGACAGAAAACGCTTTCTTGCTATTTCGAAAGATCTGCCAAGTTGACGTGGACTTTCCTTGAATGAAAGCTTAAACCTAAATATTTCTCTTTCAAGGACTTTAACATTTTCGACAAAATGCTGCTCGCAAATAGTTTGTTCAGGAGTGCAAATAATTTTATTGGAAATATCTTCCATTCTCCAAAATCTTTCTACCAGCTTCTCTAAATCACGACATGGTTTGCTCAACGACTTCTCCAAGAGATTACACGACAGTCTACTTGCTCCGTTTGCACATCCCTGGAAATTCTCCAATTCTTTGTGTGCAATCGATGTTGATGTTGGAAATCTGTTATTGAGCGAGGGACCCAAAACTCAATGTTTTCCTCGAAATTGTCAAACCTTGCTTCCACTGGGGCTGTTCAATGTTTTTAGGCCGAGATTGTTTTCTAAGGCCCCTGTCATGAAATTAATCTGCGAACCTGAATCGAGCAAAGCTCTGGCAAACACGAAACACCTTGCCTGATTTTTGACCTTTACTATTACCGTTGCTAAAACGACCTGAGGCTCGTCTATCGCATTATGCAGAGTGGTCCTTGTATTTCCCACGAGCTAAGATAAAGTTGACGGTTCACTCTGTGGCCGAGACGTATTGTAACTATGCAGCAATAGATGATGAGGGTCTGCGCAAACATCACACCTTTTTGACGAGCACTTGCTAACCTCATGTCCTTTTTTCAGGCAGTTGACACACAGTGACAACCGTTTTGCATTTTTAAGCCGATCATATACATTCAAAATTTAAAATTTATTGCAATAACTACAATAAGAATTGCTTACGGGTAAAGATGTGTGAAATGGTTTCCAATTATGTTGCCTCGATCTCACATCTAATCTTCCGGTATCGGCAAACGAATTCTTTGATTCTCTGCTTTCCAGGAACTGGATCATTCGAATAATCGAGTGATTCGTCCCACTTAATTTGGGTCTCTGAGTCAACTTTAGACATAACCAAATAAATGATTATCGCATTGGAGATGTTTTTGTGGTTGCCTAACGACGTAAGGGAATCGAATAGCGCTGAAACATTGTCAACCAGAGCTCTTAGCTGAGTTGGCGAGTCATTTTTCATTTTTGGAAGGTCAAAAAGCATCGAAATGTACTCCAGAAATATCAGAGAGGTGTTGTCATATAGCTCTTCTAGCTTTTTGAGCTCCTTTGGATATTTTTCGTCCGTAATTTGTAAGGCCTTCACTGTTCCAAGTGCTTACTCACTCAAACAATGCAATGAAGCATCACTATCCACCAATTTCTTAAAGGTGCTTATAAAATTCTTGTACTCAGAATATTTTCCTGAAAATTTTTGCAGACGAAGCTGTTGTCATCGAGAACTCGGCTGATGAATAGCGAACGACATTTCTACTCTACTGGGTTTTCTATTGTAGTTGGTCCTACAGGTCCTTGGACACAAGTCTTCTATTCTCGTTTGGTAGTTAAGAATTTGCTTAAAATATGACTCTACAATAACTAAACGACACTCTAATTCTGCGTACTCGAACTTCCTTTCTTTCGACTCTACTAGAGTTTTTATGCACGAAATGCTTCCCTTCGTGAACGCCCTACTGATTTTTAGCGCCTGCAATGATTTTTTATTGTCTGAAGACACACATCAGCTTAAACTTTTCCCATTTTTATTTTTATTTTTTTTATCTCTAACGAGGGTAAACAATTTATAGATCAATTTAGTCTGCAACGGACCTATCAGCTGTTCTGTTTCGCAATTTGAAAGCTTCGGCAAACAAAATTTGATTTCTCACGCACTACAGTTGTTTGTGACGAATTCTGCAAGCAACGGAGACGAAACAACGGCGAATTTCTTTAAAGTTCCTACACTTCAGCCACGAATTTACGCAGTCAAATCTAAGAGCAAAACTTTCCAACTATGTATGTATGTGCGTATGTTGAACTCAGCGAATATCAAGTCCCAAACCAAACGATTAAAAAACAACGACAGTTCACTGGCGCTGAAGATCTGACAGTGGGTGTGGCGGTGGCTATGCACAGTTTAATGTGCAGCTGAGATTACAAACGTTTGCAAGGAACAACTGTAAACTGTAGTTTGCAAATTTAGTGCTGAGTTCAGTGAACTTGACCAAGCTGAGCGCAGACGATTGTTATCAAACCTTGTTCGATACGACGATACGATTGAAAGCTTGAATTGTGAGAATTAGGCGAAATGCAAAGAGTTGCAAACGTTTCCTAATTCCAATGATGATACAAATAAGCCTCGTGTCTTAAATTACATTTTAATCAATACGATTTAGCGGCTTCTATTTGACTTTGTAACGAATTAAAGTTGCAATTTATGCATGTATATATATATTAAGTACCCTAACGTAAACCTTTCTCGAATGGTTGGGAAATAACTCGATAAGGGAATTATATGGAGCAAATTAATAGCCCAAGAGCGAAATGGATGATGACGAAGGTGAAATTTCGTTCCAACCAAAGATTCGATTGTAGCGAATAACGATCGTTGCAATTTAACTAAAATAATTTATTTTTTGAGAAAGGAACGATACAGACTCACCAATAAACGTCTGGACATATGCGTGAACATATATGTAGCTGTTCCTCCTGCAGTAGGTTGATGACATCCGTACGCGATCGCGGAACTGTAATCAAACACTTTCTGTTAATTTGAACTTTGTCCGTTTTCTTCAAACACTATCCCGAAATAGTCACTGTTTTTTTGTAGCAAAATTGAGCATTAACTCACTTATGATTTCTTTCTATTGACTTAAAGTCCTGTCACGGTCCCATGAAGAAAAGAATAGAAAATGCCACTAAATAAAACGCGCTGTAACTTCGTTAAATTTATAAATTTATAAATATATATTAAATTTTTAAATTAAATTTATTTCGGAGAGAATTGGTTCGGTCGAACGAGTATAAAGGTTTGACTGGGAAACTAGGGTAAGGGATGCGTTTTATATGGGAGCAAAAGCAGGTGTGGTGAATATAATTCTGGGGAAATTGGTACTGTTGGGAAAATTGGTACGGTTTTTAACATGGTACAGTGAGTCAATAGTTATTTGGCGCAAACCTATCATTGTCTAATATAGTGTGAAATGATTTTATTGAGGATATAAGAACATACTTTATATTGCAATATTGTATGTAATTGGTATGTAATTTTTATATTCCCTGCTACCGAGTTTGCATAAAAATATTGTTTGTTGAGTAATGGATTAGAAATAAGACATGGCTGAATATAGTTTTTATTCGAACCATGTGACTGGTCCTGTAGGCTGTGTAAATTGTTCTTGCGAGTTTATATAGTGAACGAGTGTTTGGTCATGTCGGGTGTCAGTAGTCATCATTAAGTTGGTATAATCTTGTACGTCATTTCTCGGTTCTTTATGATGGTTTTGTTCAATGTCTTGTGGTTCATATAGGTTTGTGACTTCTGTCTCGATGTGGTAACACCTTTGCTGATTATGTGGGTTGGTCTGATTTATTGGAGGCGGCGCACACTGCCTGATTTAGTACAGCACTACCTGGTCATAATTGAAAAAAAATTTTGTTACTATAAAAAAAAAAAAAATATCGGTAGGCTTAAATTCAGCACCCAAATACCAAGAAACAACAGAAAAAATTCTTTAATACCATTACTTTATTAACGGGAAGCATCTTAATTCAATGCATAAAGATTCGCTCAATTTTGACTTTCACGCGTTAAGAGGTGTTTATAAATGGTGAAATAAAAGTTAGATAAATATTTGTAGCAAATTTGTCAGAGTGTGCTCTTGGTAAATATTTTTAAATTCAGAGTATTTTTATTAAAAAATAAGTAAGGCTCTGTCACTATGAACTAAATATGATAGGACATTTTTTTGTGGTGTCGGGCTAACTTTTTTCTTATTTTTTAGTCCATAACAAAAAGTGCGATAAAGTGACATCATGAAACTTTTTTCATTTGAAGATTGTATTATTACCTCTAAAATAATACTTAATTAAAGTGCTAAAACTCAGCGCAACATTATTTTTTTTTTGCTCCTACAGGTAGGTATCAATCCGCCATTTCCTTTACGTCAAGAAGTTTTTCTGTTCATTTAGAGTAAAAATCTTTTTAAGTCATCAATAACGGTTTGTGCAAGTGCTGTTATGCAGTACGTAATGTCAAAAAAGTCAATAACCGTTCTTGATGAAGCTGCTTATAAAAAAAGCTTCGAATATAGTAAAACCGGAAAAGGAATTCCAGGAAAACAAAAATCCGAAACTTTATGGAACGATATGGAAGCTGCTCTTTAAAAAAGCTTTGAGTACAGTAAAACTTTTGTATCACATGCTGTTATAGAGAGCAGGGCTTTCTCAGTTTGCTATATATGCAAGGCATCTCCTAAGGAGATGAACAATATTGAACTTTGCTTACAAAAACCTTCTTACATCATTGCCTATTCATACGGCTTACAAAGTCTTCAAGCACACATAAGATTTATGGAAGTACTGCTACATGTATCTTACAAAATTGAAAATGAGAAAGCTGGTAGGCACGAGGAGCTGAAAAATTATTACAAAATAAACTTAGATCTGAATTGAGGATCTTAGTAGATTTTCAAAACAAAGTGAGGGAAATACCAATGACGGCAACACGGCACGAAAATTTTTTAAGGATCCAGCTAAACCTACTGAAATAAAAGGCTTAGACCCAAAACTGGTAGAACATTTTTCAATTGTTTTAAAGACATTAACTTTAGGTTTGAAAATTGATACCAATAAATTCCGTACTTACTGTTTGGGCACAGCAAAATTATCTGATTCCAAATATATTTGGTAGAAAATACCTGTAAGAGTCCACAAAATTCTGTTATGCACAAACATAATAAAATAATTAAATCTATTCATATCGTTAAAGTTTTTTGTTTTAAAGACCGATCCGTTTCCATGGGTACCGGCTTTGGTTGGGGTTTTGAGGGATTTGATATCCTTGATAAGGATAATATTAGCCTGTGGGTTAGCGTGATAATAACTTTGATTTATATGGACCAGAAGTTGCGGCATATAAGCTAATTCTGGATAGAACTGTTGCTTTTATTGATCCTGATTTTGGTAATGGGGAGCTTTCCTTTGGGGTGCCTGTGTTTGTGGACCTTGATGTTTGATTTTCCTATTTATTCCTTAGCTGTTAAGTACATATTAGGTCCTGTATCCTTCGTTTTCTAAATTAAGACATAAGTGCAATGTTTGGGGTTAATCAGACGGCGCTCTGATGCTTAGTAACCTAGACAAATCTCTCCGTAGACTGCTAATAAAGATGTCTAAAGCCTTTCCTCAATATGTTTTCGTCAAGGTTCATTGACTTAGGACTGATATCCATACACGAAAGTTTGTTAAGTATAAGTGATAAGTGAGATAAGACTTCCTGATAAAATGCCTGACCATTATTGTGGCCCTGAACTATGGATGTCATTTGGTATTCAAGCGTACCAATATCGCGTTTATCTGCAAAATGGAGGGCAAAGCATCTGGAAGTTTCTTACCAGTCGATCGGAGTATTGTATAATTCTAATGCTATATCGGCATTCCCCGTAATTTTATTCAGAATAGTGTTCAGTATTCCCAAATTCAGGGAGTTCCCTTTGCGGAGTCATAAATTTGAAGGACTCGCTCCACGCCCTTTTCTCACGAGCCAAATTCTCCAGGGTTACCTGAAAATTCTCGCAGACTACACACTATATCAGGGTCTTTGTTGGACTCTGCAAACTGACCTATATACTCAGGTCATAAATTTGGTCGGTAGCAAGTGTTTGAAATTAGAGTTATAATTAAGGTCTAGCAGCTGGGTTTTGAAGTTGAGGATTAGAGGGAGCTGGATTGGAGTACAGCTGGACGTACGATATTTGGATTATTCATATTAAAAAAAAATATTAAATAATTTTCTGTTGAATAGCACAGAAACAGACTTCCTTAGATTACCTTAGATTGTACTTTGTAAATAGACTTGACTTAATTTTATAACTCAAATAGTCATATTTACTTCGGCCAAAAAGTATTTCAATCTTAATTAAAAAAAAAAAAAAAAAAAAAAAAGCGTTTCTATTATTCTAATGGTAAAGTATTTTAATGTTATTTCATTCACTTTGGGATAGACATGAATATATTTATATTAATTCTAATTTAAACAATTTATTTTAATTTACAAAAGAAAAAATATTTAAATCTTATTGCTACTCTGTTTGGCTGACGCGGCTGGTGAGAATTGTTTATCTTCTTTTCTTCTAACAACGAGTTTATAGCTGCCGTTAGCTACTCGGGGGCTCTTGCAAAATCTGCTTTCGTCACAACACTCACGGATAACCCGGGGACCATAGCTTTTGTTTTCTTGCGATGTTTTACACAATATAATTTATTATATTTGATTTTCCATTACCGATTCACTCGCCTTTATAATAATATTGTTGTGCATGCATTTGGCGCATGTTGATTTTCGTAGAAAAAGAATTTACTTGAAATGCTCTGTTAACGTTTCTGAAGTTCACTTACATAATATCCTCTTTAAAAGAAAGTATCCTCACTTTCAAATCTAGGCTTGGGGTCGGCGCAGTTTTGTTTCGTATGCTTGTTCAATTTTTTTCTTTCGTTTTTCTTCTTGTTGAATTTTGTAGCACTGGCATATTTTTACGAAGTTGTGTACCAATTATATTGTACAAGTGTTGTTAATATTAAGATACCGTACATGGTGAACTGTATTGGAGGTCTTTCGATGGGAATTATAAATTTATACATTGTTTGAATATGAAAGTAGAATTCGAAGACCTTCAATTTCTTCATCTTTGTGTGCATTTCATTTTCTTAATATCCTGTTGATGGTTTTGGAATATCTTTCCATCGATGTCTCTGATTAGATTGAATTACTCGTATATCAGTTTGGATCCATTTATTCATGTTCACCTCAGTTATAATATTTCCTTGATCTAATACTAATAATGGTACGACTATTTCTAATAGTGGTATGATACAACTATTTTCATTAAATGTTTTACAAATACTTATTCCTACATTGTTTTTACATTTAGTTTCTCTTTTATATTCGTGATAACATTGAGCTAAATTTTTTTCATTACAAGGTTTCCATGTTCGTAAGCTAAGGTTTCACATCGAATAATTTACATTTGTTTGTTATAATAGGGTATTTATATATGGTGATTAAAGAATTTGGAAATATACAAACATGTATTTCTAAGTATTCTAAAATATTAATAATAGGAAGATCAAATTCTTCATTTGCAACAATTTTTATTTAAATAAAATGTCTCTGAATAAAAATTTCCGTTTTTTGCTAAATTCATTGTTTTGGTGATAGTTTTGTGTTCTTGATAGATTGTATTTGTTGTAAAATTGTATTTTGTATCTTGTTTCTAACGTCTATCTGTTTTTACGTAGACAATGTCCCCTTCTTTGTATGTTTTCATTTTTCTATTTTTATTGTGATATCTTAAAAGTTTTCTTGTTGCTCACGGAGCCTTACTAACAACCATACAGTATACAGTATACAGCTTATGTATATCTCCACAATTTCCAAAATGTTTGTACCAATAATGAATTTAATAGTCGGCTTTAGTGTTAGCATGGAGTGAAATTTTAATATGTTTAAGTTTTTAAATATGACATCAAAGAACAGAATGATGCCAACGTACTAATTTCATACTAAGAAAAACACTAAAAATAATATAATACAATATAATATAATATAATATAATATAAATATATTGCAGTAAAAACTGTTAAAAATGTGTTTTTCATGAATCTTTCATTAGGGGAACTAAAAGGCAAAAATTATAACTATTTTCTTGCATTTTTTTAAATATATAACTATATATTATATCAGCATTGCACAGTTTTTTCTAAATCACATTAGTATTTACATCTTTAAAACGTTATAAAAATTACGGGTACTTTTGACAATGCTAGTTTTAGTTAAGTTATTTTGTCAGTACAATAGATAACCATTTAGTTTAGCGAATACAAATAAAAATAGTTCAATTGTTTCTTTATTCATTAACAACAATTAGAGTTTTAAAAAGTACTCTTATGTTTATTTTAATCCAGTTCCAATTTAATATAGTTGCAGTAAATAAATAGTATTAACTTTAGTACACTCGTATCACGAGTGCAGCTGGTTTTGTTTATTTCAACTTTTGAGTGCCAAGTGTATAGGGTTTATTCTCTTTTTATATACTTTTACACTTCGGGAAGGAACTGATTCCGCAATTAGTTGAACATCCATAAACATGTCCTTATCGGAACTCGAAATTATTTCTAATTAATTACAAATATTTTCACACGACCACACAATAAATTCATCGTTCAACTCGCGCATTTGCTATTGAATGTTACTGTGTAATCGGTTTTATACGGGCTTTGCTACATTACCAATAAAGATATTTTCATTGTCAGTCTTTAAGTGTTTCGGTATATTTGTGCCTATATTTCTTCTATGGATTCATGACAGTTTAGTTTATACTTGTACATATTTACCTACATGTGTTGGTATGGGTGTTTTTCCTATCGGTTATTTATTTGGGTGCCGTTCATATTTATTTTGTAAACAAATTTCACAATCTTTGTTTTGTTTTTTATACATGTCTCGTATCTTGAAGCAAAAATATTAAGGGAGTTAAAGGGGTTTACACATTGTGAGAAATAAATTGTAATATTCTATAATTAGAAAATAATAACGATTTCGTTTGGGCTTTTATCCGTGCTCAGGAGAAAAAAAAGAATCAGAATCAAAATCTTGTTGTATTTTATGTCAAAACGTATACACGTCAAATATTATTGTGTGTCAAACTAGATTTCATTTTTCGTGCAATCGGCTGTTTATTGTTACAGCATGCAGGTATATAATTACCAAATTGGTTGATGTAGTTTGCTTTATAATTGACTCAGATATTGTGCCTAAAAACCATTTAAATCTTTCAAAAGTATTTAAAGGAATTTCAAATGACAACTTTCAATGGTTTTTCGGTACATCGATTCCAACGAATCCGCACAGAAAAGATTTATTGGATTTTCGAACGTAGGCCAGGATCGGACTGCTAAAGGTTTGTAAGCTCAAATTGAAACAATTTTAAACGCTTTTGAATGTAAGGAGAAACTGGTCGCTCAAACGTACGATGTTTCTGCCGTCATGTCTGGAGATCATAATGGGCTTCAGCAGAAAATCAAATAAATTTGCCCCAGTGCTATATTTGTTCATTGTTACGCTCATAAATTGAATTTAGTACTATCTCAATCGATTAATGGAATGGAAGCAGTCGGTTCTTCCAAACGCTAACATTTTTTTCTTAATTTTTTTGGAAGTCATTTGTGCTATTGACAGTGAAACAAAACGACGTTTTGAAACGGCAGCCCCTACACGTTGGAATTAAGCGGTCGGATCTTAAATATGTCTAAGCAATATAAAACTGAGTTAGCCAACTTATTTGAAAGCATGCTTAAGGACACAGAACATTGGGACTCGGACACAATAATAAAAGCCAGGGGACTGAAGTACTGTCTTAACGACATGGATTTTGTTTTTTTATTTGGAACTTTTTTCGTCAGTGTTTAATAATGCTAACATTTTATTCGACATACTTCAAAAAAATCATTTGATATCGACTTTTGCTCTTAAGAAGTAAACAATTTTGTTGAGCTCTTAAAAGGAAATAACTTCGGCTCTATTTTTTCTCGGACAGCATAATACGGAAAACTACACAAGAAAGCGCAAACTTGTCAGTTAACATGAAAAGACAGAATTCTTTAGAGATAAATTTCTGCTCATAATTGATACTTTTATAAAAAATGTTATTGATCGCTTTGTTGAAATTAAGAAACTACAATTTATCGCCCCATTAGACGTAATTCGTTTTAAAGCCTTTCAAAAGCAATTTCCTGAAGCATTTATTCTTAACTTGCAACAAAATTATGGAACGTTTTCGACTTTCAAAAACTAAAAAACGATGATTTAAAGGAAGTATTCCCGGAAGTGTGCAACTTAATAAACCTTGTAGTCACCATCACTACAATTAGTGCATCAGTGGAGCTGTCATTTTCCACAATGAAGCGCGTTAAAACGTATTTAAGGAGCACATAATCTCAGGATCGACTATCATCCTTAGAGCTGTTATCGATTGAAAGAGAACTTTTAAACAAACTCAAATTATCAGATAATTTTGTAGTAGAGATATAGATGACTTCTCTAAAAAAGAGCGCCGGATTGTTCTTAAATTTCCCTTCAAATACAAATTTTAGACCGAATTTTTTTAATGTGAATTATTATTAATATTTTTTTTTTAAGTTATATTATTTTCAGCAGCATCCCTTATACTTAGATGCACGCCACGCCAGTGATTACTTCCCCTTCAATGACGAGGGCATTTTCTTTTAATATTTGTGTGTTTTTTCCTTGTTTTATTATTAAATAAATTGGTTTTCCACGTCGGTGGCCAAATCTGTCCATTTGTCACTTATTCGCTTAATGACTGCATACGGTCCAGAATGCGGTTGCTCCAATGGCTTCTTGGCTGCATTACAGCGTAGAAAAACATGTGTACGTTTCTCTATGTCGGGTAAAAAAACAACTTTTTTTTAAATAATGTGCTGTCGGTGCCAATCGAATTAGTCGGATAACTTTCCGATGCTTATCCACAAATATCTGTGGATTAGAAGTACAGTAATGTCATTATTGAGGAAAAGCTTACCGGGGACTTTATTTTGGTCCCGTATAGCTTTCAGGTGTGGATGCGTTAATGTCTTCCTTGTAAGCATTTCGCAAGCCTAGGAGCACGGTTGGAAGCGCGTCTATCTATTTCTCCGGTTTTCGACACATAAATACTGCTTTTAATGACCTGTGCTAACGTTCTATGATGCTATGTTACGCTGGATATTACGGTGACGTTATTTTTTTTGTGTCCCACACATTTTGGTGAGAGCTCTGAATAGTACTGACTCAAATTGACTTCCTTGGTCTGTTCTGGGATACTTGCGACAACTGAAACGAATTATCCATGTGCCACCGCCTCTGCGCACATGATGGCAGCTGAGTCTCCGACCTATATGGCCCGAGAAACTTCGTCTTTAATTTAAGGCCAGGGCCGAATTGAGTCGAATTTACCGCTACTATTTCTTCAAGCTTGTAGGCTCGCGGGGTTTTCCTCTACCGATTGTACTCTGAAATGTTCACTCGTTGCAGGTCCAACATATTGTCTCTTGCTTCTAGAGCAGATCTCGAACTTGTTGATCCTTCCTCGACTTCATCTGCAATGCTGTGAGTATTTGGAAATGTAAGTACTTCGTGCTTCGCGGTGGAGTGGAGTTGATGACGTGTTTGTACCAGCTTTGCGGATTCTCCATCGACAGCTTGGTTAGCAATGTTATCAATAGCATATTGATGCGCTCCACTTGCCCATTTCTGGCATCCCAGTCATTAGAACCAAGTTAGTGATGTCTCTTCATCGCAATATTTCTTAAACTTGTTCGACGTAAAAGCCGTTCCTCTATCTGAAATAATTCGTCTAGGGTTCCCAAACGTCTCTGATTGTTTCTTCAGCCGGTCTACTACCTTTTCGCTGGTGGTACCTTTAGTGAGGTATAACCGGAGAAATACATCTACGACCACCAGAATGTAGTTATAAAGCTTTTTCGTTGCTTGCATTGGACCTATATGATCGATATGATATGTCTGCAATAGACAATCTTCCTTATCAATCGGTGTGAGAAACCCCTCTTGTTTTCCTTACTTCTTTTTAGCTAAAATTCAGACGATGCAATGGTCAACCACTGTTTTCAATGAATTAATTCCTGCACACGTGGTACTCGGTTTTCTTCGTACCAAAATGCCCTTGTCTCTGTACCATCTCAATAATCTCCTCCTCCATGGTAGCTGGTTTAGCAACCAACTCCATGTCAGGGATTTTGTATATTAAACCATTTTATAAATAGTAGTCTTCGTACCGACTTCAGATGTGGATCCATGGTCTATGCTTCCTCAATAAGATGAGTTAGGGTATCCTTAACTAGCATCGCCACGCGATTCAACGCATCGTCATACCTCATCTGCCATTCGGATTGGTGGACAACCTTGTAATCATTCAAAATTATTGCCCAACGTGCGACTCGATCTGACATATCTCTCCTCTCGATGGTCTTCGCAAACGCATTACAGTCCGTTACGATTGTAATCGGTCTTCCCACTTGAGGGCTCCGATGATTACTAGGATTTCCAATTCATATGAACAGTATTTTTCTATATGTGTATAAATCGGGTAAAAACCGCCGGGAAATTGCAAAAACCGAATGGGACTTTGAGGAATTCAAACTGGCCATTGTGTGTTACAAAAGATGTGTACTTTCTGGACTCCTTTTCCACAGGTACGTGGAAAAATCCATTAATTAAATACAACGTTGTGAACCGCGCTGTAGCCGATCTATAACATCATCTTAGCGGCATTGGAAGCGGTCGTTAATGATCTGCTTATTAATGCACCGATAATCGCATTCGGTAAGTCCCGTTTTTTCTTTGGAACTAGGAGTATTGATGATGTAAATTCTGACACACTAGGCTGTATTATTCCATTCTTCAGCCATGCCTCCTCTTGCCTTTCTACTTCTACTTTCTCATATTGAGCCATCTTTTTTGGACGCTGATATTAAGGTGTTTCATTTTGTAGAATTATTTTCATTATTTATACTAAAATCTCGTATTCCTCTAATTCCCTCGGTAAAAGCCAAAGGTCCACCTGAACACATACATCGATACATACCATAGACTGGCTAAATTACATATCAGTTCATCAAACACGGCATGTAGCGCTCCTATCGGCTTCGCCTCCTTCGTCGCCGGTATATGCTTCTTTATTTTGGTGTCTGACATCTTAGTTATTTTTCTATTCTCCGTAGCCACGTCTTGCGGTCTAGCACCTTTTCCTACTGTCTTCGTATTGAAGTCGGTACTCTTCGCTACTTTTTTCGCCTTGGCGGGTGATGGAATTGTCTTTAATTTCTCTTCCTTCGCCTCTTGGTCACTCTTGGTTGAGGAACCATTCGACTTGGTCATGACCTCAACCACTTGCTCGATGTCCTCATCACTGCTCGTTTTTTCATTTACTTTTCTTTCTTTCCATTACACGGCGCTGTTTGAACCGATATTTCCCCCGCGTCGATGACGACTATTTCTTCTTTTATGAGGTCATTCCCTAACACCAGTTCAAACATGGAGTGCTTATCGCCTACTAAGTGCAACCTTGCTTGGAAGCATATTTTGTCAATGGTCATGGAAACTTAGATTTGATCTCGGGTAGGAATTCGGTTATTGCCTAATCCTGACAACGTGCTCGAATGTGATTTTATATTTCACCTACCCAATTTTAAAATAAAATCATGTCTAACGATACACACGTCCCATCCTGTGTCGACCAACGCTGTAATTTGAATCCCTTCCACTAGTACCTCATTTAGCATAAATGGTGTTTTTACCATTTATTTTGCTCGAAACAGATCGCGATACTACGGTTGATGTTGAGTTGCTCATAAAGGTTGAGGTATTTTTTACTTTTTCATAGGTTCTTAATTTTGCTTTGAAGTTCTCAAGCATGCTTCATACAAAAACCATCTGTTTGCCTTTTTGTCTAGTACGAAATTAACGGTGTATTTCTGCCGGATTCACCGGAACTTGAAATTTTTCCACTAGCTCTGCTCCCATGGACGACCAATTTTTGACGTTGTTTTCACCTTGAATAAACATCTTAGCGGCGCCAGTCAGCAACCGCCTCCCATATATGTATTTTTGTAGGGCATTCCACCGCACAAAGGACTAAGGTACCATCGTACTTTGTTAGACTCTCTTCTATGTCTTTAAATGTAAAAGTTGGTATCAGCTGACTCGCTCTTACTGGAGCGGACGCCGATCAATGAACCGCCCTTCCCGATGCTCCTACAATTTTAAGTAGATCATCTCCTTTGTCGTCATTCGAATTACTGCTCTTTCAAGATAATGTTTTATCTACTTTACCGCTCTGTATTTGACTACTCCTCCGACGCAATCGCTATAGATTTTACTCTTAATTAACGTTTTCCCCTCAGTGATATTGCGCTGAGAGTCAACATAATCCTCGAGTCTCCTCTCTAATTCATTCTTATAACCCGATACTGACAATCCCAAATCCCTAAAACTCTCCTTTTGGATGAGCCTACGCATATCTAACATTTTCTTTCCCGAAAACATTATAAAATTTATTATTATTTTTTTTTTAAATTACGATAAATTCCATAAAAATAACAAAAAAATAATTGTTTTTTCTCAAACAACAAATATCACACACGGTTTGGTATTTACAGTATATATATATATATATATTTTTTTTTTGTCGCCGATGCCTTCTTCTTCCCGTTTGTACGAGTATGCTCGTTGATTCTTGTTGATAACGGGCACTTCAATTGCATTTGATCAGACCTGGTTGTGTTGGTGAACCATAGAGCACTAACAATGCAACATGTGCAGTGCAACATGCAATATCAATTCAAAATATCGTGTTAGTGTTTTTGCGACCATGGAAAAAGAGCAGTATCGCTCCGTAATACGATTCTTGTTTCTGAGTGGCAAGACCTGCGAGGAAATCAAGCCCATTCTCGAATGTGTGTATGGGACCCATTCACCTTCCCGTACAACCGTTTACCATTCGTTCGCAGAGTTTTTGTGGCCGCACGTTGTTTGATGAACCGCGCCCAGGTGGCCCAAAAACGATTACCACCGAGGAAACCGTGGACAAAATCCATGATCTCGTATAGGCAGACCGGCGAGTGAAAATTCGCGAGTTGGCTGAGATAGCCGGCATCTTAACTAAACGCGTTAAGATGTTTAAGGAATCTTACTGTCAGATGCGTTGCCACCAGCTCTCTTAACTATTTTGGGCTGGAGACATTTTGCACGTGTGGCAAATGTCGAAGTTATTCAGTTATGTTGGACGCTACGAAATCGGAGATAATTTGAAAGATAACGAAAGTCGCTTACGCAATTTCTTTAAATGAAATAAAAGATGTCTACAAAAATACCTACTTCAATGGTAGCATGGTAAAATCTATGTATGAGCTGTTAGCGAAGCTCGCTTATCCAACAGATTCAGCTCACGCACCTTCATTTTCCGGTCAGCCAACACCATTTCATGTTTTTTTTTTTTTTGACATTGTCCTCTGTAATTTCATTGGAGGGCCTGCCGCTGTGGACTTAATCGATAGTGGAGTTGCGGCCACCACGAAACTTTCGAAACCAATATTTGACGGAGCATTAGCCCCACTGAAATTTGGCATGTCTGCCTAAATGTAAACAGACTTCAAGGCACCATAACCTTTTTTGCAGTAGCAGCGCATTCTAGCGGTCAAAGAGGTTACTTTTCACTCCACCTATTACAAGAGAGGTTTAAGTATGTGCCATGTTGATTTTTTTTCACGCCATCCCTTGAACGTGGAGTCAGAAGTATGGTAGAATATATTTCCATCAATTACTTCGGTTCTGAAAATCTACTTAATTTTGACTTGGTACAAAAAGAAACACTTTGAGATATTAGTTTGCATTCTGTTTCTAAATTCCTTCGTTGTAGTTGGCCCAAAGTTATAAAAGATGATCTTCGTCCGTTTTTCTTAAAAAAAGATCAACTTTGTTTGGAGGATCAGTGTATTTTCTAAAATCATCGTTTAGTCATTCCTCCAACCTTGCGTCATTCCGTTCTCGAAGTCTTTACCATACACAATGGTCATGTGGGCATCGTTCGTATGAAGATACTAAGTAGATTATACGTCTGGTGAACTTATGTCGATAAAGACATTGAAATGTTTTTCGGATCCTGTAACGTGTGTAAGATGACGGGAAATGTTGTTAAAGACAAGTGTTTTACTCCGTGGCCTAGAATTCATCTTGATTTCTTTCATATCGTAGGTAATTATCGTGTCTGGTAATGGTAGATGCCTATAGCAAGTTTTTTATACTCAAAGTCATGAATTCAACCACATTGTCCTCCTTACTTAGAAAACTTGAAGATATTTTCGTTATTTTCGGTCACCGAAACGCATTGTCACGAACAACGGTCTACTCTTTAACGCATCTATTTTTAGACGATACTGTGAGAAAAACAAAAACGATTACAAACCGATTCCACCGTATCAGAGTCAAAGTAATGGATTGGCCGAACGAGGTTTTCAAAAGTCATTTTTGGGAAAACTCGCGTTAAATAATCACTGCAGTTCAAATTTGGAAAAAAGCATATTTAATTTGTTAATACTCCGTGCACTGCAACTGACAAGTCACCTTCGGAGCTCATGTTCTCGTTTAAGCATCTTAAACCATTAGATATTTTAAATCCAAACATAAATGCCAATACAAAAAATGTCAATAATAATTTAAATGACAAGAAGAATCTTGTAAGAAACAAAAGAAATATTTACACATTAGTTAAAAATAAACAGATTGAATATAATTTATTTTCTGTAGAAAAGGTATTATATAAAAGTGAACTGAAGAGCATCATCAAATGGATACAAGCAGTTGTGAAAAAAATTATTAGTAGTTTAACGTATATTTTTGAGTTAAATTAAAAAATTCGATATCCTCATCAAAATCAGTTGAAGAAGCAGTCAAACTTAAAGTTCCAAATTTGAATTAATGTTGTAAATCATGACAACTCAAGTTCCCCTGCTGCTATCCATGACGATGCCACGGGCCCTGCAAAGGAAGAAACATAGGACAATATTTTAGTTCCTGTAAATGAAGAATTGTTCAATTATAGAAATGTTGCCACAAAAGAATTGTCTGTTTAAAGTAATTTAAATCAAAGTCAAACACATAAATCAATAGTTGCTAATAACTATTAACCTATCCGTGTTTCATTTGTTTTGAGACAGAAAAGTGTGAATGAATTAGTAGTTATGATCAAAAAGTTAACCAATAAATGCCGGGATGTAAACCATGGTTAAGTGTGAGAGATTTTGGGCGAGTTGTTAGTTGCATATATGGTAGAATGAGCTTTTCTTGACAGTTTTCATTAGCAAATGGTTGTGGTAAAACAGAAATTTTTGAGTCTGAATCGAAGAGAAATTTTGTGTGGCATCTCATTTGGAAAGTTCTCACCAGCTTTTCTGTGATCTCTTCAAGGAGACTAGAGGGGCGTCTGTCTCCGAGTTCTAGCCCCGTCATAAGCCTTTTAATCTGGCTCTCTTTCGACTTGGAAAACATGGATATTAATTGGGATTTGAAGGTAACTCACAAGTACCTATCCTAATCCGGTGGAAATTGTACGAGATCAGACCCTTCATTGAGGATCTCTGAAGCCAACGATGCAATTTCAATTGCGTCGCAGTCTATAGAACTATTAGCAGATAGTCGGGTTAAAACAGAAATTTTTGAGTCTGAATCGAAGAGAAAAGAAAAAAAAAAATATGTAAAACATGAACGTCGATCACGTCGGTTGGGGTCACTAATTATAGGGTTTTACACACTGTGAGAGATAAATTGTAACACTCTAATTTAACTCTAAATTTATTTGTTACAAGAATATGTTATACTCGTATAATGGTGCGCTATCTGTTCCTTGTCTGCGATTATAAAGTGAAGTAAAAATTCTCTTGGCAGGATATTCTTGGTGCTCCAATTCATCAGAAACGATCTCTGTGGTTAAAAGTTTTGATAAATTTTTCTTGCTGTTGATAAATATCTTTTGCTGCTATTTTCTGTGGGTTATTTTTTTTAATTCCTGTGAGTTTATGTAATTATTTCTTTTTATTCAATTATGTCATTGAGTAGTGTCTGCTATGACAAATTAACTCGAGATAAGGTTAGAAACGATATTGTCTTCGATGTGAAATAAGATTTCTTCGTCTATGTAAATAGCATTTAGGCTCGGTTTGGCTATATTTTTTAAGTTAGAAATTAATTCGTTTTTGTTTATATAGGGTTTTCCAATAGGGACTTGACAACTTTGAATTTAATTTATGAACGCACTCTTTCACTAATCATCAAACTGTCACTGTCAATTTATTCAGTAAACTCAACATTTTCATCATAGTAAAGTACACTAACGAGCTACGTTCTTCGATTGGGTTCTGGAGAAGATGCGCCAAGATGATGGATTTCATCGCAAAATCATCTTTAGTGACGAAGCTCTTTTTTGGCTCAATTGGTTCGTCAATAAGCAAAATATGCGTTATCGGTCGGGTGAAAATCCACATGTGCTTCATGAATCACCACTTCATCCACAAAAAATAACTGTTTGGTGCGGTTTGCATGCCGGCGGCGTTATTGGGCCATATTTTTTCGTAGACGATAACGATCGTCACGTTACTGTGAATGGTCAGCGTTATCGCGCCATGATCACCGCTTATTTTTGGCCCAAATTGGAAGATATGGACTTGGATGACATGTGGCTTCAACAGGATGCTGCCACAAGCCACACAGCACACGCTACAATCGATTTATTGAAGAGTAAGTATGGTGAGCGTGTTATCTCAAGACATGGGCCAGTCGATTGGCCGCCTCGTTCGTGCGATTTAAAGCCGCTTGACTATTTTCTGTGGGGCTACGTTAAGTCATTGGTTTATGCCAACATGCCGACGACGTTGGAAGAGCTCAGAGCCAACATTGAACGCGAAATAGCGGCCGTTTCGGCCAAAATGTGTGGTCGGGTCGTTGAAAATTGGGTCCAACGAATCGACCGCTGCAAACGTGCCCGCGGTGGCCATATGAACTAAGTCGAGTTCCATTCATAAATGTTTTTATTGTACTTCAAGCCAATAATAAAGTTTTTGAAATACCTCAAATGGTTTGCCTTTCATTTAAAAAAAAAAGTTGTCAAGTCGTTATTAGAAAACCCTAGATAAGAGATTGTGTGTCTTATTCGACATCGAATACTGTTTCTGAAGTATGTAATTTCATTTTTTCCTTGTTCTAGAATAAGTATTATTTGATTTTAAAATAATGTAATTGGTTGTCTTACTCGTTTAAATTATTCTGTTGGTGAACTTTCTGCTGAGTGTTCTGAACATCAGCTTTATTTGTTTTCTTAATAAAGCATCGGCGATTACGTGTTAATGTCCTGGTTTAAATACCAATTTCGCACTTCTTCTATTAAAATATTCCATCTTTTAAGTTTGTTGTTTGGATTATTTACAGATATAGAGTACATATATTAAAGATTAGTGATCTGTATATATTATTAAATTAGCTATTCCATGTAGATAATTTCTTAATTTTTGTAGGGCCTATAGGATGTCTAATACTTCTTTTTCATTTGTACTGTAATTTTATTCATTTTAATTAAATGTCCGTGATATAAAGGCGATAAGTTGTCTGTTTTGGGACAGTGCTGCAAATTACTGGCGTCTGTAGTTAAAACAAAGGATTTGGTGAAGTCAGGTTGATTAAGTTCCACATGAGCTTGTAGGGCATTCTTAATTTTCTCTAAAGTGTCTAGAGCTGCCTCATTTAATTTAACATATTCTCTTGCACTTTTATTTTTACTAATTATACCGTTGTCTCCGCGTAAATGTATGGTTAGGTATTTAGTAATTGCTGAACAGTTTTGAACAAATTTCCTGTAATAACTAGGTAATCCTAGAAAAGATCTGAATTCTTTGAATGTCTTTCGACAGGATATTTTCTTATTGTTTGAATTTTCTTGAGGTCTACAGTTACTTTATTGTATTTCGAAAGGAATGTGATTTTTCATTAGATATTTTCATATTAGAGTTACGGATAGAGTTTACAATGGTTCTGATATGTTCTAAATGTTCTCCAGGTGGGGAAGAATATATCAATACATCATCTTTGTTTAAAAGTAAAGGTGATTCATCGTGAGGTTTGATTTATAATGTCAAATATAGTAAAATACATACATTTGAAAGTGAACATAAAATTTTTATTACTGGTTAAAAGAAAAGTTCATGGCATTTACTTTTTAAATATAATATCATGTAAATGTTGCACTCGACTACGTCTGAGGGGGTCCGTTTCGAAGGTCCAATTTTGGGCGACTCATTCGAGAATAGCACTGGTATCTCGCGGATAACACGAGTAATGTTGGCTTTCAAAGCGTCAATCGTAGCTGGCTTACTCCTGAAGACCTGAGACTTTACATATCCCCAGAGAAAAAAATCCACAGGTGTGAAATCGCACGATCTAGGCGGCGAATTTACCGTAGCAAAACGTGAAATGAAGTGCTCACCAAAATGTTTTCTCAACAAGTCCATTGTTTCACACGCTGTATAGGTCGTAGCGCCGTTTTGTTGAAACCGGAGCTCACCGAGACCATGTTCTTGAATTTCAGGAAGCACATAGTCCGTTAACATGGAGCGATAACGGTTACCATTCATGGTAACATTCTGATTTACCTCATATTTGAAGAAATATGGAAACCAGCCATAAACCACACCATACCGTTGTTTTTAATGGATATAATGGTAGCTCTTGATACTCTTTGGGTTATTCATCAGCCCAAATACGGCAATTTTGTTTATTAAAGTATCCATTGAGCCAGAAATGGGCATCATCACTGGTCAAAATTTCACGATAAAACACAGGATTCTCGTTTAGTTTTTCCAGAGCCCATTCACTGAAAATATGACACCTGGCTTCTATTCTTGCACTAGTTGAATTTTGTATGCCTCCGGGGTCCTCATGCCAAAAATACGCCAAGTTGTCGAATACGTCAAGCCAAGCTGCTAAGAACGACGGCGAATTGATTCGTCACAGTCTTCGCGTACACTCTCAGCTACAGCTGCTATAGTCACTTGACTACGTGCTGGATGTGGTCTAACCGGTCGAGTATCATCCACTTGTGTAAACTGGGACTCTAATTTGTGAATGGTATTGGCAATAGTGGTTTCAGTAGATTGATTATGCCCACCGTAAGTTCCTCGAACCGCACGAAAAACATTTTCAACCAAACGCTGATTCCATGATAACTTGCCAAACTGCACTGAACAAAAATGACAAAGCAGTTTGATAGGAATTACTCAAGATCTGTCAAGAAAAGCCTATTGAAAATCAAACCTCGCGATGAATCACTCTATATCGATATGCTAACTTTCCGATTCACCGGAAATGGCATCAAGCATCGTTCAAATATTGAACGAATGGCATTCCGATAAATTCAAACATAGCGTGAAAACGCGGTTATTTTTGCTTTTCCTAAATTTTGTAAAGTCATATTCATATCTGGTATCAGATATTTATGCGTTATTGTTTGGGGTTGATTTTCTGAAAATCTAAAAACATACCCCGTTTTGGTTTCCCTTCTTCACCCGTACCTTTTTTGGACACTGTGTAGATTGGTGAGTTATATGGACTTCTACTGTTGTTGTATTATTTGATTATCTAATAATTTTTGGATATCTTTCTTCACAAATTCATTGTCAGATATAGGATATCCGTTTAATCGCCTAAAAAATTACTTCCTATCTCGTATAGGTCTTCGTATTGTTCTGTGATGGATTCCAGTTCTGCTAGTTTTTTTGGTTTATTTGTTGCATTTTTGGTTGATTGAAATTTTGAGATGAATGATTCCCTTCCATCTTTTGTACTAAAGTGTTTGTTTTGAAGAGATTGTGTTGTGGATGATTTCATCTACAGTCCTTGTTCCAACTGTTCCAACGGTGCTGTTCATTGTAGTGGTTTGTTGATCGCACGAATTGTCGCGACTCGGCTATTTCCAAAGGTGTCAGCGATACACTTGAATATCAGGATTAAATCTGCGCTGTCTATCTTCATAGCTTTGTGGCGGACGATTGTAAGGATAGTGTTGGCGTAAAGGAAGTGCTGTTGGTTGTGGTTGTATATCGAATTGCTAATTCGTGTTGTCATGGTGGGTGGTGCAAGCGATTGCATAGGCGGTTTTCAGATTTTCAAGATACCAATGTGAGTAGGTATAGGGTCGGCTTAAACTGGGAATTCGGTACGGAAGCGAGGGGGAAGTTATGTAAGTGAGATGGGGATAGTATGGTGGGTAATAGTGTCGGCAAGTGTTTGATGTAGTGAGAAGTGGGTTGACGCAATTTGATAAGAAGTATGTCGGTGAATGATTGATGTTGGGAGTTGGTGGTTGGTAGGAACTGGTTTGATGGGTGGCGTTTTGATAAGAGGTTTTTAATATGTTAAGTGTTTAATTGTCCGGTGGCCATATGAACTAAGTCGAGTTCCATTCATAAATGTTTTTATTGTACTTCAAGCCAGTAATAAAGTTTTTGAAATACCTCAAATGGTTTGCCTTTCATTTAAAAAAAAAAGTTGTCAAGTCGTTATTAGAAAACCCTAGATAAGAGATTGTGTGTCTTATTCGACATCGAATACTGTTTCTGAAGTATGTAATTTCATTTTTTCCTTGTTCTAGAATAAGTATTATTTGATTTTAAAATAATGTAATTGGTTGTCTTACTCGTTTAAATTATTCTGTTGGTGAACTTTCTGCTGAGTGTTCTGAACATCAGCTTTATTTGTTTTCTTAATAAAGCATCGGCGATTACGTGTTAATGTCCTGGTTTAAATACCAATTTCGCACTTCTTCTATTAAAATATTCCATCTTTTAAGTTTGTTGTTTGGATTATTTACAGATATAGAGTACATATATTAAAGATTAGTGATCTGTATATATTATTAAATTAGCTATTCCATGTAGATAATTTCTTAATTTTTGTAGGGCCTATAGGATGTCTAATACTTCTTTTTCATTTGTACTGTAATTTTATTCATTTTAATTAAATGTCCGTGATATAAAGGCGATAAGTTGTCTGTTTTGGGACAGTGCTGCAAATTACTGGCGTCTGTAGTTAAAACAAAGGATTTGGTGAAGTCAGGTTGATTAAGTTCCACATGAGCTTGTAGGGCATTCTTAATTTTCTCTAAAGTGTCTAGAGCTGCCTCATTTAATTTAACATATTCTCTTGCACTTTTATTTTTACTAATTATACCGTTGTCTCCGCGTAAATGTATGGTTAGGTATTTAGTAATTGCTGAACAGTTTTGAACAAATTTCCTGTAATAACTAGGTAATCCTAGAAAAGATCTGAATTCTTTGAATGTCTTTCGACAGGATATTTTCTTGAGGTCTACAGTTACTTTATTGTATTTCGAAAGGAATGTGATTTTTCATTAGATATTTTCATATTAGAGTTACGGAAAGAGTTTACAATGGTTCTGATATGTTCTAAATGTTCTCCAGGTGGGGAAGAATATATCAATACATCATCTTTGTTTAAAAGTAAAGGTGATTCATCGTGAGGTTTGATTTATAATGTCAAATATAGTAAAATACATACATTTGAAAGTGAACATACAATTTTTATTACTGGTTAAAAGAAAAGTTCATGGCATTTACTTTTTAAAAATAATATCATGTAAATGTTGCACTCGACTACGTCTGAGGGGGTCCGTTTCGAAGGTCCAATTTTGGGCGACTCATTCGAGAATAGCACTGGTATCTCGCGGATAACACGAGTAATGTTGGCTTTCAAAGCGTCAATCGTAGCTGGCTTACTCCTGAAGACCTGAGACTTTACATATCCCCAGAGAAAAAAATCCACAGGTGTGAAATCGCACGATCTAGGCGGCGAATTTACCGTAGCAAAACGTGAAATGAAGTGCTCACCAAAATGTTTTCTCAACAAGTCCATTGTTTCACACGCTGTATAGGTCGTAGCGCCGTTTTGTTGAAACCGGAGCTCACCGAGACCATGTTCTTGAATTTCAGGAAGCACATAGTCCGTTAACATGGAGCGATAACGGTTACCATTCATGGTAACATTCTGATTTACCTCATATTTGAAGAAATATGGAAACCAGCCATAAACCACACCATACCGTTGTTTTTAATGGATATAATGGTAGCTCTTGATACTCTTTGGGTTATTCATCAGCCCAAATACGGCAATTTTGTTTATTAAAGTATCCATTGAGCCAGAAATGGGCATCATCACTGGTCAAAATTTCACGATAAAACACAGGATTCTCGTTTAGTTTTTCCAGAGCCCATTCACTGAAAATATGACACCTGGCTTCTATTCTTGCACTAGTTGAATTTTGTATGCCTCCGGGGTCCTCATGCCAAAAATACGCCAAGTTGTCGAATACGTCAAGCCAAGCTGCTAAGAACGACGGCGAATTGATTCGTCACAGTCTTCGCGTACACTCTCAGCTACAGCTGCTATAGTCACTTGACTACGTGCTGGATGTGGTCTAACCGGTCGAGTATCATCCACTTGTGTAAACTGGGACTCTAATTTGTGAATGGTATTGGCAATAGTGGTTTCAGTAGATTGATTATGCCCACCGTAAGTTCCTCGAACCGCACGAAAAACATTTTCAACCAAACGCTGATTCCATGATAACTTGCCAAACTGCACTGAACAAAAATGACAAAGCAGTTTGATAGGAATTACTCAAGATCTGTCAAGAAAAGCCTATTGAAAATCAAACCTCGCGATGAATCACTCTATATCGATATGCTAACTTTCCGATTCACCGGAAATGGCATCAAGCATCGTTCAAATATTGAACGAATGGCATTCCGATAAATTCAAACATAGCGTGAAAACGCGGTTATTTTTGCTTTTCCTAAATTTTGTAAAGTCATATTCATATCTGGTATCAGATATTTATGCGTTATTGTTTGGGGTTGATTTTCTGAAAATCTAAAAACATACCCCGTTTTGGTTTCCCTTCTTCACCCGTACCTTTTTTGGACACTGTGTAGATTGGTGAGTTATATGGACTTCTACTGTTGTTGTATTATTTGATTATCTAATAATTTTTGGATATCTTTCTTCACAAATTCATTGTCAGATATAGGATATCCGTTTAATCGCCTAAAAAATTACTTCCTATCTCGTATAGGTCTTCGTATTGTTCTGTGATGGATTCCAGTTCTGCTAGTTTTTTTGGTTTATTTGTTGCATTTTTGGTTGATTGAAATTTTGAGATGAATGATTCCCTTCCATCTTTTGTACTAAAGTGTTTGTTTTGAAGGGATTGTGTTGTGGATGATTTCATCTACAGTCCTTGTTCCAACTGTTCCAACGGTGCTGTTCATTGTAGTGGTTTGTTGATCGCACGAATTGTCGCGACTCGGCTATTTCCAAAGGTGTCAGCGATACACTTGAATATCAGGATTAAATCTGCGCTGTCTATATTCATAGCTTTGTGGCGGTGTTGTCATGGTGGGTGGTGCAAGCGATTGCATAGGCGGTTTTCAGATTTTCAAGATACCAATGTGAGTAGGTATAGGGTCGGCTTAAACTGGGAATTCGGTACGGAAGCGAGGGGGAAGTTATGTAAGTGAGATGGGGATAGTATGGTGGGTAATAGTGTCGGCAAGTGTTTGATGTAGTGAGAAGTGGGTTGACGCAATTTGATAAGAAGTGTATCGGTGAATGATTGATGTTGGGAGTTGGTGGTTGGTAGGAACTGGTTTGATGGGTGGCGTTTTGATAAGAGGTTTTTAATATGTTAAGTGTTTAATTGTCCGGAGTGGGTTGTAGCGGGTTGTATCGGTTGTATCAGTGTTTTGGTGGTTAGTATTTGTTGTACGGATATAGAAAAGCGTGTAAGTAATTTTTATGTGTTTGGAGAAGAGGGGGGTTTGTATCGTGCAGAGTGGGTTATAGTAGTTGAATATTATCAGTGTTTTGGTGGTTAGTAATTTTTGAATAGTTATGGAAGAGCGTGTGAAGAGGATGGGTTTGTATTTTGAGTGGTAGAAGTAACATGTGCGAATCGAAGACGAGGGTGGGGTTGACGATGAGAAGTGAGTGGTTTTGCGGAAATTAGGTATATTGAACCTAACAAAAAGTGTTCATAATGCTAAAAATAATAATAACGTTGTACTCTAACATTTCGAGTTTCGTTCTTTCTTTTATCTTGCTGACCACATTGTTTTGAGGAATTTATGTTTGGAATTTAAGTTAAACAATGTTATGAAGAAATTTGTTGCATTATACTGAAAAATATTCTTGGTTGTTATCTCCTTGACCATGTTGTATTTGAAAATACCTACATAGCATTTTAAACTTCTAATGATGTGCTCTATCTTTTCGAATACATTGTTTATGGTTCTTTGTCTTTATCTCACTGACCGTATTTTGTCAAATTTTTTAGGCAATTTGGTGAACTTAGCGTGAATAATTTTTAAGATATCATATTAGTGAGTTGAATTCAAAATCTTATTCTTTATCTTTTTGAACATATTGTTTGTGGAGTTTGTGGAAAAAATTAATGCGGGAAATAGTGGTGATCTCTTATTACTTATCTGAAGATTAAAGAATTATAATAATGCAAAATTTCGGATATATAAGCTCTGATGTATAAACTATTAGGTAACAGTTTACTTCTTAAAATCAATGAACCAGCTAAAAAATCTGGGAAAAGTAAAACCTCTAGAAGATTTCAAGACCCTAGAATTTAAGGTTTTCAAAATTTATCCCTGCCATACCAAATACGGACCAAGAGTGTTAAATGAATTGAAAAGAACAAGGTCTTACCGTCAAGCGAGATGGAGGTACTCCGATTTATGGGGAGGTCCTTTGAATGGAAATTTAACCCTGTAGAGAAGGAACCAGAAGTGTTAAATTAGGAAGAGATATTACACATACAACCATTGTATGTGTAATATCTTCTACATAATACTTAATATACTTCATACTTCTGGTTTCTAAACAGAAAAATCTATTCTTTTTTCTTTTCTACAAGAAATTTTGAGGTCACAAACGATTATTCAGCACGTATAAAGAGATTTAATTTTCGTGGACATAAAGTTGAATTTCGCATCAAGGATGTGACAGACAGTGTAGAACTAACAGGTTGGATTGAAAATGCAATCAAGGACATGTTCAACCGTTTTACGGGAAACCTGGATTCTTCCGACATGATTGTAGTAACGTTTACAGGTAGGGATTTCGAATATCAAGGTCCTGGTCGGATGAACTTCAGAAAGGTGTCAGAGTTAAGTTACAGTGAATAATAGGAAATTATATCGAAAATAATTCTACTGGCACTTTTCGCATCAGTGTAGGATCGTTGAAGTTTCCTGCTGGGAAAGGAAATGCTCGAAAAAAAAACTGTAATTCTTTTGATGAGGAATATATAAAAAGAAGGGGCATCATTAATAAACTTCAAGATGTGCGCACCACAAATTTAATAAACACAGTCAGTATTACTATACAGCAATACAAGGTTGTACTATACGAATATGGTAAAAAAGGACGAAATATTTTATTTGAAGATACCGAAAATAGAGACTAAATTTATTACATTACAAAAACCACTTGAACGTTATGAGATCTTTGAGAGCCGCATTTTGTTTATTATTGATTGTGAAAATTGCAGTGAATCATAAGAATAGTATTGTATGGAATTGAATGTCAAGATTGCAACAGGAGTTTAAGAGGGTAGGACTGTTTTGATAATCAGGTATATGGGTCAATAGAAAAGAGAGCGATTTGTAAAATAGTAAAAATGTGTATCTTTTGTCTTAAAAGGTACAGGTCGGAAAGAGAATATACTTGTGGTGATTTTTATTGTAAGAAATGCAAACAACATGTCCCTGAAGAGTACTTGTGTTATATTCAACAGGATATTCGAACCCCGAAATTTAAGGACGTGTTATATGTGTTTTATGATTTAGGGAGTTGTCAAGAGATAAAAGACGGTGAAAAAGTGATTAACGATTTTGTTGGACCAATAAAACTTCACTAACTAAAGTTATGTGTTTTTCAACAAAGATGTGACCTTTACTTAAATGATAAAAATTCTTACTTTTGTCAAAAGTGTAAATTTAGACTAAATATAAAAAAGGTTAGAATGCAATATCAGAATTCTTAGAACAAATTCTTAATGTTAGAAGAACTTTTCGAAAAGTTATTGTTTTGGCTCAATTTACTTTAATTTATATTATATTTTGACAAGGACTTAAGGAATACTCATGGAATTCGAAAACTTAAAATTCATAGACTCCTTAAACTATTTTTCCATGGTCTTGGCAGTTCTTCTTAAAGCTTTCCATTTAAGCCATACATTAAAATATGGCTATTTTCCGCATTTTTTTAACACTAAAGATAATGAAAATCATATTGGTCCATTGCTACCAATGGAATAGTACAATCCAGATGCAATGAAAACAAATAATCGCGATGTATACCTAAAATGGTATGAAGAAAATAAAGGCAGTGAATTGAATATGCAACGTAAACTCTTGGAATACTGTGTCAGTGATGTACAGATTTTAACTAAAGTATGCATAAAGCTTCGAAATATCTTCTTCGATGGCTTTTGCAAGGAAACCAAACAAGTTTTCGAGTTTCATGGATGCTTTTATCATATATCCACATGTTTAAAACACAATCGCGATATGTTCTTAACTAATGATCTGCATGACACATTAAAAATTCGCTATGAAAAAACTCTTGCTAATACAGTTTGCATATAAGATTGTTGAAATATGGGTGATGATGTCCAATATCTGAAACTACATACATTAATACCGAATACTCCATAAAACCCTGCGATGCATTTTACGAAGGCCATACAGGAAATACTTATAATTATTATAAATGCAAGCAACGTGTGCTCCCTTTATCCTTGGATTTGTAAGTTCAGAAAATTTGCACTGGGTCACCCTAAAATTCATATTACCAATTGTTCTCAAATAGATTTGAAAAACGTTAACGGAATTCTCAAATGTAAAATACATTTACAGTTATTACATCCTGTACTTCCCATAAAACAAAATAATAGACTCATTCTTACATTATGCAGAACATGCAGCGATGAACTCTTTCAAGAGGAACATTGCACACATACCTATGATGAAAGAGCTTTGCACGGAACCTGGGTTAATGACGAAGTTTCGAAAGCTTTATAAGGAATATGTTAAATAAGATTTTCCAATTCTGGAAAAAGATGTTTGGCTCAGCTTATATTAAACTCATTTTTGAGTAAATTCGGGTTACGAGAAAGCCAACAGAAAACAAGTACAATATAATTTATAAACCATCACAATTATACGAAATTTTGAAGTGCACCATATCCTTCCTATAAATGAGGAAAATAGTGTAGTTAGTTGGCTGTATAAAGAATATAAAGTATAGATATTGTCAATTGTTAATGTGTGTATTGCAACTTATACAACTGAACAAGCTCGTCTGAAAATGTACAGTTCTCTGGAAATGTTGCAAGATAGTGCTTTATAAAGGGTGAATTAACGTGAGGTTTGATTTTTTATAGGCTCTTTTTACAGATCACGCGTGACTTCTATCAAATTTGTCATTTTTATTCAGTATCATTTGGTAAGTCATCATGGAAAGACTCACACCCCAACAGCATCTCCAAATAGTTCAGCTGTATTACGAAAATCAGCGTTCTGTGAGAAATGTTTTTCTTGCGATTCGAGTAACTTAAAGCGCGCATAATCGACCAACTGGAACCACTATTGCCAACATCATTAGCAAATTTGAGTCCCAGTTTACATAAGTCGATGATACTCAACTGGTTAGACCACATCCAGCACGTAGTGAAGAAACTATAGCAGTTGTAGGTGAGAGTGTACACCGAAGACCGTGAAGAATCGATTCGTCGTCGTTCTCAGCAGCTTAGCTTGGCGTGTTCGACAACTTGGCGTATTTAACGTGAGAATCTCAGCCTAAAATCGTACGAAATTCAATTTGTGAAAGAATTGAATCCAGGCGAATTGAATATGCGTCATATTTTCGGTAAATGGGCTCTATAAAAACTCAATGAAAATCCGGTGTTTTATCGTGAAATTTTGTTCAGTAGTGAAGTCCATTTTTGGCTTAATAGATACGTTAATAAACAAAATCGCCGTATTTGGGCTGATGAGCAACCCGAAGAATTCCAAGAACTACCATTATATCCATTAAACACAATGGTATGGTGTGCTTTATGGGCTGGTGGAATCATTAGTCCATATTTCTTCAAAAATGAGGCAAATCAGAATGTTACCGTCAATTGTAACCGTTATCGCGCCATGTTAACGGAATATGTGCTTCCCTGAAATTCAAGCACATGGTCTCGGTGAGTTCTGGTTACAACAATACGGCGCTACGAGCCATTCAGCGCGTGAAACAATTAATGTTGAGAAATCATTTTGGTGAGAACTTAATTTCAGGTTTAGCTACGGTATAACCGTTAATTAGAGTGCTATGGACATGGAAGTTACATTGTTGAATTTGTAAGTGGTGGCCCGAAAAATTATGCTTAAAAAGTCTATAGTAAAAAAGGTGAATGTGAAGAAATCGTTTGCAAGGTATCGAATAGTATTCGTCGAACACAAGAGCATGAAGTAATCACCGTTCCAGAAATAAAAGCCAAAGCAAAAAAACGTAGGTTTCTCGAAGATCATAGTTCTTTACCATACGTTTGTAAAAGAATGGAACGCCAAAACCAATGTACGATTTCCATATATACCATATATGGAAAAAATAAAAAAGTTAAATTTTTGTTTTAAAAAGAAAGAGTTTTATTTTAGCTCCAGAATTTTTAAACAGATAAACATCTTTTAGCATAAAGCGCTTTAGCATTTTCATTCTGAAATAATTCATTTAGTTATTGAGCTTAATGAAAACACCAGTACTTCAGTTAAAAATTTATGTATTAGATGAATATTTTGCAATGCGCAACATTTGCTATGAGATAAGCATCCTATTTCATTAGGAAAGTGGCGCTTCAATCCTTTAATGCTAGTGCAACTAATTTCTTCAATATTCATGATGGAAATATTTTGGTCTCAATTTAATTTCTTCAACCATTGAGTTTTTTTTAGCCCCTTTAACGTAACCAGTGGTATGTTATATTATATTTATATTTCCCGCGAAACTATTTGACTCAAGAGATTGTAATTAATTTTTTTATCATATGACATTAAACAATATGCGGATGTATTAGGTGGAATTGGTTCTGAAGTTCTAGTTTCAATACGAATACCTACAGGGCTGGTTTTTATTAATTCACTTTGATGTCTACAATCTATTACAAAAATTGTTGCCTGAGTTTTAAATAAGCCCCTCGGCAATAACGGTTCAGCAATTGGTCGATTGAAAGTTTTTTGAAAGTCACTATACATATTGTACAATAAGATGTACTTTTTTTTTTATCAAAAGATAGATTTAAGTCCTCACAAGGGTGAGTTTCTGAATTCAAATAATCTTTCAGATTTGTAACATTACAATTTGATCGTTAAAGGAAGTTAAAGAAAATTAAAAATAATCCGACCTAAGGGTCTCGCTTGTCAAAAAGTTTTTCATTCCCATTAAAATGTAAACACGACGATTATGGGCAAGTCCTTCACACGCCAAGCTGAACAGGCAATAAGTCTCTTAGTTTCTTCCGCACGGATATACATTAGACACTCTTACTCATGGAACCAATTTGGGCTTATGATGAAACACAGGAGACTGTTAACGTCTGTATTCTTTAGATCGTTTAAGTCATTGTACAGGGTTATTCATCGTGAGGTTTGATATATAATGTATAATAAAACACATAAATTTGAAAGTGAACTTAAAATTGTTAATATCGGTTAAAAGAACGATCGAACGAGCCCAAGAGCTCATCTTCTTTCTCTGATCGTGTAGGATCTCTTTTTATTTCGTCATCGGTTTCCATTTCCGAAAGAGTGTCAAAAGGGAAGACCGACGGCTTAATAGTCACCTTGGATGAACTAGAGTCATCGCTGTCCATTTCGGTAAAGGATATCGACGCTAACAGATTTAAGGCTGTATTTTTATTTTCGTTTAAAGGAGGAGGAAGTTGATTATCAGCATCCATCTCATCCTTTTTAAAGACATTAAGGTGTATTAACTCGAATCCGGACCGGATCATGCCTTTAGTCTGCAAAGAAGGGTTAAGGGATTCTTTATTGACTACAATCAATGCGCGTTTATAAGAGCCCCTTAGCTCCAACAGTTTCGCGACTTTGCTACTGAGTCTAATAATCTCCATTATACTTTCTGGTTATGAGGGTTCAGCTGGAATTAAGGTGCACGTTCTAGGTGTGCTAATGATACCCTTTCCAGGCACGGTTTCGAGCCTTGCACCTGGCGAAATCTCTCCTTAACCACCTATGGCTTTCGCACGATGTGGTCTTGATGCCAGCCAGCGTCGCTTGTAATGGGAGGTAGTCCAGGGTTCTTCCGCGTAATGGCCAAGAAGTTGCCCGAAAGCTTCAACTAGACCAACTGCCACCGTTCAGGTGTAATCGATCCATCGGTGTTGCTTTATCGATTACCGCGATGAACATAGCGTTTTTTAAGACTTCGATAAAGGACCTCAGAGATGTGGTGTTGGATGGCCGAGGGGTTGAGTAAAGTGCCTTAGATGGGGCTTGCTAATGCGGCTGCGCCCCTGATTTCTCCTTAAGGGGAGGAGTTTTTTTTATAGCAGCGGCAAGTAAGTGACCTGCCACAAACTTGTTGCTGCTAGGGGTGGAAGAAGAGATAGGGCCATGGCTTGCCACAGTCTTATCTCTCCTTAAAAATTTGGTCTTAAGCAATGGCCTGCCACAGTTTTACCTCCTCTGGGCAATGCAAGAGCTTTGTCGGTAGTCGGTGCAGTCACCGTTCTACCGCCCGATATTAAAGAAGTACCGGCCTCGGCTCGTATGACACCTTGATCCAGCCCATGAGGAAAAGGATTGTTCGGGAATATGGAGGGAAAAGGAGTTGGGAGCATTCTTTGGTTTCAGGAATCGTCTGGAGTCCTCGATATTCATTGATCTTACTCAGCCCCTATAACTCGACAAGCTCGATGCACAGGTAAGAAATTGGTTTTCTATAGTAGTATATATAAATTTCACATTTAAGAGTATTATTGCTTGCCTTATTTGGATTTTCCAAATTATGAAGTTTGATAGCCTTCTGAATACATTTATTTATTTCTTCGATTTTGTATGAGGCAATAGGAGAAGTTATTCTGTTACTCCCACCGAAATGAAAACGATTATTAAATGAATCTATATTCGGTATGGAGTTTTAGGTCTAAAAATCAACTAAATCCACTAAACGGTGGAAAATACTCTGTAGTTAGAGTGGATTGGTTCCCAATTAATGTAAGTGGTAGTGACATTGCTGATGCAATAGATATAAAACATTTTTTCATTCTTCATATATTTATATTTAACATTAAAGTAGAAATTGCAGACATAAATTACCACATATAAATGTATTAAAATTTTGACAATTGCTATAATTATAGGGTGATTCATCGTGAGGTTTGATTTATAATGTAAAATAAAATACATTAATTTGAAAGTAAACTTAAAATTTTTATTATCGGTTAAAAGAATAATTTATGGCATTTATACTTTGGAAATGATATCAAGTAAATGTTGGCCACCACTACATCTGAGGTGGTCCATTCGGAAGGTCCAATTTTGTGCGACTCGTACGAGCATAGCGACTGGTGTCTCGCGGATAACACAAGTAATGTTGGCTTATTCTTTCCTGAAAACCTGAGACTTTACATATCCCCAGAGAAAAAAGTCCATAGGTGTGATATGGCACGATCTAGGCGGCGAATTTACCGTAGAAAAACGTGAAATTAAGTGCTCACCAAAATGATTTCTCAACAAGTCCATTGTTTCACGCGCTGTATGGCTCGTAGCATTGTCTTGTTGAAACTGGAGCTCACCGAGACCATGTGCTTAAATTTTAGGAAGCACATAGTTCGTTAACATGGCGCGGTAAATATTGACGGTAACATTCTGATTCTCATTTTTGAAGAAATATGGACAAATGATTCCACCAGCCCACACCATACTGTTGCTTTTAATGGATATAATGGTAGCTTTTGGTACTCCTTGGATTGCTCATCAACCCAAATACGGCAATTTCTTTAATAAAGTATCCATTGAGCCAGAAATGGGATTCATCACTGAACAAAATTTCACAATAAAACACCCGATTTTCATTAAGTTTTCTATAGCCCATTCACTAAAAATATGACGCAAATTCAAGTTGCCTGGCTTCAATTCTGCACAAGTTGAATTTTGTACTTTTTTAGGCCGAGATCCTCACCTAAAATGCAGCTGCTATAGTCTTTTCACTACATGCTAGCTGTGGTCTTACCGATCGAGTATCATCCGCTAATGTAAACTAGGACTGAAATTTACGAATGATATCGGCAATAGTGGTTTAAGTAGGTCGATTATGCGCACCGAAAGTTCCTCGAATCACACTAAAAAAAATTTCTCACAAACGCTGATTTTCGTAATACAGCTGAACAATTTGAAGACGCTCTTGTAGTCTGAGTCTTTCTACGATGACTTGCCGAACGATACTGAACAAAAATGAGAAAGCAGTTTGATAAGAATCATGCGTTATCTGTCAAAGATATCCTATTGAAAAACAAAACTCACGATGAATCACCCTATAGATTGAATTTTTACCTAGATATATTACAACGTCTATTAGTGGTTTTAAATTACCAAAACTATCAAAGAATTATATTGTGTGTTGATTCTTAACATAAAAAAAAAAAAGTTACTTCCATTACAAAAGCTTCTTTTTCTGAATTTGGTCCGTTTAGCTTGTCAGCCCATCCCAAGCTTTGTTTTTATTTTCACCGTATTTCTTAAGAATATGCTATTTAATTTTTCTGATATTGAAGAAGAACCCTTTGCCAGGCTTTTTTAGCTAAAATTTTGTCTGCAATTTTTTATACCGTCGTGTTCGCGACAAGCTTCATCAGGAAGATGCAATTCAAACGATAATTAATTGATTATCGAATTTACTAATCCATATCCTGAGAATGTTTGATATTGATAGGTTTAACACTAAAGTCAAGCATGTTATACTATTTCATCCTTGGTAAGCACGCTAAATATTATGAATATCCTATCTATAAAACATAACGATTTATATAGAAGTGGATATAATGAAATTTTAAATAATTGTGAAATTAGACCTCCTCCCGAAGCAAAACGTAATTCTATTTCTATATTTGATGATGTGGCATGCGATAGGCAAAACACAACATTCGAAATTATTTCTGCATGGGGCGGCACAGCAAAGTGGATAGCTTTTATCTATGTTAATTATATACTCATAAGTGATAGCATCCGTTTTGAACAGGATGATCTTCACCTGAAACATACACCATATACAACGACTATATAACTTCCGATATGTCATTCAATTAGTTTTGAGAATTGTGCTCAAGTTGCTGGGAACATTATTATGGGTTCATGATCATAAACAAAGATTTCGCTATAAAAAAAAGGTAGATTTAATAGATCATTTAAAGAGATAGTCATTTTGTGAGAGTGTTCACTTAATTAACCGCTGTTTAAGTGAATACATCAGTTACTGTTGGAAACAGCCCTAATAGGAACAACCCCTGATAAATACATATCTGTTTGAAACTGGTCAGTTAATATCCTCTCGAGAATTGTGCTCAAGTTGCTGGAAAGATATATATGGGTTCTTAATCATTATCAAAGATTTCGCTATAAATAAAGGTCGATTTCATAGTTCATTTAAAGAGATGGTGATTTTGTGTGAGTGTTCACTTAGTGAACCGCTGTTTAAGTGAATACATCAGTTTGGAACCGGTCTGGTAGTAACAGACCCCGTTAGAAACTGACCAGTTAATATCCTTCTCAAATGTCGATTTATTTTGAAGCAAATATGAATATTAAACTACATAAAAATCTATGTAAATAAAATCACTAAAACTAGAAAAGACTTACAAAGAAAGTACATGTTCCTTAAAACTAGTAAAATGATAAAGGAAATGGAATTTAAAAATACTTTGCAATTAGTACTTGAACCGATAAAAGAAATTATAAAAAAGCGCCAGCGGTTCAAATAACAATACAGAAAGAAATGTAAAACAACCTTAAACGACGATTAAAATTTCACACCCAAAGAAAAAACTCAAATTGAACAGAGTATTTTGAATTAGATTCTGTGAAATTGGGTTGATCAATGATGAAATTTTCAGCAGATGGGTTGTATGAGTTATTTTTTTTTTTTTTAATTCCCAAAAAATCACAATTTATTAATGAGGTTTTACAAAAATATCAACAAACTTTACGAAAGACTAACGTACACATTACAAACTTTTACAGTAGCTCACAAGTGAGGGGTAACAAAAGTAAAAATTATAAACAATTAATAATATAAGGTAATAATATACTCAGAAATAAAAAAAAAAAAAAACTCTATTGTAGAGGAGCTACGCGAAGCAAATATTATCCTTATCGATGAAACTAAGACGTTCTTCAAATGACATTCAAATAGAATTCATTATTTCTTAAGATATCTGCATATGGTGTAATGTTTAGTGCTTAATTAAAAGTCAACTTGCTTACTTAAAGTTTTTTTTATTACTTCTGTCAATCTTTTTTATGCGACAGTTTAATAGTATTCCCTACGCTCACACGAGCATGGGATCCGGAATAGCTGGTTCAGCAGAAGGCTAACTTCCGATGTCCATTCGGTCGGAATGTTATTATACATAATTTCACCACACCTCTCTTTTTCAGGAAGATTAAATTTACAATTTATTCTTATTCTAAAATCTGATATTCTTTATTTTTTGAAATTTTTCATTTTATTTTTAATAAAATGATGTTATAACATTTTTAAACATTTAATAATAATAATATTTTAAACAAAATTATATTAGTGATTCATCTTGAGGTTTGATTTTCAATTGACTTTCTTTGACAGATCAGGCGTGACTCCTATCAAATTACTTTTTCACTTTTATTCAGTATTATTTGGCAAGTCATCATGAACAGACTCACACCACAGCGTCTAAAAATTGTTAAGCTGTATTGCGAAAATCAGCGTTCTGTGAGAAATGTTTTTCGAGCTATTCGATGAACTTTCGGTGCGCATAATCGACCTACTGAAACCACTATTGTCAAAAACATTCACAAATTTGATACCCAGTTTACATTAGTGGATGATACTCGATTGGTTAGACCACATCCAGCACGTAGTGAAGAGACTATAGCAGCTGTAGCTGATAGTGCACGCGAAGACCGTGACGAATCGATTCGTTGCGTTCTTAGTAGCTTGGCTTGGCGTATTTTAGGTGAGGATCTCAGCCTAAAAAAGTACAAAATTCAACTTGTGCAGAAATGAAGCCAGGCGACTTGAATTTGCGTCACATTTTCAGTGAATGGACTATGGAAAAACTCATTGAAAATCGGTATCGTAGCGTCTTAGTTGGTCTTTGTTCACAATTGTGTTCTTGTCATTACTGTCCTTTAAAAGTATATTATTCCTATTTTATATGTTTACTATCTTAAGTTATCCCTTATAGATATTATCTAATTATTGTCCTACCTTTTTTACTAAAACTAAATCTCCTATTGCTACGTCTAAGCTATTACAATGTGTATCATATAAGGCTTTTCCCTTAACATTTTTCCTTTTTATTATTTCCATAGCTCTTTTATGAACCGATTGTAGTCTAAACTTGACTTCTTTTTCATACGCATCGAAATTATAAATGGTATCTATTTGTGCATTTAAAAGGAAGTCGTGATTACTTGGTGATTTACCAAACACTAACATAATTTGAATGGGCAATAGTCATGCGCCATCGATGGCGTTGTATTGTAGCAATATGTGAAGTATCTTAGCCACTCGTCCCAGCCCGTTTTTTCTACTGAATGAATGAATGTTCTGTGGTTTCTTTTAACAGTAACTAGTGTTTGGTGATGGTATATCGTTGAGGTAATATTGTCTACTTTCAATAGCTTACAGATTTCGTCAACAAGTTCATTTTTATACTCGGTGACCATATCAGAGATTATTTTATGATCTAATTATTAAATTAGTATGATATTGTTAAAGATTACTTTCCCAATTGTTTTTGCACTTGTATTAGTGATTGACACTGATACCATATATTTTGATTAATCTTATATTACTGTGACTGCGTACGCATTGTAAATTTTCTGTTCTTGGTAATGACGCAATTGTATCTATTAGCACCACGTCAAATGCAGTTGCTGGTGTATCAGTTATTATCATTGGTTCTTTAATGTTTTCCAGTGATTTGGTTCTTTGACATTTATTACATCTTTTAACGTATTTTATAACATCTCTTGTCATGTTTTTCTAATGATATTTCTGTCGTATCTTTTTTTATGTACGTGTAGTCCTTGATTGAATCCTCATGGTACTTCTGTATAATCCGTGATCTTTCGTCATCATTTGTAATTTTTGTTATTACTGGCGTCAGTGCAATTCATATGTTTTTCAGGACTCTCTTACCTTTTTCTTTATATTCATTTATCAGGATCTTTTTAAGGATACTGTCGCCTTGTGACTGCTGCAGCTTTGTTAATCGATACAAGTCAATTTTTCCATTAGTGATGAAGTAATTTATTTTTTTAGTGATCACTTGTTTATTCTTTATGATTTTTAAACATTCGCCATTAATAGCTAGCCTGGCGCTGTTTTTCTTATTTCTGCTACTAAACACTTTGTATATTTTTATTTTATCTGATGATTTTTCTGTGTTTTCGGTTGTCAATTTTACTTTATTTTTCTTTGATTGGAGCCTGGTTGTTACTTTTAATATTTTGTTGGTTAATTTTTTTATTTTTTGAATTTCATTAAAATCAATACGCGACAGTGCGTCTGCAGCATGGTTTTCTTTTCCCCTCAAGTACTCTACAGTTAAATCATATTCTTCGAGATCTAATCTCATTCGTGTCAATTTAGAAGACGCGCGCTCCAATTGTTCCGATTTGATTTCTGTTTTTTTTTTTTTTTTTTGTTAAGTTGGTACATCTGTTGCTGACATTCACTCTGAATCTTAGTCATAGCTTGATACTTGCAAAAGTTACGCAGCTAGGAGTACATCTTTTTTTGTGTGTGTTGGCAATTTTTTACAATTTTATAAATGAATTTAAATTTGCAGCAACGAACTTGTATAGGGTTTTCTAATAACAACTTGACAACTTTTTTTTAATAAAAGGCAAGCCATTTGAGATATTTCAAAAATTTAATTATTAACTTGAAGTAAAATCAAAACATTTATAAAAGGAACTCGACTTCGTTCATATGGCCACCGCGGGCACGTTTGCAGCGGTCGATTCGTTGGACCCAATTTTCAACGACTCGGCTACTCATTTTGGCCGAAACTACCGCTATTTCGCGTTCAATGTTGGCTCTGAGCTCTTCCAATGCCGTCGACGTGTTGGCATAAGCCAATGACTTAACGTAGCCCCACAAAAAATAGTCAAGCGGCGGTTAATCGCGCGAAGGAGGCGGCCAATCGACTGGCCCATGTCTTGAGAAAACACGCTCACCATACTTACTCTTCAATAAATCGATTGTAGCGTGTGCTGTGTGGCTTGTGGCACCATTCTGTTGAAACCACATGTCGTCCAAGTCCATATCTTCCAATTCGGACCAAAAAGTAATCGGTGATCATGGTCGAATAACGCTGACCATTCACAGTAACGTGACGATCGTTATCGTCAACAAAAAAAAAGGCCCAATAACGCCGCCGGCATGCAAACCGCACCAAACAGTTATTTTTTGTGGATGAAGTGGTGATTCATGAAGCACATGTGGGTTTTCACCCGACCAATAACGCATATTTTGCTTATTGACGAACCCATTGAGCCAAAAATGAGCTTCGTCACTGAAGATGATTTCGCGATGAAATTCATCATCTTGGCGTATCTTCTTCAGAACCCAATCGGAGAACGTAGCTTGTTAGTGTACTTTACCATGATGTTGAATTTACTGAATAAATTGACAGTGACAGATTGATGATTAGTGAAACAGTGCGCTCACAAATTAAATTTAAAGTTGTCAAGTCCCTATTGGAAAACCCTATACTTAGAAAAGTGTTTCGGCAACGATTCTCTAAAGAAAACGGTCGTTTACCAGTGGCACGAGCTGTTCAAAAGTAGTTGTGAGTCAATCGGAGATGATTCGAAGACGATGAACGCAGTGGCAGACCATCGACATCGAAAACCGAAGAAAACATTGATGTAGTAAAAGAAATGTTGATCAATAACCGCAAATTAATTATCAGAGAGATAGCGGAGGAATTGAACATTGTCTATGGATCCGTCCAAGAGATTTTGATTTGGGTTTCCGTCGTGTAGCAGCAAAGTTGGTGCCAAAAGACCTCAATTTCATGCAAAAAAGAGACCGTGTTGACATCGCAAAACAGATGATCATAACTGGAGACGAGACGTGGGTTTATGAGTACGACACGCAATCCAGACATCAGGCAGGTGAATGGCGTTCATCAAATGAGCCGAGACCAAAAAAAGCCACCTCGTTTTCAATCAAAAAAGAAGTCAATGCTCACGGTTTTCATGGATAACAACGGTGTAGTGCATCATGAATTTTTGCTAAAAGGCCTGACACTAAACAAAGAGTATTATTTGGGCATTATGAGACGTTTGCGTAAAGCAATTCGCCGAAACAGACCAGAATTTTTTGACAAAAAATGCAACAAATACCATCCAACAGCCACTGAATTCACCTGATTTGGCTCCCTGTGTTCTGTTCAATCGAGTTAAAAAACCACTACGGTGAACGCGTTTCAGCAGCCGAGAGGAAGTAATCTAAAAATCGCAGGAAGCACTGATGGACATACCGAAAACCGAATATAAAAAATGTTTCGAGAATTGGATCAAGCGCTGACAATGGGATAACTTTGAAGGGGACAATATAGATTAAGATGAACAAACTTGTATTTTTAAATTTCTGAATAAATTTTGGGAGCTTTTTGTTCAAGGTGGTATATCGTATATGTCTGAATTGCTTAATTGCCATTCATATTCTGCGTTTTTGGGAGTTGGATAATTATAGAAGCAAACACCGGTTTGTTTTTAAAAAAAACTTTATTGTCCGACTTCCACTTACAAACTTAAAAAACTAACCTAGCATATCATTTGTTACCTATTCTTATACCTACACTTTTGCAAACGGAATGATTATTTCGTGGGAAAAGAATTTGTCTGCTCTTGGCTTGTCACTTGATTCCAAGCGCGTGTACTGATTGTGCACTATGGAGTGCAAAGTGTGCATATGCGGTATGCGTGATCATTCACCCGAGTAAGCAAACAGATAATGCATATTTGGATGGCGAAGTAACGGGAAAAAGGGGGAGGTGGCCTTTATCATTGGTAAGATTGGCAAGCAGAGGTGGGGAGACTAACGTGATTAAAAGGGAGTGATCTCTGAGACGTAACTTATATTATCTTATATTATCTGAAATTTAGTATTATCTGAAAGAATGCCGTTGTTCGTGCATTTATGACCTAAGTATGTCACTTCTTGACTAAAGAATGAGCACTTGTCAGGATGTAATTTTTAATTGTATTTTCGAGACGTTTCGAATACATCTGTTAAATTTTTTAACATATGAACTTCTAAACGGTCCAATACAACTAAATTATCCACAAATAGGAATGGAATATGGTGCTATCTTTAGGCCATAGGGCAGATGGAATGACCAATTGAAAAAGACATAATGTCTCTGGAAATTTCCTCTATTAATTTGTCAACTTGTTTGCTTATGTGCGGTGTTCTATAATTTTTAATATATTATCAGCACATTTTCATTTTTGTATTTATTATTCGGACAAATGCTCTAGTGCTTGTTGTAATAGTATTAACCACATATATGCCGTCTTGGAGTTGTTGTTCTGTTTCCTGCCTTTGGATGTTGACCTGTCTGATAATTTCAGATGTGTTAAAATCTGGCAATGTTGTCAAAATTATCTGGCCTTAGTACCAGTCAGTTTTGAAGTTAGTTAAGCTTTAGTTTTATTATCTTTTTAATTAATAATTATAATATAATTAACTTTTATTATTATTAAATTTATTCGTGATTTTTTATTTTGTTATATCCATTAGCTTTTATTTGGTTAATTATTTCATTGGCAGAAACAATGGTATTTTTTAACAAAATCAGGAGCGATTTTTCCATCGGACGGGATTGGAAAATCATCACTATGACATGAAATGCATGTGCTATTAGTAGATTTTCAAATTTTAAGTCAGTGTAGACTTTTTCTATGATGTTTATTATTCCCTAACCTATGCCGTGTAGGCTTATTGTTTCAAATGTTTTTACTGTATGTAGATGCTCGATTTGTCTTTTCTTTACTACAGAGATGTCCGCGCCCGTGTCGACAGTAAGTGTTGTTACATCATTATTTAATGACGTCCTTAATGCTATGAATGATGTTAAGTTTAAATTTATGTTAAAGAATTTACTGTTTGTTGTTACTTTTCTTAATGAGTACTTGGAGTTTTCGTTTTCCGTACCCTGTTGCGTCATTCTGATGTTTCTATTCGCATTGATATTATTATGGGACCGGTTAGTATATTGTTTATTATAATTTCCGCTTCTACGTCCACGGCTTTGGCCGCCTCCGTATTCACGTCCACGAAAATTGTTATTGTTTCATCTGTTATAACTTTGATAACTAATTCTACCGCGGTTATCTTTAAAATTTAATATTGCATTTGGCAGGCCATAAGCTTCAGTAAAGCTCTTTACGAATTTAGCCACTGCTTCATTCATGTTACTGAACTGACCGGACTCCATAAAAAGTTTTACTTTATCATTGTTGGGATTCTTGTTCATGGCTTTTATAGTTGTTTTGGTAGACTAAATATAAGTTCTTTGTAAATTCTTGGTAAGCTCCTCGACCTCTTGTGCGTATGTATTTGCCAGTTTACTGCTTTGTCGGACGTTCGTCGACCTTGCTGTAAGGAGATCTACCGATTCGCCTTTTACTGTGGTTTTTAATTTTTCGACTACTTGTGTTGTTTCAGTTACTGCGATTAAATTTATAGCGTTTCCTTTTAACTTTGTCTTTATTAGATTAGTTGCTATCATTTATGCTAAATATTTACCAACGTTAAATGCAGCAATTTGGTTTGAATTGAAAATCTTCCCGGTTGTATTGTTAATGGCTTTTTTTGTATCTCTTATACTTTCTATATCCTTGTTACTATCTATTGTTATCTACTCATATAGTGTTACTGGTATTTCAAGGTCTATGCCCTGTCGGAATGCTGCTCTCAAGACTCTGTCTCTGCAGTCACTAAATATTTCATGATCGTTTTCCTTATGTTAGTTAGTTAACCTTGAGTAGTTTACGTTAAGTAGAACTCTTACGTTTTCTAACCTGTGTACTAATACCCCAATTTGTCCGTTTAAAGTTTCTAGACTTATATGTCTATCTGTGTTGAGACATTTATAAGATTTGTCAAGTACTTCTTTATGTTCTTGTACTTTAGTGACAATCTTTAATTCTGATATTAAATAATAGATTTAGAATGCCTATCTCGTCTACATTATAATAAGTACTAGTTAATTCTTATTATTATTATTTATTAAGAAGATAATCAATTACGAATTTTAATCTATGCTATAGCACTAGCTACCAGGGCTTTCGGCGAGATAAGTTAATTGCATTTCAAGTTTTTAGCGAAAATATGCTTTTTATTCTTCTGTTAATATTCTTTCTATCCTATCATCTTGTGATGGGTCTTTTTTTCTTTTTTTTTATTCTAATTTTGTGCAACGGACGCCGCTCTTGCTAGATATGTTTTTTTAAGTGACTTTTTATGGCACGAATACAGTTTAATGGTCAAATGGGCGGCTAATAATACAATAATTATAATAAGGTATGTTTCATGACTTAATTATCTATTATTATTTTTATTTATTTAATTTTTCATTATTATACCATATATTGTATCTATTATCTAGTATCTATTATTTGGTATCTAGTATCTAGTATCTAGTATCTAGTATCTAGTATCTAGTATATAGTATCTATTACGATTTACTTTCCTTTTTTTGGTGATGTTGCTGTTGACTTGGATTCGACGTCGCTGTTTGTTCCTCTCCTGTTGTCGTCTTCTAAGTCGTCTCTGTTTCTTGGGTTGTTTTAATTTTTTCTTTTAAATTAGTTTAACTATTTTTTTCCTTAATTTTATATAAATGAACTTTTATTGAAGAAAAGTTCTAGATTTGCATGTGGTTTCTAACTTAACTTTCACTTCTTTTAGATCGAATTACGTTTTCAAGTTTGTTTGCACTTTTTTTTTAGTTTTCTGCCTTCACTCACATTTTCACTTGTTTTTTTTTTTTTTTTTTTTTGATTACACACTGTTCATACACACTCCCCTTTCGCATTGATCCTTTCATTGATCACATTCGTTTTTTTTTTTCAGTGATCACACACTATTTTATCTTTAAGATCACTTTTTCACTTTGTCTGCACACTGGCAGGTTTGCCATATAATGTTTAGTGCTTAATTAAAAGTCAACTTGTTCACTTGAAGGTTTATGGTATTTATTACTTCTGTCAATCTTTCTTATGCGACAGTGTCGCTAGCTTATTATAACCAGACAATCGGAATAGATGGTTTAGTAGAAGGCTGGCTATTCCCACACAATAGTGAATAGCTGGTTCAGCAGAAGGCTGACTTTACTACACGAGTGTGGTTTCCGATATCCAATCAGTGAGTGTTATTATATATAATTTCACCACAATGGTATGTTTGTTTTGCTATCCTAAAATCCAGTAGTTAATAATTCGTTTTATAATCTGCGTCAAACTTTGTAACGTGTTCTATTTCACTACTATTTAAAATGCTTTCTGACTCGTATTCTCGATACTCGAAAGTCGAAACATCTAATGACCAGAGACTCTTTCTTGAAATTGCTGTCATAAGAACAACGAATTTGATTTTTTTTTTTTTGTCAAATTCTAGTTTAAAGTATCTATAAGAAATATCTTTTATTTCAAAAATCTGTAAATCTACTTCTTTCAGTTTGCTCTTATAAAATATTTTATAATAAATGCTTCATCTTTTATAATTATATCTTCTTTTATACATTTCAAGTGTCTGTCCGATGATTTGCATTAGCTTTTTTGTTATTGTCAACATGTTTTGCATTTTTCTCAATGTGTTCAAGTTCTGTTGTTGTTGTTGTTCATGTAGTTCGCATCTTAAACTTTGCGCTTCGGAATTATTAATCTTCTCTCTTTTCAACACTTCTATATCAGCAAAAGGACAAGTACTCGGAAAACGATTAATCTTTTTTCTTGCATTACTGTTTGGTAATAGTGTACCAATTAAAGTTATTTCTCCCCCATACACTGTTAGTTAAACATGTTGAAATGCCTGGAGCTAAATTTATAGCTACTAACTGATGTCGAGGATTCTTCATTGCTTATGGGAAACAATAAGCAAGAATTTCCATTGCTAGGTATCCCATACAACTCAAACAATGATTCACCCAAACAATGGTTCACACCAGAACACTTTTCAGACTGCAACATATGCTTAAACGTATATTTATATTTATGTGTGTGTAGAGTTTGTTGATATATATCTTTCTCAATTTTATAAATCTATTAAGATTAACAATTCATTTTCAATGCTTTCACTCTTTATTCAACATTTATCGCTCTGTCTTTCTTTCGCTCACTCTCCTCATAAACACCGTACAACGATTACTCCATACTTATTTCGTAGATCATAAAAATAATTTATGTTTAGCGAAAACCACTCACTTTTCAACCCCACCACCGTCTTCGATTCGCACATGTTACTTCTACGACTCAAAATACAAACCCCTCTCTTTACCAAACACCTACAAATTACTCAAACGCTCTTCCACATCCATACAAAAACTACAAACCACCAAAACACTGATAACATTCAACCTCCCACAACCCACTTTTGCTTGATAAAAACCCCCCTCTTCACCATACATTCAACCCCAAAAAACCCACTCCGCACGATATAAACCTCTTCATCAGACACTTACAAATTACTAACACGCTCTTCCATATTCATACGAAAGCTACTAACCATCAAAATACTGATAACCTTTAAACCCACTCTGCAAGATTAAACAAAAAACATACAAAATACCCCTTAGCTAAACACCAACCATCAAACCAGTTCCTACCAACCACCAACTCCCAACATCAATCATTCACCGACACACTTCTTATCACATGGCGCCAACCCACGTCTCACTACATCAAACACTTGCCGATACTATTACCCACCATAATATCCCCATCTCACTCACATATCTTTCTTCTTTTTTTTTGGTGTAATGATGCTTTTGGATGTAGTTTTCCTGATGAATTTGTATGTTTCCTGTTGGTTCATTTGTCACTATTTGTATACTCAATATATTGTTGATTGCCTCCAGGTCCTTAATTTTAAATTCTTTCTTAAGCAAGTCTTTATTTGTCCGTAGTGAAACTCAGTTGTCTAAAGCGACAAGAAGGTCATCAACATGTACTAAAATTATAGTTATTTTATTTTGATTGTTATTTATATCAGGACAAGGATACGTGGTAGATTGCTTCTTGCCGATTTCTTTCAAACAAGAATCCAATTAAAGATACCACTGGCGGTCTGATTGCTTTAATCCATATAGTAGTTTATTTAGTTTACATACCATGTTATTTCCTTGTTTTAATCCAGAATATCTTGGTATACTTCAATCTTCCTACATGTATACTTCATTATCTACTTCGCCCTGTACTTAGGTAGTTACAACGTCCATTTGGTGTAAGTATAAGCTTTCTTCTACGGAAATAGATAGCGGAGACGAGTGACGACCTCATAGTAGACTCCTGCAGTCTGTTCGCAGCCCCTTGCCACAACCTTTGTCTTAAAGCTTTTTACCGGTCGGTCGCTCTACAGTGTCCCATGTCTTGTTCCTTTTTAGTGCTGCAAGTTCTATGTCCATGACTTCAATCCATTTATTTCTGTCACAGTTTTGTGACTGCTTCTTCGAAAGAGGTGGGTTCGTTAGATGTACCATAAATTGACGAATTTACCTCTTTATAAGATTGTGCCTTTTTGCAAGTTGTTGGTAGTTTTGGTCTAATAAGTTTTGGACTCCTCTTTTCACCGTCGTTATCAGGATCAGTTTGTTCATGTACTTCATCTTTGTTCTTTGGTTGTGCATTGTCTACCTCAGTTTTTGCTTTGCTAAAGTCAGTTCAGTACTCGTTCTGTTTTTGTTCGTTTTTAATGAGATAGATAGATAGAGCAATAGCTCTGCTTCCAAACTTCGAAAGATGTTTGATTCTTTAAAGTGCTGGTGGTTTCTAATGAAGACGGCTGCTTCTGCCTACAAGTTTTTCTGCAAACTAGAATCCACCCACATGTATCGCACCATTTTGAGGATCGTTCGAATTGTCCTTTCGGCAACACGGTTTTGTTGCGGTGTGTACGCTGTAGTCAGTTGCCTTTTGATACCGTTTAGCTCTAGAAAATCAGAAAATTCTTTGAATAAATATTTCGTTCCATTGTCTTCACTTTTTGACTTCATAAAGTCAATTTCTATATATTTATATCCACTGCACGATTGTATAGTATGTATACTAAATGGTCCACAAATGTCAGAGTGCACTGTTCCTAATAGTTCAGTTTCTATGTTCTGAGATTTTTGAAATAAAGATTGTAGATTTTTATTTTTATTATTATTAAAACTTTATTGACAAATAATAAAATTACATGCCAATAGTTAAAAAAACAGAGCACTAGCTACCACGGCCTTTGGCTCATTGAAATAACTTCAATAAAATGATTATGTTCAGTTTTGAAACAATTTCGTTAACAAATTCTATGTAATTACGGTTAAAAGTTCTTTGAAAGTTTTATTAGCGATAGATAAAGAAGTTGAGTAGCTGTGTGTATTGAAGGATATGTAAAACAGTTAAGGTGACAATCAGGTGCGGGTTCTTTGGTCATTAAGTGTTGGTGAGTAGGATTTGTATGCCCCATTCAAAGTCTTGTGTATTTTTTTACCATAGGCTGCCTTTACTGCTTCTGAATATCATATTCATTTTCAAATATGCCTACATGCCCGGGAACCTATGCCGGTTGGAGATTCCTTTTTTTTTTTGATAATTAGTTTGTCCCGGATATCGGCTATTATGTCACAAGAGTTATTGATATTTTGAAGTACTTCTAAAGATGAGAGGCTATCGGTGAATATTATGTTTTTTTTATTTTTTTGCGGATTTAATAGTTTGGAGAATTGCTAAAGCCTCAGCTGTAAATGTTGATTGTTGGTGCTTGATATAGTATATATAATTCGAGAGGTTAGTTAAAATGGATTGTTTTGGCAGATAGCATTGAGGAAAGTTAAGGTTAGTTTTGTTTCCTATATCAATTGGAATTTTAGGCTCTGTCGCCAATTCCACTTGTACAAAACAGATGGGTATTTCGGGTTTTTTTCCGCCTTAGTAGCTTTTTTGTGTCATTATGTATAGGTGTTCTTACTGATGCGTTTATTTTTTGAACGATTTTTCTAGTTAAGAACTCGATTCTTTCTTTTAGGTTTGAGAGTCCAGATTCGGCAAGTATGTTCTTAATGGGCGTCGAATGGAAGGCAACCAAGCAAGTTGCAGAGATGCTTTTCTTATAAATTGGTAGATAAAATTATAGATTGAACAGCCTTAACAATAATATTTACGTTGCAGTTACTTTTCTTTGATGAAAGAAACTTGATAATATTTACCCTGGTAGTAAGACTTTTCCTTGAACTAATACAATGTTGCTTAAAACTATAATTTGATTTGAATATAATGCCTTATATTTTTGAAAAGTTCACATTATTGAACTTTGCTATTTGCAGTATATTATTATTGTATTGTTGACTTAACATTGTACTCATTTAATATGTTTATAAGTATAAGAGAATAAAACGTTTGATCCAAGCGAACTACCCTTTCCTTGGCAATCCAATTCAATATATGACACTTTATTCAACATAAATACATTTGCCCGCTACATAATCTGACTAACTAATCATTCCCGGTGGCGAAGTGCCGCCCCCTTTTATTCATCACGCTGGACCATAGTGAGTACCGCTTATTATTGCGGCTGCTGGTTAGCCCATCAGAGTAGCTAATAGCAAGTTGGATTGATGTAATCGTCCGATGAAGGTGCGGTTGTCAGTCGATGTGCTGTGATCTGATTGTACAATTCGTTGTTACGGTTTCGTGGTATGATCTGCTGTGATACGATGTGGTGTGATGTTGCTTGCATAAGAGTTTATATTATCTGATGTATCATTTATTGACTTGGTCGCATATCAGCAAGCGCATATCATTTCTTTATTCTTATACTCCTCTTTTGCATTGCGCTCTTACATTATTCTCTAATATTCGTATTGCTCTAATTGGTATTATGCTTTGTTCGATTATTCGTTATGGTAATTAATCAATTTTGTACTTAACTCACTCGCTTTCACTGTTGAACCAACAAAGGCACGGTTGTGTGCATTATTAATAAATATTCATTGCAAAGATTCTTTCTTTTATATGTAAAACAGGTGTCTAAAGATATTTTGGTAAGAATCGGGAAATGATCACTACCATTTAAGTCATCAGAGACCTCCCAGCAAAATGTTTGGGTGAGGTGGGGAGAGATGAGCGAAAGGTCGATGTGGGTGCATGTAACGTGGGTCGATAGGTGGGTGGGTCGTCCGTCATTTAAAATTGCTAGTCCGGAATTTAGGATGAAGCTTCCCGGGATTATTGATACTAGGAGAACCCCATGCGGGGGATCAAGTATTGAAATCATCGGTTAAAACAATTGAGGTTGTAATGTTTTTTACAACGCTCTCGAGATCATTGGAGTTAAATATTTGGTATATTTGGAATATAAATGGTAAGTTTGAATTTTAGTTCTATTTCCACAGCGAGGGCAGATATTTTGGAATCCATCGGAAAGAACTTGTTGGGTAGTGCTAGAAGTCCAGTACCTTGTTTGGAATTTGTGACGTGGTTTGGAACCTTGGTAATTATCCTTTTGGTGTAAATGGTTGAAAATTATGTTTAATATGTGTCTCTTAAATATAGATAATACATGGTTTTATTTTTTAATAAGCAATTGTAGCTCATGATAGTTATTAAAATAGCCATTCATGTTCCATTGCAGTATTTGTAGATTGTTATAGGCCGTTGAAGGCACCTTGTTACCAGTATAATTTAATGTACCTGTAGAAAGTGCTCTTCCACCTGATGACAAAGTATTTCCGATGTTAAGAACTGTCATCTACGTCTATAATCATTGCACTTTGTGTTAGAAGAGAGGGTTTTTGATGACAGATTTTACTCTGAGTGTTATTGGTATTATTAATTGTTGGTGTTGATGCTGAAGTATTTTTGGTAAGATATGCTTGGTGTGATTGTGATAGATCGAGAGAGGATTCAGGTTTAACTTCATAGGAGGTTGAAGCAGAGACTGGTGGACATTTATCTCTTGTGAGAAAAGTAGATTCACCTATTCGTTTTTGGATATTTGTAATTTGTATTGTTAAATGGTTATGTGTTATGTTTATTCCTTGTGATAATAAACCGGTTTTAGTAGGAATTGTTTTCGCTTTATCAGCGGTATTACAGTGTTTGAAAGAAGAAGAGGGAGAGGCTGTACAATGACTGGAAGAAGAAGAAAAAGGACCCTATTTCAAAAACATTGACAAGTGTGACAGATGACAGGTGACAATTTAACTGTATTGTAAGTAACAACTTGACAATTGTCTAAATTCTGTTCCATAAAAAAGTTGAGGATTTTGTAGAATTGTCGGAGAATTTGCGACAATTGTCAAGATTTCGGATCATAAATAAACTGTCATAACAATGAATTGTTAGAGATTTTTTGTTAAAAATCGGTCAACACCTCCAGCATCCCACAACCACATCTGCCCTTGATGTAGTTGGTGATAGACAGGGTGTTTCAAAAAATTCAATTCAGTGTTGCGTCAAAAGATTTTGCAATCTGACGGTAGATTACCTAATGGGAGAAGAAATCGGCTGGACTGCGGAAAATATAGCATCCATACCCCAACGTTATAGACATTTTGGGAATTTTGCTTGTGTTGCTGGCATTGTTGTTGGCTCTTTAATAAGAATTGATGTACCGACTGAAAATAGATCAGCATTTGTTGACAGAAATGGTGACCACTCAATTAATGCCATGTTTGTGTGCGGCCCAAGTTTTGATTTTTTTTATGTTTCTGCACGCTGGCCTGGATCCGTTCACGATGCTAGGGTTTTAAGAAATAGTTCTTTAGCAAGACGATGGGAAAATGGATGGAGGCCACTTCCAAACGCTTTCATATTAGGAGACAGCAGTTATGGGCGAAAAAGTTGGCTAATCACACCAGTTATTTCACACCAAATTGAACAGTCTGAAGCATTGCCAAGATTTTTGAGGGCTCACAACGCTATTAGAAAATGCGTTGGGCATCCTAAAAGAAAAATTTCCTTGTCTAAACTATTTGAGATTGTCACTAGCAATTGCATGCATGGTTATTTTGACTGGTACAGTACTGCATAACTTGGAAAATCATTTTGGAAGTGGACATACATCATATGAAATGATGGATGAAGATAATGGTAATTTATAATAATATCAAATTTTGTAAGCATAGACCGAAATAATGTAGTCGTATAGATGCTGAATATATACTATTCGTACTGAATAAGAAGACGTCACTGCCAATGAAGACGAAGTCAATGAATCTACATCAATTGCTGTTTTTCGCACAGTATTATCCAGATTTTCTTAAAACACAAACAAAAAAAAAAAAAACAAAAAAAAAAATTAGTGAAACTGTAAGTCATGTTATCCTTATAACTAAAAATTTATGAAAAAACAATATTTTTACGAAATAGATCATATACTATATGTTAGTAGAACACAAAACCTTTTATTTCTTTTATGTACTTGTAAAACTGTTAACAAAATTAAAAAAAAACATTTGAATATAAACTTAAAAAATTCAAATTAACATTAACATACACTTTCGTCCTTTCATCATAAAAGGAATAAATAAAAACATAAACTCTGTATGAGATGGCATCGAAATTTGTTTCATTTTCATTTAAACTCAAATTGTTGTTGTTATGATCAATCAGTTTCGTCAGAATCCGCTAATGCATGATTAAAGGCCTGAGATAAAATGTCATTCTGTTTGACTGGTTGTCTCTCTTCACACAATTTCTTAGTAAAAATTGAAGGTGAAAGCTTTAGTTCTCTTTCTTTTTTCACAATATCCAGCTCTTTTCAATTTCATGTTTTGTGTTATCTTTTTGACTCCTACTTGTTTCTTCCAGACGAGGTCACTTTTTGGGCAGTGGATTTCCACAGCTAGCTTTTTCTAACATACAGTGACTTCATAATCTATTCGGTCACCCACCCATGTGAAGGAACAAATGGTTGTAGAAAAAAAATTTAAGGGGTCCTAAAACTCATATATCCATATATTAATTCTCCATAAAATACTGAGCAAAAAAACAAAAAACACAAACATGATATCACATTATTTAACAAAATAAATTAAAAAGAATTCATAAACCCACAATTTAAGACTTCAAAAAGTATTTGCTCACGCTCGCAATGACTTAGTTGTTTGTGTCAACTAGTATTTTGTTGGTCCACCCTTGTTTTTTAATATGTGTGTTAATCTATTCGGAATAGAATCGACTAGATTTTGAGTAACGGCATGTATTATTAGGTTCCATCCTGTCGTTAAAGCGGCCTTTAAATCAGCTTTATTGCGTTTTTCATATTTTTTATATTTTGTTCTAAAATATTCCACATATTTTCAATAGGAATGATATCTGGCGATTGGGGTGGTGTTTCAATTCATTTTGGAGATTTATGAAGCAGCCATATTTTAGTGTTCCAGGCTGTATGTTTGGGATCATTATCCTGGCTAAAAATATAGTCAGTATTAAGACCCATTTTGTTTGCAATAGATTGGAGAAGTATCTTAAGGATGTTAATATATTACTCATGGTCCATTATACCGTCGATGAAGTGCGAGTTACCAACACTTTTTTTCACTCATACAACCTCAAACTAACACAGAGCTTTTCCTATATTTCGGTATTTATTTCCTCCATATCGTACACTGACCATCTGAACCACAAATATTATATTTACTTTCATCTGTAAATATAAACTTGTTCCAAAATTCTTTTGATTCATTTTTGTACTGTTTTGCAAATAAAAGCCTCTTTTTCTTGTTGGTGTTGCTAGTGTAGGATTTCTTTCTTGCAACTCTTCCATGATACCCAGCATCATACAGCACATTTCGAGCGGTGTTAACGCACACTTGAACTCCCAATTCATTTTGAATTTTAGTGTGAATTTGGGTGGCACTTATTTTTGGGTTCTGCTTTACCTTTTTAACAATAGCATGCTTTTCTCTGTCTGCTAAGATACATGGGCGACCTGATAGCGGAGGACTGGACAAGTTGTTTACTATACACCGGAGAGTGCTTTTTACCGTTGAATATGACCGTTTAACAGCTTTTCCGATAGATCTGATCGACTCGCCGGATTCACGCATACCTAGTATATTTTCTCGAACTTCCACGGATGTTTCTTTCGCTTTTCGACCCATTTTTGATCAAAATTGATACCAGCGCAAATACTGAAACTAAATGAGCTGACCGTTTATGTTTACTGCAACCACAAAAGAATAGAAAGCATTTCTTGCTTTTTTTTCTGTAAAAAATCTAGCTATTTCAAGATAAAGAACAATAACACTCAGCTGAGCGAATAATTTATTTTAATTTATTTTAATTTAATTAATTTATTTCGTTAAATAATGTGATATGTTTGTGTGTTTTTTTTTTTTTTTTTTTTTTTTTTTTTTTTTTTTTGTTTCTTTGCGAAAAAATACACTTGATGTCATAAAAACTGCACCACCTAATGACATCTCAAAAAATGCCTAATTACATCAGATCGTAAGGGTTTTTGCCTTACTAATGAAGGGTATTCCCCATAACGGAGTTCAGCCTCGTATTCAGTGCAAACAAAATCAGTTTGAATTGAGTTGTGACGGTGACAAGTAAAAAAAGAGTGAAATGTCTGGTAAATATCATCAACTGACTTGGGACGAAAAAGTTCAAATTTTAACTTTAGTCGGAGAAGGTCTTGGGTATCGTGAGATTGCGGTTAAAATGGGACGCTATCACTCAACTATCGTACGACTGATGAAGAAAGAAGAAAATTTGGATCCACTGGAAAGGAAAAAAGGCTTGGGACGAAAACGTAAAACAACCCAGAAGACGGACAATGTATTACAACGAATTAGCATGAAAGAGATCGAAAGATCGCTTTAAAAGTGCTTTACTCTGTATTATTGTGATAGAAATTGTAAATTAAATGAAAGAAAAAAACAGTTATTTTACTTAAACATATTGTTCATACATTAATAATATTGTAGATCAATTCAGTCTCTTGTGTACGTTACAAAAAAATTTGTCAAAATATGACAATGACAAAATTGTCACCACAAATTGGTCATAGTCTGACAGTGACAAAACTGTCGTTGTATTTAGCTGACAATTATGTTACTCGTCAATACGTTATGCAATGAAAACTTGTCAGATAAGTGCGATAAATTTGTAGAATTGTCACTTGTCAATGTTTATGAAATATAGTAGGGCCCAGAAGTGGCAGCGGCAGCATAGTGCCTGAAAAAAGAAGAAGAGGTGGTTAGAATGGGATTGCTTATTTCACGGCTTTGGTTTTTGAGTTTAGCTGAATAAAGATAATAGAAGAGGGGAACAGTTTTTGGATTCCATTCTGAATGAATGCGTCTAGCTTCAGCTTAGAAGGATTAATTTTTTGTTTCTGTTTCAATGATTTCTTTACTTTTATAATATATTTGTTCATATTTTATTTGAAGCCGGATGGGTCCCATCTCAATTTGCATAGAAAGTGGGAGTTTCACAAGCAGCTGGCTTTTTGCACCATTTTTTTGTGTGTGCGAGAAGTTGGCATTGTCGACACCGCATGAGGTTAGGGAATATTATGACATTTTTTGATTGAAATAAATCAAAGGTAAATATCATAAGCCCCAGAGGATTTGTTTCCAGTCTGAATTCATTTTGGTAAATTTGTAGACGTCAGTTATGCTTTTTGACTTAAGTTCACTCATTATTTCAGGTTCGGGAACATTTATAAGCCAGGGTGCATATGCAATGCCTTTGGAGTGATTGAGCTTAGGGTGGAGTCTTATCTTAACTGGGCAAATAGTTTAGAGACTTTCGATTTTATAAATTTGTCAGCTATTTTCTGGTCTTTTGGGAGAATTAATAAAGAGTCATTTCTAAGCAGGGAGATCTTCTGATATCGGGTGCTGATTGAATCAATGACTTTTTTTACCACAAAAACACTGACAGAAGAAAGGTGTTTGTCTTTGGAGGTTATGTGTACAAAGCGTGGGTTTTTGTAAATCGATTTTGTAGGTAGTTCAGGAAAATATACTGCTGGATGGTTTTAATCTTTTAATATTTGGGGAATAGAAGCGGGTTCAGAGGAGTCTGAAAGGTGGCACTCGTCGAGACTACCGAATCGGTTACCCAATTTATGGGCAGGTTTTTAACCATACCGACAAAATGTTTTTTTATTATGGAAAAAAAGTATTAACTTGGTATTTATTATTTTTTTTTGGGTTTGGAAAAGGATAAATGAGAAAATGTGGAAACACTCACAAGTGCAAGCATGAGCACCATTTGCCCAAGATAGCTATGATTTGTAGAGCAAATGAATATTAACCTTCCGGCACGAAACGTCTTTGGCTCATACCTTAAAAGACAAAGAAGAAGAAGAACACCTATGCTTAAATAGCGCCTACAATTGAAGACGGACCTTAACCATATTGGAGTGCGAAATAGAGGCAGTTAGCCAGAGACAGCGTTCACTAAAAAAACTTATCGGACTGAAGCGCCATCTAAATAGTTCCTGCATATAGTCTTGGATAAATTCAACAGGCTGCCCTGTTTCGTATCACGTTATTAGTGAGACCAATGGTTTGCCGATGTTCTTGCAACTGTAACCCAAAGATTTTCTGATGACTTTCGTTGAAAATGGCAAAATCAGCCTGAAGTTTCGTCACAATGGATTTCTTATGGCGTTTTCCATTGGCCAATAGAAGGCTACTTTTTGCACTCCGAAGAGAAAAAAATTACATAGAATTCCTTTCACTTTTTTTGAGGCAAAATTTTGCTTCTGGTTTTTATTTTATAAGAAAAATTTGCTTCCGGATTTTATGTCAAACACAAATATATACAAACGTCAATTTGTTTTCCAGCAATCGACTGTGTCCCCGTTTTCCACATTTGTAGCAGTTTTCCTGAAATTTTTTGCTTATTATGGCCGGCTTTTATAGTATTTGTTGTTCGATCCGTTATTTGGCTTTGTCTTTTCTTTTGTTCTTTCATCTATATAAATGGAATCTTCCGTTGCTAATACCTGATAATGTACGAGTATATATTAGGTGTCTAGAAATCTATTAACATATAACATGGGGGTGGCCATGGTGCAGTGGTATATGCATAAACTCCTCAAGCAGAGGGTCGCGGGTTCGAATCCCGTGCGAGACAACTCTCTGAAAAAGTCTTTTCATGGAATTTGTATGTTGTTAGATGTAAATGGAAGGCATAACACTGATGTTGGATTGGGTTGCTGGCTGGGCTAAATGTAACGAACTAAAAACTAGCACGTACTTAAGACCCACTGTTTGAGGATGCACTGGCTCCAGCCACCTCTGGAAAAATATCGAAACCTAACACCTGAGTTTCAAAACTACTACACCACCCGCCCGCGTCCTGGTGAAAAGCCAGTAAAAGCGTATTTATATTCTCCTGGTGCGCGCGCGGAATTATATATAAAAAAAAAATAAATATCACACATGTGCTTTTGAAATTTGAAATGAAAAATCCGACCAGAACTCTGAGTTATTCAAGGAATACCAACAGTTATAAAACTGTCAATTGCAGTACTAATTGCCATTTCGTCAATACAGGAGTACAACATCTGACCGGTCTAACTTTTATGAATATGTTATAGATTTCCTAAATTCTAATAGGATATAAAATATCAAAAAACCATGGGAGAATACTACAAGTTCTCTTTATCAGAAAGTTATTGGCACGACCCATCGTCGCACCCACTTTGGCCAGTGCTTACCAATTTAATTTGAGGTTATGGCATATTGCATAATCATCGGCTTTGGTATAAGAAATTGCCCAACAAATTGGATAAAAAAATCTGATGACATGCTTGCCTACTCCTGCTTGAAAGAGCATTCACATTTAATAAATCGAGAGGTTATTTTTAATAAATAATCGCCCAAATTAATTAAAATTCAAAATTTTTCATTTTTCGTTTTGTTTAAATGTTTCATTTATATATGTAGTTAACCATAAAAAAATCGTACACATCTTATAGAACATTTTTTTCCAGACTGACAGCACATGACAAAATACTTTACAAAAGATGACGTAATATTGTACATTTACCAAAAATTGTTTCAAGACTGTGTAGTTTGACAGTATAGTACACGCAAACAAAATAAAGATATATAATCGAGTATTTGCATTTCAAATAAGATCACAGATTGGTCATAACTTATTTTAATTTTATTTAGTTTATTTTAGAACTCCCTTACATTATATGCTTTATGTCGTATTGTTTTCATGAAAATAAGGTGCCTTCCGAAATAAGTTATTGTAAAACTAGACCAATAATGAATAATTATCGAAACTGTTGTATCAGGCAGGTCATTAATAATATTATAGAAGAAAACTTGTAATAAAAAAGAACCTGTCATGACTGGCATGTGCTGTTCAGCAATCAATCCTTAGTGCGAATTGCATTTCTTGTAATAATATTTGTCTTTAACAGAAGACATCTGAGAGCTCTTTTAATGGAGTTGTTAGTATATACTAATTTGTTAAAATTTATGTAATTAAAAAGTTAGAAATGGCATTTAATACTTTGTTTTTTTTTTTTAACCTTTTTAAATATTTTTTTACTAATCGGGTTATTAGCAGAGAGCGCGAATTAAATTGTGATATCCGTTTGAATGTGAACGGTGTCATCTATATTTGAAATGCAGATGATTTCCATATTTGAATAGGAGAATATTGAACCACTGGAAAATGGAGAATGGAATTAAGTTTTCTAACAAGGAACGCTGGATGGTACAGAATATTTTCGTCAGTCGTTCACAGATCTCAACAGAGAACAGACGTGATTCGGCTTTACATAAAGTAAAATAGTGAAACAGTTTCGTCCTCAACACAATTAGTTGACGCTTACTTCGTTGGCTCGGTGGTCGTGCGATTAGCGGCGTCGGTCATTGAAAAGTAGGACACGGGTTCGAGTCCAGCCCCAAACTTGGAACTTTTTTATATATTTTTTTTTCACCCCCACTCAAAGTGTTTTTTGACAATAAAAAGAAAATAATCAAATCACGTGATGGATGGTGGAGAGCGATCCGCTCTTCCCATAACGGGAGTGGGAATAGACAACAATATTGCTGCGGGTGGCGCGGCGAAAGCCATTAAAAGGAGGAGGAGTCTGAAAACCCCTCCTAATCTTAAAAAGAAAATAAATGCCGTTTTAACGGCTGATGTGGTCCATTATGAGGGGGGCAATAACAACTTTGCCTCTCTAGCGGCATCCGAGTCGGAAGATGAGGATGAAGAAATCACCGACATAAACAGCAGCATAAAAAAGCTGCAAGAAAAAGTGCTTGCTATTTAAGCAAAAACAAAAAGCACGCAGGCAGAGGGAGCAATTGGACGCAGCGAGCTCCCAACAACAAAACCAGCAGCAGCAAACAAAACAGCAGCAGCAGAAACAACAGCAGCAGCAGACACAACAGCAGCAGCAAAAACAACAGCAGCATCAGAAACAACAGCAGCAGCAGAAACAACAACAACAGCAACAGCAGCAACAACATCAACAGCAGCAGCAGCAGAAGAAGAAGGAGAAGGTGCCACCCATCAACACCTATAAATTAGAGATAAGTGCAACCAAGGACCTGTGTAAGTTAGTCATTGGTAACAATTTTAGCATTAAGAGATTGGGGAACGATCGTCATGCCATCCATTGTAATACAGTGGAGGGCTACGCGAAAGTGAAAGAGCTCCTAAAAGAAACGACGACGGAGCACTTCTCATTCACACCGAAGTGTGAAAAGCGGCAATCGATGCTGCTAAAGGGGTTGGAACCGTCTTCTGATCCTGAGGAGATCCTGGCACTGCTCAAAGAGAAGGAGTGCGAAGGACTCAAGTTTGTGGGGGTAAAGCCATTTACCACAGCTAGAGCCAGGCGGGAGAGGCGGAGTCTGCCGTCTGGATAGTCTAAGGAGTATCAATGTCCTAGACTACCAGGTGGTTCACTGGGAAAAATTAAAAAGGAGCGAAGGCGTTATTCAATGCGTTCGCTGCCAGAGGTTCGGGCACGCAGCGTCGAGCTGCCAAATGCAGCCTCGATGCGTGAAGTGCGTTAAGAACCACAGTTCCGAGAAGTGTGCTCTGGGTGTTGACGGAGCATCCGATAGGTCGCAGCTCTCGTGCGTGTTATGTGGAAACGTGGGACACACCGCAAACTATCGGGGTTGTCCTAAGTTCGCCGACATTAAGAAAGCAAAACTGGCTCAGCAACAGAAGGTGGAGGTCAAACGTTCACCTGTTAGGTATCAAACACCAGCCGTCACGTCCCAAATTTCCTACGCCCAAATGGCGGCAGGTAGGGGGGCTACGGTACAGCAAGCGACTGTTGCTTCTCCGGCGCCAATGACGAGAACAACGGAAGCTGCACCTAACATGCTGGTCATCTTGCTCGCAATCCAAGGGCAGATGGCTCAGCTGCAAAAGCAGGTGCAAGAACAGGCCAAGCGGGTGGACCAGATCTACGCGCTGCTGCCGGGCCTAACGCAACATATGTCGTAATGGGTACGCACATGGTGGAGCAGACTTTGAAGGTCCTTGCGGTGAATGTTAATTCACTGATTAGGATCGAACGAAGAGCCGCGATGTTTAAATTGCTACAAGACCAAACTCCTGATGTGCTTTTCGCTAGCGAAACCAAGCTAACCGATAATCACAAACTGGAGTACAATAATTATATTGTTAGAAGAAGAAACCGGCCCAGATCCAAACGTGGAGGTGGTGTCGCGATCTTCATTAAAGAAGGCATAAAATTTCACAGAGTGTACAAGGGCGTGTTGCGCAGGTTCCGGGTGTTGGAAGCTGTGGTCATTTACATCCCGCTCCGTAGTGGAAAGCGGCTGTACTTGGCCTCTGTTTATGCACCTGAGGCTTCACAATCCACTTTATTCATTACAGAGCTCGATACGCTTTTTCGACTTCTGAGGCTAGAATCGGGGGAGAATTATTTTATAATTGGCGGAGATTTCAACGCTAAACACAGAGATTGGGGAAATCAGTTGCCAAATACTAGAGGGAACCTACTACGCGATTGGTAGGGTCAGCACGATGTCATGTACAGACTCGAGCGGTGTTAACGCACACTTGAACTCCCAATTCATTTTGAATTTTAGTGTGAATTTGGGTGGCACTTATTTTTGGGTTCTGCTTTACCTTTTTAACAATAGCATGCTTTTCTCTGTCTGCTAAGATACATGGGCGACCTGATAGCGGAGGACTGGACAAGTTGTTTACTATACACCGGAGAGTGCTTTTTACCGTTGAATATGACCGTTTAACAGCTTTTCCGATAGATCTGATCGACTCGCCGGATTCACGCATACCTAGTATATTTTCTCGAACTTCCACGGATGTTTCTTTCGCTTTTCGACCCATTTTTGATCAAAATTGATACCAGCGCAAATACTGAAACTAAATGAGCTGACCGTTTATGTTTACTGCAACCACAAAAGAATAGAAAGCATTTCTTGCTTTTTTTTCTGTAAAAAATCTAGCTATTTCAAGATAAAGAACAATAACACTCAGCTGAGCGAATAATTTATTTTAATTTATTTTAATTTAATTAATTTATTTCGTTAAATAATGTGATATGTTTGTGTTTTTGTTTTTTTTTTTTTTTTTTTTTTTTTTTTTTTTTTTTTTTTTTTTTTTTTTTTTTGTTTCTTTGCGAAAAAATACACTTGATGTCATAAAAACTGCACCACCTAATGACATCTCAAAAAATGCCTAATTACATCAGATCGTAAGGGTTTTTGCCTTACTAATGAAGGGTATTCCCCATAACGGAGTTCAGCCTCGTATTCAGTGCAAACAAAATCAGTTTGAATTGAGTTGTGACGGTGACAAGTAAAAAAAGAGTGAAATGTCTGGTAAATATCATCAACTGACTTGGGACGAAAAAGTTCAAATTTTAACTTTAGTCGGAGAAGGTCTTGGGTATCGTGAGATTGCGGTTAAAATGGGACGCTATCACTCAACTATCGTACGACTGATGAAGAAAGAAGAAAATTTGGATCCACTGGAAAGGAAAAAAGGCTTGGGACGAAAACGTAAAACAACCCAGAAGACGGACAATGTATTACAACGAATTAGCATGAAAGAGATCGAAAGATCGCTTTAAAAGTGCTTTACTCTGTATTATTGTGATAGAAATTGTAAATTAAATGAAAGAAAAAAACAGTTATTTTACTTAAACATATTGTTCATACATTAATAATATTGTAGATCAATTCAGTCTCTTGTGTACGTTACAAAAAAATTTGTCAAAATATGACAATGACAAAATTGTCACCACAAATTGGTCATAGTCTGACAGTGACAAAACTGTCGTTGTATTTAGCTGACAATTATGTTACTCGTCAATACGTTATGCAATGAAAACTTGTCAGATAAGTGCGATAAATTTGTAGAATTGTCACTTGTCAATGTTTATGAAATATAGTAGGGCCCAGAAGTGGCAGCGGCAGCATAGTGCCTGAAAAAAGAAGAAGAGGTGGTTAGAATGGGATTGCTTATTTCACGGCTTTGGTTTTTGAGTTTAGCTGAATAAAGATAATAGAAGAGGGGAACAGTTTTTGGATTCCATTCTGAATGAATGCGTCTAGCTTCAGCTTAGAAGGATTAATTTTTTGTTTCTGTTTCAATGATTTCTTTACTTTTATAATATATTTGTTCATATTTTATTTGAAGCCGGATGGGTCCCATCTCAATTTGCATAGAAAGTGGGAGTTTCACAAGCAGCTGGCTTTTTGCACCATTTTTTTGTGTGTCCGAGAAGTTGGCATTGTCGACACCGCATGAGGTTAGGGAATATTATGACATTTTTTGATTGAAATAAATCAAAGGTAAATATCATAAGCCCCAGAGGATTTGTTTCCAGTCTGAATTCATTTTGGTAAATTTGTAGACGTCAGTTATGCTTTTTGACTTAAGTTCACTCATTATTTCAGGTTCGGGAACATTTATAAGCCAGGGTGCATATGCAATGCCTTTGGAGTGATTGAGCTTAGGGTGGAGTCTTATCTTAACTGGGCAAATAGTTTAGAGACTTTCGATTTTATAAATTTGTCAGCTATTTTCTGGTCTTTTGGGAGAATTAATAAAGAGTCATTTCTAAGCAGGGAGATCTTCTGATATCGGGTGCTGATTGAATCAATGACTTTTTTTACCACAAAAACACTGACAGAAGAAAGGTGTTTGTCTTTGGAGGTTATGTGTACAAAGCGTGGGTTTTTGTAAATCGATTTTGTAGGTAGTTCAGGAAAATATACTGCTGGATGGTTTTAATCTTTTAATATTTGGGGAATAGAAGCGGGTTCAGAGGAGTCTGAAAGGTGGCACTCGTCGAGACTACCGAATCGGTTACCCAATTTATGGGCAGGTTTTTAACCATACCGACAAAATGTTTTTTTATTATGGAAAAAAAGTATTCACTTGGTATTTATTATTTTTTTTTGGGTTTGGAAAAGGATAAATGAGAAAATGTGGAAACACTCACAAGTGCAAGCATGAGCACCATTTGCCCAAGATAGCTATGATTTGTAGAGCAAATGAATATTAACCTTCCGGCACGAAACGTCTTTGGCTCATACCTTAAAAGACAAAGAAGAAGAAGAACACCTATGCTTAAATAGCGCCTACAATTGAAGACGGACCTTAACCATATTGGAGTGCGAAATAGAGGCAGTTAGCCAGAGACAGCGTTCACTAAAAAAACTTATCGGACTGAAGCGCCATCTAAATAGTTCCTGCATATAGTCTTGGATAAATTCAACAGGCTGCCCTGTTTCGTATCACGTTATTAGTGAGACCAATGGTTTGCCGATGTTCTTGCAACTGTAACCCAAAGATTTTCTGATGACTTTCGTTGAAAATGGCAAAATCAGCCTGAAGTTTCGTCACAATGGATTTCTTATGGCGTTTTCCATTGGCCAATAGAAGGCTACTTTTTGCACTCCGAAGAGAAAAAAATTACATAGAATTCCTTTCACTTTTTTTGAGGCAAAATTTTGCTTCTGGTTTTTATTTTATAAGAAAAATTTGCTTCCGGATTTTATGTCAAACACAAATATATACAAACGTCAATTTGTTTTCCAGCAATCGACTGTGTCCTCGTTTTCCACATTTGTAGCAGTTTTCCTGAAATTTTTTGCTTATTATGGTCGGCTTTTATAGTATTTGTTGTTCGATCCGTTATTTGGCTTTGTCTTTTCTTTTGTTCTTTCATCTATATAAATGGAATCTTCCGTTGCTAATACCTGATAATGTACGAGTATATATTAGGTGTCTAGAAATCTATTAACATATAACATGGGGGTGGCCATGGTGCAGTGGTATATGCATAAACTCCTCAAGCAGAGGGTCGCGGGTTCGAATCCCGTGCGAGACAACTCTCTGAAAAAGTCTTTTCATGGAATTTGTATGTTGTTAGATGTAAATGGAAGGCATAACACTGATGTTGGATTGGGTTGCTGGCTGGGCTAAATGTAACGAACTAAAAACTAGCACGTACTTAAGACCCACTGTTTGAGGATGCACTGGCTCCAGCCACCTCTGGAAAAATATCGAAACCTAACACCTGAGTTTCAAAACTACTACACCACCCGCCCGCGTCCTGGTGAAAAGCCAGTAAAAGCGTATTTATATTCTCCTGGTGCGCGCGCGGAATTATATATAAAAAAAAAATAAATATCACACATGTGCTTTTGAAATTTGAAATGAAAAATCCGACCAGAACTCTGAGTTATTCAAGGAATACCAACAGTTATAAAACTGTCAATTGCAGTACTAATTGCCATTTCGTCAATACAGGAGTACAACATCTGACCGGTCTAACTTTTATGAATATGTTATAGATTTCCTAAATTCTAATAGGATATAAAATATCAAAAAACCATGGGAGAATACTACAAGTTCTCTTTATCAGAAAGTTATTGGCACGACCCATCGTCGCACCCACTTTGGCCAGGCTTACCAATTTAATTTGAGGTTATGGCATATTGCATAATCATCGGCTTTGGTATAAGAAATTGCCCAACAAATTGGATAAAAAAATCTGATGACATGCTTGCCTACTCCTGCTTGAAAGAGCATTCACATTTAATAAATCGAGAGGTTATTTTTAATAAATAATCGCCCAAATTAATTAAAATTCAAAATTTTTCATTTTTCGTTTTGTTTAAATGTTTCATTTATATATGTAGTTAACCATAAAAAAATCGTACACATCTTATAGAACATCTTTTTCCAGACTGACAGCACATGACAAAATACTTTACAAAAGATGACGTAATATTGTACATTTACCAAAAATTGTTTCAAGACTGTGTAGTTTGACAGTATAGTACACGCAAACAAAATAAAGATATATAATCGAGTATTTGCATTTCAAATAAGATCACAGATTAGTCATAACTTATTTTAATTTTATTTAGTTTATTTTAGAACTCCCTTACATTATATGCTTTATGTCGTATTGTTTTCATGAAATTAAGATGCCTTCCGAAATAAGTTATTGTAAAACTAGACCAATAATGAATAATTATCGAAACTGTTGTATCAGGCAGGTCATTAATAATATTATAGAAGAAAACTTGTAATAAAAAAGAACCTGTCATGACTGGCATGTGCTGTTCAGCAATCAATCCTTAGTGCGAATTGCATTTCTTGTAATAATATTTGTCTTTAACAGAAGACATCTGAGAGCTCTTTTAATGGAGTTGTTAGTATATACTAATTTGTTAAAATTTATGTAATTAAAAAGTTAGAAATGGCATTTAATACTTTGTTTTTTTTTTAACCTTTTTAAATATTTTTTTACTAATCGGGTTATTAGCAGAGAGCGCGAATTAAATTGTGATATCCGTTTGAATGTGAACGGTGTCATCTATATTTGAAATGCAGATGATTTCCATATTTGAATAGGAGAATATTGAACCACTGGAAAATGGAGAATGGAATTAAGTTTTCTAACAAGGAACGCTGGATGGTACAGAATATTTTCGTCAGTCGTTCGCAGATCTCAACAGAGAACAGACGTGATTCGGCTTTACATAAAGTAAAATAGTGAAACAGTTTCGTCCTCAACACAATTAGTTGACGCTTACTTCGTTGGCTCGGTGGTCGTGCGATTAGCGGCGTCGGTCATTGAAAAGTAGGACACGGGTTCGAGTCCAGCCCCAAACTTTGGAACTTTTTTATATATTTTTTTTTCACCCCCACTCAAAGTGTTTTTTGACAATAAAAAGAAAATAATCAAATCACGTGATGGATGGTGGAGAGCGATCCGCTCTTCCCATAACGGGAGTGGGAATAGACAACAATATTGCTGCGGGTGGCGCGGCGAAAGCCATTAAAAGGAGGAGGAGTCTGAAAACCCCTCCTAATCTTAAAAAGAAAATAAATGCCGTTTTAACGGCTGATGTGGTCCATTATGAGGGGGGCAATAACAACTTTGCCTCTCTAGCGGCATCCGAGTCGGAAGATGAGGATGAAGAAATCACCGACATAAACAGCAGCATAAAAAAGCTGCAAGAAAAAGTGCTTGCTATTAAGCAAAAACAAAAAGCACGCAGGCAGAGGGAGCAATTGGACGCAGCGAGCTCCCAACAACAAAACCAGCAGCAGCAAACAAAACAGCAGCAGCAGAAACAACAGCAGCAGCAGACACAACAGCAGCAGCAAAAACAACAGCAGCATCAGAAACAACAGCAGCAGCAGAAACAACAACAACAGCAACAGCAGCAACAACATCAACAGCAGCAGCAGCAGAAGAAGAAGGAGAAGGTGCCACCCATCAACACCTATAAATTAGAGATAAGTGCAACCAAGGACCTGTGTAAGTTAGTCATTGGTAACAATTTTAGCATTAAGAGATTGGGGAACGATCGTCATGCCATCCATTGTAATACAGTGGAGGGCTACGCGAAAGTGAAAGAGCTCCTAAAAGAAACGACGACGGAGCACTTCTCATTCACACCGAAGTGTGAAAAGCGGCAATCGATGCTGCTAAAGGGGTTGGAACCGTCTTCTGATCCTGAGGAGATCCTGGCACTGCTCAAAGAGAAGGAGTGCGAAGGACTCAAGTTTGTGGGGGTAAAGCCATTTACCACAGCTAGAGCCAGGCGGGAGAGGCGGAGTCTGCCGTCTGGATAGTCTAAGGAGTATCAATGTCCTAGACTACCAGGTGGTTCACTGGGAAAAATTAAAAAGGAGCGAAGGCGTTATACAATGCGTTCGCTGCCAGAGGTTCGGGCACGCAGCGTCGAGCTGCCAAATGCAGCCTCGATGCGTGAAGTGCGTTAAGAACCACAGTTCCGAGAAGTGTGCTCTGGGTGTTGACGGAGCATCCGATAGGTCGCAGCTCTCGTGCGTGTTATGTGGAAACGTGGGACACACCGCAAACTATCGGGGTTGTCCTAAGTTCGCCGACATTAAGAAAGCAAAACTGGCTCAGCAACAGAAGGTGGAGGTCAAACGTTCACCTGTTAGGTATCAAACACCAGCCGTCACGTCCCAAATTTCCTACGCCCAAATGGCGGCAGGTAGGGGGGCTACGGTACAGCAAGCGACTGTTGCTTCTCCGGCGCCAATGACGAGAACAACGGAAGCTGCACCTAACATGCTGGCCATCTTGCTCGCAATCCAAGGGCAGATGGCTCAGCTGCAAAAGCAGGTGCAAGAACAGGCCAAGCGGGTGGACCAGATCTACGCGCTGCTGCCGGGCCTAACGCAACATATGTCGTAATGGGTACGCACATGGTGGAGCAGACTTTGAAGGTCCTTGCGGTGAATGTTAATTCACTGATTAGGATCGAACGAAGAGCCGCGATGTTTAAATTGCTACAAGACCAAACTCCTGATGTGCTTTTCGCTAGCGAAACCAAGCTAACCGATAATCACAAACTGGAGTACAATAATTATATTGTTAGAAGAAGAAACCGGCCCAGATCCAAACGTGGAGGTGGTGTCGCGATCTTCATTAAAGAAGGCATAAAATTTCACAGAGTGTACAAGGGCGTGTTGCGCAGGTTCCGGGTGTTGGAAGCTGTGGTCATTTACATCCCGCTCCGTAGTGGAAAGCGGCTGTACTTGGCCTCTGTTTATGCACCTGAGGCTTCACAATCCACTTTATTCATTACAGAGCTCGATACGCTTTTTCGACTTCTGAGGCTAGAATCGGGGGAGAATTATTTTATAATCGGCGGAGATTTCAACGCTAAACACAGAGATTGGGGAAATCAGTTGCCAAATACTAGAGGGAACCTACTACGCGATTGGTAGGGTCAGCACGATGTCATGTACAGACTCGGTATTAAAGCGACGGATAACCCATCGTTTCCCAGAGGCGGGTCTTATTTGGATCTACTGCTGTACGACGAACGTATACGACTAACAGGCACGAATTTACAAACGCTAAACTGTCTGCGCACTTTCGTGTATGACAGTGACCATTGCGGTTTTAGCACCGAAATTACAGTTCCCAACGAAATTGCGGAATTGGAGGAGTTTATCCAAAGATATTCTTACAACTACAGTAAGGCTCGATGGACACGCTTCTCCGCAACCTTGACAAGAGCGCTCTACTCGAACACGCTCCACCCACCGTCCAATAGGAATTTGTCAAACGAGGAGATCGACAATTACCTAAAACAAATGGACGAGACAATTAAACAAACTATGGACAACATAATACCGCGGTATCGACGTACGACTAACGAAGACCTGTTCCGCAATCCTACTATTGACGCACTGCACCGACAGAAAAGTAGACTTCTGTCAAGGCTCAAAAACTTGTACAGACGTTTTACTGACAGACAACACCCGGAGATCAGGACATTGAAGTCGTCGATTAAAAATCTGCAAACGTTAATAAAAGAGAATTACAGAATTTCTGTAAGTTTGTATTGGAACAACAAGATTCGGGCTGTAAACACCAGTAACCCGAATATGTTCCCGCAAATAAATAAACTATTTCGAAGAAAAAATCAAAATGACCTTCAGTGTCTTAAACTTGCCCGGACATCAGACAACGAACGGTTACTGACAATAGCAGGTATTGATCCAAATGAGGCCGCTGATGATGACTTCTTTGTGATCGAGGATCCACAGGAGAAGGTTGAGACTATAGGGGCGACTTTCCAGGAAGTATACAAGGCCAATGATACCATTGGCCCTAATTATGACCTGGACGATCGCGTCTTGGTGCACGACTTCTACATTCGAAATGAAGTAGAGAACTGGCGAACCGAGGGCTCTGGTTTCACCCGGTTCAGCGACGAAAACATGGCAAATAATGTCATTACCAGAGGGGGTGAACTACCCCCGTTCATTTAGAAGAAAGAACTCCATGAGATCTTCGACACAATCAGGAGTAAGAAATCAGTGGGGATCGATGGTATTCCGAACATCGTGCTTCGACATCTTCCTTTAGAAGCGGTGGACATTTACGGAACCCTGTTTAATAATGCAATGAATAATGCACATTATCCAGCGCATTGGAAAACGGCGGTGGTTCAACCTATCCCCAAAAAGGGAAAGGATATATCCAATCCAGCGAATCTCCGATCGATAAGTCTCCTTCCGAATATCAGTAAGGTGTTTGAAAAGGTAATCAATAGAGCTCTGTCTAGATGGGTTGAGGACAAACATATAGTTCCGGATAATCAATTCGGTTTTAAGGCGGGACATGATATCTCACATGCCGCGTCTAAACTGGTGTCCGATATCCAATTGAATAAAGGCAAAAACCAATGTACCGGTGCCTGCCTTGTTGACTTGGAGAAGGACTTCGACACCGTATGGTTAGAGGGTCTTTTCTATAAGCTGACTAGGCTGGGGATCAGTAAACCACTTTTGTACATTCTTTATAATATGTTAACCAACAGACAGTTCATCGTGAAGAATGGTGATGTAACTTCTGTTGGAATATTTCAAATTAAAAATGGTCTTCAGCAAGGCGCGGTCAATTCGCCAATCCTGTTCAACATTTATACAAGCGACTTGATAGGTTCACTTCCCTATACTATTGCGTGAGCAGACGATTTGATAGCGTACAGAACAGGTCCAAAGATCGAGGTCATCAATACTCTCTTGCAGCGTGACTTCGATAAGATAAGACGATTTTGCGATGACTGGAAGTTAAAAATCAACTTTCAGAAGTCGGAAACCATTCTCTTTAGGACGCCGTTGTCTAGAGCCTCTAGAGATACCAGAAAAAATTGGCGAACGTTCTCGATCATTGGACAACGCGGACAGCCTCTTGCCTGTCGAAAGGTAGTCAGATACCTTGGGATCTGGCTAGATCAGTTTCTGTATTTTGACAAAAACGTAGATGCTGCTCTGGTCAGAGCTAAAGGCGCTTTTGCCCTTACAACGAGACTGTTTTATAGCAGCCAACTCGATGCGAGGGTAAAGGTAATCAGGCCCATGTTGGTATTTGGGTGTCCCGTGTGGTTCAATGTGTGAACAAGCTTAATGGAAAAGATTCGGGTGTTTGAGAGGGCTTGCCTTAGGGCTTGCCTTAGCTTGTACAGAACACCAGAGTCGGAGTACAAAAAATTTTATCGTAATGAGGTCCTGTACAACAGAGCGAACCTAATACGAGTGGACAACTTCGTAATTAAGCTGACTCGAAGTCACATTGCAAGAGCAATGGCCTCGACGAATAACCTGATATCTGGGGCTTACTATCCCAATTACCGTTACCACGAGAGTGTGCGCTCTGACGGCTTCGTTCCACCGGAAGCATTCCTCTACTTAGATCAGATAGGGTTGATCCAGGATAGATCAGCAGTTCCGTTAATCTTCCATGTCGCTCGGAGAGCTGGGGACAGGCGACTCAACTACAACAGAGACGTCGCACATAGAAGTGTGGCGGAGTAGGGCGGAGGGGAATCGCGATAAGAGGGATGTCATTCGGCAGCACCAGCATTTCTGGTGGTTGAATGATGAAGAAGATGTTTCGTCGTCGTTTCCGTCAAGTACGGACCAGCCTCACTAATGAGGCAGATCTGACCAATCTATTTGCTCTGTAAATAGCGATGGCCAGCTTGCATAGGTTTAGGTTAGCACTTAAGAAATATACACATATATTAGTATATACAAAGGTATATACCAATATATGTATATAATTGTGTAATGTCTATGTGTGTTTATGTGTGTATTGTGTATGTAGGATTAGGTAGATTAAGGTTTATTTTAAGTTAGATATTAAGTTTTTATAAAAAATAAAAAATTACATCCATAGGCTAAGTTTTTTTGTTAAATATTTTTTCTTAGCCCTAAGTATACAAAATAAAATTTTTTAAATAAAATGTAAATGAAGTCGAAAGACATAGATATAAGAATTTAGATTAGCTTAGAGTGCCTGTATGGGGCCAGTTAGTTAGTATAAGATTGTTAAGTAATTGTAAGCTAGCATTTAAGCATTTTTTGTTAGTATGTAAGAGTTAGTGTTTAAGAAAATAAAATGCATTTAAAACTACTAAAAACTAGAATATTTTCGAAAGATGTCAGAGAAGTATACATATCAGCATGCCCCAAGATATGCAAGTTAGTTCTAAAGTGGAATTAGAAATGTGAATTACGAGTAATGATTAAGTGGTTTGAATAAAAGATAAACAAAAGTAAAACTTGTTGAGGAAAACGATTGAATTGTAAATTGTAACTGTCTGAAATAAAGTGATTGTATTGAAAGGAATAAGTTTTATTATTTGTACCCACACAAACATTTTATAATATATTATAGAAGGTGAGACAAAATTAGTGTCATAATGTAAATTGGCTGTCATTTTGTAAAAAATAAAAAAAAAAAAAAAATGGGCTCTGTTTCCACGAGGAGTTAAGATTTGAATTTGATGAAAATAGTGAAATGCACATTTGTGCTCGTTTTATGGCATTTTTTGTTTGCTTTATATTTCGTAATTATATCCATAATTACATCTTTGGTTAGATGTTTGTCATTTATCTCTAGACTATTTCCCTGTAACGAATATTTTGCTGTTAAGGGAATTTTGATACTTTGCTTCATTTCAATAATTTTATATTTGCAATCAGTCACTGCTTCGTATTGTCTTATCGTGTCATCGCCAATTATTCTATCGAATGTTTTGAGTCCAGGAAGAACACAAAAGTCCAATACGGTATGGAAAGTAAGGAACTTCCCCTATTTCCCTATTGATCTCCAAATATCCTCCTCTGATTTTATTCTAAATGATTTTTCGATGGGGTTACAATATTTAGTTTAATGAAATTTTTATTGGCTTCTGTATCTATGATATGAAGATTTCTACATTCTCAGTTATATATATTCTATGTAGATAATGCTAAAAAGAAATCCGTCATGAAAATATTCGTTATTTATGTACATCATCCATCTATGTTTCCACATTCTCCTGGTACTCGTCAATGGCTTCGTCATGTGCTGTTTCTATGTTGTATAATTTTGGCTGCTTATGAGGGCAATTTGCGGAGTTATTGGATTTCTTAAAGAGATTTTGTAGAGTACCTGGCCGGTTCATATACTGAACCTGTTTTGATGGAACTGAATGGTCTGCGGATATTGATGCCGGTGGTTTGGGTTGGTAAGGTCTTCTTTCCTTGGCTGGTACTGACGCTAAATGTAATATTCAGAATTTTTGTTTTATGTGCCGTCAATTGAGTTGGCTGAACCTGTGATCTGGAGGGTAAATTTGGCCTTATTTTTATTTGGCGTTATTAGTTTCAGTCTTATTTAATGCTAAATTTCGATTAATCGTGTGTTTTTCATGTGAATTAATTTCAAAGCATACTACATATACCTTGGGAGCACTTTGCGACCCGTGAATTATCAGGTTTGTACTTTTTTTTAGTTTACCAAGCCTCTGATAAGTACATATACATCCAGGGCTCTGGATGCATCAAACAGCACATTCGGCGTTTCGGTTGAGTATTTCCCGGTATTTAACTTACTTAGGGATAACCGATGATGGGCATTTGAATAAAATTCGTCGCAGTATCTTTTTGATAAATTGATAAATAAATTTAACTGAAATTGAAACATTAAAGCAGGTAAACGATTCCTAGTTCTCTGTCTACTGCAAAACTACTAAGCACACGAAATATCCGATCTTATAGAAGAACTTTTAAGGCCAATATATTAACATTTGTTTGCACATTTAATCAAAATACAATCCATTGGCATCTGCGAAATCCTTTTCATTTTTACAAAAGCCCACCATTTTTGAAGTAATGAAACATACCATCCTTCCGGTGTTATCTGTCCAGAATGTCGAAGCTACTCACATTTGTATTTCTGGGGCACGGAGAATTCACATGAAATGTACAAAGAGATATTGTTTCCCCTCAAAGTGACTGTGTGGTGCGGCATTTACAGTGAAGAAGTGATTGGCCATTTTTTTTTAAGGCGCCGACGGCACCACTGTAACCGTAACTAGTGAGCGCTTTCCAATCGGGATTTAGAAAAAATTACACTTGTAAAGCAGCAGTTAATCTTGTAATAAATGAATGGAAAAGTGGGAAAAGTAAGAAAAAAACAATGTCACTATTTCTAGATTTCAGAAGGGCTTTTGCAACAATAGATCAGAATATTCTGATGATAAAGATTTCAAGATATGAAATAAGAGATAAAGTACTGTAATGGTTTAAATCGTTTCTTTCAACAAGGTCGCAAAGAACAGTAATAGAGTATTAAATGCGATAGAAGTTGACACAGGGGTTCCACAAGACTCAATTTTGGGAGCACTGCTTTTTATAATATATTATACCAATAATCCAAAAATTATACGTGAATACATTCTTTATAAAGATGATACACTAATCTAGGTCGAAGGAAAAAAGATTCAGATGAATACAGAACAGAACTATTAGATGGTACAATATTAACCGAATCACATTATGGCTAGGAATGAACAAACTGAAATAAGACGAAAAGAAAACGAAAAGTTGGAATATAAATACTCGTATATATAAACACTGAAAATACTATAGAAATAAATAACAATACAAGTGATAATGTAAATTATATTAAACAGCTAGGAATAATTATTGATAAAAATTTTAAATTAGCTAAATATGTGGATCATACTCGCAAAAGAATTTGGGAAAAAATTGGTTGCTTTTAAAAGGATACGAAGAAAAATGCTATTAGGGACAGCAATTAAAGTATATAATACTATCATTAAACATCATTTTGAATATTGCTTTACTTTGTTATACATGTGTTGCAATCGCAGTCAGATAGAAAGACTTCAAAAACTTCAGAATAAAGCAATGGGATGTATATTAGGATGCAATAGGCTCACACCAATAAGATGCATGCTGGATGCCCTTAAATGGTTATGCATACGAGAAAGGTAAGAACTTAACACCCTTATAGCAGTCTTCAAAATAAAGCAGGATGCTACTTCAAACTATCTAACAAGTGCAGTAAGATACGTAGGTGAATCACAGCCATACCAATAGCACAGCAGTAATGATATCAGAGTTCATCATCAGAGTACTACAGCCGCTCAAAACAACTCTTATATAAAGGAATACTTTTATATACTTTTATATACTCGTAATTCCTTGCCAAGCAATACAAAAAATGAAAATGATTAAAGATTATTCAAAATAATGTACATTAATTTTGTTAAAGTAAATAATTAAAATAATGTAAGAATTACCACAGACTGTGTTTAAAAAAATATTTAAACTATCGTGTATTAATACCTGTATTTATATTTCTAAGATGTTTTTTTAAAGTATTATTACTCGTATATTATACCAATAAATGAACTAATACTACTTATACTAGGATTCTCGATCTGATAGCGCCAGGTTTCTTTCTTCGGGGCTTTTCCAAATCTTGCGTTTGCCACAACAAACCACAAATCTTGCAAATTTTGAAAGCTAACATTGGAAAATAAATCACCAATTTGTAGTCAGATGTTTTCCAAGCAACAATTCAAAATTTGCCAGATCTGTGTGGCAAACGCAAGATTTGGAAAAGTGTTTGAGTGTTTGAGCTTAAGTGTTTGAGTTGATTTGCAAGCAAATATATTTGAAAAATAAAAGAAGATGGAAGCACCACTAATAAATATTTTATTATTCTCATCGAAGACAATAATAATGATAATAATTCCGAAAAAGTTTTTAGTGTTACTTTGGAAATAAAATCGGAGTACACAAAATAAAGGATTCTGACTGCCCAAACGAAAACGCCATTAGTGTGCTCACGAAACTAATGCATTATGAGTTTCGTGCGAACACAGCGCATCACATTGGGATCAAATTACCTCCCGAAATAGACGCTGCGTCCATTTTTACATCTGTCAAATTCAACTTTGGTACTTTTGGCAGAAAAAAATAAATTAACATGCGACCAACGAAATTCGAATTGTTTAATAGTTTAAAGAATGAACTTATTAAACATAATTATGTTTTTTTATGAAAAAAAATCAAACTCCTCTTTTTCAAAATTACCTTTTTTGAATCGATAGACAATATTTCTTAGAGACTAATTGTCCGGTTTACCCAAAGTTTTGTGTATTATGTTCGCGGACGTACTGGCTAGTATGTGAACTAGAATTTTAACTATTGACACATACATATATATTTCCTTCTCCCCCTTTTTCATGCAAAAACAAAAAAATTGTAATTTTGTAATTTGGAAATTCATAATTCATGGCGTGCCGTTCTCACTATTTTATTATTATTATTTTTTTTTTCAAAATATCGTAATTGTCAGATTATGATTTAAAAAAAAAATGGCATTTGGATTTTTTATTTCAGACCAATATGTGAGGATCAATTGTGTTTACCGTTCGGAAATATTGTTTAGTTAGCTTAAGCATTTATAAGTATATATAACAAAAACAATATTCATCTATATAACAAAGTTGCTTGGAAAACAAATTATAAAACTATGCCTGTTTGACTCAAAAACTGAGAATAGCCGCCATTTAAAATTATTCCTTTCATCTGTACCCAACTTCCTTTATTTGTATTATTTATTTGCATTTTCTTGATCACAGTAACTGCGCATTTTAACTGCCTGTTCACATTGGCGTGGGCAGGAAGATTTCGAAAGAGAGAGAAACCTAAGGTTCAGAAGGGTTGCTTGGACCGAAAATCCATTTTTAAGCGTCTGCCTACACTACCCATGAACGTTATTCCTATGAACACAGTGGCTACACACAAAACAGATAGTGGACTGAAATCTTAAACATAAGACATCTTTAACGACATGCATAACATTTTTTAAGAATAATAGGGAATGAATAAATGAACAAAGAATGATAGTGAAGACGCTTTATTAGCAAATCTACTACCCAACAACAGCAACATAATCAGCATGTTCAGAGCGTCTGGTTTTAATCAAAAATAGATTTCCTACTGCAGATTCAATTCGCTTTTTCCTTCAACCTCCCTCGCATTCTACTTTCCAACTTTCGCACATTGCTCACCATCCGACAATCAGCAAAATGAACCTGTAGAGAGAAACACTTTGAAAAAAGAACACTCATACCTCCACAAAGAACGAAATTTTTCATTTTTGTTTTAATCGTTAAGGGAAGTGTAAAAAAGATGAACTATTAAGTGTAATAAAGATGAACTATTCATATTTAAAAATTAAAAATAATCTGATCTAAGCGTCTCGCTTGTCAAAAAGTTTTTCATCCCCATGAAAATGTAAACACGACGATCATGGGCAAGTCCTTCACACGCCCACGCCAAGCTGAACAGGCACTAAGTCTCTTAGTTTCTTCCGCATTTCCCATTTTTCAATAGTTAAGAGTTGTTTCCAATACTATTTTGGGACTAGAAGGTTTGATTGGTATCCGGAATTGTGATATAGGCCACCTAAGGACCTGATACTCACATGTGCCTTAAGTGTTGTCCCTGGTCAACCCTCCAACAGATTAGAAATAGATCATTTTTAGAGATGTGCGAATTTTTAATTACCACTATCCTTGATTTTTTTAGGTTAGGTTAAGTTAGGTGAGAGTTGCGATTGGAAAACCAACCCACTTAGGCCTATCGGCCCTTTGTACTGCCACGTGGATATACATATGATACTCTTTCTCATGGAACCAATTTGAGCTTATGATGAAACGCAGGACTCTGTTAACGTCTGTATTCTTTAGATCGTTTAAGTCATTGTACAGGGTTATTCATCGTGAGGTTTGATATATAATGTATAAAAATGTATATGTATATACATATGATACTCTTAGTCATGGAACCAATTTGAGCTTATGATGAAACACAGGAGACTGTTAACGTCTGTATTCTTTAGATCGTTTAAGTCATTGTACAGGGTTATTCATCGTGAGGTTTGATATATAATGTATAATAAAACACATAAATTTGAAAGTGAACTTAAAATTTTTAATATAGGTTAAAAGAACAATTCATGGCATATACTTTTTGAAAATGATATCATGTAAATGCTGGTTTCTCGCGGATAAAACGAGTAATGTTGGCTCCCCAAGCGTCAATCGTAGCTGGCTTATTCTCGAAAGCCTGAGACTTTACATATCTCCAGAGAAAATAGTCCAAAGGCGTGATATCGCACGATCTAGGCGGCCATATTTACCGTAGCAAAACGTGAAGTTAAGTGCTCACCAAAATGATTTCTCAACAAGTTCATTGTTTCACGCGCTGTATGGCTCGTAGCGCCGTAACGTTATGTGCTTGAATTTTAGGAAGCACATAGTCCGTTAACATGGTGCGATAACAGTTACCAGCGAGGGTAACATTCTGATTTGCCTCATTTTTGAAGAACTATGGACCAATGATTCCACAAGCCCATAAACCACACCATACCTTGTTTTTAATGGATGTAATGATAGCTCTTGATACTCTTCGGGTTGCTCTTCAGCCCAAATACTGCAATTTTTTTTATTAACGTATCCATTGAGCCAGAAATGGGCTTCAGCACTGAACAAAATTTCAAGATAAAACACCGGATTTTCGAAAAATATAACGCAAATTCAAGTCGCTTGGCTTCAATTCTTGCACAAGCTGAATTTTGTACGCTTTTGGGCCGAAATCCTCACGTAAAATACGCCAAGTTGTCGAATACGCCAAGCTAAGCTGCTGAGAACGACGACGAATCGATTCGTCACGGTCTTCGCGTACACTCTCAGCTACAGCTTCTATAGTTTCTTCAGTACGTGCTGGATGTGGTCTAACCGGTCGAGCATCATCCACTTGTGTAAACTGGGACTCAAATTTGTGAATGGTATTGGCAAAAGTGGTTTCAGTAGGTCGATTATGCTCACCGTAAGTTCCTCGAATCGCACGAGAAACATTCTCACAAAACGCTGATTTTCGTAATACAGCTGAACGACTCGGAGACACTTTTATGGTGTTAGTCTTTCCATGATGACTTGCCAAACAATATTGAACAAAAATGATAAAGCAGTTTGATAAGAATCATGCATGATATGTAAAAAAAAGCCTATTTAAAATCAAACTTCACGATGAATCACCCCTTAGAAGAAAACTCCTAGGTGGAGTTCTCTTCTCCGGGAGAGTGCTGGACATGTACAGAGAAAGTGGATGATTGTCTCCTTTTCCTACTTGTCCATGCAGCTTCTACAGAAATCGTTTGCAAAAGCGCCAAGATGACACCTTTGATGGCGCTGAGATGTTTCCTATTTAGAAGAATCAGACTTTCAGAGCAATTCACTTGCACGAAGCGATTTGTATGTAATACCAATTTTATGCTCTTCCGGTAGAATAGGTAGAGTGGTTCCAATTTCGGTGAGTTCGTGCTTTGCCATCCCCGTAAGAGATGATCGGCATTCAAGGGCGGTTTTAGAATTTACTGAGACCGAGTCTGGAGCTTGATATGCGGATATCCCTTGCAAATATTACGTTTTTCTTCAGCCAGGACAGAACTTCCTTAAAATTTCTGAAGAAACACACTTCAGTGATTTGGAAGACGGAAGGGGGGGCTTAAATTAAAGTTATCTGAGAAAACATCGTCACCAATCCCGCTTTCGGTTTTAGATCCACCTGTATATAAGTGGATAGGCTTGTCCTCCATGAAAGCAACTTCCTCTCAGAAGGATCTAGAGGGAAACCTCGCATGAAAGTCTTTGTTTAGGTTTGGGGGTATATATTAAAGTATAAAATATATTTAAAATATATGCGTGGCCAAATAAATTATTTATCCACTGTGTAGTCGCTCTAGGCTGCATAGGGAGCCACTTGTTACTGAAGATGTTGATGTGTGTCAAAAGAAACAGAATATCTAAATTCGCGGAGGAAGTGAAGCGTAGAGCTCCACTCTACTTCAATGTCTAAGGCCGTCCACCAGACAACCACACCGTAGGTTAGTATCGGTCTTATGATAGAGAAATATAGCCAGGGGGTTATTCGAGGTTGAAGGCCTCATTTATTTCCAATGGCTATCTTGCAAGAGAATAAAGCTACTGCAGCTAAAGCTACTGTTCAGTTTCTTGTCAAATATGAGACGCAGGTATTTTGCTGTTTCGGAAAACACTAAACTGGTACTGTTTATTGAGGGAGGTCTATAATTTGAATTTTATATTTCCAGGAAAAGAGGACAAGATCAGTTTTATGGGGGTTTCTCCCAATTTACAGCGATCCGCCCAAAGGGTTAATCTATTAAGATTTAACTGAAGGAGTTCTTTGATGGTATTAAGATGCTTACCTGAGACAGCTATAGTAACGTCGTCCGCGTAGGCAATCACTCTGCTTCCTCGCGCTTCCAAGTACCTATATCAGAAGCTCATTTATCACTATGTTCCAAAAAGGGGAGAAAGGACACCGCCTTGCAACGTGCCTCTACTAACACATCTTTTAGCAGAAGTCCCTCCCAGCTCATTATCCTGCTATTTAGCATAATACTGATCAACTCCCCAAGTGAGCCGTCTACCTGCAGATTTGATAGCGCAGTCGTGATTGTGGATGTGTCGACGTTGTTAAGGGCGCCCTCTATGTTTAGGAAAGCAACCATTGTGTACTCTCTGTATTGTAGGGATCGGGCGATGAGGCTAGTGTGCAGAACCGTTTCCATAGATTTTCCTTTACAGTATGCATGTTGAGCTGTAGGCAAAAGTCTTGAATTAATTTTTCAGTCGTTTTCAGAAGGAAAGTTGATAGACTTACAGGTCTAAGGTCCTGCATTAAATTCTCTCAATGACAGTGGAATGTGGATCTATTCTACACAGCTCTTCATGACATTCTCTAGCTTGGGCAAGAAAATATCTGAGGGCCTTTTTAGTTCGGCCGGTATTATACCGTCCGGACCCACTGACTGGTATGGTTTGAAGCTATGCAGCGCCCAAAGCAGTTTGTCTCTTATAATCAGAGCATGAATTTTGTTCACGGTTCTGTTTTGTAACTACTGGCCGCGAATAAGGAGCTACCTGGAAAGTAGGTCTCCAGTAGCATAGAGGTTTATGCGATTTTGTCAAAAAATGATCTCCAAGATTGTCGCTTTGCTTTTCTCAGTTCTTTTTTATATATTTTGAGGGATTCTTTGTATGAGTCAATCACTTTTCTTGTGCTTTTTGCAAGGTTAAAAAGTTTTCTGCGTGTGTTGCTAAGCGGTCTTAGTGCTGAAGTCCACCAGAGCGGCCTTTTCTTGAACCTAGATTTAATCAGAGGGCAGGAAGCAGCCATAGCCTGATTGAGAGCCAAGGTGAACTCATCGACTTTCATGTTAAGCTCATTGGTGTCTCGCGGGGAAATTGTAATAGGATAGTGTTTCTAGCATTAAAGCTACGTTTCACTAGTATACAGTTCTAATATTACCTTTGTCTTTTGTATAGACTGGAGCGTACAAAGGTGTCCTTAGTTCACGGACCAAGCCTTCCGCGATCCATAGTTCCATGCGTTTTTTGAGAGACGCAGTCTAAATGCGAAGACTTTTTTGTGTGGTGAAGATTAATATGGAGAAACCATATCATTGCTATAATTTCCCAGAGTGGCCTCTACCACGGTTTTATTCGAGTCCTCCGATTCTGAAAATGAGCTCAAGAGCTCATCTTCTTTCTCTGATCATGTAGGATCTCTTTTTATTTCGTCATCGGTTTTCATTTCTGATAGAATGTCAGAAGTGGAGATCGACGACTTAATAATCGCCTCGGATGAATTGAAGTCGTCGCTGTCAATTTCGAAAAAGAATATCGACGCCCCCAGATCTAAGGCTATATTTGTATTTTCGTTTAAAGGAAGAGGAGGTTGTTTATCACCTGCCAGCTCATCCTTTTTATAGACCCTAATGTGTATTGTTTCGAGTCCGAACCGGATCATGCCTTGAGTCTTCGTTAGAGGTGTACAAATAAATGATTTTCCGACTGCTCCTTGGGAAAAATTTGCTTCTGATTTTGTTGCAATAATATTCCCTCGGATAAGTATATGTATTTCGCGAAATTCAATATTTAAAAATAGAACCCAAAGAAAAACTAGTGTCCTTGCGAATTTTAATAAAGAGACAATCAAATAGTTTGAGAAAAGTGAAAAGCAAAGTGAAAAGCGTTGTTGCCCAGCTGGTGCTACGACAAGAGTAATCTTTTATTTTTGTTAAATGTATAATGTTAGCTGCTTAGTAGATGCTGCGCTACATTTGAGTACAAAAAGTTAATTAAAAAAGATGGTGAACATTGGTTTTTTGGTTCTTGTTTCTAATTTACCATGGGTATTCAATTTGTTTAGTTCGTTGATTTTAGAGTACAAAAGATAAATTTAAATTTTAATTACAATAGCATTATGTTGTGTGATCCAACATTCCGCCCCCTTTGAAAGCACCTGGTTCCAACACGGAAGTAGGGCAAGCTTGTAGATTGGTCTCTTAATTATCCCTCTTGGTGTTCGAATTTCTGCTACTCTCACGTTTCCATCTTTGCCAGGAATTGCCTTTTGGATTCGAATCTGCTACTAGATTCGGTGTGGAAGACCACTTCGTTCGTTGCTGCAATTCGTTGAGGTAATCATTTGTCCAACGCTTCCAAAAGTGCATTTTAACGTTTTGGATAAGACGCCCTTACTGCAAGGATGATGTATTTTGAGCATCGTCTGCCGGTTCAGCAATCGCCTTGAGTGGTAAACCGTAAGTAAATGACCTGGAGTTAATGCTTCGTAGTTATTTGGGTCGTTCGTCCGAGGTGTTATGGGCCGAAAGTCCATCACGGCTTCAATCTCGCAAAGTGCAGTGGCGCGTTCTTTTAACGATAGCTTCGTGTTCGAAGCAGATGTCATTTGGCCTGCGGCTTCCCAGATTCCTCTGAACTGAGCTGCCGTAGGAGGTATAAAATGAAAATTAATTTGTTCATTACTACAAAAATCTACAAGAGTATCTCTATAGGCTTTGTGAAACAACATGTTATGTAACTCTGTCATCTTGGAGTTAGCTCCAACAAAGTTTATTGCGTTATCGCAAAATATATCTGTCGGTAGTCCGCGATGACTTATCATACGTTTTAGCGCTGCGATGAAAGCTTCTGTTGTCAGATCTGACACTGGTTCTAGATGAACGGTCTTAGATGTAAAACAGACGAAAACAGATATGTATTATCTTTCCGGTAATCGTATAGTTTGTTAATACAGGTCCGCAGAAATCGACACCGCATCTTAAGAAAGGTCGAGCAGCGACGACTGTTTCCTTCGGAAGGTTGCCCATTACTTGTTGCAGAAGTTTGGGCCCATATCGAATACTGTGGAAGATTTTACGAGCGAGATCCAGACTGTTTGCCTAAGAAGTGCGACGAGAACCTTTGGTCCAGTGAGAAAGTTTTTTCTATGCAGATGACGAGCAAGACACGTAGCCAATCTACATAGAGTCTTTCGAAAGTAGCGCAGGGTGCTTGTGTTGCTCAAGCAGCGTTGAATTTTCTAACTGCCCTCCAACTCGAAGTATTGGAAATCCCTTTGAATTATCAACAAACGGGCTAAGGTGCTTAAGTGAACCTTTAATAAATTTACCTTTTATGAGTAGCGCAATTTTTTCCGGATAATAGTTGCTTTGTTCAATATAAACGATTCTGTTAAATGTTGCATCCAACTCTTCAGCGCTACAAACTATTGAGTTTTGCGTCTAACAGCTTTTGATCCTGTTAAGAAATTGTATGGTGTACGCGAAAATATGTAAAAGTTTTATATATGAACTGCAGTTATTTCCGACGTTAAGTAGGTCATTTCCAATTATTTTATTACCTACTAGTATAGTTTTTCTCTTCTCCATTGCTACCTGCTCCGACGAAAGTAAGATATTTGGATTTGAAGGCCATTTTTCTGGGGGTTCCTGTAGAAATAAAGGTCCTTCCAACCATATTGATTGCGCAAACTCCTCTACAGTGATTCCAGCAGTCGTTTCCTGTATCTCGGCAACTCTGTTCCCAACTTAATTTGGTCGAAATCCAATCCAGAATTAAGGACGAGTCTGTCCAAAAATGGGCTGAATTTTGTACCAAAGTTTTGCCAAAAGATATGCAGTGTACAGTTCGAGACGCTTAATTTGGATTTTCTTTAACGGCGCGACTCTCGACATTCCTACCAACAGTCTAACTGAATTACAGTCCTCATCGTTAGTTGTCCTAAGATACATGCAGCATCCGTATGCATTAATAAACGCGTCACAAAATCCATGGATTTGGACAGTTTTCTTGGACGGAGCTAGAGCATACCTAGACACGGGTAAATTTTAGATTGAATTTTTGTATCGATTGTCTGTGGAATAGCAGCGTAACAATATATCTTCTTCATCCACAATCTTTGCAATAAGATTTTGGCCTTAACATTTATTGGACAGCTATTGGAAGCTACTGGTAATATCTTTCTTTTTGTAAATGAAGTGTATGTTTGGGAAGGGTTATATGAAAAGTAAAATTTATCTTCGATTGAATTCCATATAATTCCTAACGTGCTTGTGAAAATGGAATCATTTACATTTATATTCTTTCCAATATGATTAGATGAAATTAAGGAGCCGTTACTGTACTTGGACAGTTCCATTCCTACAGATGAAAGAATGGAAAAAAACTTCCTGTATTTTGTGTTTAAGCGTTTCGAAATCATCCGCTGTAGTTATAAGGTCGTCGACATAGAAATCTCTACGAAGTGCTTCTGAGCCAAGCTTGTACCGCGACTCAGAAGTATCTCCTAAATATTTGAGACATCGAATTGCCATAAATGGTGCAGACGAAGTTCCATAAGTGATTGTATTTAAAGCATAAGTTTTTATGGGAGAATTCTCCATTTCCCTCCAACGGATATACTGGAACCTAAGAGGGCCCGGATGTAACAAAATTTGGTGATACATTTTTACAATGTCAGCTGCTAGAGCGAATCTTTGCAGATGAAAACGAAGCAAAATCTTTGATAAATCATCCTGAATAGTGGGTCCTACCATAAGGATCTTGTTGAGTGAAATGTTTGATGTGGTACGACACGAAGCGTCAAGCACTGCAAGCAATTTGGTTGACAAACTATTCGGTCGTAACACGCATTGATGAGGTAAGTAATAGTGAGGTTAACTGAGATCTGGATTTTTTGCCAATGACATGTGATCTAATGTTTTGTACTAGGTGGAGTGAAAAGTAACCTCCTTGTCCGCCAGCATTCGCAGCTACTGCAAAAAAGGTTATGGTGTCTTGAAGTCCATTCATATTTAGGCAGACATGCCAAATTTCAGTGCGATACTGTCTTTAGTTTTGTTTTGACAGCTGATTGTTGTCGACGTGTTTGGAATCATGTTGAGTATAGACAAAAACGATTTTCGTTCTCTCATAAAACATTATCTTTTAGGAGGCAAAACGGAGAAGGAAACAAAAGAAAAGTTAGATAAATATTGCGGGGCTAATGCTCTGTCAAATTACACCGTCAAATATTGGTTTCGAGAGTTTCGTGGTGGCCGCAACTCCACTACCGATTAAGTCCGCACCGACAGGCCCTTCGATGCGGTTACAGAGGACAATGTCAAAAAAATACATGAAATGGTGTTGGCTGACCGGAAAATGAAGGTGCGTGAGCTAGCAGATACCACAAAGATTAGTACTGAGCGCACACTTCATATTTTGGGCAATATTCTGCATATGAAAAAGTTATCCTACCGCTGGGTGCCGCGCATACTCACTCCTGACTAAAAACACGAACGCGAGAGCACTTCGAAAGAGTGTTTGGACTTGCTGATGCGGAATCGGGGTTTCTTTTGGCGTCGATTGGTAACACAAGAAAACAGAATGAGTGCCCGGCAATGGACTGAAGCCGGCACGAGTACTCCGAAGCGGCTGAGGGAAGCTCGATGGGTCGGAAAGGTTATGGCGTCGGTTTTCTGGGATTGTCATGGTATACTCTTCGTGGACTACCTCTTAAAAAGGAAAAACCATCAACAGCGAGTATTACTGTGCATTATTGGAGCGATTGAAGGCCGAAAAGATTTTGTTTTTGCAAGACAATGCACCGGCGCACAAGACCATCGCAACCACGGCTAAAATCAATGACTTACGGCTCCAATTGCTGTAGCATTCACCGTATTCGCCCGATTTGGCTCCCTTGGCCTATTATCTCTTTCCAAACCTCAAAAGATGGCTCATCAATAAAAAATTCAGCTCACGCGAGGAAATCATCGACGCCACGGAGGAGTATTTTGCAGACCTTCCGGAGAATTACTTTTCGGACGGGATCAAGAAGTTGGAAAATCGCTAGAATAAGTGTATCAAACTAAAACCTATATTGAATAAAATAAAAAAAACATTAAAAAAAATTTTTTTTTCACTCCCAAGGATGTTACTTTTCACCCCACCTAGTATGACGATTTCAAAGCTATGTCCTCGGCTAACCTACTTTCTAAGGAATTGAAACGACGGTAAGCAATATCGTAATATTCGCTAAGAAGAGGTGCATCTCGTTTAAATGGACACCTTAGCATGATTCTTCCACTGCTAACTTCCTCTACTGATTCATTGAAGTGTGTCTCGGAATCCTTTTGTTCGTCAGTCCATTTGGATTTTTTTCCTGTGACTGCTTCAAGCTCCCAAAACCTTTCCACAATCTCATCGAGACAATTGTCAGTGGAACTAATACAGCACGTTCTCCTTTGATTGCTGCTTATGGACTTATACTTCCCCGAGACAATCCAGACGAGACGAGTATCTTGAAGTGACGATAAACCAGACCCAAGTTTAATTTGGGCTACCAGCAACAAGTCAAAAAATGTTTTTGCCTCCAAAAGCAATCTTTGGCCGCCGTTCGATTATATTGCTCATCCGCAAGTTCAATGTTGCTGGAAACGTTCCAATTGTCGATGTTCATTGACGGATCAGGTTGGTTACCGGTAATTGAAGGTGCAACAAAAAATTCCAAAAATAGCTCAAATGGTGATTATCTGGATCTTATTGTGGTTTTTGTAGTGCTGCCAATCTTGGTTTCTGTCATACCGATTCCTTGAATACCTATGTTTCTTCTTTGGGTTCACAGGCCTGGGGTCCTAGCAAAATGTTCTTTGACCATATTAACCTGGGAGCCAAAATCTAAAAGAACTCATTCTAATTGGAAACATCCTGATGCATCTTTTACCAGAACAAAGGCTGTAGCTAATATTACTTGAGCCAATTTCCTTTTAACCACCGAGTTCATTACAACTGACGATTGAGAAGAAGACGACGATGGTTCCTGTAAGGTTAAAATGCTTGCGGATTGGTTTTGCCGATGAAGCATCGTATGATGCAATTACTTGCAAACTTTACATTTAAAATTTGACAAACATTTGGCAACGTTGTGCCCTTTTCGTAAACAATTTATGCATAGACCCAGCTTCTTTATATTTATGAAACGGTCGGGAATAGATAGCTAAGCAAAAGTTTTATAGCTTGTAATGGTGTGCGAACTATCGTTGCAAAATGCGCAACATTGTTGTGTAATTGTAAGTGAAGTTCTTTCGCCGTGTTCGTGTTGAACTACTTTAGGTTTGTTAAATGATTTCCTGCTCGTGTCGAACCATTGTTTTTCTTTAACGAGGCTCTAAACACTGACAGCGTCGACCCAAAACTTCTGAACACTTATCCCATTTTGGGAGGTTTTTTTTTTATAATACATCGCACCACCCAGGGCGCGGGCGGGTGGTGTGGTAGTTTGAAACACAGGTGTATTAGGTTTCGATATTTTTTCCCAGAGGTGGTTGTCACCTCACCTCAACCAGTGGGTCTTAGAACGTGCTAGTTGTTAGTTCGTTACATTTAGCTAAGCCACCACCACTCCAACATCAGTGTTATGCCTTCATGTCAGAGTTGATGCCGATGGAATTTTCATATAACTACATACAATTTCTATGAAAAGACTTTTTCAGAGAATTGCCTCACACGGGAATCGAACCCTCGACTATCTGCTTGAGGAGTCTATGCATATACCACTGTACCACGGCCACCCCATTTATCGTACTGAAGTTGTTAATCCCATTTGGCTTGCGATTCAGGATCTGCCTTTGCCATTGCAGATTTTTATCGTATAGATTGCAGCGAATTAAATATTGCAGAGACATTGTTAACAAGATTTCGGAAATTCACAGCGAAAATTTTTTGAAGCTTAGGCAAATCAAACAATTCTGAAATATATTCCAGGAATATGAGAGAGTCGTTATTGTAACGATCCTTTAACCTGACCAATGCCTTGTCATAATTTTCTTCTGTAATTTGGAATGTCTTAACAGTCCCTAAAGCTTGGTCAGTTAAACAATTTAGCAAATGATTAAATTTTTCTATTTTAGAAAGAGTTAAATCATTGTGAACACGTTTTTTTGAATGTATTTATGAAGTTTTTGTACTCCGAGTACTTCCCACTGAATCGTGTCAGTTTCGCAAAAGGTAAATAGTTAACTGAATGGGGTATACATATAGTAGTCTCTAACACAGCATTACCAGCCCTTCTTTCGTGGGCCTTTTGCGATATCGATTTTTGATTGGGTGGGAACTTAAACCTCTTCTTATTCACTTATTTTGGTAAGCAATTGCCTGTTTAAAATAAGATTCCACAATTTCTAAGCGGCATTCAAGTTTTGTCTGCAACAATCTTTTTGTTTCGATAAGAGTTTTTATTCGCGAAATACTTCCTTTAGTATTAGAGAAATGACAAAATATCGTATTAATATTGATGTTTGACCAAGTTGATTGAAGCTTTTAATAAGTACGACGATCTGATTTTGTTCTTTGTGGAATTTTTTTCATCCGATCTCCTTCTCTCGACTAGAATGCTTTTCTCTAGCGAAAATGTTTGTAAGAGAAAGTGGATTAAATAAGATGTTAGCAAATTGGATTGAAAGAACGAAATTTAAAGATAATTCAAATAAATCACAGTATGAAATTACTTATACAGTTACAATAGATCAAGCAGCAACAACAGCAAGAACACCAGCAGCAGCGACGAAATTAAGAGCAAGAATTTTAAAGCTAAGCTTAGCAATGCACACAGATCCTTTGTGGCTGATGTGTAAACGACGATAAAAAAAGTCAGAAGTGCAGGTATACCAAACTGCAATCCAATACAAGTGAAATGACAACGAAAGCTTTTTATTCAATTTGTAGAACCTACGATTAGCAGCTTTGGGACTAATGAGCGACGAACAATGGTACTTCAGTTGACTGTTTCCGAACAAACGCGGGTGGATGAAGCGACGAGCGCAAAATGTGGGCTATACGAAATAAAAATACGAATGAAGAGAACGCGTGGGTGTTGGTATGTGTGAGCGAAAGTTTTTTCGAATGAGTGTGAAAAGACTGCGTGAATCTCTTCTCGATGTGGATTCTTAACGATCGTGTGATTTTATTTTTCTTTTTTTTCAATCAAAGATGATTTTAAATATGTATTTTGTTCATATTGTTTCACAAATAAAATAAAATACAACTTTAACTATTTTGCATTCGAAATTATTGCCTTTATATCGAAAGTGCGTGTATAGAGCGTCAATTGGTAATAACAATTGATATGCCTTTTATTTTATTAAAACTTGGCACTTTTAAGAAAAGATTTTGATTCGAAGAAAGAGATTTGCCACATATGATTCGGAATAACGAAATGCTGATAGCTTCCTTCAGAATTGGGGGTGTTTCTTCCTTCTGCGATTGGTGATGGGGCTTCCCACGATGTGTATGGTCTTGGGCTTTGAATAATCTGTCACGGTCGCCAAAATGTACAATCGAATGATTTTCCGACTGTTCCTTGGGAAAAATTTGCTTTTGATTTTGTTGTAATAAAATCCCCTAGGATAGGTATATTTCGCGAAATTCAATATTTATAAATAGAACCCCCCCAAAAAAATAAACTAATGTCCTTGCGAATTTTAATAAAGAGATGATCAAATAGTTTGAGAAAAGAGAAAAGCGTTGTTGCTCAGCTGGTGCTACGACAAGAGTAATCTTTTATTTCTTTTCAATGTATAATGTTAGCTGTTTATTATATGCTGTGCTACAGATGGCGTACATTGGTTTTTTACCATGGGTATTCAATTAGTTTGGTTCGTTTATTTTAGATTACAAAAGATAAATTTAAATTTGAATAACAATAGCTTATTGGTTTGTGACATTGAAAAATATGGTGTGTTTATGTGAGTCAATAAAAGGGTTAAGGGTTTTTTATTGATCACAATGAAGGTACATCTATAAGAGCCCCTTAGCTCCTCCAGTTTCGTGACCTTCCAGTCATGAGTCGGAAGGGTCGGGTTACTGAGCCTGATGATCTCTATAATGCTTTCTGGAGAGGAGGGTTGGAAGAGATATGACCATGGTTTTCCACAGTCTTATCTATCCTTGAAGATTTGGTCTTAAGCTCGTTGCATTTGCCTTATGAGGATGATGAATCATGTGCGGCAGGCATATTACCTCCTCTGGACAATGCAGGAGCCTTGTCAGTAGTCGGTGCAGTCACCGTTCTACTGCCCTGTAATAAAGGAGTACTATAGATTCTACGAGTAGCGGAGAAAGTATGGTATCCGGATACTCCGTTTGCTACAAAGCTATTTTTAGAGATGCTGGGCCCTCAGCTAGGTTGATTATCGCCACGGGTCGTATGACACCTTGATCCAGCAAAGGGGGAAAAGCATTGTTCGGGAGAGTGGAGCGAAAAGTAGGAGTCCTTTGGTTTCAGGACCCGGCCGGAGAAATTTCTCGAGATTCATTGACCTTACTCAGCCTCTACAACTCGTCAAGTTCGATGCTCAGTGTAAGGGTTGATTTTTGTTAGGCTGGTTTAATTTTTTGAATACAAAATATTTCTTTTTTTAAATTAGTATTTTTTGATGTCTTTGGATGCCTTAAAACAATTAAATGCAGTTTTTTACATGCTTAGGAGAAAATATATGTTTAAAAAGAGTATAAATGATTTACTGTTCTGTATATACGAGTATACCGTACTACACAAAATACATTATATCGAACTCGTACATCCTTTTCTTATATTACTTTTTTTCTATATACTTAAATTTGAACATTTTTCTGAAGTATAAGTTTATTAAATTAAACGTTTGTTTGTAGGTTGCAATTAAAATAATTGACAAATCCCAATTAGATCCGAGCAACTTACAGAAGGTTTACCGTGAAGTAGAAATCATGAAGCAGCTAGATCATCCACATATTATTAAATTATATCAGGCAAGCCTCTGTTCTATAAGATTTTTCTATTTTTTATAGAATTAAATATTTGTATTTAGGTTATGGAAACGAAAAATATGATCTACATTGTTTCGGAATATGCCAGTCAAGGAGAAATATTTGGTAAGACTATGCAATGGAGAAAAAGGTGTCAGTGAAGGTAATAATGCATTTTGTTTAGATTACATAGCAAAGTATGGGCGGATGTCGGAACATGCTGCAAGATTAAAGTTTTGGCAGATATTGTCAGCTGTTGAATACTGTCACAATCGAGGAATCGTCCATAGAGATTTAAAAGTGAGTTTTCTATTATGTGGCATCTGACAACAATTTTAATAAAAAAAAAAAACAGATTTATATCTTTCAATTTACATATGTATACATTTTGTGTCCCACAAAATTGTAGTCTAATAAAAAAAATATATACATATATATATGTTATATATACGAGTATATACGCTTGTGCTCGTATTATCGTATCATATAAATTTTTTATTTATTTCTTTTCAAAGTTCATATTTTTTAACAAATCTATATCAATTCTTAAAAAAATTAATGTACGAGGGTTAAAATATAGATAAAACGCCTAATGATAAAAAATCATTGTTAAAAAAGTTAAGTAAAATTAAATTCAAATTCTAAAGCAAGGTAAAGGCAACATATAATAAAGTCACATGTAAAAAATGTCATATGTAAGTAGCTTCGACTTTATTTTAGAAACTACCTCCTACATTTTTAGGTTAATACTTGGTTGAATAACTTTAAAACTGAAACACAATGGTCAGTCAATGATTGGTCAGGAGTGATATTATACCACTCTTAGTAAATTGTATCCCAAAGGGATCTTTAATTGCTCGGCAAGAATGCTGATACTGCCCTTTTTATAATGCCCCAAAGATTCCCTATTGAGCTAACAGCTGGGCTTTAAGCAGGCCATTGCAGAACTTTTATTTTATTTTTCGACTCCAACTAAGACTTAACGACACGACAGTGCTTTGGATCGTTTTGCTGTAGAAACGTCCAAGCAAATAGCAATTTCTCCGCAAAATCACTATTTAAATGCAACTAAAATGTGTTTGTACATTTCTCCCTTCAAGTTTTGTAATCTACGGAAAGAAATACTTTTTTGAAAGAAATAAATATTATTTCATGAAAAACATTGCACATCTCGTATGTATGTACGAGATGTGTTCAAAAAGCATGGTGACTTTATACTTTTATAAAAACAAAATTTATTTGTTCATCAATATTAATATTGTCCCCTTCAAAGTAACCCCCCTACTATATAATACATCGCATGGGAACTCAGTACCTATCGGAACATATGGTGTACAATGGACACAGTTTTGAGTCTGAGCTCTACTCTTCCGAAAAAGAAGTTGCGAATTATATGCGAGTAAAAAAATATTCATCCGCTTATAATTCGCAACATCTTTTAATAAAAAAAAAATTAACTTGTGCCAAAACTTTTTCAAATCCTCGAAGCATTTAGCTCTTCCAGCGATGCCGTTTTTATTTCCTCAATCGTTGCAAATTTCTGTCCATTCATAGGACTTATCAGTTTTGGGAACAGTAAAAAATCGTATGGGGCCGAATTCGGTGAATATGGTGGTTGATGCATTATTTTCGTGTTGTTTTTGGCCAAAAAACCTCTCACAAGCACAATAAGCAGGTGCATTGTCATGATGCAAAAGCTATAAATATTTTTTCCACAACTCCGGACGTTTTTTTCGTATTGCTTCTTGCAAACAGCGCATAACTTCAAGGTAACACATCTTATTGTCCGTATGACCTTAAGGTAAAAACTCCTGATGCAGTACGCCACGGTAATCAAAATAACAGTGAATAAATCTTCGACATTTGATCGAACTTAGCGTGCTGCTTCTGTTCTTCGCTCTCCTGGGTGCTTCTATCGGGACGACTGGGCTTTGGTTTCGACGTCATTACCATATACCCATGACTCGTTAGCAATGTTATTACTATTTTATTTTCTTAATACTTTTAATTTTCTTCACAACTTCGACATTATCATATTTTGTTTATATGCTGGTGCGTCCAGAGCGAGGTTTGTCATTGGCACCTTCTCGGCCATCTTGGGAGAGCTAGTAACATTTTTTTACTTAGATGCCACTCTCAACGTTTCAAGTGTTTTAGAGCACCTGATTCCATTTTTGCTCCATTTTTATAATAATTGAAAATCGCCGAGAACACCAAAACACGCCTAACCTTTATATCTGTAAAAAACAAACTAAGTAAGCTGTATACAATACTTGAAACTGCGAACATATGTATGTTTGGGACATGTGTACCAACACAGCATAAAACAAAAACGATAAACGTACGTTTCCCGAGTTATCTAATTTTCTTAGCTTTTTAATTTTCTTTGGAAACTCAGAAAAATACAAATAATTTCTTTGAAAATTTATTAATATTTATTTTTAATCTTCTCTTAGCAGAAGTCTGCTCCGTCCGAAGTTTGAATTCAAACTCGGCCTAGATTTTCAATGAAATTGATGACTTTGGCTCTGGGCAAGTTTTTGGATATATCGAATGAATATAATTTCCTTCAAGCTTCGGTTTTGTGAAGTGTGAGAACTTATTTCTTGCCTCCCTTAACTCAGAATCCTCCTGATATCCGTTAACAATTTTAAAATCAATTTTTTTTATTTACAATTTATGTATGTTGCAATTAATATAATAATAACAATGCTTGAGTCTCCTATTATATAATTTACAATGCAATGTCTTTTTAGATGGTGTATTTATTTTATGTTATTGATTTGATGGAGGCTTAGTTCTTCAAAGGTTAAAGAATCATTACCTATTATTATATTTTCATAATTTGAAATATAATATTTTTTAATAGTTTTGGACAATTTGTTCTTGAATTTCTTACTACCAATTTTTACTGAACAATTAAAGAAATTTATCAAATAATTTCCATTAAGATGAGTTTTCTCTCATCACAGTTGTTTTTGTTTCGTTTTTTATATTATTCAAAACTAGAAGATTATAATTAAGTGTTAATATTTCTTTTTCAAAATTATTGACTAATTTGCAATTTCTTTTAAAAATGCAGTTTTTGCTTAGTTTTAGTTCTTGGAGGCTTAAATTATTTTGAAAATTGTAAATTGTGTTATTAATTTTGACAACACATTCTAGCTCTTCATTTATTTGCTTATTATAAGAATTAACTATAAGTACTAATAATCTTATCTCTGATTTTATTGTGGATGTAGGTATTTTTATGGCAAAAACTATAACTTCACTTTCAAACTTGACTATTCCTACTTTCATTTTGCTAAGTTTTTTTTAGGTCAATTCGGTATTCATTTATTTCTTGATTACTCAAAATACTTGGGTGTATCATCCCAGCCTTGTCAAAAGTATATTGTCTTAAATTTGATCCACTTTTTCGCATTTGTTGTTCCAAAAATTAAAAATCTTAACATTTTATTCTCTTACTAAAATTTTAATTTTCACTAATTTTTTCCCAAAATTTTGTTTCTATCTGATTCAAAAATGTTTTTTAGTAATATCAACGAATTATTATTAAAATGCGGGGGGTAATATTATTAGTTATTTCGTCATTTATGTTGTCGTAGGTTAGGAGCTGGTTTTCCATGTCGGCCTTGTTGTCTTCGTCTAGAGTACCAAAAAGCCACTTAAGTCCTTTCCCATCAAAGTTTATAAGTCATCTTTTATTTCTTTGCGGCAAAAGTGTTTGTATCTTATTTCTTAGTGAAGTTAGGTCCTCCTTCAAATAATCTTTCTCCCTGCGTTTGAATTCTTAATACTAATTTCCAATCTATCTATAGTACAATACTTATAATTTTCGTTGTGTTAACTATGGCATGTGTAATATTATATCTAACCCATTTACTATCTCCAATTCATTGATTCTAACTTTTGCATACCCGATTTTTGTATTCATCTCGTCAATAGCCAGTTCTGTTTGATTTACTGAGCTTGTCAACAGTATGAGAATGCAAATAAGAAATGTCCTGACCTCTGAATTAAAATGGATGTTTTATGTTATCTAATGTATATTACAATAGTAAGACTGTCTTTCCTAAATTTGGGTTTTTCTTTCTGACGAAGAGATTTATAGCTTTTAATATATCCTAAATTTCTCGTTTCTTCATAATCTTCGCGGTCTTTGTTTCTTTTCTTTATTATATGTGTTTCAGTTTTTTTTATCCTTTGTTTAATTAGGATGAAATCAACTTTACGTTCCCTTTCATCAGATGGAGTGCATTTTATGGTGGAATTGATATGTATTGTTGCATAGGATTACTGCGTTTAGCATTTGTGTTTTGATAGGTTTTTTTTTCTTCTAGATTTAAGGCCCAAATATTTCAGTTAGTGTTTTGTTTAGTCTTTCTACATCGGAATTTCCAGTGTGATTATTTGGTTTTGTAGTATGGAATACGACATTTTCCTTTTAACAAAATGCTATTAAATTACTTGATTTAAATTCGTAATCAAAATGAACTTTCCTACTTTTCCCTTAATTACAATATATTGTTTTAATTTTTTTACTATTGTTAGACTATTTCTGTCTTCTAAGAAGAACGTTATGGCATAATTTGAAAACTTATCTATAAAAACTGTAAGTGAATGTTTACTGTTGACGCAAACATCTACATGGACAATTTCATTTATGGTTGAGCGAATTTCAGTAAGAATAAATTTTTTTCTTAAAGGGTGTCTGTAATATTTAGCAGAGAAACAAGTTATTAATTAGCTAATGATGTAAGATTGGGCTGGTATACTTTTCTTTTTATTCCCTCATGTGTCGGTATTATTCCAGAATCTCCTACCTCATTTTCATAAATTATCGCAATTTTTTTCTTCAAAATTTAAAGCTTCCCAAATCCCAGAAACAGATTAAATCGTTTCTGGGAATAACGGGGGTTACTATAAGAAATTCATAAAAAAAATACTCAATAATTTTCCATCCCTTAATAAAATATTTGAAAAAGAACGTTTGAGTCAATACGAATGACCTTAACTTTATCGCTGGTTTTGAAAAACTAAAACAACTGATAACCAATCATCCGGTTCTTAGGTACCCCGACTTATCAAAAAATTTAAACTAATTACTAATAACTAAGCAATGTTGCAGTTGGTGCAGTTTTGAGCCAAGACGGTCATCCTATCTCATATGCCTCGAGAACTTTGTATAATCATGAGCAAAATTACGCAACTATTGTTGTTAGCTATAGTATATCTATATGTAACTCCTATATTTTAGATCGTACTTGTTCGGAAAAGGATTCGAATTAAAATCGGATCATCAACCAATCAAATGGCTGCACTACAAAAGAAAGACAACGTGATTGTAGATTTCTTGAGCCTAATAAATGTCGAGAGTAGCGAAATAAATGCAATTGATTCAACTGGAAACCAGCAAGATCAGGAGCTAGAGAACGATAATGAAATAATAAGTGTCGCAAACTTGAATACAAATAATGAAGTACTGAAGAAAGTGTTAAACGAAAAACTTAAAAATAGTAATAATCTAGAAGATAAACAAAGAGGTAGCGAATCAATGGAGGCACAGACTATTCATTCACAGGAATTAAATTTAAAGGATCACATCCCTATCTTAGAATGGAAAAAGCAAGAGTTTGAAAACGTATTTAAAAACGTTCGAGTTTACATCGACAAAGGTGACCTATCCGAAGATATAGTCAGTGATATTTTAAGAAGGCATTTTAATCTTTTTGTCAATGCGAGTGTGGAACAACGCTTAGTCAATACATACATACCCGCGTATGTAGCTAAGTTTCACTTCAGTTCTTGTATTAAAAACTGTTGAATCAAGATTATAAAGATAATATACTATAATAACCATTAAAATACAATGAAATAATATAATATATATATATATTTTTTTATTTGAAAAAACCTATCACAAACAGCTTTGACAGGTAGACGTCTCTTGGGCTGAGCATAGCTTATGGTACAGTTGGCTTTTTATTTTATGCGAATAGTTTTATCGCGTTCTTCGTATGGAGACTAGTGACTGGAAGTTGGAAGTTCAGCTACTATACTCTGCTCTAGCATTGCTTGTATTCCGTTCCTAGTGTTGAAGTTGTGGTAAATATGTGGGGACTTTAATCGAGTCCTTATAGATGACAAGGTGAGTTTTTTTTTCCGAGATCCTACAATTTTTTGCGACGCACACATGTTGAAGTCGAAAGTTCCGGATTATTAATATTAATTTTACAATTATTACAATTATTACATGTGCTGCTAATGCAGCAGCATCTAATATGTTATAAAAAAAAGCTTGCGGTCACCTTTTAGTTCGACGTTTTGTGGAGTAGTCGCTAAGCATTTTGTCCATAGTATCAACTCCGCCCTTAGTCGAATTGTAGTAGCTTATAATTTCTGGCTTATTTTTCAAGCCAACAGTTGTTCTACTGAAGTGAATTGTTGACAATAAAATCACGGCTTTTTTTTTTTGGCACATAGAAACACAATGTTATCGACAGTACGGTCTTTCGATGCTTGAAACTGCGTTGGTATATACGGCTTATTTTTTTTAGGGTTCCAACAAGCCCCAAATTCCATCGCATGAGTTTTTTGGCTAGCTCAAGTGACGTAAAGAAATTATTCGTCGTAATTGTTTGCCCAGTGTTTTTATAAGAGCACTAGCTGACTTATAGTACAACTTGATCTCCTTGATTTGTCGCTCGGGGCTGATCTGTATCTTTGCCTGTGTAGATAAAACCTTGTAATGGATATGCAGTTTTTGCATCGCATAACCACCAGATTTTAATACCGTACCTAGCCGGTTTCGTTGGTATAAATTAAAACATTTGAAGTTAAATGTTTTTAAAAAAAAATAACTTTATTTGGGCAGCGTGCCTGCCTATACAAAATTTACTTAAAACTGAGTTCAATGTTTCTAAAACTAAGGGCTTAATCACTAAAATTATGCTGACCAGCCAGCTACCTGTCGTGGGAACGGATGTGCTTTCTGCAAGTTTAGTTGAAACGGTGTCATATTGTAGTTTGGTGAATACAGTGTTGCTTGTTGCTTATTGCTTGCTGTTTATGCTGACGATGTTGTTTAAACTGTTGCCGGTAAAACGTAGGTGTCATGTATCGAGCGTTGTGAGCATGTGTGAAATTCTGTCGTTGACCTGTAATGCTGTTTATGTTGACGAATCGAATGTTGACACTTGTGTGAACTTATGCTGTGTTAACTTATATATTGCGTAAATTTAGTCCTACCCCGGAAAGGGAAGAGCTGCTTTGAAAAGGTATATACATCATATGGCATAAAATATTTACGCAAATTTCCGTTAAGCATTTGAAATAAGTCTCTTATTGGTGCCGCCTTATCATTTATCATACGTACTTCGTTGTCAAACCGAATATATTGGGAGATGCTCCAAAATCTGCATAGACCCATACTTGCCTTGTATAAAGGATTTGAAAAAGTTTTCCATAGGTCTTTGGTATGCTCGTAATTTGATCGGGATACGCCTGCGGTTTTCAATATTCCTAGATATGCATCAAATTCTTCTGTACTAATAGGTTTCCACTATCTACTGCACGCAAGATTATTTTCATTCGATTTGTTTCCCTAATAATTATGTCACACATTTCGTTAGTGAAAATACATTTGAAATTTTGCGGTAATGTCAAATTTCGAGTGGATGGATGTGGACCTCCATTTTACCTTATAACATTATGCGAGAGAAATCGACGAGAGCTAGGTTCTTCAACGTGAGGTTTGATTAAAATTGTAAAATAAAACACATAAATTTGAAAGTGAACTTAAGTTTTTATTGTCGGTTAAAAGAACAATTCATGACATATCTTGAAAATGATATTACGTAAATATTGACCACGACTACGTCTGAGGTGGTCCATTCGGAATGTCCAATTTTGGGCGACTTAGCTGGCTTATTCCTGAAGACCTGAGACTTTACATATCCCCAGAGAAAATAGTCCAAAGGTGTGATATCGCTCGATCTAGGCGGCCAATTTACCGTAGCAAAACTTTAAAGTGCTCACCCAAATGATTTCTCAAAAAGTCCATTGTTTCAAGCGCTGTATGGCTCGTAGCGCCATCTTGTTGAAACTAAAACTCACCGAGACCATGTGCTTAAATTTCAGGAACAGTCCGTTAACATGGCGCGATAACGGTTAATATTGACGGTAACTTTCAGATTTGCCTTATTTTTGAAGAAATATGGACCAATGGTTCCACCAGCCCATAAACCACACCATTCCGTTGTTTTTAATGGATGTAATTTTAGCTTTTGGTACTCTTCGGGTTGCTCATCAGCCCAGCTATTTGGTTTATTAACGTATCCATTGAGCCAAAAATGGGCTTCATCACTGAACAAAATTTAACGATGAAATAGCGGATTTTCATTGAGTTTTTCCCATTCACTGAAAATATGACGTAAATTCAAGTCACCTGGCGTCAATTCTTGCACAATTTGAATTTTGTACGCTTTTACGCCAAGTTTTCGAATATGCCAAGCCAAGCCGCTGAGAACGACGACGAATCGATTCCTCACTCTTAGCTACAGCTGCTATAGACTTTTCACTACGTACTGGAGGTGGTCTAACCGGTCGAGTTTTATCCCCTAATGTAATCTGAGACTCAAATTTGGGAATGGTATTGGCAATTGTGGTTTCAGTAGATCGATTATACGCACCGTAAGTTTCTCGAATCGCACGAAAAACATTTCTCACAGAAAGCTGATTTTCGTAATAAAGCTAAACAATTTTGAGACGCTGTTATGACGTGAGGCTTTTCATGATGACTCGCCACACGATACTGAACAAAAATGACAAGGCAATTTGATAGGAGCCACGCGTAATCTGTCAAAAAAAGCCTATTGAAAATCAAACCTGACGATGAATAACCCTATATATGCCTAAAATTAATTGGAATTTGTTCAGTTTCCATTTTGGGGAAGTTACTGGAAAATTCAGGCCGGCTTATAATGATTATTACCATGATTTTTCCATTTGAAAATGCAAATACATACCCAGGTATGTCGTATTAAGACAAGGGTTAAAATCGTGAAATTTAGTTACCTCGCTAAAGATGTAGAGGACGATGAAATTTTTAAGAAATAAATTGCGCTAACACATGGGCTGAAAAGTCCATGTCTATAAAAGCCGTTTTATAGTAAAACATCAATATAGTTGCCTTCGAGGGCGATACACTGATTGAAACGATTTTTCAATCTTTCGATACCAGTTTTGTAGTACGATTTCTGTTTAGCCTCAAATAGGCCTCTGTTTCGGCGATTACTTCTTCATCGGTCTTAAATCTCTTTTCGGCGAGCATTCTTTTGAGGTCTGCGAACAGGAAATTGTCGCTGGGGGCCAAATCTGGAGAATACGGTGGGTGGGGAAACAATTCGTAGCCGAATGCATTCAATTTTGTCATCGTTTTAATCGACAACAACGCAATGTAATAGTCGCTGTTGATAGTCTGCCCCTTTTGGAGATAGTCGATGAAAATTATTCCATGTGTATCCCAAAATACGGATGCCATAACCTTGCCAGCCGACTGTTGAGTTTTTGGTCGTTTTGGACGAGGTTCGTCGCCTGCTCGAAACTCAACTGACTGCCGACTTGACTCTGGTGTGAAGTGATGGAGCTATCCATTGTTTCATCCATTGTCACATACCGATGAAAAAATTCGGCTTTATTGCAGTTGAACAGCTTTGACACTCCTCTGAATCATCAACACGTTGTTTTTGGTCGACTGTGAGCAAATATTCGTGTATGATATATCCAACACGCTCTTTTGATATCTTCAGAGCCTCAGCTATCTCGATCAAATTAACTTTACGCTCATTCGTAATCATTTTGTCGACTTTTTTGATGTTTTCATCTGAAACAGCCTCTTCTGGACGTCCACTGCGTGCATCATCTTCGGTGCTTGTATGACCACTTTTAAATTTTTCAATCCACTTGCGAATGGTTCGTTCGGCTGGTGCACAGTCCGGGTAACACTTATCAAGCCATTTCTTTTCATCGGCTGCATTTTTTCCCATCAAAAAGCAATGATAAATCAACACACGAAATTGCTTTGAATCCATTTTTTTCCACAGTAACAAAAGTTGCTTCACTCACAACGCTATATCTCGAGAACTAATCGTCCGACAGCTGTCAAATTTATACACGTATCTTTTGAAGGTTGGTACTAACTGAAAACTCAGCCCATGAATTATTTCATAAAAATAAATTGGGACATTCTGGAATAATGCCGACATATGAGGGAATAAAGAGAAAAGTATACCAGCCCAATCTTACAGTAATGATACATCAGCTAATTAATAACTTTGTTTTCTTCTAAATATTACAGACACCCTATAAGAAAAAAATTTATTCTTAGAGAAACTCTCTTAACAATAAGTATATTGTCCATGTACATATATTAGATGTTTACGTCAACAGTAAACATTAATTTACAACTTTTATAGATAAGTTTTCGAAATATGCCATAACCTTCTTCTTTGAAGACAGAAATAGTCTAACAATAGTAGAAAAATTAAAACAATATATTGCAATTAAGGAAAAAGTAGGAAAGTTAATTTTTGATTACGAATTTAAATTGAACAATGTATGTTAATAGCATTTTGCTAAAAGGAAAATGTCGAATTTCATACTACAAAACCAGATAATCACACTGGATATTCCAGTGTAATTATGTTATTTAATCCAAAATTAAATGAAAAAACCTTCTTTCCAAGTTCAATAAGCGTTAACATCAAAATAAATCAAGATACAATAGTAAACCTTTTCGGTCTTCAAGATACAACATAAAATAGAAATAAATACGCAACAGCAGAATGACAAACAGAGGGCAAAATTGAACCACTTAGTCGAACAACTTCCAAATTTGTTTACCGAATCCAACAAAAAGTTGACATTCAATACCAATGTCAAGGGTGAAATAAGAACCAAGTCAGACACGCCGGTATATTTAAACTGCTATCCTTACCCCATGTCATTAAGAAGCGAGGTAGGAAAACAAATTGACCAACTATTCAACGATGGGATCATAAGACCATCAAGATCCCCATATAACTCACCAATTTGGGTAGTGCCTAAAAAGCTCGAATCATCTGGGGAAACAAAATATAGAATTGTCATGGATTATCGGAAACTGAATACAATCACAATTTCAGATAAGTACCCAATACCTCAAATTAATAACGTACTATTGCAGTTAGGGCAAAGCAAGTGGTTTTCGGTCTTAAGAGTGGGTTTCATCAGATTTCACTCAAGGATTCGATTTCGTGAAGAACGGAAAGTATGAATTTACGAGGCTGCCCTTTGGCCTAAAGAATGCACCCGCCATTTTCCAGCGAGCTCTTGATTATAGCTTGCGAGAGCATATCGGGGTAAGATATTTCGTCTTTATCGACGAAATTGTCATTCTTGGCAAAGATGAGGAATCACACATCGAAAACCTTGAAACAAATGCCAACTTAAAGGTACAATTGGATAAGTGTTCATTCCTTAAGAACGAGGTCGAATTCCTTGAGTTTATTATATCATCAAATGGTATCAAAACAAACCCAGCCAAAGTCAAATTGTGGATTTCCCAAGCCCTAAAACGTTGAAAGATGTCTCGTTTATTCCTCGGCCTTTTAGGGTACTATCACCGATTTATTAAAGGGTATGCGCATCTGGCAAAGATTCTTACAGCCCTCTTAAGGGGGAAGGAGGCCGCATCGCAAAAAATAGTTTAAATAAAACACCCATCCATCTCAATGACGAAGCTTATAAGGCCTTCAACATAATTAAAAATTCCCTAGTGTCAGACGACCTATTATTAGTCTATCCCGATTTTATTAAGAATTTCAGCTCACAACCGATGCCTCCAACTATGACATTGGAGCAGTTTTAGTGCAAAATGATAGACCAAATAACATTTATATCGCGGACATTCAATAAAACTGAAGAGCATTATGCTACCAATGAACGAAAAATGCTCGCTATCATCTGGGCGTTAAATTTCTTAAGGAATTATCTTTATGGCACTGCTAAGGTTCAGATACTCACGGATCACCAACCCCTTACCTACGCTTTAAGTAACAAGAACAGCAATAGCAAGCTTAAGAGGTGGAAAGCGATCCTTGAGGAGTACAATTATGAACTAAGGTACAAACCAGGAAAAATGAATGTAGTAGCCGATGCTTTTTCTAGACCACCCGTTACTCAAGTAAACTCCTTAACAGGTACTCAGCATAGTAGAGATAGCTGCGATCATAACCTTATGTTATGTTTTAAGAACCAATTAATGATAAGAATCGACAATGTAACAAATTACGAATTTAGCATTCCTTTCCCTACATATCAATGGCACACCTTTACCCAACCGTATTACTCCATAGAAGATCTAATAAGCATTTTCAAAAAGCACCTCAACCCCACCGTAGTAAATGGCCTGCAAACATCAGAAGAATAATGAGAAGAATTCAAGGAATTTATCCAGACCACTTCAAAAATTTTAGAATATACTTTACACAAAAGAGAGTAGAAGACCTGACAAACACTGCACGTCAAGACGAAGAGATAATTAAAGAACACAGAAGAGCACACCAGAATGCACGAGAAAATAAGATCCAGTACTTTCCAAGTATGAATGCCAGAATCAAGAACAACATCAAACAGACATCCAAACAAGCCGGAACTCAAAGAAACACCCAATCCTATATATGCGGGTGAAATCGTTCATATAGAAATCTATTCAACATACATCTCTTAGTATGCGCAAGTCAAAATACTTAAGTCAAAGTCTATTGAAGACATAAGATAACTTCTTCGCGAAATACTTTTCCAGTTTGGCGTACCTATATTGATTGTAATAGATAATGAAAAATCACTTAATTTCTCCTCAATTAATTTCATGGTTGAAGACATAATATCCAAATTTTTAATACCCCTCCTTATACTAGCACTATCAACGTACAGGTAGAGAGGTTCCACTTCACCCTATCCGAGATTATGCGATACCTCAAGATAGAGCCTATAGATAGAGCAGTCTACGGACACAATTATTCAATCCACTCCGCAACAGGTAAAAAACCTCTTGAATTGAAAGTTATAAGCCAGGTGAGATTGTATACGTGAAAATTGACAAACAGGTACAGGTACAGGGAAGAAATAGTAAAGGAAAACCACTTTAAAACAATAACAACAGAATCAGGCAAAATTGTTCATAAAGTTAATATTAAAAGTTGACATTCTCCTTTCAGACTTCTTGCAAGTTTCTGCAGTACAGAAGTACAGGTATTAGACTAGATCAAATCGAAGATAATATCTCTTACCACCAGTACAGCAAAGCTTCAAAGGGGAACTGTGAAACTCGTGCATATACTCGATTTGAAGTCGTACGAAAAAAGATTACAGGAATTATAGCAGAAAATAATACATGATGTAAACAACCACCACCCAATATATCCATTTCTAACTTACTAAATATACCAGATCCAACTCCTACTCAATAGGTTAAAGCAAAGAACAGAATTTCGAAGACCGCTAAATTTTCTAGGTAGCGCATGGAAATGGAAGTCCAGACCATGACGACTACATTATTTTAAAATCTTAAATGAATGACGCACTTTAAAATGAAAATAATCAAGTTGTTATCAATAAATTAACATTTGACAAATTACATGAAATAACAAATGTAACAAATAATATTGTAAAAACTTCTTCGTATGGTACCTTAGTTACAATTTTTTCCCTTTTTACTGGTTTTATTAATGTGGTTTTACAAAGATATTGTTCTGTATTCGGAATGCTTATAGTATATAACAATGTTTGATTGCTTGCAGCAATTTTTATTTCTGCAAATTCAATTGCTTCATCTAAATTTAAATATGGTACCTTATCTCTTACAAAAAGTTCTTTTATTCTGTCTATTTCGCTATTGGATAGTATAAAGGAGTTTATAATTCCGGCATTTGCCCATTGCAATGCGTACTCTACATTTACTACTTCCTTTTTTTACAATGTCTAATTTGTATTTAATATTAGTTATTATTCTGTTTTTTATTTCTTCATCTGATTGGAAAGTTTTTACAATATTATTTGTTACATTTGTTATTTCATGTAATTTGTCAAATGTTGATTTATTGATAGCAACTTGATTATTTTCATTTTAAAGTGCGTCATTCATTTAAGATTTTAAAATAATGTAGTCGTCATGGTCTGGACTTCCATTTCCATGCGCTACCTAGAAAATTTAGCGGTCTTCGAAATTTTGTTCTTTGCTTTAACCTATTGAGTAGGAGTTGGATCTGGTATATTTAGTAAGTTAGAAATGGATACATAGGGTGGTGGTTGTTTACATCATGTATTATTTTCTGCTATAATTCCTGTAATCTTTTTTCGTACGAGTTTCACAGTTCCCCTTTGAAGCTTTGCTGTACTGGTGGTAAGAGATATTATCTTTGATTTGATCTAGTCTAATACCTGTACTTCTGTACTGCAGAAACTTGCAAGTAGTCTGAAAGGGGAATGTCAACTTTTAATATTAACTTTATGAACAATTTTTAAGTGGTTTTCCTTTACTATTTCTTCCCTGTACCTGTACCTGTTTGTCAATTTTCACGTATACAATCTCACCTGGTTTATAATTTTCAATTCAAGAGGTTTTTTACCTGTTGCGGAGTGGATTGAATAATTGTGTCCGTAGACTGCTCTATCTATAGGCTCTATCTTGAGGCATCGCATAATCTCGGATAGGGTGAAGTGGAACCTCTCTACTTGTACGTTGATAGTGCTGGTATAAGGAGGGGTATTAAAAATTTGGATATTATGTCTTCAACCATGAAATTAATTGAGGAGAAATTAAGTGATTTTTCATTATCTATTACAATCAATATAGGTACGCCAAACTGGAAAAGTATTTCGCGAAGAGGTTATCTTATGTCTTCAATAGACTTTGACTTAAGTATTTTGACTTGCGCATACTAAGAGAACTTGTCCAACGCCGTTTGCACGTAGTTTCGTTCGGTGGAATAGATTTCTATATAAACGATTTCACCCGGATATATAGGAATGGGTGTTTCTTTGAGTTCCGGCTTGTTTGGATGTCTGTTTGATGTTGTTCTTGATTCTGGCATTCATACTTGGAAAGTACTGGATCTTATTTTCTCGTGCATTCCGGTGTGCTCTTCTGTGTTCTTTAATTATCTCTTCGTCTTGACGTGCAGTGTTTGTCAGGTCTTCTACTCTCTTTTGTGTAAAGTATATTCTAAAATCTTTGAAGTGGTCTGGATAAATTCCTTGAATTCTTCTCATTATTTCTTCTGATGTTTGCAGGCCATTTACTACGGTGGGGTTGAGGTGCTTTTTGAAAATGCTTATTAGATCTTCTATGGAGTAATACGGTTGGGTAAAGGTGTGCCAGTGATATGTAGGGAAAGGAATGCTAAATTCGTAATTTGTTACATTGCCGATTCTTATCATTAATTGGTTCTTAAAACATAACATAAGGTTATGATCGCAGCTATCTCTACTATGCTGAGTACCTGTTAAGGAGTTTACTTGAGTAACGGGTGGTCTAGAAAAAGCATCGGCTACTACATTCATTTTTCCTGGTTTGTACCTTAGTTCATAATTGTACTCCTCAAGGATCGCTTTCCACCTCTTAAGCTTGCTATTGCTGTTCTTGTTACTTAAAGCGTAGGTAAGGGGTTGGTGATCCGTGAGTATCTGAACCTTAGCAGTGCCATAAAGATAATTCCTTAAGAAATTTAACGCCCAGATGATAGCGAGCATTTTTCGTTCATTGGTAGCATAATGCTCTTCAGTTTTATTGAATGTCCGCGATATAAATGTTATTGGTCTATCATAGTTGGAGGCATCGGTTGTGAGCTGAAATTCTTTAGTAAAATCGGGATAGACTAATAGTAGGTCGTCTGACACTAGGGAATTTTTAATTATGTTGAAGGCCTTATAAGCTTCGTCATTGAGATGGATGGGTGTTTTATTTAAACTATTTTTTGCGATGCGGCCTCCTTCCCCCCTTAAGAGAGCTGTAAGGGGCTTTGCCAGATGCGCTATAAGACTAAGCCTAAGGTGCATTCCTTAGGCCAAAGGGCAGCCTCGTAAATTCATACTTTCCGTTCTTCACGAAATCGAATCCTTGAGTGAAATCTGATGAAACCCACTCTCTCCCACTCGATTACCGAAAACCACTTGCTTTGCCCTAACTGCAATAGTACGTCATTAATTTGAGGTATTGGATACTTATCTGAAATTGTGATTGTATTCAGTTTCCGATAATCCATGACAATTCTATATTTTGTTTCCCCAGATGACTCGAGCTTTTTAGCCACTACGCAAATTGGTGAGTTATATGGGGATCTTGATGGTCTTATGATCCCATCGTTGAGTAGTTGGTCAATTTGTTTTCCTACCTCGCTTCTTAATGACATGGGGTAAGGATAGCAGTATAAATATACCGGCGTGTCTGACTTGGTTCTTATTTCAACCTTGACATTGGTATTGAATGTCAACTTTTTATTGGATTTGGTAAACAAATTTGGAAATTGTTCGACTAAGTGGTTCAATTATGTCCTTTGTTTGTCATTCTGGTGTTGCGTATTTATTTCTATTTTGTGTACTGCCGTGTAGGCACGTTGCTTTATTTTTATTTTAACTTTATCTTTTATTACCATATAGTTTTCTTTGGTGTGGATGATAGCAGAAAGTTATTTTAAGCTATCGTTTCCTAAAATGGCATCAAACGATTTAAGAGAGGGTAAAAGAAAGAATTCTATGTTTGTGTCTTGAAGACCGAAAAGGTTTACTATTGTATCTTGACTTATTTTGATGTTAACGCCTATTGAACTTGGAAAGAAGGTTTATTCATTTAATTTTGGATTAGGAACGATTTCGACACGGATGTAGTTCTTATTAAATCCGGTGTCTATGAGTACTTTTGGCATTCTTCCGCTCTTCATCCTGCATTCGAAATACGGAAGCAGTTAAGCCTAAAATATGTATTTCCGTGAAATCCACTAACTCTTCCTGTGATTCTCTCGGCTCCACATAAGACTCCATATAGTCCGTTAGTGATTGTCCATTATTATTCTCCTCGTTTTCCAAAATCTGTTGGTATTGTATCATGTCTTCAGATTGCTGTTCAATAGCCTTGTGGTATCTGAGCTAGTTGAGGATAAAAAGGAGGTTTGCTTCACTGTGTATTAATTTTAGGATGATCTGAATTTCTGCGAGGAGGAAGAGGAGGAACGACTTGACGATGAGATACGCGACCTTGACCATGGTGAGAAATAGCATATTGGGTTCTATAAATTTGATTGTCAAGCCTTAAACAGAGGCGTAATACTTGTGGTAAATCAGTAGGCTCTCTTATACCAAGCAATCTTGGTAGATCACCTCGTAAGCCTCTAACGAATGTGTCCAAGTCTTTGTCACGATAGGTTTGGATTAAAATGGACAGACTTACGTTGCTGATATTCATACAGACAATTTTATTTAGTATAAGAGACAGCAAACGGCATGGCAAAATTCTTGAATAGAAAGATTTCCCTGTACTAGGCAAGTCATTTGATATTCTAAAGTGGACAAGTCGCGCTTGTCGGCTTAGCGCATTGTAAGGCAGCAAGCAATGCATTTCCAATCCAATGGATTGTTGCACAATTCCAACACTACATGAGCTTGGCCAAATATTTTGCTGCGGATCACACTAAGAATCCCAAAATACTTAGGAGTTCCTTTGATTTCGTCGTAGAGTTGAAGGATTCGGTCAACGCTTTTTTTCCAGGAGTTAAATTCCCCTGGTTGACTTGTAAATTCCTTAAGACAACGCACAACGTCGGGTATTTTATCTAACTCACTATTATTTTGGCGGAATTCAGGGTCAATAATTTGATCGGAAAAGGGGTTGATCATTGACTGGAATATTTGTCTTCCCTCAGTTTGAAGCACTCGATTGACAATACCGGTTATAAGGGAATTTAGAGCTTCGTTTGTGACAACTCCACCAACGTTGGTGGGTGAAGGGAATAGACGAGGATCGAGATTGGGAGCATTTAAAACAGGAGGTCTAATTAATTTTGGATTAGTCATATTCAATTACTTAAGATCGGTTATACGCGCTAAATACAATCGGTAATTGCTAAATTTTTTTTAACTTTTCTTCTCACTCGTAATTCTAAACTTACAATACTTATGGATGCAGTAACATATCCGTCCTGACTTTGGTGTGACTTGGTGGTGAGGCTGTAGTTCAACGATTCCCTTTCGTTCTGGTTTCTGGTCACCAGGGGGCCCTTTTATCACTTTTCACCACACTCGCGTTCGAGCCACAGGGTATGAATTATTCGGCGAAGAAATCACACGCGAATTATTCATGCGACGCGGGCGGTGCTATTTGAGGATCTTTGGTACGGCGGTGCTACTTGAGCACCTTTTGTACCGCAGTGCGAATTAGCGCGGATATGGCGGTGTTACTTGAGGACCTTTATTTCGACCGTACCGTTGAAACCCTGTGGTCCCTGCTCGGGCGCCAGTAAAAGTTTTATTTAATTAAAACTATAAAAATACTCTATATATATATATATATATATATATATATATATATATATATATATATACTCTAATTTATACCTTAATTACTGAGGAGCGAATGAGCCGTAGACACAGGGTCAGCATAGCTCGTCCGGTGCAAGGTTTCATCTTCCAGACAAGTCGCTGATGCTGATGTCGTTATGAGTTTATCCGCGGCGACTGTGGGAAATTGCCGAATTTGATATTATGTTGTGTTAACTCATACAATCAAGAAAAGAAACAAAGACCGCGAAGATTATGAAGAAACAAGAAATATAGGATATATTAAAAGCTATAAATCTCTTCGTCAGAAAGAAAAACCCAAATTTAGGAAACACAATTTACTAATATATTGTACATATATTAGAATAACATAAAACATCCATTTTAGTTTAGATATCAGGACATTTCTCATACTGTTGACAACCTCAGTGACTCAAACAGCACTGACTATTGAGGAGATTAATACAAAAGTCGGGTATGCAGAATCAATTAGTTGGAGATAGTAAATGGGTTCGATATAATATTACACATGCCATAGTTAACAAAACGAAAATTATAAGTATTGTACTATAGATAGATTGGAAATTAGTATTGAGAATTGCAACACAGGGCGAAAAGATTATTTGAAGTAGAACGTAACTTCACTAAGAAATAAAGTACAAACTGTTTTGCCCGAAAGAAGTAAAAGATGACTTATGAACATTGTTAAGAAAGGACTTAAGTGGACAACAGAAGTTACTATTACTATTAACTCGCAAGTAAAAATAAAAGAAAATTTTAATAATTCTTTGATAAGTTTTAATAACCTTAAATGGTCAATGGTCCAGTTTTAATAGCTTTTTGCAAAACGTAACCTGGCTTTCAAATTTATCGCTGAAAGTAGAGGTTTCTTTGGTTTCTTCTTTGCCGTTAATCTTTTTTTTTGAGAGCCCGGCGTGCAGTCCATTCACTAACTGGCTTCTCAATTCTCTTTCCATTCTTCTTGCATCCAGGTTAGAGAGTAGTCGCTTTCGCTCTTTTTTTGTAACAGGAACCTCGATTTTATTACATATCTTTATATTAAGAACTGAAGTTTTTAAACATTTTCCCGCGATGATTCGCTACTTTTTAATAAAAAAAAACACTCTTTCCACAACTTTTTGATCATTTTGATAATGGTTTAATTAGAGACCTCTTTACACAATTAATTATCTACGGGGAATATATGTTATTAAAAAAAAAAAACGGTATATATACTCTTTTAATTCCTTGAAAACCACTGTTATTGTCAACTGTTGCTATAAACGTAGGTAAAAAATCATAAATTATTATTTTTCTCTGCTGCAGGTTTTGTTTTCCCAAGAATCATAAAATCAATGGTTTTTTCTGCAAAGATTTAAGTTTTTTTTTATTATTGTTGCGTTCATAAGATAAAAATAGTATAACGTTATGTTTATACCGCATTTTTTTGAAGAAAAGAGACCTTAATAGTCCGGTAAAAATAGACATTTCAAATAACAAAAATTCCGACAGAGGTAAATTTTGGTAGAGACCTTGGGTACACCAGTAAAAATAAAGTGCCAAAAGTCCACATAGGTCCCATGTGTGCTAAATAAATTTTTCATCTAAAGATGAATCAGCTGTCTCTTCATCCATATCACATGAATTTTCGTCTATAATTCGCAAAGATAACCGAATTCCTTTTGTGATTATCAATTACTTCATATACTATAGTTTAGTGCAATCAATTAAATTTTTTTTTTCAAACAATTTCAATACTGATGTTTTACCCCTTCTGAACATTGCTGATGTAGTATCGCATGTAAAAATAAAAAAATAAGATAAGGCTTTTGCATTTTGGATAAGCAGATAAACTTTTTGAAGAATATATTTCTGTTCGCTGTTGAGCCTTTTTAGGTAAGTAGTATTAACAAATCAAAATCTTCACTAACCCCAAAAGTTGTATTTATTGCATTGAATTGTTCAATTTCTGTTTCAAATATGAGGACATCAGCGTCATTTTGAACTTGTTTAATTGCAATATTTTTAGTGGTCAGCTTATCACTTAACATGGAAATGAAACGATATTTATTATGAATGTTAGCGAGAATTTGTTTTTAGAACTGTCGTAAATTAATCAAAGATAATTTTGGAACAGGAAGATGTGTTCGTAATCTGACGACGTTGTTTTGAAGTCATAATGTTTTTTGTCGAGTCACTATAGCCATCAAAGTCTCTACGAAAATTTAGCTCTGTCGGAGTTTTTGTCATTTGATCACTATTTTTATGTCTATTTTGACCGGACTAAAACGGACAAAACGTCTGAAGACACAAACAAACAAAGTATTAAACGACGTTTCTACCATAAGTATTAACAGAGCAATTTCTGTTTACAAAGTAAACATTTCTTAAATCCTCAAAAAATGATGCCAACAATGGAGATAGACCCGTACTGTAGAACGATTTCTTCTTAAAATATACCCAAAAATAATTTTCCAAATTATAGTAGACGAATTAGAGGATACCCAACATATTAATAATGTTTAAATAAATAAATAAATAATTCCGAAAAATCCGAGAAAGTTTTTATTTTATTTTTGATTTTTTAACAAATAAAGGAATGGCATTCATTATATGAGTGATAATATATTATTTTAAACAATTTTTTTTTTTCTAATTGAATCATAGGTTATAGTTCGATCCCTTTTTTGAAATAAACTTTTCAACAATTTCATTAATTTTTCATTTAGTAAATGTAAATGTATATTTTTGTTTTACTCTGTATTTTAAGGCGGAAAATCTTCTGTTGGATTCTAATATGAACATAAAAATTGCTGACTTTGGGTTTTCAAATATGTATAAGCGTGGGGAACTTCTATCCACATGGTGTGGATCACCACCTTATGCTGCACCAGAAGTGTTTGAGGGAAAAAAATACACTGGGCCCGAGATTGATATTTGGGTAAATAAATAATAAAATAATTACACTAAAATAAATCATAAAATCATAAGTATGTATCATACATAAATTTATTCATATACGCCAATTAAGTATTTAAGTATTTTTAAGTAATTTTTTTTAAATAAAATTATTGATGAATTCACATTAATATTGTTACTAGTCACTGGTGCAGTAAAATAAAATAAAATTTTTATTGCTTAATTATTTAATATTTTACTCCAGTCATTCTTAGCTTTAAACAGTTGTGCGGCCTTACTGCACGCAGTAATGTGTGCAACAACGTAGGTAAGAAACAAATGCATAAGTATTACATATACATATGAATCTATACCTATATGACATTATTTCGCATAAATTGCTGACTCGTATAAGTATATACGCATGTACTATATGAACATTCGACAAATAAATTTTAATTGGATCGTAATATTACTTTGAAATGAATTTGAAGAGACGTAATATAATTAACTTTTTATAATATGTAGTATGTTTGTATAAAAGAATTAATATATAGGCAAAAGAAAAGGTTTCATTAGTTCTAACATGTTGCCACAACTTTTTAGAAATCGTTCTCTAATGAGAATAATTTCAAATGCAATACAATATTTCGTATCAGTAGCACTCAGACCAAAGATCACTTTATTATTTTCATGTATTATGTACAGGGTGTCCGGTGCTAGAATAAGGATAAACATTTCGAATTATACTAAGTGTCTATCTACACTTGCCTACCGATGAACGTCATTACACAGTGTCCAAACAAAAAAACCCTTCTTTTGGCCTGTTCACTTTGGCATGGGCATCAAAATCCTTCTCATGAACGTCATGTTCACATTTTCAAAGGAACGAAAACATTTTGGCGAGCGGATCATTTTTAATTTTTAAATATAAGCAGTTGACCTGAACCATCTCTTTTTTTCTCCTTTACACTTTAGGGATCAAAACAAAATGAAAGAACGTGTGGGAAATGGAACGATATGGGAAGTAACCCCTCTTCTTTCCACATAAATAAAAAGTTTTTCCACTCTTTCCGACAATTTTCCTGCCCACATGTGAACAAGCACATAAGTTTTATTTTAGAGATATTCCTATCTTCATACCACACGAATCACCACGAACTCCAGAATCCCCTTTCGCTTAAGTAACAGGTAACAACCTCGACAAAACCGTTACTATTTTACCAAAAACTATCTTAAGTATACAGAGATAAAAAACCTTTAGATTCCTTATCAAGCCAACACCTTTTATAGAATTACCGAACAATAAGACCATTCGCTGCGCTCTCCCCTCCGGACTCCTAGAACCATTGTGTCATATCAGTTAATTACTCGTACATCCACCACAGTTAGAATAAAGATTCCTAAAAAAAACCGTATGGCAATACGAGAAAGCCAATTGGAGCGGACTTAGCAACTTCTTTGGAAATTTTAACTGGTCGTTATGCTTCCTCGAAAATGACGGGGAGACCGCTGCAGGTATGATCACAGACACTATTCTGTTTGGAATGAAATCCTTTATCCCTCATTGGATGAAGAGTATCAAATCAACCTGACAGAGGAAAACCGGAAAAACTTCAAACTAGTCAGGAATGACTGAAACGCCCTTCTTAAGTTTGCGAAATACGACCAAAAATTGAAGCAAAAAATACTCCAATGTCCCACAGATAGTAAAAATATTTTGTCGTTCGTCAAAAACATTAGAAGTTCTGCCTCATCCTCCATCTCAACGCTCATTTATAATGACATTCCAGCTGTCAGCTTTTTGGACAAGGCCAAACTCCTTGCTGGACACTTTGCGGCCAGATCTGCACCTACATTTCAGTGCGACGAATCTTCAATGAGACGAAACCACTTTCGCACTCGTGTAGTAGCAAGAGTACTTAAAGATCTTATTATATACAAATCTGCTGGCCCAGATGGTATTAACTTTACTTATTCGTAAGAGGTGTTCTTCCTCGCTAGCAAAACCGTTGCGTAAGCTTTTCTACCAATTCTACTCTTTAGGACTCTTTCCGAGCAGATCGAAAACGCCATTTGACCAGCCCGGCCCTAGAAAAGGCGAATCTTCTTCCCTTTCTTCCTACAGACCCATTGCACTTACGTCTCTTCTTACCACGAAAACGTGAAAACTTCTCAATAACCGGCAGTATGGTTTTCGTAGCAACAGGTCCACTGGTGATTTGATGGCATATATAACTGAAAAATGGAACTAAAGCGTACATTAATCTGACGAAAGCAATATAGTTGCACTTCATATTTACTATATAAAGCATTTGAAATCATCAGGCTCTTCTGTCAAAAATGCGTGCTTTTGGAATCGATGACTCTCTTCGTCAATGAATTACCTTCAGTTGAATTTGTCTGTCTCTGTGACTCTTTTTAGTTTTCATTAAAGATCTCTTATCTGTTACTTCTAATCCAATACATTCCTTTGCTGATGACAGTACTCTCGCTTTTCATATTCGTTCATCGTTTGTTCATGGCCATGTTCTTCGGCTGTAGAACGAGAACGGCAGCGTAAGTTTAGCTCATTCAGTTCCGATATTAACAGCATAACCAGTTGGGGAACTATCAACAGAGTGGAATTTAACGCTTCTGAAACTCAATCGAGCACTGGTGGTAGAAATAGCGATAAAACAAATTGAGACAGGAGACTTTACGTCGCTCTTCGAGGGTGTCTATCGACTGACTGATATTAGTTTCACCTATGATTTTTATCGTTTTATGATTTATCGCAGTAGCATTCCGCCTGTTCAAACTTTTAAACGTGACGCCCGTCTGAAGTCCATTTTCGGACGTACTCTAAATTATCGTGAATTGTTCCTAAGCCTTACAACTCACATATAGAATGCCCTGCCGGCTCTCTATTTTCTGGTTGTTATAACTTGCAAACACAAAAAAATATGTTTTTTTTTATATTCTTAAGACTAATTACAATATTCGATCTTACTGCTATTTATACTATCTTGGATGCGGTTGTTATCGTATTGTTGTTTATGTCAATTATGCAAACGCATCGGATTATTGTGTTGAAGTATGTTTTCCGTATTGCAAGATAATGAAGCATGTTATCGTTGTTTACCTGTTTTCGAATTTCAAAATTACTGTTTTTGCTTATTGAAACATGTTGTCGTTGTTAGCGTTTGTAGTGAGAGATAACGAACATGTGCCATTGTTTATGTTTGTAGTGAGAGATAACAAAGAGATAGACAGGTAGAGAACCTACGCTATTAACACCCCTTCTTCTTAAAATGAAGCGTCCTCGATTTTGATTGAATTTCTTCTTGTCAGAGTCAAAAATTCTGCTTCTTATATTTCGTTGATTCCCTGCCTTCTTGCTATTGCTCTTTTTACTTTGTAGCATTCATAGAGTTTGGATGTGCCATGGATGAGTAATGCCATTATGAATAGCCCCAGGATGAGATAAATTAAGTATTGTATGGGATGTTCTTCGACTGGTATCAGGAAAGTTGATATTTTTTTGTATGTTGCTGAATTTGTAATCGGCATATGATTCGATTAGGTGCAGGACGTCTAGTTTGTCGTCATGTTGTTTGAGTATGACATTTTTGAATTCTTGTTGATGGTTGATATATTATTTCCCATCAACAGTTGTGGAGTAGTTGAACTGTATTAATTTAGGTCCGTCTATTTTTACACTATACCAGGTATGCTCGTAGTCTGTGATAATATTCCCGCTTTCGAGTATTTGGAGTGGTTCATTGTTCTCGTGTATAACTTCGCATTTTGCTGCCTTATTTTCTAATATATTAATAGTACAATTGTCTGGAGTCTTAATTTTACATATAAGAGTAAATATATTGTTGCATTTTGATATCTTAGGATCTAACAAAAGTTTCCCTTAATTGCTAGTGGATATATGTAGATTGAATAAATTACATTTCAATTTTAATATTGGATATTTATAGATAGTTATGATTGCATGATTAAAATAACAGATGTGTATATCGGCATATTCTAAAATATTTATAATAGGTAAGTCTAATACTTCATTAGATATTATTTGTTTAATGTCTTTTAAATTTAAAGTACCTGAATAAAAATTTAAATTTTTAGCAAAATTTATTGTATTAGCAATAGAGGTTAGTTCGTTGTATACTTCTGTAAGAACTAGATCGTCTATTATGGCTTAAGTGTCCAGAGTTTCTAGTATTTTCTCAAATTGTGACTTTTTTTTTTTTTTGATTATTGTTGTTTTTTGTTATCAATTTAGTTTTGTCTTGATTTCAATGAAGTCATCGTGATCGGTTGTACCTGTTATAAGCTTAAGAGCTGATCCTAGAGAGTTAAGTGACCGTCTAGTATTTGTTCTGTTGAATCTTTATATGCGAATTTCGCTATATTTTCATAAGGAAAGGTTTACTATATGGTATAGAAATGTAGTGTCTTGAAAAACGTATACAGGATCTGTTTCTATCATTACGTTTTTTCTGTTTCTTAGCTCGGTTAGATTGTCGCAGAAAGCGGTATAGATAAAAAATAAAATTATCGTTCCTTGCATGATTGCGCTCGTATATTATCCTTATGTATAATTGTACCGTGGTTTGTAAGTATATTACTACCCCTATCTTCGTTTACAATGTGTTTGGCGTATTTCGGCACGTTTTTTATTGGACTGTGTGTTTTGGAGTAAACAATGTCTCCTTTTTTGTATGTGCACTTGCGTTTTTTATTATGGTATGAAAGTACCTTATTTTGTTTTTTTTCTAGTTTTTGTTTGATGTCAGGAAACACTCGTCGATTAAAAAACACGTCCTCGGGTTTTTCTCCTGTTACTGAATGGATTTTTTTATTGTATTGTCGTGCCGCGTTAAAAATTTCTTCTTAAGGTGAAGAATTATTTTATTGTGTTAGGACTCTGGTGAGTTCGATTAGAATGCTGTGTAAACGCTCGACTTGACCGCTGGTTACCGAATGGAATGTTACTGTTACTATATGTACAATTTGTAGTTTTTCATACACTTGTTTGCTGCATGTGCTAGTGAATGCTAATTCGTTATCGGTCATTATGGATTTTGCATTGGGGTAAATTTGTGATAAGATTCGGTCAAGTATTTATGTGCATTCTCTTTACTCGGGATTTCGCGTATGTAATTCAATATTTAGAGTATTTATCAGTTGTGGTAATATATGTTTCCATTCATGTAAAATAAATCTAAATGAATATGTTCGCCCACAAGATTTGGTATAGGTGTGGCATTGATTGGTTGTTTGTTTGGTCTGCGTTCGTATTTATTTTTTAGGCAGATTTCACAGTCTTGTGCTTCCTTTTTACACATTTGGTGTATAGTTGGCCAAAAATATGTAGTTAGTATTTCTTGGGCAAGGTTTGTTGAAGTCGAGTTGGAATAATTCGACTTGTGCTTGTAATGCATCCTTTATTTTAGTTAAAGCCTAGAGTGCTGGATGATGTAGATTAATTAATATTTTTGCGCTTTGATTTTTATTTATACTACCATTATCCCCACACAAAAATGTAGTGAAATTGCGTCGAAATTCTGTATAAATTTCCTATAGTAGGTGGCTAAGAGCAGTTCTTTCTTATTTTTTGGGGTTGGAGAATCTTTTATAGTTTGAATTTTGTTAGGATCTACAGTTATTTTGTTATATTTAGTTATATGTCCGAGGTATTCTATTGAATCCTGGAAAAAATGTGATTTTTCGTTTGAAATTTTTATATTTGCATTGTAGAGTGCACTTACTATTGTACGTATGTGTTCCATATATTCTTCGAGTGAGGAGGAATAGTATATATGAGTACATCGTCAATATAAACGCACGCGAATTTGCCAATATATGAACGGTTGTTATCGTCTACGCATCGTTGAAATATAGACGGTGCGTTCTTTAAGTCGAACGGCATTCTAAGGAATTCATACTTTGCGCCATGCACACTGAATGCGGTTTTTTTCCTATCTGATTTTTTGATTGAGATTTGGTGAAAACTCGACTCTAAGTCTAATGTCGTAAAAATGTTTGCTATACCTAGATTTTGAATAGTCATTGCAACGTCTGGGATATGGTATCTATCAGTGATAGTCTGAGCATTAAGCTTCAGAAAATCTACTACCATGCATCTTTTAGGTTTCCCTTCATTATCGGTAGCTTTTTTTGCGACGGTCCAGATTGGAGAGTTGTATGGACTTTTACTAATATTTTATTATTTATAAATTCGTTATCTGCGATTGAATACAGGTATTGCTTCACTCAAATAGGATCTTCGGATTTTGTCCTTATTGTACCTTGTATTGCTGTAGTGAACGGTAGGACTTCGTTTGTATCATTATTTGTTCGTATAATATTTTCAATATCACTTTTATATTTGTCAATATTAACTGTATAATTTACTTTTTGTTCGCTACTCTCATTTGTTTTATATTTATATGTAAGTTTATACTCAAAAAGATTAATTTCTGCTTCTATTACTCTAAGACCGTGTTCATATCGAACTCCTCTAAAGCTTCGGTTTCAAAAAATGCTAAATTATGTACTAAATAGTACTAAATAGTACTAGTGTACTGATTTTTTTGGCTTTGGTGAAAGAGTAACCATGAATCGGTTTGATTTTTGCTGGCCTTATAGGTATAGATATTCCTAATTTACACTTTGAGCTATTATAATTATTTGTCGCGCCTGTATTTATATATTAAAATATTAACGGATGTACCTGTTTCTTGGCAGCCTCTTTGTAGGCATGACAATCCGTTTATTCTCCTAAAAAACACTTCCTGTTTTGTTGGTATCATCGGCGTGTAAGGTGAGTGATTGCAGGTCTTCATCTCCAGTTTCATGACGGTACTCGTTCACGTTTTGCTGTATGCTGGTTTTCTCAAATTACAAGTTACTGTTTTTGCTTGTTGAAACATGTTGTCCTTGTTTACGTTTACTTGAGAGATAACGAACATATTGTCGTTGTTAACGTTTGTAGTGAGAGATAACGAAGAGATAGGTAGGTAGAGAACCTACTTTATTAACTTCCGCGCTGTATACTGTTAAGTTACGATTGTTCCTTATGTAACCACACATATATCACCTATATCAACACATATATCATTGTGTTAATCTTTTCTTGATTCCCATAAGCACATTCCTCAAACTGTAATCCTAAACCTTATAAATTTTCTCATCCATTTATTTTAATTGTAATATTAAACTTTATTTTTGATTACACAAACATTTTATTCCAATAAAAACTTAAGAAATTTGTAAAAGAGTTTAGTTGAAATAAAGTCGAAAAGAGAAGTAAACTTGTTTTTTTAAACTTTGCAAAGGTTAACACCATAGTCGTAGTTGCAATTCTGGGATTGAGTTTTTGATTTAAAACTAGCGAGTGCAAACCAAGTGAAAATTGATATTGTAGTGCAAAAGAATATTGCAATTAGCTCGGTACGTGAACTCAATCCCACATCAATTGCATATTGATGTTAGTAAAGTGAATGGACAATAACACTCAAAAGCATTAGTGTCGAATTTTAATTCCTTAGCCCTTGAAGAACTTACAAATAAGAATAGTGTATAAACCAACTATGCGGACAAGACAGCCAATTGCCATCTAACGCCTGTAAGCACGTATGTAATCACTTACTTTGTTTATATCCCCAATATATATATTAAATATTAATATAATGTTATTTCTTGATTGGAAAATGTGACCACATAATTTAAAACAAATCTGAGTTTCTCTGTAATCAAATATTATTATGTTTATTATAACTTCTTACAACGTAACTTACACTAAAATATCACCTGTAATCAAAGAAACGACATTTAATGTTAATAAAATATGGTAACGTTTCCTTACCATGGAAGGTTTTTTTGCCGTTCTTTGTTTGATTCTTAGAGTTAAGTAGAATTGTTTTGAAGTGTGGTCCGTCATGTTGACATTTAACAGACTCACAGGGTGATCAATTAAATTTAAAGAAGTGAATTTTCTTTACATATATACGTACAAAATATGTACATACGATGGCGGTCCCAGAAGTACCCGGCCTGGAAAAGACATGGCGGTAGTTGTTTAAAAATATATATTGGAAAGTACGCAGTCTATAAAGCATGTATTTCAAGTTTGAAAGCGCCACATTGTTTAGTATTTGTTTGGCAGCCATCAATAGTGAACATTGTTAGTAAATTTGTGAAAATGGAGAAAATTGGTCATCGTTATATGATAAAATACTTTTATTTGAAAGGCCTTAGCCCAACCAACTGAACTGGATTCTGCTCTGGGTGAGTCTGCTCCTTCGTTTACAACAGTAAGAATTTGGGTTGCTGAGTTTAAACGAAGCCGTACGAGCTGAGAAGATGAGCATCGAAGTGGTCTACCAAATGAGGTGGCGACTCCAGAAATGGTGAAGAAAATCCACAAAGCGGTACTGGATGATCGTCGACTGAAAGTGGGCGATCTAGCAGACATTGTAGGCATTTCAAAAAGTGCGGTACATCGCATATTATTTGGAAATTTGGACATGAGAAAGCTGTGTGCAAGATGGGTGCCAAATCAAAATCAAACTTTTTGAACATCGCTGGGAAAAGTGTATAGACCTAAAATGTTTAAAAATAAATAAATTTTTTTACAAAATGTTTGTGTTTTCTTTGTTGGGTCGGGTATTTCTGGGACCGCCCTCGGACCGCCGCGGTAAATGGAGCCTCTATCAAAATCTTGAGTAATGATTTAAAAGTAAAAAATGGAAGTAACATTAACAAAGTAATTAATGCAAAATGCCGGATGCTATTATAGATCTACCCAAATACGACGGGTACCCCAGACTTTTGTTTGACTTCATAAAAAATGTTGAAGAAATTTTAGAGTTAATGAAACCTATAAACAATACCCCTTATGTAAACATAATACTTAGAGCAATCAGGAATAAAGTAACTGGAGAAGCCAATGAAGTACTAAATATGTTCGTTACACCTCTTGATAGGGCTCAAATAAGAAAAAAGTGATATTACAATATTCTAATAAACGGAATGTAACATCTCTCATAAGAGATCTTCATACTCTTAAGCAAAACAATAAAAGCATAGAAAAATACTATTCATAGGTAATAGAAATTCTCTCAACACTAACTAACCAAGTTCATATATATGAAAATAATCCAAATGTAATAACTGCCAAAACAGATCTCTTCACAGAAATGTGCCTTAAAACATTCTTGGCAGGGATAGAATCTTTAGGCTCTACAATCAGAGCTATGAAAGCTGAGAATCTCCCCGAATAAAACGCTTTCTATATGAAATATTCCACTTATACTCAACTCACCTTCCCACCAGGCACAACGCCTTACATACAAAAAAATACATAAAATAAATAGTAAAGAAACAACCAGTATACACACCTAAAGGTTATGCAACATTTTCCAATTCCTTCAAATATTAAAAAATATATTAATTAACCAAATTAGTTCCCAATTCCTCATTCTCAGCAACAACGTTGTCATGATGGAAAATTATTGCCTCGTGTCTGGTCGCATATTCCGGGCGTTTTTCGGCTACTGATCTCTTCAAGCGGATTAATTGTGTTCGGTAGCGTTGTCCATTGATGTTTTCACCCGGTTTTCAGCAGCTCATAATGCAGCACACCCATCTGATCCCACCAAATACAGAGCATTACCTTCGCGCCATGGATATTCGGCTTTACCGTTGATTTGGCTGGTTGGCCTGGTTTCACATATGATTTTTTGCGCTTGAGGTTATCGTAATGAATCCATTTTTCATCTCCAGTTACAATCCGATGCAAAAATGACTTCCTTTTATGGCGTTCCAGCCGCATTTCGGACATGCAAAACCGCCTTTCGACGTCTCTCGGCTTGAGTTCATGCCAATTTCCTTGCTTTTGAAAATATCCAGCTGCTTTTATACGTTTTGAAATGGCAGAGTGACACCCAAAGATTCTGCGAGCTCTTCTTGTGTTTGGCAACAATCTTCATAGAGTAATGCTTCCAGTTCTTCATCTTCAAACTTTTTTGGCTGCCCAGGACGTTCATCATCTTCCAAAGCCAAAATCACCACTTTTAAATCGTGGAAACCACTTTTGGCACGTTAGTTCAGCTAGCGCATGTTCACCATAAACTTCCACCAAAATACGATGACTTTCGGCAGCAGTTTTCTTCATATTAAAGTAATGAAGAAAAATTCCCGCAAAACCACTTTTTCAGACGCAAATTTCAACATATTTGAGTGAAAAAAAAAATTATTGTTGTTTACGCTTCAAATGAATGACACATACTGAAATGACGTACAATGACAGTAGCTTTCCAATGCATGTTCCAATGAAATAATAACAATGGAATAATACAAGTTACGCTATTAAGTTAAGTTATAGACCCAATAAACAAATTACACTCGAAGAGTTCCCAAAATTTAATATAACCCAAAAACTTGAATTCTTAGTTTTTGAATTCCATAATTACGTCGACGGTCTTATAGGTATTGATACTCTTAACACAATCTACTTGAAACTTTTGTAAATCTTAATGGAAACATTCTAGAAATCAAACACTACTATTTCCCTTTATTTTAAACCAAATTTTTCATCTAAAGTATATAATGTACCGGCAAATTTTAAAATCACTGCACGATTACCAGTAGACATACAGGATGGAAAATTTACATACCAACAACAAAGATTCTAGAAGAAATCTCCAAATCTATTAAATGATACTGCCAAGCAGAAGTGATAAATATTACAAATAAGGATCAAACATTTTTTTTTTAGAACAGCCCCTTAGAGTCGAAGAAACTAAAACTTTTCAGGAAATAAATAGTTTCAATATCCAACACATAGCATCACAAACAATTCGCACTAATTGTTATAATCTAGAAAAACTCTTAACACTACACCATCTAAACGAAGAAGAAAAGAAACGTTTAGGTAAACTCTGTAGAAATGTTGACGTTATCTTTTTCAGGAAAAAACATAGCATTAACCTTCACTAACGAAGTAAAGCATCGTATTATAACTAACAACGATATACCTGTTTATACCAAATTTTACAGGTATCTAGAAATTCAAAAACCCGAAATCCAATCTCAAATTCAAAAGCTGTTAAAACAGCGAATACTTCGGCCAAGCTACTCACCATTGGGTAGTCCCATTTGAATAGTCCCAAAAAAATCGAAGCTTTAGGCAAACGTATGTTAAGTGGAAAATGGTAATCGATTATAGAAAAATAAATAAAAAAACTATAGGAGATCGTTATGCGCTCCTAAATATATTGGATATATTAGATACGTTGAGACGCTGCAATCACTTTAAAACCCTAGATTTCGCATCTGGCTTCCACCAGATCATAGATGAACTTACATAGAGAGCAAACTTTCTAGATATTAGAAAATCAAAACCTGTTTTTTACCCTGTCTGTGAATACGTGTGAATCGTCATCAATGCCCCAGCAACGTTCCAGTAGGTTAAGGACAAGGCCCTAAGGGAACTTCAAGGCAAAATTTGCCTTGTTTATATGGACGATATCGTAATATTTTCAAGCTCCCTTCAAGAGCATATAGAGAACTTGCACAAAGTCTTTTGAAAGCTATGAGAGGCCAACTTAGAATTTCAAAACAACAAATCACAATTTCTTAAAAGGAAATTCTTTTTTCGGTCATGTTGTAACACTAAATGGTGTTAGGCCTAATCCTAACAAAACAGTGCTATAAAAAATTTCCTATTGCCAAAACACAAAGACAAATCAAGTAATTTTTAGGACTTTTCGATTACTACCGAAAGTTTATCAAAGATTTTGCTCACATAAGAAAACCACTAACAGAATGCCTTTGAATTATACACTTGCTCCCGGCGCATTACATCGACGTTCCTTTATATGGCACTTAAAAACTAAAAAGTAACAAAAAAAAAAACAAATGACTAGGTATTGAAAATTCCTAACAATAGTTACCATATCCCTATACATACTATAGCTATTCACTTAAGCCTCTGATCCGCTTAATGTTTATATGATACTATATAGGTAGAAGCAGAGCACTAGCCATAGTGATTATAAGAAAAGTAGGATTATGAGCCTATTTAGAATTGAGGAGTGGCTTAAGAATTGCTGTGACCATTTTGGCTTAAATACGCTGCGGACATGTTTGTTGAAACCGAGTCTTTTATGAAAGTGAATACCGAGGTATTTGACTTCATCTCGTAGTGGAATATTGTTTCCATTGATCTCTAGTTCCAGGGTCTTATTTTCTTTTACTGCAAGATAATGTCCTTTCCCGCTTACATTTCTGAATCAAGTTAGACCACATTTAGCTGTATTAATTTTTAGCTTCCACTTTTTGAAGTATGCTATACAAGTCGGTAGTTTGTCTTTAATCTTATTAAGCGCAACATTCGGCCTTTTGTCACTTGCTAATATCAGAATGTCATCTGCGTATAAAATAGCACTAGGGTCATCTTATGTTTTGGTTATGGAAAGAAAAATCATGTGCATATGGTAGATTAGACAGCTTGAAGTTACACAAATTAACAAATTTTCACAAAGTCAAAAGCTTTTTCTAAATCTATATCAAGATTTACCGTGGATATCCTGATTCTTAAGTTTTGAATTATTTTATTGTGCAGTACCAGTGAGGCATATTCGGTTGAATGACCCTTTTTGAAACCAAACTGGTTACTTGGAATAATGTTGGAGTGCGAGTGCGAGTACATGATATTCAACTGCTTTGCAAGCCTTTTATATCCCTTGCTCTCTTAGACTTAGCTATTGGGAATATTTTCCCTTTTTTCAAAATTGAAGGGAAATAGATGTGTCAAGAGAAACAAACTTACACTATTTGGGGATGTAAATGCTTGCGCATTGTTAAGATTTAATAATACAGTATCCACCACAACATAACTTCTTACCAACAATCCACTAGTAACGCACCGGTAGAGCGAATGCACTCTACGTTAACAGATATCGACCCATATATAATAAAAATAAAAATAGAGACCATGAAGATATACTTCTTATATAAGACTATAACATATAATAATGAAATTCATTCTGCAACAAAGTTGATCCCCTTCGAATTATTTTATGGTCGAACACATAAGTTCAAAAATCTTATCTACATATAATAGTATACACGATTATTAAGAAAAGCTTAAGAAATTTCAGGATCATCTTTATGAAACCATTAACGAACAAGCAAAAAAATAGGTCACTCAAAATATTGAAAAACTAAATAGGACACGAGAAATTCTTAAAACTATAAGTACAGGAGGAACAAAATAACACCTAGGTTCACCAGGCATTTAATTAGGAAAAGCAATAAGGTTGCCCTTATTACATCTAAAGATAAATCATAAATCAAAAACTTAACGAAAACGTAAATTTCAGGTTTCTAACAATCAGGGCACAGAAAATAGAGATACAGGATCTAGCCAATAGTAAAGGATTATTAGCTCTAAATCTAAAGCTAAAATCATAGGACAGTACACCACTCTATTTCATATAATAAACTTAGACCAGTATGCAAAAAGCATTGACAAAATATAAAGATCAATAGAAACAATAAAAAGAAACGAAAACTTTGAAATAGTAACTGAAACCACTTACCTTAAATTTAGTGACTTAAAACGTCAACTAGATATTTTACTCCCAAGAAAAATTAGCAAAAGAGGACTCATAAATGGTTTAGGCTCCTTAATAAAACTCATAACATTGAATATGGATGCAAATGATGCAATATCTATAAAAAATAAAATCAACGCACTTAAGTAAAACCAAAATCAAGTTCAGCAGACAATTTTAGAATGAACCATGTTTAATAAAGTAATGACAGAACGATTCAATAATATAACAAAGCACATAAATGCACAACAGGAAATATTAGAAAACTATCATAAGAAACACCAAAAAGAATTCATAAAGGTCAGGATAACTTCCAATATATCCAATACCTACACCAAATTAATTTTATTATTGATACACTTAAATTACAACTTCAGGATATTGCAGATTCCATAAGTCTAGCAAAGGCAAAGATTTTTTCTAGGCAAATCTTCAATCCTCTTGAAATAGACTATATTGTTATGCCTGATCTGGCATAGTTCTTTTTAAAATTGTATCTTAACTCACACGCGGACTGATTGTGTGGGAAGGGTTTTTTCCATCAGCTCTACCTTTGTGTATTTGGAATTGGAAAAATGATAGTGCAGTTGAGCACTAGCACAAACAACGAAAGAAAGCTCAAAAGCGAAATAAAAACGAACGAATAAGTGACGACAATTCACAAAAATAAAGTAATTTAAACGCACAACAAATTTTAGGTGTATTCAAGGTTTTATTTTTATCTCATTTAAGGTTGCTATTGAATGAACTCACAGACTTACTCTACTGTAAGTTTTTATAGCTGCAATCTGCTAGGTCTTCTTCTTGAGCACACTTGCCTCTACTAATGTTTTGGGCCTTTGCGTTACTACATACGCACCTAATTTTTAGTGTAATCCATTAACTGTCCTTTTGAGTCCTCTTCTTCGTTCTAATGTTTCTACTCTTTGTGTGTATAACATTACTGTTTCATCTTTCTTCTGCCTAATACTTATTAGTTCTCTATGAAATTGAAGGCAACTATGTGGTTCCCTGAAGACACCATATAATTCCTTCTTAAGAAATTCCCAACTCGTTATTTCCTTATTCATTAGAATGATCGTAGCATTGCCACGAATCCTAGTTTTAATGAATTTAAAAAGGATAACTTTTTGGCTTACTGAGGCTAACTCGATTGCGTCGTTGCACGCATCGACAAAACTGAACACCTCTTCACTACTATTAATAAAAGTAGGAATGAAGGATGTAATACGTTTATTGGGATTTCCGACATTTTTATTTTTCGCGAATGTTCTCTTAACTCACTTATACTACCTTGTTCTACACTGAATTCTGTGTCGCTATTTATGTCACTATCACTACCACTGACTGAAATAAAGGCCTGCCTAGTCACCCAATCCAATAGTAAAATTCTATATTTAAAAATACTAACATTATTGCAAACAAATTTAACATTCCACCTTATACCCCTTCCTATAAGTAAAACCCACACAATCCATATACCCAAACCCTATGCCTTCCTAAGTGAGTTATATATAAAATTTATTGACAAAGCATGCGCAAAGATAGAAGAGATGTCCTACTGCTCGAATTAATAGAATTAAATAGTTGCATTGCCTCCCTAATCCAAAACACACCAGCAGTATGCAACCTCAGCAAGAAGCGGCAACAGCGGATAATCCAGCCAGAAGACAACTATTTAGTATTAATCAACGTCCCACCAAAACAGATAAAAACAATGTGCGGAATTCCTGAAAAGTTTATATCAGGAACAGTTTTAATTTAAATACACTACGAGGATTGTAAAGTGACCATTAACAATCAGCCCTAACACGAATTCTATCGCAATCGAAAATTTATTACGAATCCCGAAAAATTTATTACGAATCCCGAACAATTTATTACGGAATCCATTCGTAGTTTGAAATCTGTTACGATTTTCGAAATTCGGGAATTTCGGTATCACGGGATTCAAATGAAATGGAAATTTTTCGTTTTTTTCTATTTTAATTATTTGTATCGGAATCGCTATTCCGTTCAAATTGTGTGATAGCATTTTTTTTGTAATTTGTGTCGTAACTTCGATTCGTAGATTTGCAACGAATGGATTCTGTGATAGGGCTGAATATCAATAATACAAGCAAGCCCCACATTTTTTTGAAAAAAATTCACATGATTCCTTCATCATTTATTCCATTAAATTTAACCGAAACAATTGAAGAATTAAATCTTGAAAAATTAGAAGAATACCAATTCAAAAACAGTAAATGAATCAATATCCTCAAAATCAACACAAAACAGCAAAACTACTCCTCTGCATTCGAGGCGTCCATCATCATCATCTTAACAATCATAGTTCTAACGTATTGGCATCAACAGTTACAACTAGGAAAGGATACAGATTCAGGGACAAAGCCTCAGTTCAAGGGGGAGAATTTACGATTACTCCTTAGGTAACCTCAACACTTATGTCATTTCCATATGTAATTTTAATCTTTTGTTTATTCCCATAAACACATTCCACAAATTTGTTTTAATTGTAATACTAAAGTTTTGCATATTTCTGTTTTTGATTACGCAAACATTTTATTCCAATAAAAATCTAAGAAACTTGTAAAAGAGTTCAGTAGAAAATAAAGAATGTAGAAACAAAATCGAAAAGAGCAGTAAACGTTGTTTTTTTTTTAAACTCCGCAAAGGTTAATACCATTACTCGCGCTTATTATATAAAAAAAAATCATATACAAGGCAAAGAACATGTACGAGTATAAAAAGGAAGGAAACATTTTAATAAAAAGCAGTTAGAATTATTACTTTCGCCTTTAAGCGTTTTTATTTTTAATCTCAAAGAAAAGTCTGGGAAGAAAAATTCCCTTTTTCTATTTTCCTGTGACAAAATTGGAGCAGTCGGTAGGAGAACTAAAAATCATTAATTATCCGTAAAAAAATCGCCATGTCCGCGAGTAAAATAATCAGTGAAAAGAAACAAAAAATTAATACATGCGACTAAAAATAATTAACCTTACCATTCGCAGAATCTTACGAAGGAATATTTTAGTAGAAAGCCCTCTTCAAAAAAAAAAAAAAAAGGAAGAAACTGTGAGGGAAAAAAATCTATAAGTTATGATTATAAAAAAATCAATGAATCCAGCAAACCTATCATTAGCAGCCGCAGAAACAAATATAACAAGATTCTTGGACATTAATGTATTGACGTACTTAGAGAAAATCCAAGAATTCGATGGAGGAAGAAGAAAAAAAAAAGAAGTTTTTTCAACATTCTGCGCAAAGGTAAATGATATCTTACCTACATTGCTTCAACAAGCCTAGAAGATATACATAAACATTGTCAAATCCAAATTGACAACAAAATCGTGCGAAAACCAAAGCTAAGAAAATTCAATAGTTTTGGCCAATAAAGACTCCGCGCTCAGCTGCTCGACCTGGAGAAACACTTACATATATGAGGACTCGGCAGATTGGGAGTTTTCTTCTGATTTATTGTTCCTCACGCCGGCTTATAGCAAAAGAAGGTATGCGTAATCCTGTAATTTATGGCTTTTCTGTTTAAATTTCTAAAATTCTTTTCAGAACATTTAATAGCGGATCAGCGGATGAAATAATCCCGGTGAAACTTTACCAACTGAAACTGATACTCCGAGCTCCAGTTACACATATAATGTACATTTTTAAGCATAATAGTAGGACAATAATAATATTTTGTTTACATTACAGAGTGCTCCGAGGCAACAAAAAAGGGACGCAATAATAGAAAATGTGGCCTGCCTTACCAGAACTTTTTCCAACTTTATCGAAAAAACTGTCAACAAAAAAGTGAGCAAGGTCATTTAGTACATACACTACTCTTGGCTGGCGAACTTGGATCGAGTCCTCCAAAAGCTTCTTGACGATGTGGTTGAACGTCTTGGGATAAGTTTCCAGCAACAGGCACTGGATGAAATGAAAAATTAAAAAAAAAAAAAACAAAACAAAAATCAATTTTGGTATTCAATTTAATTTTATGAACGCAGATTTTGTTTTCCAAATATAGAAAAAAATCCTACAGGAGAATATACAAAGTCTATCAGCTTATTTCTTAACAGTTTTCCGGATTCATTGGGGCTACCAGGTATGAGTTGGAAAGAGTGCAATTCAGCATGTGGTGAAACTTGTTCCCACCATTCGCCAATTAGAATACCAGTAGAATCATAGGAATCTGTATATTTTTAAGGACAGTATGTTATTTTACTGATGCGAATCAAGTAACTGTGAAGATAGGAACATGCAGTTACGACCTTTTGGGCCTTGTTTAGAGCACAAAACAGCGTTCTTGAAAGATAGATCCACTTTGAAACTAAACTTCCTAAGCAGTTCCCTACGCAACATCATGCTTTACTTATCCTGTAGTTAGCTATACGTTCCTCGTCTGAAAGTTACCTCGGCTTTGTTAGTGCAAAGGGTTTTATTGTGTGCTTTTCTAAGAGGAAATGCATCATCTGCTATAAAATAGAACGGCAGCAGGAAATGGTAACTTGTCCTGAATAATGTCCTTTCCCAGTTGAATTACTCCAAATACGTCGATGTAGGAACTTGTAATTGGCGTATGAGATCGCCTACAAAACGATGCTATGGAAACACTTAAACCACCTGGTGGTTATTTAAATAACTTAAGAGCGTTTTTCGTGGGAAGGTGAGAAATCTTCATAGACACTATAAGCCCGGAGCCTATAGTAGTGTGAGATTCTTACTCACTAAAAAACACATCCCTTATGCAAACCACGACTGAGTTTACACTCAACAAGCAGTTCTTCTATCGCATTTTATTTTGTTTTTATAAGATATCCTGCAGGCGATTTTCCCCTGAAAATTCCTGTGTACTTTAGAAAAATTACGCGCTGCTAATCACCGCGCTAGATCGAGAGGTTTAGCCCTTTTCAGACGGCGCAATGAATTTGTCTCGTCGAGGATCTGTTGAACAGAAATATTCGTATTACCTTGTAATCGATTATTATATTTTCGCGCAAACATTTTAATTACGTTCTGAACCTTTTCGACTCCTAAGTCTCTGTGGTTATCATCGTTTCTAATGTACCACGGCGCATTACCAATACCTCAAAGAGCTTTGTTTTGGAATGTCTGTAATAATAACATTAATGTTACTATTTTTAGTACAACCTCAAAGTTGTAAACCATATGTCCAGATCGGTTTTAGCACTTGATTGTATAACAGCAGTTTGTTCTCTAAGCTAAGCTTGGAATACTTTCCAATAAGCCAGTAAATATATCTATATTTGATTTCAAGCTCTTCACGTTTTTTCTTGACGTGTGCTCTCCATTTTAATTAAGCGTCGAGTGTCATACCGAGATATTTGGCCTCGTTGGCGTAAGGAATTCGTACTGCGTTGATAAACACCGGTGGAATCTCAATTTTCTTGAGAGTGAAGTTCACGTGGACAGACTTGTTTTCATAAACCGCGATTCGCCAAGTCTTTGTCCAATTGTTAATCCGTGTAAGGGCACGTTGCAACTTGGCAGTTGCTTCTTCGACTGTTTTAGCCGTTGCCAAAATGGCAGTGTCATCAGCAAATGTGGCTAGGACAGTGTCGTCCGTTTGCGGTATATCGTGGGTAAAAAAGCCTTTTTTCGGCAACGCTTTAAGTATCTCTCCCGTTATTAAGTCATATCCCGGCGCTTTATTGGGCTTAAGCGTGTCTATAACTTGTCTTAGTTCCCTAAGTGTAGCCTTTTCTCCTGGAAAGTTTGTCGTCACGTCTAGCGTATTGACATTATCTGGAAGCACTTCCCCGTCGAATGGTTTAAACGTTTCTGCAAGACGGTCGGCGAAAACATTAGCCTTTTCCTTATCTTCTTTCGCCTTGTCACCCTGGTTTCTTCTTATTGGCGCCAAGTGTATTTGGAGCTTTCGAACACTTTTAACGGCTCTCCATATGGAGTAGTTGGTATCCTTTGTCGCTGTGAGTCTTTCAAGTTAGTTATTAATACCTTGATTATTGTAGTCCTTGATAGATTTTTTCAACAAGTTGCAGAGCCTATTGAAGGACGTTTTATCTTGTGGTGCCCGAATTTCATGCCACTTTTTCCGCGCTCTTCGTTTCTTCCTTATCATTTCTCTTATTTCTGGTGGGTATCTTATGCCGACTTTGGGAACTTTGTTCTATCGCTGGGAGTGTTCTTCCAGGCCGCTTGCTGTATGATTGCAACGAAATGTTCAACTTCTTTTTCAAGTTAATACGGCGTTCTAAGTGCTACTTTCAACTCAGTATTGTCTACAACGTCTATTCGGAAATCTTCCCAGTGAGTTTTGCTGTAAGTTAATCTGGGTGGTCTTTGTTTCTTAACCAAGGATTCCCACAGTGAGAGGATAACTGGAGAATGATCGGAGAAAAGATCGAAGCCCTCTTCAACTTTGACGTAACTAGCGTTTACTCCTTTTCCGATAAAGGAGTCTATTAGATCAGGTGTTTTGGCGACATCCGTGGGCCAGTATCTCTTGCTTGCCTATTGAGTAAAAATAGCAACCACAATCAATACCAGCCCTGTTAAGAGTTTTGCCTTTTTGAGAGATACATCTTGAGCCCCAAAAGGTGTGCTCAATAATGAAGATTGGTCTAAGAGAGTTGAATAGGTCAATAAATTCGTGTTTTCCTATTTTGCAGCGCGATTGGCAATAGATTGAGGATATATTAAAAGAGTCAATTTTATTTTTAGCGCGCACCACGGTCATTTGAAATTTGTCAAGTTCAATTATTGCTTCCAGAGTATGTTCAATGCAGTTTTTTATGAATAGGGATGAGCCGCCTCTTGCGTTTCCCGATGGATGATGAGCGTGGTAGTCGCGGTAACCTTTTAGTTCCATTTAAGAGCGTATTGAAAAGAATTACTTCATAATTATAAACCAAACTTTCTGCGTTTGGTGGACACATTATAGCAACATGCTTTCCATCGATTGCCCCTGCGCAGTTGGGTACATTCCATTGCGCACTGAATTCATTCGAAAATCACGAGCAGACATCCTCCAAAATTGTTCCAAAATGCTGCTTATAGTACTTATCCTGTAAGTCGATGCGACGTGTCTTTGTATTGTCCTACTTGCAAGGAACCTATAATTATATTTTATCGGTAAAAAAATTACTTTTTTTAAACGAAAGTATTTGTATGTACGTGTTCTATTACAACACCAAATTTTTCAAATGGGGTAATGTTGTCTTTGGACCTGGTATTTTTAAGTGGTAGCAGGAACGGTTTCACAAGCAAATACAAACTTTTGAACGTTTCCAGGTCCATGTAAAAGTTTTCCTTAAAGACTTTCTTATTTGCAACCGTATCCTTGAAATGTTGAAATAAACTTAAATTATTGTTCATATCCACAGATTTGTGCAATTAATTATTTCTACATACGGGCGTTCCAAGTCGTCCCTCTGTTTTTATATTCCTTAGGTATGAGTTAACATGTGCAATGATTTACGTAACGCCACAAATAATTATACTTGAGTCAAGCAACGCGATGAGAATGTGTTTTTGCAAAAGACTAGTCACTCGAATGCAATAAATAAAATACCAAAGGTATATAAACATTGCGAGTAACTAGCCCGAATGCATACAACACATGAAAGGGCAAAACCGATCGCAAATCCACAACGTACAATCACTCGTTAGTTAGCCATCAGCAATAAAGATTAAGAACAACCGAGGTAATCGAGTTTTTTTTTTATTCCTTTGCGCCACTATCAGTTTACCGAACTGAATTGAGATACCGCTTGTGAAGTTCCGACTTAAATTCACGACTTTGAATTCCCGCTCAAATTCAACTACAACTATGTATATATTTCCCACTTATCCCAGTACGAAACATGGTCCTTTAGCCAGCCTTTCAAATAAGGGAACGTATGGAAAGAGTACTGCCTTTCTAGTTATTTTAATCAGTGCGGTTTAAAAAATAAAAATAAAAAATTTTCAATAAAATGTACTGTGGGCTAGGTATACCTGGACAACTTATCCAGATACGTTTCCGAAAAGACAAACAGTCTAACGGTCACAGTACCCAATGAATAAATCTTTAAATTAGGTACTCCTTAAACAAAGGAGCATAAGGAAGGTGTACTGTGGGTTAAGTATAGCTAGATAACGTACCCAGTGCAAAATACATTTCCAATCTTTGGCAGACAGTCTATCGGCCACAGTACCCAACGGATTATACAGTATCCAATGGATCCCAACGGATCTAACCGTGACCGGTGAAACTACCGGTGAAACGGACAAGAACCGGTCAGGAACTGTAACTGAGATACAACGGGTAATTAGCTATCACATTTACAACATATCCAAAACAAAAGGTACGAATTTTTCCTTATTTTCTTCTTTTGTACACACATTTTAATTGAAATCAACCGAGATCACGGTTGAAAGGTGATGCGTCGCGAAAGTCAAGCGATTTTTTAATTGCGTATTTATCAGAAATCGATAAAATGTTCAAACTTTCAAAAAAGGAACATTCGAATATAATCGAAAACATCGAAAGAAAAGTTCAATCAGGACGAAATTTTCTCGCAAATCAAGAGAACCTTTTTAACTTTTAACGCGTTGAAATCGATCGATTGCTTGAGGAACACAATAATTCAGAAGATACATCTCGTTTAAATACCACGAGATCTGCGAGCTCTGACGTACGTCTTCAAAGGATTCATATAAATCCGTTCTCAGGCAAATTCGAAGATTGGTCTGAGTTTTCAATTTATTCGGCAGTTTAATTCGAAACAGCATTGATTTGCCTAATATCTGAAAACTTCTGTGTGTGAGAATCCAGCGGACATAATCTCACGAGGATTGTTACCACATGAACTCATCACTAGCCAGATGTGGTGATATGGGCCACAATTTCTTCAAAATTTTTCCCAAACTGAAGATCCAAGGCAGTTTCCGATTTGGAAACTAAAAAGGAAGAAAGAAAAAAAAATCACGGCTTTTTACAAGGACAAAGTTTCCAAACTTCGCCCAAGTGGTCTGTCACTAACATTAACAACCAGTATGTTCAACGTTATTCAAACATTAAGGGTCTGGTACGCAGTGCCATATTGGCCGCTTGGACCCATTTCTTTATGCTCAAGAACTTTTACGTGTTGTTTTGAACCGAAAACACCCCATTATCTTAAAAGATTCACATAATTTAGCAAGGTTAGTCGTCAAAGATGTGCATCAACGTACACTTCACGGTGGGCAGCAGATGATGTTATCAGAGATTAGAAGCCAATACTGGATCACCAATCTTAAGCGATTAGTCAAGTCAACAATCCACAACAGAATTCGATGTCATCGATACAATGCCAAAATGCCGAAGCAACTGATGGGGAGCCTTCCTACGGAATGCGTTAAATTATCACGGCCGTTCATAAACACGGGAGTGGATTACGCAGGACCAATAGAAATTAAGATGGGGAAGGGGAGGTGCAATAGGATGACGAAGGGATACATAGTTGTCTTAGCGATCTTACTGTAGCAGCGTTTATAGCGGCCTTCAGGAGATTTGTCTCTCGAAGAGAAATGTGTTCCAATATATGTACAACGACTCCGGCACACATTTTAAAGGACCAACAATAAAACTTAACAAAGATAGCAAACATATCTCCAGCGAGTGGTCAGTTGAGGTGTCCACCAGCTTCACCACATTTTGAAGGTCTTTGGGAAGCTGGTGTAAAATCAGTAAAGCACCACCTCAAAAGGACAATCGAAGAATATACTACACTGCTCGCACAAATCGAAGCATGCCTTAATTCAAGACCATTATGTCCGATGATTTCCGATCCCAATGACTTGTCCGTTACACCAGGACATTTTTTAATCGGCGAATCACTAATCACTCTGCCAGAAAGGAATTTAATGCAGAAAAACATTAACAATCTCGACAGGTGGAGATTTATCCAGCGACTAACCCAGGAGTTCTGGAAGCAGTGGAGCACCACTTACCTTTATCTCCTACAGCAACGACCCATCGTCGTGGTTACTCGCGCGGATAATCGAACAGCAACTGCATCGTGCAGATGGTCTCTCGCAATTATAGATTTTATCAAAAAAGAAATAGACTATAACATAATTGAACTTAGTAATTAATTAAACCAACAAGATTTAACCGCAGTCCCCAAGAACTTGCCACTGAAGTGAATTATGGATACCCAACTAGATCTAGCAGCTAAATATATTTTATATTTTATTCACATATGTAGTAACATAAAACTAATAAAATTTTTTATCTTTCTCGGCACACTGATAAAATATTACATTTCGACGGAAGAAACACGATTATCTACTACAACAACACCGACGGGGGTGCTTAAATAAACGGGAGGAAACAACAAACCTTCAGAGACTCCCCAATACACAAATCCTGATGTAGGATCCACACGACACACATACCGTAACACAACATTGAGGAAGAAGATCCTGATTTGAGTAAGCGGGAGCCGGGAGCATGTTGCGTATAACAACATTCAAGCAACGCGATGAGAACAGAAGAAGTTTTTTGCAGAAGACTAGTAACTCGAATGAAACAAATAAAATACCAAAGATATATAAACATTGTGAGTAACTAGACCGAGTGCAAACAACATATGATAGGGCAAAACCGATCACAAATCTACAAAAAACACACAAAACTCTTCACTTTACAACACACCGCCACAACATAGGTTGTGTCCATTTGAAGGATGTAGTCAGTACTTCTTACCAACACTCAACAAAATCATAATGGCCAAATACGATGTGAATAAGATACACCGTATGGTATAACTTTGGTGCACTCCAACACCCACTTCGAAAATATGGGGCATTGTTAAGAAAGTGATGGAATGCACATGGGCAATGTATTGTGTATGTAGTAGTGTCATAAAAAGGGCCCAATACTAAGGCAATATTACATAATGTATGTAAGCTTCAGGGAGGTCTTAGACAAAATGTAAAATCACTCGTTAGTTAGCCATCAGCAATAAAGGTTAAGAACAACCGAGGTAATCGAGTTTTTTTTTTATTCCTTTGCGCCACTATCAGTTTACCGAACTGAATTGAGATACCGCTTGTGAAGTTCCGACTTAAATTCACGACTTTGAATTCCCGCTCAAATTCAACTACAACTATGTATATATTTCCCACTTATCCCAGTACGAAACATGGTCCTTTAGCCAGCCTTTCAAATAAGGGAACGTATGGAAAGAGTACTGCCTTTCTAGTTATTTTAATCAGTGCGGTTTAAAAAATAAAAATAAAAAATTTTCAATAAAATGTACTGTGGGCTAGGTATACCTGGACAACTTATCCAGATACGTTTCCGAAAAGACAAACAGTCTAACGGTCACAGTACCCAATGAATAAATCTTTAAATTAGGTACTCCTTAAACAAAGGAGCATAAGGAAGGTGTACTGTGGGTTAAGTATAGCTAGATAACGTACCCAGTGCAAAATACATTTCCAATCTTTGGCAGACAGTCTATCGGCCACAGTACCCAACGGATTATACAGTATCCAATGGATCCCAACGGATCTAACCGTGACCGGTGAAACTACCGGTGAAACGGACAAGAACCGGTCAGGAACTGTAGCTGAGATACAACGGGTAATTAGCTATTACATTTACAACATATCCAAAACAAAAGGTACGAATTTTTCCTTATTTTCTTCTTTTGTACACACATTTTAATTGAAATCAACCGAGATCACGGTTGAAAGGTGATGCGTCGCGAAAGTCAAGCGATTTTTTAATTGCGTATTTATCAGAAATCGATAAAATGTTCAAACTTTCAAAAAAGGAACATTCGAATATAATCGAAAACATCGAAAGAAAAGTTCAATCAGGACGAAATTTTCTCGCAAATCAAGAGAACCTTTTTAACTTTTAGTGGACAGTTACGCGTTGAAATCGATCGATTGCTTGAGGAACACAATAATTCAGAAGATACATCTCGTTTAAATACCACGAGATCTGCGGGCTCTGACGTACGTCTTCAAAGGATTCATATAAATCCGTTCTCAGGCAAATTCGAAGATTGGTCTGAGTTTTCAATTTATTCGGCAGTTTAATTCGAAACAGCACTGATTTGCCTAATATCTGAAAACTTCTGTGTGTGAGAATCCAGCGGACATAATCTCACGAGGATTGTTACCACATGAACTCATCACTAGCCAGATGTGGTGATATGGGCCACAATTTCTTCAAAATTTTTCCCAAACTGAAGATCCAAGGCAGTTTCCGATTTGGAAACTAAAAAGGAAGAAAGAAAAAAAAATCACTGCTTTTTACAAGGACAAAGTTTCCAAACTTCGCCCAAGTGGTCTGTCACTAACATTAACAACCAGTATGTTCAACGTTATTCAAACATTAAGGGTCTGGTACGCAGTGCCATATTGGCCGCTTGGACCCATTTCTTTATGCTCACGAACTTTTACGTGTTGTTTTGAACCGAAAACACCCCATTATCTTAAAAGATTCCCATAATTTAGCAAGGTTAGTCGTCAAAGATGTGCATCAACGTACACTTCACGGTGGGCAGCAGATGATGTTATCAGAGATTAGAAGCCAATACTGGATCACCAATCTTAAGCGATTAGTCAAGTCAACAATCCACAACAGAATTCGATGTCATCGATACAATGCCAAAATGCCGAAGCAACTGATGGGGAGCCTTCCTACGGAATGCGTTAAATTATCACGGCCGTTCATAAACACGGGAGTGGATTACGCAGGACCAATAGAAATTAAGATGGGGAAGGGGAGGTGCAATAGGATGACGAAGGGATACATAGTTGTCTTAGCGATCTTACTGTAGCAGCGTTTATAGCGGCCTTCAGGAGATTTGTCTCTCGAAGAGAAATGTGTTCCAATATATGTACAACGACTCCGGCACACATTTTAAAGGACCAACAATAAAACTTAACAAAGATAGCAAACATATCTCCAGCGAGTGGTCAGTTGAGGTGTCCACCAGCTTCACCACATTTTGAAGGTCTTTGGGAAGCTGGTGTAAAATCAGTAAAGCACCACCTCAAAAGGACAATCGAAGAATATACTACACTGCTCGCACAAATCGAAGCATGCCTTAATTCAAGACCATTATGTCCGATGATTTCCGATCCCAATGACTTGTCCGTTACACCAGGACATTTTTTAATCGGCGAATCACTAATCACTCTGCCAGAAAGGAATTTAATGCAGAAAAACATTAACAATCTCGACAGGTGGAGATTTATCCAGCGACTAACCCAGGAGTTCTGGAAGCAGTGGAGCACCACTTACCTTTATCTCCTACAGCAACGACCCATCGTCGTGGTTACTCGCGCGGATAATCGAACAGCAACTGCATCGTGCAGATGGTCTCTCGCAATTATAGATTTTATCAAAAAAGAAATAGACTATAACATAATTGAACTTAGTAATTAATTAAACCAACAAGATTTAACCGCAGTCCCCAAGAACTTGCCACTGAAGTGAATTATGGATACCCAACTAGATCTAGCAGCTAAATATATTTTATATTTTATTCACATATGTAGTAACATAAAACTAATAAAATTTTTTATCTTTCTCGGCACACTGATAAAATATTACATTTCGACGGAAGAAACACGATTATCTACTACAACAACACCGACGGGGGTGCTTAAATAAACGGGAGGAAACAACAAACCTTCAGAGACTCCCCAATACACAAATCCTGATGTAGGATCCACACGACACACATACCGTAACACAACATTGAGGAAGAAGATCCTGATTTGAGTAAGCGGCGAAACTCTTAAATTTTCCTTGCCGAGCCGGGAGCATGTTGCGTATAACAACATTCAAGCAACGCGATGAGAACAGAAGAAGTTTTTTGCAGAAGACTAGTAACTCGAATGAAACAAATAAAATACCAAAGATATATAAACATTGTGAGTAACTAGACCGAGTGCAAACAACATATGATAGGGCAAAACCGATCACAAATCTACAAAAAACACACAAAACTCTTCACTTTACAACACACCGCCACAACATAGGTTGTGTCCATTTGAAGGATGTAGTCAGTACTTCTTACCAACACTCAACAAAATCATAATGGCCAAATACGATGTGAATAAGATACACCGTATGGTATAACTTTGGTGCACTCCAACACCTACTTCGAAAATATGGGGCATTGTTAAGAAAGTGATGGAATGCACATGGGCAATGTATTGTGTATGTAGTAGTGTCATAAAAAGGGCCCAATACTAAGGCAATATTACATAATGTATGTAAGCTTCAGGGAGGTCTTAGACAAAATGTAAAATCACTCGTTAGTTAGCCATCAGCAATAAAGGTTAAGAACAACCGAGGTAATCGAGTTTTTTTTTATACCTTTGCGCCACTATCAGTTTACCGAACTGAATTGAGATACCGCTTGTGAATCCCCAATTCCAAGCTACAGTGAATTTTCGACTTGAATTCATTTTTTTTTTCACTTAATTTCACGTTTTGCTACAGTAAATTGGCCGCCTAAATTGTACGATATTATACCTTTAGATTATTTTCTCTGGGGATATATAAAGTCTCAGGTCTTAAGAAATAAGTCAGTTACGATTGACGCTTTGGAAGCCAACATTACTCGTGCTATCCGCGAAATACCAGTCGCTATGCTCGAATGAGTTGTCCAAAAAAACCTTCCGAAGGGACCACTTCAGACGTAGTCGTGGCCAACATTTATATGATATCATTTTCAAAAAGTAAATGCCATGAATTGTTCTTTTAACCGATAATAAAAATTTTAAGTTCAATTTCAAATTTATGTACAATATTTTATCTTAGATTATAAATGAAACCTTACGATGAATCAGCCTTTATTTGTATACGAAATACGTAGCTAGTCAAAAAACTTGTGTACTTGGAAAGTATAAAGAACATTTGATAGAAGATACTGCGGATTTAAAAGTTTAATATCAAAACAATACTCATACGAGCAAATACTTGTATGTACGCTTATTTTTGGTAAATTGATTTACAATAGCTTCGCATATACATACCTATGTTTATTCGTTAATTTATTGAGTCTTCCTTGAAATGTTACTGTAATTTTTACTCTAGTATTGATTCGATATGAATTTAGTTTGGTAATTATAAGTGTATGTTTGTTTCAGTCGCTGGGAGTTGTGCTATATGTTCTCGTATGTGGTGCTCTACCTTTTGATGGTTCAACCCTACAATCGTTGCGTGACCGAGTTTTATCCGGTAGATTTCGAATTCCATTTTTCATGTCCTCTGGTAAGTTTAAATTAAAAATATTTTGCTTAAAGAATACGTTTTATGTATAATGCGCAGTTTTATTATTTTGAGTAATATGATATTTACTTTATATATTGTTTTATATTTTACTATAAATTTTTTTTCCCAATATGTAACATTTTTTCAAGTTAATTTGAACAGTTTTAAAACCAAAAAAAGTTGATCAATTTATTATTATTATTAACTTTATTATCAAGCAAAGTTAGGTCGTGAAATATCTTTGATTGATTTGAGTGAGTGATTTACATTATAAAAAGAGTTATTGATATTTAAGCTTTATAATAGCATAAAAACCTTTTTTATGTTGCTTTCTGATAGGGATTCTAATAATTCTATTAAGGAGCTTGTTGTATCGTATATGTATGTATGTAGGTTTATTTAAATAAAACGCGTTAATACACGGAATACTATATTATGGCTTTATTTTATGATGTGCACTGTTCGCACATGTATAGACACGTACTGACTGGATTCGTTGACACTTGATCAGTATATTAACGAGTGCGGCAAAGAGAGAAAGAGAAATTGACAAGACACAACAACTCTTCCTCCACAGGAAATTTATAATCTTAATTAAACAATCCTTACATATACATGTATACATGTATACACAAGAAAGTGTATAAAGAAAATTAATTCCCTGTAATTAATTCCCTATAATTCATAAAATTCATTACGATAATTCCATATTCTTAATCAATATACATACATATAATTATCTTAACAAGAAAGTATAACTCAATCTTTAATTCATATTTGTAAATAACTTTTTTTTTTTTAAGTATAATTCCATCTGTCAGGTCTATTCCGAACACCGCCGGCTCCTCATCACTTCTCTTACCTTGATCCCCTGCAACCCCTGTCGATTCTTGAGATGCCGCAGATACACTTGGTGCTTTGTTTTCAATCTCCGGTGTGATAGTTAATTGTTGTGCTTTATCTAATGTGTCTCCTGCGTACTCGTCGTCATTATCGTCTTCTTTGTTACATATAATTGGTACTTCTGGTCTTACTTTATCCCCGACTTTTCTCATTTGGTCCAGGTGTCTTTTTCAAGTCCGTCCATCTTCTAGTTTCACCATGTAACGCAATTGCCCCACAATTTCCACCACTTCGCCGAAACGCCATTTTACCTCAGATGTGTAATCTCGGACGGCAACCCTTACGTTTAGCGCAAATTTAGTTTTACTGTTTGAATTAGCGTCTAGCCGCTGCTTATTTTCTTAATTTGGGGGTGGCCGTGGTGTAATGGCATATGCATAGACTCCTCAAGCAGAGGGTCGCGGGTTCGAATCCAGAGCAAGGCAATTCTCTGAAAATGTCTTTTCATAGAATTTGTATGAAAAATATCGAAACCAAACACACCCGAGTTTCAAACTACTACACCACTCGCCCGCGCCCTGGAGAAAAGCCTGTAAAAGGGTATTCATATTCCTTTGGTTCGCGCGCGGTATTATAAAAAAAAAAAAAAAAATGCCATCATCAAATCTAGTCTTGATTTTATTTGGCGTCCAAACATGAGCATTGATGGTGATTTGCCGGTGCTTGGGTGTATTGCGCTGTAAGCTAATAAGATGTTTGTAAGTTCTTCGCCAATTGTCTTTAATTTGTTTTTAAATGTTTGAATATAACGTTTGGATCCCTTTGTTTTGAAGAAACTGTTGAAATTTGTCTGCCATAAATTGTGGTCCCCAATCACTGACAAACACCGATGGTAAACCGAATGTACTAAAAATTTCTCTACACTTTTTAATAGTTGTTTCTGTTGTCAAATTGGGTATGATGTGAACTTCCGGCCATTTTGTAAATGCGTCAATTAAATGGTCCAGCAAAATCGGCATGTACGCGTTCAAACGGCTTTTCCGGCCTCTCCCAGCAATGTTTAGGATTTGTGCTTTTCGACTCTGGTCGCGTCCGCTGACAATCTGCACAATTCATCACCATATCTTCGATATCACGATCCATGTTCTCCCACCAACAATATCCTCTGGCAAGCGTTTTCATATTGGTCATTCCAAAATGAGCAGAGTGCAATTCATCTAACACTCGAGGTCTTAATTCCTTTGGAGTAAAGACCCGTATATTTCTCATTAAGCATCCCTGTTGCAACGCGAACTCCGATTGGTTAATCCCAAATCGGTCTTTAGGCTGACATTCACGCTCAAACTGCAACGCTTGTATTAATGTTTTTAGACGTGTATCTTGAGCTGTAAACTTACTTAGTTCGTCCCTTGTGATTGGCAGTTTTTTTATAGCGTTGATTTCCACTAAATCAATCTGGTACTGGCAATCGAGACATGGCATCTGCATTCGCATTTTCTCTAGCCTTTTTATATCGTATTTCGTAATTAAACGATTAAAAAAATATTGCGTAATGCTGCATCCTAGTCGCTGATAAGGTGGGTAGCCCTTTTTTAGGTGAAAAGATCTGTGAAATAGGTTTATTGTCGGTAACTAAAATAAACCGTTTAGCGTAAACATACTGATAGAACCTTTTTATTTCAAATATAATAGCATAAGCTTTCCGATCTACTTGGCTGTATCTTTGTTGCACATTTGACAATGTTTGTGATGCATATTGAATTGGTCTTTCACTCTTATCAGGGTACATATGGCTTAGTACAGCCCCCACTCCATACGGACTGGCGTTTGTTGCTAGCACCAAGGGTAGTGTCGGATCGTAGTGAGCTAATATGACCTCTGACTGCATATGTGTTTTTACGTCCTGAAATGACTTCTCACATCTTTCGTCACAGTGAAAATGGGTCTTTTCCTTTAGGAGATTGTTAATAGGATACATGAGAGTACTCCCGTTGTAATTTATGAGACCAACAAATACTCGCACTTCTTCCTTATTACTCGGGCGCTGCATGTTCTGCATAGCCTTGATTTTACTTTTCATTTTATGTATACCATTGTAATCAATTACGTAGCCACAATACTCAATGCGATCTGCCAAAAATTCAGACTTATCGAGATCCACCCGCATATTGTAATGACTTAATCGACGTAAGATTTCCACTCAACGCTGTAGGTGTACAACATCATTCTCTGGCGTAATTTTTATGTCGTCCAAGAACACTTTTACGCCGGGAATGTCCTTAAGAATCTGCTCCATATGACGTTGCCATTTGGCTGGTGCACAAGCAACACCAAACATCATACTTTTCGGTCTATATAAACCTTTATGTGTGCTTAACATCAGGTAATCACGGTCTTCTGGGCTTACTTCTAGTTGCAAGTAGATAAGTCAATTTTTGTGATTTTTTTTCCATCCGCCATTGGCCCGAACAATTCATCAATTAATGGTAATTTGTAAATGGTCAATTTGTAAAAATTGATTGATTGTGACCTTATAGTCACCACATATTCGCACCTGATCGACTTCTTACGTACAGCAACTATTGGTGTAGCCCATTCATAGGTATCTACTTTCTCTAGGATGTTATTTTGAAATAATTTTTCCAATTTCTCCTCCACAGATTTAACCAATGGAAATGCCACCTTACGAGCCTTAATGAAAATTGGTGCTGCCTTTTTCATATGTAATCTTGCCTGTATACCTGTGATCTTACCTGTTGACATGTATGTGCAGTACTTTATAAAGTTGTTTGTTAAAAATTTCGTCCCAGTTTAATTTTATTTGCCGAAGCCATTCCCGACCCAAAAGTGGATTTCATTGAGATCTTACTACGTACATTTTTGATTTCTTGGTGACTGAATTTATACTAACATCTACTAATATGTACCCAAAGCACTCGATTTTATTTCCACAAAAACTCACCAGTTCAGTTTCCCAAAATGCTTCTGTGCATCCACCAAACCGACAACAGTTACAGGTGACCCAGTATCTATTTGAAAGGTGAAAGGGAAATTATTAAATCAAAGTTCGCACGATATTTTGGAACGAAGTTTTGCCTTAGTTGGGTTATTGATTTGTAGTATTTCCTCCGATATTTGACAAATTTCGTCAACTCGAATATCCTCCGTCTCAGCTACTTCTTCTAACTGGTTGGTTTTGCTTTGAAACAAGCTCGCTTTAAATGTCATTTTATATTGTAGTACGAACAGACTATTCGCAAATCTACATCTGTTTGCTAAGTGCTCTGTGCTAGCACACCTGTAGCTAGTCACCATTGTTGACATTACCTGTCTGAATGGTGAATTTGAATTTCGTACCCCCGCTTCACTTGTACACTTCTTTTTTCTTTTTTCTTTTTTTGGTTTTTTCTTTTACTAGGTTGACGTCAGCTGTGAATTCCTTCTTTTTGTGAAGTTCTGCTCCGCCTTTTTCCGAAGTTTCGATTGCTTTTGTGATGTCCAAAGCTGCTGCTTACGTTAGTTTTTGCTTTTCCAATAGTTTATTTTGTATGCGTTGAATTTTTAAGCCAAATACGAACTGGTTTCGTAAAGCGGTTTGTAGGTAAGCATCAAAATTGCAATCGGTTGATAAGGGCCTCAATGCATTCAGAAATTCTTCAAACGTCTCTTCTTCTCGTTGCTTCCTGGGGTGAAAACGGTAGTTTACCAAAATCTCATTTGGAGCTGGATCGTAAAACGCCGTTAACGTTGCGGTAATTTCATCATACGACTTGGTGGACGGTTTCTCTGGCGCCGTTTTTTCACATAGCACATTATAAGCTTCACTCCCCATGTAGTGCAAAAGTAATCGCACTTTTTTTCTGCTGGATGTTGAAATAATGTGATATCTGTTTCAAATCTATCCACCCAGCGACTCCATTTAATATATTTCTCGGTTGGTTCAATAGAACACGGAGTTTGCAGCGATTGTATACATTATTGCTTGCTGATTTGGCGTGGCCATTGTACGAGTATTCTTCACTATTCACTTTAGCACAATCAACACTTTTTGTTTTCGTTTGTTTTATCCTCGTCGCCACTTGTTGTATCGTATTTGTATGTATGTAGGTTTATTTAAATAAAACGCGTTAATACTCTGAATACTATATTATGTCTTTATTTTATGATGTGCACTGCTCGCTGTCTATTCATGTACTGACTGTATTCGTTGACAATTGATCAGTATATTAACGAGTGCGTCAAAGAGAGAGAGAGAGAGAGAAATTGACAAGACACAACAGAGCTGTTGCAGTTGATGATTTTTAATGTGTCCCTGACTTTTCGACAATTCATAAGGTGTTGTATAGATAATGCAGTACTGTTGGCGCATATATAGCAGTTTGCTAATAAGTGGCTATGGGTTAGAAATGTGTGGCCCAGCCGAAGACGAAGAAAACATGTTAACATGTTTTTTGTGCAGTTTACTGGGTATAAAGTTTTTTCTGCTTCTGGATAATGGTGGACATACTGGTTAAATTTATCTAGTTCTATTTTCCTCCATAGCCTTCCTATTTCTTTTTGAAGATCTTTGCTGTCTTTGCTGTGTTAAACCCAGCAGGTTTAGATTGCAGGGTGGAGATTGCAGGTTTCACAGGAGGAGTCGCCTTTGCACCTTTTTGAGGTATGTCGCAGGCGTTGACAGTTACGACAACGCATCTGATTTGGGAAGTATTCTTCGATCTTTAAATTATACCGCCCAATATTGACGGTACTCGGAGGCCGGAAAATGTCGAATGTGAAGAGCACAAGACATGTTGCGCGTTGATTTCCATCGACAATTTTTTTTAAATTTAAAAACCTCTATGAGTCCTTGGGATTTAATTTCTTGGGTTATTTCTACTTCTGTGACGTTAATAAGGCTTGGAGCGTAGACAGTTCCTTTTGATGAATTAAGGTTCTCGTGCAAGGTCACAGACATCGGGCAGAGGTTGGATAGTGTTGTTTTATTTAAGAACAGATCGGCTATTTTTATGGATTTGACAAGAATCAGTAAATTCGCTTTTTTGAACAAAAAGACACTAAACTTTGATAGAGGTTGTCCTGGGTTTTTTGGGGAGATCACAATAAAATTGGGGTTATATGCTTAGGTATGTGTTGGGAATATTTAAGTTAGCTCTATTGGAGAATAAGTAGGTTTTTAACGTTTTTTGCTTAGATGTTCAAAGAGAGGCACTACATCGAAAGCACTATACCGATTACCCGAAAGCACTTTAGGCCCAGAGGCCATGGTGGGTTTTGTGTTATTTTTCTGATTTCACAAGATAACTGCTCACACGCCGAGGAAGGGAAATGAAGATGAGTAGCTTGGCTAATAACAAGCTAAGTTTACCGATAACTAAGAGAGAACACAATCAATGTGACTGTGATCAATTTATGAAAATGTGCTCTTCATCTAAACTCAAATCAATGAAAATTTGGCGCAAGTTTATAATCAGCTCAATAAAAGTGCCTACAGTCGACTATACCGGCTTATGTACGAGTATATGTCTATTATCAACTTAGGAGTGTAATTGTAAAGCGATTTTATATAACAAATCCAAGTGTCTAAATATTCCATGAGAATATATATATGTATTTTTGTTTAAGTTTTCAAATGTTCCGAAGAAAATAAAATAGTTAAAACTGAAAATAAAAACTGTATTCAAATAAAGAAATGAAGGTATTGTACCATGTGCTTTCATTTAAATATTTATAATATGTAGCTGTGTAGAATTACAGATCCAGCAAGATACGTTACACAACTGGAAGAATGTGAACTGACTGGGATTTATCAAAGAAGCGTTCAACCGTAATTGTTACAATTGTCACTGTAAAGAGCCCAAAGTGGCCATGAAAATTGCGGTACAGTTCCAGATGAAGATGTTACAATTTTTAACGACAGCAACACCAAAACAAACTCTCGACATATACTGATTCATTTGCTTTTCAATCTTTTTCCATCATTACCTTTATGAAAATTATTACAAAATAAATGTTATGTCAAAAAATCTTTAAAAGTATATCTACTATACGTACACATTTATGAATGCTTATCCATTAGATTAATAAATTCGTTATTCAGCGGAGTTATTGTTGCTGACTAGAGGTGACAGGTATACTCTTTGCCATTGCTGTTCCTCATTCTCACAGCAACGATAATGTTGTTTGCAGTGCTTACATGTTCACTTAGTCTCGGTAAACAAATGAAATTTTGACTTCAATTACTACTTTTTACTGTAAGTCCAATGTCATGTGTCTGTTATTGTCTTTGATTCTGATTGGCCAAAAAAAAAAAAAACATATAAAGAAGAGTAGCTTGAGTAACCAAGCAAATACCAGTCTAGATTTCAAAATACAATTATTTTGATAGACTCGTTCTTGGAATCACGGGACCTGAAGGATTAGATTAGAATAAGTTGAGGGGGAGGTGAGACTATATACCCTTAACATTACGGCCAGGTTAGACCTATTGTGATTTCCTCAAACTCACCCATAATGCCTCAATTTTTAATTAATCTTTTAATAATATCTTTGAGTGAGCTGGCATTGGCAAAACATACGATCTGTTCGCTTTCGTGACCCGTTACTGTTTACAGTACTGCGTTTATCTGACCGCTAGAAAGTTGTAGGAATTTATTTTTATTTTTTTTTTTTAGGGAATGCGGTGGTAAAAAGTTGTGACTTTAGTTTTTTTTTATATAAAAAACTTAACACTCAAGAGGGTATGCATTTATACGTGTCAAGTTTTTCGGTAAATTGGATAGAGAGAGAGAAAGATGTTTAGGCTCAGTAGTTATATTCGCTCCAAGGCTGGCATCCAATATTTAATGGGGAGACTAACTTATTAGTGTAAATGGACTTGTTGTATTTCAGGCAACCACTCATCTCGCGAGATTTTAGTTGGCTAGAAAATGTCTTTCGAGCATGACTGGTATTGAACCCCGAAATGTTCGATTGGGAAACCAATACACTACCACTTGAGCCACAGACACCCAGTCCACTAGCTTATTACTTTGCTTTTTGGCAGGTGTCAATCTGGCTTTTTATGGAGCTAATTGTTAACCCAAAAGATGGTCGTGGCATGCATATTTCGACTAATTCGTCTGCTCTTTCATTACCATCATTACCATTGCGACCTGTCACACAGATGAAATGGACTCTAATGGGTAGTGTTATGAGAAATTTAATGCTGTCCCAAGCAATTTTTAAGGTTATCTTAAAAGTGTTGATATTCAGTAGGACCGCTTTGCTTTCAGCGAGACATGTAAACGTTCTTATTGGTGACAGATCTGTTTGGATCCGTTGGTGTTTCACACCAGTGAATCTTTTGTAAATAGAGTTTACTCTGTTCCCAGTTTTCTCGATCAGGGAATTTAACCTTGAAATTATGCTCGAAGTTGTACTTTTTCAAATAGCAACTCTCCTGAGTTCCAGTGAAAGCTCTGGTTGAACTATTTTTCAATTATTCTCATCCACTGAGATAAACATGTAGGCGTTTGCCAAAGCTTGTTTCTGTATGTGGGAATGAAGAGGAAATTCAGCAGAAGCTCTAATGCTGTGGTGAGTGCTGTTCTCATTGGACACACAGGCTGGATTGAAGATTTTATTACTCCAGCCTGTGTAGATTCTTTTCACCAAATTGGAGATAGCTAAGTGACTATAGGTCTAGCACATGTTATGATGTACATTTTTGGATTAAACCCCAGTAGGCTGAAAGTGAGATTCTGGGTTTTTCCATTGTTGCTTTTTATGTTGTATTCCAAGTGAGTATTTGATCCAAAGTAACCCCTTTGTATTCTACTTACTTAAAAACTTTAAGGCTTCACCGAAAAGTGTTGGTGTCTAATTTTCTTCTCTCTATAAAGGTGGGAAATAAAAAGTGTACAGCTAGGAGACAAAAATTTGGATATTTAAGTGGATATGTTTGGCAGTAAATAGGGTGGAAAAGCTGTATTTAAGAATATATAAGTGAGAAAATTTAAGTTTCAACATACTCCCCGGAGCTCAAGAACCATGTTTTTCAGATTAGGACTCCTCGTCTTCCTTCTTTGGTAAAAAATAAGGATTATTATCAGCAGAACGGTAAATAGTGATAAGTAGCCAATGGAGTGTTGATGTATGTCATAATGTGTTATTGAATTTGGCAATACTGGTCAGCGACTTCATTAGAAATGCTAAATCATCGTCATCGTGAATGATGAGTTCATTATCATTTTTTGTTTCTGGAGCGTGCCTTGTTGCAGTTCTACATGTGGTGGCCTTAATAGTGGTCTAAGATTGACGGCTGGCAAAAATGATGCAGAAGTGTTCGTGGTGTAGAAATTGTGCGAATTAATAATCGCAGTTGGTTGTTTGATGACACAATTTTGAGCTAATTTTAGTAGTCCTACTCGCAGTAATGGGGTGCTGAGTATTTTGGATCCATATACTATTGAAGGATTTTCTTCTTGTTGAAAGTCGAGTATCCAGTGGTTCTGATTATGTAACTTAATACACATTTTTCCTGGATTGGTAGTCTTGAGAGAACAGTAAAACGATAATTGTTTTCTGTGGCTGAGTAGATGGATTTCACACTGATTTTCCGTAGATTGAGTGTTGAAAATAGGATGTCGTTGCCTGCATAGATAGTTTCGCTCATCGTTTTGTAAACAACTTTAATATTCAGCTTGTGATATTGGAAAACATTGTTCTCTATATAGAGTTATGGTAAGCAACGGTTTGGATAGTTTGATAAACACGAAAGAGTTATTGTGTTAAACTGATAATGGTATTAGTTTAAAAAGATAAATACCTGACTGCCTATTAGTGGAAGCTCGATGAGGAACAGAATAGGAAATGGTCAATAGATCGTAAATTTTAAGTAGATTATATTCATCATATCCAGGAAGTGTTAGGCTTGTTGGTATAACTTTCCGAATTTTGTTGATCTCATTCAAAAGCTGCCTTGGTGATAAGACTAGCTAGCTGATTGGTGTCCGTAACAGCTTCCAGAAGGAATAGTCAATTTCGCTGAAAACTGTCTATAAGTTTAGACACGTAAACACTGACGGAATTGAACACTTGTAATTGCATCACTGTCTGATTAAAGTGGTCGATAACGTGATTAGTTTGGGTCAGCTGTTGTTTAATTACAATAAATTGATGTCATAGACTTAGTGAGAATATTGGCTATTGATTTAATAGAAAACGTCTGTTGTTTCTCAACTCCAGGAGGGGGTTTTCGTTGTTATTTGCCTTCTCAATGTTAACTTCCATGTAATGTGCTTAGTACTGATCCAGAATACCAAACAGCTTGTTTGCGACGATGCCAATGAAATAAAACGGGGATCGAACGATGATCAGGGTATAAGGTCAAATTGTTTTTTCCAATTTCGTTTAAACTATCAGTTTCCTGCAACTGTTGTTCTAGTTGTAGTATAATTGGGGTACATATGTTGCTTGGCTGAAGTTGTATGATTGTGCATTTTTGTTTCAACCTGTTATCGACTTCTTTAAGGCCTTCATACTCCTGCCAATAGTTAGATATGTGGAAATAAACGAAGAGATTCCAGTCATCACTGATAAGACCTGCTTCATCTAAATATTCAAAGTATATCCCTGGGTTATCTGTAAACTTTTCGATTTTTGCTGCACTTGGTCGTCCACTACCATTCCAATTATGAATGCCCTTTTTCGGAGAAGCTTCTGGGTTTTCGTTTATTGAAATATCAGAGAAACCAACCTTTAAAGGAGTGAGTTGTTTCCTTATTTATTAATGACTCCCTAAGATTGCTAATCAAATCCTTTGAAATATCTGCCAGAATGGCAGTGTTTTTATATCGACTGCTCGAGTCATTTTGTCTTGTCCTGGAATTATTTTGATAGCTCTGCCTATTATCCAGGTAGATTATTCTCCTTTGAAAGCACAAGTGTTATTGGTTGTGTGTTTTCATGAGGATGCTTCCAGTTATATCTTTGTTGAATTTCTTGTAGGTACCCTCTGCCTCATCTACGCCAGAACTCCCGATGTATTGATGTTACCAAATTCCATCAAGCTATATTGGTGATACTATACGCTTTACAATTAGAATCCAGGGTAGTAGTCAATCATATACCAATTAGAAAATGCGCTGGAGATCATTCGGATCCAATGACGTAGGAGTTAATGGCCTTGAAATAAGAACTGCCTCTATTTGCGCTAAGCCTGTGGTAGTTTCTTCTTGAGTAAATGCTACACCAGTAAATACTCAGTTCAAGTGTTATTTGGCGGACTTAACAGCAGCTTTTCACAAACATCCAAAATATGGGGATCTTGGAGGAATCGGTTTCCAGTCGATACACTTGTCGGCACAGTGATTTCTAATGAATGTTGTTCCTTCCTCTTAGCCTTTTTAAGTTACTAATAAAGCGTATGACGTATGTCGTTATTTTTTGTAAAGTTCGGAACGAATTTCTATGATTTATGCACTCAAGAAAATGGTAATTTGTGATCTCCGCTGCTAAGACAGACTTCACTATTTGGGGTATTTCATCTTCCTTTGCTAGTTTTGGATATGCCCCGAGATAAAAGATCAATTGGATTGAGATCAGTGTTGATAAATTAACTTTGTTCTTTATTCGTCTCAGCTTGAATTATAGAAATGCGATTAGCTACAAAGGGGATTGTGTATGTATCCATGCTAATACAATTCGCGAATCCTTCCAAAAAGTTATTTCCCTGACATCAAGTGGTAGGCTGCACGTACTTCATTAATTGTGCCATAAGTTTGGCGGCACACAGCTCAAGACGGTAGTGGTTTGTTGTTTGATTAGTGCTACTCAATATTTTGAACATACCAATTGTACTTTTATTTTTCCTTGATGATCTATAGACTTTAGGTAGACTACGGCTACAAATGCTCCTTGAAATGCATCCGAAAATGCATGCAGCTCAACACAAGTTGAATTTGCCAACATTAAATGTCGGGATACTTCTAAATTATTAAGCTGGATTAAACTTTTTTTTCCAGTATCACCACTGGATTCACAATGCCTATTGAGCAAAGTGGGCAGTATCATCCAATATGAATCGCTTGGTAACTCTTGTTGTCTCCTTCCAGTTCGTAATGATACGAAACTGATGTGAGGATGGCAGCCATGTCATGCCAAGCCCTTGATTTTGATCGTGAAGGCGATTTTCCGTTTCACAATTTGTTTTTGGTATATCTCTTATACGCAGGTGCTTTAGCTCAACATTTTCTTAGATGAAATTTTCCTTCTCTAAGTAAATCTTTGAACTTCCTTTGCATTTTAAGAGCTTTACTTAAATCATTACTGCATGTGAAGATATCGTCCATGTATGGTATATATTTTGTCGTATGATTGTTGTTGCCAGTGGATGTCTTTCATTGCTTGTATTTCAAATCTTGAAGAAATTTTATTGCTAGATGAGGTACAGATTTGGTTCCATACGTAACTGTGATGAGTTGGTACACTTTAAATGGTTGATCAATGGATTGCCTCCAAATTATAGGCTGAAACCGATTGTTGTAGTAATCCACTTATATTTGGCGGTACATTTTAGATACAAACGTAGAAGAATATAAAGAAGGTCATTCTGTGGGACTGGTCCGGTGTATAAAATCTCGTGGAGAGAGATATTTGTTAACGTCTTTGAAGATTGTTGAGCTGCTTTCTGGGCGAATTTGACATGATATATTGACGGGTTACTTATCGCTTCCATGTGACGTAAATCCATATATTTTTTCATGAACTTAATGTACCGTTGAAGAATCACCGGCAATTTTTAGAGCCTTTTCTCCAAGATCAGGACCATTCTTGTACCTATTTCTCTTGATTTTCGGAGGCTAAATAGACTTTTTTTTTAAAAGGCAGCGTTACGATATAATGAAATGAATCTGTTCTTATTGTAGATGCAGTAAAAATCTCCTCGCATTGCCTTTTATCTTTAGTCAATTGTATCTTGTTGATTGCTGAATATGTGGCTTACTCTAAGCTCCAAAATCGTTTTAAAAGATTGTCCAGAGTGGAGGTTTTCACCCCGATACCACAAAATAGTGTTAGGTACGTCATTTGAAGTCTTTTCAACGAATACCCATCCAAGTAACTTATTCTGTAATATCTTTCCCCCATTAATTTGACCTACCACCAGGAGCTCTGGATTAAGTTCTGAGGATATCAACATCTTGAGGTAAAAAGTTTGGTCTGCCAATTTAATATTCTTTGATAACAGCCTTTGACTACTCTCGATATATTAGCTTGGTTGTCGGGAAGTTATGGTTTTTAAGATATAAACTTGTAAATACGTGCTGCAACCCGTTATGCGAGATAAAAGACAAATATTTATTTTCTTACTGATTTGGGTATTTTCCATTCCATTAACTTGCAATGATTCATTCTTTGAAGTCAGTTGATGAAACTCATTTGAGATTCGGAATCCAACAAGGCAAAGCAAGCTATAGCTGTTATTTCGATTGAGTATTTTACATTAATCACAGCTGTCCCAAAAAAACGTATTTTGATGCTTTAACATCGTTGTCAATCAGTGGACCTTGAGAGCGATTTGAGGTGTTGGAATGGAGAGCAGGGTGTGGTGAAAACTGTCGCATATAGTGCAGTATCACGAAGTACAGTTTGAGGTCTGATGACCAAATCGTAAGTAATTGATGAATTTTCGGAGAGCCTATATTTATTTAAATCTTTCCTATGGGGAGAACTGCAGAAACTTCAGACATTTGAAGATGAAATGGCTTTATTGATTCCAACTGCCAACTGTGCTCTTGAACGTATGATGTATCCCTTTTCACGACGTCTTTGACACGTTTATTTTTATTGGTGAATTCTAGCCTAAGGCTTTCGATTATATGGAGCTTTTTTTTTCGGTAAGCGTTATGATACAAAATACTTCCATCTCATCTATGATGAATGCTTCAGATATTCTGGAAACCGCTGATGTAATACTGGCGGTACCAGTATTTGACGCCCTGGTAACCGGTGTGCCAATTTTATCTTAAAAGCAAACGATTATCCTATAACCGCTGATGGGAGTGAGCAATGCCACGTTATCTGTTGGTACTAGTGTTTGACGCCCTGGTAACGCGTGTGTCAATTGTAGCTTTACAGCAAGTGATATGCCCCTTACCGCTGGTGGGATCGGGCTCACCAAAAATGAACAGATCTCTTTTGATCTGATTAAAAGACTTTGCCTGATTTGTGAAAATTTACAAAAATGCATCAGCTTGAATACTAGTTTACAAATAAAAATAAAAATAAAGTAAATCATGGGAATGTGGAAAATAAAATGTGCATACTTGTAGCCAAAGGAAACGCGACTCTACATCTGAATTTCTGCAGGTGTCAGGTGTATGGCAGTCAGTGCACATCTAGAAGACAAATTGGATATTTAAGTGGCAATATTTGACACTAAAAAGGGCGGGAAAACTGTCTGTAAGAATATATGAGTGGGAAAGTAAAAGTTTCAATAGTTATATTGACTAGGAAATAAATAGCTCGGCTCGGCATAAGCAAGTTGTACGACTTACAAACAAATCACGATATTTTAGAGTAAACTAAAAGTAAGCTTGTGGGTGTATTGATGAGCCCTCATAGCGAGGCGGATGTAACGGTTAAAAGTTGGAAGGAGAGGATTGATACTGGTGATTTCTATGGAGCACTTTTGGAAGAAATAGCAATAAAATAGAGTGAGGTACGAGACATTACACCGATTTTCGAAGGTGTCCATTTGACATATGTTAGTAGCACCTATGAGTTTTATCGCACGGTTTTGAATGCTATCCAGCTAGTGCAAAGATATTTTGGCCGCATCTAACCAGATGTGGGAATTATCCTCCAACTTCAGATGGATAAATTTCTTAAATATTGATGCCAGATTAGAGGGGCTGAAGTATTTTTTATATGGCTTCAGGAAAAGTGACTTCGCAGCATTTTTGACAACAGCGAATACGTATTCAATTCAACGTAAATTGTTATTGACACACATACCGAGAATGGAAAGTTTTTCGGTTTCGACGATGCAAAAGCCATCATGGACAATAGCTGGGTGTTTAGATTTCACTTTAACGACAGAAGACAGCATTATGTATTATAGCATTATATTGTACCCTGTTAGTGTTTCCCTATTAGTTATGCTGTTAATATGAGAATTTAATGAGCTTAATATACGCTGGTGTTCCTGTTCTACAGCCAAAGAGCAGTGACGTGAGTTCGGAAAAGAATATAAAAAACAGAGAGTACAGTCGTCAGCAAATTTTGGATTAAAAGTAACAAACAAGAGATCGGTGATGAAAATTAAAAAGAATGTCGGAGACAGAACGGAGCCTTGGGGCATACCGGCGTTTATTTTTAAAATATCAGATTTAAAACCATCCAAGATAACTTAAATTAAACATTCTGAAAGGTAATTTCTAATCCATTGAAGAAGGGAGTCGTCGATCCTAAATACATGCATTTTCGACAAAAGGGCCTGATACCAAACTCTCTCAAATCAATTACAAGTATCAAGTGTAACTACCTTGCTTTTGCCAGATTGATTTTCGACTTGGTTCTACTTTTCGGTGAGACATGCTATCAAATCACCAGTGGACCATTTAGAAGTTTTCATGGTTCGAGATATTTCATGAGCTGACAGTTTATTAGCGTTTCCATGCCCCAAGACCATGGATCTTTTTTTTTATAATACCACACGCGCACCAAGGTTATATGAATACTCTTTAACTGACTTTTCTCCAGGGCACGAACGGGTGGTATAGAAGTTTGAAACTCAGGTGTGTTTGGTATCGATATTTTTCCCAGAGGTGGTTATCAAACTGGATGAGCCAGCGCATTCTCAACCAGTGAGTCTTACTACGTGCTAGTTGTTAGATCGTTACATTTAGCCCTACCAGCTACCAATCCAGCATCAGTGTTATGACTTCATGTCAGAGTTGATGCCGACGGAGTTTTCATATAACTACATAAAAATTCTATAAAAAGACTTTTTCAGAGAATTGTCTTGCACGGCATTCGAACCTGCGACCCTCTGCTTGAGGAGTCTATGCATATACCACTACACCACGGCCACATCCAGTCTGTAGGAGAAGAGAGAAGAAGATTCGATACTTTTAGGGACGGGCTGGATAAATGTTGTTTTCCACCTGCTCAGTTATAATCCTAAATAGTCCTTGACGAAAAAGCTCACGCAATGGTTTTGCCATCGTTGAAGAATACCACTTCAGAAGAAGGAATGAAATACCATCTAGACCTGCGGATTTATGTATGTTAAGATTTTGAAGTACTCTTTCTAATAGACGGGTGCGAAATTAGATTCATTTCATTCTTAAGCACAATTTGGAAGTGTTGAGCTGGCCGAAAAGTGTGCAAAGTGCTGGGATGTCATTATAAATGAGCGTTGAATTTCTAATAATTTTCACGAATGGCCAATTATCAAACATTTTTACTACCTTTGATTCATTGTAGTATTTGTGTATTTGTTGTCTCAGTTTTCGGAATTTCGCACTCTTTGCAGCTCGAGTCGTGCATTTTCTTTCGATTTGATACTCCTCATTCGATGAGAGATAAAGGATCTCGTTCCAAAGAGAATAGTGTCTATCATCAAGAGCGTCATCCACGTCGTTATAGAGGAAACATAAAACAGTTAAAATTCCCAAAGCAGCTGTTATGTCTACTTCAATTACCTATCTCGTATTGTCACACTGTTTTTTTAAGAATATTTTCTCTAACTGTGTGGTGGTGAGACGTTCAAAATAAGTCCAGGGCGTTGGCGGTATGAATACGTCCGGTATTCGTGTGGGCTCATTTATAAACTGGGTCAAGTTATTTTCCACAGCAATGATCTCAACACACCGTCCTTCTAATGTTGTCTGTCCAGAATGTCGATGCCACCCAGAATTGTGTATATTTAAATTGCCTGTAATAATGATTTCCGTTTAAAGGTACAGGGATATAATTCTTTGTATGGAGTTAGACAACGCATCGAACTCGTTAAAGGTCGAATTTCTGTCCAGAAACAAATACTGACAATAGTAAGCACAACTGTGAAGTAAAAAAATTTAGAGTTTTTTTTCTACCGAATCAATATGTTGTAGGTGTTTTACCCTTACAACAATAGGAAACGACAGTGTATCGGTTGTTAGATACACTCAGTTACTGCTCACGCCGCAATGTAATACAGCAACGGCAGCGACAGTTGGGATGCCCGCACTGTAGATGTTGTTGGCACTGCATTCGCGCGTTTTTGTTTTTATTTCGCACAAGTGAATTTTGTTGCTTATTTGTTTTCTCGTGTACTCGCACACGCTATATATTATTATTTTTTTGACCACTGTTGTTTTCTATTTTTTCCTTCACGGGAGCAGCGAATTTCACAAGTGCACATGTTCGTGTCATGGTCAGCTTGGCACTGATCGGTCGATAGAATTTTAGTAGTACTGTGTGGAATGTATCATGAAGCATAACTTGCTTTGAAGATGTTCATCAGAAAAGATGATTAAGGTCCTCATTTGAGGCAGAGCCGGTAAGGCTCCATCATCGCTCAGGGCTTTGATTGCCCATTTTATCATGCCTTCACGAAATAGTTCCCTTGCCCTTAGCCAACCCTCTCTGTATGGCCTTATGTCCTTTCCTGTACAAAATCTTCTGGGGAAAGCGGAATTATGTAGGAGGACGAGAAGTGCGTTCCGACTGAAAGCATACATGAGCTTTTTCCCAGCAAGATTGGTGATAGGCACTTGTAATGTCCGTGGTTAAGTTGTTACAAGCAAGTTTAAGGCTATTATAATATCTCTTATTACCTTGTTACGTTTAAGGTCATATGAGTGCTAATCTGTGAATCTTGGTTGTTTGGATGTTTCTATAAGTGTAGTTCCAAGATTGACATTGAATAGGATATGACTATGATCAGACACTGAATTTTATTAGAAAGTTTTTGTAAATGGGGTGGACGGGGAAAAATCTAGGACCTCTTCCCTGATTCTCCTTATAAAAGTGGGGCTATTCCCATAATTAATAATTTCTAGATTATTAAAATTAACAAATTTCAAAAGTCACTCACCTCTGATGTATATGTTGAAGCTCCCCCACATCGTGTGTTGAGCATCGTATCACACCCATTAATCATTTGAAACTTCCTACTGCCATTGTAGTAAAACGCCTTAAGTGGTGAGAGTTGCAGGTCGATGGAGTCTCCTGAAAGATATGCTGAGCAAATGATGAATTCTGTTATACGAGGTGTGCTCAAAAAGTAAGGTGGCTTTATATTTTTATAAAAAAAAATATTTATTTATTCATCAATATTATTGTTTTCCCTTTCAAATACAATAGAATACACTTGTGCCAACGCTTTTTCCAATCCTCGAAGCACTTCTCATAAACACCTTTTGGTATAGCCTTGCGCTCTTGTGGCGATACCGTTTTAATTTCTTCAATCGTTGCAAATCGTCATACTTTTACAAGTATCTTCAGTTTTGGGAACATGGCGTACATGCCAACTCCGGTGAATATGGTGGCTTAAGCATGAATATCGTTTTGTTTTTATTTGAAAAATCTCCCACAAGCAACGATGAATGAGCAGGTGCATTATAGTGATGCAAAATGAATTGTTTTTCCAAAATTCTGGAAGTTTTTTTCGTATTGCTTCCCGCAAACGGCGCATAATTTCAAGGTAATACTCCTTATTGACCGTGCTACTTTGAGGTAAAAACTGCTGGTGCACTACTCCATGGTAATCGAAAAAAGCAGTAATTAAAACTTTGACGTTTGAATGAATTTGGCCTGCCTTTTTTGGTTTTGGCTCTTCACCGATTGGCCAGAATGGGCTTTGATTTTGACGTCGTAACCATATACCCATGATTCGTCACCAGTTATTATACTTTTGATCAAGTTAGGATCATCATTGACGTCATTCAAGAGCTCCTAACCGATGCTGATATGACGGTTCTTCTGATCAAAATTTAGAAGTTTTGGAACAAACTTCGCTTACAATATTTCAATTTTTTTTGAGCACTTGATTCCATATTTTACACAACATTTGATGCAAATTCATTGAAAATCGCCGTGCATACCAAAACACGTCTAATATTTCTACCTTTAAAAAAAAAATTAAGTATGTTATATACTTCGAACTGTGAAGATATGTTCGGGATAGTTATTAAGTTTTCTTTCAATTATCTACCATGCTTTCTTATCTTATGGATATCAATACAAGCAAACTTTGGAAAGATGTTGGGAAGAAGATAAAAATCACAAAGCGGGAGAGAAAAGCGTTTAGCTGAAAACATAAATGAACCTCCAAAGGCCCATTTAAACCAGCATTAGGTTAACCCTTGTGTTCCCACCAAGGGTACTCGGGTACCCATCGGCGTACGTTTTTTTGAATAATTTTCTTCCAAAGAAACATCGGCCAAAACCTTCTTGCGTACGCACGATTTGACCAATTCTTCATCGAAATGTTCATTCAACATATTTTTAAAAAATGTAATATATAACTCAAAAAAATTTGTATTTAAAAAAAAAAAAAAACACGTGTGAGCCACCCGGGTACCCCGATGGAAAAAGCATGAGTTTCGTATAGCATTGCATAAAAAGTTTGTTGTAAAAGTATAATAAATAAATATGGATTAATATAAAAATAATAAGAATATATATTTATTTCGGATTGTTTATTAAAGGTACTGTATATACTCGTAATAATAATATTTATCACATTTTGTAATATGATTGTTAAACAAAAATCATGAAATTTTCGTTTTTTGCACAGTAATGTACAAATAGTATATGAAAAATTACAAAAAAATTATTAAATTTCAATCTTTCACAAAAATATACTAGAAATCAATGATAACAATTCAAGCATTTTGTGATTTTTGCTGTGTGTTGATCACAAACGGGCTTATTAAAGTCAATGCAAAACTTCGTATCTAGAAAACCATTGTCATGGCTAGAAAAATTCTGCGCTGTTAGTTTTTTTTTGCAAAAATATTATTATTATTGTACTAAGGAACGTATGTACCACCGGCGATATCCAAAATATTGTATAAAAAAAGCTACTGGCCATTTGCACGTTCGCTCTTGGGTGGGATATCTTGCGCACATTCGATCCATAGTATCAACGCCAACTTTGGTTTTGTTGTAAAACAAAATCATTTCTGGTTTCTGATGAAATGCATCAGAGATCGTAGCATCATTTTTTTTCTTCAGAACATACGAACAGATAATAACCTTCTTGTAAAATCCAAAAAGCGTTGACAATAAGGGTCTATAGTTCGAAGGTTTTATGTCTTGAGGAATGAATGTCTTATTTTTTTTTAAATACCAACAATAGTGTGCTTTCATGATAAAAGACTTTCTGCCAGCTTTAAAGCCGTGAAAAATCCGTCCACGTCAGATTCTTTGTAAGTGGCGACCAGTTCTTTCACAGTTCGTTCTCCATAATTGACTCTCGAGTATTACCTTGTTTAGTTGTACAGAAAATCCCTTTGAGTGGATAAGCATTACTTGCGTCCCACAAGAAAAGTATTTTTAGACCGTATTTAGCATGATTTTATGACATGTACTGGTTAATATCAACCATGTCCTACGTCATGAATTTTTGGAATGTGCAGGAGATCAGAACACATGCGTTCTTTTATGCGGTCCAGCTCTCTACCTAACAAAATTTCTAGCAGGCGTTTGAGGCGGAGTTTTTTTCCAAACCGTTTTGTCTTTTGCCATAAAAGTTTTACTAGTGCTGGCTGAAATATCTAAAGCTAATTCGTTGCCACTCTCCTCCTCACCGTCTCTTTCGTCGTCATCGTCTTCTTCTTCTTTTTTATTCCACTATCAATTTCGGCTTTGTCTTCAATGCAATTTTGATTATCCGATGCTTTAGCATTGGCAGAATTTGAAGCGTTATCGTTGGCAAATTAATCCTCGTCTTCGCTGTCTGAAGGATTATCACTTTGGTCATTTTCTTCGCCGAGTTATCTCTTTAAGCACAAATAAATTCATGTCTTACAATAATATTATACTTATGGTATAAAAATATCAACTATATAATACAAATATTGTATTTAATATATTTACTTTACCTCAAAAACTCAGCTCTCGACAATTAGTTCATCTTTCTGCTTCTGCTTTCTGTTTTCTGTTTGTGTCCACGTGTTTACATAGGGTTCTCGAATAATCTTCAATTATATTGATCGAATGCATTTAATTATTTTAGGTTACAATGGACTTTTACTAAGAATTTGCTATGCATCCTTAAAAAAGGCAACAAAAGTATCACTCAGTCTACGTCGTCACGGCTGATAGTGAGAAAGAGTTTTGGAAAGTAATAGTCTACGAGATCCAAGTTACGAAAGATGTATGCGGGCTAGCGTTGTCATTATCTTACGATTTTCCAATTCTGGCATTTTTCATTGATTGTTTCCTCCAGTTTTTTTAATTTCTGAATTGATCGTTTAGTTCCTTAGAAACAGCTTAAAATACACGATACCTTTTTTAAAGGATAAACTTTACATCTCTCTTTGTGAGCCTCAGCAGCTTTCTTGCCTTAATTCAAATAAAAAAGCAAAATAAGCCGAAAAAGTTCGTTATTGCACTTCATATATGTAATATAGTTGAAAACGTACTAACAGGTGTAACTAGAATTAAGCTCGATTTTCTTCTAAAACAAGCTTATAATGACAACTATCAATTGTCAAAAGAAGATACATCATAACATCGGCAATCAACGGAAATCAGCAAACATAACGCAATCTTCTTGTAAAAACCGAAATTATTTTCATGACAATCCCAAGTTCCCCCAAAAAGAAACATGTTGTTGCTTCATTTGAACGGATCCTAATCTGTTAAACCCTTGTGTTGACAGCCAAAAAAATCACAGCGTCTGCCACCCGGCTATCTGGGTACCCCGCCTACGAAATTCTTGGTAAAAGTCCATTGTAACTTAAATATTTATATGCATTCAGTTAATATATAATTATTATAGGAAAGCATTCCTACCTGAATCTAACAATTAAATTAAATCCCAGTGGCCTTGGGACTCCAAAGGCAGGTATAAAACAGAAGGGTAGAAGCAGAGAAGGTTACTATATGTTCATAGGTTTCGAAGAAAAACAAAGCGGTTATTCTTCTCAGTACTATGCACAATGATGCTGCGATCTCTAATGCATCTCACCAGAAACCAGAAATGATTTTATTTTACAACAAAACCAAATACGCCAGGTCTCAAAAGAACTACCCATGTCAATGATAGAAGAGCGATTTTCTAACCAACAAGTCATGCAAAATCATGCAACGCAATGATGAATGAAATGCCAGTAGCAGAAGTGGTATCTGATAACAATAATCAACGAGAAATTTCGTAGTTGCATCATGCTACAATACATTTGCAACGAGCGAACTATTCGAAAGAGAAGAAAGACAGTGAAGTTTTGCGTTCATTGTAATAAGCCTGCTTGTGATCAGCACACAACAAAAAACATATAATGTTTGAATTGTAATCATCGTTTTTCCTGAAAGCTGAAAATTCCTGAAGTTGTGGCGAACAAAAAATTGTATTCCAGAGAGGGGTCTTTTTTTACCCCCTCCAAGTTATAGAGCGTTTAAGTAAGGAACCTCTAATTTCGAGGTAAAATTTCTTAAAAGGCCGTAGCTTTCTAACCAATTCAGGTTAAGAAACCGTTGTGCATATTTTTGAAAGAGAATTTCAGAATACTTAAATTTCGTTGAGTTCTATGAAAGCGAAAAATTATGGCTTTTTAAAGCTAACATTTTGAAAAATCATTGGACCAATTTCATAAAAAATTTCAGGTATCAGGACATAAACCTAAACTGGGACACCCTGTATATGTGTGAAAGATTGGAATTTAATTATTTTATTATTCTTATATACTATTTGTGTATTCGTATTACTGTGCACAAAACGAAAACTCCATGATTATTTTTCAACAATCACATTGCAATACAAAGTACATTCAATAAATAAACAATTTGAAATAAATATATATTGTTATTATTTACATATTAATCCATATTTATTTATTATATTTTTACAACATACTCTACCGGGGTACCTGGGTACACGTGTGGCTCACACTTGCTGTTTTTTCAAATGCGAAATTTTCTAAATTAACAATTTGTTTAAAAATAAGTTGAGTGCAAATTTCAATGGTGATTTGGTCAAATCGTGGGGATTCAAGAAAGTTTAAGCAAATCTTTTTGGAAAAAAAAAAATTCAACAAAGCGTACATCGATAGGTAATCGGGTGGCAACAAAAGGGTTAAACTTAAAAAAAGAGACAGCTGTGATTGATGTAATTAAATATCTCAGCGCTTATGTACCCATTAATAGGTCAATGAGTTTACCTTGCTTCTCCTTTAAATTTGCGCCTTAAGAAAATACTCTGAAATAAAAAGGAAAAATCCTAAATCAATGAGAATTTGTATCTCAGATACAGACAATTAACGTAACGTATTTTTTAACTGTTGTGGAATGTTATTCACGAAGTATAACGAATGATCATTTGTGATTTCGTGCGACCGCTGATATTGTGTTTTACAATTTAATATGATTATGAGCTTTTGCATTGTTAATTCATTTTCTTGCCTACCATTGGATGGAGGCAATGAAGTTGTTTTAAGAGACTGGGTAACGCCTTATGTGTGAATTTAGCTGCGATGTTAATTCTAAGAATACTTTCTGGGGGCAATAACAATCATCTCCTAGACTTCATATTATCGTCTGATTTGATTGCTAACGAGTTCGTCAGTGTTCCACCACTACTCAAATCGAAAAAGGGGACACAGAAAATACCTATTCATGATAGAATAAAGAATTGCAGCTGTTTTCCTTGTAGTGACTGTCACTCAAGTGGTTGTAAGCTGGCTTCCAAATCGAAAGGTTCGGTGTTCTACTCGTAGTGCCAACCGCGCCCGAAAGAAATTATTTAAATTTTTCAGTCAACTAAAATCAAGTGGGAGCAGTTGACTAGACAACAACAGCTTAGACTCCTCATTAAATGTTGGATGTCGAAATAACCACTGAATCACCAAGTGATTTGAGCTGACATTTCCACTTTCTGGAGCACCGAAAATCCAAGAGTAAATGAATGAGTTTTTCTTGAGAATGGGGGAGTCAAGCGGTCACTGTGGATTGTGAGCGCTGCAGATCATGATCAATGAATTTTTTTTTCCTCAATTGGTCGAATTAGGACTGGACTGGACTCGATCAAATGCAATTTTTAAACGACTACATAACTGAAGCAATTCTGAAAGTGCAATTAGTTAAATCTATTTATTTTTGAAGGCAAGTTTTTTTTAACTTTTATGCGGAAACAATTGTATGTTCTTTGCTTGAAGAATGCCATAGCATGATTAATAGAGAATTGCAAAATATGCCAAGAATACAAGTACGATCACAATAGTGAACCACTTAGATATGAATAACCAAAACGTATTCAAACCATTAGAAATATGTCTAGAAATAGTGGGTGGCCCTGGCTCAAGTGATAGTGTATTGACTTCCCAATCCGACGATTCGGGGTTCAGTAACAGCCGTGACCGTAAGACTTTTTTTTAGGCAACTTAAATCTCGTGAGATGAAGTCAATTTACACTAATTAAGTCTGCCTATTAAACGATGGATGCCACCTACATCCGATACAACCACTGAGCCCACAAATCTTTTTATTTCCCATTTTTTTAAAAACTACACACGTGCTCAGGTGCTTTAAGTGCAGTCATCCCCACTTGAGTGTTACGAGGGCTGTTTGATGTGTACCCGGACTGGAAGAAAGGTGTTCGCAAAAACAAATAACACGATGTTTTGAAATGACTGTGTACTAAATGATGGTACACTTATTTGGCTCAAAAGTGTCACCTATCTTCCAATCCGCGTACACATCAAATAGCCCTAGTAATCATAGGCATATCAAGATATGCCTATTCGTCGATAGTATTGTAATTACCACAGGGTTGCCATCTACCTGTTTTGATGATATGTATATATTATGTTATGTTATGAGAAAAAAATATATGAATGGAATTTTTTTAATATACCATCTACAATATAATATATATGTGTACGCCATTGCAAAATCCAAAAACTAAATGGATATCACTTGAATACTTCGCCATTTAGAACAATATGTACTTTTAACACTTCAACTTCAATGTATTCGGTATATAATTATTTTCGTCCGGTTTTTTTTTTCAAATTTTTTACGTTTATTTAAGAAAAACATGTACAATAGTATTATTCAAAGTATTGCCCATCTGAAGCTATGACTTTTTCCCATCTTTCTGGCAATTTGTGGATCCCATCCCAAAAGAACTGCGCCGGCTAGGCAGCCAAGAATGAACCAAACCAATTTTTGATATTCTGCTCTGATGTGAACCGTATTTCAGTGAGGGCGTTCTGCATCGAAAGGAGCAAATGGTAGTCAGAAGGGGCAAGGTCTGGGCTATAAGGCGGGTGGGGTAAAACTTCCCATTCACTGTTTTCCTAATAGTTCTTAACTGGAATAGCAACGTGGGGGGCCGAGCGTTGTCATTATGGAAAATTATTGCCTCGCGTCTGGTCGCATATTCCGGGCCTTTTTTCGGCTACTGCTCTCTTCAAACGGATTAATTGTATTCGGTAGCGTTGTCCATTGATGGTTTCACCCAGTTTTAGCAGCTCATAATACAGCACACTCATCTCATCCCATCAAATACAGAGCATTATCTTCGCGCCATGGATATTCGGCTTTGCCGTTGATTTGGCTGGTTGGCCGGGTTTCACATATGATTTTTTGCGTTTGGGGTTTTCGTAATGGATCCATTTCTCATCACCAGTAACAATCCGATTCAAAAATGGCTTCCTTTTGTGGCATTCCAGCAGCAGTTCGGACATGCAAAACTGCCTTTCGACGTCTCTAGGCTTGAGTTCATCTGTACCCCAATTTCCTTGCTTTTGAATATATCCAGCTGCTTTTAAACGTTTTGAAATGGCTGCTTGAGTGACACACTAAGACTCTGCGAGCTCTTCTTGTGTTTGGCAACAATCTTCATAGAGTAATGCTTCCAGTTCTTCATCTTCAAACCTTTTTTTCTGCCCAGGACGTTCATCGTCTTCCAAGCCAAATTCACCACTTTTAAATCGTGCAAGCTACTTTTGGCACGATCGCCTAACCAGCGCATGTTCACCATAAACTTCCACCAAAATACGATGACTTTCGACAGCAGTTTTCTTCATATTAAAGTAATGAAGAAAAATTCCCCGCAAAAACAGTTTTCCAGGCACAAAGTTTGACATATTTGAGTGAAAAAAAATTATTGTTATTTACGCATCAAATGAATGACGTACAATGATACTAGCTTTCCAACGCATGTTCCAATGGAATAATACAAGTTACGCCATCTCTTAGCAAAACGAATTAAGTTATAGACTTAACAATAAACAACTGACAACGGTAAGCGAAAGTACACTTATTTTAGAGTAGTTTTTTAGTAGTATTAAAAAATAGTCATATTGAGACACTGTAATTCGCAGGTGTAGGAGTTGACAATAATAAATAAAAGAACAATAATAAATAAAACACATAAAAAAAGAAAAAAAAAATTAATCACACTTTTCTGAGATAAATTAGATTTTCCCAAAAATCTGTGGTGAAAGAAACCATTTTTGTTTTCATTCATATACATATCATATATATAACAGATGTATTCGAAAATTGTGAATGAATTAATTCTGAGTGAAGTCATCGTCATGAGTAGGAAATTTTAGTTTTCCAATTTGAATATGAATATAAATATGAATGGCTACTGCCATTTCCAAGAAGTATTTTAAATAATATTATTGCCTTACAAATAATGTATATGGATAAAGTAAAACGATATACTAGGTGGAGTGAAAAGTAACCTCCTTGACCACCAGACTGCACTGCTACTGCAAAAAAGGTTATGGGGCCTTGTAGTCCGTTCATATTTAGGCAGATATGCCAAATTTCAGTGCGAAACTGTCTTTAATTTTGCTTTGACAGCAGATTGTTATTGACGTGTTTGGGATCATGTTGAGTATGGACAAAAACGATTTTCGTTCTCTCATAAAACATTATTGAGAGGCAAAACGGCGAAGGAAACAAAAGAAAAGTTGTATAAATATTATGGGGCTAATGCTCCGTCAGATTACACCGTCAAATATTGGTTTCGAGAGTTTCGTGGTGGCCGCAACTCCACTACCGATAAAGTCCGCAGCGGCAGGCCCTCCGATGCGGTTACAGAGGACAATGTCAAATAAGTACATGAAATGGTGTTGGCTGACCGGAAAGTGAAGGTGCGCGAGCTAGTAGATACCACAAAGATTAGTACTGAGCACACACGCCATACTTTGGGCAATATTCTGCATATGAAAAAGTTATCCTGATGCTGGGTCCCACGCATACTTACGAACGCAAGAGCACTTCAAAAGAGTGTTTGGACTTGCTGATGCGGAATCGGGCAGACTTTAAACGTCGATTGGTAACTGTTGAACACCAAAGAACAAAATGAGTGCCCGGCAATGGACTGAAGCCTGCACGAATGCTCCGAAGCGGCCAAGGGAGGCTCGATGGGTCGGAAAGGTTATGGCGTCGGTTTTCTGGGATGGTCATAGCATACTCTTCGTGGACTACCTCGAAAAAGGAAAAACCATCAACAACGAGTATTACTGTACATTTTTAGAGCGATATAAGGCTGAAATCGCTGCAAAACGGCCCCACATGAAGCGAAAAAAAATTTTGTTTTTGCAAGACAATGCACCGGCGCACAAGAGCATCGGTAACCATGGCTAAAATGAATGACTTACGGCTCCAATTGCCACCGTAATCGCCCGATTTGGTTCCATTGGACTATTATCTCTCCCCAAACCTCTAAAGATGGCTCAACAATAAAAAATTCAGTTCATGCGAGGAAATCATCGACGCCATGGAAGAGTATTTTGCTGACCTTCTGGAAAATTACTTTTCTGACGGGATCAAGAAGTTGGAAAATCGCTAGAATAAGCGTATCAAACCAAAAGGGGGACTATATTAAATAAAATAGAAAAAAACATTTAACTTTTTTTTTTTTTCATTCCCAAGGAGGTTACTTTTAATCCCACCTAGTAAATGGATTACTTACTTAGGTATCGCCATAATCACAATCAATTGTAACTTCTGTAAATTCTACCTACGGATTGTGTGCCTACATTTGCACAAAACACTTCGAATAATTTTTAACGTTAATCACTAAGTAACTGACCAGAAAACGCTACGTATCATTCAAGAGAAAACCAAAAACATTAAGATAAACGTATTTTCACGACACACAAAGAATAGCTTCGCACGGCCAGGTTTTACCATAATTTTGTAAGAACAAAAAGTTTTCAGAGAATTTTCTTAATATTTTTTATTATGATAGAAGGATCTATGACGATTATTTGTAAACAAAATATCGCCCAAATGCTCGCCACGGTTTCGGTGGCATACCTCTATCCGATGGTCCAGATTACCAATGACTCTGAGACATAATTGAGGTTCAATGTCGTTAATGTGCCGAATTATATCATCCCTTAGCTCTTGAATTGTTCTTGGCTTATTGACGCACACTTTCTATTTTAAATATCCTCAAAGAAAGAAGTCCAACGGTGTTAAATCACATGATCGTGGCGGCTAATTAACATCGCCATGACGTAAGATAACACGGCCATTGAATTTCTCGCGCAAAAGAGCCATTGTTACGTTGGCTGTGTAACAAGTGGCACCATCCTGTTGGAAGCACATATCGTCCATGTCCATATCCTCAATTTCTGGCCATAAGAAGTTCGTTATCATCTCGCGATAGCGAATATCCTTCAGGGTATTCAGGCAGATCTCATTTTCGAAGAATTACGGCCCGATGACGCCGACAGGCTATAAACCGCGCCAAACAGTCACTCTTTGTGGATACATCGGCTTTTCAACAATCACTCGTGGATTCTCATTTGCCCAAATGCGGCAATTCTGCTTGTTAACGAATCCACTGAGGTGAAAGTGTGCCTCGTCACTGAAGATGATTTTCTTTGTAAAGTCACCATTCACTTCTGTCTGTTTAACCAACCATTCGGCGTATTGACGACGCTTGAAATGTCCAGTATGCTTCAGCTCTTTAGTCAATTGAACCTTGAACAATTATGGTTGGACCACCCAATATTTTATGATTTTTGTTGATAAAAAATTCGGCCTGTAAATAATTTATTGGTAAGTTTTCAATTTTGCTGTTTTAAATTTATTATTGTTATATGTATATAGTTATATTTATTTTTGTAATTGATTATTCTATTTTTTTTTTATATATATTAATAGAATGTGAAAATCTTATACGGAAAATGTTGGTTCTTGAGCCTTCCCGTCGGTATACAATTGAACAGATTAAACGACATCGTTGGATGATGGCTGAAGTACTGGAAATGTCAACAGTTACTGAATATCAAGCAAGACTTGGCGGTACAGCAAATGTAGATCCAAACGAAGACATTCTTCGATTAATGTCGGAATATGCTGGGATTGATCCGCAGAAGACCAAGGAAAGTCTTAAGAAAAACAGCTATGACCATGTTGCAGCAATTTACCTATTACTTCAGGATCGTGTACGAACAAGATCAACTTCTCAGGAAAATTCTAACTTTAGCCCAAGCCAACAATCTGGAAAAATTTCTCAACGCAACACTTCATCCACGGCTGATATCCAACGTCGTCGTCCAAGCACCATAGCAGAGCAAGCCATGCGCAAATTAACAATAGGCTCAATAAGTCATAACCATGCTAGTAGTTTTCATGTACGGGAAACCCCATTATCTCCTAGACACCATCAGTATCCCCAGCAACACCATCACTATGCATTACCCCAAGAACGTGGGAATTCAGGAGCTGTATTTCCAAATAACAATGCCTTAAGCTACAACGATCCTTGCATATTGCCGCTAACATTACGAGAGGCTGTTCATAGGGATCAAACACCCCCAGCTCTTAGTAGAGATAATATAAGCTGTCAGTTTGCTAAGGGTTCCTTTATGTATGGTAACATAAACAGCAATCACCTCTGCCATACAAGCAGCAATAAACTATCAGGAGTCGCATCGTCAGCATTTTTAGTTCGCGAGCGAGAATCTAACTCCCCGTATCCAATTAATTCAGTTAAGGATACTGCGCAAATTTCTCGTGATCTCCCTACTCATAGAATAACATCGAGCAAACTTATTAATTGTAATCTTGATCAACGTATACTGAAGCAGAGCTCCGATGACTGTCGCCGTTTATTACAGCAAGTAAGTTAAATTACATACCACATATGCATACATAATTAAACAATATTTCATTTGAATGAGTTTTCAAATTTAATAGTAACCACAAAATTTAACAAAACCTAAGTAAAAGATTTTAAGGTTTATATAATTGCAGAAATTATACATATTATTTTTCTAAATTTAAATCCAAACATTGTAACAATTTTACAATTGCAATGAAAAGAAAAAAATCTATAAGCAAATGTGTGTATTTCCCATTTAGTCATGGTGTCTACCTTTTCCTTTCAAGTTGTGCCATTTCCAAACTCATATGCACATACATTTTGTAAATACACATGATAGCAGGATTTTATAGTCCTTTTAATATATACGTTAAATACTAAAATTGATTTTTGTTATACGAGTAACATATGGCATATGTATACAATAATTACATATTTACTGCATATAGTTTTAAGTTTTAATTCTTACTACTACCTACAATTCTGATTTCTGCGTAAATATTACTACATAACTGGAGTACTGGGTTTTCCTTGTAGTTTCCTGTAACACGCCCCTGATTTATACGTTTTGTCTTGTATGTGGGTATTGATATAGAAAGATATATTTTTACAATAAAGAAAAATCGAGCGTTCATATAAAAGATAAAATAATGATAGTGCTATTCAAAACAGTTGGCTAACGGCCTCTTCTATTTTCTTTTTTTTTTCTTAACGCGCACATTTTCGTATACATATTTATTGTGTTAAAGTTCCTTTTTTTTAAATTTAATTCCTGCGAAAGCAAATTTAAAAAGCCTGCGGCGTAGATTGGCCAATTATTTTGAATAAGACCATACAGGGTTTCCTCTAATTCGTCAAAGAATTTGAAAAATGATTCTTTGATAAATTCTAAGAAAAAAATCGTTCCACAGTATGGGTATACTCCAATGTTTATATCATTTATCGAGGTTATAAGGACAGGTTTACTTTGTTGTACGCTGACTCAAGTTGATGAAAATTGCCCTGCTAATACAAATGGTAGAAACTTCGTTTAGGACTTTACTTTTAGAAGAATTACTAACATATGTAACTGTGTTTAAATAAAGTTGAAATACGAGTATTTTTTTATTCTTCAGATATCTAGTTTTTGAGGCTGTTACATTTTGCTAGCTCATCCTAATTTTTGATTTTAAGGTTATTTTTCTTCAAAAAATGCGTAATAAATATAACGTTTTACCATTTTTTTCTTATGAAAATTATCTTCAAGTCTTACTTCAAATTATCCTTGACAATTTATAAGAAAAAATCGTTCGTTACACCAAAATCTTGTCAGAAATTTCCCATCAATGTTAGTAACATTAGTTTGGAAGAACCACAATCCTTCTACCTTATATTCTTTTATAAATACCATAGACAAATACATCGTGATACGCTATACGAGGTTTGCTCAAAAAGTAAGGTGACTTTTGAAATTTCGCGGGCAACGTACATTTGATTATCGATTGGTTGTTTTGCTGTATTGGTACACATGTTCCAAACATATGTTCACAGTTTTAAGTATATAGCGTACTTAGTTTGTCTTTTACAAATAGAAAGGTTAGACAAAGAATCTGCAAAAAATTTTGTGTAAGAAATTAAATTAGGTGCTCTAAAAAAAAAATTTACAAGTGGTACAAGCTTTTCCAAGATAGCCGAAAGGATGCCAAAGACGAATCTCAATCTAGACGCCCGAGCACATCAACAAAAGATGATAACGGCGAAGTTGTGAAGGAAATTGTTTTGGAAAATCGTCGAATTATCATAAGAGAAGTTGATGAATATGTTGGCATATCGGTCGGCTCATGCAATTTTTTCGGATGTTTTGGGCGTGAGATGGTTGTCAGCGAAATTGTTCCGAATTTTTTTAATTTTGATCATTAGAACCGTCGCATGTGCATCGCTCCGGAGAGTTCTTGAATGGCGCCAATGATGATCCTGACTTGCTCAAAAAGAGCATACGTCTTCACAAAACTGAAGAGACCTATAAAAGGACGGAGATTTGCAACGATTGTGGAAAGGAAAACGGCATCGCTGGAAGAGCTTAAAGCTACGAGTATACTTAAAAGTGCTTATGAGAAGTGCGTTGGCATAAGCTTATTATATCTGAGTGGGATTACTTTAAAGGGGACAACATTAATATTGATAAATAAATAAATATATTTTTTTTAAATATCAAGTAACCTTACTTTTTGAACACAAAAACTATTAAAATTGTCAAAATAATTTATAAAAATTGTATTGACACAATTGTATTTGTTAATACGACTAGCATTTTAGTTAGTTTGCTGATTTTTCTTATTTTATAATTCTGCCTACGGGTACTGGACCTCCCTGTTTAGTAACCAATGTTTGTTCCCTGAAGTATAATAAAAACGTACACATAAAAAAATCTGTTCGAAATCGTTCCAATTATAATTACCATGCGGCAAAAATTATTTCAGCTAAAGTGGGTACTCTACAATCCGTTAAATTGTAATATAGAGGTTAAAAGCTATGAATTTATTGTATCAATTACAGGTAGTCGTAATCCCTTACTAACTTTTAAATACACCTTTAGTACTATATGTTAATATTACCTATTACACCTTACCATGTTGTTACTTCTTCTTTGGTCTATCATCACATTATTATATATAATGTGATTAAAAAAAAACCTATAACGTTTTTCAGGCCACTGCCATCATGGATCCATCCCGTAATCATCAGGCAATTGAATTAAACCAGCAGTCCCCACTACGGTCTGGTTCTAGTCATTCAAGAAGCCTTACGTCGTCTAACAGTTTTGATTCAAAATCGAATCTGTCAAATAATTATCCGTTGGGATTTCAAATGTCAGCTGAAGCAACAAAACTTTTCTATACTCTACAGCAAAGCCCCCTTCCCGAAGTATGTTTCGTAGGTTTAACTATAAAGCAATAGTCGTTTTCAAAAAATTATAGCAATGTTATCTTTAAAATAACCTTATAGGCACGACATCAAGAATCATCTCGGTATTTGTCACCGCAACTTTATCACGTTCAAGCGCATGGGAGCAATACAGAACAACATACTAACACCATAAGAAACTCCGAAAATGACAATTCAGGAAAAGACAGAAACATTAATTATAGGTAAGCATTTGCATTTAAAAAAATATATATATATGCATATAAATGCGATGGTGGTTCAAATACAAGTTTTTTTTCTTTAATTTTATATTGAAAAAAAAAAACTGAATGAATGAATTTTTCTCTATTTTATTTGAAATATAGTAATAACTCATGACTTTTTTATTTTGAAAATATTATTACTAAATCTTGGGCGGGGGCTGACGCCTCCATTTATTTCACTTAATACAATCTTAAACTAATTTAAAAACTAGGACTTAAAACTAAGAAAAAATTATTAAGGGTCTATCACCAGGGCTTAAAGCTATGGATGGTGAAGGAGATCGAATTTGAGTTTACCTTACGCAGCGAACGGGAAATTGGTTCGTTAGACCCATATGTGGTGCGGTGGATTGATACATTTCGATAGTTGGTGTAAAAGAAAATGGATTTGTGAAGAGACCTGCAATCAAAGCCCGAGAGGAGTCGGTGAATGAAAAGAATTTTTGCTGCATCCCTTTGTTCCTCCAGGTTAATGAGCTTGAGACGGTCGCGATAAGACGGTAAGATCAAAGAGTCGTCCCAAGGTAGACTCCGAAGAGCAATTCGAAGTAAATGATGCTGGATGCTCTCAATTCGGGATACATAAACTCGTTGAAAGGGACATCACGCTTGCCTAGCATACTCAAGAAAGGGGGCGAACAAAGTGATATATAGTGACCTGGTCTGGCTTGCAGAATTAATTGGAAAACCTTTTAACCTTTTAAGTGATGAGTTTGCTTCAATAATTATCTCATCAATATGTGAGCGGAAATTAAGCTCCCTGTCGCATAATATGCCAAGGCCATAGATAAACTGAACAAGGGATATAGGTTGGCCGTGGAGAAGGTAAATTCAGGGAGAAGACTTGTTGCACTTACTTGAGAAGGTAATCGATTGACATCGATTCTTCATGCACTGGGTGGAAAAACTAATTAGATCTATTTGAAGGAGGCTGAAGTCATGTTGTTAGAAAATGGGCTTAATATATTTGATATCGACAGCATAGAGAGGAAGTACTAAGTGCTGAATGACCTTTTGTCCTATTCTAAACTCGTTAATAGTAAGGATAAGGAGAAGTGAACCTAGGTGACCACCTAGAAGAACACCTGACGTGGCTAAGAAAGGAGCCGATAGGACAGACCCGAAACGAATATCCAGGTAAGATGCTATCCATTTCAGCGAAATGGGTTCAAAGCCCAGGGCGGACAATTTAACCAAGATTAGTTTATAATATCTTATCAAAAGCCTTACTGAAATCAGGGTGTAGTGGTGTAGTGGTATATGCATAGACTCCTCAAGCAAAGGGTCGCGGGTTCAAATCCTATACGAGGCAATTCTCAGAAAAAGTATTTTCATAGAATTTGTATGTAGTTATATGAAAATCGAGTCGGCGTCACCTCTGACATGAAGGCATAACACTGATGTTGGAGTGGTCGTTGCCTGGGCTGAATCTAACGAACTAACAACTAGCACGTACTAAGACGCACTGGTTGAGGATGCACTGGCTCCAGTTTGACAACCACCTCTGGGAAAAGTATCGAAACCTAATGCACCTCAGATTCAAACTTGGAATAATAAATGCAGTTCCGCAATTCTCGGTCAATCTGCCCAAACCAACAAGAATGGGGTCACACAATGCAAGTTCCCCAATATCAGCAAATGACACTAAAAGCAATACTGCAGACCCAACAGTTAATGGCTATAAATGCGGTAAACCAATTATGGGCAAGCGTCCAGTACTTCGTTTATAGCCATTGTTGATCGCAGCGGCGCTGAAGACGGCGGGTCATCATATTCTAAGTTAAGTTTAAGATTTTCCATAATAAACGAAAGGTCCCCGTTGACCGATAAGAAATTGATAAATTGTTTTTTTCCTTTCGGTTCTCAACGCGATACATAATTGGCGCAGTCGGTAATCCTCTATTCGTCGAAAAAGAGGAAGAGGTTTCAGAACTAGTGTAAAAATTCAATAAAAACTGCGAGAAAGTAGAATAAGTGCGAATTAAGCGACGGTATATTGTGACAATCACTATACGACAAAGTGAAACAGTCTTCGTGCCAGTTCGTGACAAAATCAAATCACTACGAAATTAATGACCATATAATCGCAGTGTAACAAATAGTGAAAGGACAAGATCGCAACAAAGTTCGTAAGACGGAACAACGGCGTGTATTGAAGTAAAATTTACCAACACACGAAGAAACGGGTTAAGGAACTTAAAAGTAAAATAAAGTGATAGTTAGTGCGAAATGGCTCAACGACAAGCTTCAATGGAACAATGTCTAATTACACTAACAGAATTGTTAGGGAGACAAAGCCAGCCACAGGACTGGAGAGCCGCAGTAGAAAAAGAGATAAAATTCGTTCAACCGTTCAGTAGTGAATCGGGGATGTTGGACGTTGGGACGTTACCTTCGTTTTTAGAAACAATTGATTAACACTGATTAGAATTTGTTGAACAAGCCCCACAAGTGTTTCGGGTAATTTATAATTAAGTAATTGGTGTCGTGAAAAATTACTTATCAAGTGATGTTCCAGCAACATGGGATGAGTGCAAGGAGAAACTTAAACTGCACTACTGACCAACGAAGGACCAGCTCAGTATCATAAAGGACATCAATAATATTAAGGTATTTACTATTAACCAATTATTAGATGTAGTCCAAAACATTGTTAATAATATTACTGAATGTGCTGCATTTAATGATCGGGGTCTATAAATAGTGGCTTGTTTAAAAAGTACAATTATTTTAAAAATCAAAGAAGGTACAGCCGGTGCAAGACAATTTAGGCAAAATGGAGGAGAGCAATCAAAGCCACTTCCCCATTTAAATCAAGTAAGAGTCGAAGATATTTATGGTTATAATACTTGTAAGAACTCTGGACAACACAGATCAGGACAAAGTAGGTAGAATCAAATGGAAGTAGATACTCTTAGTACTAAAGAGGAAGTGAATCAGATAGAAAACGAGTTCTTATCAACTAGCCTCGAATACAAAAAAAATTGTTATTGAAATAACATTAGAAAGCAATAATTTTGTAGCCTTAATTGATACGGGTTCTACAATCAGCCTTCTAAATTCCAAAAGAGTACCTAATGAGTTATACAAGAGAATAGCAGAACCACCCATAAAAATTAATACGGTTTAAGGTTTCGTAAATGAGAAAACAGAACAAGTAAAATCCAAGTGTCCTGAACAATTTAAAATGCCACATAATGCTAGAATGAGATGAACAAAAATAGCATTAGACAAACCATACGATTTTTTAATGGGATTGGATTGGATAACGCAACACGTCTTCCCTTCTTATCCACATTACTCAACGAAGTAAATACGTTAAAAGCATGTGAAACTAGGTACATTCAGACAGATCATCTCAGAGATAAGGCAAAGCAATCCATTGAAACACTTCTTAATAAATACAAAAGACTGATATTTCGGGAAGGAGACCAGTTGACAAATACGAATACAGTGGTTCATCAAATTAACACTACTACAGATGAACAAATCAATTCTAAACTTTATAAATATCCACCAAAACATGAAGCAGAAGTCCGAAAACAAGTAGATGAAATGGAGAAACAGGGTATTATTAGAAAAAGCAATAGTCCATACAGTTTAACAATTATAGTAATTCCGAAAAAAATTGATAATTCTGGAGAATAAAAGTACAGAATTGTTGTGGACTATAGAAAATAAAATCAGGTAACAGTAGATGATAAACACCATTTTCCAAGCATAGAAAGTATTTTTTATAAATAAATATAAATGGGTAAAGCTCAAATCACCTTAGATTTAGCTAAGGGCTATCACCAAATTCTGGTAGCAGAACATGATATCCAAAAAACTGATTTTGTGACACCATCAGGCCTTTATGAATATGTTAAAATACTATTCGGGCTTAAGAATGCACCTGCTACGTTTCAAAGGATGATGAATAATATTTTCTGTTGTATATCTTGATGATATGATATTAAAATATTCTCTAAAAGTCTTGAAGAACATCTAAAGTCTTTAGAGAAATATTTAAAAGATTGCAAGAGCACAATATAAAAACTTAGGCTGATAAATGTAGCTTCATGAAACAAAACACTAAACTCTTAGGACACAGTTTAACTAAAGATGAGTTAAAACCAAATCCAAACAAAATTAGAGAAATCAAAAACTTGAATATACCAAAAACTGAGATACAACTTAGAGGATTCTTAGGTATGACAGGATACTCCGTAAATTTATAAAAGATTATTCTAATGTAGCATACCCTATGATAAAATACCTAAAAAAAAGGAGAGGAGAGGAAAAAATAATAAATAACCCACAATATATATCGGCATTTGAAAATCTAAAAGCCTTAATTACGGCACATCCTATTTTAAAATTCCCTGAATATGATAAGCGATTTGTCTTAACAACGGACACCAGCAATCATGCTATTGGTGCCGTTCTATCACAAAATGGGCATCCAGTCTGCTTTATTTCAAGAACTCTAAACGATCACAAAAAAAATTATAGTGTCACAGATAAAAAATTTTTATCAAATGTTTATTGTGTTCAATATTTTCGTCCATATCTATATGGAAACACATTTAAAATAACCGATAATGCACCTATTAAGTACTTACATAGCAAATACAACGTAAATAATTTTCTCAGAGAAATCAGAGATGGTTATTAAAACTACAAGAGTACAATTTTACTATACAATAAGGTTGCAGATTTTTTAAGCAGGTTAGAAAATACACCCAAATTCAAGGAAAATAACGATACCGAATCGAACATGGAACTAACAGAAACCATGCACTCAGTTCAGGAACAACAACTAGATCATATAGGTATTAAATCAACAAATCGTTAACAAGTACAAAACACAACTTATATTAACTTATAATGTTAAGAAAGAAATTGAAATTTTACATAATAGAAGGATAAAGCTGAACCCACTTGAAGAAGTAAGTAAGATCAAAAATGTTTTGTTAAGATTCATAAAGAAAGGAATAATAGGAATGTATTCAGAAGTTGAGGATCATCAATACAACATAGTCCAACAAGTTATTAACCAGATATTCTCGCGAGATGCAAATGTCAAATTCATTAAGTGTTCACAGAGGGCTGCTGAAATCTAAACTGAGGAGGAGGTACACAAACAAATTTCCATCTATCACACAAAGGAATCAATGCACAGTGGCGTTAACGAGACGTATTATACACTTAAAGACAAAATCTATTTTCCTAAACTTCATGAACAAATTCAGTTACTAATTGGCAAGAAAAATAAAAAATGTCAAGAAATAAAATACGATAGAAAGCCAATTAAACCAAAATTTCATATAACAGAAACTCCAACGCAGAAAAACGAAATTGTTCATCAAGATATATTTTACATTAAAAAGAAATCCTTTGTTACAATTATCGATAAACTTACTAAATTTGCTGTAGCTTATACAATTATTGACAGAAATTGAAGATGCAAAAAGGAAATTTTAATGGATTATTTTTTTAAATTTGAAAAACCCAAAAGGATTATTACAGACAACGAATTTAAATCAGAACAAATTATACAGTTTTTAAAAGAAAATAACGTTAAAGTCCATTGGACTAAATCAAATAGCCATACAGGTAATTCAGACGTAGAAAGACTTCATTCTACCATGTTAGAAAAATTTACAGGAGTAGAAGACAAAGATCTTTAAGTGGAAATGAAAATACAATTACTTTTAAACAACTACAATAATCGGTTTCATTTTACAATTAGGACAATATCTAGAAAAGCTAAGGACGAAATTATTGAACAAAAGTTAAGTAATAGAGTTCAGAAAACAAAAATTTAAAAAAATTAATATACTTAATGAAAAACGAGAAGATTACACAGAACAAAGACATTTAGGTCCGATTAAAAATTATAAACAAGTTAGACATAAAGAAGAAACTAGATATAAGATCAAGAATTTAAACAATGTGCACTTAACAAATATTAAAAGACCACATAAATTTACAGGTAATACTATTGATCATCCTATTCACAATACCAATGATACATGCAACACTTCAGATAACACCAATCAATGAGCAGTCAGGGTATTTAAAAATCAAAGCAGAGACAGTTCAAATCACTAACCAAACTAATTTTATTCTACACCTTATAAACCCGGGATTTATATAATTTATATAAATTGAAAATAAAGACATAGTTTACAAAAGATTATAAATTTTAATAGTTAAAATTAACTCAATAATAATATAGTAGGATATGCACAAAAATGGCTCTTCGGAACTATGGACGATACAGATAGACAAATTATTTTCAATCATCTTGGAAACAGCAGAAAACACAGACAACGCAATTTACACAATTAATAATCAAGTCAAAATTAATCAAAATTTTAATGAAACCATACATTCCTTACAAACCGTTTTACTGAATGATACACAAAGAATACTAGACACTTACAATAAATTAGATAGCGCTGTAAGTAATATATTTTTAAAAAACAGTTGTTCTTAGATCAGATCACTTATTAGTTCATCCAAATATTCTCACAGCTGAAGAAATTAACGAATATAAAATCGATTTTTATAAATTCAAATTGTTAAAGGTTACCGAATACAGAAATAATTTTGTTGTTATAGATTTTTTTTTATAATCCCGCGCGCGCACCAAGGGGATATGAATACCCTTTTACTGGCTTTTTCTCCAGGACTCGTGCGGTTGGTATTATTATTATATATTATATATTAGTAGAAAAACTTTTAATAACTCCATTACCAAATAAAGAAAATTTTGAAATTGATAATAAATAAGAATATATTGTAGAAATAGAAAATAAAACTTATAATTATTAACCCGATGTTACATTAAAAAAATTTAAAACTAAGCAAACACTGCATTGTAACGAAAAATTGTAAACTTAGATATAATAACGAGACGCAAATGCGTAAAAATGCTAATCAAAATTTACTAAAGCGAAATTGTGACGAACGAAAAATTGTACTTAATAAAAACTGTCTTTTCAATTTTTACAACCGTCAAATAACATTACTTAATGAGTCATTCGAAAATAAACAAGAAACATACCAAGACAAATATTTTTATTACGATAATAACATTAATATTAATTTTGCCAAAACTTTGACATTTAATGATATTGTGTCGAGTAATTTCCAAAATATTAAAGAAATAAAAGAATTAAGACTACACACAAATATATCTTATAGTTTATGCTTAAGCATTATATTAATTTTGATCATTGTAACATTTATTTTTACTTATTATTGTACTAAATCATATGAATATCGGAAAATAAAGTTCAGGAGAATTTCCGTTCAAACCGAGGAGGAGTAACATATGCAATTCCGCAATTCTCGGTCAATCCACCCAAACCAGCAAGTCCCCCAATAACAGCAAATGACACTAAAAGCCTCAACAATTAACGGCTATAAAAGCGATAAACCAATTATGGGCAAGCGTCCAGTACTTCGTTTATAGCCATTGGCGGGTCATCATAGGCTAAGTTCAGTTTAAGATTTTTCATAATAAACGAACGGTCCCCGTTGACTGACAAGAAATTGAAATTGTTTTTTTTTTCTTTCGGTAGATACATAACTCCCGCGCCATGGAAAAAAGCTAGTAAAAGGGTATTCATATCCCCTTGGTGCGCGCGAGGGAGTTTGTGATGAAAAAATATTCACCATCTACTCAATCAGATCAGATCAGTGCAGTTGAAATAGATTGAAATCGCCCAATACGATGATATCATCGATAGGATCAGATGAGTTAATTATTTGATTAAATTCATCGATAGCGAATTGGTAGCTTTTACATTTTTTACTCTTAAATTAATTTTGATTGTTTCTTACATTACTTCCTTACATTCTAGACAAAAATTCTTAAATCTAATTGAACTATGATGTTGATGTTAACTTATTCTAGCTTACTGGCTCTTACCGAAATAAACTTCGGGGGTTGCCGTGTAGTGGTATTTGCATAGACTCCTAAAGCAGAGGGTCGCGGGTTCGAATCCCGTGTGAGGCAATTCTCTGAAAAAGTCTTTTCATGGAATTTTTATGTAGTTATATGAAAACCCGGCCGGCGTCAACTCTGACTTGAAGGCATAACACTGATGTTGGAGTGGTTGCTGGCTGGGCTAAATGTAGCGAACTAACAACTAGCACGTACTTAAGATGCACTGGTTGAGGAGAATGTACTAGCTCTTCCCGTCCAGTTTGACAACCATCTCTGCGAAAAATATCGAAACCTAATACACCTGAGTTTGAAACTACTACACCACCCGATCGCGCCCTGGAGAAAAAGCCAGTAAAAGGGTATTCATATCCCCTTGGTGCGCGCACGGTATTAAAAAAAAAAGTTATATGTAAATCCCGTCGGCGTTAACTCTGACATATAGGCATAACACTGATGTTGGAGTGGTTGCTGGCTGGGCTAAATGTAACGAACTAACAACTAGCAGGTACTTAAGACTCACTGATTTAGGATGCACTGGCTCCAGTTTGACAAATACCTCCGGGGAAAATATCGAAACCTTAAACACCTGAGTTTCAAACTACTATACCACCTGCCCGCGCCCTGGTGAAAAGCCAGTAAAAGGGTATTCATATCTCGGAATTATAAAAAAAAACTAAAATGTCTTTCGGCCTTAAAAACTATCTTACGATAGTTTGTATTTGATGTGTTTGATTGTATACCTATCAGTTATACAATATATGAAATTTCTAAGAAAAATAGAGCTCCTGAGCATTGGCAATATACCCATGGTAGATGAGTCACTTGTCCCTCGTACCGCTGGGGCGGAGGTACATTACCAGGATACCATCCCTGGAGGGATAAAGCCTGATAGAAGTAAGCTCTCGTGGTACATTTCATTGGGGTAATAAGGCCAAAAAATCAGGCTATTATCGTTGGTTATTGCCCTTGCAACATGTCTTCATCTTAATCAAGAAATTGTCAATCCTATTGAGACTAGCCCCATCGTAAAAGGCTTTGTTGCCTTTCAAACTCCCAAATCATTGCTGTGCTGATTAGGGCCACATAATGTATTACCTTCACTCTGGAAACAAGTTGACTGCTGTGAAATAGCCTTCTTATCAGAGTTAAAGATCTTCTGGCGCCAGCGAGACAAGCATCTATGTGTTTGTCAAAATACAAATACTTATTGAACCAGATACCAAGGTATCTTACTACGTTTTTCACCGCTAATGGCAGTGTGTGCAATCCTAAACAAGATTGTTTCTGATTTCCATAGGCCCTGTTGTCAATGTCATGATTACGGTGAACCGAATTGTTCACCATATACACGGCCTAGAAAAAAGCTCCCAGCAAATCTACTTTCTCCTGTGGGTCTTCGACCCCGAAAAGACCGTCGCCTGAGTCAGCACTCTCTGGGCTTATGCCAACTGTCAGTAGTATCTGTCTCTTCGGACACACTGAATGTTATTGTGATCTTACTGCTTGAATAATTTATTTATCTGCGGGAACAGATTCAGACTACTCGGTTTTATAGCCTACAGACGTACGGACTTCCTGTAATTTTCTTTTATTAATTGTTTTAGGTTTTTTATCAGCGACTTTAGTCTTCTATTTCTGTCAGTAAACTATCTGTACAGCTTCATAAGTCTTATTTTGTTTACGTCTAATGCGTTGATTGTTGGAATTTTGTACTTATTGACCTGGCTTTCGTCGGAGTTTTCTATCTAATCTACTCAATAGTTCGCTTGACAACGTCTTGCATCGCCAGTAAATTACAGTCGATTTCTTCATTTGTTAAGTTTCTGTTAGTTGGGAGATCAATTCCACACAAGCATAAACTACCGTGCCGTCGTATGAGTACATTGTGGCGGCAAGTCCATAGTGAACGCTCGCAAAGAGTTCCTTGTATTTCGATCCGTGTTAGTCAGTTCTAGTCTATTGTCTGTTATTCATATGTTGACATCACTAGTGGTGTTTGGCGGAATATTTCTCCATGCTACATGTCTGCATGTCTACCGTTGGCCGTCCACGGCCAGTAGGACACCTCGACAAGGAGAGTCATCTTTTGGACGGGTAAGATCGTCATCTCGAAACATTGAAACCAGGGGGAAATATTTCCTGATTCTTTATATCGGGATTTTGATTAGTTTCAGTCAAAGCGTAAACCTTAAATGAGAGAGCGTGAGGTTGAATTGCTTCGGTATCATATTACTAAAATTAAAGTAAGGTTTGGGTCGGTCTGGGACGGGTTTAGGTATCTTGTTTCTAGAATTAGAGTCCGGTTTGAGACGGGAATTGGAAACGGGATTTGGTAACTTAGAATAAGATTAAATGCTAGGACTAGTTTTATCCTGTTTCTTGATTGGTGCTTCGATCCATTTACAGATAAGCACCTTCTAAATCTTGGAATTAGCACCAGCAGGGTTTTTTAATAACCAGTTAGATCGTCGTCGACCCCGACGACACGTATCACAGATTACTTCGAGCATGAGATGAGGTTGCATTGGAGATGGTTGTTTCTTTGAGGAGAACTAAAAATGAACCTCAAAATCTTCAGGCAGGATGTTTATCGATTCGCACAATTTAACGTTAGAGATGTTTTGCGCGAAGCAATTTGCTTTGAGATCACTGATCGCAGTATTCATCTCGAACAGACTTTCAAATTGTTTATCGATGTCGGTGGGGTTGGACTTAATTAGGTCGGTTGAGAGCAGAATCGAGTTGCCTAATTTATCAACATGACTAACACTAATTTCTAACTTGGACAGATTCATCGTAATCATTTCGGTGAGCCTTTTTTAAAATTTTATAGCTAGCAGCACGTGCGAGAGCAAGATAATCTTGTACTCATCGCAAAAGAAAGGAGGTTGTCAAAGAATTCTTTAATAAATACCGTATTATTTTATTTAAACCAACACAAATTTCATGGAATGATTTTTCACAGATGATTGGGCATTCAGTGATTCCACAAGATATGACAATTTTATTAAAATAAAACAAACAAGTAAACAATTACTTAACGTAATGTTATGTAATAAAATACAGAAAGTTGGTCAACACTTGGGATAATGCACCAAATATATGCAGAACCGATGCCAGAAGTGACACAGCTATAGTTTTTGAGCCCGAAAGATTGAGGTCAGTTGGAAAACAAAGAGAGAGTCAGCACTTGGGGTAATGCAAAAATGTTGCGGAACTAATAACAGAGGTTGAGATATGGAAGGGGAAGACATAATTTATATTTATCGATTTCTGAGGAGCACTGGCGGTGGAAGTATCGATAAAACAGAGTGAGACACGAGGCATAACGTCGGTTTTTGAGTCTGTTCATTGTCTGAGTGATATTAGTATCACCTATGAGTTTTATCGCAGAGATGTTTTGGGCGCACCCGACCAGATGTGGGCATTCTACTCCAATTCCGGGCAGATAAATGCCTTATGGTATACCATATACTGAGGCTAGATCAAAGTATTTTTTACATCGCTTGTAAGATCCTAGGCATTTCACAGCATTTTGATGTCACCGAATATGTGGTAATTTCAAGGTAAATTGCCATTGACACACATACCGAGAACGGAAAGTTTTTCGGTTTCGACGATGCAAGTGCCATTCATGGACAATGGCTGGGTACTTAAATTTCGCTTTAACGACAGCAGACAGGGAACGAATATGAAAAGCAGAGAATAGAAGTAGCAGGAAATATATCGTTAATGGAAAATAAAAGGAGTGCGGAGACAGAACGGAGCCCTGGTGCAAACCAGCATTTATTTCGTGAACATCAGACTTGAAACCATCCAAGACAACTCGAATCGAACGCTCCGAAAAGTAATTTCTAATTCATTGAAGAAGAGAGTTATCAATCGCAGAAGCACACATTTTTGAAAAAAAAAAAAACCTGATGCCAAACTCTGTTAAATGCCTAAGAAATATTAAGTGCAACTATCTTGCTTTCACAAGACTATCAGACCACCAAAGGACCCGTTGCTACGAAAACCATACTGTCGGTCATTGAAAAGTTTTCGTGTTTAGAGATATTTCATGAAGTGACGGTTTATCAGCGTTTTCATAACCTCTGAAAAAGGAACGTAAGTGCAATAGGTCTTTAGGAGGAGAGAGAAGAAGATTTGCCTTTTTTGGGGACGGGCTGGACAATGCTATTTTCTATCTTCTTACCTTAGGCAACGGAATCGAGTTCAATTAGTTACCAACTACTTCGTGGGCGAGTGGAGCAAAAGGCATATGTCCAAGATAAAGCAGCACCCGGAGTGGACAAAATGGAAGCCGAAACAAGGACGCGAAGACTTAGTTTCATCAACGATGAGAGACTACCGCCATGGCGACTCGGACGAATCATCGCTACTCATTCCGGAAATGACGGACTTTTTCGAGTGATCACTTTGAAAACATGTTCCGGAGATCGATTGGGATAATCTGCTGTTTACCAAGTAACACTAAGTAAATACAAATTACTCAAACAACACAAAACAAGCACTAAACTACACTAAAATAACGAAAAACAAGACATTTTAAACGACACAACACATAATATACAAAAAAAACAGTAAATAAAATCTCATAAGAAAACTGTCATTCCTATTCTTTTAACAGTAATTTATTAACTTATTAAATACAAATAGTTATAATTTCTTTAGCCTAGACTTTTCTACACAGCACAACACATCCATACAGCCCACTCACTCAACCACACAAAATCATTCATCCAGGATAACTTTTCGAAGTTCCGAAATTTCAAAATGGCGAAGGGAATTGGAGAATCGAAATTCCGACGGCATTCGAACTCTCAGTAACACTATCAACGTTATCCACTGAAAACACAACACAACACTTCAACCTATCAACAGCTATTCATTTTCTAAAATAATTTAAAGATAACAACATTCAATTATAATACTAATAAAAATCTTAAACTAATTTAACATTGGATAATGGTTTAATATTAATATTTTAAATAATAAATATGTAAAAGAAAATAAAAAGAAATACTTACAACAAATGAATTGTTTACATTTTGTAAATTGCAACAACAATTCAAGATGGATTCATATACCACACACAATTTGATATGCAATTCGGTCAGCATTAAAAATTAAATCGTTCTCCAAAATTTCGTCACACGTATATATAATTTTAATGAATTTTTCGCTTTTGGATTTTCCCATTTTTGCTTTTTTTGCATTTGCGCTTGGGTATCACTTTCGCGAAAACAAAACTCACGATTTGTGTATATCGATATATATAGTACACACAAACGCACATCCGGATAATCGATTGCGTACTCGCGTCGGCGTAACGCAATTAACGAAATATAATTTTCGGGAAACAGAGAAAAAGCAGACAAAAATTAATAATTAAATAAAAATACTTGCCTTTTATTATCACAACAAAAAAGGAAAAAGATATAACAAAAAATAAAAAAACAAACTATTGCACTTTTGCAAAACAAATCAAATACACTCATTTCATCTCCCCTTGTTGCCCGTATTGTTATGTCGCTATCCTTGTCACCTACATGTAATGTTCCATATTATTAACTTACACGATTTTGTCTGTTCTGTTTGCTTTTCGACCCTTTTTTTACCCTACAAGTACCTTAACACAAAGATTAAACCTTACACACCCCAACAGGCAGAATTTCTGATATTATTGACGAACGACCAAAAATGTTTACAAGTTTTTCAGTTCAGTTTTAAATGCATTTTATTATCTTAATCATTAACCCTTATATACTAACAAAAAATGCTTAAATGCTAGCTTAAAATTACTTAACAATCTTATACTAACTTACTGGCCCCACACAGGCACTCTAAGCTACTCTAAATTCTTATATCTATGTCTTTCGACTTTATTTACCTTTTACTTAGGAATATTTATTTTCTATACTTAAGGCTAAGAAAAAAATTTTTGACAAAAACTTAGCATATGTACTTAATTTTTTATAAAAACTTAATATCTAACTTAAAATAAACCTTAGTCTACCTAACCTACATACACAATAGATATTATACACAATTACATACATATATTAGTATATACCTTTGTATATACTAAATGCTAACTTAAACCTATGTAAACATCTTCTCCATCATTCAACCACCAGAAATGCTGGTGCTGCCGAACGACATCCCTCTTATCGCGATTCCACACAGCCCTACTGAACCTGAGACGATCCACACTGCCGTGTGCGACGTCTCTGTTGTAGTTGAGTCGCCTGTCCCCAGCTTTCTGAGCGACATGGAAGATTAACAGGACCGCTGATCTATTCTGGATCAACCCTATCTGATCGAGGTAGAGGAATGCTTCCGGTGGAACGAAGCCGTCAGAGCGCACACTCTCGTGGTAACGGTAATTGGGATATTAAGCCCCAGATATCAGGTTATTCGTCGAGGCCATTGCTCTTGCAATGGCCATGTAGCAGATTACCTTTACCCTCGCATCGAATTCCCAAGGTAACTGACTACCTTTCGACAGGCAAGAGGCTGTCCGCGTTGTCCAATGATCGAGAACAGAACCGGGTGAAACCAGAGCCCTTGGATCGCCAGTTCTCTACTTCATTTCGAATATAGAAGTCGTGCACCAAGACGCGATTGCCCAGATCATAATTAGGGCCAATAGTATCAGAGCCTTGTATATTTCCTGGCCTCAACCTTCTCCTGTGGATCCTCAATCACAAAGAAGTCGTCATCATCAGCGGCCTCATTTGAATCAATACCTGCTGTTGTCAGTAACCGTTCGTTGTCTGTTGTCCGGGCTATTTTAAGGCACTGAAGGTCGTTTTGATTTTTTCTCCGAAATAGTTTATTTATTTGCGGGAACATATTCGGGTTGCTGGTTTTTACAGCCCGAACCCTGTTGTTCCAATACAAACTTACAGAAATTCTGTAATTCTCTTTTATTACGGTTGAATATTTTTAATCGATGCCTTCAGTGTCCTAATCTCCGGGTCTTGTCTGTCAGTTAACTGTCTGTACAAGTTTTTGAGTCTTGACAGAAGTCTACTTTTCTGTCGGTGCAGTGCGTCAATAGTAGGATTGCGGAACAGGTCTTCGTTAGTCGTACGTCGATACCACGGTATTATATTGTCCATAGTTTGTTGAATTGTCTCGTCCATTTGTTTTAGGTAATTGTCGATCTCCTCGTTTGACAAATTCCTATTGGACGGTGGGTGGAGCGTATTCGAAAAGAGCGCACTTGTCATGGTTGCAGAGAAGCGTGTCCATCGAGTCTTACTGTAGTTATAAGAATATCTTTGGACAAACTCCTCCAATTCCGAAATTTCGTTTGGAACTGTAATTTCGGTGCTAAAACCGCAATGGTCACTGTCATACACGAATGTGCGCAGATAGTTTAGCGTTTGTTAATTCGTACCTGTCAGTCGTATACGTTCGTCGTACAGCAGTAGATCCAAACAAGACCCGCTTCGTCTCCTCAAGCCATTTAGAGACATGCATTCACATTATACAATTATGCATTATGCAATTTCGTCGTTTTTTCATACAAAGATATGATATATGTGTAGGTGATATCAAAGGCGGCAGTGTCCGGTTGGAAATCCGATCAGTCTTCTGAGATCCTTTAAGTTGTAGAGATTTTTTTAATTTATTATGGAAAAGTTTGATGGCTCTTTTAGCCCGGCGTAGACCTGTTTTCCAATTTTGTCCAAATTTTCCGTTATGTTCTCCCAACTTTTTATTGTTGAGTTGGTTGCTGAGTTCGGAACATCACAGAACGGCCCACAATGATGATTTTTGTATAGAGATACGGAAAAAAGTGTTTCTCCAATTCATATTTTTAATATTATATTACATTTATTATATATTATATATTATATATTATATATTATATATTATATATTATATATCATATATTATATATTATATATTATATATTATATATTATATATTATATATTATATATTATATATTATATATTATATATTATATATTATATATTATATATTATATATTATATATTATATATTATATATTATAATATACGATAATATAAACGAATACATTTTAAACGAAAACTCAATTTTGACATTTCTCGATTTGTTTGTTTATCGTAAAGGAAATTTTAAAATTTACAAAAATAAATAAAATGAGTTCTGTAGAATTGTTTTTTGCAAGATTTCCGTTTTCCAATAAATATTTAAAAGCCTCATTTGACAGAGATTGAAAATAGGTTATGGCCAAGCAGGAATCGAAGGGCAATCCCAACAATTATAAAGCTTGCAGCGTTATTGAAGTTTTATGCACACGGAAGTTACCCATTAAGTGTGGGGAATAATTTCAATATTGGTCTTGCACAGCCAACAGTTTCGCTTATTTTCAAAGAATTGTTTGATGTGCTTGAGACTCACGTATGCCCAAAATAGATATTTAAAATATTTGGAGGAAGAAAACGTCGGAAAACAATTTTTTTTCCAAAGAAGCAATATTCCCCAAGGCCACGGGGGAGGCCGTGGTGTAGTGGTATATGCATAGACTCCTCAAGCAAAGGGTTGCATGTTCGAATCACGTGCGAGGCAAATCTCTGAAAAAGGCATTTTATAGAATTTGTTTGTAGTTATATGAAAACCCCGTCGGCGTCAACTCTGACATGAAGGCATAACACTGATGTTGGAGTGGTTGCTGGCTGGGCTAAATGTAACGAACTAACAACTAGTACGTACTAAGAGAGACCCACTGGTTGAGGATGCACTGGCTCGTCTCGTCCAGTTTGACAACCACCTCTGGGAAAAATGTCGAAACCTATACACCTGAGTTTTAAACTACTACACCACCCGCCCGCTCCCTGGAGAAAAGCCAGTAAAAGGGTTTCATATCCCATGGCGCGAGCGCGGGATTAATAAAAAAAAAAAGACTACAACAGGAAAGGCTTTTATAGTTTAAACACTATGATTGTAAGGACTTTAAAACATTGTACATAAGCAAAGAATAATAATAATATTGTAGATGTGTGACCATAAGATGTACATAAGATACATAAACTTTCTCTTGTTGATATTTTTTTCATGTATAGTACTCAATATTTTCAATGCTTTTTTTATCTTAGTTACAGTATTTATTGTACTCTCGTAGAATTGTTTTTGTGTAGAAGAATACCATACGACATCTTTCTTGTTGTTCAGCTCGCGGTATTGATTTTCTCTTCTGAGACGTTTTTTCTGCACTTTGCGTAACTTTGGTTTGTAAATTTTCCTGACTAGAGCTTTGCCAGTCTCTTTTTAGGTGGTCCTAAACTATTTAATTCTACTTCAAATTCATCCCATTTTACTTTGCCGATTTAGAACAAAATCCTCTTGCGACATCAGAATTTTCTTCCATTTAATTAACTGATTTATTTAACTGTTTTTTATTACTTACAACCTTAGCCCTTCGATAAAGAAGCAAAAGCGTGCCTGTCTCAATATAAAAATTTTAGTTAAAGAAAAAATTGAAGAATGTCAATAAAATTGTACACAATTAATAATTGATACATGTTCACAATGGGTCAATTCTGAATTGATAATTGGTGTTCATAATAACATTTGAACAATTTGGTTGACAAATATCAACTATCAATTTACAATTTATGTTCGTAATAGAGGCCAGAGTGTGGCATTAGGTTCTTTTGTTGAAAATGCGTGTATTTGGGATCGACGACTTGTTTTTGTCAATGAATTAGAAATTACCTATTGGAACGTTCAATTCAAGTTGGCTTGGATAGTTTCAAGGCTGATATTCACAATATAAATGCTGGTGTGCCCCAAGGCTCCGTTCTGTCTCCGACTTTTTAATTTTCATCAATGATCTCTTGTCTGTTACTTCTAATTCAATATTTTCATTTGCTAAAGACCGTACTCTTTGCTTTTCGTATTCGTCTCCAGACTCATGTCCACGCTCTTCGGCTGTTTAACGGGAAAGTTAACGTATGTTAAGCTCATTAAATTTCAATATTAAAAGCATAACCAATTGGGGAGCTTTAAACAGAGTGGAATCGTTGTCGCTATTCAGGCGCGCTTAAAACATCTTTGCACCTGGGAGATAGGATTCAAAACCCTGCGATAAAATTCATATGCGATGATAATATCACTCAGACTGACCTCGAAAACCGACGAAATATTTGGTATCTCACTTTGTTTTATCGCTGTTTCTACCACCAGTTCTCCTAAAAATCTCTGGTAGCATTTCACCCCTTTAAAATTTTAACCGTAACAGTACATCCCCGTGCCCACTTTGCTAAGCTCTATATTTTCTAGTCGTTATAACTTGCAAACATTTAAGACCAATGTACATCCGTACCTCTCTTTTATACCGCTCTTTGTTTCCTTCGCCCATGCTGTGTGCAAACATTTTAAGGGTACTAATAACCCCTTGAGGGCGTGTTAATTATTATTGTTGTAGGATAAGCTTTTGTCTTAGAATTTACATACTGTGTTTCTTTTTGTAATAGACCTAAGCTATTTGAAGAGTGTTTTAAGAAAACTTTTTGAAGACGCGAGATTTCTGCCAATTTTTTTCAAATTCCCGTAATTCTCACTCCAGGAAGCTGTCTTGGATATTTTCAATTCTTTACTGAAGTTGGTTAAGGCGGACTTGTATGGGTCCGATTCCCGGTGTGTTTGGATTTGTTAAAAAATATTCTCACCACTTTACACAATTGTTCAAGTTGATGGTTTTACCATAATACATACGTTTTGATCATATTGAATTGCAACTGCATGAGATAATGAGTTGATTTAGTTGATCCCCTGCTTTATTTACGTCCCCAATGGACTGTAGAGATGAAAGCAGTGAGTCAGCTTTGATAGCGAAATTTTCTTTAGTTTGTAAGTTTCTTAATGAATCTTGTTTCCCCTTGCCCGATTTTGAATCCTATATTGAACCTTATGTGCATATGGTCCGATAGGAGTACCTCATCGGACATATGCCAATCCTTGATAAAAACATGAATAAAGCATAGACACAATGGTAAGGTCAAGAACCTCCTGTTAAAAAATTGATAAAAATGGGTTTGTTATATAGAAGCAGATTTTTCTTAAAAAAATATAAAGTAACTCACCCCTTCTGTTGTTGTCGATTCTACCCTAGATGTTGTTGTGGGCGTAGATATCGCATCCAACAACGAGATGCCAATTGCAACGGTGGTACTCTTCGGTCAGATCTTATATCTATATCTCCGGGGAAATAGACTGAGGCGCACACACAAACTGTTTTAATCCACTCCCCTGAAGTAGTTCGATAATCGCGGCCACTAAATCTTTGGTTTGAAACCCTAGAATTAGAAGATATTTAATTTTGAAACTGATCAGTAAAGCAGCCCCCGGTCTCTAACTTCCACGGGAAAATTCTAATATTCGATCAATATTTTTGAGGCAAAATATCTTACCCTCAATAGGCCAATGCTATTGATTCTTGGATCGTCCTAGAGCGATGTTCTTTCTTGCTCGTCGTTGGTTAAGGACGAACCTTAATAGACGTACAGGAATCCTACTTATGGGTTTATTTGCAGAAGGTGGTTCTTGTGTTAAACGGCTAGTTGAAATGAGCTAACATGCTCTATTACCCTCAGCTGCAATCGTATTTACGATGTTGATTTGTAGTCTCCTTGACACGTTTTATAATGAGCCTCAGCTTACGGAAACGATATGCGATATGACCGTTTAGGTCGTTTAGCCACTTAATCGCACTGCCATTTGCAGCAAAAACCATGTGTATGAGATCTTTCTCTTTTACTTTTTGCAAGACTCTCGAGGTTTTCTTTTTTAAGCTTAAGATCTGAGCATCCAATGACGCGAGAATCTTATCGCTAGCTAATACATTACCTTGCGGAAAGAAACCCCTAATGATATGTTGTTTCAGAAATGGATCCTTCTCCACTAACTTCAAGTTCAGACTACATTTCTGCTAGATTTTTGAGAAATTACTCTTCAGCCAATTCGAAGTGACTTCATTGGGGCAAACAAACACGACCCAGCCAGCCCTGATTGTAGTGCTGTCAAAAAAGGCTTCACCACTTCGTCTCGAAGCTCAATCGGAACATCGATAACTCCCTCCTGTATTTGAGCCATTTGCTTAAAACTAAGCGGGTTGAGATTGATTGTGTCTTCATACGGTGTCCGAATCTCAGTTGCTCAGAAGAGACACATTCCCTTCCTCGCTTTTCATTTCAGCATCATAGTTGGCAGCAGACGTCCAATTGATAGTTTCTGGTAGAGGGAGCACAGGTCTGTCTCTAGAAGTTGATGCTTTTAAAGAGCATCAGTGACCTACAAGCAGAGCGCGTTTTGTTGAGAACAAGGCTAGGGATCTAAATTGGAGGTAGCCCGGTATCTGAAGCTTGCAAACCAGAGACTAATCACGCTCTTAGCCATGCATCTCTCGGCCCTTGCTATTCCCACTTAGAGTTAGGGTTTTTAAAGGAAATAAGCTCCTCTTCGTCACTCATTTTTGCCCGTATAAGGACATATACACAGAGAAGAAACCTTCAATATTACAGGCTTGCGAGTGCACGGAGTATATGTGATCTGCAATATTAACCAGAATTCATTAGCCTCGAAATAACAACCGTATAGACAAAGAGTCTTCTTGTGTCGGTTACTATTAGGAATTATCCTATGACCATACTTTTTAAGTCCGAACCCTATCACAACATTTATATTTAGTACAAGTATTGTTTGAAAAATCGTCATGAATGGACTTAAACCAGTAGAATGATTCCCTATCATTCAAACTTGATTTAGAAATCTATCTTCATTTCGAGGTATTTATAGGTTTTTTTTTTTCCTCATAATAGACCAAACGAATAAGTTAATTTATACCTAACTTATACAATATTATCCTATCTTATTCAAACTGACTGGCGTCATGCAAGCCCTCTTAGCCAAACCTAATGTCTTTTGATTTAGCGTATGTAATTGTATATGTTTTTTTAATTCATTTTTGTTTGACGTTGAAATCTCTGCCGATTATAAAATAATTCTCATCTGATTCCAGACTTAGGGGTCGAAAAAGTGCCTCCAGTAAAGTGGATTGTGTAGTATCATGTGAAGAACCAGACACCATGTACAACCGTTTTCTACAACAGAGATGGATATAAACGCTGCATGCTTCTAGCAACTTAAGCCTACGCAGTTCACAGCTGTATACTCTTTAAGTTTTTTTCGTTTTGTGGCTCAATATCAGGGGCTTGTTCCGTAAGCAACTTAAACAGCGAGCTTTCTTGTTCGATCCTTAAAAACCTTGAATTTCGATTCGTTGGCTCATAGCCTGTGTTAACCTGAAATTTGCATTTTTTTATTAATCTATTTTATCGAGCTTTCCTATTATATTTAGCTAATACAGTAACTTTATTGTTAGTCACAACCTATAACTTCTTTCTTTTAGGAGCTATTTTATTTCTTCTATTATTATATTCTATGGTAATAATATGGTAATCTATACTAAAGTTGGGTTGTTCTTCACGATTCCTATTTAATCTATCTATAATTGATCTATTATCGTTTTCAAGCTTGATTCTTGATTGATTTTGATTCTTGTTTGTCTTGATACGATCTTAATTTATTTATATAATCATGTTCGGAGATATTCTGTATTGAATTCCTAAATTTATATGTTCTTCCTGTTTTGAGTTCGAAAGGCGTATGTATGTATTGAATTGTATATAACTCGTGCGGTATGCTAAGAGATGGCGTAACTTTTATTATTCCATTGGAACATGCGTTGGAAAGCTACTGTCATTGTACGTCATTTCAGTATATGTAATTCATTTGACGCGTCGAACTTTGTGCCTGGAAAAGTGTTTTTCTTTATTTCTTTAATATGAAGAAAACTGCTGTCAAAAGTCATCGTATTTTGGTGGAAGTTTATGGTGAACATGCGCTAGCTAAGCGATCGTGCCAAAAGTTGTTTGCACGATTTAAAAGTGGTGATTTTGGCTTGGAAGACGGTGAACGTCCTGGGCAGCCAAAAAAGTTTGAAGATGAAGAACTGGAAGCATTACTCTATGAAGATTGTTGCCAAACACAAGAAAAGCCCGCAGAATCGTTGGGTGTCACTCAAGCAGCCATTTCAAAACGTTTAAAAGCAGCTGGATATATTCAAAAGCAAAGAAATTGGGTTCCACATGAACTCAAGCCGAGAGACGTCGAAAGGCGGTTTTGCATGTCCGAAATGCTGCTGGAACGCCACAAAAGGAAGTTATTTTTGCATCGGATTGTTACTGGTGATGAAAAATGGATCCACTACAATATCCATGTCGCGAAGGTAATGGTGGGATCAGATGGGTGTGCTGTATTATAAGCTTCTAAAACCGGGTGAAACCATCAATGGACAACGCTACCGAACACAATTAATCCGTTTGAAGAGAGCAGTAGCCGAAAAACGTCCGGAATATGCGACCAGACACGAGGCAATAAATTTCCATCATGACAACGCTCGGCCCCACGTTGCTATTCCGGTTAAGAACTATTTGGAAAACAGTGGATGGGATGTCTTACCCCACCCGCCTTATAGCCCAGACCTTGCCCCTTCTGACTACCATGTGTTCTGGTCGATGCAGAACGCCCTCACTGAAATACGGCAATTTCACAAATTGCCAGAAATATGGGGAAAAGTCATAGCTTCAGATGGGCAATACTTTGAATAATACTATTGTACATGTTTTTCTTAAATAAACGTTCAAATTTTGAAAAAAAAACCGCACGAATTAAATTACGTACCAATATGTATTCAATGCTTCGTTCAGTATGTCCGCCTGTATTTGTTTAGAAGAAGTTATATGTAATTGAATTTGGTATTGTTCACAAAACTCTTTAAATAAGTTTAAAGAGAATTTGGCGGCTGAATCGCATACAATTTTGTTGGGTGTACCATGTTGGGAAAACAATTCATTTTGTTGGGAAAACAACTCATTATATTGATACTATTACATTCAGTTAAGATACAAGCAGAAGCGAATTTTAAAAATTTGTCGATACTGTAAGTATTTTTATATTGTGAATACTTTAAACACCTGAAATGTGCAGAATATCAAGAGAATTATTTGGAATTACAGAAAGTTCATATTTTATATTTGGGGGATGTCTATCGTACCTATTTTTTTAATTTCTCACGGTTGTTCCTACCAGTTGAGGGGTTTTCTCCTTTTGAATAGTGGGTATCGGATGATTTTTTATTGCATGAATTTTACTAAAATTGGGTTTAACACCAATTGGTGTAACTACATGACCAAGAAACTCTTATTTTTTACGTAAAATATTTTACGTAATAAAAATATAAATATTTATAAAATATTTTAAAAAATAAAATAAAATAATCTTATTGACTTTTTAGATTGGCTGCGCCTAATTTTCAGTATGCTTTTGCAGGAAGGTTGAGAAAACGCAGAATATCGTCCATGTATACATGCAAATTTTGCCTTGTAAGTCACGTAAGATATTGTCCATTATTTTCTGGAAGGTTGGCGGGGCATTTTTGAGTCCAAATGGCATTCGAATGTACTCATAGTGTCCGTGATCAACCGTGAATGCGGTTTTTTGAAAGTTCTGGGGTCTACCTCGATCTGGAAAAACCATAAGCTAGATCTAAAGTTGTAAAATACATGCATTTCCCTAATTTGTCGACAATTGCTATTAACATATTTTAGGTAAAGTATATCGATGGTCTACTATTTTTTTATTAACTTTACGATAGTCCTCAACGAGTCTAAATTTCTAAAAACCTGATGCGTCTCGTTTTTTGGGTACGATTAATATGGGACATTATTGGGACATTGGGGTTGATAAGGTTGAGACAGTTTAAACTGGAGTAGGAAAGGAATTATATTGTTGCCTAATTGGTTGGAGTGGTTGATTTTGTGGCGGTTATTATGTCAGTTTCGGGAATGTTAGTGGGTTTGGTAAAACAGAAATTTCGGGTTTCTATTCATTAAATAATATGCATTTTGTTCCTTGATGCAGTAATTTATTGCCTTTGTTCTCATAGCTCTTATTGTTGAGCCCAATAGTTCTTTTAATCCTATAAGAAATGTTTTTAGACACATTTCTGAATACATCGACTTTTTTTATATATTACAGCTATGTGCATTTCATGTTTCCATATATGGTTTGTCATTGTTAACAAGAACTCAATGATCTTTGAGTAAAACCTCTCAACAGTATCATTGTTTTGTCTTAACACATGCAAATCCCGAATCAAAAATGATTTATTCCGCTTTCCTGAATAGTGCTAAATTAAATTAGCTCCTATTTGCTGCCATTCCGTGGAAGTCCCATACATATTTATCACTTTATTGGCATGGTCAATGATTTTATTCCTAATAGCTCGTAGTATAATGATAGCATATGAAGTGCCGTCTAACTAAGGTATAAGCTTCAAAATTTCCTCTACGTTATTTATAAAGTCATAGGGAGAACGGAGGTTACCGTCGAAATGTAGCATATCTTTAACGGTATCTGGTATACTTAAGACATTTAATGTATTCTTGATATCTAAACTACTTAATTGACTCCTATTATCAAGGTTTGTAACAACGTTAGCGTTTACGTTTGAGCATGAAGTATATAAATTCATTTCAGCAAGATTTGGAAAACTGGTTTTTAATATTTCACTGAGTTTTGTAAGTTTGTTTGTCTCTAGAAATTTGCGCTGATTCAATTCTAAAGTTGTAAAATTGTTCTGATTTTTCTGATTGTTATTCTGATGAATAAGGTTCTTGGATCTTATTTCTACTTATTCTATTATTGGGTATAAGGATTGTGAAGTATAAAGGATGTTTCGTTATAATAACATTTGCATTAATGAGAATAACTTTCTCAAAATAACGATTGCCGTCCTTGCAAATGCACTTGCAATCACATTGCATAGTTTTTAATGTCCACACACCAATCAAAAAAATAACGATAAACCGTCGTTATTGGTATTGAACGTTCATTTAATATATCATACTCCTGTATTTTGATTAAGTTTAAATGGATACACTTGTATTATACCGACTGCGCCAATTAACAACACGTTCCTTTGGAGTTTCATAAAGAAATCTACGTTATTTCATCCTTTACAAAATTCAAATGACCAACAATCTCTGATTTGACTTACAATTTATAATTATAAACAAAGTATAAAAACTGTATGATTTGGTTCTCACACGATTTTGCTTAATATAGAATTATAAGAAAATGGTTTAGTACAGTATTACAGAATTGTGAAAAGCAAGCATGTACATAACTTTCAAGAAAAAGGTTGTGTTACAATAAATGAATTGTGAAAAGCAAGTACTTTAATTATTTGACAAAAGAATATTGTGTGTATGTATGTATTATTTATTGATGTACATAACTCGCACACCGTGGTCTGGTGTTTTAACTAGCATTTCGAAAATAAGTTTATTTATTTTACTTTGCCTTCGAATTTCCCAAGTACAGCAGAGAAAACATGAAAAACTGGAACCTTCAGGTATTCGATTCTTCCATTTTGTAGTGTCACAGCTTGGTGTGCAGATCCCATTGGCTTTTAATTAGTATCTGTTACTTTACCGGACTTATGCTTTTCGTTACTTCCCTTACTACGATTTATTGCATTTTCGAAACGGTAAGAGAATGAGAAAATTTATTATAGGAAGAAAGTAATACTTTCGCTTTCATTTTCGGTGGGTCCCCGCGTCCACACTTCGAAATTACAGGTAACATTTCTATATACAACTTTTCCAGCTGACTCTGAGATGTGAGAGATATGGACATGGGAAGTTACATTAGTTTGCATTCTAGTCTTACTATATTTTTATTTTCATAGGTAAAATATCTATGTAATGTTATATTTAACTTAACTTTTATTACTTTACATCCTTTAAAACTAACTTTAATTTACAAAAAAAAAATATAAATACATATATACATAACCCTCTTTTAAAGCCGCGAAAATATGCGCAATTTCCTTCCAAAGGACTTTATATGCAATGTTACACCCACTCTAAGCTATAACCAATCAAATGAATCCGATGGAGTTGGGGTAAATCAAAAACATAATCAAATGACTCCTCAATACAGTTCAAGTACTGATGAAGGATGTGATACAGATCACGGAGGCGATCTTAAAGGTTTGTGAAATTACATACATACATATGTATATGCATTTGCTCTTTTTTTATTATAATTTACATTCTTAGCTTTTTTTATTTTTTTTTAATACTAGTTACACTTTCATTTAATTTAATCTTAACATAAATATCAACAAGAAAATAATCTTTCACTATAAGTACTCGTACACTTCAACTATTTTTTTATTATCTTATTTTGTTTCTTTTACGTTTTGTTATATTTTGTGTTAAATGCATAAACAAAATTAAAATACTTAGAAATGGATGAAGCCCAATCCACAGTTCCACTGCCCCCTATGCAGCGTTTAAATTCATACGCTAGCAGCAGTTCATCAAGTGGCGTAGTTGCTAATTTTCAATCGAAGAGCTTGAGTCAAAACTTAAGTTGTGGATCCTCACGCAGTAATTTTTCTACACTGGAAAGTTTGGACTTAAATTTATCAAATTGTACTGATTTGGCTGGAAGCTTACCCTCATGTGCAACCACTGCTACAGCTGTCACTGAGACTGATTCTTCCACGGTGACAAGCTCTTCTTCGATTCTCCCAAATGTTTACGTGTCCTTGTCAACGAAGTCCCCCTGTTCATTTTCACGACACAACCCATTAGCTACACATCATCAGCATGCTGCTAAGAGATGCCGGGCTGTCACAAGATCTCCTGTGGATTTTCGGTACATTCTAATATGCTTTAAAGGGAATAAAAATGTCTGCTATTATTAAAACATTTGTGTTCATTTTAGGGAAGGTCGACGCGCTAGTGATGGCCTAGTAGCTCAAGGAATTATTCACTCTCATTCCGAGTATCCATTAAATTCAATTGTGGCATTCAATAGCCAACGTTTGCATGAAGCACATAAGACTAAAGGTGTCTTAGAACTACATGTTCTCCAAAAAGAGGCAGCTCAATTGAAAACCCAATATCAATCAAATGTGCCGATCGATGAGATGACAGTCCGTCAAATGCAACACACTCAATTTCATGTAAATCCAAATAAAGCCTCAATGGATTTTAATCATTTTTACCACTATCATCATCATGCGCCGACAATAAAACAGTGCGACTTTTTCTCAACATCAATAAAAAACTGCGAAATGAACCCATACTTAGGGTACATAAAGTCAGATGGGTCTGGTAGCGTAAAAGTCGATCGTGATCAAATGCAAAAACCACCGTTACAACAGCAGTTGATGCAGCATAGACTGTTACAACAAAAAAGACAGATATTTCAAAAACAAGTTGCAATGGAAGCAAATATGTCGCGGCGACAAATGCTGCGACAACAGAGCTATAAAATCGCACAGCAAACACAAATTTTGCCACCGTTGCCACTAAGTGATATTGAATCTGAAGACCTTCTGGCGTTTCAGGCAGTAGTAGAGGGAAGTTCTGGAACTATGAATCAATCACCCTTAATATCAGTATCAACTTCACCAAAAATGATAAAGACCTCGCACATTCAGCAACAGTCGCAGGATGGATGCGTTCTAGCTTCATCGAAACTAAGCAATGCACAACTGAATGTTGCCGTAGCTGCATCAGTTGGGAATACTGGTGATTCTTGGAATACACTTCCAACTTCCATGCAGACTTGTCAGATAAATGATCAGTTTCATTCAATGGAAAATTGGAATCCTAGCAATGTTTCGTTGTTTCAAGTAAGTTTATATCTTATGTATGTACCATATTATTAAAATATTCGTACATGTACATATTTACATATTTAAATATATAATTCAATTTTAATTGAAAACTTAACAATAATTATTTGGTATGTACTCTTCTATTCACTGAAAGCTTCTATTTAAAATATTTTTTTAATTTTAATTTATTTAATTAAATAAATTTATGATTTAAATAAATTAATTGTCGCTTAAAACAATACTGATGAAATAACAAAGCGAACAATACAAAAGTAGAGACTTGTCCTTTATCCAGCTCAGCAACACATACGAGTATGACTGCATCGCCACTTAATTCGAGTAGAGATATGTCTCATTTCGTTCAAATTACAATTTCATTATTATAGTGGTGTATAGTATGTTCCCCGTGTTTTATGTTTAGGCAAAAGCGCTTGCAGAACTCAATTTCCGGGTGGGTCTGAAATGAAAATATTCAAAAATCACTGGTTTATTGTTTCGAGTTCCGATAATTGAAAAAAAATTATTTTATTTGCACCAATGATTTTGTTTTAATGTCAGTTAATGTAGAAAAAATTTTAACGTCAAGTAAAGTTTTTTCCCTTTTTTTCGGGGTTTGAGTTTCAAAAAAAGCATTTATTTTTCTATTCTTTATGCTTGATAAGATTATATACATATGTATGTAGTTTAATTTTTAATAAAAAAAGAAAAACTTGTTTACTTTATAAATTTTCTAAAACATTTTAATTTAACTTTTTTAGAAACACTATTTTCGATACACTTTTCAGACTTTAGGTTTATTTAAAAGAAGGGCCAAAAGCGTCCAACATAAACTCAGCGAAAATGAATTTCTATATACAATATTTCTATATATATAAAGTTCGCTTTTCTTGAATGAAACACTACATACTCTTTATTTAATTCTATATTTTCTATTTTATTTAAAGTTCAACATTTAAAATTAAATCTGCGTTTGGTGACGACTGTTTTCTTTAGTGGTCTATGATCAACTCAACTCTTCTTTATCACTCTCCACGATCAACTGCTTTACATGATTCAAAACCGGGATTGCTCACCGTGCCATCCTGGATCAACTCTCTCAGTGCCTCGAAGATGTATCTAGAAAATACAACTGGTGAGTTCGATATCCCAAAGGGCACATAAAGAAATTCAAATTCGCCCTGATGGGTGACAAACGATGTGTACTTCCTAGAACTCGGCTCGATAGGTACTTGTAGGAAGCCATTCGCTAAATCTAGCGTAGTAAAAACCTTTACGCCCTTTAGTCTCTCGATTACTTCGTCGATCAGCGCCATCGGAATGTTGTCGCGGATAATCTTTTCGTTTAATTTCCGGTAATCACAGCAGAGTCGTTTGGTTCCGTTTCTCTTCTGCGTTAGCACGATTGGTGACGCGTATTCAGACGAACTAGGTCTGAACCATTCTCTCACCTGTTGTTCTACTATCCGCTGGTCTGCCTGCGACATGAGTCTAGGTCTTTGGTAAATTGGTATCTCGACGTTTAGCAACAATTTCATCGCGACTGGGGACTTCTTGTGTAACCCTCCATTACGCTCCCCAGTCTCTCTTTCACTCGAGGTTCCAAGGGACTACATCATCCACCGACAGACATATCGCGCCGAATTCTTCTACAAACTCCGGCACCCTCCGTTCGTGGTCATCTTCCACCACTGGCCGTAGAACTACGGTTTCTCCTCGGCTTGACATCTTATGTCCACTCCTCCCTTTCACACCACGCCCACTCCAATACCAACTTTGTGTTCTGCGCCTGCACTTCCGCTACTATCTCGTGCCTTCTCCGGCATTTCAACCTCCGTCTCAGCTTTTTCCTTAAGACTGCGCCTTCTGCAGTTATCTTTGCGTTGACGTCGATTACCGCTGAGTACTGCATGTCCCGTTCTTTGACTACATGAAACCTAATTCTCAGGTTGACCCCGTCTATTTCGACATCCGTTTCAAAACTACCGAGAGTCACTACCCTGTTCTCACCAATGGCTACCAAATTCTTTTTCTCTCGGCTTAACTCTACATATTCTAACATCATCCAGATGTCGTAGCGTAAAAGACTTATATCGCTACCTGTGTCAACCAACGCCGACAAAGCCTGACCCTTTACGGTGATGTCTTTGAAAACGCGGTTGGAGCTGACTGCTAAATATACCCGAGCCTCTGGAACGTTGGCCGCTTCCTCTGTTGTTCCAGTATGGACTCGAATCGTTTCATTTAGTCGCTGTTGTCTATTCTCTTCACACTGAAACAATCGATTACCTACTTTTCCGCATTTGAAGTATTTGAATAGTCGAATTTTTCAGTCTCTTGCGATGTGTGTTTGGTCTCCGCACTTGAAGCATTTGCGCTCATCTCTCTCTTGCTTAACCTCTAGAACGCTTGATGGCGGTCGTTGGTTTTCTCATGATGATGACGGCTGACTATGACTAGGGACCTTCTTAAACTCTCACTTGTTCTTTGAGTTCACGTATGGTTCTGGCTTGGTATAATATCGCTTTGTTGTACTTTGAGTCTGGAATGCCCTCTACAAAGTGCTCTATAAGACTCTCTTCGTCGAGGTCGATGAGATTCCCTATATCCATCAAGCTGTTTAAATACTCCTGAAGTGATTCGGATGACTTCTTCCGGCGATTCCTTAGCAAGTGATGGACTTCTGCGGATGATAATTTTTTCCAAACTCGCCGAGTAACGCTTCCTTAAGTGATGCCCAATTCTTTATGCCTGCCTGGCTGCGAGTGAAGGGCTTAGCGGCTCCCTTTAGTAGCTGTTTGGCATACACGAACTTCTGTATGCTGTTCCATTGGACTGTTACGGCATTTCCCTCAAACTCATGTATCCACCGATTAATGTCGGGGTAACTGGATCCATCGAATGTTAGTAGTGAGTCCTCAATATCACGCAGCTTGAATATTCCCCTACCCGAGTCTACTTTCGCATTGGAATCGCTTTCAGTACCAAGTTCCCTATCTGCAACCTGATTTCCTGCATCTCTTGATAAACCTAAATGTAGGAAGAGCCTATCCTGCAACACTTTTTTACGTCCTGTCGTCATTAAGTCTAGTAGTCCTACCAGTTCTTTCAGTGCGTATACTGTCAGAGCTAAAATCGTATCTCTATCCATTTTAATTTAATTTAATTTACAATGTGTTTATAATAATAAAATAATTTTAAAGGCAGTGTGGTGTGGTGAAGTGTGCGCCATTTTATTCGATCCTACAAATATATTGTGTATGTATATTTAAACGGTTTTTCAAATAATTATTTTTAACCCACCGTAAAACTTTTTATTTATTGAAAGCTCATTCCCATGTAAAAAATATTAGCTTAAATTATAAATAGTAGACGGATGGTCTGTTGTCTCACACTGCAAATGATCGACAACGAATCAATAATCTTGGCAAGTATATTTAAGAGGTTTTCGCCTCAGTTAAAAACAAATATCTTCTTTGATGAATTATTGTATAGAATTATCATTTTTATTTCATATACTTTTTTTTTTTTTTAACTTTCGTCCACTCGTCAAGTAAGTGCCAAAAAAAAAAATTGGAAACTCTTTGATGAAAGAGTGTTAAACGGATAGGTATCCGAAATTGAAAAAATATCACCAGTGATTGGAAAATTGTCTCCATACCGATACTATAATAAGAGTGCAGATTAAAAGTTTGACTAATCAATTACATCAAAGCTATCATCAAAAATAGAAAAAATTCCCAATTCTCCACTTCTTTGTTTGGATTAGCTTTTAAATACTCTGTTATTCCTTTAATAATAGACTTTTTTTTAAATATATATAACGTTTACACTGTGTGGTGAAAAGTATTAATTTTAGCTGAAGGTATGAAGCAATTCAGTAATTTTATACCTTTACACCTTTACTAATAACTTTTAAGCTGTCAAGACTTCAATATTTATTTAAGATTTATGAGTTTAGCAAGCAAAAATATCAAAACGAGCAACTGTGTAGATCTGAGAGACTTTTGGTGGCAAAATTTGCAATAATTTGATAAAGAGCACGTTCAGATGGCCGATGTCTACCGTTAATTTTACGTAGTGCTTTACAAGCTTATATTTTGAAGAAAAACCTTTCTACGCTTTGAAATCGTGGTTGTAGCGCCAATCTTTCTATTATAAAATGGCAAACTGCACTGAAAAAAATTGAATCCTGACTGCTGAATTGAAATTTAATCCCTATAGAAAAGTCACACACTGCCAAAAAAAAAAAAAACACTCACCACATACATAGGTATATAATAACTGAATTTTTTTTATACTTATTGGTAAAAACACAATTTTTCGGCAATTTCCAAGAAAATTGTTATGTAACTTCTTTTTAGCTCTATAAAAAAAAATCTTCTTTTTTTCAGAACTCGACGTCTAACACTTATGGACAAACTTGGCCGCACTTAAGTAATCCAATCACAACTCTTATGAAACCACTTAGCGAAAGTCCTATTTTAGAATTAACAGAACAAATGGAATCAATTTAAGATCAATTTCCTTAGATAAAATAATAATATAATAAAACAAAATAAAAACAAATATAAATCACTGCACAGGTATCTATACAGATGCATGATAACATAAAGGAAAAAAATATCTAGTCATTTTATACTCGTATTACATAAAAAATACACACATGTACACACATGAACACACACACACATATATATATATTTATATATAAATTTAAATATAATTATAAATATTAGTTACATGCAGCTATTTATTACAAATAATAAAACTATGATAAACGAAAAAATATTCAACTCGCCAAGACTGTTAAAGTAGTCAATTCAAAAAGTATAAAGAAAAATTCATTTACGCATATTTTTATGGTAAACGAAAAGATAGGAAGTAATTAATCAATTTCAATTATTAACAACTAGCAAATTATTTATTGAGAATGAAAAATTATCTAATTAAATTAATTGCTACGGATTCTTAAAATATGTATATACTTTAAATTATTTTCAACAATTCGATAAGATATTTAATTTAAAAATCAATTACTATGTAGATATCAGTATGCAATTAAGAACACAAAAATACGAATTAGTCCATTAATATAACTTATTCTGTTCAAAATAGAGTTTATAACGAATTAATAGAAATAAAAACACATGTTTTTACATATGCATATATATGTATGTATATAAAAACAAATCAAAATACACACAAACCTGCAATTAAACGCTGCGCATTTTTGTTTAAATATTTTGGTAATTAAATACATATATGTAAATAATAGATAACTAAAAAAATGTAATAATTTCTATGTAGGTTACAGATTATATTTGCTAAGCAAACACTAAAACAGTTGTGTTTAATTAAATTCTAATGTGCAATTAAAATTTGTATGACTGTTCAGTACTTAAATGTGCAATAACTGTCCAGAAACTATGTATGTGTTGTTAAATTTTTCGCAAGGAATTGTTGTGGATAGTAATGTTTGCAAAGTCGAAAATTTTTTTATTTAATTCATTCAGTTATTTAAAATTTGTTTGTTTTATAATAGCTTCAACATAATCTTACCTATGTAAGTATTTATATGTAAGATATAAATTCATAGCATGTTGCAAGTTGGATAAACAGTAATGCCATACATATTAAACAAATAAACATACATACGATCACATATATGGTAAAAGTTTTATGCCGTGAGCACTGCCTTTTTTTGACTGAAAACGACGTGTTTTTTTTTTTTGGTCCCGGCTCATTTGATGAACGCCATTCACTTGCCTGATATCTGGATTGCGTGTCGTACTCATTAACCCACGCTTCGTCTCCAGTAATGATCCTTTTGATGAATGTGGGATCGCATTCAGCCTCGCAAATCATTTCTTTTGCGACGTCAACATGGTCTCTTTTTTGCATGAAATTGAGGTCTTTTGGCACCAACTTTGCTGCTACACGACGGAAAACCAAATCATTAACCAAAATGTCTTGGACGGATCCATAGGCAATATTCAAGTCCTCCGCTATTTCTCTGATGGTTAATTTGCTGTTATTGACCAACATTTATTTTACTTCATCAATGTTTTCGTCGGTTTTCGATGTCGATTGTCTGCCACTGCCTTCATCATCTTTGACCACTTTTCAACCGCTCATGCCACTGGCAAACGATCGTTTTCTTTAGAGAATCGTTGCCGAAACATTTTTCCAACATTTCCAACGTTCGTGCACTATTAAATCCGTTTTTTACGCAAAATTTAATACAAGTTCGTTGTTGCAAATTTAAATCCATATTTAAAATTGTAAAAAATCGCCAACACACACAGAGATAGATATACTCTTGGCTTCGTAACTTTTGTAAATGTCAATCTATGACGCTAAGATTTAGAGAGAATTTCAACAACAGGTGTACCAATTTAACAAGAAAAAAAACAGATCTCCAATTGGAACAACCACACAGTGGTTATTCCGTTTTTTTGTTTTTTTTTTTTTTTTTTTTTTGATCAAGGTTACAAGTTACAGGGTGACTTGTAATTTGACCTATTACTTGAAAAGAGTTATTCAATATCTAATTTACAATGTTTTTAGCTACGACAACCAGAGGTCGAAATTCAGTAATTTTCGAGTTATTCGAGTTTTAAGGTTTTTTCCAAAAAACACTATTTTCAACTTAAGGTGGCAATTTTAAAAAAATACATGAAGTAGAATGGTAATTTTTTTTTTTCTCCCGAATACGACGATACATCGCACCAAACAAACGTCGTTGATACTCTCTTCAGCGGCGTCACCATCAGCAATTCCGTTACAATACAAGATATCTGCGTATTCTTCAAACTTGTAAGTTGCCATTTGATAAAGCTTTTGGTCAACAAAGATGTCCGAATTGGAAGGATAGTTGAAAGTAACTGATTGATTATTTGATGAATAATGATAATGAAGTCTCGGTTAACCTAAAGAAGACTTGAGAGAAAAAAATTTAACAGCTGCCGAAAAAATGAAAGAAGACATGTCGACGTCAGTAACCATCACTAATGTACGTAAAAAGCTTCATGCTTGCATACGGAACGAGGGCAAGCAATTCAAGACATTTGCAATTGTTATTATCAATATTTTATTTTGATTATTTATTTGAAGATTAAATTTGTGATTATTATTATTAAGATTTTTTATGATTGTTTATTTAGGATTGACATAAATAAATCGATTTCGGGTCAGGTACGCTTCCAACACACTGCTCTATTATTATCATTATTATTTTCAATAATTTATAAAAAGATGTCAACATTTGTACCTTTTTTGAATGGTTATAAATTGAGAAATTTCTGTAATTTTTACACGAAGTGTCTACATTTTTTTGAGTAATTGTCTTTGATTTAAAAAAAAAAAATGTAAAAAAAAATTACGCTGTCTTGAGATTTATTAACCTTGTATTTCTAAAGCCTTAATAATTTTTTGACATGATTTTTTTGAATTAATCTTTTGTTCCCTGGCTATCAGTTAAAAAAACCAACCATCCTCATGCAAGAACAATTGCCACCTTAAAGTCAGAAGACGGTGTTTTTTTTGGAAAAAACCTTAAAACTCGAATAACTTGAAAACTACTGACAAATACAGTGTCAGCCAAACAATGGCACTCAGTTACATCTTGCCAAATAAAATTGCTAAACTTTAACAGATTTAAATGAATTTTACTTCTATAACATAGATAAACAATATATCTTAAAATTTTGAGAAAAAAATGATGCTACTTCAACAGTTAAGAAAATACAATAAATACAATGTACTCATAAACAATTGCATTATGTTTTGAGGCATTCTTGATATTAGCAAAATCAAGTTCCTGTTCTATGTTTTCAAAGGGTATATTTTCTATATTTAGGGAACCTTTTACATTAAAATTTCGAAAAAGGTATACCTACTTTTTCTTATTTTTTTGTGAGAGAATTATAATATCTGAAAATCTGAAATTTTTTAAACAATATTTTAAAAAATGTTTGCTTATCCAAAATATTACATTTTTTCCGTTAGGTGGCTTTTAAAAAAAAGTTGCTTTTTAAGCCTAGGCAGGATAACATTGGTTCCAGATGTCTAACAAAAAAATATATATATATATATATTAAAGAAGACATTATGTTCTACAATCGGTACCAAAATATAACGATTTGGCCAAAAATTAAAAAATTAGCAGCATATTTTTCAAAAAATTGTAAAACGGACTCCCATAATCCTTCAACAAAATCCAAAAATGTTGGTATGCTTAGTAGATACATAATTTAGGAACAAAACAACATCAACTACGATCAAATCGGTTAAGAATAACTCGAAATATCTTGACTAAGCGGCAAAAATAGTCATTGTGAGAAAAAAGCGTTTTAAGAAAAAAAAAATTTCACTTAAATTTCGAAAAATATGTTAAAATAATGGTACTTATAGTATAGTTAGTCAGCATCTACATTTTATACAATATATGCAGTATATATATAAACATACGTGGGACCTTTTGTATACAATAATAATAATAATAATATTAATTAATACACACAGCAGCTGCACGTAAAATTATTACTATCGCTCGAGTCTTATACCTTATACATACATATACTTATATATATAGCTATAACTCAAAGACCTTATTTTTTTAATTTCAGGTACATATTATAAAGGAACATTTTTATGCAAAAAAAAGACAAAAAGAATTCAATGTAGCAGCTCCCCTTAAGATAATTCTCAATTTCCTTTATTTCTAAATTAGAAAGTATAAATAAAGAAATAAGGCGTACTGTATTTTTCTTTTATTATTCTTAACTTATGTTGGGCATTTAACAATATTTGGGTTTTTACATTTTCATTCCTTTTAATAATCTTAAATATTGATTTTGTTACATGGGTAAAGTTATTTATTTTGTCTAGTGAAACTTTTTTGTTATTGTTTCTTAGTCTGATTATGTAATTTTGGATCTGGGATATTTTGTAGAAGGTGGGGGTAACGAGGTTGGTCGGTTGAACAGTTTGTTCTAATAATGTCAACTACCTCGTCAGAAAGTTTTTGGTATTGATCTATGTCTATTATGTGTATGATTTTAATTTGTGTTATCCCTGTTTTAATAGTAACCAACTCGCAATTCGAGTAGTCTAATATAACATACGTGTGTCGCCTAAGCATAACGTCAGTGGTAACCTGTAAGCTAATTTAATTTACTATTTTACTGTTTTTATCGTTGTTTTCAAATTTTCTGCTATAGTTTCTTTTCTACATATATTTGGGTGATATTTTAGAACCTAATCTTTTATCTTTTACTGGGTTCCTATTTTTACTATGGTATTTTAGATCATACTCTTGTTTCTCTTTTAGTCCGTCTACGTTGTTTTGCCTTGTCTTTTCATGCTGCTCTGGATCGTTAACATGTCTATTGGATGGAGAAGTTGTATTCGTATGTAGCGTTTTCCAATAATTCCTTTATAGTTTTAATATAGTTTTCTAGTCAGTTTGGAGTGAAAACGCTCAATCTGTCCGTTTACTACACTACTAGTAGTAGTAGTAAACTTTATTGATGCAAACAATAAAGTCTGTCTTCTTCTGTCTTCTCTTGTCCAATGGTTGCACAGTGTACATTCGTCACTTCCGACATCAGTTCTATGTGGCATGTAATTTTTTGCAGCAACTCGCCCCTAGCTTTGTATGCATTTGAGATAACCTCTAAACTGTTCCTATCATGAAAATAGTTCTGCTCCCCAAGGTCGTTATTTAAAACTTTATAAATATTTCTTACTTGGCTTTGTTAGCTTTGCCTTTAAAATAGCTCCCGTGTAGGTTATTCGATATTAATTAAAAGTTCCTGCAGTGCTTTTCTTCGATCTCTTATGTTTACGTGTAATTCCAGTAGGGGTACAATATGCTGGTGTCCCAGCCTAGTCCACTCGTCAAAGAAATAGAAGTTTCCTATTTTAGGATGTATAGCAATTGTATAGGGAAGCCGATGGCTTTGTTGTAATAGAATTTTCAAAACATATAGGAAGTGCATTCTAAGCATAAATACATATAGCGATGGTAATCCAATTTCCAGGTAAAGCATGTAGTTTGGCGTATTTTCAGGCAGTTAGAACATTTTCTTTAGGAAGTATTGCAAGAGTTTTTCAACTTCCTCGAACTGCCAGATCTCCCACACTTTTCTCGCGTAGCACACGATTGATCTTAAAACTGCTTCAAAGACTTTGAACTTTGACACTTGGCGCGATTTTAGTTTTTCCCAGGATTCCTTTCCAATTACAATTGATTACCCTTTTTGATTCCTTTAACTTCTCTTGAAGGTGTTTTTTAAACGATAGCTGAGGGGTAATCAGTACTCCAAGGTATTTGTATGCTTTGACTTTCTCCAGTTCTTCATTTTGCCACGTCTATTTTCCGCTCATTGCGTAGCGCCCCCATCCGCTACGAAAAATCATATTTTTTGATTTGTTGGTGTTAAGTTGTAAGTTAAAATTTGGCAGTATTGTTGCAGCTTATTTATCATTATTTGTAGCATGTTTAATGTTTCCGTGAGTATAACAATAGCGTCAGCATAGAGCAGGAGGTTTATACGTAATCCATCGAGTGATATTTCCCCTGTGAGATATGACACAAGATCGTTCAGAAGGATTGAAAACAGAAGGGTGCTCAGGAGACATCCTTGTTTCACCCCAAAATTCGACTGAAACCAATCTGATAAAAGTTTCCATTCCAGACCAGTGTGGTGTTATCTTGGTATTTTGCTAATATATTAGTACTTTTGTCGAAATTCTCAGATTTCTCAATTTAAATAATAAAGCTTTTCTGTCGATTCAATCGAAAGCCGCCTTAAAATCAACGAAGAAGGTAAAAAGTATTGTACCCTTATCCAAAAACATTCGGGCGATGCTTGTGAGCGAGAAAATGTTGTCAACTGTGTAATAATCTTTGCGGAAACCAGCTTGAAACTCGATGAGTAAGTCATTTTCTCTTATCCAATTTATAAGGCGTTCCAAGATAATTCCTGTAAATATTTTGGCGGTGGCGTTAAGGAAAGATATACCTCTGTAGTTGGTTGGCTCATATGGGTCTCCTTTTTTCAATATCGGGAAAATTATGTTTTTCTTAAAGGATGATGGCACTTCATCAGTACTGAAAATAAATTCATACGTCTCCGTAAGCTTCTGTAGGAAGACATTAGATGCATCTTTTAAGAATTCGTAAGGAATACGTTCCTCTTTATTTGAGTTGCATCTATTTATAACTCTTGTAACATTCTGGAATGTTATAGGTCGGTCTACTATGTTTACTTCGAAGTAAGGTAGTGAAAATTGCATATGGTTTGGATTTTGAGGTGGATTCAGCATTTTTTTTAAGTATTCAGCTAAAGTGGGTGCTTCCACTTTGATGCTCTTCGCGAAAAGCGCACCGTTTAGCGATTTTGCCATCTTCCAAAAGGACCTACTGTCTTTTATGTTCGCAAGCGCTAACGTGAGGTTACAGTTTTTGTTTCTGATCGCAGATGCTTTTAAACTTTTTATTTGCAATCTGGTACATACATTTCGCATTATTGAAGCCCGTTCTTCTCCGAGGTCGTAGAAAGGCAAAGGATTTTTTCCTGGCTGCCTCCAAATTATACCTGGGTTGCTTCCCTTTATTTTTTGGCTTGGATTGCAAGGGTGTGGCTGCGTTCGAGATGCATGTCGTAAGTATTTCTATGCCTCTGATGGATTGAAACTCATTTATTTTTTTCCATTTATTTCAAAGATTAGATTCGCTTTGTATCTTTCCATGTGTTTGTTAATCCAATGCAGTTTTGGTAGCAAACAATTCTGTGAAGCGGGTGTTTGCTGCAGGTTCAGCTCTACTTTGACGGATACTGGAAAATTATCTATGTGGGTTAAATCCTGAACGACGAAATCTGTTGCATGCTTTAGCCAATTTCCCTGAAAAAAGCAATAATCAATTGTGGAGCACGTTGTGCCTCTTAAAAAAGTGAGATTTCCCTTTTCATTACTATTGGTTCGGCCGTTTAATAAGGTAAGACCGATCGTTTCTTACATTTCAATTAGTTGCTTTCCGTTCCCATCAGTGCGTTTATCTGATGCGCCTCTCATCTCACTTATCGGTCGTGGCAATAGGTCCGGTTCCTCATTGAGCATTTGATAAGATCCCACCCTGGCATCAAAGTCACCATAAGATTAGCCATACCCAGTTCTAACAAAAAATTATACAAACTGGTGTAGTCATGCATCTATTTGTTACAATTGACATAAACCGGGATTATATAAATTTTAAGTTTTTCTATTTCCATTTTGATCAAATTTCTATCCAATATTTTCACAATGCGGCACCCAATATTTTTTTCCAATTCCTTTTTAATCCCGTATAAGTATTTACTGCTGGCCATCCCATGTATGTTCTTGTTTCCGGTATCCAAACGAGCGTATAGTGACTGAAATAGGACTGAAATCTTTACATATTTTTTTTAACAAAAGTTTCAAATAGCACAAAGACGTCGTAATTAGTTATAAACTCAAAGAAATCATTAAAAAGTAATTTGTTACCTGCTACATTAAAAGAAACAATATTTAATGAATAATTACTTGGATCACAATTAACGTAATTATTTAATCGACTGATGGCATTAAAATTAAAGGCGTTGAATGTACGATCACATGTCAGCTTGTTGTTTTCATCGAAATAAAATGTGTGTTCTCATGTTCTAAGCTTATCTCCTCGTATTTGGAAGTTAATTTTCGGGTTTGTCGGTATTTCATTTTGAAAACTCGCCTCTTCTTTCCCGTGCCGCGATCGGATAAAGTCCCATTTACAATACTGAGAGATGCTCTCAAAAAAGAGAGCGCATGAACTGTCAAAAATAATTCCGTAACATGTACTTTAATGTGTTTGTTTAAAATAATGCCAATCTCGCAGCTAGCATCTTTTTTTGTTTTTATTTTGTGATTTGTAAGTGGTGTTTTATTTAATTAGCACTTCACTTGACAATTGTTCGTTGCGTTTTGACGTATCATTGTAAACAGACGTCCGATGTCCGAATGCGACCCTCGTATCGCATCTCGCAGTATTGTAAATGGGACTTAATCTCTATGCATTGATATTCCCGTGCCTCAAAATTTTATTCCTGCAGAAAAATTCACGCTGCTTTGCAGTTCGACCACTACATTTTCCATGTTTTTTTTTTTTGTAGATTTGATATGCCTAACTAATGTGACTGTTGTTGTACAGCATACAGCGGCAACTCCTTGTTCCAGGGAAGTGTAGGATAATGTTCGAGATGTAGCGAGATCCAGCGGGATTCCATTTCTTGCATTTGGTTTGACAAAACCAGGTTTTCTTGCTGCAAAGAATGTAATGCAGCCCCGATTCCCTCCAAATCCGCTTTAGTGGGCATGTCTTTCAGTTTTTCGTCGAGAAGTGTGGACATGGATCCTTGTATGAGGTTTATTAGGTCGTTTATGGACATATTGAAAACGGCTATATTTTCCCTTTCCATAGGAGTTTTTCGAGGTTTGAAGTCGGGAGAGATTTCAGCCAGCTTGCATTTCGGCAGAGCGGTTTGTGAAGTGTTTTTGTTTTCACTTAGGCTTTTGTTTGGGGCATCCGTATATATATACATATATATGTATATTGCGTTAGTGTATTTTGTGTATTTTGGAGTTCATCTTGGGGAAATATACTCTCTGAAGTAGTTGTTCTTTGTTTTCCCTAGCGTTTCGAAGAGCTCTTCTGTGTTCTCTCAGGATATGTTCTTCCTGTTCTGATTCGTTCACTATGTCCTGGACTCGGCTTTGAGTGTACCTGATTTTTAAAATGAGAAGGATCCTTCCCATTGTGTTTTCGGAAGAAAATAGGCCATTTGTTACGCTAGGATTTAGATTTTTAGGAGTTGTATTAAGTCATGAAAAGTGAAAAGTAAGATTTTTTTAAATGTTTTTTTATTTTATTCAATATAGTCCTCTTTTAGTTTGATACACTTATTCAAGCGATTTTCTAACTTCTTGATCCCTTTCGAAAAGTAATTTTCCGGAAGGTCTGCAAAATACTCCTAAGCGTCGATGATTTCCTCGCGTGAGCTGAATTTTTTATTGATGAGCCATCTTTTGAGATTTGGGAAGAGATAATAGTCCCAGGGACCCAAATCGGGCGAATACGGTGAATGAGACAGCAATTGGAGCCGTAAGTCATTGATTTTACCCGTGATTGCGATGGTCTTGTGCGCCAGTGCATTGTCTTGCAAAAACAAAATTTTTTTTCGCTTCATGTGAGGCCGTTTTGCAGCATTATTTCCAATAATGCATAGTAAAACTCGCTGTTGTTGGTTTTTCCTTTATAAGATGTAGTCCGCGAAGAGTATGCCATGACAATCCCAGAAAACCGACGCCATAACCTTTCCGACCCATCGAGCCTCCCTCGGCCGCTTCGGAGCACTCGTGCCGGTTTAAGTCCATTGCCGGGCACTCATTCTGTTTTCTGGTGTACATCAGTTACCAATCGACGCCAAAAGTCCGCCCGATTCCGCATCAGCAAGTCCAAACACTCTTTCGAAGTGCTCTAGCGTGCGTGTTTTTGGTCAGGAGTGGGTATGCGCGGCACCAAGCGGCAGGATAACTTTTTTATATGCAGAATATTGCCCAAAATATGGCACGTGTGCTCAGTACTAACCTTTGTGGTATCTGCTAGCTCGCGCACCTTCACTTTCCGGTCAGCCAACACCATTTCATGTATTTTTTTTTGACATTGTGGTCTGTAAACGCATAGGAGGGCCTGCCGCTGCGGATATGATCGTTAGTGGAGATGCGACCACCACGAAACTCTTGAAACCAATATTTGACGGTGTAATCTGATAGGGCATTAGCCCCGTAATATTTATCCAACTTTTCTTTTGTTTCCTTCTCCGTTTTGCATCCCAAAAAATAATGTTTTATGAGAGAACGAAAATCGTTTTTGTCCATACTCAACATGATGCCAAACACGTCCATAACAATCAGCTGTAAAAACAAAACTAAAGACAGTATCGCACTGAAATTTGGCATGTCTGCCTAAATATAAATGGACTTCAAGTCACCATAACCTTTTTGCAGTAGCTGCGATTTCTGGCGGACAAGGAGGTTACTTTTCACTCCTCCTAGTAAGCCTTGCGGGTAATGTTATGTCTGTGGTAAGTCGGAAAATAAATTTCGAGCGTATATAGTAATTGTTTGTACCAGTTAGCAGAAGAAGTTGGTCTTTAAAGGAGTTGATTGGTGCTTGCGTTGCCGGAATGGGGTAATGTGAGGAGCTTTCGCTACTATGCTTTGTGGGGGACAATGAATTAACCTGGGATTGTTGCGGCGATCTACAAAAGTGAGAGAAAAAATGGTCTGTGAAAATGATTACTTTTGCGGAACCATACAAATAATTTCAACTTCAAGAGCATCACTTTTCAGGTGAATTATTTTTTTACTCGAGATATTTTTGGACAATCGTCCATCCTCCCCCTTGGAAGAAATGTTAAGGTATTGGCAAGTTTCGCATAATCCTTAATGAAATGCCTTTAATACCCAGACAGACCTAGGAATGAACGAAGATTCTTCAGAATTCTAGGACACGGAAATTCTTGTACTGCCCTAACCTTTTCAGGATTTGTCTTGATTCTGTTTGTGGAAATGATTTATCCTAGAATTTTCGCTTCGATTTTACAGAAGTCGCATTTATCCAGTTGGATCTTCATATTAGCTTTCTGCAAAGTTTTGAAAATTTCTTCGATGTGCCTTAAGTGTGAGGTTGGATCTTTGCTAAAGATGATAATATCATCAATGTAAATATAGCAAACTTTGCCAATAAATTCTCTAAGAATATCGTCAAGAGCCCGTTGACATACTGCTGCCGCGTTTTTAAGGCCTATTAAATTCGAATTTTGCACTATTTATAGAAAAAGCCGTTTTCTCTATGTGAGATTCTTTGAGACGGATTTGATGAAATCTGCTCTTCAAATCAAGAACTGTAAAAATCTTGCTCCTTCCTAGTTTCCTTGCTCCTTCCTTTCTCCTGAGTGGTTCAATTTTTTCGGAACAACCATACTGGTGAGTTGTATGGTGATTTGGATTGCCGTATAATATCGTTGTCAAGTAACTTTTGAATCTCTTGTTCTACTTCAGTTTTCAGTGCTATAAGATATGGATGGTATTTTGAGTATATTCGGGCATCTGAATTAGTGCGAATTTCGCCTACTTCCTTTATTGTGAAGGTTAGTTTTGCATCTGGTTATGAAAATAGCTTTGGAAATTTCTCAATCAGTATCTTAATTATGTGCTTTTGTTCTGTGATCATGTGGTCTGTACGAATATTGATAAAATTGACTGCTTGTGAACGTTGTTGTTTTATTCTAATTTTTACTCTATTATTGTATTAGTAAGTGATTGTTTTTGGTATATATTATGGCAGATAAGACTATCATTGTCTAATATAATCAATGATGATATCAATGAGGGCATACAAGAAACTTTATATTGCAATTTTTAAGACCGGACAAGTTTAAAAAGGTATGATGTGTAACTTTTATATTGCTCGCTACAGAGTTCGCATAAAAATATTGTATATTATACATGGGCGATTTGTTCTGTATGCTGAGTAAACTGTACTTGGGAGTTAATGTAGTCTATGAGTGTTTGGTCAAGTCCGGTGTCAGCAAACATCATTATGTTGGTAAAGTCTTCTACGTCATTTCTTGGTTCCTCAAGATGGTTCTGGTCAACGTTTTGGTATTCATATGGGTTTGGGGCTTCTGTCTCAGTGTGGTTATTTTCTTTGCTACTTATGTTGGACGGTTTGGCTTATTGGAGGTGGAGGACGTTTTCGTGCTATTCTGTTGTCCCTAGATCTATTCATATAGTTAAAGTTTTTTTTTTTGAATAGACAGATCCGTTTCCATAGGTACCGGCCTTGTTTGAGGTTTTGGTGCCATTGGACAAGTTGGTACATATTGATATCCTTGATCTATTTAGAATATTAGCGTGTCGGGTAGTATTAGCCTGAGGGCAAGTTTGATAGTAAAGCTGATTTTGTTAATGAGGATCTTTTCTTTGGGTTGCTTGTTGCAGTGGATGTTGGATTTTCCTTTTTATCCCTTGGCTGTTAAGCGCATTTTATAAATTGGTCGGTTGCATTCACTAAGTCGACATTTGGAATTATCGTAGTCCTTCATTATGAATGATTCGGCTCACGATAGTAAAAATGATAATCCTCATTATACTCCTCATTATACTTTGCAAATAGACTTATCTTAATTCTATGATTCAAAAAGTTTTTCTTTTCTTTTAAATTAGTAATAATCTAATTCTAACTTTGAATATTAATCTATAATGACTAAGTATTTCAATGTTATTTTATTCATTTTGAGATAGATATGAATATATTTATCTTAGTTCTAATTCGATCAATTTATTTTGATTTATAAAAGGAAAATATTTTATTATTAAATAATATTAAAATATTATTTATTAAAATATTTTATTTTAAAATGATGATGCTCATCCAATTGGGTTGCTCTGGTGACGCGACTGGTGAGAATTGTTCACCTCCTTTTCTTCTAGCGGCGAATTTCTAGCTGCCATTAACTACTCGGGAGCCTTTGCAGAATATTTGCTTTCGTCACAACACTCGCCATTTGCTGGGGTTAAGGTGTACAATGGGATAATGCACTAAAATTAAAATATTACGCAGATTAAAATTTATATTGAATATTGTGTGTTTTATTGATTATTTTTTATATATAAATTTCTGTGACATTGTGTGATAGGTTTTGAAACAGCGCACATGTAAGGCAACGCCACATTTCTCACAAACAGTAGCCGCTTGAGTGTGGCAAATTCGACATCTGGTTCGCTTGTCTTGCTCGACAATCAAGTGGTTTATTTCATCATATCTAATGTCTTGGTTCTCTGTATTTGCTGGCTTCAAATTTCGTGGTCTGATGCTTTTTCCGTATGTTCCCAGCAAACTCAAAATCGTCCAGTGTATTTTTATTGTACTTATGAAGCTGCCATGTGTTTGTAATTGCCATATAAATACATTGAGCAAAAAGTGGATAGTACAATTTTTTCCCCTTTAATAGCAATCCGATAAAGACCGATATTTTGGTCTGGTCTATCGACGCCTTCCATATTTTTATTATAGCCTTTTATAAGGGAACTGATATTTCTTTTTTCTCAGCACGGGAGTATCTTTGTTGGATGTACTGGAACACAGTTTGATATCATATTTATAATGTTGTTGTCATTCCATTTGCATACAACAGCATTGAGTTCTAAACAGAGTTCGTAACTATAAGCACCTCGGCCTTTTCGTTTCAGAATTCTATCCGATCCACACAAGGAACAGGTTTTTAACCGGTTATGTCTAATAGTCCCAGTACCTCTTATTTCTAATGCGTTCAATTCATGAAATAATTGAAGAGAAGAAAAAAAATTGTCAAAAAATAAATGATAGCTTAGATTTAAGCCTCGTCCAATAAGCGCATGACAAAAATCTATAACAACTTGTGTTCCAAGAGAGAATTCTCTATTCTAGGTCGTTGAAGGTAATTTTGATCCAAGATAGTGATCAAACCAAACAATATATCCACTTGGAGATTTTCCAACCCAAAATTTATAGCCCCATCTAATTGGTTTTACTCTTATAAATTGTTTAGTCTATAATTATAATTTTCTACTACTGGAGCAAACAATTAGAAGTTTTGAAGCAGGTGTTGAAACAAGGTCGTACGATCTTTTGGATCTAGTTGAGTATTATCGCAAAAATGTAATACTCGGAAGATGTGATCGAATCTATTTATAGTGATGGACTTCGATACAAGTATATTTCATGAATCTTCTTCATTTTTCCAGTACATTCTTCTTGACATTCTTCTTCGTCAAAGTTACCCGGGTGTAAAACAATTTCTGCCACTAGCTGATTACGGGAAAAATTATCTACACAAACCACATCTTCCCCTCCTGAATCCTCATCAGTTACATCACCTTACAGAAATGGTGGTAAAATAGGTATTTCTGAATAAAAATCGCCTTCATCGCTTTCATCTATGCAAGTAATGATTGCATTGACAGTTAGCCTAAATAAAACCGAAATGATATTTATTATCCCACTGTACCATATGCGGTGCATCAATATGAATATCCATGTAACAGCAACAAAATATGTATATCTTAATCGTCAAATTAGTTGAATAGGACGATTTGCTATTGTTTTGATTACATAGATTTCGATTTTTAACTAACTATAAGCCATCAATCAAGAATTATTTACCTTTTTCTTCTTTTCCTCGACATTGTCTTGCTTTTAAAAAAATTAACACTTTTCACTCCTCTTTTAACACCAATGAAACACAAATAAATCAAACTTGACATAAAAATATCATAGCCTACTTTACTACAGCGCGAACATTCGAAAAAAAATATTTAAACAAGTGGCCTTCATTTCAGATAGGAAATTTTATGTTAAGTGTACCATATACGGTACAGTGGGATAATTCGGGTTAAGGACCTTAATTTTCCACTACCGATTCACTTGCGTTTACCATACTAAGAAACGTTTTCCTCGCGTTCGTACTACTTTAGGACTGATTGCAGTGGAAAATGGTTTACTCACGTCCTTACTACTTTAGGACTAATTGCGGTGGACTCGATTTGTGGAGCTGTGGCCCCACGTTGGGCGCCAATTAAGTTAGAATTTTATTTTAATTTAATTTAAAAAACATTCATCGGACTATGTCTGATTTTTATTTATTAAAAATTAATTACAATCTTACAAAGGTCAAAACTGAACTAATAATTAACTAACTCTAAATTCTTCTATTTATACATTTGCACACCGACGCCAAGAGATGAGTGTTGGTAGAAAAATCTGGTGTAAGCGATTTGTCATATCGGGTGACCAATGGGTGACACCTGAGTGATGAGGTACTTGATGAGTGCATATTATTGTGCATGTGTTTGGCGCATGTTGATTTTAAAAATTTGTTCGACATGCTGTGTTAACGTTTCTAGAGTTAACTTACATGAATGTAATAAAACTATTAATTAACGACTTTATGAGTATTAACTTTTTACAGGGGTTTTTTTCACGAAGGGGTTTGTCCCACGTTTAGGCGCCAATGTAAATTGTGACGGATTTTTCTCACCACGTATTAAGGATATTTACCTTTTGCGTAATGTTCTCAATACGATTTTATTCTTGTGCAACAATGACTTTCGTGACGACAAACAAAAAAATAGCGATAGCGATAAATAAAACACCTTGTACTCACCAAGTTCAACAAGGTTTTTATTAACTTGTTTTAAGTTACATCGGTTTCATGATTCGATTTAAGATACAGTTCCTTTTGGTGACTTAAAAATAAGGAACATCTTAGTATAATGGCGAGAATTTTAATTTTTATAGAACAATATAAAAAAATAGAATACATATATCTATACATATCTATACAAAATTATCGATCAAATTATAGCTGATTATATGACAAATAAATAATTAAGACATGTCTGATGTAAGTTTATATACCCAATTTAAAATGGCAAGATATTAAAGCTATTAAAGGTACTTCTCCTTAACGTAAGATATTTCGCAGCTATTATAGTTCAGTTAAAGTTAAAGTTTTTAAGTATTGATACAAATATTTTAAGAGCTATGCACAACTTTTTGTTAATTTGACCTTAAATAACTGTTGGTTAGATCGCGCTAAACCCTACCCTACTTGTTACCACAAAAGCATAACTTCCAAGGAAGCCATTTTCAATAGAAGGCAAAACAGGATAACACAAAAATTTATGTATCCATACATTTTCTTCCTCAAAATATTTCAATATATTTCCTACACTTGTGTGGGAAAGACTTTAAGGGGAAACTCGTTGACTCATTAAAAAAAAATACTATTAGTGAGGAGGGGAGGGTCGGAATTGCATACCCTCTGAGATACAGAAGTTTGAAGCAAAGCCTTACGTTATCTTTATCACAATTTTTTTACGGAAAACTATCTTACTAACAAAGGTCATTTCATCACAGGTCAGTAGTTTTTAAGATACGACCCTACTTATTAAAATAAGCAAGACATTAATATAAAAATTAGCAAATTAAAAAAAAAAATTGGATTGCATATTTTTATTTTAATATTTTTTATCAAACCTTGTGTCATATCAATTTTTCAACGTACAAACAATTTGTAGACACGCCATGCCATGTTGATAGTGTTTAGACTTAAAGAGAAGGGGACAGTCACGAGGAAAATATAAAAATCTAGGAAAGTCAAAAATTTTGCCCCACATTATTCATCCAGTGTGCGGTTGAAGTAAAAGATACCCTGGAGTAAAATTGTCTCATAGAGTTAATTTTGATTGTTCTAAAATATGATCTTAAGTTGGAACTAGTTTTCGCGGTTTCTGAAAAACATATTTTTTTCGCAAAGGTGCGGTATGTACATTTCACATTTAAGGAATGACTTTCTATAGATAGGAGATTTTGTCTGTAATTTGTTCGTTTTTTGAGTTTTTTTTATTATAAACTCATAAAAAACAGAACATCCGTCATCGAATAAGTTTGGGATGATTGCTTAGAGGAAAAAGAGTATAAATTCATGTGATAATTTCAAAACAGTTCTTTTTCTGCCAACATAATCTTTTGTAAAGCATTTGTTTTATGTTTATTTAACCTTAAAATGTCTGTGAGAAAATCTTAAAAGTGTCTATAAAAATGTAATAAAAAAAAAAGTGTTTAAATGCTCCTGTTAACCATGCTTTTCTTCCACAAACACCAAACAAGAGGTCTCACAGATTTGCATTATATATACCATAAAATACCACGCTATTACGTTACATATTTTGGATAGCAAATAGATGAATGAAAAACGTTTGGAAAAAGTAGAGAACTCTAAAATATTTATAAATTATTTATTTAGAATTAAAACTTTTTCTAAAAGTTCTTTTTATACTGTGTACTTGTGTAAAATGGCAGATGTTATGAACATGTCATTTGACGAAATTACTACATATTGCATCCAGTTATGGAGACATGATAAAAAACAGTATTTTAATGATCTCTTAATAAAATTGTGCTTTTAAGTTTTGTAATAAGAATGCAATGAAATGCTTTGCAAAAGCCTAAAAAATACTTGGTATTTCAAATATTCAAACATCAAGCATTTAATATTAGCGTGCAGGACACGATACATTTTTGCATGTAGATAGAATAAAAATTTGTATTGTATTTCGTTATACAACTTATAAAATTATAAAAATATGCGAACTCAACTCGACTCGAAATTCATCGTGTTAGAGCAGACAATGGTTACAACGAACTCATTCAATTTTTTGTGACGTACTTGTGAGAGCCAAAGTTCCTCAGAAAATGAATGCACCAGGTACTGTTTCTGTTGTTTCTGAATTCTTACCCTGACGGTAACTCCAGAACTTTTGGATGGCATTAACTTCAATGCCTCTTCTTTGTTTTATTTATTTATTAATTAACAACTCAAAAACTTGTAAGGTGACTTTAAATTTTTGAGCGGACGTCGCAGTATTTTCGAAAGTTTGACCTGGTGTATTTTTTTAAATACAGTATATAGCGTTTTTATTTTGAGAGGGAAATGTTGCACGTAAAATTAATTTTAATTGCAATTAACATAAAAAGATATTTGACTTTGCTCTACTTTAATTTGTGTTTTATTTGTTTATTGACAATCGCATAATAGAGAAATGCATAAGAATTAACACTTCTTAAGTTAATGTAATGCTATACATTAACTGGGAAAAAATAATTCTCGGGCATGAAGCGAATAAGAACCATATCTTTAATATTCACAAAATTCTTAGTTTTTTTATTTAGATGTATATGCATACCATATACATATTTTTAAGCTAAAAAACTCAATGTGTATATATAAGAATTCATATGTATGTTACAATTTTATCGAAACTTGTCCTCCTGCTTATTAAAATTATAGTTATTGTCCTGTAAAAATTATAAACTAGTAATATTCTGTACTAGGACCACCAAATTTTAGTTTTCAACAATAATATTTGGTTATAAGAATTTCACTTCTCTAATATAATTTAAACTTGTATAGCTCTCATAAGAGATCTTTTTTTAATAATGCTATGTTATTTCAACCTTATAAAATAGTTAATGATTACGAAGACAATATTTCTAAGAATGAGTAAGGATTTAAATCTTAATCAAAAATCACCAAATGGAATTTTGTAAAAGCTTATGTACGTATATACATACATATATATAAATATTTAAATATATGTGATCATGCATATAAATGTGTACCATATATGTATTTGCGTATATGGCACTTCAATGCAAAGTAAATTTTAGTTCTAATTTATTGGGTCTTAGTAAAAGAAAATATCAAAGCTTCATGTTGTTTTAAATTTGTTATACCACAAAATCTCTAACGATTCTGAAAGGTCTATGGAAATATTAACAAATAAAACATTGAAAACATTAATATTTTGTGCGCATTACTTTCACGGTAATGGAACTCTTCAATATAACAATATTGGGACATATAAAGCTACATATTATTTCTATTTATAACAATTGAATATATTATATTAGGTAAGGTAATCAAACACATGAGATATGTAAGCATACTAGGTAGGTTTCATGTTTTGTTTTCAATTTTAATTTAGCTTTCATTTGACAGGCATTGAAATTGGTAGATAATAATTTGGAGCTATTAAAGCACTTCATTTATCTCATTGCTCAGTTGCAAATATTTCACCGGGCTAATATTTTCTGGCATAATCGGTCTAGAACATAAAACGCATAAGTATAGACATAAATACATATATATTAATCGTGCAGGATTTGTTATACATTTTATGCATTACCGTAATGTAAGCAGTAAGACTATATAATGTCAACTTTCATACAATCTAAACAAGAACTTACAACTGATCTTATTATCTGATTTAAAATAAATGCAAAGCATTAAATCAGTTATTTTACTTTATATTTTATGGGTATTTTTTTACTTAAAGTATACTAGTGATAAAATATATTGTGTAGGTATATTTAAATGAAACGACAATTGTAGTTGTAGAAAAATTTTCGTGAAAGCAAAATAGACAAATAATAATTGTAGGAATCTATTACAGCCGGTTATTGTTTTTAAATTAGTAGAAAAGAAAATAGTAATATTAAAATCTGAAATCACAAGACACGTATGTGAATTTTTAAAATATTGTAATTAAATATATACATATATATATAAAATAAACAAAAAAATCGTTTTAACATTTTGTGAAGTTTTTAAAAATAAATAAATATCTAAAAAAAAATATCCATATGCGGTTTAGTAATTAAATCAATATTTCCAGAGAGAGTTATACCCAGAACAGGTATTTAATGCTACATCATAATTTTAATGCCAACTCACAATAACGTTTACCCGTAGGGACGTTTTTAGCTCAAATGGTGTGAGTAATTTTACCAAAATTTGCATTAACTCGTGTAGCAGTTACAAGGTATCTTAGTTCGCTCAGTTTTTTTTTTTTATGATTTGGCCTTTTTTAAGGATCTGATCCTTTAATTCCGGTGGCACTGCGACCTAAAGGATCTTTTGTATCACTACTTTTAAGAAACCAAAATAGACTCAATTCTTTTGATGAAATTGAGCATCTCCGGTGGAGATTTTGGGAATTTCCCCAGGGACTAACATTTTTGTAAGAAAATATCGTTTCTTTAAAGGCTCATCTCCACGAGACAGAATTATGTCAGACTTAATATCTGACATCTAGTCTGCCATATTATTTTCTATCTTGACTGGTCAAATTATGTCAAAACATTTAATTTTACGAGCAGATATTCATGCGACAATATGGACAACTATTTCCTTCTTTTTAATCGACATTCTGAAAAATTACGTCCACCAGAACTTATTATTTTATTTAATTTTGAAAGAATTAGTTATACAACGGCTCTTAGTTCACATTGGTTTGGTATATCGCCGTCTGTCTGCTTACTATTTACGATAAACAGATGGAGTGTACAATTCAAAAATGTTTGTCGATAAGACTTTTTTTGTACCGAACAACATTTATGATATATTCATTACTCCGAGCATCTCATCTCACTGAGCGCAATCGTTTTTAATTTCTCCAGGTAAGTAGTGGAGTTTCAACATTTGCAATACTCGACCGAATCGACTTAGAAATCAGTTATCCGTGAACAACTGAGCGGATTATGTCATGTTATTATTATTTTTTTCGTTTTTTATTTATTTTTTTCTTTTTTTTTTATAATACCGCTCGCGCACCAAGGGGATATGAATACCCTTTTACTGGATTTTTCTCCAGGGCGCGGGCGGGTGGTGTAGTAGTTTTAAACTCAGGTGTATTAGGTTTAGATATTTTTCCCAGAGGTGGTTGTCAAACTGGACGAGACGAGCTAGTACATCCTCAACCAGTGGGTCTTAAGTACGTGCTAGTTGTTAGTTCGTTACATTTAGCCCAGCCAGCAACCATTCCAACATCAGTGTTATGTCTTCATGTCAAAGTTGACGCCGACGGGATTTTCATATAACTACATACAAATTCTATGAAAAGACTTTTTCACAAAATTGCCTCGCACGGGATTCGAACCCACGACCCTCTGCTTGAGGAGTCTATGCATATACAACTACACGACGGCCACCCCGGCCACACGGCCAAAACTATTCTCAAGTATTGAATGGCATGATATAATATTTCGGAAAAATTTAATAAATCGTCATCACTTAACACAAAGTTAAGTTATACTCCTAAAGAACGCGGAATAATTGTTACGATATTTTTGAAGAATAATTCGTCAGTGGTGTTCGCGCAGTGTAAATTTTGGCGCAGATATCCTGGTCGCCCGACACCAACCGTGTCGTTCGCCTAGAAGGACAACACGAGATACTGCCACGGAGCATTCCATTCTGCTGTGTTGCAGAGGACTCCGGAGTATCCACCAAACGATGTACCACGCAATTGGCTTCAATCGGAGGTCTTTACAGAGAATTTTAGTGAAAGACTGTAAAATGTTTCACTAAAAAGTGCAGATAAACTGTTGATTCTGTTAAAACCTAGGTTGATTTTCCATAAGACATTTCAATATTGGAACACCCTGGGAAGTGATCCTGAATCAAGGTATTCCGGGTCTCTTTACGGTCGCGTGTGATTGTGCCATCTGGTTTGATTAACAATTTGAATGATCTTGGGAGAGGACTTTATGAAGTCGTGCTACCGCTAGGAGGCTCTTATTGAACTTCACTAGTTTTGGTAGTAGTAAGTTAACAGGGATCTATATTATTCCCAAGTCCCAGTGGATTTGGCTTTGTTGCAAACCTTCCTCACTCTGTTCCGAATAGCTTCTATTTATCATAGTTCTCTTAACCTTACAGCTATTTTCAAAAGATAATAGAATATTGTCTTTTGTCTTTTGCTATATAAAAATTCTAATAGTGACTTACCTTTTTTGTTTGTATCACGGCTGCCCCAAATCGTATTGTGTGCGTTGGCGTCGTAACCGACGATAATGTGTAGTTGCTTGCCTTCACAGTACAGGACAAGTTCCTGTCTCCAACAAAGTAATCCGATGCGCATACGAACCTATGAAGTTCTCGGCTATTGTGGCGCTCAATTTGTACTGCCACCAGGTTCCTAGTTACGAAACTTGGAAGCATAATCAGGCTTCCGTGCTCTGTAGGGTTTGCTATCTCCTCTACATCCCTGATAAAAGGGGCTATCTCTTCTACCCCTCGGACCGTTGGTATATCCTCTCTATATCAGGCCACCTGCTCGAATCGCCGTTGAATTAGGCCTGTAAGAGTTCTGGTTGACGGTTTTTGCTGGTTTTGGCCATGGTGCCGAGCTGTTTTGCGGTTTCTGCCATTGCAAATGCAGCTTCTTCACTTTTTGGTCCTACATGGTTTGCGGTAGCGCTGACGCTAGCCCTAAGTGGGATATCGGTCACACCTTCGCCAGCTCCCACTAACGTTGTGCTTGTCGTGTCTAGAGTCGCTGATTTAGAGCTCTGGTTGATTGTCTTGTCCGAACTTTTGAGGTGTGACTAAATCGGTACGATGCCAGGCCCCTCAGCTCTACAATCGGCTTCATAGCTCTTTCATTTTTTGCAAGGAACCGGTACACAGTAGCCTTATCATTTGATCTTTGCAAGACTCCCCATGTTCTTGTGTTGAGTTCTTTGTTTTGGCCAATAAGAATTGCCAGTATTCTTTCGCTAGCTGTTCAGGTACTTTTTGGAAGAACCCTCTGTGGACATGCGGTTTTGGAAGATTTTCCTCCTCGACCAGCATCACCTCTAGAGCACATTTAAAGACTACAACTAGGGTATACAAAATACTGTTGTTTTATTTGTTAGTGGGACAGCAGAGACCGGAAAAATCGTTACGTTCGGAAAGACTGACAAAAAGGGAATTCCTTACTCTAGGGCAAAAAAATATTAAAAATCCTCCATTAATGCAGCCTAAAAATATATTTTTTCCACCTTTACACATAAAAACTTTGCGAAAGTAATGGATAGCAGTGGAGATGGCTTATTATATAATTTGGAAAAAAATTGTCCTAAACTGAGTGGAGCAAAAATTAATGAAGCCATTTTTTTGGTCCTCAAATCCGGTAATTGATGAAAGATGAAATATTTAGAGAAAAGCTTAATGATTTTGAAAAATCAGTTTAGAAATCTTTCATGAAAGTGACTTTAAATTTTCTTGGAAATCACCGATCTTATATATTATAAGGCTGTAATATGTCGTTGAAAATACATTTTCTACATTCACATTTAGATTTCTTTCCTTAAAATTTGGGTGCCGTCAGCGCAGGACATTTCTACGATAGAAAAACAATATCAGGTCTACTGAAATCCACGTATGCTGGCGGATTATTGTTGAACCTTACAATGATAAGTCCCTGAAGTACAATATTAAAAAAAATCATAAAGTTATATTGACATTAATATTCCAATATAACGAAATAACTTCATTTTGTCTATAAACATTTTCTAAAATATAATAAAATCAAATTACAAAAAAACTTTTCGTATTTGGAACATTCTAATGTTATTTCTATTATCTTATCCTTATTTTAAACATAACTAGACAAAAGTTTTCATGTTACATATATTATAAAACGTGTTTTTTTGTTGATCAGTGTAATTTCTATTTCCATTCTCTTATTCTGTCCACAACCTCTCTTTTCCCCATCAGTATTGTAAGAAACTGTTGCCATATGCACTTGAGGAGTGAATGTGAAAACCGTACGAGTATATATTTTAAGACTGCATATTTTCAAATTCTTTTTATAAATTCGGCAACGGGAGCCTTGTAACTAGGACTAAATTCAATCGCTTTTGTGCGGCATATGACCGGACATTTAATAAAATGTTTCCTATATCCGACCATAATTTTTTTTATCGAAATCATACACTGCAATTTTGAACTTATCTCTATATACCGATGAGAATTTATAGCGAGACGGGTGTTAAGGTTTAAGATTCAAAAAGGCGGAATACTATTAGAAATTTCTATGGAACACTCGTGGTGAAAATAGCGATAGCGACAGTAGATATTAAAGCAGTGTTCGAGTGTGTTAATTGACTGAGTGCTATTAGCATCACCAATGAGTTTTATCGCAGAGTTTTGAATCCCATTTAGCAGGTGCAGAAATGTTATAGTTGCACCTGACCATTCATTGCACTTCAGTATTGGGCGAATCACTGCCTTATAAAAGGAGATTCATTGTGAGGTTTGATTTATAATGTAAAATAAAACACATAAATTTGAAAGTGAACTTCAAATTTTTATTATCGATTAAAAGAAAAATTCATGACATTTATTTCTTAAAAATGACATCATGTATTTACATGACATCATGTATTTACATTGGTATTTATATTGGCCATGACTACGTCTGAGGTGGTCCATTCGGAAGGTCCAATTTTGGGCGACTCGTTCGAGCATAGCGACTGGTGTCTCTCGGATAACACGAATAATGTTGGCTTCCAAATCGTCCATCGTAGCTGGCTTATTTCTGAAGACCTGAGACTTTACATATCCTCAGAAAAAATAGTCCAAAGGTGTGATATCGCACGATCTAGGCGGCCAATTTACCGTAGCAAAACGTGAAATTAAGCGCTCACCAAAACGATTTCTCAACAAGTCCATTGTTTCACGCGCTATATGACTCGTAGCGCCGTCTTGTTGAAACTAGAACTCACCGAGACCATATGCTTGAAATTCAGGAAGCTCACAGTCCGTTAATATAGCGCGATAACAATAATTGTGTTATGAAGAATACAAATAGCTTTTACTATAAGATCAACAAAATCAGGATCCGTTTCAATTGGCTTCCAGAGCAAACGCCATTTTTAAGTCATTATTATAAAAGCACATTCAATGCACCTGCGCGCTCGAGAGAGTCGGCTGTTGAAATACTCTTTTTCAGCATTAATAGTGCGGCTTTAGAATGGCCTCAAAAGCGTGTTAAATAGTGGATAAGCTTCATCACCTACAAAAACATGGGGCATTTTAATATTTGTTCTAGGCAAATTAGTATTTGGCGAGATTTAAGTTGTCGATAAAGCTGCGATGCATTAAATATTCCACCATCACTTTGTTTGCCATATCCTCCAACTTCAATAGCAATAAATTTACTATTAGCATCAGCTACTCCTTGAAGAACCACTGAGAACAATTTTTTGTAATTGTAAAACATAGATCCTGAATGAGGTGGACACTGAATGCGAATGTGTTTCCCAACAATAGCCCCAGCACAATTTGGAAAGTTCCACAATTTCCAAAATTCGTCAGCTATCTGATTTATCATTTCTTTTGTAGGCTGTGGCATGTGCTTTGGCTGCAACTCCTCCCAAAGTGCTGTGACGGTTTCCTTGACAATAACAGAGACTGTAGTCCTTCCTATTTTAAATGAACATGCAAATGATGCAAACGAAGCCCCCGTTGCAAAATACCTGCAATTAGTTAATTTTTTTTTATTATTACATTTTTTTTATTAGCTTTCAGAGGATTGTTTAAAAAAAAAGTGGAAAAATCTTCGGGACCAGTTTCGAAATGAATATAAAAAGAGGCCGATAGAAAAGGCAGGAGATTGTGGACCTGACGCTGATCATTATTCCTCATGGCCACATTTTGAGGCACTAATGTTTTTGAAAGACCAAATAAGGCCTAGACAATCGTTTGGCAATTTGGAGGCCGGCTGCTCTAATAGTAGTTTAAGTATTTCAGAGTTTGAAGATTCGCAAGACACTGTGTTGGCGCAAAACATGGCTAATTTATGTAACTCCGATGAAGAAGAATCTTATAATCCAAAAAAGAAAAAATTTAAATTAAGCGTGCCATCTCATCTTCTGGCCATTGAAAAGGAGAAACTTAAGAAAGTCAGTGTACCAAAAGCTGACGATGACTTATTTTTTTTAAAGCCTTCTGCCATATATGCAAAAAAAAACTTCTTTGCAGAATGGAAATTCAAAAGATTGGTTTTTTCCCATTTTGATGAGGGTAATACAGATGATGTATTATATAATAATATTAAATAAGTGTATAAATACACACTATAATACATGTAAATTAATAAATATAAATAAATGTGTACAAAACAAAGTTACCTCAAAGTTATTATCAGTTTTCCACAAGGCGTTATGGGGGGAGGAACAAAATTTGTCCAACATTTTTCCAACTTCCTATTAATTTTCTCTAAAATATAGTCAAAAGAAGTTATTGATATTCGGGTGTAATTAAAAAATTTTTCTGGGAACTGCTTTAAATTCGTATACAATGTATGAAATTCGCCTTCCAAACGGTTTTGATTGAGTGGATGGGTTTCGTTTGTTTTTTTCATCACAACATTTAACACTGCTGCTGAAGCAAAAAATTCTTCATCCGAATCCATTATGACTATGACTTCGACTGAGACTAAAATCAGAACACTCGCAATGTTTCTCTCTTTGCTGAAAGCTTTCACTGTGACATATCATCTCTTTGCAGCTCGCAGCGAATATTTTCGCTTCTTGCATCGCATCGCTTATCGCGGCCACTCAGCCTTAAACTTTCCATTATGGTTATGTACTCACTCGCTGTTCCGTATTTGTTCCATATGCTTGAAATTCAGGAAGCTCACAGTCCGTTAATATAGCGCGATAACAATAATTGTGTTATGAAGAATACAAATAGCTTTTACTATAAGATCAACAAAATCAGGATCCGTTTCAATTGGCTTCCAGAGCAAACGCCATTTTTAAGCCATTATTCCAAAAGCACATTCATGTTGAAATACTCTTTTTCAGCATTAATAGTGCGGCTTTAGAATGGCCTCAAAAGCGTGTCAAATAGTGGATAAGCTTCATCACCTACAAAAACATGGGGCATTTTAATATTTGTTCTAGGCAAATTAGTATTTGGCGAGATTTAAGTTGTCGATAAAGCTGCGATGCATTAAATATTCCACCATCACTTTGTTTGCCATATCCTCCAACTTCAATAGCAATAAATTTACTATTAGCATCAGCTACTCCTTGAAGAACCACTGAGAACAATTTTTTGTAATTGTAAAACATAGATCCTGAATGAGGTGGACACTGAATGCGAATGTGTTTCCCATCACACATGGGGCACACATCAATTGTGCCCCAGCACAATTTGGAAAGTTCCACAATTTCCAAAATTCGTCAGCTATCTGACTTATAATTTCTTTTGTAGGCTGTGGCATGTGCTTTGGCTGCAACTCCTCCCAAAGTGCTGTGACGGTTTCCTTGACAATAACAGAGACTGTAGTCCTTCCTATTTTAAATGAACATGCAAATGATGCAAACGAAGCCCCCGTTGCAAAATACCTGCAATTAGTTAATTTTTTTTCATTATTACATTTTTTTTATTAGCTTTCAGAGGATTGTTTAAAAAAAAAGTGGAAAAATCTTCGGGACCAGTTTCGAAATGAATATAAAAAGAGGCCGATAGAAAAGGCAGGAGATTGTGGACCTGATGCTGATCATTATTCCTCATGGCCACATTTTGAGGCACTAATGTTTTTGAAAGACCAAATAAGGCCTAGACAATCGTTTGGCAATTTGGAGGCCGGCTGCTCTAATAGTAGTTTAAGTATTTTAGAGTTTGAAGATTCGCAAGACACTGTGTTGGCGCAAAACTTGGCTAATTTATGTAACTCCGATGAAGAAGAATCTTATAATCCAAAAAAGAAAAAATTTAAATTAAGCGTGCCATCTCATCTTCTGGCCATTGAAAAGGAGAAACTTAAAAAAAAAAACTTCTTTGCAGAATGGAAATTCAAAAGATTGTTTTTTCCCATTTTGATGAGGGTAATACAGATGATGTATTATATAATAATATTAAATAAGTGTATAAATACACACTATAATACATGTAAACTAATAAATATAAATAAATGTGTACAAAACAAAGTTACTTCAAAGTTATTATCAGTTTTCCACAAGGCGTAATGGGGTGAGGAACAAAATTTGTCCAACATTTTTCCAACTTCCTATTAATTTTCTCTAAAATATAGTCAAAAGTAGTTATTGATATTCGGGTGTAATTAAAAAATTTTTCTGGGAACTGCTTTAAATTCGTATACAATGTATGAAATTCGCCTTCCAAACAGTTTTGATTGAGTGGATGGGTCCCGTTTGTTTTTTTCATCACAACATTTAACACTGCTGCTGAAGCAAAAAATTCTTCATCCGAATCCATTATGACTATGACTTCGACTGAGACTAAAATCAGAACACTCGCAATGTTTCTCTCTTTGCTGAAAGCTTTCACTGTGACATATCATCTCTTTGCAGCTCGCAGCGAATATTATCGCTTCTCGCATCGCATCGCTTGTCGCGGCCACTCTGACATCAGCCTTAAACTTTCCATTATGGTTATGTACTCACTCGCTGTTCCGTATTTGTTCCATTTGTTTCGCTTAGATATGAATGTTTTGTATGTTGAGCGTAAAAATCACTTTTGCCTTTCGTTCGGGAGTTTTTCTTGTCGGAGTTGTGAAAGCGAGTCGCTTTATACAGTTACGAGTATTTGAGTTTTCGAGCTAACTAGTCCTTTTTTCATAGCAACTCTTGCTAGTTTCACTGGAAGATATTGACTTTTCAGAAAATCCATTTATAAACATTTTTCGTAGTTTTTTTTTTATATATATACTTAGGCGATAGATGGATAATACTTAGCCTTAGCTTTGTTTTTGCTTCAAATTCAAACTGCTATAAATTTCAATACCAATTACCGATTGCGTCAGTTGGATAATAAGAAAAAGAAGTTCCTCTTTTTTCTTATATTACTTTGTGTATTACAATTAATTAATTAATTTTGTTAATACGCTCGTACTTTCTTGAAATCGACTTGTTCATTTCGGATGCGAAGGGAAGAAAAAAGATAGGTTTTTGGATAGAGGGATCGATGGCTCAAACTCTTCTTCTTGCCTCTTTTAGAAAACAAGTTAGAGTTAAGAGTCATTGGCGGCAATGTCATGAAAGTGTGAGCGTGTATTTTAGCTTAGAAATAAAGGGAAATTATGTATGGGTAACAATTACAATATAGTATACATATATATACAACAAATATATACACAAAAACGCACCCATCTGAAACACAAGTTTACACAACTATATTGACTTCTACGACCCCAGTCAAACGTCTCGATAACAAACAAATTACTTATTCGTAAGAGTGAAACCATATGGACTTACGGTATTTAAATCTGGGGAACCTTCAAGAACACAAATCTGAACATAATTCAAAGACAACAAAATAAGAAAATAAGTTTCTAAGAACGCTGAATGGTATAGCTGTAACGATGATATCCACCGTGATTTACAAGTAAACACAGTTTACCAAAAGATTATAAAAATCAGCATAAAATACATAACAAAATTTATGACCGACTGCAATCACCATGTATTCGACACAGAAAATCTAAAAGAGGACTCAGTGGACCTAGCACTTCAAACATAATATTATTATATATTGTGTTGTATTGTATGCATCGCTTTTGTGTTATATGTTTAGTCCTTTAGTCCTTCATAAGATATGTTAGCCGGTTACTTTTTTTTTGTAACACTGTTAAACAAAAAATATTGTTTCTCTTTATTTCTCTTTTTGATTGTTCTATTATATTCTTCTTGTGGTTCTAATGCAATTACATTAATGAAGCCTTGTATACAACAAACCATCAAATATTCATCTACATGGACAACAACGAGCGATTAGGGGCGCTCGGAGTGAACAAAACCCCCAACCTTTAGGATGAATTAAAATTCATCTGTGCCTGAATTATTTAATTACTAATTTAATAATAAACTACTAATCAAATGAATTATAAATTGGTCCAAATCACAAAGTCGCTCCTAATATTTAACAAATCATAAAAAATTACTTGATGTCTTAACCTGACAGGTGTAAATATAATTTGGAAAAAAAACTTTGGACAAAAAATTATTTCTGCTTATCGAGAAATTTGGTGTATTTTACGTAAGGATCTCAGCCTAAAAGCATACAAAATTTAGTGAATGGGCTTTGGAAAACCCAATGAATATCCGATGTTTTATCGCGAAATTTTGTTCAGTGATGAAGCCCATTTCTGGCTTAATGGGTACGTTAATAATTTAATTTGGGCTGATGAGCAACCCGAAGAGTACCAAGAGCTACCAGTACGTACATGGAAAATAACGGTATGGTGTGGTTTATGGGCTGGTTGAATCATACTTCTTCAAAAATGAGGCAAATCAGAATGTTACCGTCATTGGTAACCGTTATCGCGACATGTTAACGGACTATATGTTTCCTGAAATTCAGGCACATGGTCTCGGTGAGCTCTGCTTTCAACAAGACGGCGGTACGAGTCATAGAGCGCGTGAAACAATGGACTTGCTGAGAAATCATTTTGGTGAGCACTTAATTTCACGTTTTGCTACAGTAAATTGGCCGCCTAGATCGTGCGATATCACACCTTTGGACTATTTTCTCTGGGGATATGTAAAGGCTCAGGTCTTCAAGAATAAGCCAGTTACAATTGACTCTTTGGAAGCCAACATTACTCGTGTAATCCGCGAGATACCAGTCGCTATACTCGAACGAGTCGCCTAAAATTGGATCTTCCGAATTGACCACCTCAGACGTAGTCGTGGCCAATATTTACATGTTATCATTTTCAAAAATTAGATGCCATGAATTGTTCTTTTAACCGATAACAAAAATTTTAAGTCCACTTTCAAATTTATTTGTTTCATTTTACATTATAAGTAAAACCTCACGATGAATCACTCTTTACGAGTACTAAAATCAATTTTGAATTGAATTAATTTGTTTTATACTAACCAAAAAGCAACATAAACTAATAACTGTAGCAACCAAATATATAATAAATACAAAAAAAAAAAAAAAAACAATGGTCGAAAAAAACTTTCTCTTTTAACTGTATGAACTAGCTCGTACAAATATAATCTATCATCATTCTACCATTATATTGGCCCTCATAATGACGTTCAAAATCCAAATATTTTCCTCCAAATAGACACCCATATTGTCTTTAAATTCGTCTATGCTTCCTTGGACATATGCACTTTATGGAACATTCTGCAGCCCATGAATTTAAAGTCTTCAAGTATATTTTTAATCAGCTCTTTGTAGTTATTAGCTCCGATGTATCCAAGAAAACCATTAACCACTATTTTAAGGCTGTCTGATGCTCGCCTTTCATGAGTACTGAGTAGTTATAAAAATTCATTACAGGCTTTTTTTCTGTATGTGTGGTCCGACGAAAATACTAGCTTCATGTGACTTAAGAATCTTTAGATATTGAAAAGTTTTAGAATCCTGACTAATACAATACATTTTTGCGATTTGCTTCATAAGGCCTAATTTTATATGCAATGGAGGTATTAATAGGTCTGTTACCGTGAGATTTTTGTTACAAATTGTCAAAGAGAATTTTTTGCTAAGTTTGAGTAGTAAGAATGAATTCCCTCTTAAAATCAAAATCTCGCGGGAACGCGTTTTTCTAAAATGTGTCAAAAGTAAGTCAAAATAAAGCAAAAAAAATAAATAAATAAATTGAAAAGCGCGGCGGACAATTCTCTTCATGTCAAAGTCATCTTTTGAATTAATTTGCGTAAAATTTTCGCAATTCTCACACATTTAAACATTTACGAATTTGACAATTCTTTTCAAATTTAATTGATTTGACGTTTTTTACAATTCCTGCTCATTTTTTTTTTTTTTTTTTTTTTTTTTTTTTTTTTTTGTGGCAACAGGTTTTTGTACATTATGTTATGTTTTAAAATTAATTAATTAATTTTGTTAATACGCTCGTACTTTCTTGAAATCGACTTGTTCATTTCGGATGCGAAGGGAAGAAAAAAGATAGGTTTTTGGATAGAGGGATCGATGGCTCAAACTCTTCTTCTTGCCTCTTTTAGAAAACAAGTTAGAGTTAAGAGTCATTGGCGGCAATGTCATGAAAGTGTGAGCGTGTATTTTAGCTTAGAAATAAAGGGAAATTATGTATGGGTAACAATTACAATATAGTATACATATATATACAACAAATATATACACAAAAACGCACCCATCTGAAACACAAGTTTACACAACTATATTGACTTCTACGACCCCAGTCAAACGTCTCGATAACAAACAAATTACTTATTCGTAAGAGTGAAACCATATGGACTTACGGTATTTAAATCTGGGGAACCTTCAAGAACACAAATCTGAACATAATTCAAAGACAACAAAATAAGAAAATAAGTTTCTAAGAACGCTGAATGGTATAGCTGTAACGATGATATCCACCGTGATTTACAAGTAAACACAGTTTACCAAAAGATTATAAAAATCAGCATAAAATACATAACAAAATTTATGACCGACTGCAATCACCATGTATTCGACACAGAAAATCTAAAAGAGGACTCAGTGGACCTAGCACTTCAAACATAATATTATTATATATTGTGTTGTATTGTATGCATCGCTTTTGTGTTATATGTTTAGTCCTTTAGTCCTTCATAAGATATGTTAGCCGGTTACTTTTTTTTTGTAACACTGTTAAACAAAAAATATTGTTTCTCTTTATTTCTCTTTTTGATTGTTCTATTATATTCTTCTTGTGGTTCTAATGCAATTACATTAATGAAGCTTTGTATACAACAAACCATCAAATATTCATCTACATGGACAACAACGAGCGATTAGGGGCGCTCGGAGTGAACAAAACCCCCAACCTTTAGGATGAATTAAAATTCATCTGTGCCTGAATTATTTAATTACTAATTTAATAATAAACTACTAATCAAATGAATTATAAATTGGTCCAAATCACAAAGTCGCTCCTAATATTTAACAAATCATAAAAAATTACTTGATGTCTTAACCTGACAGGTGTAAATATAATTTGGAAAAAAAACTTTGGACAAAAAATTATTTCTGCTTATCGAGAAATTTGGTGTATTTTACGTAAGGATCTCAGCCTAAAAGCATACAAAATTTAGTGAATGGGCTTTGGAAAACCCAATGAATATCCGATGTTTTATCGCGAAATTTTGTTCAGTGATGAAGCCCATTTCTGGCTTAATGGGTACGTTAATAATTTAATTTGGGCTGATGAGCAACCCGAAGAGTACCAAGAGCTACCAGTACGTACATGGAAAATAACGGTATGGTGTGGTTTATTTGCTGGTTGAATCATACTTCTTCAAAAATGAGGCAAATCAGAATGTTACCGTCATTGGTAACCGTTATCGCGACATGTTAACGGACTATATGTTTCCTGAAATTCAGGCACATGGTCTCGGTGAGCTCTGCTTTCAACAAGACGGCGGTACGAGTCATAGAGCGCGTGAAACAATGGACTTGCTGAGAAATCATTTTGGTGAGCACTTAATTTCACGTTTTGCTACAGTAAATTGGCCGCCTAGATCGTGCGATATCACACCTTTGGACTATTTTCTCTGGGGATATGTAAAGGCTCAGGTCTTCAAGAATAAGCCAGTTACAATTGACTCTTTGGAAGCCAACATTACTCGTGTAATCCGCGAGATACCAGTCGCTATACTCGAACGAGTCGCCTAAAATTGGATCTTCCGAATTGACCACCTCAGACGTAGTCGTGGCCAATATTTACATGTTATCATTTTCAAAAATTAGATGCCATGAATTGTTCTTTTAACCGATAACAAAAATTTTAAGTCCACTTTCAAATTTATTTGTTTCATTTTACATTATAAGTAAAACCTCACGATGAATCACTCTTTACGAGTACTAAAATCAATTTTGAATTGAATTAATTTGTTTTATACTAACCAAAAAGCAACATAAACTAATAACTGTAGCAACCAAATATATAATAAATACAAAAAAAAAAAAAAAACAATGGTCGAAAAAAACTTTCTCTTTTAACTGTATGAACTAGCTCGTACAAATATAATCTATCATCATTCTACCATTATATTGGCCCTCATAATGACGTTCAAAATCCAAATATTTTCCTCCAAATAGACACCCATATTGTCTTTAAATTCGTCTATGCTTCCTTGGACATATGCACTTTATGGAACATTCTGCAGCCCATGAATTTAAAGTCTTCAAGTATATTTTTAATCAGCTCTTTGTAGTTATTAGCTCCGATGTATCCAAGAAAACCATTAACCACTATTTTAAGGCTGTCTGATGCTCGCCTTTCATGAGTACTGAGTAGTTATAAAAATTCATTACAGGCTTTTTTTCTGTATGTGTGGTCCGACGAAAATACTAGCTTCATGTGACTTAAGAATCTTTAGATATTGAAAAGTTTTAGAATCCTGACTAATACAATACATTTTTGCGATTTGCTTCATAAGGCCTAATTTTATATGCAATGGAGGTATTAATAGGTCTGTTACCGTGAGATTTTTGTTACAAATTGTCAAAGAGAATTTTTTGCTAAGTTTGAGTAGTAAGAATGAATTCCCTCTTAAAATCAAAATCTCGCGGGAACGCGTTTTTCTAAAATGTGTCAAAAGTAAGTCAAAATAAAGCAAAAAAAATAAATAAATAAATTGAAAAGCGCGGCGGACAATTCTCTTCATGTCAAAGTCATCTTTTGAATTAATTTGCGTAAAATTGTCGCAATTCTCACACATTTAAACATTTACGAATTTGACAATTCTTTTCAAATTTAATTGATTTGACGTTTTTTACAATTCCTGCTCTTTTTTTTTTTTTTTTTTTTTTTTTTTTTTTTTTTTTTTTTTTTTTTTGTGGCAACAGGTTTTTGTACATTATGTTATGTTTTAAAATTAGGTTTTTCTTTCTCAAACTCGGTTCTCTTAGGCCATGAGTGCTGTAATGCAAAATGTTTTTCATGTTTGGTAAACCTGCCTTGCGTTTTCATCAGAAAGTAAACCGCAGTAAAAATTCACTATCATCCGCCATGTTGAATGTTCAGAAGCCAACGCTATTAAGTTCAAAAAAAGAAAAATTTAATAAGTAATGTTTTTCAATACATTAATTTAAAAAAAAAAAATACATATATTTAAAAGTAAATAGATTCTTTTTTTAAATAGCAGTGCTTTTAATAAAACAATACACAATAGTGTGCAAAACATTTGCAAGTTTTTTTTCTCTTGACGTTTTGTTTGATTAACTATACAAAGAAGGATAATATGAAAGAATTTAAAGATAAATTTGTTACTGACAGTACACTCTTAGGTCTCAGCAATAAAAACGGAAAAAATTACAGTTAGTTAAGTTATTCCAGGGAAAAATGTTAGCTTGCTAAATATGCAGCTGTGCAAAACATATACAAGTTTTTTATTTTTCCCTCATTTCTGATTTAACTTCCAAGATATTCAGATCAGGATAGGAAAATAGTGTTCTTTATCAAATAAATTATGTTCATAGGCAGGTTTTTTTTATTCAGTTTTCACTAAATTTGCATTGAAAAAATGGAGAGACCCATTTTCAAGGTCAAACGAAGGTCACTTTTGAATTTTCAAATGATAATTCCTGATTTTCATTGCTCAGTCTATTCCTCAATAGGGCACACGACTTTGTCTCAAAGGTCTTATTCATTCAGTGCTAGATACCACTGCACTGGCACGCCTAAATCATAACGTTGTTAGGGTGTTAGGAGGTCGGGATTTGTTTTGAGGAAGTCATTATTGTCTCGAGTGAACTTAAAACTCAAACAAATTTCAGATAGAGACAAATTGTCCTAAACTTATCTGAGAGTGTATGATGTGCACTCTGCCCTTTTTTTCTACTTGAACGGAACTGTACTGCATTTAGAAGTTCTATATTTGTTTTGAGGAACTGATTATTATTAATAACGTTTTCCAGATTAATAATGCAGCCTATTTCAATTCAAGAGAAAATTGAAATGATATTGATTCATGGAGAAAGTGGAATTCAAAGTCAAACTCGTGGTCACCATCTTATGTCCCCTTTAGAGCCTTGTGACTTTTATCTGAAACATTTTTCGATATATCGCGTATTTTTCGAGTAATTTAGATGTCTCAAGTTTAAAAACTCACCCTGTATATTGTGGGGACATTTCATATATAACTTTATGTACATACATAAATCATTGTCATCAAAAAAAGTTGCTGGTTAGTATTTAGACAATTTAGTTTATATATCGGTCATATTTTAATAGGGTGCATTGCTTTATTTTGTAATTTTTGTAGTCTGATTTACTGTGCTACACAAATGTAAATGGCAGGCAAAGTATTCAAAATGTGGTTTGACGATCACTTTACAAAGGGTCTTTCAAAAGTGACGCCTAGATGTTTTTTTTTTAAATATGTGAATACTTCGATTTTTTTCTGGTGTCTGCAGGCTTTTATACGAAAATTAAAATTTTCAAGGATTCGCCTACGCATTTCCGCATTCAGCTATCAATTTCGGTCCAAGTGATGTTTTTCAGCTTTGCAATTGTTGTTTGCTTATCAACATAGACTTAAGATTTCAAAAAAACCCAAACAAAATAATCTAATAATGTTAAATCGCATGGTCTAGCTGGACAGTTTAATAAGTAAAATTAAATTAATCGACCTGAAAGTCTAGGAAATAAAAAGCTCAAGGTCTAAACGTGTTATGTGACACGAAGCTGCACCCTGTAGAAAACAAAGAAGATCTATGTCTATTTCTTCAATTTGGGATCACAAAAATCTTCAATCATATGTTTATAGCGCTTCTCATTGACAGTAAAAGGTCTTTCATTTGCATCTTCAAAGATAAATGGAAGAATATACCGCCAGCCCAAAAACACATCAAACAGTACATTTTTGCGAGTGTTATGATTTTTCTGAAATTATTTGAAAATATTCTTCTCCATAGATGCGAAAGTATTTTTTGTTGATGAATCCTTCCAATATGAAACGAGCTTTATCACTAAAGATGATTTTACGTGGAAAACTAGCATCATGTTCTACCAAACAATTGACAAAAGTTCTGCGTTGATTGTGATCTGTTGGCTTCAATTCGTGTGTTAATTGTATTGTTATTACATGTGTCTTCTTTACTAATGTCAAATATGATATAAAAAAAGGTGGCGTTCAGAAAATATTCACTACTGAAAACTAGGCGCGACATTTAAAATACCCTTTAATATATTGAGTTTGTGACCTTTTCTCACCAAAATTCAATCACGATTGTCTTATACAATATTTTAAATGAACTTTATTACAATAAATATGTATGTGGCGTTTTAACCGATAACCGTTTACCATTTTTCTGGTAAATTTATTATGCCATCACAGAACCAAGTGATTTTTACAAGGCTCTTTTGAAGTCAGCTTTACACAATTAAGAGAGTTCTGCAAAGAGTGACTAAAACGTTATTCGAACGAGGCAAGCTTAAGGCTATACTTCCATATTATGCTATACTTTCTTCCGTGCCATTGAAAATATGGGTGGTCTGGCATTGTCTAATGGAAGACAACGCCTTTCCTATTATTTAATTCTATTCGCTTTTCTTCAATTGTCTGCTTTAATCGCATTACTCGTTCGCCGTAGAGAGTGGAATCAATCGTCTGGCCAGGATAGAGCAGCTCATGGTGAACAATTCCCTTCCAATTCCACCAAGAACAAGGCAATATCTAACGTGCCAATGATGAAGGATTTGCCACACTTTGTTCTGCTTCATTCAATTCGTACCACCTCGATCTTTTTCTTTTGTCGTATGTGACCCACTTTTCATCGCTTGTGATTAATCTTGAAATAGAGACATTAGCGATCGGTCTTACAGTAGCAAATGTCTTTCGGTAAGGCATCTGACTCCTGTCTTTTTCCGCAATTTTTTTTTTTTTTTAATAAAAAATGTGTGCAATGAGCTTCCATGAAAACCGAACACCCAGGTTGGTGTAAGATTGCATATCCCAAGAAAAAAAAAAATAATAATAATATATACAATTTTTTAAAATTATTTTTTTTTTATTATACAAGGTGGAGCAAAATTAATCATCAAATTTTGTTTTTGAATTGCGTTTTTACTAAATAAAAAAGTGATTTTGAGTGATGAAAAGCTTAACTTAGACATTTACAATTGTGTCTGTTAAGTGGAAAAGATGATATCCGCCAAGAACCTCTTGGGTTCTGTTATAATTTTCGAAAGCCTTTGACACCATCCCCCACGAATCTCTCATCCAAAAACTGAAATTCTACTTTGGCTTTAATGTAACCGCACTTAAACTACTTAGTAGCTATCTAACATATCGCATACATGCAGTATTTGCCAATGGTATCATGTCAGAATTTCTTGAGTGCAAGGCAGGCGTACCTCAGGGCCGATAATTGGGCTGCTTCTATTCACTCTTTTTAACAATGACTTACCCTCTGTTTTAAATAATTGCAAAGTGCAACTATGTATATACCGACGATGTGCAATTGTACCTCAGCTATCCGCTAGGGTTTGTTGAAGACGCGACAGCAAGATTTAATGACGATCTAGAATTAGTTGTCCGTTGGTCCGAAATTAATAAGTTTAAACTTAACTCGAAAAAAAGCCAGGCTATATATTAGTCAAAATATTATATGGTAGATACTTTCCCCTTATTGATTCAGGTGAAGCAAATATCGTCTATGCACCCATGGTCAAAAATTTAGGGCTGTTCTTTAATAAAAACTTAAGTTGGGATGACCATATTACTGCGACTGTAGGAATGGTGTGTGGTGCACTACGTTCCCTATATCAAACTGGACACTGTTTAGCCTTCAAAGTCAAAGCTACATTGGTAAAATCACTGATTTTACCCACCCTACTTGTGACCTAAACAGTCTTAGTTCTAGAAAGTAGACTCCAATTTGCTTCGTCTGATAGAACCTGCAATTTTTTGTATTGATTCTTTTCTGCATGCACTCCTATAAAGGCAAAATCAGCGCCATTAGTCAAATAACTGTAGAGACTTAATAAAAATTTATGCTCAATTACACAGCTTTAATTCCTCACTCTGAATCAATTTAAGTAAGCTCGATACAGTTTTTATATTCTGATTCTGTCCTGTACACGAGTCTTAATAACAATTTTTCGAAAATCTTTTCAAATCATAAGCCACTGATGTTGAGAGTTTTGGTAAAGCAGATGCTTTCTCTAAATTGAAACTGAATACATAAATTGCATCTGAAGCTCTCAACCGATCATCAACTGCATAATCATAATCATATTTTTGACAAGTATCTTTTGAGGGATGCTTAAAATATAAATTAAATTTTGTCGAAAATACATGGTACAAACAATGGCACAATTTCTTCTTCATTGCATTGTTCGAGGTAAGGTTTATAAATTTTTGCAATAGAAAGATCTGAATACACGTACCGTTGTCTTGGATTATGGGGTCTTGTATAATGAACGTATAAATTTTTTAAAATTGGAATCATCTATTTTGTTACTATGATGACCTCGTCGGCCCTTAAGAACTTCCCTTGAGGAAGCCCGTTGCTTATTTAGTGAGTTTCTACAAAATGTTTTTTGCAAACAACAACATCTTCACCGTTAAGTTCAAAAAAATACTAAAAAGACGAGTCCTAAGTTTTTGGTATTGTTTCTGGGTCGTTGTCTGTAAACGGATTAAACTTTAATCAACCCTTTTGTTAAAAATATATACTAATGTTTTAGATTCGAATAATGTAATCGGTGGCTTATGTGGTTATGTCCGATGTTGGTGAACGCATCCAGTAATATTTGACGTTTACGTGTTTGACAACGATGACATTTCAAGCTAGAATTCAATTTCAAATAAAAACCAACAGTCGATTCCGGACGCAGCCACATAAGTCGCCGAAAAAGAATAAACACACACACATACAGCACGCATTTTTCGACATATTTTATTCAGACGACGAAACCGGCATCGGACATCTTTATTCTTTTTCGGGTAACAGCTTGGCAGCCAGCCTAGTGTCCATTACCAACCAGTAACGGAATCTGACCCGTTACACCAAAGCGTCGCTTTTATGAGAAGTACAGCTAGTTGGATTCCCGTTACCACAAACAATTTGCAAATTGCCGCCAACAAATAAATTGCCGCCGCAACCTATTGTACATATTGTGACAGCAAATCGCCATCAATAAATAAGCTGCTGCCACAAACAGTACGTTGCCGCCACAGCCAACATATTGCCGCTACAGCCAGCAAATTGCCGCCAGTTCATATTTTGCTCCCACAATCAGTAGTACGTTGCCGCCACAGTCAACACGTTGCCGTCAGTAAAAGTTGCTGCTACAACCAGCACATTGCCGCCACAGCCTGCTCATCGCCAATGCAAAGAAATCGTTGCCACAGTCAGCACGTTGCCGCCACAACCAGTACATTGCCGCCACAGCCAGAATATTGCCGCCTCAGCCAGAACATTCAACAATCAACACGTCGCCGCCACAGTTAAAGGTCGTCACCAGCTGAGTCCCACAAAAAGCAGCTACCCAGGTAAGCGCCCATAGTATATTATATATATAGTATATTACCGTTTCGTTCGGGCATCGCCATCTGCATTCCATTTACCTATTGGTCAAAGTAGCGGGATAGAACACAACCCAATACCGATAATATTCAGGTAATAGAAAAAATATATTTAATAAATCGAATTTTAAATAAAGAATTTAAGTAAAATAAAGGTTTATGATCTGGTTAAAACAAAAAATTAAATAAAATTTCTTAGCGACGTACACATCGGTCAGATAATTTCTTCGTAGCCATAATTAAAAGCCCTTTCGTTTCCACCATAACCAAACAAATTGTAAGCACCTGTTAATGCCGAACCCTCAACAATCGCCCGATCCGTCTCGCAGAAGAGTAACCAGAAGTACCCTGAGGAAAACTGAAGAAGCCGAACAAGAAGATTCAACCGACGCTAGCTCGTACGAGGAGGTCGATCAAACAGTTATGGCGCTAGGTGATGCCGAGATAGCCACGTTGCACCGGGAACTACAGGAATTACGCAAACAACTAGAAGCCGTCACTTTATCTGCTGCGACGGAGAGACAAGAACGACATCGTCTTGAGACCATGATAAGCGACAATCATTAACAGTCTCGTCCATTGTTACTCAGCCGATTGGTACAGAAGCAGTCACGACAGGTACCCCCGATATTAATGCCACCGAAAAGCAAACGTTGCCGTAAAGCACCAGCGGACCTCCTGTTGCCAGCTGCTCTATAGTTCCAATTTCCATGGCCAACGCCAACGTGTCCTTGTACGCAGCTTCAATTGCTGCAATTTCATCTTTCTATGGATTTCCGACAGAGCCAAAAACGACATCGCAATCGATAACAGCCAGCTCATGTTCACAGTATTCCTGGGCACCGATCACTACTCCGTCGATATATAGTCAGTTCTTTCCCAGCTTCGCTACGAGAAACCCAGTTCCAACATTTTTTAATCTGCTGAACGGCACGCAAACGTTCGAACGGGGGCACTCCATCACTCAGCCAACCTCCCCTCCCCCCACAAGTCCCTCCGACTCAGCTGTCTTCATCTTCATTTGGACATGAATAGCCCGTCTTGTCTGCATCGTCTCTACTACCACACTGTCCTCGACAGTCGTTCATAGATCTCCGTTGAGTTTAGACGTGTTTCGGCTTTAGAGTTAATAGATAGTGAAAATAATAAAAAATAAGACATTTGAAAATATTTTATATACAGTCCGATTAACGCGGAGGTAGTACGTTCGCCTAAGGGTACAGAGGTTCGTGGTTCGACTCTGAGTCGAACGAACCGTTGTTTTTTTTTCTCTTCACAAGGGAAAACGGTAAAAAAAAGTTTTTTTCACCACAACATCACGCGATGGATTGTGGTGAGCGGTCCGCTATGCAAATAGCGGCATCAGCTGGAAAACTGGAAGAGGCGTCAAGTGGTTCAAGCCAAACAGTTGTTGAAGAACCAAAGACGAAGAGAAGGAGGAAACTAAGACCAATTCTCAAACTGGTACAACGTTCTTCCATTCCAACTGCCACTGTGAAGCTGCCCGGTGGAGTAGAGGAAGTGGCGAAATCAACGTCATCAGCTGCAGCAGGTTGCTACATAGGAGCAGAAAATAACTTCGCATCTCTAGCTGCCACTGAGTCAGATGAGTCTGGTCTTATTCAGGTCTTATTCATTCAGTGCTAGATACCACTGCACTGGCACGCCTAAATCATAACGTTGTTAGGGTGTTAGGAGGTCGGGATTTGTTTTGAGGAAGTCATTATTGTCTCGAGTGAACTTAAAACTCAAACAAATTTCAGATAGAGACAAATTGTCCTAAACTTATCTGAGAGTGTATGATGTGCACTCTGCCCTTTTTTTCTACTTGAACGGAACTGTACTGCATTTAGAAGTTCGATATTTGTTTTGAGGAACTGATTATTATTAATAACGTTTTCCAGATTAATAATGCAGCCTATTTCAATTCAAGAGAAAATTGAAATGATATTGATTCATGGAGAAAGTGGAATTCAAAGTCAAACTCGTGGTCACCATCTTATGTCCCCTTTAGAGCCTTGTGACTTTTGTCTGAAACATTTTTCGCTATATCGCGTATTTTTCGAGTAATTTAGATGTCTCAAGTTTAAAAACTCACCCTGTATATTGTGGGGACATTTCATATATAACTTTATGTACATACATAAATCATTGTCATCAAAAAAAGTCGCTGGTTAGTATTTAGACAATTTAGTTTATATATCGGTCATATTTTAATAGGGTGCATTGCTTTATTTTGTAATTTTTGTAGTCTGATTTACTGTGCTACACAAATGTAAATGGCAGGCAAAGTATTCAAAATGTGGTTTGACGATCACTTTACAAAGGGTCTTTCAAAAGTGACGCCTAGATGTTTTTTTTTTTTTTTTTTTTTTTTTTTTTTTTTTTAAATATGTGAATACTTCGATTTTTTTCTGGTGTCTGCAGGCTCTTATACGAAAATTAAAATTTTCAAGGACTCGCCTACGCATTTCCGCATTCAGCTATCAATTTCGGTCCAAGTGATGTTTTTCAGCTTTGCAATTGTTGTTTGCTTATCAACATAGACTTAAGATTTCAAAAAAACCCAAACAAAATAATCTAATAATGTTAAATCGCATGGTCTAGCTGGACAGTTTAATAAGTAAAATTAAATTAATCGACCTGAAAGTCTAGGAAATAAAAAGCTCAAGGTCTAAACGTGTTATGTGACACGAAGCTGCACCCTGTAGAAAACAAAGAAGATCTATGTCTATTTCTTCAATTTGGGACCACAAAAATCTTCAATCATATGTTTATAGCGCTTCTCATTGACAGTAAAAGGTCTTTCATTTGCATCTTCAAAGATAAATGGACCAATATACCGCCAGCCCAAAAACACATCAAACAGTACATTTTTGCGAGTGTTATGATTTTTCTGAAATTATTTGAAAATATTCTTCTCCATAGATGCGAAAGTATTTTTTGTTGATGAATCCTTCCAATATGAAACGAGCTTTATCACTAAAGATGATTTTACGTGGAAAACTAGCATCATGTTCTACCAAACAATTGACAAAAGTTCTGCGTTGATTGTGATCTGTTGGCTTCAATTCGTGTGTTAATTGTATTGTAATTACATGTGTCTTCTTTACTAATGTCAAATATGATATAAAAAAAGGTGGCGTTCAGAAAATATTCACTACTGAAAACTAGGCGCGACATTTAAAATACCCTTTAATATATTGAGTTTGTGACCTTTTCTCACCAAAATTCAATCACGATTGTCTTATACAATATTTTAAATGAACTTTATTAAAATAAATATGTGGTGTTTTAACCGATAACCGTTTACCATTTTTCTGGTAAATTTATTATGCCATCACAGAACCAAGTGATTTTTACAAGGCTCTTTTGAAGTCAGCTTTACACAATTAAGAGAGTTCTGCAAAGAGTGACTAAAACGTTAGTCGAACGAGGCAAGCTTAAGGCTATACTTCCATATTATGCTATACTTTCTTCCGTGCCATTGAAAATATGGGTGGTCTGGCATTGTCTAATGGAAGACAACGCCTTTCCTATTATTCAATTCTATTCGCTTTTCTTCAATTGTCTGCTTTAATCGCATTACTCGTTCGCCGTAGAGAGTGGAATCAATCGTCTGGCCAGGATAGAGCAGCTCATGGTGAACAATTCCCTTCCAATTCCATCAAGAACAAGGCAATATCTAAAGTGCCAATGATGAAGGATTTGCCACACTGTGCTGCTTCATTCAATTCGTACCTCGATCTTTTTCTTTTGTCGTATGTGACCCACTTTTCATCGCTTGTGATTAATCTTGAAATAGAGACATTAGCGATCGGTCTTTCAGTAGCAAATGTCTTTCGGTAAGGCATCTGACTCCTGTCTTTTTCCGCAATTTTTTTATTTATTTATTTTTTTTTTAATAAAAAATGTGTGCAATGAGCTTCCATGGAAACCGAACACCCAGGTTGGTGTAAGATTGCATATCCCAAGAAAAAAAAATAATAATAATATATAAAATTTTTTAAAATTATTTTTTTTTTTATTATACAAGGTGGAGCAAAATTAATCATCAAATTTTGTTTTTGAATTGCGTTTTTACTAAATAAAAAAAGTGATTTTGAGTGACGAAAAGCTTAACTTAGACCTTTACAATTGTGTCTGTTAAGTGGAAAAGATGATATCCGCCAAGAACCTCTTGGGTTCTGTTATAATTTTCGAAAGCCTTTGACACCATCCCCCACGAATCTCTCATCCAAAAACTGAAATTCTACTTTGGCTTTAATGTAACCGCACTTAAACTACTTAGTAGCTATCTAACATATCGCATACATGCAGTATTTGCCAATGGTATCATGTCAGAATTTCTTGAGTGCAAGGCAGGCGTACCTCAGGGCCGATAATTGGGCTGCTTCTATTCACTCTTTTTAACAATGACTTACCCTCTGTTTTAAATAATTGCAAAGTGCAACTATGTATATACCGACGATGTGCAATTGTACCTCAGCTATCCGCTAGGGTTTGTTGAAGACGCGACAGCAAGATTTAATGACGATCTAGAATTAGTTGTCCGTTGGTCCGAAATTAATAAGTTCAAACTTAACTCGAAAAAAAGCCAGGCTATATATTAGTCAAAATATTATATGGTAGATACTTTCCCCTTATTGATTCAGGTGAAGCAAATATCGTCTATGCACCCATGGTCAAAAATTTAGGGCTGTTCTTTAATAAAAACTTAAGTTGGGATGACCATATTACTGCGACTGTAGGAATGGTGTGTGGTGCACTACGTTCCCTATATCAAACTGGGCACTGTTTAGCCTTCAAAGTCAAAGCTACATTGGTAAAATCACTGATTTTACCCACCCTACTTGTGACCTAAACAGTCTTAGTTCTAGAAAGTAGACTCCAATTTGCTTCGTCTGATAGAACCTGCAATTTTTTGTATTGATTCTTTTCTGCATGCACTCCTATAAAGGCAAGATCAGCGCCATTAGTCAAATAACTGTAGAGACTTAATAAAAATTTATGCTCAATTACACAGCTTTAATTCCTCACTCTGAATCAATTTAAGTAAGCTCGATACAGTTTTTATATTCTGATTCTGTCCTGTACACGAGTCTTAATAACAATTTTTCGAAAATCTTTTCAAATCATAAGCCACTGATGTTGAGAGTTTTGGTAAAGCAGATGCTTTCTCTAAATTGAAACTGAATACATAAATTGCATCTGAAGCTCTCAACCGATCATCAACTGCATAATCATAATCATATTTTTGACAAGTATCTTTTGAGGGATGCTTAAAATATAAATTAAATTTTGTCGAAAATACATGGTACAAACAATGGCACAATTTCTTCTTCATTGCATTGTTCGAGGTAAGGTTTATAAATTTTTGCAATAGAAAGATCTGAATACACGTACCGTTGTCTTGGATTATGGGGTCTTGTATAATGAACGTATAAATTTTTTAAAATTGGAATCATCTATTTTGTTACTATGATGACCTCGTCGGCCCTTAAGAACTTCCCTTGAGGAAGCCCGTTGCTTATTTAGTGAGTTTCTACAAAGTGTTTTTTGCAAACAACAACATCTTCACCGTTAAGTTCAAAAAAATACTAAAAAGACGAGTCCTAAGTTTTTGGTATTGTTTCTGGGTCGTTGTCTGTAAACGGATTAAACTTTAATCAACCCTTTTGTTAAAAATATATACTAATGTTTTAGATTCGAATAATGTAATCGGTGGCTTATGTGGTTATGTCCGATGTTGGTGAACGCATCCAGTAATATTTGACGTTTACGTGTTTGACAACGATGACATTTCAAGCTAGAATTCAATTTCAAATAAAAACCAACAGTCGATTCCGGACGCAGCCACATAAGTCGCCGAAAAAGAATAAACACACACACATACAGCACGCATTTTTCGACATATTTTATTCAGACGACGAAACCGGCATCGGACATCTTTATTCTTTTTCGGGTAACAGCTTGGCAGCCAGCCTAGTGTCCATTACCAACCAGTAACGGAATCTGACCCGTTACACCAAAGCGTCGCTTTTATGAGAAGTACAGCTAGTTGGATTCCCGTTACCACAAACAATTTGCAAATTGCCGCCAACAAATAAATTGCCGCCGCAACCTATTGTACATATTGTGACAGCAAATCGCCATCAATAAATAAGCTGCTGCAACAAACAGTACGTTGCCGCCACAGCCAACATATTGCCGCTACAGCCAGCAAATTGCCGCCAGTTCATATTTTGCTCCCACAATCAGTAGTACGTTGCCGCCACAGTCAACACGTTGCCGTCAGTAAAAGTTGCTGCTACAACCAGCACATTGCCGCCACAGCCTGCTCATCGCCAATGCAAAGAAATCGTTGCCACAGTCAGCACGTTGCCGCCACAACCAGTACATTGCCGCCACAGCCAGAATATTGCCGCCTCAGCCAGAACATTCAACAATCAACACGTCGCCGCCACAGTTAAAGGTCGTCACCAGCTGAGTCCCACAAAAAGCAGCTACCCAGGTAAGCGCCCATAGTATATTATATATATAGTATATTACCGTTTCGTTCGGGCATCGCCATCTGCATTCCATTTACCTATTGGTCAAAGTAGCGGGATAGAACACAACCCAATACCGATAATATTCAGGTAATAGAAAAAATATATTTAATAAATCGAATTTTAAATAAAGAATTTAAGTAAAATAAAGGTTTATGATCTGGTTAAAACAAAAAATTAAATAAAATTTCTTAGCGACGTACACATCGGTTAGATAATTTCTTCGTAGCCATAATTAAAAGCCCTTTCGTTTCCACCATAACCAAACAAATTGTAAGCACCTGTTAATGCCGAACCCTCAACAATCGCCCGATCCGTCTCGCAGAAGAGTAACCAGAAGTACCCTGAGGAAAACTGAAGAAGCCGAACAAGAAGATTCAACCGACGCTAGCTCGTACGAGGAGGTCGACCAAACAGTTATGGCGCTAGGTGATGCCGAGATAGCCACGTTGCACCGGGAACTACAGGAATTACGCAAACAACTAGAAGCCGTCACTTTATCTGCTGCGACGGAGAGACAAGAACGACATCGTCTTGAGACCATGATAAGCAACAATCATTAACAGTCTTGTCCATTGTTACTCAGCCGATTGGTACAGAAGCAGTCACGACAGGTACCCCCGATATTAATGCCACCGAAAAGCAAACGTTGCCGTAAAGCACCAGCGGACCTCCTGTTGCCAGCTGCTCTATAGTTCCAATTTCCATGGCCAACGCCAACGTGTCCTTGTACGCAGCTTCAATTGCTGCAATTTCATCTTTCTATGGATTTCCGACAGAGCCAAAAACGACATTGCAATCGATAACAGCCAGCTAATGTTCACAGTATTCCTGGGCACCGATCACTACTTCGTCGATATATAGTCAGTTCTTTCCCAGCTTCGCTACGAGAAACCCAGTTCCAACATTTTTTAATCTGCTGAACGGCACGCAAACGTTCGAACGGGGGCACTCCATCACTCAGCCAACCCCCTCTCCCCCCGCAAGTCCCTCCGACTCAGCTGTCTTCATCTTCATTTGGACATGAATAGCCCGTCTTGTCTGCATCGTCTCTACTACCTCACTGTCCTCGACAGTCATTTATAGATCTCCGTTGAGTTTAGACGTGTTTCGGCTTTAGAGTTAATAGATAGTGAAAATAATAAAAAATAAGACATTTGAAAATATTTTATATACATTCCGATTAACGCGGGGGTAGTACGTTCGCCTAAGGGTACAGAGGTTCGTGGTTCGACTCTGAGTCGAACGAACAGTTGTTTTTTTTTTCTCTTCACAAGGGAAAACGGTAAAAAAAAGTTTTTTTCACCACAACATCACGCGATGGATTGTGGTGAGCGGTCCGCTATGCAAATAGCGGCATCAGCTGGAAAACTGGAAGAGGCGTCAAGTGGTTCAAGCCAAACAGTTGTTGAAGAGTCAAAGACGAAGAGAAGGAGGAAACTAAGACCAATTCTCAAACTGGTACAACGTTCTTCCATTCCAACTGCCACTGTGAAGCTACCCGGTGGAGTAGAGGAAGTGGCGAAATCAACGTCATCAGCTGCAGCAGGTTGCTACATAGGAGCAGAAAATAACTTCGCATCTCTAGCTGCCACTGAGTCAGATGACGAGAACGACGAGGTCGAAATGCTCAATAACAATATAAAGCAGCTACAACAAAAGGTGCTGTCTATAAAAGCAAAACAGGTGGCTAGGAGGGAGATGGAGAAACAGCAATAACTCCAGAACCCTCATCAACAACAAAATGTAATTGTGGATCTACCAAAACAACAAAAACAGAAACAGTCACCGAATCAACAAAAATTACAAGAATTTAAAAAAAATGCGCTATCACAGCAAAAACAACAACAGCGACAAAAATCGCAACAGAAAAGGCAGCAACAACAGCAGCAGCAAAATCAACATCAACCACAACAACATCAACAACAGCAACAACATCAGAAATTAAAAAAGCTACGGGTACCACCAATCAACACATTTAAGATTGAATTAAAGGATACATTAGAATTGTGTAAGTCGGCCATAGGCAACAATTTCTACATTAAAAGACTAAGTTTAGATAGGCATGCGATCCACTGCAATACAGTGGAGCGCTACCAAAAAATTAAAAGTTTACTGAAGGATACAACGACTGAGTTCTTCTCCTATACCCCGAAGGGGGAGAAGCTGCAAACAATGCTGCTGAAGGGGTTAGAACCGTCGACTGATCCGGAGGAGCTCCTTGCACTGCTGAAAGAGAAGGAGTGCGAAGAGCTCAAATTCGTGGGGGTTAAGCCTTTCGTCACGGCTAGAGCCAAAAGGGAGAAGCGGAAACTACCGTTTTTCCTGGTTCAGCTAAGTCCCAACAGCAAACTCGATGGTCTAAGGAATATAAAAGTCCTAGACTACCAGGTTGTACACTGGGAAAAATTAAAGATGAGTGAAAACATTTTACAATGTGTTCGCTGCCAAAGGTTCGGGCACGCCGCGTCGAACTGCGAAATGCAGCCTCGATGCGTGAAGTGTGGAGAGAACCACAAGTCAGAGGAATGCGCTCTGGGTATGGATGGAGCGTCAGAAAAAAGCCAACTCTCTTGTGCCTTATGTAGGAACAAGGGGCATACCGCAAATTATCGGGGTTGTCCTAAATTCCAATACATTAAAAGAGTAAATCTGGCTCGACAGCAGCAGGTGGAAGTCAAACGTCCTCCCGTGCAAATACAAACACCAGCCGTCACTCCCCAAGTTACCTACGCCCAAATGGCGGCAGGTAGGGGAACTACGGTACAACAAGCAAGGTAGCTTCTCAGGCCCCAGCGCCTAGAGCACCAGAACCTGTACCTGACATGCTGGCTATCTTGCTCTCTATTCAGGGGCAGATGGCTCAGCTTCAGCGTCAAATACAGAAACAGGCTACGCGGGTAGATCAAATATACACGCTGCTGCCGGGCCTATCGCACTTCCAGTCGTAATGGGTACGTACATGGCGGAGCAAACCCTGAAGGTCCTTGGAGTGAATATTAATTCACTGATTAGATTAGAACGAAGAGCCACACTATTTAAGTTGCTTAAAGACCAAGCCCTTGATGTGCTTTTGGTAAGCGAAACTAAGCTTACTAAAAGACACAAAATGAGGCACAGAAGATATAAAATATTACGAAGAAACCGACCCAACTTAATTCAAGGAGGAGGTGTTGCAATCTTTGTAAGTAAAGAACTGCATTCCAAAAGAGTATATAGTCGTGTAGTACGTGATTTTCAGGTGCTGGAAGCATGCGTCATGTACATCCCTCTCCGTAGTGGAAAGCGGCTGTACATGGTGTCTGTCTATGCACCTAAGTCTACTCAATCCTCCTTATTTATATCAGAGCTCAAAACACTTTTTCGATTCCTGAGGCTGGAATTGGAAGACAACTATTTTATTATCGGCGGAGATTTCAACGCCAAACATAGGGATTGGGGAAATAATACACCAAATACTAGAGGGAACCTACTATTCAATTGTTGGGGTCAGCACAGTATAATGTATCGAATCGGGTTTAAGGCGACAGATAGTCTGTCGTTTCCCAGACATGGGTCATATTTGGTTCTTCTGCTGTTCGACTCACGAATACAACTGACGTGCACTAACCAACAAACTACAAACTGTCTACGTACTTTCGTGTATGACAGTGACCATTGCGGTTTCAGCACCGAAATAACTATTCCCAACGAAACTGCGGAATTGGAAGAGTTTGTTCAAAGGCATTCCTACAATTATAGTAGGGTGCGTTGGACATACTACTCCAGAATACTGACAAGGGCACTCTCCTCGAATTCGCTCTACCCGCCGTCCAACAGAAATCTGTCAAATGAGGAGATTGACGAAAATCTAAAACTAATGGACGAGACAATTAAACGAACTATGGAAAAAACGATACCTCGGTATCAACACACAGACAACGAAGACATATTCCGCAACGCAACTATTGACGGGATGCACCAACATAAAAGTAGACTATTGTCAAGACTAAAAACCTTGTACAGACAGTTTACTAACAGACATAACCCGGAGATCATGACATTGAAGTCGTCGATTAAAAACCTCCAGATATTAATAAAGGAAAATTACAGAAATTCTGTAAGTTTGTATTGGAGCAATAAAATTCGGGCTGTAAACACCAGCAACCCGAATATGTTCCCGCAAATAAATAAAATATTCCGGAGAAATGATCAAAACGACCTTCCATGTCTCAAAATCGCCCGAACGACGAACAACGAACAAATACTTGTAGCAGCGGGTATCGATCCAAATGAGGCAGTTGATGATGACAACTTCTTTGTGATCGAGGATCCGCAGGAGAAGGTAGAGGCTATAGGAGCGACTTTCCAGGAAGTGTACAAGGCGAATGACATCATTGGCCCGAACCACGACCTGGAGAGTCGAGTCCTTGTGCACAATTTCTGCCTTCAAAATGAAATTGTGAGTTGGCGATTCGAGAGCTCGGGTTTCACCCAGTTCAATGACGAGAAAATGGCAAATAATGTCATCACCAACGAAAGGGTATTACCACCGTTCATTTCGAAGGAAGAGCTCCAAACGATCTTCGAATCACTTAGAAGTAAAAAATCAGTGGGAACCGATGAAATACCGAACATTGTGCTTCGACATCTCCCACTAGAAGCGGTGGACATTTATACCACTCTGTTTAATAATGCATATTATCCAGCGCATTGGAAAACTGCGGTGGTACATCCCATTCCTAAAAAGAATAAAGATACTTCCAATCCGGCGAATCTCCGCTCGATCAGTCTTCTCCCAAACATCAGTAAAGTTTTCGAGAAGGTGATCAATAGAGTCCTGACTAAGTGGGTTGAGGACAAACATATAGTTCCGGATAATCAATTCGGTTTCAAGGCGGGGCATGATATCATTCATGCTGCGTCTAAACTGGTTTCTGATATCCAATGGAACAAAGGCAAGAAACAGTACACTGGTGCCTGTCTGATTGTCTTGGAAAGGGCCTTCGATACCGTATGGTTAGAGGGACTCTTCTTCAAGCTTGACAGGTTGGGCATTAGTAAACCACTGCTGTATATTCTTTTTGATATGCTCTCCAGTAGACAGTTCACTGTGAAGAATGGCGATGTGACTTCTGCTGGAACATTTAGCATTAAAAACGGTCTGCAACAAGGTGCGATAAATTCGCCGATCCTGTTTAACATTTACACAAGTGATCTAATAGGTTCACTTCACCATGCCATAGCGTACGCAGACGACTTAATCGCGTACAGATCGGGTCCAAAGATTGAGGTCATTAATACACTTTTGCAACGTGACTTCGACAAAATTAAGCGATATTGCGACGACTGGAAGTTGAAAATTAACTTTCAGAAGTCGGAAACCATTCTGTTTAGGACGCCTTTGTCTGGGGCCTCTAGGGATACCAGAAAGAATTGGCGAAAGTTCTCTATCGTAGGACAACTTGGACAGCCACTTGCTTGTCGAAATGTAGTCAGATACCTTGGGATCTGGCTAGACCAATATCTATATTTTAACAAACATATGGATGTTGCTCTGGCCAGAGCCAAAGGTGCTTTTGCCCTTACAAAGAGACTGTTTTATAACAGCCAACTCGATGCGAGGGTGAAGGTGACCTGCTACATGGCCCTTATCCGGCCCATGCTCGTATTTGGATGTCCTGTGTGGTTCAACGTGAGAGCAAGTTTATTGGAAAAGATTCGGGTGTTTGAGAGGGTTTGTCTTAGGACTTGTCTTCGCTTATACAGAACACCAGAATCTGAGTACATAAAATTCTATCGTAATGAGGTCTTGTACAATAGGGCGAACCTAATAAGAGTGGACAATTTCGTCATTAAGTTGACTCGAAGGCATATTGCAAGAGCAATGACCTCATCGAACAACCTGATCTCCGGGGCTTACTACCCTAATTATATGTATCACGAGAGTGTTCGCTTTAACGGCTTTATTCCTCCAGAAGCGTTTCTCTACCTAGATAGTAAAGGTCTGATCCAGGACAGATTGGCGGTGCCGCTAATCTTCCACGTCGCTCGAACAGCTGCGGACAGGCGGCGCAACTACGACAGAGACGTCGCACACAGCAGTGCGGAGCGTCTCCGGTTCAGTAGGGCGGTAGGGAGCCGCGACTTGAGGGATGTTTCTCAACAGCACCAACAATTTTGGTGGCTTTTTTGAGGGAGAGGATGCTTCGTCGTCGAATTCCTCCAATACTTGGTAGCTTCATGTGAAGCAAAGTGGGTCGCCTAATTTTTTTAGCCATGGCCGGCTAGGTAGATTTAAGTAGATTTAAGAAAAAAAATAAATAAATAAAAACCAAAAAAAAAAAATTAAAAAAAAAATAGAAAATGAAAAAAAAGAACATATATATATATACATATATTTGTATATTAAGTATATATATATTTTGTATATATATATGTGTGTGTGTGTGTGTATGTGCGTATTAGATGTAAGTAGGTTAAGTAGATTAAGATTTAATTTTAAGTAGTTTGTAGGATTTTAGTTTTATGTTTTATAATAAAATAAAAAAAAGTCAGGTCACTAAGTTTTTTTTTTGCAAAAAATGTTTTCTTAGTTTTAATTATAATGAATAGAAATAGTATACTATAGTAGTAAGATACGTCGAAAGACATAATTTAAGTGTTAGGTTTAACTTAGAGTGCACGCAAGGGGCCAGTAAGTTAGAATAAGATAATTTTAAGTTAATTAAGCTAATTTTTAAGCATTTTTTTGTCTAGCAAGTAAGAGTAAATTAAATAATACAATAAAAATGCATACAAACTGAAAAAACAAACTGACTGATAAATACGCCAAGTCAAGCTGCTGAGAACAACGACGAATCGATTCGTCACGGTCTTCGCGTACATTCTCAGCTACAGCTGCTATAGTCTCTTCACTACGTGCTGAATGCGGTCTCACTGGTCGAGTATCATCCACTCAAATTTGCGAATGGTATTGGCAATAAACATTTCTCACATAATGTTCAGAAATACAGCTTAACAATTTGGAAACGCCGTTGTGGTGCGAGTCTTTCCATGATGACTTGCCAAATGATAAAGCAGTTTGATAGAAGTCACGCGTGATCGGTCAAAAAAAGCCTATTGAAAATCAAACCTCATGATGAATCACTAATTACATATATTGAGGCCAGATCAGAGATATTTCAATATTTCTTGCATTGCTTAAGGAAACCTAGACACTGAATTTCTGGCAACATCAAATATGTGGTGTGGGAAGTGTTTCTGTAGGAGGAAAGAAAAGAAAATTCGCTGTTTTTAGGTATAATGTTTATAGCTTTCCACTTCTATTATTATTATTATTATTATCAAGGGAACGATAATTTGTAATTAATTTGTAGTGTCCGGGGCTTAACGCCGGGGTACTGTGCCCATGTGGGCATAGTATTCATGATAATGTTCCCTACTTGCATTTCTTTTGTCTATGATATGTTGTTTTAATTTGTTCGTTTAAAATGTGTAAATCTATATTTGGTCCTTCATCGAGACTCATTCTTAAAATTGAATAAAACCTGTTATTGTAAATGCTAACTGCTATGTGAATTCTTCTAGTTATTTGATTTTTAAAATAATTTTGAGTAAAGGTGAATAAAAAACGCCAAATATATGAATTGCTTCGCACGGAAGCTTAGTTTATTAAAGTGAAGTTCTATTCCTTTTTCTCTAAGGAACTCTTTTATTTGTATATATATCTCGACTTGAATGCAATGTCGCAAATTATTTTCCCTGGCTTTCCCAATTTTGTAAACTGTTCTTCAATTTATTTTGAATTACTAACCCATTTTTTGTAACTAAATTCCCAAATGATGAGTAAGAGAAAAAAACTGATTGAAGTGACAAATATCTATATGTAACTTTTTATTTATTTCGGTCGGAGTTTCCGAAATATTCAATTTTTTTTTTTTCTGTCGTATGGCAAGTTTGAAAACTTCATATTGCTTTGACTAATTACTTTATTAGTCCTGGATAAAAGATTTTGTTTTTCAAAGTATTATTGATTTCAAGAATTCCAGAGTGATAACTTTCTTTTAAGTGCTATAATGAAATTTGCTTGTGGTCTTATATCTGTGCCCCTAATATACACTTACATTATAAATGAAATGTTTTTATTTCCCCTGAAAAGTTCCATAAGACATTAGTGGCCTTTGTTACATCTTTTCGTAGAAATACATACCTTCCTTTTATTGATAATTCGTTTGAAGAGAGTTTCCGAATACGACTGATTGTTAGTAATACTCGTATTTACTTCAATATCTTTTATTTAAGGAGAACTTCCTCTTGGATTGAAAGAGAACTAGTTACAATAATTTGGTTTCTATATCTGTTTGGAAAATGATATTATCGTTGCTCAAGTGTCGAATGAATTATGGCTAAATTGGACTCGGTCTCATCATCCGACTAATCAATTTCTTTACCATATGTGACTTACAAAACTTGCAGCTTTATTGACATTTATTAATTAGTTAAATTAATTTAATTTCATAATTAAATTCCGAAAAACCATCTTTAATACCTTTTTCTTTAATTAAGGAGAAAACTATTTTCCATTGTATTTTTTGTTCCATAAGTATGGTCTGCAGTATGTCACTGTCCAAAAGTCGCTTATAATTTTGTTTATGTTCGCTAAAAGACCTCGAAGCAAAACATATTGTCAGACCCTCTGGGATAAGCACAACTCTGAAATTAGAGGCATTGGTTAATAATGAAAATAGTTTCTCAAAATTTGAGAATCTGAATGCCTAAAGGACAGTTTTTGATATCCTGTTTAAGCATTTCAAAAGCCTGAATGTATTCAGGAAAACAAGTTTTGATTTTTTAGAAACTTGAAAATGCTATTTTGGATTATTCTTTACAAATATCCGATAAAACGCATTGAGGTTAAGAAAAGATTGTAGCTCCTTTTCTAGTTACGGTAGTTTTGGATTAATTTTCAAACCAATTTCATGGCCTACATGGCCTACAAATTTAGTGTCGTTTTGAAGAAAACGACTATGTTTGGCAAGCACCTTGAAAATCATGCTGAGTTAATGAGATGCTCTTCAAGTCTAGTCGAATATATTAAAATATCGTCAAAATACGCATGTGCTAACTTTCATTTCATTCTATAGGTTTTTCTAATAACTACTTGACAACTTTTTTTTAAATAAAAGGCAAACCATTTGAGATATTTCAAAAACTTTATTATTTGCTTGAAGTACAATCAAAACATTTATGAATAGAACTCGACTTCGTTCATATGGCCACCGCGGGCACGTTTGCAGCGGTCGATTCATTGGACCCAATTTTCAACGACTCGGCCACACATTTCGGCCGAAACGGCCGCTATTTCGCGTTCAATGTTGGCTCTGAGCTCTTCCAACGTCGTCGGCGTGTTGGCATAAACCAATGACTTAACGTAGCACCACAGAAAATAGTCAAGCGACGTTAAATCGAACGAACGAGGCGGCCAATCGACTGGTCCATGTCTTGAGAGAACACTCTCACCATATTTACTCTTCAATAAATCGATTGTAGCGTGTGTTGTGTAGCACCATCCTGTTGAAACCACATGTCGTCCAAGTCCATATCTTCCAATTCGGGCCAAAAATAATCGGTAATCATGGCGCGATAACGCTGACCATTCACAGTAACGTGACGATCGTAATCGTCGACAAAAAAATATGGCCCAATAAAGCCGCCGGCATGCAAACCGCACCAAACAGTTATTTTTTGTGGATGAAGTTGTGATTCATGAAGCACATGTGAGTTTTCACCCGACCAATAACGCATATTTTGCTTATTGACGAACACATTGAGCCAAAAATGAGCTTCGTCACTAAAGATGATTTTGTAATGAAATTCATCATCTTGGCGCATCTACTCCAGAATCCAATCGGAGAACGTAGCTCGTTAGTGTACTTTACCATGATTAAAATGTTGAGTTTACTGAATAAATTGACAGTGACAGTTTGATAATTAGTGAAAGAGTGGGCTCACAAATTAAATTTAAAGTTCTCAAGTCCCTATTAGAAAACCCTATATTTCATTCATTAGCCTTTGGAACGTCCCTGGAGCATTCCCCGGCATCCGATAAACCATTTAGGATTAAAAATGCTGTTTATAAATATGTTTCGGGTGCATTTTTCGAAGTATTCTTTAACTAGATTCCAAAGTCATAAAATACTACAATATACTCTTCCTAACTTATTTAAATATGCTCTCGATATCTCGATATCGATAAGCAGAAATAATTTTTTGTCCAAAGTTTTTTTTCCAAATTATATTTACACCTGTCAGGTTAAGACATCAAGTAATTTTTTATGATTTGTTAAATATTAGGAGCGACTTTGTGATTTGGACCAATTTATAATTTATTTTATTAGTAGTTTATTATTAAATTAGTAATTAAATAATTCAGGCACAGATGAATTTTAATTCATCCTAAAGGTTGGGGGTTTTGTTCACTCCGAGCGCCCCTAATCGCTCGTTGTTGTCCATGTAGATGAGTATTTGATGGTTTGTTGTATACAAAGCTTCATTAATGTAATTGCATTAGAACCACAAGAAGAATATAATAGAACAATCAAAAAGAGAAATAAAGAGAAACAATATTTTTTGTTTAACAGTGTTACAAAAAAAAAGTAACCGGCTAACATATCTTATGAAGGACTAAAGGACTAAACATATAACACAAAAGCGATACATACAATACAACACAATATATAATAATATTATGTTTGAAGTGCTAGGTCCACTGAGTCCTCTTTTAGATTTTCTGTGTCGAATACATGGTGATTGCAGTCGGTCATAAATTTTGTTATGTATTTTATGCTGATTTTTATAATCTTTTGGTAAACTGTGTTTACTTGTAAATCACGGTGGATATCATCGTTACAGCTATACCATTCAGCGTTCTTAGAAACTTATTTTCTCATTTTGTTGTCTTTGAATTATGTTCAGATTTGTGTTCTTGAAGGTTCCCCAGATTTAAATACCGTAAGTCCATATGGTTTCACTCTTACGAATAAGTAATTTGTTTGTTATCGAGACGTTTGACTGGGGTCGTAGAAGTCAATATAGTTGTGTAAACTTGTGTTTCAGATGAGTGCGTTTTTGTGTATATATTTGTTGTATATATATGTATACTATATTGTAATTGTTACCCATACATAATTTCCCTTTATTTCTAAGCTAAAATACACGCTCACACTTTCATGACATTGCCGCCAATGACTCTTAACTCTAACTTGTTTTCTAAAAGAGGCAAGAAGAAGAGTTTGAGCCATCGATCCCTCTATCCAAAAACCTATCTTTTTTCTTCCCTTCGCATCCGAAATGAACAAGTCGATTTCAAGAAAGTACGAGCATATTAACAAAATTAATTAATTAATTGTAATACACAAAGTAATATAAGAAAAAAGAGGAACTTCTTTCTTATTATCCAACTGACGCAATCGGTAATTGGTATTGAAATTTATAGCAGTTTGAATTTGAAGCAAAAACAAAGCTAAGGCTAAGTATTATCCATCTATATATATAAAAAAAACTACGAAAAATGTTTATAAATGGATTTTCTGAAAAGTCAATATCTTCCAGTGAAACTAGCAAGAGTTGCTATGAAAAAAGGACTAGTTAGCTCAAATACTCGTAACTGTATAAAGCGACTCGCTTTCACAACTCCGACAAGAAAAACTCCCGAACGAAAGGCAAAAGTGATTTTTACGCTCAACATACAAAACATTCATATCTAAGCGAAACAAATGGAACAAATACGGAACAGCGAGTGAGTACATAACCATAATGGAAAGTTTAAGGCTGATGTCAGAGTGGCCGCGATAAGCGATGCGATGCGAGAAGCGATAATATTCGCTGCGAGCTGCAAAGAGATGATATGTCACAGTGAAAGCTTTCAGCAAAGAGAGAAACATTGCGAGTGTTTTGATTTTAGTCTCAGTCGAAGTCATAGTCATAATGGATTCGGATGAAGAATTTTTTGCTTCAGCAGCAGTGTTAAATGTTGTGATGAAAAAAACAAACGGGACCTATCCACTCAATCAAAACTGTTTGGAAGGCGAATTTCATACATTGTATACGAATTTAAAGCAGTTCCCAGAAAAATTTTTTAATTACACCCGAATATCAATAACTAGTTTTGACTATATTTTAGAGAAAATTTACTGAATAAATTGACAGTGACAGTTTGATAATTAGTGAAAGAGTGGGCTCACAAATTAAATTTAAAGTTCTCAAGTCCTTATTAGAAAACCCTATATTTCATTCATTAGCCTTTGGAACGTCCCTGGAGCATTCCCCGGCATCCGATAAACCATTTAGGATTAAAAATGCTGTTTATAAATATGTTTCGGGTGCATTTTTCGAAGTATTCTTTAACTAGATTCCAAAGTCATAAAATACTACAATATACTCTTCCTAACTTATTTAAATATGCTCTCGATATCTCGATATCGATAAGCAGAAATAATTTTTTGTCCAAAGTTTTTTTTCCAAATTATATTTACACCTGTCAGGTTAAGACATCAAGTAATTTTTTATGATTTGTTAAATATTAGGAGCGACTTTGTGATTTGGACCAATTTATAATTTATTTTATTAGTAGTTTATTATTAAATTAGTAATTAAATAATTCAGGCACAGATGAATTTTAATTCATCCTAAAGGTTGGGGGTTTTGTTCACTCTGAGCGCCCCTAATCGCTCGTTGTTGTCCATGTAGATGAGTATTTGATGGTTTGTTGTATACAAAGCTTCATTAATGTAATTGCATTAGAACCACAAGAAGAATATAATAGAACAATCAAAAAGAGAAATAAAGAGAAACAATATTTTTTGTTTAACAGTGTTACAAAAAAAAAGTAACCGGCTAACATATCTTATGAAGGACTAAAGGACTAAACATATAACACAAAAGCGATACATACAATACAACACAATATATAATAATATTATGTTTGAAGTGCTAGGTCCACTGAGTCCTCTTTTAGATTTTCTGTGTCGAATACATGGTGATTGCAGTCGGTCATAAATTTTGTTATGTATTTTATGCTGATTTTTATAATCTTTTGGTAAACTGTGTTTACTTGTAAATCACGGTGGATATCATCGTTACAGCTATACCATTCAGCGTTCTTAGAAACTTATTTTCTCATTTTGTTGTCTTTGAATTATGTTCAGATTTGTGTTCTTGAAGGTTCCCCAGATTTAAATACCGTAAGTCCATATGGTTTCACTCTTACGAATAAGTAATTTGTTTGTTATCGAGACGTTTGACTGGGGTCGTAGAAGTCAGTATAGTTGTGTAAACTTGTGTTTCAGATGAGTGCGTTTTTGTGTATATATTTGTTGTATATATATGTATACTATATTGTAATTGTTACCCATACATAATTTCCCTTTATTTCTAAGCTAAAATACACGCTCACACTTTCATGACATTGCCGCCAATGACTCTTAACTCTAACTTGTTTTCTAAAAGAGGCAAGAAGAAGAGTTTGAGCCATCGATCCCTCTATCCAAAAACCTATCTTTTTTCTTCCCTTCGCATCCGAAATGAACAAGTCGATTTCAAGAAAGTACGAGCATATTAACAAAATTAATTAATTAATTGTAATACACAAAGTAATATAAGAAAAAAGAGGAACTTCTTTCTTATTATCCAACTGACGCAATCGGTAATTGGTATTGAAATTTATAGCAGTTTGAATTTGAAGCAAAAACAAAGCTAAGGCTAAGTATTATCCATCTATATATATAAAAAAAACTACGAAAAATGTTTATAAATGGATTTTCTGAAAAGTCAATATCTTCCAGTGAAACTAGCAAGAGTTGCTATGAAAAAAGGACTAGTTAGCTCAAATACTCGTAACTGTATAAAGCGACTCGCTTTCACAACTCCGACAAGAAAAACTCCCGAACGAAAGGCAAAAGTGATTTTTACGCTCAACATACAAAACATTCATATCTAAGCGAAACAAATGGAACAAATACGGAACAGCGAGTGAGTACATAACCATAATGGAAAGTTTAAGGCTGATGTCAGAGTGGCCGCGATAAGCGATGCGATGCGAGAAGCGATAATATTCGCTGCGAGCTGCAAAGAGATGATATGTCACAGTGAAAGCTTTCAGCAAAGAGAGAAACATTGCGAGTGTTCTGATTTTAGTCTCAGTCGAAGTCATAGTCATAATGGATTCGGATGAAGAATTTTTTGCTTCAGCAGCAGTGTTAAATGTTGTGATGAAAAAAACAAACGGGACCTATCCACTCAATCAAAACTGTTTGGAAGGCGAATTTCATACATTGTATACGAATTTAAAGCAGTTCCCAGAAAAATTTTTTAATTACACCCGAATATCAATAACTAGTTTTGACTATATTTTAGAGAAAATTAATAGGAAGTTGGAAAAATGTTGGACAAATTTTGTTCCTCACCCCATAACGCCTTGTGGAAAACTGATAATAACTTTGAAGTAACTTTGTTTTGTACACATTTATTTATATTTATTAATTAACATGTATTATAGTGTGTATTTATACACTTATTTAATATTATTATATAATATATCATCTGTATTACCCTCATCAAAATGGGAAAAAACAATCTTTTGAATTTCCATTCTGCAAAGAAGTTTTTTTTTGCATATATGGCAGAAGGCTCTCAAAAAAAATAAGTCATCGTCATCTTTTGGTACACTGACTTTCTTAAGTTTCTCCTTTTCAATGGCCAGAAGTTGAGATGGCACACTTAATTTAAATTTTTTCTTTTTTGGATTATAAGATTCTTCTTCATCGGAGTTACATAAATTAGCCAAGTTTTGCGCCAACACAGTGTCTTGCGAATCTTCAAACTCTGAAATACTTAAACTACTATTAGAGCAGCCGGCCTCCAAATTGCCAAACGATTGTCTAGGCCTTATTTAGTCTTTCAAATACATTAGTGCCTCAAAATGTGGCCATGAGGAATAATGATCAGCATCAGGTCCACAATCTCCTGCCTTTTCTATCGGCCTCTTTTTATATTCATTTCGAAACTGGTCCCGAAGATTTTTCCACTTTTTTTTTAAACAATCCTCTGAAAGCTAATAAAAAAATGTAATAATGAAAAAAAATTAACTAATTGCAGGTATTTTGCAACGGGGGCTTCGTTTGCATCATTTGCATGTTCATTTAAAATAGGAAGGACTACAGTCTCTGTTACAGCACTTTGGGAGGAGTTGCAGCCAAAGCACATGCCACAGCCTACAAAAGAAATGATAAGTCAGATAGCTGACCAATTTTGGAAATAGCTGGGGCTATTGATGGGAAACACATTCGCATTCAGTGTCGACCTCATTCAGGATCTATGTTTTACAATTACAAAAAATTGTTCTCAGTGGTTCTTCAAGGAGTAGCTGATGCTAATAGTAAATTTATTGCTATTGAAGTTGGAGGATATGGCAAACAAAGTGATGGTGGAATATTTAATGCATCGCAGCTTTATCGACAACTTAAATCTCGCCAAATACTAATTTGCCTAGAACAAATATTAAAATGCCCCATGTTTTTGTAGGTGATGAAGCTTATCCACTATTTGACACGCTTTTGATCCCATTCTCAAGCCGCACTATTAATGCCGACTCTCTCGAGCGCGCAGGTGCATTGAATGTGCTTTTGGAATAATGACTTCCAAATGGCGTTTGCTCTGGAAGCCAATTGAAACGGATCCTGATTTTGTTGATCTTATAGTAAAAGCTATTTGTATTCTTCATAACACAATAATTGACCTTGAAGGAAGTCCCAATATCCATCGACACACACACAAACGTATTGAAAATAATGGAAGTGAAGAGGCATTTCATCCTATTAATTTGAGAACAGGGCATCTAGTTCGAGATGCTTTTTGCAGTTTTATAGGTACACATAGGCTATAATATTAAATATCCACAAATATAAATAAATACAAAACTTACTTAATATTTGCAAAGTTTCTTCAATTTTCTTCCAATTTTTTTCAACAACCAGTCGGTTGTGGTAGTTTTTTGATCTTTGGTCCCACAAAACCAAACGCTTAAAAATTTCAGAAATTAAATCCTCAACGTTTATATCAAGTTTCTTGCTCATTTTTACATTTGGTCACTGTGACAGTTCAATTGCACTTGAGAGCAAATGCATAAAAATATGTAAATATCATTTTGAAACAAACTGTAATTTAAGCTTAAGCTGCAAAAAAAAAAAACGGAAATTTAAGTTAAGTATACATCAAACACACGTATCATCAAAGCGATTCAGAATCGCTCTCTCGTAATTCCCCTTATTTTTCGCTTTGACTCTCTTCTCGCTTCGCCTGCACTCTGACAACTTTAAGCGATTTACCTTTAAATATGCATGCAGAACTTTCTCGCACACTGTCGTCTAATATTATCGCATCGCTTATGCGGCCACTCTGACATCAGCCTAAGTGTAGCCGAACAATTTAAATTATTGTTAGATTTAATTAATAAACTACCTTCTTTTAATGGTGAAGAATATTTTCTTATTTAATTCTTGGACAGAGAAGATGCCTTGACAACAGTCATAGAAAGTTTTGATGAAAACAATTAATTAGTATTGCTAGGATACATTCCTGATAAAATAATAGGAAACGCTAGGTGAGAGCTTCAAAAGTTCTGTAGGCTCAGTTCGTGGAGCGACATAAAAAATATTCTTTAAAATAGTATTGGCGAATGACTTTCGGTTAATGATTTAATTGACAAAATTCGAACTGCTAGGGTAATTAAGACAGTTGAAGCCAATATAAGTAGTATAAAAAAAGGTATTAGAACAAATAACAAGTAATTATTAAACCACGCACAAAAAATGAACTATTCAATAACAGGATAACATTAGATTCCTTTAACTTAAGTAAAAAGTAACTTTCCACTTAGATAACTACCCACTTAGTCTATAATACTAGCAAGAATTTCGCGGACATTAAATGATTCATACATGGTGATTGTAGAAGTAAACCAGCAAAGCTTTGGACTCTGTACAACAACACAATAGTATAAAAATACAGGTCGAGATCAATATACCTGGCATAGATAGCATTATTTAAATGACAACCGAAACAACTTTTATGCACATGAACAAGGGACGCAAGCAGCCTCAAACAAGACAATACATATGCATAGTAATAACTCACAAAGAAGACGACGCATAACAACAATAACGCACGAAGTGGTCAAACTCGAAAATCAAATAAATCACATTACAACACAAGTACACAAGCAAAACAAATCGAACGGCTTCCAACAATAATTATAGTAATTATATGTATGCGAATAACGAATAAAAACATACCAAATACGTACCATCTTCCTTTTTGATTGGTAACTTCAAACACAAGCAACAAGATGGTGTTGCTAGGATTTCGATCTTCGATGAGTATCGATCCTCGAATAATGTAAGAAGGTGGTGCAAAGCCAGCAAGGCTTCGAATCATAAATTTTAGGCATTGGTTAAAGTATGCAGCAAATATCAATTACCGTATCGACGTTACATATTACAACAAAATCGCCATCTGAGTTTGCTTTGCGGATTTACTTCGCTCAAAAAAGTGATTTAGGTTAGGACAAATTAATCACAACTAAAATCTGCTTACGTTTTGAACTGATACAAGGTAGTGGACCAAAATAGTCTAAGTGTAAAATGATAAATGGAAACGGTTCCTTCGGGATACTCCATTTACAAATTGCGTTCATTTATGCGGATAGGAGAAGAACACATTATACAGCGTATACAATTTCTAATGAATTTCCCAACTCTGTCTGTCATTTTTGGAAACCAATAGTTTTTCTTCAGTTTATCACATGTTTTCTCTATCCTTAAATGGCCAATTTTCTCATGAATTAGTCTGATAACATTATCAATCATTTCTTCGGGTACAAGTAGTTGAAATACATCAGATCCAGTTTTCCTTAAAACTAGTCCGTCGAACAAGTCATAACCTTGCACTGATCCCTTCTCCAACTTTTCCTATAGCAGTTTTATGGTCTCATCACGATTCTGTGTCACCTGTATATGAAAGTCAGTTTCGTCAGAGTCCACGGCATGTACCACATTACAACGATTATTCGTTGCCTTCTGCTTAAGGCCTATAGCAGCGGTTAACAAGTCTAATGTGGTAGTGGTTCCAGCAACGGATCAGCGGCTTAGGGTATCAACATGTCCTATATTCGCACCACTGCGGTGTTGAATAGTATAGTCGTAATTTTCTAACTCTAGGGTCTATCTAGCTATTCTTGGATTAAGTTGTTTTTTACTCAATGTTAGAGTCAACGGGTTGCAATCGGTTATTATCTTAAACGGTATGCCCTCTAAATAAACTAAATAAAGTCCATAACTCGAAACTATGGTATCGCATTTCGGCTGCAGTTGTTGCCCTGGAAAAATATATTACGGGATGCAATTTGCCATCTGACTGCCATTGTACGGAACCAAAATCAGCTGAAGTAAGGGGTTATTCATCGTGAGGTTTGATTTTCAATAGGTCTTTTTTGACAGATCACGCGTGACTACTATCAAACTGGTTTATCATTTTTGTTCAGTATCGTTTGGCAAGTTGTCTTGAAAAGACTCACACCACAACAGCGTCTTCAAATTGTTCAGCTGTATTACAAAAATCAGCGCTCTGTGGGAAATGTTTTTCGTGCGATTCGAGGAACTTACGGTGCGCATATTCGACCTACTGAAACCACTATTGCCAATACCATTCGCCATTGAGTTCCAGTTTACATAAGTGGATGATACTTGACCGGTTAGACCACATCAAGCACGTAGTGAAGATACCATAGCAGCAGTAGCTGAGAGTGTACGTCACGAAGAATGTGACGAATCGATTCATCGTCGTTCTCAGCAGCTTGGCTTGGCGGATTCGATAACTTGACGTATTTATCTCGGCCTAAAAGTATACAAAATTCAACTTGTGCAAGAATTGAAGCCAGGAGACTTGAATTTGCGTCATATTTTCAGTTAATGGGCTCTGGAAAAACTCAATAAAAATCAGGTATTTTATCGTGAAATTTTGTTTGGTGATGAAGCCCATTTCTGGCTCAATGGATATGTTAATAAACAAAATTGCCGTATTTGGGCTGATGAGCAACGCGAAGAGTACCAAGAGCAACCATTACATCCATTAAAAACAACAGTATAGTGTGGTTTATGGGCTCGTGGAATCATTGGTCCATATTTCTTCAAAAATGAGGTTATCATCAGAATGTTACCGTCAATGGTAACCATTATCGCATCATGTTAACGGACTATGTGCTTTCTGAAATTCAAGCACATGGTCTCGGTGAGCTCTGGTTTCAACAAGACGGCGCTACGACCCATACAGCACGTGAAACAATGGACTTGTTGAGAAATCATTTTGGTGAGCACTTAATTTCACCATTTGCTATGGTAAATTGGCCGTCTAGATCGTGCGATATCACACTTTTGGACTATTTTCTCTGCGGATGTGTAAAGTCTCAGGACTTCAGGAATAAGCCAACTAATATTGACGCTTTGGAAGCCAACAATACTCGTGTTATCCGCAAGACGAGTCGAACGAGTCGCCCAAAATTGGACCTTCCAAATAGATCATCTCAGACATAGTCGTGGCCAACATTTATATGATATCATTTTTAAAAAGTAAATGCCATGAATTGTTCTTTTAACTGATAGTAAAAATGAGAAGTTCACTTTCAAATTTATGTGTTTTATTTTACATTATAAATCAAACCTGACGATGAACCACCCTTCAGCATCGCAATACAGTTCAGTCGGTGCCTTCGGATTATAAATAGAAAGCTGTGGTACAGAAACAATCTATCTCTTAACTCACTAAATGTTTGAGCACACACATTAGTATATACAAATTTCACCTCCTCTTTTTCATTTCATTTCACTCGATCCAACCTTCTAGACTAATGTGGTAACCTAAGAAATCGATACTACTTTAACCAAATTTACACTTATTCAGCTTAATCTCTAAGCCCTTTTCTCTCATTCCGTATAGAACTTTCGATACAAGTACAAAATGCGAGTCAAAATCTACACTAGCTTTTATAATATCATACATATACTCGTAAATGATAATTAATCCAGCATCAACGAAGTCCTTAAAGATATTTTGAATATATCGTAGGAATACAACAGGCGCACTCTTCAGACCGAATGGCATACGTATATATTCGAATTGACCATATGGCATGATGAAGGATGTGTATTTAATTGCACAGGCGCCATCTTTACGTGGAAGAATCCGTTTTTTAAATCAAGGGTTGAGAAATATCTCTTCCCTCCCAAGTACTCTATACAGTCCTCTATAAGAGGCAATGGATAGCTACCCCTTACTGTAAGCTTCAATTGACGATAGTCTGCACATTTGCATATGGCGGCTCACTTGATCTAATAATATTATTTGTTAATAACTCGTCAGTTATCTTCTGTAGTCTCTTTCGTTCATGGAAAGATAATCGGCGTTTCAAAGAGTAAAACTTGATATCGCGAGTTAATCTTATCATCGCGAATGATTTTACTTAATGCTTCGAAAAACTGTTTGTCGAGATTTATATTAATATCTACTTCGGTTTGAATTATACTATTTCCAATGGACGGCAACTCATTTACAAATTCATCGGATTACAAAAACCATCTCTGTGGCAACTCTTTTTAGACTGTACTTCAATTTGTAATTCTGATTGGACATAAGTTTTACTCATAAGGCTTACATTATAATTAGCTATAACTGAATGATCCTCTGCTTCATAGAAATAAGATTATTTGGAGTCAAGAAATTTATTTTCAAAAGGATAACATTCTTCTGGTTACTGATTTCACATAAATGTTTCATCTGGTACAATGTTTAAAATGGTTTTATCCATTTGGTTTCTTAACTTAATTTCGACTTCAATTTTCCCGTATATCATCAATCTGTGTTTTTCCAAACCATGATAACCGGAGTTTACAGTTCAAATTCGTCAATATGACTGCAACGGGCCGCAATGTTTTCCATCTCTTTTGTCTCTTTTGTTTCATTTGAAGCCGCGCAGGACACGAAATATCTTGTTGCGACTTAGTGACGATTGAATTAGTTTAACAGAAGCGCTTTTAGGTCGTTGTAGTCCAATGCATTTTTGCTCAAGAGCAGCTTAGCCGGCCAATGAATTTCAAAGGGACGTATATTTAAAAATGTCATCAGCTCTGACCATGTACATAAAGTTCCAGAGAAAGTCTTGAACATTTTATGCTCGGTTTTCACCATCAAATTTTGTTATGGTGTGCTCAATGTCTCATTGGTGTTTGAATTGTTTGCTAAGTGATTTGAGTATCACCGCGCTGTAGTGCAGCAATTTAAAGTTCCTGTTTTTTTCGTAATATAGACAATTTTGAGTCCAACTCAGCTTCGGTTTCTAAGGTGACGTCAGTGGTTTCCTCGGGTTCTTTATCGGTTGTAATTCGGTGTACTTCATTGTTACTTACAGCTTCGAGTTTACCCCTGTCATCTTTTGCACGGCGTTCGGGCTTGGTGTATCAACGTCTATCATTTTGGCAGCGTTTTTCTCTGTGGTACTGCTGAGGCGGGTTGCGATCGTTTCCAGATACATATGCATATCTTTTAAAGGAGAGAAAGCTGCAGTTTCTGGCTAGTCAATACCGACACTTTTCAATGCATCTAGCAATCGCTGCCTTGTTAGTCAACCGGACATTTTTCTTTTTATTTATTTATTTATTTATTTATTTTTTAATTCACTTTATAATAAGTTTACTTTATTTTTGGTTTACTTTAGTTTTACTCGGGTATATAATCCCACACCTGAGCTTTAGCAAATTTATTTCTTTAATTTATAATTTAAAGCCTGTAGCAATCTATTTTTTTATTTATAATTTAAAAAAACTCATTCTTGCCGCTTCGACGGTACTAATCTTAATGCTCTTCTCAAGAAAAAGGAAAAAAACTGACACCTGTCCACCTCATTGGCTTGTTTCCATCATACAATGCAGTAGAATGCTCAACAGGGAGGTTACATGTATCAATTATATGTATATTGCAATATATATATACATATATATAAGGACGAAATTTAAAGGAAACTAAAAAAATCTTGCCGAAACTACAAACATATATTTCAAAGCAAACTCATCGAATAACTCCCATCTTATCCTGGGGTGTGTATGCGGACAAATCCTTTGTTCTGAACCCCAAACATTTTAAATAAAATCAAATTATTTGAATTTTCATTTATAATTTGTAATTTATAAAAATACAAACATATAGTGGAGTAGAAAATAAGAAAAAAAAATTCCTAAAGTGTCAAGAGAACCAAAAAAAATAACAATCCTCTTTTTAATTGAGCATAGTTCTTGCCTATGAACAAAAGGCAATAGAAACGTGGTAGCAAGTGCATTTCGATAGTACAAGCAAAAAAAAGGGATCTTACGATCGATAAGAAGATTAGAAAATAAGAAAAAAAAAGGATTTCAAACCCAACGTACAGACGCGATAAACCTACATATCGTCGTGTGCATGGGACTGTTTTACGAAGGGCTGCTTAGAGTGTGAACTGAAAGAAAAAACTTTTTTTAAATTTTTTTTTTTTTTATTAAGTAACAGTTTGTTATACTTCATTTTCAAAATTATGTCACTTAAAACCAGTAATTTCAGATGCGCTGTATTGCAACTATTTTATTGTGCACATCGTTGCACTTATGCGGTATTTCATTTGATGAATAAAGACCTAACATGACATTATTTTAAATACTTAAAAAACAATAAACTTACTTTAATAACAAAAACAAAAAAATTAATAGTAAAGCTGTTAAAAAAAAAAAAAACAAATAACAGTTCAAATTCAGTTTAAGTTTTAGTAATTAGAAGTCTTATATTCATATAGAAACGTTATATGGTAAACTGTCATAAAAGGCATGACAGTCTTTTGGTACGAAAAAAAAACTTTTTTTCTGCAATTTTTAACCTTTCGGGACGTAACCGCGTATATTCATTGTCGCAAGCCAATGATTTTATACTTTTTTTTTTGGGAGCTCTTCAAATTCGTTGTCATAGTCTGTTTTGTAAAATATTGTTCCAGATGTTCCAGATGGCAACTGCCTCAACCCCAACCAGGTTTCCAGGCCTTATTGATCTATAAATATAGTTCAAAGTTTGAACACAATCCGGGATTTGTGAGAAATCAATGCTTCAGCATCATTGGAGAATGGTTTTGACCTTGCTACTTTGGTAATTAAAATATATTGCGATGGCAGAAATATCTTTGTCTTTTATATTATTTTGTTTTCAATGGCGCTGTGGACACTATCACACTCCATCTGCGTGTGACCTTTTGCTAAATATTTTTGAGTTATTTGAACCTTGTACTTGACAGATAGGTGAAGTAAGGCATTGGATAGAACAACATTCCTGTTCTGGTACGTACATCCATCTGAGTACAATATGATCGGCAACAAATTTGATTTGTCCACAGCTTGTTCCAAAATTTCCTCTAAATATTTAATAATTAAGCTCATGAAAGTCGATGCCGTCAAATCCGCATTGGTCTTTTCAAACCAATAGCACTTAACACTTTTTGAACATAGATTATAAATTGTGATATTATGCACAGTCAGCTTTGTCTTAAAGTAGAGTGAACTTAACTTGACAGCTTAACACAATTTGACTGCCTGGAGGTCCATGCAAAAAATGTTGATTTTCTCTTCAAGAGCTAGTTTTTTATCAGCGTCTTTCGACTACTCTCCATCAATAATATTTCCTTCCTTGTGTGCAACAAAAATATCGCATTGATCCTTCTTATGACTAAAAATACCGATATTTTCTTTCTGAAGTGCTTGATAAATATATCTTTATTTCATTGCATTTTTGTTTAATCTTGTCAGAAACTTCACATATGGAAGAAATTGGTAGCTGCAAATATCGCTTAGAATACGTTTTTCTGCAAAAATGTGATGAAACTGTTGAAAGTATTTTAAAAAAAATTGGACCCCTTTTGTTCTTTAAAGGGTAAGTACCGACAATTAGTTCTTTCAGAAAAATTAGTGGGCTTCACGATTGCATATTCTCGTTTTTCTACCCAACCACGGATCGTTGCATATTTAACACCTTGGGTATTAAGGAAGATATTTTTGGCGTCACTTGCAAAGTTTCATTATCATTTTTTAAATATTGTAATAATGAGTCAATCACCTTTGCCAAATTTGAAACATAAATTTTGCGCTGTTTCCAGTCCATGTCTTGTCCCAATTTATCAAGAATATGTTTTCTAACAGTATGAGAAAATTAAGAACAACCTCGTGCACGCGATTTTAAGCATACATTCGATTGGTAAGTTGGACCAAGTTTTCGGTCAGATTTAACGCTGTCTTGAAATATTCTTTTTTATCCTTGTAGCTTTCGGTACCCAAGACACGACTCACCTCGTTCTCTGGATTGCTCGGCTGGTTCCCTTTTTTGAACGATGTTCCTGGCATTAGAGCGGCTTGCTGAAGTGTAAGTACAGCTTTAGGCATAAAAAAAAAGTTGTTTACACTTATACAAACCACATTTTCTGACTCCTTCGGAATATTTACAACATCTGAAAATGAGGCTTCCTTATCGGATGGTGGTGACAAATATTCTAAATAAGAATCAGAATCCACATTCTGGGGCTGGGGTATTTTTTGAAGATCTTCCTTAAAGTCAGGCATTTGAATGTCAATGCATTGACAGGTGTCAGGTTTGCTCTGATTGTTTTGAATACCTGAGCAATCATGATATTCTTCATCAGCTTTATTTTGGAAAATATTTTTTTGGTTTTATTCCCTGATCAGCTAACTGATTAAGAATATTTTGGACGTCAAGATCACTATCGGATGAAAAACCGAATCTACTTCCATATTAGGCCAATCACGGTATTATCGAACGACTATTTAAAATTTTAAATGCAAAAGCGACATCCGCAAATCAACCATTAGGGTTGTATAAGAGGTACTTCATAACTTTGAATTCATATACTTATTAAAGAATAGGTGTATGAAACAAATATACTCACCCATAAAACAAAAAGCTATGTTTTTAACACTACAAAATCTGTATACAAAGATTACGTCCACCTGTTTGACAGTCTTATTGCTCGCAAAAGGTGCAGATGTGTCATGTTTCAATAAACTTAAACTTAATTTAAACAGTAAAAATATATGTCAGCACCACAAATTTCTGCAGCGTTTGAGCCGGAGATTACATTGATACCAAAAAGTGTGTTTCTCAAAAAATGCCAGTTGTGCGGTATTCTCATGCACACGACGATATGTGTATACATATTTTAATTATAATTTATAAATCCTGTTTTTTGGTGTTCGTGGTTTTTTTTCCTTTGTTAATTATCTTAATAAAGTTATTGTTAATTATTTATTGTTAATTATGTCTATTTAGTTTGAAAGTTATTTATTTTGTTTTACCTGTACATGTTTTAATATCCTCAGAGTGTCTAATTTTCCATTTTTTTTTATTTATAAATCCATCTAATTTGAACTCTAATGAGGTTGGTTCAGCAATAACAACAAAAAAATAAAAAATGTATGCATATATGGTACAAATATGTTAATATGTATATTATCTTAGAGGATAGTGAAATAATATGACAATATATAAGTTAGTATATGTTTATTGTCCAATGCCAAAATAATTGTGTATGTCATACACATATGTTATGTGAAATATGTTTATAACTTTGCCTAAAGATAGGCAATAAAAAAATTGATTTGCTTTTGTCTTCCCTATAGACGCCGTAGCGCCTTACTGAACAATTTTCAGGGAGTATTATAAAGAAGCGGACCTCAGATGGAGATGATGTGAGCAGGTTAGACGATATCCGCTCATTGGGGAAATCCTAAAATGAGCCACCGCATTTCCTGGTTGGGATCGTAAGTTTCGTCCCTTATTGTGGTTTGCATTTTGAATTTTAGATTAGCGGCATGATTTGTTTTTTTTTTTTTTTTTTTTTTTTTGTTGTTGTGAAGAAGTGAGGGCAAGAACCAGCCCCATCCGGCGTGCCAAGCTGTGCCTCGCACGCTCCTTACTCTGAGACTTCCTTCCGTCCTTTTCATTTCCTTGCCCAGTCCTATCCACATCCTCCAATGCCCTCTATCATCCTATTTTTCCTCTGAAATACCGATGGCTATCTCTACCTCCTATCTCTACCATTTCTACCTAGAGAAATGTTTTTTCATTAATACTACAATGTCAAAATTTTAGTAAAAATTTTTGGTCGTTCGTCAAAAACTTCATCCTCCGTCCCAACGCTCATTTACAATGACATTCCAGCTGTTAGCTCTTTGGACTAGGTCGATCTGCTTGCTGCACATTTTGCAGCACACTTGAAGATTGTGCTTTGTCCCTGCCAACATTTGAGTGCGTCGAATCTTTAATGGGACGAATCCACTTTCGCACTCGTGTAATAGCAAAAGTGCTTAAAGATCTCAATATACACAAATCTGCTGGTCTAGATAGTATATCTCCCCTTTTTCTGAAGTGTTTTTCCTCGCTGGCGAAACCACTGCTTAAGCTTTTTCACCAATTCTACTCTTTAGGACTCTTTTCGAGCAGATGGAAAATGGACTGGACCCGTCCCAAAAAAAAGACGAATCTTCTTCTCCCATTGCACTTATGTCCCTTCTTTCCAAGGTCATGAAAACGATGATAAACCGTCAACTCATGAAATATCTCGAAACGCGAAAACTTCTCAATGACCGGCAGTATGGTTTTCGTAGCAACAGGTCCACTGGTGATTTGATGGCATATCTCACCGAAAAGTGGAACCCAAGCGTACACCAATCTAGAGAAAGCATGGTAGTTTCACTCGATATTTAAAAAGCATTTAACAGAGCTTGGCATCAGGCTCTTTTGTCTAAAATGCGTGCTTTTGGGATCGATGACATTTTTCAATGTATTAGAAATTACCTTTCGGACCAATTCAAGTTGTCTTGGATGATTTCAATTCTGATATTCACATAATAAATGCTGGTGCGCCCCAGAGCTCCGTTCTGTCTCCTACACTCTTTGTAATTTTCATTAATTATCTCTTATCTGCTACTTCTTATCCAATATATTCCTTTGCTGACGACAGTACTATCTGCTTTTCATATCGTTCCCGTTCACGTCCCTGCTCTTCAGCTGTAGAACGGGAACGGCAGCGTGTGTTAAGCTCATTATCAACAAAATGGAATTTAATGCTTCCTAAACTTAATGCTGTTATCATTAAAGCGAAATCTAAATACTCAGTCATTATCAGTCATTAGGCTTTGAAATTGTTTTTGTTATATGAAAAAGATGATATCCGCCAAGTGGCTGTCGCCACACATTTGTATCTGTCTTATCGCATTTTCCATGACTTTCCGCAAGATTTCCGGTGTCGAATAATCTCCTTAAGGTCTGCGATTGTCTGAGGCTTGTTCGCATAGACCCGCGACCTGAAGTAGCCCCAAAGAAAGAAGTCTTGGATGATTAAATCTAACGATTTTTCTGGCCACGCCAAATCGCCAAAACGGAAAATTACGCGACCAGGAAACGCTTCCTTCACAATATCCACTGTGGCTCGTGCTGTGTGTGCGGTTGCACCGTTTTGTTGAAACCAGATGTTCACCAGTCCTGCTCATCCAATTCCGGCAGTAAGAAGTCGTTCATCATGGCCCGTTAGCGTTCGTCAGTAACAGTTACCATATTGCCGATAGCGTCCTCAAAAAGATACGGCCCAATCTTTTGCTTAGTGCTCATGAAGATCTTCGTTGTTGAGATTGAGGATAGCGACTGACGGGAACATGTGTAAATCTTTTAATAAAATTCCCTGTAGGGTCCGTCTGATGATGCCCGATTGCATGCGCTGTCGTCTAGTTGATGTTTCTTCGTTCTCAGCGACATCGACAGCCACAGCCGCAAAATTCAGTCCGGTGGCGGCCACACCCTGCATGGTCTCATGTAGTTCCACTCTGCTCAAGTCGAGTAGCTAAGCGCCGGAATGTGTGCCCAGTTGTCGCGACACGATTAGAAAATCAATGTCGATTATTGGTCAAAAACTACGCTCTTGCGAAGTATAGCGCTTCATTGCTTATCTGTTTGTAAACTGCAACTATATAGTATAGTTCACAAATGTCAAATATGATTTACGTAGGACGCCATTTGCACAAATTATACCATCTTCCGAGAGGATGATTAAATTTGCGTCACCTTGTAGATGACACTCCTTTGTCTCAAAATAAGAGGTTATAACATTGCTGTTCGTACAATATCATGACACATTCTATTCAAATACACAGCCACACTAGGCCACCTTGGTTGAAGCTGGAAGATTTTACTATGATGTCGTACCTATTCTTCATGCGATTACTTGCTAGTTTCATCTTTTCTCGAGTGCTTTCATGCAATTTTTGAATCCTCCTGCGCAGCTGATTCACATAATTTTCACCGCCTTAAGCTCCGTAGATGGGGTTCCGAATTTTGTTTTACTAGGAAACAGAACTGTTTGACCAAATAAGATCTCGGATAGTGTGTGTGTGTTGTTGAACTATGGACTGTGTTTCGTTAAGCCAATAAGAAGAGGGGCATTTGACGATCCCAGTCCCGCTGGCAGATGATCATTCAAAGTCCAATTGAATCGCTCGACCATTCCACCAATTTGAAGGTGTAGTGGCGTTGTCCTTGTCTTCCCTATTCCCAGATATTTTCACACTTCTTGAATTACCTTTGATTCATTGGAATCACAAATTAGTTCAACCAGTTGCTGACCATCTGTTCTGTTATGGTCTTAGCTTATTGATTTGGAATATTAGGAATTTCAAAAACTTCCGGCCACTTACTGTAATAATCCATAACCACGTGGGTGTACCTGTTGCCATTAAAGGTTGTTACATCTCCCTGTAAAAACAAAAAAAAAAAAAAGAAATATGTAATTAGAGAATAAGAAATTACCAAATACGTACCTTCTCTGAAAAGAAAAATTTATTTGGCAACTGTCAAACACAAACAACGAGATGGTGGGGTTAGGATTTCGATCTTCGAACGAGTCTCGATCCTCGAATAATGTAGGGAGGTGGTGCCAAGCCAGCAAGGTTTAGAACCATACATTTTAGGGTTGGATAAGGTATGGAGCAAATAGCTTAAGTAGCTTAAAACCTGTAATAAGCTGAGAACACACATTGAATATAATTAATATGTATAGATTAGTGGAAAGTGGCAGCTAGATGATGGCAGAAAAAAAACGGTGGGACGGACAGCTAGATGCATCACGCCAGATTAGATTAGGAAGTGCAGTGACGGTACGAAAACGAGTAGTCCTCGATTGAAAAAAGAAAAACCGCGGAAAGTAAACCGTTCAAGAAAACAAAACGGAAGATAAAAGCTTAATGTGTCGTCGTCGTTACTCCATGTCTTCAACTCTGTCTTCCGATACTCAGATGTTTCCTTTTATATTCACTCGATGTTATATCCAGTTCCATATTGCCACCCTCCTTAATAGGCTATACCAGGCTAATATTTTGATTACCCAGTTTAGCAGAAATCCCAGTCCAATGGCTCCCCTAATCCACAGAATTATCGATAATCGCCCTGGCATACCTATATTTATAATTATCACTCTTCTTTCATATGTCCATCTATATGAAATATTCGGAATTGAGTCACCGGTCGCCGCCTTGAGATACACTTTTCTTGTTATTAGCTCTACTGTGGCGCTTACTCATTGCCTGCTGTGAGGGCATAGTATTGCTGTCGCCAATCGTAATGTTATTGCATCGATATTTCTGGAATGCGCTGTGTATGTTTATTGACTCATGATCGTGTTTTTGGTCATCGTATGTTGTTGGATCGATATGCGCTGTGTAAGTCTATTCACTTGTGATCGTGTCGTTGGTCATCGTATCGATTTGTAAATGCTATGTCGATGGTCTGAAATAGTATCTGTGATTTACGTTATGAGTATTTTGTTTACACAATACTCATCTTATTAATACTTGACCCTGGGCCATACATTGTATTTTATTTATATTTTGCTTATGATTATTGCCCCCACATTCGGCCATTCTGAAAAAATCAACTGTCCTCAGTCGATGAAGGGGTCATCTACATCTTCTTCGTTCTGTTCGTCATCATCTTTCCCCATCCATGACTTCATGTAATTTGCTGCCGTACTTGTTACGTTAGGCCCTTCATGTTGACCTACCTTCCTCACTTCGTATTTTTCGTTTCTCTTTACATTAGTTACCTTGTATGGTCCTAGAAAACTGGCGTGTAATTTCAGTCCAGTTTCGAACTACGTCCTCTTAATGGCGGATAAATCACTGACTTTATACCCCCGGTTCCTGTTGTAAGTCCCCTGATTTTCTGTTTGAACTTTATTTATCTCGTCCAGGATTACGTCTTCTAACAGCTTCTTCATTTCGTGGTCCTCTGCACACCGCATTGTGATCAAAAAACATCAGCTGGAACGGATTTCTCTTGGTGCTTCGAGATATTGTTGAGTTAATGGCCCGTTGGACCTGTACTACTTTTTGTGTACCATTTAGTGGGATCTGCTACTGTCACCTTTGACAGCACCTCAATGATAGCTCGTTCATTTTTTCTACCTGCCCGTTGCCTCTCGGTACCCCTGTGGTTTTCAGTATGTGATGAATTCCCATTCGGTCGCAATACTCTTTAAAGGCATTTGCAGTGAACGCAGTGCCTTTTTCCGATATAAGACGGGATGGGCTCCCGAACACTTCGCTTTGTGCCTCTAATTTCTTCATGGCTTCTTCGGACTTGGTTGGCTTCACAGGATATATCCATGTGAATTTAGTGAACGCATCTACCACTACAAAAAGGTATTTGCAGACATGTTGGTTGATGGTAGGGGTCCTAATTGGTCGATGTGCAACGTATGGAGTGGTATATCGGTTTTTTCAATCGTGTGTAAAAACCCTTCGGCCCGTCTATTCTTCTTCGTCACCAGAATGCAGGCCACACAGTTCGCTATAACATTTTCTATACATACCATAAGCTTAGGTATATAATTATCCTGTTTGATTAAGGCTTCCACCCTTTTTGCACTTAAATGCCCATGTATGTAAACGTTTCGGATGATTTCTTTCTGCAACAACTTGGGCAGTACCAGCAGATGCTCTCCGTCATTGAATTTATATAATAATCCACTCCTCACCTCATAGTCCTTATATGTACCAACTGCCGTGATAAGGTTTAATAGTAGCTGACAGTATTCCCTTTTCCTTGTGCCGACTTTTTTCGGTGTATGAGGGTACCCCAGCCCGATAGATGATCTTCATTGAATATTCCTGCTACCCGCGAGCATAGGTCCCTTTTTTCATCGTCGCTTCAAATGCTTTACAGTCAGTGATAACCGTGAATTCCATTCCTAGTAGGTATACTCTCAGCTTAGCAAGGCACTTCATGATCGCAAGAATTTCCCGCTCATAACTGGTGAACTTCCTTTCCGCCTGACTGGTCTTAAAGCTCAGAAAAAATATTGGGTGAAATTGTTCGTCTTCATGCTGTTGCAGTAGCACACCTATAATATCCCTCCATACTGGCGTCCCTATGGAGTTCCGTAGGCAGACTTGGATTAAAGAATTTGAATACTGGCTCACTGCAAAGACAAGCTTTTAGTTCATTACATCTTTTCACCCATTTCAAATGTATATTCTTTTCTTAACAAGTCTGATAACGGCTTTACTATCTTTGAATAATTACATACAAATTTTCTGGAGAACGCTGTCAATCCCAGATATCTTTGTATCTGCTTCACGTTTTTTGGTTCCGGGATCCTCTGTACCGCTCTGATCTTTTCCTCTGAGGGCTTTATGCTTCCATTATCTACCATATGTCCCAAGAATTCTATTGTACGTGACAAGAAGTTACACTTCTTCCATTTTATCATAAGTCCACGCTCTTCCGCCACCCTCAGCACAACTCTTAGCTTCTCTAGCGTCTTGGTCTCGCTCTTGGTAAAAATGATAATATCGTCCGCATATATCAGCAGATACTTCTGTAGCACTCACTCCCGGAAGATCTGATTGATGAACCTCTGGAATGCAGCTGGTGAATTGCTGGTACCTTCACAAACACATATTGATCGTCTGGTGTTAAAAACGCCGTGTATCTTCTGTTGTTCTCCGCCACGCCAACATGAAAGAAACCACCCTTTAAATCCAACGTTATAAACACTTTTGCATCGTGCAGTGGCTCGAACACCTCTTCCATGACTGTCATCGGGAATCTGTCCTTTATCACATTTTTATTAAGTTCTGGGTAGTAGACGCACAGTCTATACCTTTCATCTTTCTTCTTCCCCAGCACTATTAAAACCTGGGCCTCGTCCGTCAGTACAATTCTCATCTCGATGCATGATTTTCTTAGTTTTTTTGGCGTGTAACTATTCACAATGTCGTTCACCGCTGCTCTGTACTTTTCATTCCCTACTTTCAGCTCCAGCTTTTTCTCAGTTTTGTCCTTGAACCACTCGATCTGAAAATGTCATTTTCTGTCAACTCACATTTTCTTACCGATTCTTTCTTTTCCGTCCCTGCATTCTCCACTATATTGATTCTACCATTACTGATAACCAATTCCACGTTTCTTAAAAAGTCTCTTCCCAGTAAAATTTCCTCTGGTATCCATTGATCTGGAACTACCTGGAACCGAATTCAATGCGTCTTAGTTCCAATTTCTACTGCTAGCAATCATGCACCCTTTTAACATCATTCCCGGTAACTCGGTCGGTGAAGCCTCTCTTTTCCTTTGGAATGATCTATGGATAATGGAAACGTCGCTTCCGTTGTCTACGAAAGCGTAATATGACTTAACTGATTACACTTAAAGCAACGAGCTTCGGACAGGTGCGACATCGAACAGCAGTTGTGGCACCATCTTTGTACTGTACTGTACGCCCTCTCACCGGCGGCGTTGTTTTACTGACGCTGTTCTTGTAGGATGCCTGTTGTGTCGATATAACCCGTTTCATCTGTTTGTAACACTCTATCTTCTTTTTTAGTTCTTCTAAAATCGTGACTTCGTATATGTAATATCGTCTTATTCTGTATGGAGTCTGGTATTCCATTCTGAATGTATTCCGCCGGCAATGACTCACCGATTCTTCCTTCGTTCGCCAGTTGTTGCATAGTAAAGATACTCCAGAAAGCTTTCTATTGATTTCTTCTTTTGCGCTTCTAAAGCTCTATGCACATCGATGCTGGTTCGTTTGGTCCTGAACTCTGACTCTAGAACTGCCTACAATGCCGAATAACTCGCTATTCCCTCTCTTGCCTCAACAACGAGTCTAGTCGCCGCTTTCAGCAACCGTTTTTTATATAGAAATTTTTGTATATCATTCTACTGGCTCACCGTTGCTATCTCTTAGAAGTCCTTCAGCCAGACCGTCAGGTCTCTTCCGCCTTCCACCGAGAAATGTTCAAGGGAGTGTTCGACATCTCTAAACACAAAATTGTTAGGGTTACGTTTTCCTCTTCTTCAGTATTCTCCTTTTCTAGATCACTGTCTTGGCACTTTTTATTGTTTCTTCGATTTCTACCACTTTTATGTCTCTAAACTCAGCTCTTATCCTATTCACAAGGTCTGTTTTGACTTTGTATCTACATATATAATAATTTCTTATCCCTAAGAAACTTCTGTAGATCTCGTGTTCTTCTTCATTTTTTTTTTCGCTCTTAACCCATCTTTTCATTAATTCTTCTTTTCTTCTTTTCACTTATAACCCTTCCTTTCACTACTTCTTCTTTTCGCTTTTAACCCTTCTTTTCACTACTTCTTCTTTTTTACCATAGACCAATATTGTATTTGGGAATGTTGTCGAGAAAACCATCCCGGTTGAGCCCCCAATTGTAGGATTCGGTAAATAGTTGTTAAATAAGAAAAAACTCGATAACTCCTTAATTGGATAACAAATGATTAGTCTTTATTATTAGAAAACTCAATAGTAAATCTACAGTACCATTTTTAATGTGTCGTCCTCGTTATTCCATGTCTTCAACTCTGTCCTCCGATACCCAGATGATCCCTTTTATATTCACTCGATGTTATATCCAGACCCATATCGCCCCCTCCAGGCTAATACTTTGATTGCCCAGCTCAGCAGAGATCCCAGTCCAATGGATCTCCCAATCCACAGCAGTATCGATAATCGTCTTGGCAGACCAGTGTTTATAATTATCAATCTTCTTTCATGTGTGCGTCTATTTAAATGATTCGAAATTGGGTCACCGATCGTCGCCCTGAGATACACACTTCTTGTCATTAGCTCTACTGTGGCGCTTACTCATTGCCTGCTGTGAGGGTGTAGATTTGCTGTCGCCAATCGTCAAGTTATTGCATCGATATTGCTTGAATGCGCTGTGTATGTTTATTGACTCATGATCATGTTGTTGTTCATCGTATGTTGCTGGATCGATATGCGCTGTGTAAGTCTATTTGCTTGTGATCGTGTCGTTGGTCATCGTATCGATTTGTAAATGCTATGTCGATGGTCTGAAATACAATAGTATCTGTGATTAACGTTATGAGTATTTCGTTTACACAGTACTCATCTTAATAATACTTGACCCTGGGCCATATGATTATTGGCCCCCACATATATACCATATGAGGAACATTAGATGAAACAAAAAAAAAAAAAGAACCCGCGTCGAAACTAAAGGCTGATTCATCGTGAGGTTTGATTTATAATGTTAAATAAAATATATAAATTTGAAAGTAAACTTAAAATTTTTATTACTGGTTAAAAGAACAATTCATGGCACTTACTTTTTGAAAATGATATTATGTAAATCTTGGCCACGACTACGTCTGACGTGATTTATTCGGAAGGTCCAATTTTGGGCGACTCGTTCGAGCATTCCGACTGGTATCTCGCGGATAACACGAGTAATGTTGGCTTCCAAAGCGTCAATCGTAGCTAGCTTATTCCTGAAGACCTGAGACTTTACATACCCTCAGAGAAAATAGTTTAAAAGTGTGATATCGCACGATTTAGCCGGCCAATTCACCGTAGCAAAACGTGAAATTAAGTGCTCACCAAAATGATTTCTTAACAAGTCCATTGTTTCACGCACTGTATAGGTCGTAGCGCCGTCTTGTTGAAACCAGAGCTCACCCAGACCATGTGCTTGAATTTCAGGAAGCACATAGTCCGTTAACATAACACGACAATGGTTACCATTGACGGTAACATTCTGATTTGCCTCATTTTTGAAGAAATATGGACCAATGATAGGAGTTTGATAGGAGTCACGTGATCTGCCATAAAAGCCTAGTGAAAATTCAACCTCACGATGAATCACCCTATACAAACATATACATATTTTAAAACGGGAAAACTTATCGAATAAGTCTGAGCTTATCATGCAGTGCTATGTATGCGGACAAATCTTTTGTTCTCAACCTCAAACCATTTAAAATAAATCCAATTTATAAGATTTTCATCTGTAATTTGGAAAAATACAAACATATGGTGGATTAGAAAAAAAAAGCAAAACAAAAAAACAAACGTGTCAAAACTACAAAGATAGATTTCAAAGCGGGAAAACTCATCGAATAAGTTTCATCTTATCCTGCAATTTTGGATATACCGGGTGAGTTTTTTAACTTGAGACATCCAAATTACTCGAAAAATACGCGATATCGCGAAAAATGTTTCAGACAAAAGTCACAAGGTTCTGAAGGGGACATAAGATGGTGACCACGAGTTTGTCCTTGAGACCCATTTCCAAGGTCAAACGAAGATCACTTTTGATTTTTCAAATCATAAATCCTGATTTTCATTGCTCAGTCGTATTCCTCAATGGGGCACACGACTTTGTCTCAAAGGTCTTATTCATTCAGTGCTAGATACCACTGCACTGGCACGCCTAAATCATTAATCGTTTTCCAACGTTGTTAGGGTGTTAGAAGGTCGAAATTTGTTTTGAAGAAGTCATTATTGCCTCGAGTGAAGTTAAAACTCAAATAAATTTCAGATAGAGACAAATTGTCTTAAATTTTTCTGAGAGCGTATGATGTGCACTCTGCCCTTTTTTTCTACTTGAACCGAACTGTACTTCATTTAGAAGTTCGATATTTGTTTTGAGGAACTGATTATTATTAGTAACGTTTTCCAGGCTATTTCAATTCAAGAGAAAATTAAAATGATATTGATTTATGGAGAAAGTGGAAGGAACAGCGATGGTGCTGTTGCTCTTTACGCAACAGTGCTAGATACCACTGCACTGGCACGCCTAAATCATTAATCGGTTTCCAACGTTGTTAGGGTGTTAGAAGGTCGAAATTTGTTTTGAAGAAGTCATTATTTCCTCGAGTGAAGTTAAAACTCAAATAAATTTCAGATAGAGACAAATTGTCTTAAATTTTTCTGAGAGTGTATGATGTGCACTCTGCCCTTATTTTCTACTTGAACCGGACTGTACTTCATTTAGAAGTTCGATTATTATTAGTAACGTTTTCCAGATTAATAATGCAGGCTATTTCAATTCAAGAGAAAATTAAAATGATATTGATTTATGGAGAAAGTGGAAGGAACAGCGATGGTGCTGTTGCTCTTTACGCCCAACGTTTCCCAGACCAGATACGATCGCGCGCTTCTTTTTATCGGGTCATCTAACAATTCACTGGTGAAGGAAGTGTGCAACCAAAGAAAAGGAATCGGTCAGATAGGGTGGCTGTTGAGGACAATGAAATAGCAGTGTTATCTGCCGTTGCACACGATCCTCACATTAGCACTCGCCAAATAAGTGGTGAATCAGGAATTTCTCAAACGACTGTCTGTAAGATATTACATCGGAATAAATACCATCCTTATCATGTTTCAATGCATCAAGAACTTTCTAGTGAGGATTTTCGCAACCGGGTTTCCTTTTGTGAATAGGCACTTCAGCAAATTGAACGAGACCCCCTTTTCTTTGCCAAGATGTTATTCTCTGATGAGTCGACTTTCACCAATCACGGTACGTCAATCGACATAATATGCATTACTAGGCTACCGAAAACCTACTAATAATAATCAGTTCCTGAAAACAAATATCGAACTTCTAAATGAAGTACAGTTCGGTTCAAGTAGAAAAAAAGGGCAGAGTGCACATCATACGCTCTCAGAAAAATTTAAGACAATTTGTCTCTATCTGAAATTTATTTGAGTTTTAACTTCACTCGAGGCAATAATGACTTCTTCAAAACAAATTTCGACCTTCTAACACCCTAACGACGTTGGAAACCGATTAATGATTTAGGCGTGCCAGTGCAGTGGTATCTAGCACTGAATGAATAAGACCTTTGAGACAAAGTCGTGTGCCCCATTGAGGAATACGACTGAGCAATGAAAATCAGGAATTATCATTTGAAAAATCAAAAGTGACCTTTGGTTGACCTTGAAAATGGGTCTCAAGGTCAAACTCGTGGTCACCATCTTATGTCCCCTTCAGACCCTTGTGACTTTTGTCTAAAACATTTTTCACAAAATTTCGTACTTTTCGAGTAACGTTGATGTCTTAAGTTGAATGGTACCCTCTGACGGGAAAAGAACGCATTTTTGAAAAAAGTGTTTCATGCAAAAGAATTGTAATTTTTCACGCAGATTACGAATCTGTCAAAAAATAGGGGTTTCCATTTAAAAATCAAGAGTGACCTTCGTTTGACCTTGAAAATGGGTCTCAAGGTCAAACTCGTGGTCACCATCTTATATCCACTTCAGGACCTTGCTACTTTTGTCTGAAACATTTTTCGCGATATCGCGTATTTTTCCAGTAATTTTGATGTCTCAAGTTAAAAAACTCACCCGGTATATTTCCGAAAGTGTCAAGATAAACAAAAAAAAAAAAAAATAGAAAAAGGAAAAAAAGAAAAGGGGTAGGGTTCCAAACCCTCAACGAGCAGACGGAATGCTTCCGTGCAGAAACGGATATTTATACTTTATTTATTTAATATTTAGATTATCATTTATATACCCTTTTTTGTGTTCGTTGTTTTTTTTTTCTTTGTTAATTACGTCAACTGAATTATTGTTAATAAATTTATTGTTAATTATTATCTATTTATCGTCACCTTTACGTGTTTTATTACTGCTGAGTGTTTAATTTTCGTTTTTTTTTTATTACGAGCCCTTCTAATATGAGCTCTAATTAGGTAGGTTTGCTAATGTATCTTTTATAAATATATGTATTACATATTTTAGAGGATACTAAAATATACGTATCTCTTTATTAGCTTATTCAATTATATTGCAGATGTCATACTCATATGTGAAATATGAAATATATATATATATATATATTATCTGGGCCTAAAGATAGGTAATAAAAAAAGGGGAAAAGAAGTTTTTTGATTTTGCTGTTGGTAAAGTCTTCCCTGTAGGAGCTGTAATGCCTTGCTAAGGAATTTTCAGTTAGTGTTGTTGGGAAGTTGACTTCGGCTGGAGATAATGTGAACAGGTAAGGCGGTATCCGCTCTGTGAGGAGATTTTAAAATCGGCCACCGGATTTCCTGGTTAGGGGGAAACGGCCAGCACCGTAAGTTCCGTCCACCATTGTGGTTCGTATTTTGAATGTCGGCACGATTTATGTTTTTTTTTTTTGCAGTAAGTCCTGTCAAGGAGTGAAGACAAGAATCATCCCCATCTGGCGAGCCTGGACGTGCCTCGCAGTCATGCCATGCTCCTCACTCTAAGACATCCTTTCCGTCCTTTTTATTTCCTTTCCCAGTCATGTCCACATCCTGGGACCGAAACTCTTCTCGTCGCCCTCTGTTATCCTATATTTCCTCCGAATTACCTTATCCTATCCAATAAACCTCCTACTATATAACAAAGTTTAGGGAAAGGGACCAGCGATTTCAATGACTATGGCTATTCGTTGGAAGGGCATTGTATTGTTGCATTCGCTTCAGTGGTTTTTTAGGCCTTTAGTAGCCGCACTCGTTATGCGCTTTTTGTACCAATTTTCGACGTTTTGATTTGCACTTGGTATGTAATTTAATTCGTGCGGTTTTTTTTTTCAAAATTTGAACGTTTATTTAAGAAAAACATGTACAACAGTATTATTCAAAGTATTGCCCATCTGAAGCTATGACTTTTTCCCATCTTTCTGGCAATTTGTGGATCCCATCCCAAAAGAACTGCGCCGGCTTGGCAGCCAAGATTGAATTAAGCCAATTTTTGATATTCTGCTCTGATGTGAACCGTAACTGAAGTGAGGGCGTTCTGCATCGACCGGAACAAATGGTAGTCAGAAGGGCAAGGTCTGGGCTATAAGGCGGGTGGGGTAAGACTTCCCATTCACTGTTTTCCAAATAGTTCTTAACCGGAATAGCAACGTGGGGCCGAGCGTTGTCATGATGGAAAATTATTGCCTCGTGTTTGGTCGCATATTCCGGGCGTTTTTCGGCTACTGCTCTCTTCAAACGGATTAATTGTGTTCGGTAGCGTTGTTCGTTGATGATTTCACCCAGTTTTAGCAGCTTATAATACAGCACACCCATCTGATCCCACCAAATACAGAGCATTACCTTCGCGCCATGGATATTCGGCTTTGCCGTTGATTTGGCTGGTTGGCCGGGTTTCACATATGAATTTTTGCGTTTGGGGTTGTCGTAATGGATCCATTTTTCACCACCAGTAACAATCCGATGCAAAAATAACTTCCTTTTGTGGCGTTTCAGCAGCATTTCGGACATGCAAAACCGCCTTTCGACGTCGCTCGGCTTGAGTTCATGTGGAACCCAATTTCCTTGCTTTTGAATATATCCAGCTGCTTTTAAACGTTTTAAAATGGCTGCTTGACTGACACCCTTAGCAACAATCTTCATAGAGTAATGCTTCCAGTTCTTCATCTTCAAACTTTTTTGGCTGCCCAGGACGTTCATCCTCTTCCAAGCCAAAATAACCACTTTTAAATCGTGCAAACCACTTTTGGCACATTTGCTCAGCTAGCGCATGTTCACCATAAGCTTCCACTAAAATACGATGACTTTCGGCAGCAGTTTTCTTCATATTAAAGTAATGAAGAAGAACTTCCCGCAAAAACATTTTTTCAGGCACAAAGTTCGACATTACAATTATTGTTTTTTACGCTTCAAATGAATGACATATACTGAAATAACGTACAATGACAGTAGCTTTCCAACGCATGTTCCAATGAATTAATAACAATGGAATAATAAAAGTTACGCCATCTCTTAGCAAACCGCAAGAATTAAGTTATAGACCCAATAATATAAACCATCTAGAAAATCTTATTCATCCCCAAGTGACATCCATCACTTTACTGATTCTAGGCATGGCTGCACTTCACGTGCACTTTCCCATTTTCTTTTAAGCAAACAATTCTAGACAAAATGCGAGTTCCATATGCCTTCAGAATTTGCCTCCCGGCCGATATCTCCTGCCAGTGAGCTTTTCTCGTGTTCCTTCCAAACCAATATTGATTCAATGTCACTATTCGCCTGTTGTGAGGAACGGATTTCGCCTGTCTCCAACTCTCCACTGGTTCAGCGCTGGTCATTTAAATATTGGCCTGATCTTTCGCTTCTTTACGGTTGCAGTGTTAACATTTTACTTTGCACGGTTGGCGAGATCAGAGAGTAACTTCAAAGTCAAAGCCTTGCCGCTGCTCGATCCGTCTCGCAGCTTGACAACTTGGCCTTCAGGATTTTTGAATTATAGTAACCATTCAATGGCTGTGTGGTCTGTGCGAAGAATGAACTTTTGTCCATAGAGGTGCCTCGTTACCATTAGTTACGAGTTACGCAGTAGTTCCATCCAAGTCTGGAGAGTACCTTCTGTAATACAAGACCACGTTCTCTTGGCCATAGTGAACTTGAGAGATTACAGCTTCGACTCCAATATTGCAGGCACTGCCTCCATTGGAATGCTTTTTCACGCTCTCCAGACCACCTAAACTGTCTGCCTTCTTCCGTAAGCTGGTACAGGCTCTTTGCAATACCAACTGAATTCTATACGAACCTTCTCTAGTACGTGGTAAGTACTACCAACAGCCCAACAGAGGACAGCCCAACAGAGGACAGCCCAACTTTACACCGCTTAGATTTTGTTAGGATAATGTGAGCCAGATATTTTACTACTGGACAAAACAAAGCACACTTTTCTGGGTTCAGCTTCAATTAGTGCTTCGCAGCCTCTCAAACACTTCTTTTATTCTTTTAGATTTTCGCGATGGTCCCCGAATTTCTTGTCTATGACTATAACGTCGTCCAGATACACTAGGCATTTTCCACGTGAGCCCATTAATCGCTCGGAGGTGGCTGGAGCACTGCACAGTTCAAAAGCCATCACCGTACACTGCAAAAGACTACTTTCTGTAGTGAAGGATGTTTTCTCACATGACCTTTTCGATTAATGTCCACCTGGCACTTACCCCTTAGGGCAAGTGTTGAAAACAATTTCACTCCAGAAAGTGTATCTAGTATAAAGTGTCATCGATTCTCAGTAGTGGTAGTTGTTCTTTTTGGTGACATCGGTAAGACGTCGGTAGTCTACAAATAAACCTCGCGCTTCACGAAGTCCAATGTAGATGCCCCTGGCACTACGACCGCTGACTACTTCTACTGGAAGACTTTCATTTTATCATTTTTCTATCGAGATTTGGATAATGTTCCTGGGGCTGTCGACCCCTGTTAACAACTTCTGCCTCACGAAGATGGTGCTTAAGCATTTCCCGGCTGCTGGCTTCGGGAAGATTGACTGACTTCTTGATAACAGTTTCTATCGATTTCTTAGTCTATTTGCTAGTTAACGCAAGGAGGGCAGCTTTTTTGTCGTGCTGGTTCTTTACACAGCTTTTGATGATGTCCTATTTTATCGCAGTTCCAGCAGCGCATTCTTTATCTCTCCCGCAAAGTATCTCGTTTTTCGGAACTTAGTCTTACGTAAGAGCATTCAACAGATGCTACTTCTCTAACGGAATATGTTAGTGGGAAGCCTTATTGGCCCCTCCCATTGCCAGAGCAATGTCAAGTGTTTCAGCAAGGGCTCTTTTCCTGGCCATCCTTACTGCTGACTGTAGCTTCGAATCTATAATTTCCCTGAAGAATGCGTCCTTTGCCATTTCGTCGATTATTTCCTGACCTGCAGTGGGGTATGACAAATGTGCTCTCACGTCTGCCTGGAGCTGTTGCAGTGTTTCTCCTCGTTGTTACATATGGCTTTACAATTGAGCTTTGTAAGCCTCCTAATTATGGCCGTCTCCAAACCGTTTCATAATAGCCTGTTCTAAAGCCATGTAGTCTTTACGCTTTTCTATGTCAATGTTTGCAATAATTTTGCTGCATAGCCGTGCAAGGCCATTGTTAGGGTAAAGCACTTCTGCTTAATGTCCCATTTCTCCACATGCTGCCATTTCAAACTTTTTTCTATAAGTGTTTTAGACTAGCTTTAATAATTTGCAAAGATACATATAAGTTAACGATTACAATGGAATTGAATTATAAATTTAAAAGAAGAAGAAGAAGAAGAAAAGAATTCATGATAGCGCTTTAACAAAGCAACGTAAACATATTGAAATCAATAGCGTTTCTATACAAATTGTAATTGACGCAAGCCTAAATTATTATTATTATTATCAAGGGAACGATACAAATTAATATGTAGGGTCCGGAATTTAACGCCGGGGTACTATTCCCATGTGGCGCGTTTTTGTCAACAGCACGCGGAGTACTGAGTTCCCATGTGGTCACCCACCTACGTACTTACCGCACCCAACACTGCTTGATTTCGGTGATCTAGTGGGAACCGATGCAGTGTGGCGAGGCTAAATTATAGAACCATTTCGTCCATAATTATGTGGACGTACGGACACGTTATATGTCTTAAAATAAAAACTGTTCTCTAAGTCGAAAAATGTGAGAAGGAGCATATGTATTAAGCATCAATAGTACGCAACATTTCTGCGTCTACTTTGATACTCGGCGACAGTGCGACGAATTGCCTGCACACTGAAGCCATGAAGACGACCGACCTCACGACAAAATTCAAATTTTTTAATAATTTGCATGATAAAATGGCAAACCTTATTGAATATTTTGACAGCTGGATGTCATTGGTCACTTTGACAGCTGCTGAGACATAACAATTAGAAAAACTATATTTGCTGTCTGGTCACCCGTTATTTTCCCTTTTGCCAGAATATTCGCTATCACTTGTCTTTTTTCACTATTAACTTAGAGAATATTGGGTAGAAAAATATCAACACAACAATTTGTTGTTGACGTTTGGTCTAATGTCAAAGTAGTTGTGTAAATGTGAGCACCTACTAAAAAGTCGCTAAAATTGCTCTAAAGTAAAAAAAAGTATTTCATATTTGCTGCCAAAACTACAGAATAAATATTACTCTACCAATTGGAAACGAAAACTAAGTAAGTCCTAGCATCTAAGACGGCTTTTTGAATAGTTTCAAAACCTGCAATAAATCTAACCTTAACAAATGCACAAAAGAGGGCTGATAGAGACCTCCCTTGATCCATCTAAAGACGAGAAGTGCCATCCCAGTAAGAAATCGCAGAAGTCACCTACGGAAAACATCACAGGAATAAGTATTCAACAGCTAAAGGATCTACTGGATGAAAAGAACAAAGATCTCGTGAAAGAGCTTGCAACCAAATTAGACTTTCAACGGCTTTGTTCGGAACTAGCAGGATTGAAGGAAAAGCACGAGGAGGTTTGTATCAGGGTCGCGCAACTTGAAAAGCGTAAAAAACAATTAGAGAATGAGCTAGATAAAATCATGCAGAGAAGCACAGAAATGAAAGTTGTTATGCACTTACCTGCTGAGGCCAACACAGACACAAAAGAACAGGCGAAATCGGTATGTGCTGGATTGCTAGACCAAGATAATCCTTCTCCAGACATCGAATCCGCATACAGCGTCACAGGCAGCGACGTACGATCAGCAATAGTAATGGTCAAGTTGAAGTCAAAGAAGGCTGCCGGGAAAGTGCTTTACACCTCGAGAAAGCTCAGAGGTACAAAATAAAGAACACATAGCGATTTGCCCAGGAAAACACGACTAAAAAGATCGAAACTAGTACAGGTGAATCGATTTGTTCGCGAGAGGTAGCCTCAGTTGAAAACCAGTCTCAAAACAGGAATGCTGTTCATTTCTGTAAAAATATTCTCCTGGGACCCATTAACAGGGTTAATGTGTAGGGAGGCGCCAGCCATGGATGCTTTAGTCGCGATAATTGATGAGTCACCTTCGAATCTTAAGATTTTGATGAATGAATTTGGAATTTCGGAAATTTTAAACAATGAGCATAAAGTGTCAAACTCAAATCAAATGTCAATCTCATTGTTAGCTGAAGTTAGAAGCGTTCCTAACCACAGCTCGGGTGATAACCTAAGGCAGGCTTCACACGTGCCAACAAAAACGGCATGAATAGCTTCTGTCTGCCAGATAGATAGTTATATAGTATTAGATTTTAGAATACTTAGTTATAATATTGCTGGCCTAAAAAATAAACTAATTTTTGCTGAATTTTTTAATTACATTAAGCAGTTTAAAATATTTTTGCTATTCGATACACATGTCTTGAAAGTAGAAGAAAGTAGATTCATAAGTTTATTCACTGACTATGAATTAAAGTGGTTTTACGCGATATAGCAACACAGATATGGAAGAGCAAGCAATGATGAATTATTTGGATACCGCAAGTCTCTGAAATGTGTAGATGCAAAATTCGGGAAGCTTAAAGATAAAAATTTATTAAATTTAAGAATTAACAACAAACCCTCTATACATAATCCCCATTTACATCAACGGTAACAACTGGAAAAGTAATTATGATAAAATTAAAGATACTTTGTTTAAACTTGGCTCAAATGAAATTCTGCTTGCTGGAGATTTCAATGGAATTGGACTCTCACAAAACAACCTGATAAGCGGTTAAACAGTTCTACTATTAAATGCAACACGTTTCTCGAAGGAGATGGAGATTTGCGATGCAAATGGTAATAAGATACTTGATCTCGCGGATGCGTTTGACTGTCGTATTTTAAACGGAAGCTGTGAAGAGCGATTACACGTTTATTCGAGGAAAAGATTGCTCCGTAATAGACATTTGCCTTCTTTCTGGGGATTGGAATTATCTGGTTTCTGGTTTCCGACTTTCTGAGGTGCTACAAGTCATTAAAGAATCAAAAGTTCGAAAAGCCCCGGGAGACGACCACATTCCCTTCGAGTTCTATAAAAACTGCACGAATGAATTCATTTAGCGCTTCTTTTTATATTATTCGTCAATGAAATAACCGATTTTGTGGGGGGGGGGAGGGAGGAATTGAAATTAACCAAGTAAAGATCCCTGCGCGTATGTATGCAGACGACATCGTCTTCCTCTCTGATACAATCAACAAGATGCAATTGATGATAAACAGACTAGCTGAACATGCAAGCTATGGAACCTGACGGTTAATCTCGAAAAGTCGAAGATAATGATATTTAGAGGGGGAAGCGGTGGATATTCGCGCAACGAAAAATGGAGCCTTCAAGATGAACGTATTGAAATAGTGAGAGAATACGAATACCTAGGAGTTTTGATATCAGCAAATCTCAATATGAAAAAGCATCTTTCTGTGAAACTTTCGGAAGCAAAAAATATTTTGTGCAACAGTAAAATCGATTCTTTTGTATGCCCAAGTGTGGGGTTAAAAACCTTTTGAGGAAGTAGAAAGATTTCTTCGATATTTTTTAAAACGAATTTTTCGCCTACCTAACACACCTAATTATATGCTGTATTTGGAGGCTTGGTTACCTCCTCTTTTCCTAGACGCTCTAAGTCCGCACTTTGGGTATATAGTTAAAATAACTGAAATGGAAGAAGGCAGGCTGCCTAACTTGGTGCTCAAACACATCCTTTCAAGTAGGGGTCATCTTTACCAAAATTGGGAGCGGAACAGCCTTAAGATCTAAACATAGGGCGCTATTATCATCAATCAAACGAGACAGATAAGAGAGATACACAAACGATGCTCGAGGTTCCCAGCATAGAATGTACTACTCGCAACTGAGATATGATCTACAAGATGAAACTTACTTTTTAAACAGCAACTAAACCGACAAAATAAGTCTACTACTGAAAGTAAGAGGTGAGCTGATCATAATTAATTATATTCTGCACCATCCAGAGCTGCCAATCCTTTGCGATTTGTGTAACAACAGAGAGGAGAGAGAGAGGACGTTTTCCGCTTATAGTGATATGCCCTATTTTGAAAGGATATTGCTTCATATACGAAGGCGGTCCCAGAAGTACCCGCCATGACCAAGACATGGCGGTAGTTGTTTGAAAATATCATTGTATTGGAAAGTACGCAGTCTATAAAGCATATATTTCAAGTTTGAAAGCGCCACGTTGTAAAGTATTTGTTTGGCAGCCATCAATAATAAACGTTGTTAGTGAATTTGTGAAAACGGAGAAAATTGGTCATCGTTATGTGTTACAATACTTTTATTTGAAAGGTCTCAGCCCAATCAATATAAAAGCTGAACTGGATTCTACACTACACCTCGACCAAATGAGGTGACGACTCCAGAAATGGTGAAGAAAATCCACAAGGCGGTACTGGATGATCGTCAACTGAAAGTGTGCGAGCTAGCAGAAGTTGAAGGGTTCAAGATGGTTGCCGCGTTTGCTCGCACTCGATCAAAAACAGTGTCGTGCTTTTGTATAACAATGGATGAAACATGGGTCCATCACTTTACAACTGAGACAAAAGAACAATCAAAACAATGGATTCAAAAGGGAGAACTAGCTCCAAAGAAGGCGAAGACCGTTTCATCTGCAGGCAAGGTCATGGCCCCGATTTTTTGGGATGCGCGTGGGATAATTTTCATTGACTAACTTGAAAAAGAAAAAACTTTTAACGGCCAGTATTATGAGAACTTATTGCAACGTTTGAGCGAAGAAATCAAGTGAAGACGGCCGCATTTGACTAAGAAGAAAGTGTTGTTTCAACAAGACAATATACCAGCTCACAAATCCGTTATTGCAATGGCCAAAATTAATGAATTAAAGTTTGAATTCCTACCTCATGCGCCCTTTTCGCCCAGATTTAGCCCCCTCGGATTATTTTCTGTTCCCAAACTTGAAAAAAATGGCTCAGTGGTTAAAGATTTTCCAACGATGAAGAAGTGATGTCGGCAGTCAATGGCTATTTTAAGGAGCAGGACAGTTCTTATAATAAAAAGGGTATCGAACTTTTTAAACATCGCTGAAAAAAGTGTGAAGAACTGAATGGCAATTATGTTGAAAAATAAATAAATTTTTTTCCAAAATTTTTGTGTTTTCTTTGTTGAGTCGGGTACTTCTGGGACGGCCATCGTACTTTAGATCCGCTGTGTTAGATGAGGAGAGAACACTGAGTATTTTAAATGGAAACCACGAATGCGTTAATACAAAGAAAAAGTATTATAGAGGAAACTTTCTGAAATAGCCAATATAGTTTTCGTTATGAAAATATTAAATTCCTTATGCAAATCTTAAATTCCTTATACAAATATTTAAAGTTTATAATGTACTATGTAAGTAAATTATATTTTCTGTAGGTAGCCTAAATAAATGTCAATCTGATAGATGGTCAATTTTTATGAAATAAAAGTCTTAACTAACTAACTAACTAACAACAATTTGTTTGGCTTCCGCAAGAGCTTTGCTTACATTTTTTTAAGCACGATTGTATTCAATCTAAGTTATCCAAACACTTAACTCCCACTTGTTACGAAACATGGTTTTTCTCGAAATTTTAACTTATAACGTTTTAGAAGATAAAAATTATTTCAACAAATTTTATTACGTACCGAATTTAAGCTTTCCATTTGAATGTGATCGCACGAGCTGTCAGAAAATAATCTCATAACTTGGGAAGGAAAAATATCTGCTAGAATTTTCGTTCCTAGTCTAAATATAATATATTTGTGGAAGAAGTTGATGAACAGACCTATCATTCTGTATGAACTGTCAAATTCCGTTCTTATCTACCTTTGCCAACTGGGACTTTCCTACCTTTTCCAAACACATTTTTCAATACAAAATCTCTCAAACAAACAAACCTTTGATTATATATTTTTGGTCAGATTTTTCATCTGTCAGATAAATTGGTATCGCTTTTTTCAGAAAGCATCTTTGTTTTTTTTTTTTTTTTTTTGTTAAATCAGTGAATTTAATCTGATAAAGTGTTTATAAAGAATTTAATAATAAAATGTTTTAAGGCGTTGTCATCTCTTCTTTTATATTAATATTGAAAGTTTCGAACTGTAATGCAGATAATGGATCAGTTTTCACACGATTTGACAATTGCCCTGGAGGAAACGTCTCGCATGGATGGTGTACGAGTTGGTAGGTGGGGTCAGCGCCGTAGAACTCGATCTACAGGAAATTTGCGTGAGTGGTGTTCCTCATTTTGAAGCTTGTAATTGTCATGTAACAAAAATTAATACAATCCCTATATTCAAAATTTAAGCGTGTGCTCCGCAACCCACAGAAGATTCTTCCAGTAGCCCAACAGATACAGCAAATGGGGTTCGCTGTAATGCAAATGTCGACGGCCTAGATGGGTTAAATAACTCTATTCACAGTGATTCTGATGACAGGCAGGAAATACGCCTAACTATAAATCCAAGATTGCATGCTGGAAATTTAGAATCAGATTCATTGAATGAAAATTTTAGTCCAGCAAGGTGAGTTTTTAAATATACATATATATTTTAAGTAAATGTACATATGCACTTGTAGTAACGATGATACATATCCTCATGTAAATGTATTATATACGCTCATACATATCTATATATGCGCTTCTAAGAATGATTTACGGGACAATGTGTTTTGAAGTTTTTGTAGAACTTGGTTTCAAATTCCTGCAGGTTGTAACTGTGTAGAAAATTTTTTGGTTAGGATTCCAAATGCTACCTGGTTGTATTATTAAACAGTGTTTTGTTTTTATTACATACAAGTTAGGCACACATGTGGTCATTTAAATAAGTATCACATTCGATATGAAAAGTGCATTATTTCCAAACTACATAATATCAATTGACTAGTGACAATATGCAAATGTTTTCCGCTTTTGTATTTTGGCTTTTCTAAGAAAGGGAACCATACTAGCTCTTCGAGCTGGTAGATTTATTGCTGTTTTTCGATTTTTAGTCTTATTTTTTTTTCTTATTACCTTTTTTTCATTTTGCCGGTTCGTTGTAAGGAATTTATTTTATATATTTATATTTAGTTATTAGAGAATTTTTCGGTTTTCCGAACGTTTTTCTTTTCTTTCTTTTTTCCCTAAAATGTTCCTTTTATCGCAATTTACCGTTTTGAGTCATGCCTAGATATTTGACTGTTGTTGAATATACCGTTGCTTTGTTATTTATGTATACTGGAATGTGTGGTACATTTTTATACGTAAAACTAACCTGAGGTGCTAACCTGCCATTTGTGAATTCATTCTAAAATAGTGTTTACTACTTTTTGAAGCTTTGTTTGTTACCATTTCTCCCACAACAAATACAGCAGTATCATCTGAAAAAGTTGCTAAAGTGATTTCTTCAGTTTTTGGTAGTAAATAAAAAGTATAGTTAGTTTGTAGTTTGCAAGTTGCACTCGCATTTTTGTATATTAAGTGTTAAATTTTGAACTGCTTCTTCTATTTGGTCTTCTGTCCAAATGATAATAGTTGTATAATTTTTGACCTGGACCTTGTTCTACATTTATTTATTTTAAAAAGATATTTTTTGTTATGAAGTCGAAAAGATCTGGGGTTTTATTTCTATTTGGTGGCTAGTAGGTAGGTTTTCCTTTGAGTCATATTTGCCATTTCCTTCTTTAATAGTTTCATTTAATTCTCTTCCTCTAGTATTATCCAGAATTAAGGTCAAAATCGAATGGCCCCGATTTAGCATGATGACGCGTCCTTACATAAATCATAGCACTATTCGTTCGAGAGTTATTGTGACAATTGACTCATACAACCATACATACACGCAGCAAAAACACCTACATACAGATATTTTCTTAAAACTTAATAAATACCTTAAAATGTAAAGATATCACCAAATTTTCTTTTTCGAGGTAATGCAAGAACTTCAATATCAGGAAGTTTATAAGACTGCAGTACCGCCTTTTGCACAATAATGAGGACGTGGGGGGTGATATGATTTATTTCCTTTATAGTTTAAAGTCATTTGTCAATTTAAGATAGTCTCTGAGAAAAGACAAAAATATATCTATCTGGTTAAGGTCTATAATCACTTGCATCTCCTTCCGGTATACGATATCATTAGCATTTCATTTGATAACCTCTTTGACTTTGAGGTTTCCCTTTTGTGACGTCTGTAGGTGTGTCCTTATTTGACCTTTTTTTACACGTTTTTGATTTCTTGCCTTTTGCAACTTTTGTGTTTAAGCATATTGGCGACTTATATTATTTTCATTATTTTCTCTTTTAAGTCTTATTATGCGTTAAGGCGAGCATAAGTCTCATTTAAGACAGGTAAACTTTCTCTAGGATTCCTCCTCTTTTATTTCGTTATTATTAATTAGCGCTGTACTTGCTTTTATTTTATTTTCCTCCAACAATTTGACAAAGCATTCATATTTATTTATCTGAAGTGCTATAATTGATGAAGGTAAAGATAAAGATAAAGCATACTCAACGCCCGTATCTTTTTTGGAACTAAGAACTGTATACCGGGTGAGTTTTTAAACTTGAGACATCCAAATTACTCGAAAAATACACGATATCGCGAAAAATGCTTCAGACAAAAGTCACAAGCCACATACCTCACATTTTAAGAAGAAATCAAGTGACGTAATATCAGGTGATCTAGCAGGTCATTGCCTCGGACCCCCTCGTCCGATCCATCGTTGATGGTAAACATTGTTTAATACGCCCCGGGCTACTTGGGAATAATGGGCTGGAGAACCATCATGTTGAAACCACATTGTTTGTCGCAACTTTAATGGCAAGTTTGCATACTTTTCGCCATTCAAGTTGCCTTCAATAAAATATGGACTTATTAATTTATCCCCAATAATTCCCGCCCAAACATTAACATTCCAAGGGTGCTGGCGTTCAACTTGTCGAAACCAAAAAGGCTTTTCGGTAGCCCAGTAATGCATATTATGTCGATCGACCGTACCGTGATTGGTGAAAGTCCACTCATCAGAGAATAACACCTTGGCGAAGAAAAGGGGGTTTCGTTCAAAAGGAAACCCGGTTGCGAAAATCCTCACTAGAAAGTTCTTGATGCATTGAAACATGATAAGAATTACATTTATGCCGATGTTATATCTTACAGACAGTCGTTTGAAAAATTCCTGATTCACGACTTATTTGGCGAGTGCTAATGTGAGAATCGTGTGCAACGGCAGCTAACACTGCTATTTCATTGTCCTCAACAGCCACCCTATCTGACCGATTCCTTTTCTTTGGTTGCACACTTCCTTCACCAGTGAATTGTTGGATGACCCGATAAAAGGAAGCGCGCGATCGTATCTGGTCTGGGAAGCGTTGGGCGTAAAGAGCAACAGCACCATCGATGTTCCTTCCACTTTCTCCATAAATCAATATCATTTCAATTTTCTCTTGAATTGAAATAGCCTGCATTATTAATCTGGAAAACGTTACTAATATAAATCTAACTAACTTCTAAATGAAGTACAGTTCCGTTCAAGTAGAAAAAAATGGCAGAGTGCACATCATACACTCTCAGATAAGTTTAGGACAATTTGTCTCTATCTGAAATTTCTTTGAGTTTTAACTTCACTCGAGGCAATAATGACTTCCTCAAAACAAATCTCGACCTTCTTACACCCTAACAACGTTGGAAACCGATTAATGATTTAGGCGTGTCAGTGCAGTGGTATCTAGCACTATGGAATTATTATTTGAAAAATCAAAAGTGACCTTCGTTTGACCTTGAAAATGGTTCTCAAGGTCAAACTCGTGGTCCCCTTCAGAACCTTGTTACTTTTGTCTGAAACATTTTTCGCGATATCGCGTATTTTTCGAGTAATTTGGATGTCTCAAGTTAAAAAACTCACCCTGTATTTCCCTTGAAATTAATAAAAGGGTTAATCGATATGAAAAAAAAAACAGTATATTTCGCAGTATAAAATTTACAATATTTTTATTGGTTTTATTTACTAAAAACTAAAAAAGCAAAATAACCAGTGGAAGATTCATTTCCATCATCAGAATCGTCTTCGTTTTATTTTTATTTTGTACTTGTCCTTTACAGCAATTTGACGAATCAACTCTGGCTTTGTTTTGAGGTATTTAAAGAAATCAACGCAAGAATTCTTCAAATTGCATTTGACGATCAGAATTGTCTCTAATTTTTCCACTTCTAGTCGAGTTTTGTCTGACGTCCAATTTTGTTTACCGCAGAAAATATTCGTTCCACCGATGCTGAAGTTCCTTGCAAACATAAGATATATTCTACCATTGTTGCCATTTTTTATATTCGCAATCGGCGTAAGTTTTTCAGTATAACACTTTATTTTTGAAAAAAAAAACTACGCAGTTTTTAAGAATAAAAAACAGAATAGGTTAGGTTAAGTTAGAGTGGCGGTTGGAAAACCAACCCACTTAGGCCTATTGGCTGCCACGTGGATATATGATCACCTCACTCAAGGAACCAATTTGAGATTACGATGAAGCTTTGGCTAGATCTATTAAGTCGCTAGACATCTTGGCCCACCGGTCCATCTAAGGTTGAGTGGCTCCAATTTTAGTGACTTCGTCTGCCTTACAATTCCCTAGACTGTCTGTGGCTCGGCACCTAACAAAGGTGAAGGTTGAAATACCATATGCCTAACAGATGATTGGCATTCAAGGGCGGTTTTAGAATTTAGTGAGACCGAGTCCAGGGACTTGATAGCGGCCTGACTATCTGAAAAGATGCGGATATCCTTTGCAGATATCAAGTTTTTCTTCAACCAGGACAGAGCTTTTTTAAACCACCTATGGCTCTCTTAAAAAGATCAAGAGATCCCTGGTCGGCACATGCGATGAGCTTGGCATGGCCTTGGTGCAATGAAGCGTCGCTTATGATGGGAGGTGGTCCAGGGTTTTCCCGCATAGTGGCCAAGAAGTTGCCCGAAAGCTTTAACTTGACCAATTGCTACTACAGTGTGCAATTTTGTCAATTTAGGGCAAAATTTAAAATTTTGAGATGCTTTCTTCGTTTATATTCGTTGATATAATATTAAACAAATGCTTCTTTAATATACCAAATTATAAAACAAAATGAACATGTACAAGTTAACGGAATGCTATCTTAAAGTTGATGTTAGTTGCTTTGATTAAATGCACTAGCGGAAAATGCTAATCAGTTGCTTTATTTCTCGTGGCATGTGCAATTGATCTGTGGTACCTAAAACATTCTATTTTCTTTTTCTTTTCGAATTAGTTAACCAACTTTGCATAACGATATAAATTTCTCAAAAATAATAATTTGTGAGTCTTCATTATCTTGTTACATCGGTGAGTGATTTAAAAACAAAATTTTTCAAGGTTCCAAACTTAAAATAGATTTTTACTTTATTATATCGCAGAATATCGTTATCAGCTTATCATCATTGAGTAGCTTAACATTTAAGGAATGGTAAAAGCAAAAAATATTCTGCGAACGTTTGCGAAACAACAAGTTGTGTATATAAATGGCTTCTGAAACTTCGTATTAGTCAATTTTTGACGCTTGGAGCACAAACTGAAGCTCCAATAGATTTAAAGCCATCATTGATCATGTCTTACAAGTTTTTGATAATATTGCTCTACCTGATGAAGCATTTCAGGAGATCAAAGTTAAAATAAGAGGGATGTGCCAAAAAATTGAATCAAAATGGGATAAAGTTGGCAGGCAACTTCAACGATTTTTGAATTATAATAGTTTATGGCTTCAGATTTAACTTTAGAGGCGAAAAGTTAAAAGCCTTCTCCAAACCAGAAGTCGAGAAGAATTGTCGTTCGCAACTGAAATGAAGCTAAGAAGCTAGGGTAAAAATAATTCGCCTTTAATTATGAGAGAACTGTCTGTAGCTTCTCCTGAAAGGGGTACAAGTTTAAAAAGAGGCTCATGAGACTTTGTCAGAAGCCCGCAGAACTATCTGCAGTTCAAGCACTTGCCCTTATAGCTGATGCTAATCTCACAACGCATCAGTATAAAATCATACGTCAACAAGCCAAGGCGCAAAATTTTAAATTCTATCCTGCGTACAATAAAGTTCAAGATGTTAAGGAACTATGCTATCCCTCTGATATAACTGTAACAGAAATATCTGCCGAAATAGAGCTCCAATCACTTATGGACCAAACTATCATGCGCCTTTGTGAAGTTCAAAAGGATGTTTTTCGAGCTTTGAATTTAACTCAAAACAATGATTTTCAAATGATAATAAAGTAGGGATGTGATGGAGCTGAACAATCAAGGTATCGGCAAAAGTTTTCTGAAGAGCAACACGGATGAAAGCCTATTCAGCATTTCCATGGTTTCTATATAACTGTATCTGGCACTGACAACCAAAAGAAAGTAATTTGGCAAAAACACATCACCATCTTCAACTAGACATTGTTGTCCTATTAAATTTATATTTGCTAAAGAAACAGTCGATGTTATAACTTCAGAAGTAAGGCATACTGAAAACCAAATTGCTAGACTCTCTCCAACAAAAGTGTCTTTAAATATTAAGTAATACATAAGTTTTGGTTAAACCCATAATTATATTATGTATGACGGTAAGGTATGTAATGCGGTTTCAGCTTGTGCTTCAACACAAAGACGCTATTTGTGCGGAGTAAAGCCCACCCAATGAATAATTCAAGATGTATTTCAGAAAAGCTTGTAAATATCTACTTCTTCTCTTTTGGATTGTCTCCGATTCATTCGTTGAAAAAATTTTTGAATGGTTGATGCATATTTCGTATCGATTGGAAATTATAACATGGCAAGTTCGTGGCCCAGAAAACAAGCAAAAACTAACAGAAAAAAAAAACTTGTTCAGGACAGGTTTAGAAGGGAGTTAGGCCTACTCATCGATATGCCAAAACTTCTCGTAAATTTTCTAGGAACGCTGAAATATCTTCTGAAATAACTGGGGTTAATTTAGAGCTTCTAAAGTGATTTCATGTCATCTTAGAGTGCTTGAACTGTGGGTTTCAAATAAATGTTTATAAATACTTAAAACAAATATGTGCCTAATATTTCAGAGAATATTCTTGGTATTCAATGCCTGTCAGCGTACACAAGATCCTTTTTTTATGGAAAGGATATAATAACATCATCTATTGTTCCCATTGGCCAACTATCCGAAGAAGCACAAGAGGCGAAACAAACTCAACAGGAAATAAAGAGAACTATTTACTAGAAAAACATTACGAATCGACACAAACACTGATTTGCTTCATAGCCTTTAATTTATTTACATCGGATCCACTTATAAGAAGCTTAAAAGCTCATCCAAAGACAAAAAAAAAAAAAAAAAAACAAGATAGAAGTATTGGAGCTGGTAAAAGATACTACTTGTCAACAGCATAGCATAACAAGTACAGAAAATCAGGAAGAATTTTCGTCAAATCTATCAGGTTCAGAAGACACTGACAGTGAATAAAATCAATAATGAAGTAAAAAAGTAGTTCTTGTTATACATATTTACTTTAAGTTATAACCATGAAAGAAGCCAATTTTATCATATTTCACGCGCAATAGTTTTGCCCATCTAGACTGCTTAAATTGCACACTGTGTGTCAGTATCGCTTCTATCAATTACCGCGATGGTCATAGCGTCTTTTAGGACTTCGCTAAAGGACCTCAGAGATGTGGTGTTGGATGGCCCAGGGGTGTTTACAGTTTTGGACCTTTTGGGAACCGACACGGTTTCCTCCAACGACCTCTGGCGCTTAGAACAGTCTCTTAGCGTTTTGAGAGTAGTGGGAGCAGTGGACAATCCGTCATTTAGGATTTTGTTGGCCCACTTGAAAATTCTACTTGAAAATTTGGTTTTAGACTCGTTTCGTTTGCCTTTTGAGGATGGTGCACCATGGCCTGCCACAGTTTTACCTCCTCTGGACAATACAGGAGCCTTGCCGGTAGTCGGTGCAGTCACCCTATATTAAAGGAGTACCGGCCTCGGGTTTTGTTTTTTTCGAGGATGTATCGATCTTAGATCCCACGAGTAGCGGAGAAAGGGTGGTCCATCTGTACAGAGATCCACTGTATACAGATAAGGCTAGCTAATCCGGAGGTCGCCAGGTATCCGGATACTCCGTGTGCGACTGAGCTATTTTTAGAGATGCTAGGCCCTCAGTCAGGTTGATCATCGTCACGGGTCGTATGAAACCTTGATCAAGCCCAGGGTAACAAAAGGAATTGTTCGGGAGAATGGAGGGAAAAGAGGGGGAGCATCACTTGGTTTCAGGACTCGTTTGGAGAAACGGGGGATAGAGTCCAAGGCGAAGTCGAAAGCAATTGGTAGTACTTGTCTTAAAAGCAAATGATGGATAAGTAGGTGATATTACTGTAATAGCTGTACCGTTCCCAATAATTCATTTTTGCGAGTCTTATTTTATTTTTAATATTGCGCTGAAGCTCACGCTTGCTGTATGTGTAGAATAAATATAAGGGGCTAATAGTGACTGAGCTGGTTGTTTGATCAGCGGTTTCATTGCCGCGTATACCAGTATGCCCTGGTACCCACATTAATTTGGCCTTGTCAGGTTGTTCAAAGAGAGTGTCTCGGATGCGGCAGATTAGCCGAGGATTGTTTTTAAGATTAGCAATTGCCTGCAACACTGCAAGGTTGTCTGCACAAATGACGTTATTTCCATTATCATTTTCCGCCAACATCAGAGCTTCCAAACTACCTGTGCTTCGGTGGCAAAAATAGAGGCGGTATTCGGCATTATACCTTGGCTTAAAAGTGTACCATTTCCTAGGGTGACGGAGAAAGCAGTATTGTGTGCTATCTTGAAATCATCGGTATAAATAAATTCTCATCCTTTAGAGGCCAAGTGCACAGGATTTTTTAAGGAACTTAATCGATATATGAAATTGTTTGACTGCATGTTTTGGTATCGGAATTGGTGAACCACGATGTAAAATAGGCTGTGCATTTGGGAACGCAATTTGTTGGTATGCTTAAAACTTTGCTGAGTTTAAAGCAGTTTTCTATTGCTGATGGAGTCCTTTGGTCGGTTTTCTGCTCCAAACATCGAGGAACATCTACGCCTAAAGTAGAACCAGTTAGGAAACAGATTTTGGGTAGTAATTTCGCCGTTACTTCCACGCGTCGTTTTTCAATGATGGGAAGACCAGCTTTCGCAAAAATGCTTTTTGTAGGTGTGATCGGCTAAATTCTTAACAATACTGTCCCGTGCAGATAAACTTCTTAATTCTTCTTCTTTATTTCTAAACAATGATTTTCTATTTATATTTACAATTAATAAACAAACCAGTAATATTTAAGTTAGATATTGAGACTGAACAGACGCTTTTTTGGCAAGTAGGAGGAACTTTACATTTATTGAGGGCCAAAGTGGCACCTGAGGTTGAGGACCAATCTGCAATTTCATTTAGAACTTTAGAAAGGACTGAATGTAACATATTTGGATTATTGAGTTTGCAAAGTGTATCAGGTGTACCCTTATGAAGTGAGCGTCAAGGTACAAGTGTATAATCTTTTTTTTTTTTTTTTTTTGTTTAGTTACATTTTGTTGTATACATCAGTCATTGAGCAAACAACATCATATTTTTTCATTGTGTTAAAAATGTCGAATTTTGTACCAGAAAATGATGATTTGCGGAAAGCATTAATTTTTCGTTTTCATTTGAAGAAAAGTGCTGCAAAGTAGCATCGAATGCTTGTCGAGGCATACGTGATCATGCTTTATCAGAAGTAACATGCAAAAGATGGTTTCAACGGTTCAGAGGTAATGATTTTGATGTGAGAAATCAAGAACGTGACAGACTACCAAAAAAGTTTGAAGACGCTGAATTGCATAACAATATTGGGTGAAGATGACACTTTAAGTCAGAAACAAATGGCATAAATGTTAAATGTTGCACAGCAAACAATTTCTAACCGTTTAAAAGCTATGGGAAAGATCCAAAAACCTGGAAAATGGGTGCCACATGAATTGAATGAAATTTTGCTTCAAAGACACGATAAAAAATCAGTTTTGCATCGAATTGTTACTAGCGATGAAAAATGGATTTATTTTCAGAATCTTAAACGGAAAAAATTATGGTTTAATCCGAGACAACCATCAACCTGATCGAGACCAGAATGGTGGGGTGTACCATGAGCTCCTAAAACCTGGTGAAATCAATAAAACAGATCGCTACCGACAAAAAATGATCAACTTGAACCATACATTGATCGAAAAACGTACAGAAGAGCCAGAAGACACGGCAAGGTAATCTTGCTCTATGACAATGCATCTGCACACAAAGCAAAAGTGGTTCAGGATACAACCAAAGCACTTGGTTGGGAGCTGCTACCCCACCCGCCGTATTCTCCAGACTTGGCTCCTTGCGACTACCATTTGTTTTCATCGATGGGACACGCAATAGCTGAGCAGCACTTCGAATCCTATGAGGAAGTCGAAAATTGGGTGACTTTTTGGTCAAAAGACGAACAGTTTTATTGGCGTGGAATCCATAAATTGCCTGAAAGGTGGGAAAAATATGTAGCTAGCAATGGCCAATACTTTGAATACTTTGAAAACGTTTTTTACTTTCCCATTAAAAATTATTGTTTTAGTTTCACAAAAAAAAAAAAAAACACTTCATACCGGTACATTTGGTATAAACATCGTCAGCGTAAACGCAGTGTTCCAGATGTTTAAGTCTGGTTATAATTTTGTTTATTTCGTCAAAAGCGATCGACAAAAGTATAACTCAAAGTGGTGATCTCGGTGGGATGCTGTTGAATAGTGGAACTGTATTAGAGTAGATATTCCCGATTTTGACACAACAATTTCTGTTTATCAAAAATGCAGTTATAAAATCAAGAATTTTTGAACCAACGTCAAATTCTTTGAGTTTACTTAATAACAGATTAAGTGTTCGGCCTATCCGGTCGAAAGCCTTTTTTAAGTCCATGGTTGCTACGAAGTCAAAGTAAGGAAGGGCGTCAATATAACCATGCATTAGTTATTATTCTAATTGATTCTTTTAAGATTTTTCATTTCTGTTAAGGATTTTGGATAATCAGGAAATAAGGGATATGGGACGATACCCATCAACAGATATGGAGTTCATTCACAACCAGGAGTTTTACCTTTGATAGATGGTAAGCGGTAATCGAATTCTGTGCGAGAAATTATCTCTTCTAATTGTTATGTCTCTAAATTGGTAGCAGTGGGAGGAATTAGGCTTAGAACTTCCCGCTTCCTATTACTATAGTAGTTACTGATTTCTTGATTAAAAAACAAGGAGCCTGCTGGCCTGTTGCTTGACATAATACCCGGTCAAACAATAGGCGTATTTATTCAAAAGTGCGTACCCACTTTTCCAAAAAACGCTCCAACTCACTTTTATTTTCACTTTTACATGTAATTTCAAAGTTGGCATACCCGATTTCAGTTTGATATTAAATGTCAAAATTTATTTGATATACATTTGAGTATGTTAGCAGCTTTTGATTATAATTAATGAGTGTTTAGAATAGTTCCCAGGTGGCTGAGTCTGTTTGAATGTTGCAGTAGCGAGGCGTCTATATAACCCTATTCCTACCGAGTTACCTTTTAAAATTCTAAGAAAGACAACCGCAAAGCGATAGCAAAACAAAGCATAGTAATCCGAAAAATGTCGAGTTATGAAATATTTGGCTGGTTAGAACAAATTGGTTTCCTTTCTTTGTGTTCCCATTATCGTTTACTGTGTTTGACTCCTCTGTGTTTAATACACGCTTTCTTATGCAAAAAATAACCCGCTTTTCTTCTACTTATTTTTTCAAATATGTGTGTATCTCTTAGATTATTTCTGTTTGAAAAATTCAGTTATTAAGCAGATTGTGATGCGTATCTTAATTTTGAGTGTAATTCTTGTTGTGCAATAAAAAATAGATTAAAGAAATTAAAAACTGTGAATAGTTTAAATTGTGATATCTAGGAAAATAGATTATAAGGGCAAGGATGATTTTGTTTCGCATTTCAATAAATCCATATACCAAAAATATACTTGGTTGTTTGTTTGTTTTGTTTTTCTTTTCTTTTTTTTCAAGTTCCCCTAGTGTTTGGAGCCGTACGGGCTACGCTGACATAAACAATTTAGTTAATTTGGCAAAAAAAAAAAGTTAAAATGGAAAAACATATTCGTAGCTGTTTATCATTGCACGAATTCGGCACTAATCGCATTGAAACCTCCTTAGGTAATTCCTTTGTAGCTCACAACAAAAAAGTTAATAAAAACCGTAAATTAATGGAACTTTTTATAGATATAGTAGTTTTTTTTTTAGGCAAACAGGAACAAGCATTACTGGGTCACAATAAAAAGCCAGATTCTAATAATCGTGGCAATTATGTTGAAACAATTTTATACTTATCTAAGTATGACATATTAATAGACTCCCATTTAGAACAGTGTTCAAGTGCACATAATCCAGTTTTTTTGGGGTCTTTCAAATAACATACAATACGATTTGATACATAGTATCGCGATTTGCATTACACAATATTATTTCACAAAGCGTTTGCAGGTGCATATTTTTTCCGACTTACCATTTAAAATTTTCCACGCCATGCCACTGGATTGTAGGCGTGGATAAAATTGTTGTAGCAGTTTTATTTTACTTAAATTTAATTTTAGTGATAATGGGAAAGTGGTCACTGTTGTGTAGATCAGAAAAGAACTCCAGAAGATTTTAGGTTAAAGTTAGGAGGAACAACCTGTTATACTTATGTGGGTTAAGGACAGGTGTGATGTAGAGAGAAATAGGTTGGAGAGCTGCTGTTAAGAATTGATAAATCAGAGTTTGTCATGAAACTTTCCAAAATAGCTCCATGACTGTGCGTAGAAGGGGACACATATCACATTAAAAGCATTAACACCTCCTCCTGTAAGATGTAAAGATGTAAATAGATAAAATGGTAATGCCCTGTTTCGAGGTAGTATTGTTTTCAAAATTTTGAGAAGTGTCCCCTGTACCTTTTAGGTAGATGCGGAGACAAACCATATATGCAAAGAGTTTCCTGCAATAACATGTAGAAGTTTGAGAGACATTATATTCTTATAACAAACAAGAGAGCCAGCATGGTCCGCTAAGCACACTGACATAAGAGCAGTCTGTAATGGCTTTTCCAGACCTTGAAGTGCAAGTTCTGAGGTGCTGTATTAATCCGCTGAAAAATAAAGTAATGGAGGAATCGTTATTGTGCGTGAGAATATGATTAATTATTACGGCACTGCCGACTAGAGGTCGAGCCAACAATGATCAGCGAAACTTTTCCTGAGGGTGTAGGTAGGATGATTGTTGTATAGTGTCGTCATTTTTATCTACGAAAAATATATAACAGTGAATGGTCGAGATAAGCCTTTTGGTAACTCAAGTGATGATATTTTGGAGATAAGCTAAATGTTAGGGCGCAATCAGAATAATTTTCTGAAGTAGTTTGCTTTTATAGGTTTTTGTCAATGGGTTTATTGTATGTCGTGTTGAAATATTGGTTTTGGGATTGTGAATCTGCTCGTAAATTCGGTGGCTGAAAATATATTGGTTTGCTGTTTTGAGATGGTAAAGGGGCAGTTGAATTTTGATTTGCTACTGATCAAATCATTGGAAACTTGGCAATTTGTGCACTTTTGTTGTTGTAGTCTGGTGCACTATTTCTATCAATGATTAAGATTTTGTTAAGCTTGTTATACTTTTTTCGGGTTGTGGTGAATTTGGATTCAGCTCTTTAAATAGTTTTATGGCTTCTGTCATACTACATTTGTGAATGGTTTTTATTTCTAGGGTTTCTTTTGCTTGTAGGAAGCGTTTGCAATATTTAGAGGAAAATGGCGTTCTTCACTGCAGTTAGCGAAGAAAACAGTGTGCATTTGTTAGATTCATGAGGAGAAAGGTTAAGTGTTACTCAAGGGTTCCCTCCGCATCTATTAGTTGTATGACTATGTAATTGGTAGTTCCGCCAGTGGATAGCGTTCGAAAAGTATTGTTGAACTCTTATTTTGTATTATGCGGCATCGATTGCGGTTGGGGGAATGAAGAGGTCAAATGTAAATTTCATAAGACCTGTTTCCCGTTGCTTACAATGCAATGCCCCTAGAAGAATATTGTTTTTCGTGTAACTTTATTGAAATCACTCAATTATTAGCAAGGCTTTTTTTTTTGGCGAGAAACAAGTCGCAAAATTGCGGAATCTGCTTGTAAGAGGTACTCACGCCATCAATAGCTTTTTTAAGCAAGAAACTACTGTGTGTAGAGAGTGGTTTACCGTCCTTTGCTGGCGAAATCATTGTAAATTTGGAGTTGTTGGTATCAGGTTGTGTTGGGAGACCATGTCTGCTCGGCTGTCAGTGGATGACTGAAATCTATTGAAGAAAGACTAATAAAAAGAACAAATAACCGAACAAAATTCACATAACATATATGTATTTCAATGACAAGCAACTCATTCAAAAATGTTTTTAATAAACCAGCAATACAATTAGCTAAAGCAGGGCAACTGTAAGCGTTGCAAATGTCAATCATTATAGGTGCAACCTATTTATTTATTTATTTTAACGATTGAATATATATTAAGATACAATATCTTATAAGATAATATAGGCTTGGAGATGGAAGCATAATATAAATAACATATTCTAGACAGGTGAGTTTTCAATTCTCTCTGGAAACATCGTTTATCCCTATTATTCTAATATGACTTGGTAAGGAGTTCTACAACCGGATAGCATTGATAAAAAACTGTCTTTCAGATGTAAGGCAAAAATACGTCGTATGCAAAAGGTGTCGCGATATCATTGATAGGGACATTTATAATTTAACAAAAAGACGAACTAGGTTGATGTGTCTGCTTGATGTTAAAGATCATTATTAATGTGCGAAAAAGGTATATGTCCGGTCATATCTCCGCAGGCCATAAATATATCGTGTGGTGTTAATATATGTAACTTTGAGTTTTCTTCTGCTCGAGTAACTACAATTTCCGAACACTTCATAACCGTTTGTTAAGATTTGGACAATAAGTGTTTTAGCTAGCATTAAAGGTTGTTTTAAGGGCGTAGAGTCTTATAAAACTTTAACCCTAATTTCTTTGAAGGAGTTTTGAAGTAGAAGTTGCAAAAAATATGAGGTTTCTTAAGCCTTCTGTGATATTGCTATGCATTTTAGCTTTAAAGGATTTTCTGCTGACCACTGTGAGATTTTCCTTAAGTCTTCATAAATTTTATTCACACATTCTTCGACGATATTGAGTGGGAAGCTTAGGTTGTTCTCGTAGAGTTAATATGATTCATACCCAAGTATCTAACACATGGGCTGAAAAATTTATAGTAAAACACAAAATTTTTGTAAAATTTAACTTTATTTATCAATATAGTTGCCTTCGAGGGCGACACACTGATTGAAACGATTTTTCAATCTTTCGATACCAGTTTTGTCGTACGATTTCGGTTTAGCCTCAAAATAGGCCTCTGTTTCGGCGATTACTTCTTCATCGGTCTTAAATCTCTTTCGGGCGAGCATTCTTTTGAGGTCTGCGAACAGGAAATAGTCGCTGGGGGCCAAATCTGGAGAATACGGTGGGTGGGGAAGCAATTCGTAGCCGAATTCATTTAATTTTGCCATCGCTTTCATCGACTTGTGACACGGTGCATTGTCTTGATGAAACAGCACTTTCTTTTTCTTCAAATGCGGCCGTTTTTCTGCGATTTCGTCCTTCAAACGCTCAAACAACGCAATGTAATTGTCGCTGTTGATAGTCTGCTGCTTTTGGAGATAGTCGATGAAAATTATTCCATGTGTATCCCAAAATACGAATGCCATAACCTTGCCAGCCGACTGTTGAGTTTTTGGTCATTTTGGACGAGGTTCGTCGCCTGCTCGCCACTCAGCTCACTGCCGACTTGACTCTGGTATGAAGTGATGGAGCCAAGTTTCATCCATTGTCACATACCGACACAAAAATTCGGCTTTATTGCGGTTGAACAGCTTTAAACACTCCTCTGAATCATCAACACGTTGTTGTTTTTGGTCGGCTGTGAGCAAACGCGGCACCCACTTTGAACAGAGCTTTCGCATGTCCAAATATTCGTGTATGATATTGTATATCCAACACGCTATTTTGATATCTTCAGAGCCTCAGCTATCTCGATCAACTTCACTTTACGGTCATTCGTAATCATTTTGTATACTTCTTTGATGTTTTTATCTGAAACAGCCTCTTTTGGACGTCCACTGCGTGCATCATCTTCGGTGCTTGTATGACCACTTTTAAATTTTTCAATGTTTCGTTCGGCTGGTGCAGAGTCCGGGTAACACTTATCAAACCATTTCTTTTCATCGGCTGCATTTTTTCCCATCAAAAAGCAATGATAAATCAACACGAAATTGCTTTGAATCCATTTTTTTTTTCACAATAACAAAAGTTGACATGTCAAATTTATACACGAATCTTTTGAAGGTAATAACTGAAAATGGTATGGATTTATTTCAAGTAGTCTCTTAAAAACGGCACTTTTCAGCACATGTATTATTTTTGCATAGTGGATGCTCCTCCAAGAACTGGAAATGTTAAGCTTATAAAGCTTTGGTTAAGTGCGTTGGAATCAACGTTTCAAGTCTGTTGTTATTCTTTTTCCTAATACCATTTGCCGTATATTTGTCCACAGTTGCCGTCCACTCATGGATTGATTTATTCGGTTTGCATTGTAAGTTTGATTACGAAGCTGCATGAGTTTTCGAGTTTCGGCTGTAAATCAGGGCTTTTGACCGAACTTTAAAGTTTTGCTAACAATCAGAACATGAGCGTTGAAGGTAGATTGTATAAGGTGACCAGATAAGAACGCTACAAAAAAATTCAAATAAAACAACAACGGTGTGAGATATAAAATTGATTCTGTGTGGAATACAACATCATTCAAATGCCCTCCTCGGTTTCGCTGTGCGGCGTTATTCCGGCAATAGTGTGTCGAATGTTGGCCTCGAGCTCATCTAAAGTGGTTGGTTTGTTTACGTAGACTAATGACTAGACCTAGTTCTAGACAAAACAGTGGTGTCAAATCGCATGTTCGTGGCGGCCAACTGATGAACTCTCGACGTGAGATGACCCAGTCACCAACATTTCTCCTTCACAACTTCGAGCGTTGCGTCACTTGTATGGCATGTAGCGCCGTTTTGTTGAAACCACAGCTCTGATAAATCGATGTTGTCGAGCTTTAACTACAGAAAATCGGTTAATATCGCTCTTACACCTGAGACCATTGACGGAAACGGTGTCTCCTTTCTCATTTCTTTTGAAATCTTATGATAACGCTATGCCATAGACTGCACCAAAAAGTGTTGAACAGAGTTAAACACAGAGAGCCAAATCAGGTGAATTCGGTGGCTGTTGGATGGTATTTGTTGCATTTTTCGTCAATGCACTGTGCGACGGTGCGTTATCATTGTGTAAAATTCACGAGTTTTCTGCTCACAATTCTGGTATTTTTTTGGCGAATTGCTTCACGCAAACGTCTTATAACGCCCAAATAATACTCTTTGTTTACTGTCTGGCCTTCTGGTAAAAATTCATGATGCACTATACCGTAGTAATTCATGAAAACGGTAAGCATTACCTTCTTTTTTGACTGAAGCCGACGTGGTTTTTTTGTTCTCGGCTCATTTGGTGAACGCCATTCACTTGTCTGATGTCTAGATTGCGTCTCGTCTCCAGTAATGATCCTTTTGATGAATGTGGGATCGGATTCAGCCTCGCAAATCATCTCTTTTGCGACGTCGACACGGTCTCTTTTTTTTGCATGAAATTGAGGTCTTTTAGCACCAACTTTGCTGCTACACGACGGAAAACCAAATCATCAACCAAAATGCTTGGACGGATCCATAGGCAATGTTCAAGTTCTCCGCTATCTCTCTGATGGTTAATTTGCGGTTATTGACCAACATCCCTTTTACTTCATCAATGTTTTCTTCGGTTTTCGATGTCGATGTTCTGCCACTGCGTTCATTCTTTTCGATTGACTCACGACAACTTTTGAACCGCTCGAGCCACTGGTAAACGACCATTTTCTTGGAGATGTAGAGGGAATGTCAACAACAGATGTACCAACTCAAAAAAAAAAAACATAACTCAAATCGGAGCAATGGGAGACTAAATCCTCGTGAATTGAATGGTTATCTAAAATACAGCAATTTACACTTATAAATTAGACTCCCTATTAAATGGAGCAAAATAATCACTGAGAAAAAACATCTTTCTCTATATACGATATTATGAGGTACGAAACTGTTCAGTACAGAGGTAATCTTGTGAAGTAATACATGGGCTGTCCGTGCCGCTTCTAAGAGAGGGCACCACTTGAATTAAATCCATACTATTTTCAGTTAGTACCAACCTTCAAAAGATACATGTATAAATTTGACAGCTGTCGGACGATTAGTTCTCGAGATATAGCGTTGTGAGTGAAGCAACTTTTGTTATTGTGAAAAAAAATGGATTCAAAGCAATTTCGTGTGTTGATTTATCATTGCTTTTTGATGGGAAAAATGCAGCCGATGCAAGGAAATGGCTTGATAAGTATTACGCGGACTCTGCACCAGCCGAACGAACCATTCGCAAGTGGATTGAAAAACTTAAAAGTGATCATACAAGCACCGAAGATGATGTACGCAGTGGACGTCCAAAAGAGGCTGTTCCAGATGAAAACATCAAAAAAGTCCACAAAATGATTACGAATGACCGTAAAGTGAAGTTGACCGAGATAGCTGAGAGCGTGTTGGATATATCATACACGAATATTTGGACATGCGAAAGCTCTGTTCAAAGTGGGTGCCGCGTTTGCTCACAGTCGACCAAAAACAACAACGTGTTGATGATTCAGAGGAGTGTTTAAAGCTGTACAACCGCAATATAGCCGAATTTTTGCGTCGGTATGTGACAATGGACAGAGGGGGTGAAATACTCGTATATCTTACATCGCTTGAGGAAGCATAGATATTTTTGGTGACATCAAATATATGCTCATTCCAAAGTTAATTGCCATTGTGTAGAATTTGGTTCCACTTTTCAGTATAACATGCCATCAAATCACCAATGGACCTTTTGTCTCAGTTTTTGGCCGTATTAAAACTTTACATTCTTGAGAAAGATGTTGCAGCCATTTCTGGATTGTTTGAACTTTTTTCGGTTTTCTTCTATTGGGTTGGTCTTGTAGGACCAAAAAAAAAAAAACCCTTACAGCCTCTTTACAGCTCGAGTCGTACCAGGCCTTTTCTTTTGGTTTGATACTATTATTCCGATGAGGGGTAAAGGATCTCATTCCAAAGAGAATAGTGTCTGTGATCGTTATCGAGAAAACATAAGGACCAGTTAAAATACCAATCTTTAAATTAACTCGAAACAAGCCTAACCAGCAACTCTACGTCCACATAGTTGTTGTCCGAAAGTGGAGCGTTTTCCCATTGCCAACCCGGAAAAATGTGGTTAAACGTTGCGCCAAATATAAACCCGAGTTAGGAAAAAAGGCAAGAGATTTTAATCAACGACAAGCGAATGAATACAATTTTTATTGAGTTCTTCAGCTACAGTTTAGTTCAATGGTTTCGATAAATAAATTTACAGTTTAGGTTTCATTAAGGAAAAATCCAAAAGATGGCGAACCTTGGCACCATGGCACTTTATTCGTAATTATCTTACAATATGTTTATACAATAAATATATATGAATCAATTTGGTCCAATATTTCGCCCTCTTTGAAGGGGTTTCAAGATGAGAGAAGCACCAAACTCCGAATGGGACCCCTAATACTGTCCTTTGATGTACGCTTGTCTGCTACTCTTGCTATACCATCTTGAGCTCGAACAACACCTATGACTTTTCCCATTAGCCATTTCCATTTTTGAGGGGGAGTGTTTTTTTCATGTACGATGATCAAGTTGCCGATGTTTAGGTTGGATTGCAATGTGAACCACTTGCTTCGACCTTGGAACTCTTAGATGTCCTGTTTCGACTATCTTTTCCAAAAGTGAGCTTTTACTGCGTTGATTTGTCGCCAAATCAATTTTAGAAACGACCCAATAAAGAAGTGGGCTGGTTTGAGTGCATCGACATCATTCGGATCGGAGGAAAGTGGGGTCAGTGGCCTTGAGTTCATCTCTATTAATACCGTTGATAACTTCTTGAACGTTAGTTTTGCGTTCCCCAAGCTGAGATATAAATGACCCTTTGCTGTTTTCACGGCCTATTTCCATATTGCACCAAATTCGAGTGCCCTGGGGCGTATAAAATGAAAATTGATATTTCTTTTAGAACAGAAATTAGATATGAGCTCCTGACTAGTATGTTTATAAAACATATCACAAAATTCTGCCAGTTTAGATTGCGCTCCTACGAAGTTAGTACCGTTATCGCAAGAGAGGTGTTTCGGTAAACTTCGACCAATCATTCGCTTTAACGCACCAACGAAAGCGTCAGCGAAAATGTCTGACACGGTCTTTAAATGATTTGCCTTGGTGGCAAAGCAGACGAAGAGAGAGACATACGTTTTATACAGCACCTTATAATTTTATAATACGTGTAGATTGGACCACAGAAATCTAACGTGAGAAGGGACGTGGTGGGTTCACTCCCTTTGTAAGTAAATTTGCCATTACCTACTCCAGTAATCTTGGTCGGTATATGACACATTTATGCAATTTCTGACTACCTGCCGCGCGATGTATCATATTTTGACTATCCAAAACCTTTGGGACTTAGGACTAGTAAGATCCTACAAGAACTTTTGACCTGGCGTATAATTCGTCAAGAGTAGATGCCTTACTATGACGGTTGTAAAACTGCAGTTATTCGGGTGGTGCTTTTTAGATGTTTGCGCGTTTAAGTCGTCCTCCTACTGTAAGGAATGACAAGCCGTTCGACTCTTCAATGAATGGATTTAACCATTTAATGGACTCTTTTAGTTCTTCTTAAATCTTTAAATTCTACTTGAAAATTATTAAGTTGAATAATGTAAATAATTTGAAGCAGGGCATTTTCGAGGTCAATGCTAGTTAAAATCAGACTTTTCTCCACTTGTTGCTTTTTTAATCGACTGATCACTCTTAGAACATACGCAAATATTCACAGTAGCTTTAAGTATAAACTGTACTTAAAGTATATATATATATATAGGTACCCTTAAAATGCTTACACACAGCGCGGGCAAAGGAAAATCAGGGAGGATGGAAATAGAGATGCCGATGAACGTTGGTTTTAAATGTTTGAAGGTTATAATGACTAAGAAATAGTGAGCTAGGCAGGGCATTTCATAAGTGAGTTGTACGGCTTAGGAACAAACTACGATATTTTACAATACGTCCCAAAGTGGGCTTGAGAGTATACTGATGAGCATTCATAACGAGACGGGTGTTACGGTTAAAAGGTTGAAATGCTACTGGCGATTTCTATTGAGCACTGGTGGTGGAAATAGCGATAAAACAGAGTGAGAAACGAGACATTACGTCGGTGTTCGAGGGTGTCCATTGTCTGATCGAATTCGCGTACACTCTCAGCTACAGCTGCCATAGTCTCTTCACTACGTGCTGGATGTGGTCTAACCGGTCGAGTATCATCCACTAATATAAACTGGGACTCAAATTTACAAATGGTATTGGCAATAGTGGTTTCAGTAGGATAGGAGTCACGCGTGATCTGTCAAAAAAGCCTATTGAAAATCAAATCTCACGATGAACCATCCTATATAATTAATGTTAGGGTCTTCTAATATTTCAAGGACAGAAGAGTTTTTGAAAATATCGGTTAGGATATACGGCGGAAGAGGGCAGTTGCCTAGCCCCAAAATGTGATTTATGTCTATGGTAGAGTGGCATGTTCCGCAGATTGGAGCGATTTCTTTTAGAAGCAGGTGTTGATGAGTTGTTGCTGTGTGTCCCAAGCGAAACCTTACGAAAATGGTATTGTCGCCTTTTGAGGGGGAAGTTGGTTATATTGGGTGGGATCTATGGAGATCTACACCCTTGTAGTGGTGTTGGTTCCAGTGGATAAGTTAGTTGTTGCAAATAATAGACTGAGAAGTTTTAATAAGATCTACCTTGCTAAAGGCTTTGAACATAATAAGCGGCATATTGTGAGCAAGACTGGCTTGTTTGTCCGCGTGCTTGTTGCCTTAGATTTCTACATGCCCATGGACAAACATCAGTTTGATTTTATTAGGGAATATTGTAAGATAATCTCTGATTTGATTGACCATCCTGGTATTTTTGTTGGAGTTTTTTTACTGCTTAAATAACTGATATATTATCCGCGGATATAATATATTTGCGCCCAATGTCAGATATCACTTTCGCAGTAAATTGACTTGTTGTTGGATTTTGGTAGATCAGTTACGTTGAGAATGAAAGATTTGGAGTCCAATAGCCAAAGAGGATCTAGAGGTGTGTATTTCCCTAAATGTTTTAGCGGTAGATTAAGTTGAACAGCAGCTTCGACCAAGTCAGAGATCACAGATGGTAACCTTTTAACTTGTATAGGGGAAATAGCATGTTTGAAACGTTTGTAAAGCATAGAACCACTTTGGAATGCGAACTTAGCGATGAATCTGAATTTCATATACGTTCCTCTATTGATGGAAGTCCAGCTTCGACCCAGATGTTTTTTTACGGAAGTTGTAGGAAAAGAGTTAATGGTTCTTCTTGTTTCTTGATGGTATAGTTTCTTGATTATTCTAAGTGTTGTTGTTGGGGCTGTTGCCGTATATACAAAGACCGTAATCGATTTTACTTAGAATAAGAGTTCTAGATATACTGCAGAGGGTATTTAAATTTACATTACTTTTCTTACAAGCTAGGTAGTTAACAATATTTACTCTGTCAGCTAGGCTCTTCTTAGGTTCTATAACATGATTCTTCCAATAATATTTATTGTTAAAAAATAAACCTAGTATCTTTAAAACAATCAACAGGTGTTATTTAGATATTGCATATTTTTAGAACGAAATCGGAGCAAGACAGTTTGTGACAAATGTGAAGTGTTTTGCACCAGATATGCTTGATCATAAAAAAATATCCTTGATGATTTTTGAAAAGAGGTCATTGGTTGTATTTAAGTAATTGAGTTTGCATAGAATGTAGATATCGTCTGCGTAAAGGCAGTGATCTGGTGACTTGTGTTTCAAAATTATGTTACTTATTTCATCAAAATCGATAGAAAATAAAACTACTGACAATGGAGAGCCTTGCAGAACACCATTATGTAGTAGCAATGTTGATGAAAAAGTGTTGTTAGTTTTTACGCAGATTTTTCTGTTTGTTAAAAACGCTTTTACATATGTGATGTTTGGCACATTTCCCAGATTTTGAATTTGTTTAATAAAAGATACATTCCGATTTTGTCGAATGCTTTTTCAAAATCTCTCGATAAAATGGTTACGTGGTTACGGACTGATAAAGCATTAGTTACGTACTGGTCAATGTGAAGAAGGGCGTCTTCACAACCTCTCCCTGTCTTGAAAGCAACTTGATCGCCACTCATCAGAATTTTTCTTGTTTTAGGTGTTTGGAACAAGTTAAACGTTAATAGTATTAAATCCATTGGTTTTTTTTTTCGGTCATTAGGTTTTGTGAATTTATAAACCTCTTCACCCCCTGAGGTTTCATTTCAGTGACGATTTCTGATTCAGGGACATTAATCAGGCAAGGAGCAGACACAATCCCTTTTGTGGAATTAAGACGGCCATGAAGTTTCAAAACAACTGGAAAAACGTTGGTAAAGTTTATAATTTTTAAGAAGTTTTCAGCAACTTTTTGAGATTATGCTAGAATAAGCATGCTTTTGTTAATAGAAAAGAGCTTAGGCAGGAGATTGATATTTCGGCACTTTTAGGAGAGATGAGTAGGAACTTCGGACTTTTTGCACTGGATTTTGTGGGTAAGTCAGTTAAATCGTGTAAGGCGATTGAGCTCGTTTTAAGTTTTTTGTTTGGTTGGAAGTCGAAAGAAAAATCATCTTCTAGATCTTTAAATCGATTCTTGTAACTCCCGCGCGAAAAATTAATAAAACACATGTCAAGTGTCAAATTATGTAAACGAAAAAATTTTCAAAAAGTAAGAGAAGAAAAGCAAAACCAGTTTAAGAGAGTGCGCACTTGGCAAAAAAAAAAAAGCTCACAGACGAACTGAAATCGACGTTATCGGCTCGAAAGCTAGTTGGTGACAGTACACATTTTTTATTTTCATAAATTTTGATTTATTGGAAATGGGATATTTTTTTCTTGTATAATTTCAAAATATGTTGTTTATTAAATTAATCATATTCATCTGAACTTGAATCATCTTGATTTTTTTCGGGAAAATATAATAAAGAAATAAATTTCGTTGGGAGTGGGATTCTTTTTCGTTTGACTGTTGTATTTCGGCTAGAGAGATATGGATCTGAGTGCAGTAAAAATCTGTCTAGGACATCACGATTCGTGTTTGGACGCGAAGTTTTTCGTAAGTTTTTATAAGTAAGTTAAGAAGTTTTTGTAATGCTCTTGAAAGCGCCTATAATCCTTGTTACTTGCTTCCTGGGACTCTTCGGATAACTATCCAAGTGGTAGTATGCAAGTTTTGATTATTCCTTTTGAGTACATGAGCAACTTATGTATACTTGCATGCATATAGCATAGTACCTCGCATAATATCGAGGATAAATATCCTTCGTTTCAATTGCATACTGTCGAAAGTTTTCTTTATTCATTTTTTAATCACTCGATATTACTTTAAGCAAAATTCGAAAATGATTAATCAGTTCAATATTAAGACCAGTTATTTCAGCACTTATTTCAGGGTTTCTAAAACACTTCCTTGCCGTGTTGCCATCATTGGTGTTCCCATCAATTTGATTTGGCATGTCAACTAAAATCCCCATTCGTTGCCGAAATTGAGATTGTAAAAAGTTTATTCTACTTGCAAATGACTGTTTTTTTTCCGGGGATCTTGCTTGTCATTTCATAATATCTAGCTTGTAAGAAATGTGTATAAGGCATTCAAAAGCTCGAATCCAAGAGTGCAGTTTAAAGTTTAACCTTTTTTCATCGGGTTTTTTTAAAGCATTTTAGTCGTTGTTCATCTCTTTAGGAGTCTCCCCATAAATATAGCATTTTTGAGAAGAACTATATTGTGACAAGGTATTGCAAACTTTACCGTCCACCATTCTAAAACGTAGTTCGTGTGTGCAATGCATTTGAATTCCATTTAAAATTAATTTTGTTGGTTTCAGCTTATTTATATAATCTTGCATTTCTTGTTGTTGAGTATTAATGGGATCGAATTTTCTATTTTAAAAATAAATTTTACGAGTTTGCAGTATCTAGTTGAATTTGGCCTTGGGTTTTGCCACGCAGTTTTTCCAGAAATATCAACCAAACGAAGTGGGACGAAAATTACCGAAAAAAGATTTTCGTTACTGAATTCTGCATCATACATATTCATTTTGTATCTACTTTGTGCAAAGCTGCCATCACAAACCCATTTAGATATAAGTCGCAAAGATGAAATTGTGCCAAAAAGATTTAAAGTGTTCAAATAGGTCATTATGTGATTTATGATACGTTTTATCGTTATGTCAAGCAAAGCTTGTTTTATTTGAGCAGACGCATCAATTATTACACTAAAAACTTCTTCAGGGTACCAGTTATTCTTTGCTTCCTACACTAAATAATATGTTGGATACACATTCGCATTAATGTTTTAAGATGTACTTAATTTTGAGTTCACCATAAGTAACAGTGTTTTTTTCTGGGGAAATGATTTTGTTTCCCTTTTCTTGACTCAGTCTAGCCTTTTTCATATTGGTAGCACTTCTAGGGGAACTACTTGCAAGCTCCTTTACAATATTTGCTGCATCTCTTTTACCCGATGAACGTAAGTTTATTTCAGCTGCAAGCGCGATTTCGCTTAGTGTTTTTGTGTTTACCAGTTCTTTAATTTTTCGTTTGAACGTTTGAGCGGACTCGTCAAAGGGTTAGGTGGTCGCTCACGATTAATCTTGGAAATTGTAGACGGAACAAGTTCAAGAAATTCTTTTGGAAGTTGAATTTCCTTATTTAACCATGTTTCATTGACTTTCTTGAATCTTTCTGTACTTCGGCCACATCGATTCCATCTACCAGAGATTTTGCAATTGATTGAGCTTACATACATATGTATGCAACACTACGAAGCGAAGAGTCGCAAAATATATGCCAAAATTTTAACATTGCGCTTCTCTTTCTTAGACGCTTTCCAAACATTAAATGTTTTTTGTTGCTTCATTTTGTATATAACCCTGTTAAAAAAAAATTAATTGATGTGCACACACACAGCAAAAACTTTAAATGGACTCTGAGACAAAACACAAACAGAGGTTTTAAGACAGATACACGCGGATACATTTTTAAAAGGCTCCACAAAGTCACAAAACACAAAAAAAAAAAAAACATCAGTTTAAAGATCTTCAAACAAAATTAGGAATATTATAATTAATTAAGTTCACCCAAAAAAAATTATTTATTTATTTACGAGTATTTATACAGACAAACAAAGTAATCTTAAATTTCTAAGTTAGTTCTATTTTTTTATAGAGCACAAGCTGCATCGGCTTTCGGGTCGATAGTATAAAATTATTATTATTTACTACATAGTAAAGTAGTGTTATTCCTTGGATAGTATCTATGTTTTTAATGTTGATATTTTGAAGAATTTCGTAGATGTAGTGTCATTGTTAGGTAGGAAACACCTGAAATGGGTTAGAAGGTGTCCGACGTCTAGTGTTTCCGAACAGCTCGAGCATGTTGGAGGGTTTTCTTTGGTTAGGAGGTGCTGGTGAGTTGGAGATGTATGGCCGAAGCGAAGTCGTACGAAATTTGTAATTGTCAATTTGGCTGCTTGGAATGGGTGTATAGGTTTTGTTTTGTTGTTGTTTATCCTGGAGAAGTGATGTGTGTATGTCCGTTAGCTGTTGACCTGAGTCATTTCGCTTGCTTGTTTGATCTTTCTCACTGTATGTGTTGAATAAAATTGTAGGAGTTTTATTGGCGTAACCAGCAGCTTTGTCCGCGAATTCATTACCCTTGATGCCTATGTGCGCTGGAACCTACATAATTTTGATTTTGTTTTTTGTTTTTAAAACAATATCTCTAAGCTTCATTACAGCCGGGATGTTATTGTTCAAGTTCGTAATAGCGGGGATAACTGAAAGGCTGTCGGTGCATACGACCCAGTGTCCTTTTGTGTTGGTGGCATACTTTAAGGTTCATAGATCTATAGGGTTTCCACAGAGAAGATTGATGCATGATCAGGAAGAAGACCTTGCCTAATGAGTTAACCATTGGGTGTTGTTATAGCAAAGCTTGTATGTTTTCCCGTTTTTGACCCGTCTGAGAATATAAATTTTCAGTTTTTAGCTTTGAGATCGTTTTCGATGGCGTTGAAATTTTTTTGGTAAATACATTGGGGAGTATAATATTTTGGGTATTTGGACAAAGATATTTAGAAGGATTCAGGTTTCCCCAACCAGAGGGTATGCCGTTGTTTGGCTCCAGAATATTTTTTTGGCAGGTTGTATATTGGTATACTGTTCCAAATATATAAAATCGCTAATGGGACTTTTTTTTATTACGGGTTGACCGCTTAGTGGCAATAGAGTCCTTATTTATTAGGGATCTTGAAGGAACAGGAGTTTCGCCACTAGTTTAAGAATTATTTTCTGATGTCTTTCGTTGACTATTGGTAAACCAGATTCGGCCAGAATGTTTTTTATTGGAGTTGTTGCAAATGCATTGATTGATTTTCTCGCCGCTTGATGATTCGTAGGCTTGATGATGTTGAGAGTTGATTTTAGACTATTTCCATAGATACTGAGCCCATAGACTATTTTATTTAATATTAACATTTTAGTTAAATAACATAGTGTGTTTATATGGATTTTACATTTTTTTGATGATAGATATTTAATAATATTAAGCCTTGCAGAAAGTGTTTTCTTTAATTCAATAGAGGTTTTTCCAATTGAATTTATTATTAAAGGTCAATCCTAAAATACTTAATTTATTGACAGATTGTAATTCTACATTACTTATGCTAAGGTTAAAGTTTGGACATAATCTTTTCCTACAAATATGGAATGTTTATTTTTGTAATGACAAATTTGCACCTGAAAAGGTTGACCATTCTTCAAAATCTTTTAATACATTTAGAAAAATTGTCTTACATATTACTAGGTCATTGTTTTTTACAAAGTAAAGAATTTTATACTTATCAATAATATTGCTGATTTCATTGTATGCTATCAAAAAGAGCATTACTGATAGGGGTGATCCTTGAGGGATACCATTGTGTATTTGGAAGTTTGGGGAGTATACATTGTTTACTCTTACACAAAATTTTCTGTTGGAAAGGAAACCCTTGATATACCCAAACATTTTTGGGTCTATGCGCCATTCTTTCAACTTTGTTAGCACTAAGTAAACTCCTATTCTATAAAATGCTTTTTCGAAATTGAGAGAGAGTATTATTTATAAGCTACATGATTTAGGGCAATTAATTTTTTGTATTCTGCGTACCAAAGGAGACGTTTTGATATTACTTTTTTCAGAATTTTCGAGATGCATGGCAAAAGGGAAATTGGTTTATAACGGTCAACTTTATTTTTTGGTTTTGGAATGGGGATGATCGTGGTTGTTTTCCAGTATTGCGGTATTATACTTGTGTCAAAAAATAATCGGACCAAGTAGCTGCAAAGTGATTGCTAATTTCTATAGGGTTGACGAGAGAACCTGAGTTAGTTTCAATACACGCAATAGAATGAGGCGTAGCTAAGCCACAGATTCGTTTTATTTTGTTCCAAATATTGCTTATAGAAGAGTAAGGATTTATAGATGATGTGTAGTCATTGAAACTTTTTCTTTTGTTTATTTTAAGATGAGCATTCGCTTTCTTAAACGAGATAAAGTTCTCGGTACTGACATTTTTTTTTTTTTTTTTTAAATTTTTTCCAGGCTTTTATTTTTTTATTTTTTTATTAGATTGCTGAGGACCGTATTCCACCATGAAACAGTATGTTTAAATTTTTTGGGATTAGTTTGGGGGATTGTTAGGTTAGCGGCTTGTCGGAGAGATTTTTGAAAAATGGCAACAGATCTGTTGATATTATTGCTAGCTACTGAGCCCGCTGATATGTCTGTAGTAAATTTCGTATATTCTGCCCAATTTGCTTTTGAATTTTAACATGGGAGGAGTAGGGTTGTCTTTATTGTTTTTTTTTTACTTAGTATGAGGGTAGCTAATATGAGGAAATGATCGCTGTTGTGCAGATAGTCAAGAGTTCTCCGTTGCATTTTTGCATAAATATCAGGGGAGCAACATGTGGTGTCTACCTGTGTGAGTGTTTTGTGTGTAGACAAATGCGTGAGAGAACTGTCGTTCTATAAAGATAAGAATTAGTAAGAAAATTTTCTAGGATGTATCCTTTTTTATTTGAGCGAGGTGAGCCCCACAGGGCGCTCCAAGCATTAACATCTCCTCCTATTATAATTGGGCCATGGACCTGCGTTAGAATATTTTCTAAATCAAACCTCGGGATGGCTTGATCTAATAAAAGATACAGATTTACGTAAGATGTAAAATAAGATTTTAAGTTGAACCTCTAGTGCTAACACTAGGAGATTCGAATTAATGCTGACCGGTTCATGTGGAATGTTTTTCTTTATCATTATACCAATACCTTGTTTAGAGGATGTGTTAATAAGAAAATTTAAAAAGTAACTCTTGAAAGCTTTAGGGAAAATGGGACTAGATTTGTAGGGAGAATGAGTTTCTTAAAGATTCATAATACATGGATTGTGTCTAGAAATTAAAATATTTAGCTCATCGTAATTGTTTGTGAAACCTTTCATATTCCATTACAAACTAACGAGAACTATATTTTTATGACTAAGATTCCACTTTTTTTATTGACTGGCAACAAGGAAAGTGTGTAGGAGGCTTGGTGTGTTATATTTAAGTGTGATGATGAGTAATTATATGGTGTATGTGTATTTGGTGAGTTTGAGGTGTTTAAGTTACGACTCCGATGCGCAGATGTTAAACCATTCAAGCTCCAGGAGAAGCTCAGATGATTCAATACTCGGTCAACGGAGTCGGTGTTATTGAGGTAAGTTTTTTTTTTGTGTTATGTGCTGTCGTCGTCTTCCATAGGAACAAAGTATTTGTTGTTCTTTATAAGAGCTTGAGGGGTTAGTGATAAAGAAGAGTATGTTTTTTGTGGACTTAAAGAGATGGGAGCGGTAGGTAAGTTAGAGTGAGATAGATTGGTGTGTCTGCTGGAATTATTTGTTTCTTTCAGACTTGTGTGCTTCATGGAAGAATTTTGTGGTAGACGAACTTTGGAAGTAAGTGTAGTTGGGTTAATTTGCTTAGCTTTTTTCAATCCAGCAGCGGCTGCTTGTGTAGAGATGGCAAGGGATGGAGAGGGTGATGAGAATGGCGGAAGGTTATGGAAAGAGGAAGTTGCGTTTGTTTCTATATCTTTTTGAGTGAAGTGTATCTTACTTGTAGAGATGTGCAGACTGTCCGTTAGTTTGTGATTGTATGATTTAGGTGTGCGTATAGTCTTGTTACTTGGTATAGGTTCGGGACAGGTTGGATCGACTGGTAAGGAAAAGGGAACAGGTGTCAGATTAGCTTGTTTTGTTATATTGGCAAATGAGTTATGATTTGTGTTGGCTTGTGAGGGGAACTGTTCTTTGTAGATGCGCTTAGCATCTGTTATACTGCACTTTTTCTGGGTTTTAATTTTTAGAAGAAGAGGGATGGGAATCCAAGCAATTCGCGCACATGGTTCGGGTGCATTCGGAATTGTTGTGTGGTAGATAATTGCATATATGACACATGGGAGTATTATTACATTTTTTAGTGGTATGACCAAGTAACTAGCAATTTCGGCATCGCATGGGATTTGGAACGCACTCAGTAACTTTGGCATTTTACCAGCCAATCTCGACAGTGTTTGTTATCTGAAATATGTCGATAGTGAAAAGCATTAGTCCTGTCGGTCGTTGATTTCTTTCAATCTGTCGCGTAAATTTATACATTTCAGTAACTTTTTGCGTTTTCATTTCCGAGATAATTTCTGTTTTAGGAACATTAATAAGCCATGTTGCGTATAAAATGCCTTTTGACAGATTAAGTTGGTTATGCAAAGTGATGGTTACTGGGCAGAGGTTAGACAAGTTTTTTGTGGCAATGAACCTTTCGGCAACAATTTGATTTTTTGTAAGGATTAAGTCTCTTAGTTGTGAGATTTGTTCATACTCGGTGCTTATAGCGTTTATGGCGTTTCTCAGAGCAAAAATGCCCACTGACAATAGAGGTTTAGTTTCACTTTCAAAAGCAATGACTATGAATCTTGTAATGGCTTATTTCTTTTAGCACGAGGTTTATTAAGCACAACTTCGGAAAGCGTACTGAATCTATTTCCCGCCTTTGTTTTCGGCCCTGAGGCCATGGTGTAAGAAGCAACTAACACTCACGAGGGTAAATAAAATGAACTTTACAGAGACGTGAAAGAGTAGGAAATAAACTTTTTTAACGGGGTACTGTTAGAATAGAGAGGTCTGTGTACTTGCACACAATAGAAAGTCGTCGGTTGGAATGATGCGCACAGTACGAAAGCCAGTCGGTGACTTGCGAGCTCAGAACACGCACTGATGAACTTGACACAAGAAATGCAACTAGCTTTACATTTTTCTTTTACTTTGTAAAAGATCACTATTTGTGATGCTTCTAAACAGAAAATATTTGAATACCCTTTTACTGGCTGTTTACCAGAGCGCGGGCGGGTGGTGTAGTAGTTTTGAAACGCAGGTTTTAGGTTTCGATATTTTTCCAGAGGTGGTTGTCAAACTGGAGCCAGTGCATCCTCAACCAGTGGGTCTTAGTATGTGCTAGTTGTTAGTTCGTTACATTTAGACCAGCCAGCAACCACTCCAACATCAGTGTTATGCCTTCATGTCAAAGTTGACGTCGACGGGATTTACATATAACTACATACAAATTCCATGAAAAGATTTTTTCAGAGAATTGCCTCTCACGGAATTCGAACCCTCGACCCTCTGCTTGAGGAGTCTATGCATATACCACTACACCACGGCCACCCCTTTCATTTGAACTACTTTTAATTTTCAATAAAGTAAAATAACACACTCACAGGCCCGCTCCACCTTACTTTTTCCGTCTGTACAGTGGGAATGCTCCTTAGACTTATTGGATTTATTAGGTTATTGGAAGTGAGCTGAACCAGAAAGAGCGGTAATTTCCGTTTCTCCCTTTTGGCTCTAGCCATGAAAAATGGCTTAACTTCTACGAATTTAAGCTCATCGCATTCCTTCTCTTTTAGCAATGCAAGAAGCTCCTCTGGATCAGCCAACGGTTCTAGCCCTCTTAGCAGCATTGTTTGCAGCTTATTATCTTTCGGGGTGAAGAATAAGAACTCCGTCTTCGTATCCTTTAACAAAGCTTTTTTTTTTATTATAACGTTCTACTAAATTGCAGTGAATCGCATCCCTGTCTATATTCAAACGCTTAATAAAAAAATCTTTACCTATGGCAGACTTACAGAGTTCGATGGTATCTCCTAATTTCATTTTATAAGTGGCGGGGCACTTTTATTTGTTCGTTTTTTGCTTTATCTGTTGTAGTTTTTGACGCTGTTTTTTTTGTTGAGTTGCTCGTTGTTTCTTTTTTTTTGTGCTGTTGCATTTGAGGCTGTTGCTGTGTTTGTTTTTGTTGCTAAGACTGTTGTGGTTGTTAAGTATGCTTCAGCTGTTGTTACTGTTCTTGGGGTTACTGGATTAGGGAGCACTGTTTCTTCTTTTCTTTCCTTGCACTTTTATAAGCCTTCATAGCCAGGACTTTTTTGCAGTTCAACGATGCTTTTGTTAAGAGCTTCTACTTTTTCCTCTTCATCGTAAGATTCGGAGGCTGGGAGTCTACTTCGTCACGACGTGTTTTAACTGCTGCTACCGCCGTATTCTCTCTGAGAAGCTAAATGTTTGAAAGTTATCTTCACTACTGGATAGCATTCCATTTTGCATTAGTAGTCTTTAGCATTGTCTTTATTAGTAGTTTTTAGTTTTATTAGAAAAAGAGAAAATTTACCGCTTTTAAAATTAAAGTATAATTGAATGAAAATTTTATGACCTTTTATGTCTTCTTTTCTAGATTTTTTCGACCGAGCACTCGGAGAAAGCGCAAATTTAAAAGAATGGCTGTGGAGTATGAGACAACACCTACCACGCCAGCGGCTCCCTGTGGGCATCTTGGTGATATTCCAGACAGCTCCCCGGCGTTTCATTTAAGTGGAGGCGTTAAGAAAAGATCTCTTCGTCACACTTATCAAGATGGTTACAGAACAAATCTTTTTTTTTGCGGAAAACGAAAACGCTCACACAGAGATCGTTACCATGATCACGAGCATGGCAAGACACACTCATCAAGTGCACCGCGGCAAAGTCATATGTTTCCGGTAAAACATTCTTTCCAGGAGCACAAAAACCGTCCCAGAAGTTATTCATCTGCAACAAAAGCAGCCTGTGACCGAATTCTTCCCCTAAACAAAGGTTTAATTTCAAAAATTGAGAAAATCTCGCAACAACAACAACAAAAGATACAATCTGACTCGCATATATCACATCAACCAGCTGCATTTTTATTTGCGCCCACAACAAGTGTCTCTACAACGTCGACGACTACTTCAGCTCTAGGAAGGCATGTGGAAAGAACTCATTATAACAGTTTTGCTACAATAAAAAATAATACAGTAACTAAGCCTTCTTCTTCATCAATAAAATCATCGCAATGCGAAAATGTAAGTAAGTGCATTATAAAAAGTTTTTTACAACAAACAATTCCCGAGCACTATCCCGTAAAACCATTGGTTAAAACTGTGGACTTTAAAACAGAAGTTGCTACAACTTCAGCTGCAATGCCAGTACCTAATGTATACAAGCAATCCCTTATCCAAAGAAAGAAAAAGTTTTCTCGGTTTCGAAAGGAACATATGAAAATGCGGTTGCAGTTTGACGATCCAAATTCTATGGAATGTGGTGAGTTGAATGATTTTCTAAGTTCAAGTTCTTTGAGTTCATCCGAGTCAGAAGGTGAGAGGACAAATGACTCTGATCGGGAAGGAGACGATGAGTTGACTGATTGGCCTGGAAACGAAATAATAAATAATTTTGAATTGAAAAATGATTTCAAACGAAAACTTACAAAAAAAAGCGGAAATTTGCCGCAGATTAAATCAGATGAAAATGCAGTAGTTGGAGATGACGATACTTTAATGAGTGCAGATGAACTGGATACCCCTGTCAACAGTGTACATAGACACATTTCATCGGCACCAATCGCCATATATAAAGGTATGCCAACGATTGGAGGTATTGGTAGCAATTTTATTCAGAATAACTTTACTTTACGCAATGACACAATGGATCAATTACGTTTTCCAATAAGTCAAATTGAGAGCGAAATGTCGGGAGAAACATCAAATCCATTTTTGGCATCACCGCCATGTAAACCGGGAGCAATTCGTGAAATACGTGCTGGTTGTCGGAGAATTAAGGGCGAGAGACCCGGATTTTCAATAAAGACAAGTGTAAATGAAAGACTAGCTAGATTTTTACAAGATGCTAGACAATCGCAAATCAGGTTACCGGATATAGAAATCTATGAACATGAAAGTTTAATGAACTTAGCAAAACTGTATTCGCTACAGATGTGGGTTGATAATGGCTGTGCAGTTCTCACAAAAACAAGGTAAGAATTATGTTAAAATGCCTATAGAATAATTTAATAATTTATGTTATGAGGTTAAAGTTTTCTCTCACTGGACCTGACTTACTCAGCGTATGATTTTCTTTGACTGCTTATACAAATTCTTTTGATTTTATAAGGCTGTCACTGATCTTTTAAACTAAGCTTCCTGCGATGTTTCTAAAAATCCATGCCTATACCTAAATATAATTTTTTACAAGTGGCAACACTATTTTCTTGTGAAATTAAAAGATATGATTGCACAAATTAATTTTTGTGAAGCAAAATTGAATTTTTGTGGCCCCTGAAATAAGTACTTTGTCAATTTCTTTGTATTAGCTTGACTGTGCAACGCGAATCTACCAGTTCGAATAGCTCATAAGGTTCCCTTTCTTAAAAAAGCAACCATTCATACTGGACGGGATGTCAGACGCCTTAAGGGAGAATTCAACTCACAGTACAGGAAGAAGACTATAAAATATGGAGGGGGGTTTAATAAATGGTTTGCGAATGTTTCTCGTGGCATGGAAGAAGCTCAATCCATCCCATTAGTGATACCATGACGAAATTTGTGTACAAGACCATGCTAGAAGATATTATGTTGCCTTTTGCACAGGGGGAAATGCCACTTTGGTTTTGTTTCCAACAAGACAATGATCCTAAGCACTGCTTAGGTTCATGTGGTTGCTTTCATCAGAACAGTGTTAATGTTAAACTAAACCTAATAGAGAGTTTTTGGGGAAACTTACAAATGAGAATTGGGGAAAAAAACTGTTGAAATACGACTGAATTGTGCAAAAAAGTTAAACAATTATAGTATGGCACTATAGAGACCTGCCGCAAGATTATCCTTTCCATGCCAAATAGTGGACAATACGGTTAATAATGGAAGGATATTATAGAATTTTTCATCTTTGTTTTATTGCTTATCTTCTTCTTTTTTCAACATTTCGTACCTATTTTAAACGACTATATGGATTTTGACACTTTTTTTAAAAATCATAATTTTTGAATTGTTGTTTGATAATTTAATTTGTTTGATTAATACTCAGATAAGAAGTAACAACGCAACTTTTTTAGGTTTGACAATTTATTTTTCAATATAATCCCCTTTCAACTCGATACACTTTTCCCAGCGGTGCTACGCCTTTGCGGCGACGGTGACCTCCTCGTTCGACCCGTACTTCTTTCACAATGTCGCGTTCGCGCGCGCGTGCAATGGTGCCGAACCCATTTTAGCTTGAGCATTTTTATTATAATTCGTAAGCTTCAAAACAAAAAAAGCTTGCTTTCTCTGGGATTTAGTATAACCGTTCACTATTAAAGACAGGAACATAGGACATTATTTACTCTGCTCATATTCAAAACAATTTTTGAGGTGGTAACAAGCTTAACGTGAGAGGCGATTATTTTATGGGTTTTATACTGTTATCTAACTTATGTTGTTGACTCCAATCTGGGACTCTCAGTTTCATGCTCAACTTCCCAGCTAATCAAATCAGAATCGGTACACGACTAAAGTTTCATTACGTCCTTTGTACCGTGCTTTCCGCGTATGAATGCGGAAAAGAGTACTCGAGCGTAGAGAAAAGAGAAAGCCTTTAGTTTTTCAAAAATAATTTGTTTTCGTATATGACAAATAAATTGTTGATGCATACCAATAAAATTGTGCATCTTACAAGTTGCAAAAAATCAGTAAATTGACGCGCGGTACTAGTAAATCATGTCGGCTGTTGAATTCGCGTTAGGCGTCTGTTAAAAAATCGCTGCTGAAGATGGATCGTCTTGTCACTTTCATAACTGGGCACTTGCCTAAAAAAGGCTTAATATCCGCCAATTTGCATAGGCCACAAAGGATAGGTAATTCACTCCGATAAGAAATGTAGCTTATGGGGAGAATCCTCCTTGTAATTTAAGCATTGTTGATATTTCCTCTATAGTAGGCTCGTCACGAAAGAAGTTTTTGTGGATAGTCTATTATAGATTAATCTGTGCAATGAACTCGATCCCTGTGTACTTATGATCTTTCATACCGAGAGGGGTGTTACGGTTAAAAGTTTGAATTGGCGGAATGCTACTGACATTTAGGTAGAGCACTGGTGGTGAAAACAGCGGTACAACAAGATGAGACAGGAGACGTTACGCCGGTGTTCCAGGGTGTAGAATAATTGTATAATATTGGTATCATCTAAAAGTTTCATCGCACGATTTTGGATCCTATCTAGTAAGTGCAAATAGGTCTTAGGGGCAATTAATCAGATGTGGGCATGGTACTCCAGTTGTGGGCGGATAAACTCCTTATATATTGAGGCCAGCTCAGAGGGGGTGAAAATTTTTTTACATCGCTTGAGTAAAGCTAGACATTACGCAGCATATTTGGCGACATCGAATATGTGGTCATTTCAACATAAGTTGTGATGGCACACATACCGAGAATGGAAAGTTTTTTGATTTCAACAATGCAAGCGCCATTCATGGATAGTAGCTGGGTATTTAAATTGATAAAGATATGAAACCATCCAAGAAAACCGAAATTGAACTTTCCGAAAGGTAGTTTCTAATCCAATCCAATCTCTAATCTAATCTAAGCCGTTTCCTGAAAAAACATTTCTCTAACTTTGACAGCCCCTTAGCATCTCTTGATGTTCATAATACTGAAGTTGCTGTTCGTTCTTCATTTGTGGAGCCTATTGGCATTATACTTGTGTATCCTTAGATTGGATCGGTTTTTGTTAACAGATGCTGTATGAAGACACATAGTAGCTACCATTAAATGGTGGTATGTCTCGGATGCAACGTCTAAACCGTCTGCTTCAAGTAATCGATGTGGTTCGCTGAATTTGGTCGAGACCACCCTATTGAACGAGGCAGTCCTTGTGGTCAAACATTGTGCCTCCAATGACCAGTAGTTTAACGTTACAAAAGCCAATAAATCCACTGCCGTTGTCATTTCCTCTCCCTGAAGCCGTATATTATCATCACATTGCTGAACGTGGTGTGGTTGAGATAAACGACCAATTAAAATTTCTAAAGAAGGTGTTAAGTCTGCTCCAATTGGCTTTCTCGTATTGCCATACGGTTCTTGTAGGAATTTTTGATTTAAATGTTCTCTTACGAGAAATTAGCTTATTCGACACAATGGTCCGGTGAGCCTAGAGGGGAGAGCACATCAACCATGTACTTATTAGTGTGAGAGGTTAAAAACAAGACTATTGTGTTGACGGACTGTCAATGTCTGGTATTCGTGTGGGCCATTTACAAGCTGCCATTACGAGTTATTTTCCGCAGCGAAGTTCTCAACACACCGTCTTTCGGGTGCTGTCTGTCCAGAAGCACCCAGAATTGTGTATATTGAAACCGCCCGTAATAATGATTTCAGTATGAGGATACATCAGCCTATAAAAGATCGAATTGCTGTCCAGTGTAGGGCTTCTGTTTATAAAGCAATAGGTGATAATTTGCTTACTGGGATGAAATTTTAACCACAAGAAATTAATTTCCGAATTGGAACAAAGACTACATTGTGGTGGAGTTTGGTAACCTACGTCACTACGTACCTAAATGGCGAAACCGCGGTGAGAAAAAATATAATGGTACTAATTCGTAGCCAGACAGTTTCAGACCAGCGTGATCTGAGAGGTGTGGGCGCAGGTCTACCTGTTCTTCACTAAGTGCAAAAACAGCTGGTCTATATTTACAGACGTGGACATACGCAGAAGTGCCACTTTTTAGCCCGCGTATATTAGCTACATTTACTCTAAATTCGCTGGTCATTATAAAAAACAAACACAATAAACAGAAACACCAACGATGCTAAGCAAAGCTGGGAAGTGAAAAATTCAGATGTTGGTTAACCGAATCAAATTGTTGTACCTTACGAAAATAAGAAACTGTGCACCAACCAAATTGACACTCACAACCCGCTATCCATCGGTGGTTACATGGACTCAATTATTGTTTTACTGTATGATAGAGTTATATATGCAACTGCGACAGTGTCAACAAATTGATCACATGCGTTGCCTAAGAACTTTTACAAGTTCTCACAAAATAACAGTGCTGATTCATAATCACTCCATTTATTTTGAGTAAAAATTAAGTTGCTCTAACTGTTAAACTTGAAGAGTTACAACTCAAAGTTATACTTTGCTGCTTCTTGGCAGCGATGCACCGATCTTCAGCATTTAACTCAGACTGAAAAAGCGTTGATGAGAGGTTAAGGCATATGCGATTGGCAAAGGTTCAGGCGGTTTGCAGTCGTATATCGCTAAATTTTCTCACAGTGTTTCGCCGTTTTTGTGCCACTTGAACATATTTATTGCTTCCTTCCAGACGTGACTATGCTTTCATACTGTACACTTCTCTCTAACAGTTACCGGAGTATGTCACGGTTTTTCATCCTCCTTTTGTCTAGCCCACCCCACCCTCCTTCTTGGATGGAAGTGATTTCTGTTTTATAGTAGCTTTATGTTTCGCACAAAGTGAGGTGTTTACATGGCCGGGTAGTTGACCCAAAAGCATACTCCCAACCCGGTGGGACGGCCCATTTTTGGCACCTTTGGCGACATCGAATATGTGGTCATTTCAACATAAGTTGTGATGGCACACATACCAAGAATGGAAAGTTTTTTGATTTCAACAATGCAAGCGCCATTCATGGATAGTAGCTGGGTATTTAAATTGATAAAGATATGAAACCATCCAAGAAAACTGAAATTGAACGTTCCGAAAGGTAGTTTCTAATCCAATCCAATCTCTAATCTAATCTAAGCCGTTTCCCGAAAAAACATTTCTCTAACTTTGACAGCCCCTTAGCATCTCTTGATGTTCATAGAACTGAAGTTGCTGTTCGTTCTTCATTTGTGGAGCCTATTGGCATTATACTTGTGTATCCTTAGATTGGATCGGTTTTTGTTAACAGATGCTGTATGAAGACACATAGTAGCTACCATTAAATGGTGGTATGTCTCGGATGCAACGTCTAAACCGTCTGCTTCAAGTAATCGATGTGGTTCGCTGAATTTGGTCGAGACCACCCTATTGAACGAGGCAGTCCTTGTGGTCAAACATTGTGCCTCCAATGACCAGTAGTTTAACGTTACAAAAGCCAATAAATCCACTGCCGTTGTCATTTTCTCTCCCTGAAGCCGTATATTATCATCACATTGCTGAACGTGGTGTGGTTGAGATAAACGACCAATTAAAATTTCTAAAGAAGGTGTTAAGTCTGCTCCAATTGGCTTTCTCGTATTGCCATACGGTTCTTGTAGGAATTTTTGATTTAAATGTTCTCCATTTACAAGCTGTTTTTGTGCCACTTGAACATATTTATTGCTTCCTTCCAGACGTGACTATGCTTTCATACTGTACACTTCTCTCTAACAGTTACCGGAGTATGTCACGGTTTTTCATCCTCCTTTTGTCTAGCCCACCCCACCCTCCTTCTTGGATGGAAGTGATTTCTGTTTTATAGTAGCTTTATGTTTCGCACAAAGTGAGGTGTTTACATGCCCGGGTAGTTGACCCAAAAGCATACTCCCAACCCGGTGGGACGGCCCATTTCTGGCACCTTTCGGGCGAAAGGAGCTGCATAATTTGGAGCAAGTATGAGAGATATGAAAGCAAGAGTTATGAGAGCTATCTATTAAAGGTTCATCGACATCTGTATTTCAACATCATGACTTGCAATTCAGAAGCCTTATTAACCTCATATAAAAATACGTTGAAGTTGCTCATATAAGAAATCAATATGAGCAATGCTGTCTTTCGACGCCATCGTTGATTGTCACTTGAATTCTTCCGCGGGACATTTTTCTTAAAGGTTAGCGAAACCGGTAGACGATGGGTACAACGATGGGGTAAAATAGAATAATTGATGTTTAGTCCTAATTATAAAACTGAATATCGCCAGGTTAACACCGCTTAGTGCCTAACCTAACCGTGCATCACTCAAATATGAATCATAAATGAACTACATGTACCAGGCAACGAATACTTTTACAATCATCTGTCGCACTTACAAATATTATATAAAGAAAGCCACGCAAGCTTTTGTCCTGTACAAATGCAACCTTAACTGACAGATGATTACTGTTACCGCGATTTATACGATTCGTTCTCTGGTGTGTTTTCTGAATTCTGGTCTGGGCACGAATGTCGCATTTTTACGATTTAAATTTTCACTCATGGGCTTTGATGTTCAAGTTCTTTGAGGAATTTAGAAAGGAATTCACTTACTAATAATGGATTTTGAGTAGTTTTGTACAGACAAATAGCAACATTCTCTATTATTAAGTCTTTATTTGACAGTTTTTATGTAAAGCGTGTGCTAAAGGTGAGGACGAATATATTTAAGCCCACACACCTTTGAAGGACTTATGATAAGTCCCTCCAATGAATACTTTTTTTTAATTATTATTTATTAAGATGTTTGGAAAGCATATGTACGATGGCGGTCCCAAAAGTACTTGACCCAACAAAGAAAATACAAACATTTTGGGAAAAAATTTATTTATTTTTCAACATAATCGCCTTTCAGCTCTATACACTTTTCCCAGCGATGTTCAAAAAGTTCGATACCCGTTTTATAATAAGAACTGCCTTACTCCTCAAAATAGCCATTAACTGCCGACATCACTTTTTCATCGTTGGAAAATCTTTGACCACTGAGCGATTTTTTCAAGTTTGGAACAGAAAATAATCCGAGGGGGCGAAATCTGGCGAATAGGGTGCATGAGGTAGCAATTCAAACTTTAATTCATTAATTTTGGCCATTGCAATAACGGATTTGTGAGCTGGTGCATTGTCTTGATGAAACAACACTTTCTTCTTAGCCAAATGCGGCCGTTTTTGCTTGATTTCTTCGCTCAAACGTTGCAATAAGTTCGCATAATACGGGCCGTTGATAGTTTTTCTTTATTCAAGATAGTCAATGAAAATTATCCCACGCGCATCCCAAAAAATAGACGCCATGACCTTTTGAATCCATTGTTTTGATTGTTCTTTTGTTATGAAATGGCGCTAAAATTCTGCTTTGTTGCTGTGAAACTTCGCTAAACACTCAATTGAATCATCTTCACGACACTGTTTTTGCTCGAGTGTGAGCAAACGCGGCACCCATCTTGCACACAGCTATCTCATGTCCAAATTTTCAAATAATGTGCGATGTACCGCACTTTTTGAAATGCCTACAATGTCTGCTAGCTCGCGCACTTTCAGTCGACGATCATACAGTACCGCTTTGTGGATTTTCTTTAGCATTTGTGAAGTCGTGACCTCATTTGGTCGACCACTGCGATCCTCGTCTTGGCAGCTCGTACGGCATCGTTTAAACTCAGCAACCCAAAATTTTACTGTTGTAAACGAAGAAGCACACTCACCCAGAGGAGAATCCAGTTCAGCTTTTATATTGGTTGGGCTGATGTCTTTCAAATAAAAGTATTGTAACACATAACGATGACCAGTTTTCTCCATTTTCACAAATTCACTGACAACGTTCACTATTGATGGCTGCCAAACATATACTCAACAACGTGCGCTTTCAAACTTGAAACATATGTTTTATATAGTGCGTACTTTCCAATACAGATATGAAACCATCCAAGAAAACTGAAATTGAACGTTCCGAAAGGTAGTTTCTAATCCAATCCAATCTCTAATCTAATCTAAGCCGTTTCCCGAAAAAACATTTCTCTAACTTTGACAGCCCCTTAGCATCTCTTGATGTTCATAGAACTGAAGTTGCTGTTCGTTCTTCATTTGTGGAGCCTATTGGCATTATACTTGTGTATCCTTAGATTGGATCGGTTTTTGTTAACAGATGCTGTATGAAGACACATAGTAGCTACCATTAAATGGTGGTATGTCTCGGATGCAACGTCTAAACCGTCTGCTTCAAGTAATCGATGTGGTTCGCTGAATTTGGTCGAGACCACCCTATTGAACGAGGCAGTCCTTGTGGTCAAACATTGTGCCTCCAATGACCAGTAGTTTAACGTTACAAAAGCCAATAAATCCACTGCCTTTGTCATTTCCTCTCCCTGAAGCCGTATATTATCATCACATTGCTGAACGTGGTGTGGTTGAGATAAACGACCAATTAAAATTTCTAAAGAAGGTGTTAAGTCTGCTCCAATTGGCTTTCTCGTATTGCCATACGGTTCTTGTAGGAATTTTTGATTTAAATGTTCTCTTACAAGAAATTAGCTTATTCGACACAATGGTCCGGTGAGCCTAGAGGGGAGAGCACATCAACCATGTACTTATTAGTGTGAGAAGATAAAAACAAGACTATTGTGTTGACGGACTGTCAATGTCTGGTATTCGTGTGGGCCATTTACAAGCTGCCATTACGAGTTATTTTCCGCAGCGAAGTTCTCAACACACCGTCTTTCGGGTGCTGTCTGTCCAGAAGCACCCAGAATTGTGTATATTGAAACCGCCCGTAATAATGATTTCAGTATGAGGATACATCAGCCTATAAAAGATCGAATTGCTGTCCAGTGTAGGGCTTCTGTTTATAAAGCAATAGGTGATAATTTGCTTACGGGGATGAAATTTTAACCACAAGAAATTAATTTCCGAATTGGAACAAAGACTACATTGTGGTGGAGTTTGGTAACCTACGTCACTACGTACCTAAATAGCGAAACCGCGGTGAGAAAAATTATAATGGTACTAGTTCGTAGCCAGACAGTTTCAGACCAGCGTGATCTGAGAGGTGTGGGCGCAGGTCTACCTTTTCTTCACTAAGTGCAAAAACAGCTGGTCTATATTTACAGACGTGGACATACGCAGAAGTGCCACTTTTTAGCCCGCGTATATTAGCTACATCTACTCTAAATTCGCTGGCCATTATGAAAAACAAACACAATAAACACAAACACCAACGATGCTAAGCAAAGCTGGGAAGTGAAAAATTCAGATGTTGGTTAACCGAATCAAATTGTTGTACCTTACGAAAATAAGAAACTGTGCACCAACCAAATTGACACTCACAACCCGCTATCCATCGGTGGTTACATGGACTCAATTATTGTTTTACTGTATGATAGAGTTATATATGCAACTGCGACAGTGTCAAAAAATTGATCACATGCGTTGCCTAAGAACTTTTACAAGTTCTCACAAAATAACAGTGCATTTTCGTTTGCTTTTGCTGTGCTGATTCATAATCACTCCATTTATTTTAAGTAAAAATTAAGTTGCGGTTTTTCATCCTCCTTTTGTCTAGCCCACCCCACCCTCCTTCTTGGATGGAAGTGATTTCTGTTTTATAGTAGCTTTATGTTTCGCACAAAGTGAGGTGTTTACATGCCCGGGTAGTTGACCCAAAAGCATACTCCCAACCCGGTGGGACGGCCCATTTCTGGCACCTTTCGGGCGAAAGGAGCTGCATAATTTGGAGCAAGTATGAGAGATATGAAAGCAAGAGTTATGAGAGCTATCTATTAAAGGTTCATCGACATCTGTATTTCAACATCATGACTTGCAATTCAGAAGCCTTATTAACCTCATATAAAAATACGTTGAAGTTGCTCATATAAGAAATCAATATGAGCAATGCTGTCTTTCGACGCCATCGTTGATTGTCACTTGAATTCTTCCGCGGGACATTTTTCTTAAAGGTTAGCGAAACCGGTAGACGATGGGTACAACGATGGGGTAAAATAGAATAATTGATGTTTAGTCCTAATTATAAAACTGAATATCGCCAGGTTAACACCGCTTAGTGCCTAACCTAACCGTGCATCACTCAAATATGAATCATAAATGAACTACATGTACCAGGCAACGAATACTTTTACAATCATCTGTCGCACTTACAAATATTATATAAAGAAAGCCACGCAAGCTTTTGTCCTGTACAAATGCAACCTTAACTGACAGATGATTACTGTTACCGCGATTTATACGATTCGTTCTCTGGTGTGTTTTCTGAATTCTGGTCTGGGCACGAATGTCGCATTTTTACGATTTAAATTTTCACTCATGGGCTTTGATGTTCAAGTTCTTTGAGGAATTTAGAAAGGAATTCACTTACTAATAATGGATTTTGAGTAGTTTTGTACAGACAAATAGCAACATTCTCTATTATTAAGTCTTTATTTGACAGTTTTTATGTAAAGCGTGTGCTAAAGGTGAGGACGAATATATTTAAGCCCACACACCTTTGAAGGACTTATGATAAGTCCCTCCAATGAATACTTTTTTTTAATTATTATTTATTAAGATGTTTGGAAAGCATATGTACGATGGCGGTCCCAAAAGTACTTGACCCAACAAAGAAAATACAAACATTTTGGGAAAAAATTTATTTATTTTTCAACATAATCGCCTTTCAGCTCTATACACTTTTCCCAGCGATGTTCAAAAAGTTCGATACCCGTTTTATAATAAGAACTGCCTTACTCCTCAAAATAGCCATTAACTGCCGACATCACTTTTTCATCGTTGGAAAATCTTTGACCACTGAGCGATTTTTTCAAGTTTGGAACAGAAAATAATCCGAGGGGGCGAAATCTGGCGAATAGGGTGCATGAGGTAGCAATTCAAACTTTAATTCATTAATTTTGGCCATTGCAATAACGGATTTGTGAGCTGGTGCATTGTCTTGATGAAACAACACTTTCTTCTTAGCCAAATGCGGCCGTTTTTGCTTGATTTCTTCGCTCAAACGTTGCAATAAGTTCGCATAATACGGGCCGTTGATAGTTTTTCTTTATTCAAGATAGTCAATGAAAATTATCCCACGCGCATCCCAAAAAATAGACGCCATGACCTTTTGAATCCATTGTTTTGATTGTTCTTTTGTTATGAAATGGCGCTAAAATTCTGCTTTGTTGCTGTGAAACTTCGCTAAACACTCAATTGAATCATCTTCACGACACTGTTTTTGCTCGAGTGTGAGCAAACGCGGCACCCATCTTGCACACAGCTATCTCATGTCCAAATTTTCAAATAATGTGCGATGTACCGCACTTTTTGAAATGCCTACAATGTCTGCTAGCTCGCGCACTTTCAGTCGACGATCATACAGTACCGCTTTGTGGATTTTCTTTAGCATTTGTGAAGTCGTGACCTCATTTGGTCGACCACTGCGATCCTCGTCTTGGCAGCTCGTACGGCATCGTTTAAACTCAGCAACCCAAAATTTTACTGTTGTAAACGAAGAAGCACACTCACCCAGAGGAGAATCCAGTTCAGCTTTTATATTGGTTGGGCTGATGTCTTTCAAATAAAAGTATTGTAACACATAACGATGACCAGTTTTCTCCATTTTCACAAATTCACTGACAACGTTCACTATTGATGGCTGCCAAACATATACTCAACAACGTGCGCTTTCAAACTTGAAACATATGTTTTATATAGTGCGTACTTTCCAATACAGATATGAAACCATCCAAGAAAACTGAAATTGAACGTTCCGAAAGGTAGTTTCTAATCCAATCCAATCTCTAATCTAATCTAAGCCGTTTCCCGAAAAAACATTTCTCTAACTTTGACAGCCCCTTAGCATCTCTTGATGTTCATAGAACTGAAGTTGCTGTTCGTTCTTCATTTGTGGAGCCTATTGGCATTATACTTGTGTATCCTTAGATTGGATCGGTTTTTGTTAACAGATGCTGTATGAAGACACATAGTAGCTACCATTAAATGGTGGTATGTCTCGGATGCAACGTCTAAACCGTCTGCTTCAAGTAATCGATGTGGTTCGCTGAATTTGGTCGAGACCACCCTATTGAACGAGGCAGTCCTTGTGGTCAAACATTGTGCCTCCAATGACCAGTAGTTTAACGTTACAAAAGCCAATAAATCCACTGCCGTTGTCATTTCCTCTCCCTGAAGCCGTATATTATCATCACATTGCTGAACGTGGTGTGGTTGAGATAAACGACCAATTAAAATTTCTAAAGAAGGTGTTAAGTCTGCTCCAATTGGCTTTCTCGTATTGCCATACGGTTCTTGTAGGAATTTTTGATTTAAATGTTCTCTTACAAGAAATTAGCTTATTCGACACAATGGTCCGGTGAGCCTAGAGGGGAGAGCACATCAACCATGTACTTATTAGTGTGAGAAGATAAGAACAAGACTATTATGTTGACGGACTGTCAATGTCTGGTATTCGTGTGGGCCATTTACAAGCTGCCATTACGAGTTATTTTCCGCAGCGAAGTTCTCAACACACCGTCTTTCGGGTGCTGTCTGTCCAGAAGCACCCAGAATTGTGTATATTGAAACCGCCCGTAATAATGATTTCAGTATGAGGATACATCAGCCTATAAAAGATCGAATTGCTGTCCAGTGTAGGGCTTCTGTTTATAAAGCAATAGGTGATAATTTGCTTACGGGGATGAAATTTTAACCACAAGAAATTAATTTCCGAATTGGAACAAAGACTACATTGTGGTGGAGTTTGGTAACCTACGTCACTACGTACCTAAATAGCGAAACCGCGGTGAGAAAAATTATAATGGTACTAGTTCGTAGCCAGACAGTTTTAGACCAGCGTGATCTGAGAGGTGTGGGCGCAGGTCTACCTTTTCTTCACTAAGTGCAAAAACAGCTGGTCTATATTTACAGACGTGGACATACGCAGAAGTGCCACTTTTTAGCCCGCGTATATTAGCTACATCTACTCTAAATTCGCTGGCCATTATGAAAAACAAACACAATAAACACAAACACCAACGATGCTAAGCAAAGCTGGGAAGTGAAAAATTCAGATGTTGGTTAACCGAATCAAATTGTTGTACCTTACGAAAATAAGAAACTGTGCACCAACCAAATTGACACTCACAACCCGCTATCCATCGGTGGTTACATGGACTCAATTATTGTTTTACTGTATGATAGAGTTATATATGCAACTGCGACAGTGTCAAAAAATTGATCACATGCGTTGCCTAAGAACTTTTACAAGTTCTCACAAAATAACAGTGCATTTTCGTTTGCTTTTGCTGTGCTGATTCATAATCACTCCATTTATTTTGAGTAAAAATTAAGTTGCTCTAAGTGTTAAACTTGAAGAGTTACAACTCAAAGTTATACTTTGCTGCTTCTTGGAAGCGATGCACCGATCTTCAGCATTTAACTCAGACTGAAAAAGCGTTGATGAGAGGTTAAGGCATATGCGATTGGCAAAGGTTCAGGCGGTTTGCAGTCGTATATCGTTAAATTTTCTCACAGTGTTTCGCCGTTTTTGTGCCACTTGAACATATTTATTGCTTCCTTCCAGACGTGACTATGCTTTCATACTGTACACTTCTCTCTAACAGTTACCGGAGTATGTCACGGTTTTTCATCCTCCTTTTGTCTAGCCCACCCCACCCTCCTTCTTGGATGGAAGTGATTTCTGTTTTATAGTAGCTTTATGTTTCGCACAAAGTGAGGTGTTTACATGCCCGGGTAGTTGACCCAAAAGCATACTCCCAACCCGGTGGGACGGCCCATTTCTGGCACCTTTCGGGCGAAAGGAGCTGCATAATTTGGAGCAAGTATGAGAGATATGAAAGCAAGAGTTATGAGAGCTATCTATTAAAGGTTCATCGACATCTGTATTTCAACATCATGACTTGCAATTCAGAAGCCTTATTAACCTCATATAAAAATACGTTGAAGTTGCTCATATAAGAAATCAATATGAGCAATGCTGTCTTTCGACGCCATCGTTGATTGTCACTTGAATTCTTCCGCGGGACATTTTTCTTAAAGGTTAGCGAAACCGGTAGACGATGGGTACAACGATGGGGTAAAATAGAATAATTGATGTTTAGTCCTAATTATAAAACTGAATATCGCCAGGTTAACACCGCTTAGTGCCTAACCTAACCGTGCATCACTCAAATATGAATCATAAATGAACTACATGTACCAGGCAACGAATACTTTTACAATCATCTGTCGCACTTACAAATATTATATAAAGAAAGCCACGCAAGCTTTTGTCCTGTACAAATGCAACCTTAACTGACAGATGATTACTGTTACCGCGATTTATACGATTCGTTCTCTGGTGTGTTTTCTGAATTCTGGTCTGGGCACGAATGTCGCATTTTTACGATTTAAATTTTCACTCATGGGCTTTGATGTTCAAGTTCTTTGAGGAATTTAGAAAGGAATTCACTTACTAATAATGGATTTTGAGTAGTTTTGTACAGACAAATAGCAACATTCTCTATTATTAAGTCTTTATTTGACAGTTTTTATGTAAAGCGTGTGCTAAAGGTGAGGACGAATATATTTAAGCCCACACACCTTTGAAGGACTTATGATAAGTCCCTCCAATGAATACTTTTTTTTAATTATTATTTATTAAGATGTTTGGAAAGCATATGTACGATGGCGGTCCCAAAAGTACTTGACCCAACAAAGAAAATACAAACATTTTGGGAAAAAATTTATTTATTTTTCAACATAATCGCCTTTCAGCTCTATACACTTTTCCCAGCGATGTTCAAAAAGTTCGATACCCGTTTTATAATAAGAACTGCCTTACTCCTCAAAATAGCCATTAACTGCCGACATCACTTTTTCATCGTTGGAAAATCTTTGACCACTGAGCGATTTTTTCAAGTTTGGAACAGAAAATAATCCGAGGGGGCGAAATCTGGCGAATAGGGTGCATGAGGTAGCAATTCAAACTTTAATTCATTAATTTTGGCCATTGCAATAACGGATTTGTGAGCTGGTGCATTGTCTTGATGAAACAACACTTTCTTCTTAGCCAAATGCGGCCGTTTTTGCTTGATTTCTTCGCTCAAACGTTGCAATAAGTTCGCATAATACGGGCCGTTGATAGTTTTTCTTTATTCAAGATAGTCAATGAAAATTATCCCACGCGCATCCCAAAAAATAGACGCCATGACCTTTTGAATCCATTGTTTTGATTGTTCTTTTGTTATGAAATGGCGCTAAAATTCTGCTTTGTTGCTGTGAAACTTCGCTAAACACTCAATTGAATCATCTTCACGACACTGTTTTTGCTCGAGTGTGAGCAAACGCGGCACCCATCTTGCACACAGCTATCTCATGTCCAAATTTTCAAATAATGTGCGATGTACCGCACTTTTTGAAATGCCTACAATGTCTGCTAGCTCGCGCACTTTCAGTCGACGATCATACAGTACCGCTTTGTGGATTTTCTTTAGCATTTGTGAAGTCGTGACCTCATTTGGTCGACCACTGCGATCCTCGTCTTGGCAGCTCGTACGGCATCGTTTAAACTCAGCAACCCAAAATTTTACTGTTGTAAACGAAGAAGCACACTCACCCAGAGGAGAATCCAGTTCAGCTTTTATATTGGTTGGGCTGATGTCTTTCAAATAAAAGTATTGTAACACATAACGATGACCAGTTTTCTCCATTTTCACAAATTCACTGACAACGTTCACTATTGATGGCTGCCAAACATATACTCAACAACGTGCGCTTTCAAACTTGAAACATATGTTTTATATAGTGCGTACTTTCCAATACAGATATGAAACCATCCAAGAAAACTGAAATTGAACGTTCCGAAAGGTAGTTTCTAATCCAATCCAATCTCTAATCTAATCTAAGCCGTTTCCCGAAAAAACATTTCTCTAACTTTGACAGCCCCTTAGCATCTCTTGATGTTCATAGAACTGAAGTTGCTGTTCGTTCTTCATTTGTGGAGCCTATTGGCATTATACTTGTGTATCCTTAGATTGGATCGGTTTTTGTTAACAGATGCTGTATGAATACACATAGTAGCTACCATTAAATGGTGGTATGTCTCGGATGCAACGTCTAAACCGTCTGCTTCAAGTAATCGATGTGGTTCGCTGAATTTGGTCGAGACCACCCTATTGAACGAGGCAGTCCTTGTGGTCAAACATTGTGCCTCCAATGACCAGTAGTTTAACGTTACAAAAGCCAATAAATCCACTGCCGTTGTCATTTCCTCTCCCTGAAGCCGTATATTATCATCACATTGCTGAACGTGGTGTGGTTGAGATAAACGACCAATTAAAATTTCTAAAGAAGGTGTTAAGTCTGCTCCAATTGGCTTTCTCGTATTGCCATACGGTTCTTGTAGGAATTTTTGATTTAAATGTTCTCTTACAAGAAATTAGCTTATTCGACACAATGGTCCGGTGAGCCTAGAGGGGAGAGCACATCAACCATGTACTTATTAGTGTGAGAAGATAAAAACAAGACTATTGTGTTGACGGACTGTCAATGTCTGGTATTCGTGTGGGCCATTTACAAGCTGCCATTACGAGTTATTTTCCGCAGCGAAGTTCTCAACACACCGTCTTTCGGGTGCTGTCTGTCCAGAAGCACCCAGAATTGTGTATATTGAAACCGCCCGTAATAATGATTTCAGTATGAGGATACATCAGCCTATAAAAGATCGAATTGCTGTCCAGTGTAGGGCTTCTGTTTATAAAGCAATAGGTGATAATTTGCTTACGGGGATGAAATTTTAACCACAAGAAATTAATTTCCGAATTGGAACAAAGACTACATTGTGGTGGAGTTTGGTAACCTACGTCACTACGTACCTAAATAGCGAAACCGCGGTGAGAAAAATTATAATGGTACTAGTTCGTAGCCAGACAGTTTCAGACCAGCGTGATCTGAGAGGTGTGGGCGCAGGTCTACCTTTTCTTCACTAAGTGCAAAAACAGCTGGTCTATATTTACAGACGTGGACATACGCAGAAGTGCCACTTTTTAGCCCGCGTATATTAGCTACATCTACTCTAAATTCGCTGGCCATTATGAAAAACAAACACAATAAACACAAACACCAACGATGCTAAGCAAAGCTGGGAAGTGAAAAATTCAGATGTTGGTTAACCGAATCAAATTGTTGTACCTTACGAAAATAAGAAACTGTGCACCAACCAAATTGACACTCACAACCCGCTATCCATCGGTGGTTACATGGACTCAATTATTGTTTTACTGTATGATAGAGTTATATATGCAACTGCGACAGTGTCAAAAAATTGATCACATGCGTTGCCTAAGAACTTTTACAAGTTCTCACAAAATAACAGTGCATTTTCGTTTGCTTTTGCTGTGCTGATTCATAATCACTCCATTTATTTTGAGTAAAAATTAAGTTGCGGTTTTTCATCCTCCTTTTGTCTAGCCCACCCCACCCTCCTTCTTGGATGGAAGTGATTTCTGTTTTATAGTAGCTTTATGTTTCGCACAAAGTGAGGTGTTTACATGCCCGGGTAGTTGACCCAAAAGCATACTCCCAACCCGGTGGGACGGCCCATTTCTGGCACCTTTCGGGCGAAAGGAGCTGCATAATTTGGAGCAAGTATGAGAGATATGAAAGCAAAAGTTATGAGAGCTATCTATTAAAGGTTCATCGACATCTGTATTTCAACATCATGACTTGCAATTCAGAAGCCTTATTAACCTCATATAAAAATACGTTGAAGTTGCTCATATAAGAAATCAATATGAGCAATGCTGTCTTTCGACGTCATCGTTGATTGTCACTTGAATTCTTCCGCGGGACATTTTTCTTAAAGGTTAGCGAAACCGGTAGACGATGGGTACAACGATGGGGTAAAATAGAATAATTGATGTTTAGTCCTAATTATAAAACTGAATATCGCCAGGTTAACACCGCTTAGTGCCTAACCTAACCGTGCATCACTCAAATATGAATCATAAATGAACTACATGTACCAGGCAACGAATACTTTTACAATCATCTGTCGCACTTACAAATATTATATAAAGAAAGCCACGCAAGCTTTTGTCCTGTACAAATGCAACCTTAACTGACAGATGATTACTGTTACCGCGATTTATACGATTCGTTCTCTGGTGTGTTTTCTGAATTCTGGTCTGGGCACGAATGTCGCATTTTTACGATTTAAATTTTCACTCATGGGCTTTGATGTTCAAGTTCTTTGAGGAATTTAGAAAGGAATTCACTTACTAATAATGGATTTTGAGTAGTTTTGTACAGACAAATAGCAACATTCTCTATTATTAAGTCTTTATTTGACAGTTTTTATGTAAAGCGTGTGCTAAAGGTGAGGACGAATATATTTAAGCCCACACACCTTTGAAGGACTTATGATAAGTCCCTCCAATGAATACTTTTTTTTAATTATTATTTATTAAGATGTTTGGAAAGCATATGTACGATGGCGGTCCCAAAAGTACTTGACCCAACAAAGAAAATACAAACATTTTGGGAAAAAATTTATTTATTTTTCAACATAATCGCCTTTCAGCTCTATACACTTTTCCCAGCGATGTTCAAAAAGTTCGATACCCGTTTTATAATAAGAACTGCCTTACTCCTCAAAATAGCCATTAACTGCCGACATCACTTTTTCATCGTTGGAAAATCTTTGACCACTGAGCGATTTTTTCAAGTTTGGAACAGAAAATAATCCGAGGGGGCGAAATCTGGCGAATAGGGTGCATGAGGTAGCAATTCAAACTTTAATTCATTAATTTTGGCCATTGCAATAACGGATTTGTGAGCTGGTGCATTGTCTTGATGAAACAACACTTTCTTCTTAGCCAAATGCGGCCGTTTTTGCTTGATTTCTTCGCTCAAACGTTGCAATAAGTTCGCATAATACGGGCCGTTGATAGTTTTTCTTTATTCAAGATAGTCAATGAAAATTATCCCACGCGCATCCCAAAAAATAGACGCCATGACCTTTTGAATCCATTGTTTTGATTGTTCTTTTGTTATGAAATGGCGCTAAAATTCTGCTTTGTTGCTGTGAAACTTCGCTAAACACTCAATTGAATCATCTTCACGACACTGTTTTTGCTCGAGTGTGAGCAAACGCGGCACCCATCTTGCACACAGCTATCTCATGTCCAAATTTTCAAATAATGTGCGATGTACCGCACTTTTTGAAATGCCTACAATGTCTGCTAGCTCGCGCACTTTCAGTCGACGATCATACAGTACCGCTTTGTGGATTTTCTTTAGCATTTGTGAAGTCGTGACCTCATTTGGTCGACCACTGCGATCCTCGTCTTGGCAGCTCGTACGGCATCGTTTAAACTCAGCAACCCAAAATTTTACTGTTGTAAACGAAGAAGCACACTCACCCAGAGGAGAATCCAGTTCAGCTTTTATATTGGTTGGGCTGATGTCTTTCAAATAAAAGTATTGTAACACATAACGATGACCAGTTTTCTCCATTTTCACAAATTCACTGACAACGTTCACTATTGATGGCTGCCAAACATATACTCAACAACGTGCGCTTTCAAACTTGAAACATATGTTTTATATAGTGCGTACTTTCCAATACAGCCTACCGCCATGTCTTGGTCAGGCCGAGTACTTCTGGGACCGCTCTAATATATGTCTCTGCTGTAGAAAAAAATGAAAATGTCCATTAGTTTTGAATTTTCTTTTCAAATCTTACAAAGTTAAACATTTTTTTTTTTTTCATTTCATAATTCTGCGTTTAAATATATAAATAAAATATTCTAATTTATAATTATTTACGGAACCTGGTAGTTGATGATTGCAAATTCGGCGAACCTTTAATCCAGTTTCTGAAAAATTGAAAGTTTTAATTGAAGGTTGCAGATTATTATTAATAATAATAAAAAAAATATTGAAACCTTTATTCTCACATCTCGCATCTAAATACAATAAATCAATCACCATGGAATTCCATTTAACTTGAAAGATTTTTAGCAAAGTATCGACTAAACTAGTCTATGGTAAATTTGGGTATTGATTTATGAATAATCGGTTTAAAATTCCATTTATAGCTCAACGAATTGCGACTGACTGTTGACTGCGAACAAATCATTTTTAGTACATTTAGAGACTGTCACGTGACATTTTACTATTCCTAAAGCACAGAACTTAATTTATCTTTGAATTAATATAAAAAAACTCAAATTTAATGATTTGCTTATTTCTCTGCGAATTAGCGAATGCTCTTTGCGAACTGTCAAATTTTACTCACATTGCACAAATGTGGAGTTAACTGTAAAATAGTTAAATGCCGACAGTGGGATCAAACATAGACGCGTATCTTTAATGGTGAATTTCACCACACTTAATGTTGGAAAACTGTTTAAAATCAATAAAGAAATTAGGAGAGAGAGAATTATATTGGTTTTCTAAGTTGTTTTACATCATTGGAGTAAAAACAAAACAGAACTGTTGTTAGTTTCTTAAACTTTAATGCTTTATCGGCATAAAATACGTAATAAATTTATTGGAACATGCGTTGGAAAGCTACTGTCATTGTATATCATTTCAGTATGTCATTCATTTGAAGCGTAAACAACAATAATTTTTTTTTAATCAAATATGTCAAACTTTGTGCCTGAAAAAGTGTTTTTGCGGGGAGTTCTTCATTACTTTAATATGAAGAAAACTGCTGCCGAAAGTCGTCGTATTTTGGTGGAAGTTTATGGTGAACATGCGCCAGATGAGCGAACGTGCCAAAAGTGGTTTGCACGATTTAAAAAAAGTTTGAAGATGAAGAACTGAAAGCATTACTCTATGAAGATTGTTACTAAACACAAGAATAGCTCGCAGAATCTTTCGGTGTCACTCAAGCAGCCATTTCAAAACGTTTAAAAGCAACTGGATATATTCAAAAGTAAGGAAATTGGGTTCCACATGAACTCAAGCCGAGAGACGTCGAAAGGCGGTTTTGCATGTCCGAAATGCTGCTGGAACGCCACAAAAGGAAACCATTTTTGCATCGGATTGTTACTATTGATGAAAAATGGATTCATTACGACAACCCCAAGCGGAAAAAATCATAATTATGAACTGCTAAAACCGGGTGCAACCTTCAATGGACAACGCTACCGAACACAATTAATCCGTTTGAAGGAAGCAGTAGCCGAAAAACCCCCGGAATATGCGACCAGACAGGAAGGAATAACTTTCCATCATGACAACGCTAGGCCCCACGTTGCTATTTCGGTTAAGAACTATTTGGAAAACAGTGGATGGGAAGTCTTACCCCACCCGCCTTATAGCCCAGACCTTGCCCCATCTGACTACCATTTGTTCGGGTCGATGCAGAACGCCCTCACTGAAATACGGTTCACATCAGAGCAGAATATCAAAAATTGGCTTGATTCATTCTTGGCTGTCAAGCCGGCGCAGTTCTTTTGGGATTGGATCCACAAATTGCCAGAAAGATGGGAAAAGGTCATAGTTTCAGATGGGCAATAATTTAAATAATACTATTGTACATGTTTTTCTTAAATAAACGTTCAAATTTTGAAAAAAAAAAACGGACGAATTAAAATATATACCCAATAATAACACCGCTCCAGGGTCTAAAAATTAAGATGCAAGATATCATTTAGTTCTATCATATTTTTATTTTACTGCTCTCAATTTTATAATAATTTTTGGTTTAGTTTTACAACTTTGTAAACACATTATTATTAAATTAAATAAAATAAATTTTCTGTTTTTATTTCATTGCTATTTCTTCATTTATTAAAAATCTGTTAAAAACTATTTTTATTTTACAGTAACACAACTCAATCTGTGCAAATTGATCATCACGGTCTTCAAAATTGCTTGTTTCTAAGCGATTTTAAAAGACGTTGTTACGATGGGTGCCTTGGATTGCCTTCTGAAAGTGGACCCCATCTTATCACAGAATCTTCGGTTGAATTAGCCGTAGCTGGATGTATCCCGCCTTCAGAAACGAAGGATGAACTAAACAGTTAGCCAATTTTGTACTCCGTAGCAAAATGACACTTGTTATAAGTTACTTTTACCAAATAACTTTTTAATCACATACCTGCATATAATTTATATATTTTCACATAAATATGTATAAATATCTACATAAATGCATAAATTGAATTTAGATTTAATATCATTTTCTTCTTATTTTTTTTTTTAATTCGGTGTCATGTGTAAATAATGTATAAAAACATAAAAGGAAAATAAATAAATTCCATTCAAGGAAATTCGTTTAACTTTTTGTATTTAAAAGTCTACCTAGTTTAATTTTTTTGTTTTTATTTATTGTTTTTAAACGGACTATGATAAAATTTAAATGTTTATTTATATAGAAATAGTTCTCTTGCATTCATTGTAATTTCTTTTTTGTATAATTTGATCCTTTATAGATTATATGGTAATGGTAATAATTTTAGTAATCAACAAATGTTATTTGTGCCGAAATTCCAAAGCCCATCGTACAGCCGCAATTTTATATTTCTAACCACAAAAAGGGTAATTAAAAAACGATGCAATTATATTTTTTTATGTTTAGGATAAAATGGAAAACAAGAACATATTTCAACATAGCATATTATGTTATGTAGTATATGGTATAAAATAAAATCAAAATACTGCTGTTCTAGCTTGCGTACAGCTAAAAAATTTAGAAGAAAAACAAAAACTCAAATAAAAAACAAAAATATTATCAAATAACTTACAATATTATCGCTACCATGTACGATATCTTTTCATTTTAAGCACCACTGCACCGGTTAGACATGAAGTTGACTAAATTTTCGGTGAAGGACGTTTGAATCCTATTCCTTGTCTGCAGAAGATTGGTCTTTAAAATTAATTATATTACATTATGTTGAGTTCAAAATACAAATTCATTACAAGTATAAAAAAAACATTTTCTTAACATTTTTTAAAAAAAATTGGTTTCAGAAGGTTGTTTAAATTTGTTGCAAGCTCGTTAAATATTGCCGGAACAGCAACTGCATACTTTCTACGTCCATATTCGTTCCAGAATCTTGGAACCAAAAACTTATTTTGTTGTCGTCTACATGTGTTAACTGCTTGTTGGGTTGGTAGCTTATAGGTGTTATTATCTTTGAATGTTGATAGTATGTCCATCTTATACAATTGTTCTATAGTGAGGAGTTGTCTTATGTCATTACCATGATGTCGTTCTGACTTCTTAACTATTTTTTGTATGCTGGCATGCAATGGGTTTAGGCTCTGGAGCTGCTGCGTGTTGCCCCACGCTAGGATGCCGTACTTCAGGTGAAACTCCACTAGGCTATAATAGCATTGTTGAAGAACATCTGCTGGACATCGATAGCTGAGATGGAAAAGAGCGGCAGCGGATCCCCTGAGTTTTTTTTTATTAGTGCCTCAACATGATAGCTCCACTCAAAATTGTAGTCGACGGTGACTCCTAAATATTTGTATATAGATATATTATCCAGGATCGTCGAGCAGTTGTCATCAACTCGAATAAGTTGATGACTGTTTACCTTATGTAGGCAATCATAACCATGCATTTTATTAAGATTTTGTGTTTTAGAATGTGCGGAGGACGTATGTGCATTACTTTAGTTTTTTTTGCATTTATGATCAGGCCGTTGTCGTGACACCATGTTGTGACTATATCAAACTTCTTCTGCAAAATTTTTTCAGCTGCTTCAACGTCCTTGTGGTTAACGATAATTGCCGTTTCGTCTGCAATTGCGTAAACTGTGCTTTTGTTAAGAGCTGCAAGCATATCGTTCATGTATATGATAAAGATTAACGGTCCTAATTTGGATTCTTGTGGAATTCCATACTTTGAAGATTTTTCTTTGCTTAGGCTTTGTTTAATTTTGACTTTATATTTGCAGTTTTTTAGGTAGTCCTCAAACCATGACAAAAGTGGTCCTCTTATGCCCGTTTTTTCCATCTGTTTTAGAATATTTTTATGGCATAGCATATCAAAGGTTTTCTTAAAATCGATAAAAAGTACTATGGTGCTATGGATTTTTTTTTGATTTTGGTTAATTTGGTTTGAAAAATCACCGATCAACCGATTTATACTTTTTTTCTGTCTGAAGCCGAACTGATTTTTTGACAATATATTATACTTATCTAAATGTTCAATAAGTCTTTTGAATACCACCTCTTTGAGAAATTTATCCGTTATCGATAGAATTGAAATCGGACGGTAGTTCCCGATATCGTTTTTCGGGCCACCCTTGTATATCGGTCGAATGACGGATATTTTAAGTCTTTCGGGGACCTTTGTTCCAGATTCAAGTTTATAAGTTTTGCTAAAACCGGAGCCAGAATCTCAGCATTATTTCTTAAGACCTTTGATTGTATACCATCTTCACCTGCTGATTTGTTGTCTTTAAGTAATTTAAGAATTTTCTGTACTTCTTCAGTACTAACTTCATTCATATACATTGATGGCTGGACACTGCTGGATGGACCCGAGTTAGATTTATGTTCGCATATATGGATAGTATTTGTTATGTCTAAAAAAAAATGTTGTGCAAAATGATTTGCGAGATTATCATACTCGTTTGTAGCAAAGTTTTTAGCCAACAGATCATCCAGATTTATGAGTGTTTTGCCAAGTATTGAATTGATGATCTTCCATGTCTCCTTTGGATTGTTTTTTGAATTTAAGAATTGTTGCTTGAAATAATTCATTTTAGTACTATCTATCTTTTTATTCATGTGGTTGCGAAACGCTTTATATTCTTTTTCATAACCTTGGTTTCTCCTATTCTTTTTATATCTTCTATATAAACGATCTCTTTCTTGACATTCATTCCTTAGATATGCGGTTATCCAATTATGCTCATTAGATCTTTTTTTTGATTTTTCTGAAATACGTCGTTGACTTTGCCATTCTTTTAAAACATTCTCTAAAGATATTGTACAAATCGTTTACGTCTGTCAGATCAATCAACTGTTGCCAGTTAAATTGTTCAATTTGCCGTGACAACTCATAACTACTAATATAACTGAACATTTTAGGAGCGTTTCTTTCTTCTTTCTCATCAGATTTAATAGTTGCGCAGTATATGCCAAAGTGGTCAGAGCAATATAATTCTACTACGGCGGATATAATATCCATGCGTTTAGTGCGAATTAAACAGTGATCAATTAATGTTTTTGTGTTTCGGGATAAGTTGACACGCGTAACCGATTTAATTGTATTTATAAATCCTCTTGATGCTATCAATGTAAGGTATCTGCTCATATTAGGATGATATACATCATTTGCATCAATGTTGACATCACCAATTATTACCAAAGTTTGCATTATATCTATTTTGTCAATGTTTTGTCCTAATTCATCTATAAATTCATTTACATTAAGTCTAGGCGGTCTGTATATAGCAAATATTGTAGCTTCAATCTGTCCTCCTTTAAATGGTTATTGTAACACATTCATAGTACACATAATTCATATTTATTTTTGTGTATTCTATATCATCTTTTATGAAAATCATTAAGACGCCACCTTCTTTATCAGTTCTATTATAGGCTAATGGTTCATGAAATCCAGTAATTATATAGAATGAGTTCTCAATTTTTGTTTATATTTATTTCAGAGAGCACTATTACATAAATTTTTCCAATAAATTCCTTCATTTCTTTAAGGCATTCTAAATTTTAAATTTAATATCTACGAATTCATTCATAAATTCCTTCGTTTAGTTCATCCATTGTATTTGTTAATTTTTTGACGCGACTGTAGTACAAACAAAAATTGCTGTTTAAACAATTTTTTCAACATCAATTTCAACAGTTGAATTGTTTTCTACAACAGCATCTCCGACATTTTCCCTCGCGAGAACTTTGTTGTGTCTCATCCACACATACTTCCAGTTAACCATTCTTGCTTTCGTTTTGGTAAACCAGAGTAATTTTTTGAAGTGTGCTGATAACTCATTATTAATGCATATGTTTTGCTTTGCGTACATAGGATTTGTGTCTCTGTTACATTTTTACATATTTCTTCGTACGTTAATGTTCTCTTGGTTTTGGCCTTTTCTATCATCGCAACTTTTGTTTGCTTTCTTGTGAAGCAAACCGAGAGATTTTTTAACTCTCTATTTTTCCTATCTGTGAACGTAGAAATTTCCTCGATATCATTTTCATTGATTTCCAGATTTAAGGTTTTGCCTATTGCAATTATGTTACAATGTCGTGTGCGTTCTTGTTAGGTTTCATTGGAACGCATTTAACTTCCATATTTTTGTCAAGTTGCTTCTGTTCAAGTGTGTTTAGTTTTGCTTGTAATGTATTTATCAATAAGTCTTTTTGTTCGTTTTGTTTCTTGTATTCTTTGATTTCGTTCATTAAACTTTGTATTAGTTCTGTGTTTTTTGTTAGAACGGAATTTAGATCATTATATTTTGCGCTTGTGAATTCCACTGCTTTCGCATATTCCTCCAGCATAACTTTGATTTCCTTTATCTCCGCATGCGTTTTCTGTTGGAGATCAATATCACCACTTGAAATTAAAGTTGCGGTGGTGGAGTCTTTATTTTTCGGAGAGTCGGCCGATCTGCACCGCTTAGCATGCTGACTTTCTGCTTGCAATGAGGGTAGTGGTTTCTCTTTTCCCCTGCAAACAGTGCATTCCCTTGCTTTCTTCGAGGCTGCTGACAATTTTCTCCATGGATTGTGAGAAAAAGAGGAACATTCATAGTGGTAGCTACCCTTATATTTCCCGCAGGTTACAAATTCACCATCCATGGGCAGCGAGTCGTATCATCGCCAACAGTTTTCCATTGTTATAAAATGTATGTATATGAATATTTTGGTGGAATAATAAAAATTCAATGCGTTAAGACAATACTTGCTTAAAGGCTAATTTACCAAAATCAGAATTTCACAGCTTCAGCCAGAACTACGTATTCTATAAATAACAATATTTATACTTTATAAAATTGTTGTAAAAAACGAATTTACTAAGGAGCAACTATAAAAACACGTCTAATCGTTTTAAGAACTCAACACATAAATTTGAAAGTGAACTTAAATTCTTTATTATCGGTTAAAAGAACAATTCATGGCATTTACTTTTCGAAAATCATATCATGTAAATGTTGACCACGTTACGTCTGAGGTGGTCCATTCGGAAGGCTCAATTTTATCTACTCGTTCGAGCATAGCGATTGGTATCTCGGGGATAACACGGGTAATGTTGACTTCCAAACCGTAAATCGTAGCTGGCTTATTCCTGAAGACCTGAGACATTACATATCCCTAGAGAAAATAATCCAGAGATTTGATATCGCACGATTTAAGCGGCCAATTTACCAAAATGATTTCCCAGCAATTCCATTGTTTCACGCGCTTGTATGTTGCTGTCTTGTTGTCACCAGAGCTCAAAAAGCTTCAGGAAGAACATGGTACTCTTGGTACTCTTCGGGTTACTTATCAGCCCAAATACGTCAATTTTGTTTATTAACGTATCCATTGATACATTATTGAACAAAATTTCACGATAAAACACCACATTTTCATTGAGTTTTTCCAGAGCCCATTCACAATAATATAATGCAAATCTAAGTCTCCTGGGTTCAATTCTAGCACAAGTTGAATTTTGTACGCTTTTAGGCCGAGATCCTCACGTAAAATACGCCAAGTTGTCAATTAAGCTAAGCCAAGCTGCTGAGAACGACGACGAATCGATTCGGCATAGTCTTCGCGTACACTCTCAGCTACAGCTGCTATCGTCTTCACTACGTGCTGGAAGTTTACATCAACTTATGTAAACTGGAACTCAAATTTGCGAATGGTATTGAAAATATTGGTTTCAGCAGGTCGATTATGCGCTGTGGTGTGAATATATCCATGATGACTTGCCAAACGATACTGCATAAAAATGATAAAGCAGTTTGATAGAAGTCACGCGTGATCTGTCAAAAAAGCCTATTGAAAATCAAACCTCACAATGAATCACTCAATATAAAACGTGTCAAAGGGTACAAGTACGGGCGTGGAACAGAAGTAAAGTCGGTTCTTAAGTTTAACTTTAAAAGTGAAATAGGAGAAGTGATCAAGTGGCTTAAGTAAAAGATAAAGTAAAATTAAAGTAATTGAGAAAAGTGGTTGAGAAAAGCGATTGAATTATAAATTGTAGTTGTATTGCATAAAGCGATTCTGTTGACAGAAATTAAGTTCAATTATTGAACCCACACAAACATTTTATATGAATATCAGAAGTAAAATATGACTTATTGTGTGTAAAAAAAAGTTGTGTTTTTGTGATTGTTTTAAAGCTATAATTGGTCGAAAAATATTGCAGTAGACCATCGTCTAACCCAAATCCGAGTTGAATAAGAGAATTGATGCTCACACTTTAGGAAGCTTCAACAACGAGGCACATAATCCAGACACATTCTCCTTTGACGTTGACCATAATGAAGCAATTTAGTTTGAACACAGACGTCATGACGTATGTAAACTTGTTCTCTATCATATTTTAAGTACAATTCGGTTCGAATATTTCAATGCAATCTACAATTACCAGGATGATTACTGTTACCGCGATTTATACGATTCGTTCTCTGGTGTGTTTTCTGAATTCTGGTCTGGGCACGAATGTCGCATTTTTACGATTTAAATTTTCACTCATGGGCTTTGATGTTCAAGTTCTTTGAGGAATTTAGAAAGGAATTCACTTACTAATAATGGATTTTGAGTAGTTTTGTACAGACAAATAGCAACATTCTCTATTATTAAGTCTTTATTTGACAGTTTTTATGTAAAGCGTGTGCTAAAGGTGAGGACGAATATATTTAAGCCCACACACCTTTGAAGGACTTATGATAAGTCCCTCCAATGAATACTTTTTTTTAATTATTATTTATTAAGATGTTTGGAAAGCATATGTACGATGGCGGTCCCAAAAGTACTTGACCCAACAAAGAAAATACAAACATTTTGGGAAAAAATTTATTTATTTTTCAACATAATCGCCTTTCAGCTCTATACACTTTTCCCAGCGATGTTCAAAAAGTTCGATACCCGTTTTATAATAAGAACTGCCTTACTCCTCAAAATAGCCATTAACTGCCGACATCACTTTTTCATCGTTGGATGAAAATCTTTGACCACTGAGCGATTTTTTCAAGTTTGAAACAGAAAATAATCCGAGGGGGCGAAATCTGGCGAATAGGGTGCATGAGGTAGCAATTCAAACTTTAATTCATTAATTTTGGCCATTGCAATAACGGATTTGTGAGCTGGTGCATTGTCTTGATGAAACAACACTTTCTTCTTAGCCAAATGCGGCCGTTTTTGCTTGATTTCTTCGCTCAAACGTTGCAATAAGTTCGCATAATACGGGCCGTTGATAGTTTTTCTTTATTCAAGATAGTCAATGAAAATTATCCCACGCGCATCCCAAAAAATAGACGCCATGACCTTTTGAATCCATTGTTTTGATTGTTCTTTTGTTATGAAATGGCGCTAAAATTCTGCTTTGTTGCTGTGAAACTTCGCTAAACACTCAATTGAATCATCTTCACGACACTGTTTTTGCTCGAGTGTGAGCAAACGCGGCACCCATCTTGCACACAGCTATCTCATGTCCAAATTTTCAAATAATGTGCGATGTACCGCACTTTTTGAAATGCCTACAATGTCTGCTAGCTCGCGCACTTTCAGTCGACGATCATACAGTACCGCTTTGTGGATTTTCTTTAGCATTTGTGAAGTCGTGACCTCATTTGGTCGACCACTGCGATCCTCGTCTTGGCAGCTCGTACGGCATCGTTTAAACTCAGCAACCCAAAATTTTACTGTTGTAAACGAAGAAGCACACTCACCCAGAGGAGAATCCAGTTCAGCTTTTATATTGGTTGGGCTGATGTCTTTCAAATAAAAGTATTGTAACACATAACGATGACCAGTTTTCTCCATTTTCACAAATTCACTGACAACGTTCACTATTGATGGCTGCCAAACATATACTCAACAACGTGCGCTTTCAAACTTGAAACATATGTTTTATATAGTGCGTACTTTCCAATACAGCCTACCGCCATGTCTTGGTCAGGCCGAGTACTTCTGGGACCGCTCTAATATATGTCTCTGCTGTAGAAAAAAATGAAAATGTCCATTAGTTTTGAATTTTCTTTTCAAATCTTACAAAGTTAAACATTTTTTTTTTTTCATTTCATAATTCTGCGTTTAAATATATAAATAAAATATTCTAATTTATAATTATTTACGGAACCTGGTAGTTGATGATTGCAAATTCGGCGAACCTTTAATCCAGTTTCTGAAAAATTGAAAGTTTTAATTGAAGGTTGCAGATTATTATTAATAATAATAAAAAAAATATTGAAACCTTTATTCTCACATCTCGCATCTAAATACAATAAATCAATCACCATGGAATTCCATTTAACTTGAAAGATTTTTAGCAAAGTATCGACTAAACTAGTCTATGGTAAATTTGGGTATTGATTTATGAATAATCGGTTTAAAATTCCATTTATAGCTCAACGAATTGCGACTGACTGTTGACTGCGAACAAATCATTTTTAGTACATTTAGAGACTGTCACGTGACATTTTACTATTCCTAAAGCACAGAACTTAATTTATCTTTGAATTAATATAAAAAAACTCAAATTTAATGATTTGCTTATTTCTCTGCGAATTAGCGAATGCTCTTTGCGAACTGTCAAATTTTACTCACATTGCACAAATGTGGAGTTAACTGTAAAATAGTTAAATGCCGACAGTGGGATCAAACATAGACGCGTATCTTTAATGGTGAATTTCACCACACTTAATGTTGGAAAACTGTTTAAAATCAATAAAGAAATTAGGAGAGAGAGAATTATATTGGTTTTCTAAGTTGTTTTACATCATTGGAGTAAAAACAAAACAGAACTGTTGTTAGTTTCTTAAACTTTAATGCTTTATCGGCATAAAATACGTAATAAATTTATTGGAACATGCGTTGGAAAGCTACTGTCATTGTATATCATTTCAGTATGTCATTCATTTGAAGCGTAAACAACAATAATTTTTTTTTAATCAAATATGTCAAACTTTGTGCCTGAAAAAGTGTTTTTGCGGGGAGTTCTTCATTACTTTAATATGAAGAAAACTGCTGCCGAAAGTCGTCGTATTTTGGTGGAAGTTTATGGTGAACATGCGCCAGATGAGCGAACGTGCCAAAAGTGGTTTGCACGATTTAAAAAAAGTTTGAAGATGAAGAACTGAAAGCATTACTCTATGAAGATTGTTACTAAACACAAGAATAGCTCGCAGAATCTTTCGGTGTCACTCAAGCAGCCATTTCAAAACGTTTAAAAGCAACTGGATATATTCAAAAGTAAGGAAATTGGGTTCCACATGAACTCAAGCCGAGAGACGTCGAAAGGCGGTTTTGCATGTCCGAAATGCTGCTGGAACGCCACAAAAGGAAACCATTTTTGCATCGGATTGTTACTATTGATGAAAAATGGATTCATTACGACAACCCCAAGCGGAAAAAATCATAATTATGAACTGCTAAAACCGGGTGCAACCTTCAATGGACAACGCTACCGAACACAATTAATCCGTTTGAAGGAAGCAGTAGCCGAAAAACCCCCGGAATATGCGACCAGACAGGAAGGAATAACTTTCCATCATGACAACGCTAGGCCCCACGTTGCTATTTCGGTTAAGAACTATTTGGAAAACAGTGGATGGGAAGTCTTACCCCACCCGCCTTATAGCCCAGACCTTGCCCCATCTGACTACCATTTGTTCGGGTCGATGCAGAACGCCCTCACTGAAATACGGTTCACATCAGAGCAGAATATCAAAAATTGGCTTGATTCATTCTTGGCTGTCAAGCCGGCGCAGTTCTTTTGGGATTGGATCCACAAATTGCCAGAAAGATGGGAAAAGGTCATAGTTTCAGATGGGCAATAATTTAAATAATACTATTGTACATGTTTTTCTTAAATAAACGTTCAAATTTTGAAAAAAAAAAACGGACGAATTAAAATATATACCCAATAATAACACCGCTCCAGGGTCTAAAAATTAAGATGCAAGATATCATTTAGTTCTATCATATTTTTATTTTACTGCTCTCAATTTTATAATAATTTTTGGTTTAGTTTTACAACTTTGTAAACACATTATTATTAAATTAAATAAAATAAATTTTCTGTTTTTATTTCATTGCTATTTCTTCATTTATTAAAAATCTGTTAAAAACTATTTTTATTTTACAGTAACACAACTCAATCTGTGCAAATTGATCATCACGGTCTTCAAAATTGCTTGTTTCTAAGCGATTTTAAAAGACGTTGTTACGATGGGTGCCTTGGATTGCCTTCTGAAAGTGGACCCCATCTTATCACAGAATCTTCGGTTGAATTAGCCGTAGCTGGATGTATCCCGCCTTCAGAAACGAAGGATGAACTAAACAGTTAGCCAATTTTGTACTCCGTAGCAAAATGACACTTGTTATAAGTTACTTTTACCAAATAACTTTTTAATCACATACCTGCATATAATTTATATATTTTCACATAAATATGTATAAATATCTACATAAATGCATAAATTGAATTTAGATTTAATATCATTTTCTTCTTATTTTTTTTTTTAATTCGGTGTCATGTGTAAATAATGTATAAAAACATAAAAGGAAAATAAATAAATTCCATTCAAGGAAATTCGTTTAACTTTTTGTATTTAAAAGTCTACCTAGTTTAATTTTTTTGTTTTTATTTATTGTTTTTAAACGGACTATGATAAAATTTAAATGTTTATTTATATAGAAATAGTTCTCTTGCATTCATTGTAATTTCTTTTTTGTATAATTTGATCCTTTATAGATTATATGGTAATGGTAATAATTTTAGTAATCAACAAATGTTATTTGTGCCGAAATTCCAAAGCCCATCGTACAGCCGCAATTTTATATTTCTAACCACAAAAAGGGTAATTAAAAAACGATGCAATTATATTTTTTTATGTTTAGGATAAAATGGAAAACAAGAACATATTTCAACATAGCATATTATGTTATGTAGTATATGGTATAAAATAAAATCAAAATACTGCTGTTCTAGCTTGCGTACAGCTAAAAAATTTAGAAGAAAAACAAAAACTCAAATAAAAAACAAAAATATTATCAAATAACTTACAATATTATCGCTACCATGTACGATATCTTTTCATTTTAAGCACCACTGCACCGGTTAGACATGAAGTTGACTAAATTTTCGGTGAAGGACGTTTGAATCCTATTCCTTGTCTGCAGAAGATTGGTCTTTAAAATTAATTATATTACATTATGTTGAGTTCAAAATACAAATTCATTACAAGTATAAAAAAAACATTTTCTTAACATTTTTTAAAAAAATTGGTTTCAGAAGGTTGTTTAAATTTGTTGCAAGCTCGTTAAATATTGCCGGAACAGCAACTGCATACTTTCTACGTCCATATTCGTTCCAGAATCTTGGAACCAAAAACTTATTTTGTTGTCGTCTACATGTGTTAACTGCTTGTTGGGTTGGTAGCTTATAGGTGTTATTATCTTTGAATGTTGATAGTATGTCCATCTTATACAATTGTTCTATAGTGAGGAGTTGTCTTATGTCATTACCATGATGTCGTTCTGACTTCTTAACTATTTTTTGTATGCTGGCATGCAATGGGTTTAGGCTCTGGAGCTGCTGCGTGTTGCCCCACGCTAGGATGCCGTACTTCAGGTGAAACTCCACTAGGCTATAATAGCATTGTTGAAGAACATCTGCTGGACATCGATAGCTGAGATGGAAAAGAGCGGCAGCGGATCCCCTGAGTTTTTTTTTATTAGTGCCTCAACATGATAGCTCCACTCAAAATTGTAGTCGACGGTGACTCCTAAATATTTGTATATAGATATATTATCCAGGATCGTCGAGCAGTTGTCATCAACTCGAATAAGTCGATGACTGTTTACCTTATGTAGGCAATCATAACCATGCATTTTATTAAGATTTTGTGTTTTAGAATGTGCGGAGGACGTATGTGCATTACTTTAGTTTTTTTTGCATTTATGATCAGGCCGTTGTCGTGACACCATGTTGTGACTATATCAAACTTCTTCTGCAAAATTTTTTCAGCTGCTTCAACGTCCTTGTGGTTAACGATAATTGCCGTTTCGTCTGCAATTGCGTAAACTGTGCTTTTGTTAAGAGCTGCAAGCATATCGTTCATGTATATGATAAAGATTAACGGTCCTAATTTGGATTCTTGTGGAATTCCATACTTTGAAGATTTTTCTTTGCTTAGGCTTTGTTTAATTTTGACTTTATATTTGCAGTTTTTTAGGTAGTCCTCAAACCATGACAAAAGTGGTCCTCTTATGCCCGTTTTTTCCATCTGTTTTAGAATATTTTTATGGCATAGCATATCAAAGGTTTTCTTAAAATCGATAAAAAGTACTATGGTGCTATGGATTTTTTTTTGATTTTGGTTAATTTGGTTTGAAAAATCACCGATCAACCGATTTATACTTTTTTTCTGTCTGAAGCCGAACTGATTTTTTGACAATATATTATACTTATCTAAATGTTCAATAAGTCTTTTGAATACCACCTCTTTGAGAAATTTATCCGTTATCGATAGAATTGAAATCGGACGGTAGTTCCCGATATCGTTTTTCGGGCCACCCTTGTATATCGGTCGAATGACGGATATTTTAAGTCTTTCGGGGACCTTTGTTCCAGATTCAAGTTTATAAGTTTTGCTAAAACCGGAGCCAGAATCTCAGCATTATTTCTTAAGACCTTTGATTGTATACCATCTTCACCTGCTGATTTGTTGTCTTTAAGTAATTTAAGAATTTTCTGTACTTCTTCAGTACTAACTTCATTCATATACATTGATGGCTGGACACTGCTGGATGGACCCGAGTTAGATTTATGTTCGCATATATGGATAGTATTTGTTATGTCTAAAAAAAAATGTTGTGCAAAATGATTTGCGAGATTATCATACTCGTTTGTAACAAAGTTTTTAGCCAACAGATCATCCAGATTTATGAGTGTTTTGCCAAGTATTGAATTGATGATCTTCCATGTCTCCTTTGGATTGTTTTTTGAATTTAAGAATTGTTGCTTGAAATAATTCATTTTAGTACTATCTATCTTTTTATTCATGTGGTTGCGAAACGCTTTATATTCTTTTTCATAACCTTGGTTTCTCCTATTCTTTTTATATCTTCTATATAAACGATCTCTTTCTTGACATTCATTCCTTAGATATGCGGTTATCCAATTATGCTCATTAGATCTTTTTTTTGATTTTTCTGAAATACGTCGTTGACTTTGCCATTCTTTTAAAACATTCTCTAAAGATATTGTACAAATCGTTTACGTCTGTCAGATCAATCAACTGTTGCCAGTTAAATTGTTCAATTTGCCGTGACAACTCATAACTACTAATATAACTGAACATTTTAGGAGCGTTTCTTTCTTCTTTCTCATCAGATTTAATAGTTGCGCAGTATATGCCAAAGTGGTCAGAGCAATATAATTCTACTACGGCGGATATAATATCCATGCGTTTAGTGCGAATTAAACAGTGATCAATTAATGTTTTTGTGTTTCGGGATAAGTTGACACGCGTAACCGATTTAATTGTATTTATAAATCCTCTTGATGCTATCAATGTAAGGTATCTGCTCATATTAGGATGATATACATCATTTGCATCAATGTTGACATCACCAATTATTACCAAAGTTTGCATTATATCTATTTTGTCAATGTTTTGTCCTAATTCATCTATAAATTCATTTACATTAAGTCTAGGCGGTCTGTATATAGCAAATATTGTAGCTTCAATCTGTCCTCCTTTAAATGGTTATTTTAACACATTCATAGTACACATAATTCATATTTATTTTTGTGTATTCTATATCATCTTTTATGAAAATCATTAAGACGCCACCTTCTTTATCAGTTCTATTATAGGCTAATGGTTCATGAAATCCAGTAATTATATAGAATGAGTTCTCAATTTTTGTTTATATTTATTTCAGAGAGCACTATTACATAAATTTTTCCAATAAATTCCTTCATTTCTTTAAGGCATTCTAAATTTTAAATTTAATATCTACGAATTCATTCATAAATTCCTTCGTTTAGTTCATCCATTGTATTTGTTAATTTTTTGACGCGACTGTAGTACAAACAAAAATTGCTGTTTAAACAATTTTTTCAACATCAATTTCAACAGTTGAATTGTTTTCTACAACAGCATCTCCGACATTTTCCCTCGCGAGAACTTTGTTGTGTCTCATCCACACATACTTCCAGTTAACCATTCTTGCTTTCGTTTTGGTAAACCAGAGTAATTTTTTGAAGTGTGCTGATAACTCATTATTAATGCATATGTTTTGCTTTGCGTACATAGGATTTGTGTCTCTGTTACATTTTTACATATTTCTTCGTACGTTAATGTTCTCTTGGTTTTGGCCTTTTCTATCATCGCAACTTTTGTTTGCTTTCTTGTGAAGCAAACCGAGAGATTTTTTAACTCTCTATTTTTCCTATCTGTGAACGTAGAAATTTCCTCGATATCATTTTCATTGATTTCCAGATTTAAGGTTTTGCCTATTGCAATTATGTTACAATGTCGTGTGCGTTCTTGTTAGGTTTCATTGGAACGCATTTAACTTCCATATTTTTGTCAAGTTGCTTCTGTTCAAGTGTGTTTAGTTTTGCTTGTAATGTATTTATCAATTAGTCTTTTTGTTCGTTTTGTTTCTTGTATTCTTTGATTTCGTTCATTAAACTTTGTATTAGTTCTGTGTTTTTTGTTAGAACGGAATTTAGATCATTATATTTTGCGCTTGTGAATTCCACTGCTTTCGCATATTCCTCCAGCATAACTTTGATTTCCTTTATCTCCGCATGCGTTTTCTGTTGGAGATCAATATCACCACTTGAAATTAAAGTTGCGGTGGTGGAGTCTTTATTTTTCGGAGAGTCGGCCGATCTGCACCGCTTAGCATGCTGACTTTCTGCTTGCAATGAGGGTAGTGGTTTCTCTTTTCCCCTGCAAACAGTGCATTCCCTTGCTTTCTTCGAGGCTGCTGACAATTTTCTCCATGGATTGTGAGAAAAAGAGGAACATTCATAGTGGTAGCTACCCTTATATTTCCCGCAAGTTACAAATTCACCATCCATGGGCAGCGAGTCGTATCATCGCCAACAGTTTTCCATTGTTATAAAATGTATGTATATGAATATTTTGGTGGAATAATAAAAATTCAATGCGTTAAGACAATACTTGCTTAAAGGCTAATTTACCAAAATCAGAATTTCACAGCTTCAGCCAGAACTACGTATTCTATAAATAACAATATTTATACTTTATAAAATTGTTGTAAAAAACGAATTTACTAAGGAGCAACTATAAAAACACGTCTAATCGTTTTAAGAACTCAACACATAAATTTGAAAGTGAACTTAAATTCTTTATTATCGGTTAAAAGAACAATTCATGGCATTTACTTTTCGAAAATCATATCATGTAAATGTTGACCACGTTACGTCTGAGGTGGTCCATTCGGAAGGCTCAATTTTATCTACTCGTTCGAGCATAGCGATTGGTATCTCGGGGATAACACGGGTAATGTTGACTTCCAAACCGTAAATCGTAGCTGGCTTATTCCTGAAGACCTGAGACATTACATATCCCTAGAGAAAATAATCCAGAGATTTGATATCGCACGATTTAAGCGGCCAATTTACCAAAATGATTTCCCAGCAATTCCATTGTTTCACGCGCTTGTATGTTGCTGTCTTGTTGTCACCAGAGCTCAAAAAGCTTCAGGAAGAACATGGTACTCTTGGTACTCTTCGGGTTACTTATCAGCCCAAATACGTCAATTTTGTTTATTAACGTATCCATTGATACATTATTGAACAAAATTTCACGATAAAACACCACATTTTCATTGAGTTTTTCCAGAGCCCATTCACAATAATATAATGCAAATCTAAGTCTCCTGGGTTCAATTCTAGCACAAGTTGAATTTTGTACGCTTTTAGGCCGAGATCCTCACGTAAAATACGCCAAGTTGTCAATTAAGCTAAGCCAAGCTGCTGAGAACGACGACGAATCGATTCGGCATAGTCTTCGCGTACACTCTCAGCTACAGCTGCTATCGTCTTCACTACGTGCTGGAAGTTTACATCAACTTATGTAAACTGGAACTCAAATTTGCGAATGGTATTGAAAATATTGGTTTCAGCAGGTCGATTATGCGCTGTGGTGTGAATATATCCATGATGACTTGCCAAACGATACTGCATAAAAATGATAAAGCAGTTTGATAGAAGTCACGCGTGATCTGTCAAAAAAGCCTATTGAAAATCAAACCTCACAATGAATCACTCAATATAAAACGTGTCAAAGGGTACAAGTACGGGCGTGGAACAGAAGTAAAGTCGGTTCTTAAGTTTAACTTTAAAAGTGAAATAGGAGAAGTGATCAAGTGGCTTAAGTAAAAGATAAAGTAAAATTAAAGTAATTGAGAAAAGTGGTTGAGAAAAGCGATTGAATTATAAATTGTAGTTGTATTGCATAAAGCGATTCTGTTGACAGAAATTAAGTTCAATTATTGAACCCACACAAACATTTTATATGAATATCAGAAGTAAAATATGACTTATTGTGTGTAAAAAAAAGTTGTGTTTTTGTGATTGTTTTAAAGCTATAATTGGTCGAAAAATATTGCAGTAGACCATCGTCTAACCCAAATCCGAGTTGAATAAGAGAATTGATGCTCACACTTTAGGAAGCTTCAACAACGAGGCACATAATCCAGACACATTCTCCTTTGACGTTGACCATAATGAAGCAATTTAGTTTGAACACAGACGTCATGACGTATGTAAACTTGTTCTCTATCATATTTTAAGTACAATTCGGTTCGAATATTTCAATGCAATCTACAATTACCAGGTGAAATCACAAAAGCATTGCTTCGTTCGTTTGTGTATAAGAAAATTTTTGGATTTCGTCAAGAGTTTACACCAACAGGCGAAAGCTCTGCTCACTAAAAAGTTCAGCGGCTTTGTACCGTATACTGTCTGTGGGCATCCATTGTGGTCCTCGTGAAGAAGAAAGATAGCAGCACAAGGTTTTGTACGGACTACCGACATAATTGAGTTGTCACCAAAAAGAACAGCTACATACTATAGAGAATTGATGACGCTACGGATACGCTTTCTGGAGCGAAATGGTTTTCAATACTTGACCTGAAGAGCGGTAGAGTTTAATCGAAAAGATTAAATGTCGAACCATTGCCATTGACATTGCTGGCCTGTTTTTCGAAACTTTTAATGGCAACACATACGCACTCGTGGTCATGGATTGCTTCAGTAAATGGCCAGAGGTGTTCGCATTCCCGAATCAAGTGGGTAAGGCCATACCAGAACAGATTGGATGAACGGATTCGGGGTCCCAATGAAGCTGCACTCCGACCAAGGATGAAACTTTGAATCAAAATTCTTTCAAAAAGTGTGTCACTAGCTAGGAAGACAAGAATAATGTCACTACACCCTCAATCTGATAGAATGATCGATCGATTCAATATCACCCCGAATGAGCATCTGTCTAAAGTCTTCGGAAACTGCTAGAGCCACATATCCCTCTTCTTAATAGCGAACAGAAACGCGTTCCTTTGTACAACCGAACATACGCCATCCATGATCGTATTTGGTCAACATTTCGGTTGCCAAGTGCAAAGAACTCCGAATCCCAACCTATAGAGCCTAATGAGATAAACGAATAGATGGATGAATTACCCAGTAGGACTCGCACTTGAGAAGATTATGTGCGAAATTAAGGTAAATCTTCCAGCTTCAACGAAAGAGACCTGAGGCCGAATTCCGCAAGCGTGAGTTTTTCTTACATGTACATACCTTAGAAAATTCATATGCACTGCAAGGAGAAAGGTTTTGTAGGAGGATAAGGAGAACATTTGTCTACTTCTCATCTACTCGAAAAGAGCCCTGAAGACTAATATTGATATAAAAGCAGACGCAGTGGTTATGCCGGCGCAAAAGAAGACCTCTGTAGAAGATCGGGGGACATACCATCTGTATCAGGCGATTTATGTTTACAGAGATCTTTGAGTACTCTTGTTACTAAACTAGTGCGAAAGTGGAAACGTCGCATTAAAAATTCGACACGCTTAAGTTTGGCTGAGACATAACACATGAAGCCAGCAGATTGACCTTATTGGCATGATATGGACATATGAGAGCGTTGTGCGAACGTCTTGAAAGGCCGAAAAAAAGTTTGTTGCAGAGTAGTTTGTGCCATTTCGTATTATCTAATGGTATTGTCAGAGAATGTTTCTTTAATCGTGTGGTCAGCGTACGAGATAGCAGCTGATATGACACGAGCCGAGAGGTTTAAAAAGTTTAGACCCTTTTGTTTAAATAAAAGACATAGAAGTCACCTTGATGACAATTTACTTAATTCATTCCAACAGCTATTTGATATTTTAAAATAGCTTGGAAAATATTTACAACATGACTGCCTCGTACAAAGTGCATTCTAGACGTCTATTCATTTTCGACTGCATTTTCAAGTAATTTGGGGGCATATATCACTTATTACTTGAACAATATTTTACTCCAAAGCATTAGCCGTTGGTGGCTTATCGGCATAAACCAGTAACATGACGTAGCCCTACGGGAAATAATAATCCAATGGCGTCATGTCGTACAGTCTTGGTGGCCAACCGACGGATCCATTTCTTGAAATGACTATTGATTCATCGTGTTTTCAATAAAACAATATTTCCGTTAGTAGTATAGAGTGGAGCACCATTCTAATAACGGAAATAGTGTTCCTCCACATTGATGTCAGAAAATGTTTTAAAAATAATCGGTAATCATCGCATTGCGCCGATGACTATTGACAGTAACTTGCACCCCGACCTCGTTTTTGAAGAGATAAGGATCAATGATGCCACTGCCGGACAATTCACACCGGTATTTTGGTACATTTTTCTTGGATGCAGTGAAATCTGGTGGACTTCTTGATAATTGTTCTCGCTTCAAATATGGCAATTCTACTTGTTTACATGCCGTTAACCAGAAATGAACCTCATCGCTGAAAAAAATGTTACGGTAAAAAGCTGGGACAGCTTCCAGTAGATTTAAAACCCTATCACTAGCTCTAGCAATCATTCTATAAGCATTGAGGACAAGATCTTCCCGCAGAATTTCCCAGATAGTGGATAGTCAAAGGTCAAGTTGCTGCGAACGACAACGAATTGATAAATTAAGGTCATTTTTAATACTAGCTTTCGCAGTCGTATCATCGAAGTCAGACTCGGAAATCGATTTTGGAAATAAATTTCAACGATTTGCAATTGTTGTTTTGGCGTCAATCTTTCCTTGATGATATTTCTACAATGTCATCTACAATATATTTGAAAAACATCCAATGGAGAAATAACTGAATCACTTGACAAGAGAAGAGATAGCGAATGTTCTGTCAATATTGAAAGATGTATGGAACGCTGAAAATTTCCAGAAAATTCGGGAAAGATGAAAAGATGTAATATATAGTAAAAGGTGAATTAAAAGAAATGAAAATAAAATAAATGAATAAAATGAAAGACAAAGTAAAGTAAAAGTACAAACGCGATTGAATAATAAATTGTAGTTGTATTAAATAAAGCGATTGTGTTGAAAGAAATGAAATTCTCTCATTGGACCTATACACAAATTTTACAATATTGTGAGATCCGTTTGTATGTAAACGGCGACATCTATATTTAAAATATAGAAGATTTTCATATTAAAATAAATTTGAAGAGTTATTTAAGAGAGTGATTATGTGGTTTAAATAAAAGATAAAGAATGGTAAAATTGATGGAGATAACCGATTGAATTGTAAATTATAAAGTGATTGCATTGATAGAAATAAGTTCTATCAGTTGCACTCACACAAACATTTTACAATATTGTAATATCTGATATGAACAGCGTAATCTATATTTAAAATGCAGAATGGTTCCATATTTGAATAGCAGAAGGCTGAACCATTGGAGAATATAGTATGGTATCGAAGTTTCCAGCAAAATGGCAATATGTATGGAACGCTGGAAGGTTAAGAATATTCTCGAAAGATGTGAGGGGAATATAAATATCAGCATACCGCAAGATATGGTGGTTGAGAAGTGAATTACGAGTAGTGATTAAGTGGTTTAGGTAAAACTAAAGCAAAATAAAAGTGGTTGACAAAAACGATTGGATTGTAAATTGTAACTGTATTAAATGAACTGATTGTATTGAAAGCAATTAGTTCTATCACTCGCACCCACATAAAGATTTTACAATATGTTTAATTTTTTTGTGTTTTAAAATATTGTAACTATGGAACTATCAAAGAATAATACTGCATGTTTTTTTTGTTTAAATAGTGTCCTAATGAATTGAAATATAAAAATGTTGCATCTGTACGATGAGTTTTGAAACGCAGTGTATGTACATTACATATATTTTAGATATAAATATGTACATTTATTAATAATTCATTAAAGGTAAGAGATTAGAATGGTAACAGCAACAGTAACAATAACAGCAGCGGCAGAATTTTTAAAACAAAGGGCTTTCAATTTCAATCAGTTTAATATTTTAACTTGTAGTAAGTAATAATCGTTTAACATTTTAGTAACCCTGGCAGTGCCGGTCAGTTCGTCGGGGCAATTAAGACCATCAGATGGCGCAAAAAACATCAAGCAGACTCTCTCTCTCTCTCCATTCAGGAATGTAAACGGGGAAAGGCGCGTTTTTTTTTTTTTTTTTTTTTTTTGATTGCTGGACAGAGAACAAAAAGTACGAAATTATAAATACGAATAAATTATAAAGAAAAAGAAACGAACAAATAAACGAAAATAATAGTGTTGTTATTAAAAACTTTAATTTCCTTTTGACATATTCTCAAATTTGAATTACTGAAATATTATTCTGGAAGTTTAAAAATAAACTTTTTTTTATTCCGTTATAGTTAATGTTAAACAAATACTATATTGCTGTTGCTGTCACTATTGTCAACCTATTTCATGTCACGTCAATGTTTTAAAAAGCTTCTCTTTCTAACATAATTTTATTGAAGAACAGATTATATACCTATGATACATATCTTGTGATCATACCTTATAGTTATTCACAATCTTATTTATAAATATTATATCGTATATATAAGCGTCATGTAGGATTTCGTTCCTTTAATTTACTTGACTTTTTTGTCATCCCACCATATCGTGTTGATTTTGTATTTTTTTTACATCGCAAAAGATTCCAGTATGCTTGTCTATATTCGGATGACATTACAACATAAATTAATGGGTTCATGCAAGTGGTCAAATAAATAAGTAAGTATCCACTTATGTTGAGCCAATGCATTTCGATGACTCCTTTCCAAAGTTTTGTAACCGTTATAGGCAAGTAGCATATGACGAATGAAAGAAATATAACTAAAATCATTTTGAGTAATCGTTTATCCTTCTGACTCATTCGCCCAGGATAGAGTATAGATGCATTTGATGTATTAATAGTAGAATTGTTATGAAATCTTCGCTTCGTTCCTCGGATAACCTTCTGTGAGCTATTCAAGCCTTGTTTGCTATAAAGAAAAGAAAACCAATTTTAGGAAATATTCAAAGAACTAAATATATAATATTTCGCATTTAAATGTGTAAAACCAATTTTAATGACAACAAATTTTAATATAATACTCGTAATAAACAGAAATAACTGAAAGAAATTATTAAACGCAGTATAACATATTAACAGCAATTAATAAATAAGAGGTAAACTGAATTATGGTGTATTTTGTATGCACTCAAATTAGTTTCCTTTTTATGATATGTGGTATATGTTAATATTCTTCTGGCTGGATATAATAATATACAACTTTGTAAACGTTGTTTGTTCCAAACATGTTGTTAAAGACTTGAATAACTATTAAGTATGATATACTCGTTTTTTAAGAGATTTGAAAATATTCAAAGTTTCAGTTATATGCTGCGTATTTGTATACTAAATATGTAAAGGTTATGCTGCCATTCGCCAAATTCCAAATGCGACAAATAAATTTTAGATAAAAAGAAAAACAGTTTTATGGTCTGAGTACTAATATATCGATGAAGAATATTTTTTATGACTGAAGATTCTTTTAAAATTTAATTAAATTAATTGTGTATATAAAGCTCGATTAATTACAATGTTTGTATTATTGGATGTTCAAATTATATGTTTAAATGACAAATGTGTATGTATACAAGTGTATTTGATTTGTATTTAAAAAAATGTTCAATGTCTTGGATTTAATTTGGGTAAAAAGCTTAATATGTATGATATTAAATCCAAATAATTTCGGTGTTCTATTTTTGTCCCCTCACTGTACCAAGTCTAATAAATTTAACCCTTTTTTTAAACACATCTTTTTCCCTCCGAATCTATTAGTTATACCGACTAATCTCTCTTTCCTGACTCACCATAGAAACTGATTCTATTAATCGTCCCTCTATTTTCGAATTCCTTCATTCTACTTTTGTCATAGAGAGTGTTGAATATTTCGAATTCTGGTGAAGGAGGTGGAAGGCCTTGGTAAGGTTGCAGATCAGGTTATGTGCTGTGATAAGGTTCATAATTTAGGCATGAGAATCTAGAGTATTAAGCGAATGAAGTACAAAGTGTTCGACACACAGGAGAAAAATCAAATGGAATTTTAAGAGAATGAAAAACAATTAGATATGTCAATAGCCTTTACGAAATAAAAGCTCCTTAATAGTTAGTAAGTTTTGTTTGTAAACTTCTTTTTTAATAAATTGATCATGAAATTTTATAACTGTGTAAAATAAGTTTTGTTATTTTGTAAAGACGGTTTAAACGGTTAATACAATTGGTGTGTGGATGCGCGGACCGCCCTTACGTCGATGGGGCCGATTATAATAGGGCGTGACGTACAAACAGTGGGAAATGACACGACAGACTTCCGCTGATTCTTTTTTTACAGGTAGTGACTGGGAGGAACTTCGTTTTGAGGGCTAACATTCACAGCTCTGAATAGAATAGTAGCAATTGGTCGCTTCTATGTGCAAAAAGGGTTGGTTGGCAATCATTAACCAACAATATCCAGCTTATTTCAGGTCGTGCCGAGCCTTCATTGCTATGTAATATTGGGACTATTTTATTCGGTGTAGGGTACATACGTTTAAGTTAGCGTTAGGTTTAGCTTTAACTAATTGCATAGATGTGATCTTCCAGTTTCTTTTCCTTTTTATATTATTTTTCTCTCTTTTTGTCGTTTAAGTCTACATAAAGTAATGTACAATAGTTTTCTCTAATTCTATTCTTGTTTTTGTTTTTTTTTGTTGATATTTTGGCACGAAACAAAAAGGATAAGGGAGGTGACCGTACCACTGCCATATACTCCAGTATCATGGATGCCTCCGTGGCTGACTACAATCTTTACATATTATATGTAATGCAAAATAAACGGGTCTTAACTTTCTGCTGTTTGAATCACTAATAAATAATAAAGGCCCCACCCATAGAATTCGTCAATTCGTTGTTCCGGCGTTTCACCTACGTTATTGACGTATTGCCGGAAGGAATCGTCCCATACAAATTGCCGGATATCTACATACTATATATGACACAAAACAACCGATGACATTTTGTTATTGCTAAAAATATTTTCTTTGCAACCGATTAGAGTTTTCATTTTCATTTTGTCTACATATTCTCACTGCTTTCACCAATGAAGGTGCTTCACTTACATTGTGAATTTCAATGTGTGAGCTTAGAAAAAATATCCAAAATAACAACGAGAGTGGAAAAAAACTTATTTGGTCTCCCAGTCCTATGCGCACTCTGTTCAAAAAATATAGTTGAAATCGCACCCTGGATTGTCGCATGCATTAATGAACGTTCTCACACCTTATAAAAAATTTTGGAGGTAGGCGACGAGAAACAGGTGCGTTTGGTAGAAATAAAAATTAACAAGCGAGCAAAGTAGCTCGGATTGCCAAAAATAAACTCATGAAGAGCAGGAAGAGGCATTCAATGAAGTAATTTGTGCAGGAATCGGTAACTAACGAAATATATATAATTTTAAACTTATATGAACTTATTATCGTACAATAAGAAAAATAATGTTTTTTTTTACGAAAAAAAAGATGTTTTGTGCATTATTTTTGTAGATGTATTGGCTAGTTAGTGAATTTAAATTTTACCTCTAAGCCATTTTTTTTGTACAAAAAAAATTTGGTAAATATTTACTTTCGCATATAAACTCGACAAGTGGATGAATCTTAATTATATTTTAAATATTCCTTTTTACGACGAATTTGTGATAAAAATCACAGAAATAAGAAAAACTAAATACTTTCAATAGTTTTATGGCTCTGAATGCTAAAGAAACGAGTTTTTACGAGTAATTTTTCACAAAATTTTCTTACATCAAAATACCAATTTTTTCCTATATTTTCATGAGAAAACAAATAATAATAAAATTTTAGAACCTTCAATGCAGTACTATTTCGTTAATGCAGAGAGTCTGGGAAAGGTTTTGGTGACAAAAAAATAACAACCAAAATGAAACCAAAAATTCTCTTAACCCTTAAAGTCAGATTTTTTCTTTGAGATTAAAAAATATATGTAGTGTAATTTTTTAATCTAAGCAACGCTTGTTCTATGACTTTTTTTTGCATTTGAGCTATTTATATATTCCCGTCTTACACATATTTGGGAAAATGATCCACATTGTCCAAACGAACATCACGCGTTGGCAGTGAAATGGAATTTCGACGAGCTCGCTTTGCAATTAAATGGTTTTTGAAATTGCTTGTGTGACCTTTTCGTTGCAATGGCATTTCGGATTTTATCACTTTCTTCACAACCTCATCCGCAGATGAACTCGTGTAGGTGGGGGTTAATTCGGATTTGAATGGCCTCCGAGATATAGAGGTTTTAAACAAAGCCTTACGCTGCCATATTTTATCTAATATTGAAAATAACGCTTTTTCAGCTTTTGGATTTATATTATGGTAAAAAACGGGGTATTGTTAACTCAACTGAGTAATTTAAATAATTCAAAAAAATGTTGCACTGAAATTAATGTTTCAAAAGTTGTAGAAGGTTAACAATTAAAAAAAATATCTTATTCACATTGTTTGACTGCAAAAGGAAAGGAAATTACTTTTTTTTGTAAGCAAGAGTATTTTAGTGGAAATTTTGATACGCCATATACTAAAATGGTATCTTCGAATGCAACCTAAGGTTTTGCTTAAAAACGCTATACCTCCGATTCGATGTATTTCCAATCTCCCACCTCCACCGGTGGTATGTATTGTATTTTCTCAAATGAAATACAATACATATGGTATAAAGAGTTAACTTCCAAAAAAGTAGAGCTACCTTTATACTCTATCGGTGATTTTAATACAGTGTTTATAATGTGTCAGTATATTTAGAATTAAGACTAAAGACAGAATCTTCAGCCGAGAATGAGTATCCAGCTCCTTCTAATAACTTGCTAACAACGGTTTTTTTTTACTTTAAAGCAATGCACTCACAATTCAATTACAGTAATAAACGTGCTAAGTACGGAAAAGAACAAATCGTTGAGAAAAGATATAAACCATCTTCAGTCTTTGAGGAATACTCTTCAATACAAATCATTTAAAAAATGTTTTAATATTGTTGGTGTTCCGAATGTCAACAAACAATATGCTTTACCATCTGCTATCAAATTATTTTTGGAAATCGTGCATAAAAGTATGAAGAAGCTATCGATAGCTGGTACATAAAATCTACAAAAGGGAATACAACTTCAAATAACTTTCAAAATATTATCGTCACTGTTTCTAAAATTTAAGCCAACCGAACTCAAACTGGACGTACTAAAGAATGAACACAAGCTTTCATTATTGAATCAACAAGATTTATTGACAACACTGGTTCTTGGCTTGATCACATTTACACAAGAATAAATTGGAGTTCCGATTTGTTCCTTCAAAGCTAAGTTTTGAGCATCTTAACTTAAACCTTCTTTGTTAAAACTGGTTTAACGTTTAGAATGCAACTAATTATTCTGTGGCCTTTGTAATTTTGAGATATCATGTTAAGCTTTGAACTGTACCCTTTTGTGTTAGGAGCTCCAAACTTAAAAGGATAAACCTTGTGTTTCAAACGCTTTGTTGAACAAAATTGTGGATAAAATAGGCTTCGTCTTAAATGCAAAAAATACCCCAAAAATATATAACGCCAATTAAAACGACCAACTCATGTACTCAAAATAGCTTTTCTAGTACTATTTTGAAACAAATATGTTTACAATGAATTTTCCCTTTAAGTTTGAAATGTGCAAAGGTTATACCAATTTTCAAAAATTTTGCCATTTTGCCAACAACTATAGGCCAATCTCCTTCTTTCTGTGATCTTTACTAAGATCCTTGAAAATGGAATGGAAAAGCGAATTAATTTTTTTCCTTAAAGAGAGTTCTAGTGCTATATATTTATAGATATCTGATCTCAGTTTTATATAAGGTATTTGCAAAATGCATTTTTCGTCAAAGTTGTAGCATTACAGACCACTTGCAAATATTCAACCAGATAATAGTAAAATGCAATGAATATCAACAGGATTTAAGATTAGCTTTTACGATTTATCGAAGACGATAAATCACATAACAATCTGGAAAGTGCTGAAAAACCAAGGAGTGCCAACGAAAATACTAAAAATACTCAAAAAACTCTTTTTTTATAACTTGCGCGCACTCAAGGCATTTGTGTACCCTTATCGGAAATCGGGGACAAAAGGAAGAGAGTTGCTCATGACCGTTGGTTTTAAAAGTTTGAAGGTTGTGACTTGGAAATTAAGTGTTAAACAGGGCATTCCATAGAAACAAGATTCTTAACTTCGGGTTTATCAATGAACGCAGATAAATCGAAATTATGTTAATGAGCAAAGGAGAACAAATGGTAATTTCTATAAATAATAAAACGATCAAATATGTGGATGACTACATTTACTTGGGACAATTAATAGCACTTGAAAATAGAGTGATTGAAAAAAATAATAAAAATAATAAATAAAAAGAGAGATAGCAAGCAGTTGGAAGCAATTTTGGAAGCATAACCATATTTTCGGTTCAAATCTTGAAGCTATTATACTATCAGTTATGACCTACGGCACATAAATCTGGAACTTGCTAGCCAAATCAGTTTGAAAACTATCAACAAAGCAAAGAGCAATGGAAAAAAAATATCTTAAATATATCCAGAAGGCAACGATTGTGCAATGAAACGGTCAGAAATATGTCGAATATTTTAGATGTGATAACCAGGCAAGACAAAAAAAAAATGGAATTGGCCGAGCATGTAGTAAGATTGAACGATAACCGATGGACTCTGAAAGCTACACAATGGATCACTTAAATGTTACAAGGAGAAGAGGCTGACAACGGAAGCGGTGTACGGACGACATTTACGAATTAGATAGTACGTGAGAAAAAACAGCTAAAAACAAGCACACTTGGAAAACATTAAGCCAGGCATACGTTCTATCACAAAACTATGAAGTTATTTAACCAGATGTATTGGGTCTATAACTTAATTGCGGTTTGCTAAGAGATGGCGTAACTTGTATTATTAAATTGGAACATGCGTTGGAAAGCTACTGTCATTGTACGTCATTTCAATATATGTCATTCATTTGAAGCGTAAACAACAATAATTTTTTTTTCACTCAAATATGTCGAACTTTGTGCCTGAAAAAGTGTCTTCATTACTTTAATATGAAGAAAACTGCTGCCGAAAGTCATCGTATTTTGGTGGAAGTTTATGATGAACATGCGCTAGCTGAGCGAACGTGCCAAAAGTGGTTTGCACGATTTAAAAGTGGTGATTTTGTTTGAAGATGAAGAACTGGAAGCATTACTCTATTAAGATTGTTGCCAAACACAGGAAGATCTCGCAGAATCTTTGGGTGTCACTCAAGCAGCCATTTCAAAACGTTTAAAAGCAGCTGAATATATTCAAAAGCAAGGAAATTGGGTTCCACATGATCTCAAGCCGAGAGACGTCGAAAGGCGGTTTTGCATGTCCGAAATGCTGCTGGAACACCACAAAAGGAAGTCATTTTTGCATCGGATTGTTACTGGTGATGAAAAATGGATCCATTACGACAACCCCAAAAACCGCAAAAAAACATAAGTGAAACCTGGCCAACCAGCCAAATCAACGGCAAAGCCGAATATCCATGGCACGAAGGTAATGCTCTGTATTTGGTGGGATCAGATGGGTGTTCTGTATTATGAGCTGCTAAAACCGTGTGAAACTATCAATGGACAACGCTACCGACCACAATTAATCCGTTTGAAGAGAGCAGTAGCCGAAAAACGCCCGGAATATGCGACCAGACACGAGGTAATAATTTTCTATCATGACAACGCTCGGAACCACGTTGCTATTCTGGTTAAGAACTATTTGGAAAACAGTGGATGTCTCACCCCACCCGCCTTATAGCCCAGACCTTGCCCCTTCGGACTAACATTTGTTCCGGTCGATGCAGAACGCCCTCACTGAAATACGGTTCACATCAGAGCAGAATATCAAAAATTGGCTTGATTCATTCTTGGCTGCCAAGCCGGCGCGGTTTTTTGGGATGGGATCCACAAATTACCAGAAAGATGGGAAAAAGTCATAGCTTCAGATGGGCAATACTTTGAATAATACTATTGTATATGTTTTTCTTAAATAAACGTTCAAATTTTGAAAAAAAAAAACCGCACGAATTAAAATATATACCCAATTATTCTTTTATGTTTTATTTACATATATTTATTACTTATTGAGATAGCTATAGAATTCCTATAACATAACATAAAATGCACTTCAACAAGGATTAATAAAGCTCATAATAATAATAATAATCAATAGATATCACAAAGGCGTTTGATACTGATCAAGATCTTCTTCATAAGATGTCTATAGTAGGTTTTAGAGATTTCAATTTGGAGTGGTTTACTTCTTATTTCAAATATGGAAAACAGGGGGTTAAAATAGGTGGCACATACAGTGATTGCCGTGATACCCATATTGGTGTGCTTTAGGGTTCAGTACTTGGTTCCCACTTATTCGTAATTTTTGTAAATTTAATCTTTTCCCAAAACTTAAGGGGGACAAATACTAAGCTCGCGAATGATGAAGCGTGCATTTACTTAAACAGTTCTGTCTTTAAGATAATTGCTGAAATCAATTACGTTCTAAAAGCATTATAAAATTAATTCGGAATGCATATATTAGTGATTAGTTATAAAACTAAGATTATGTTTTTCAATTCACCCGCACACGATAATCACTCTTAGAACTTAAATATAAGAAGAACTTAAGATAAAGATGTATAATTGTTTTGCTATTGGATCTTTAGGTATATACTTTTGTCGACAGTAAAGTGAACAGGAATTAGCATACTGATTTATTAAAAAAGTATTTTAGGACAACTGCATTCATCATCTACCAACTAAGACAGTTTTTCTCTCCTTATCTTTTAGAAAGCGATTATTATGGATTAGTTCAATCTAAGTTAGAGTATGCTTTATCCTTCTGGTTTGAAACTCATTGCAATAAAATACAACCACTGAATATAAAAACTTATATTTAAAATTTTGGAAAAATTTGCAACTAAAAAATTCTATCACTTAAACATCTTTACATTATAAAGTTTTAAAAAGCTTATTCATTTCGTAGCAATGTCAGCAGTTTGGCTGAAGAATATACATATAGTATTCTTTTTTCGTTAGAAAAGGTAAGAACTGGTTATTTTATTTTTATTTCCAGGAAGTAATTCACCTCTTAAGAACTGTTATTTAAGTATGCATTTACCATTGTCTTTTACAAATTGACTTTCTAAATGATTTATGGTTATTAATTTCCTCAACTTTTTGTTTTCTTATTTTGTGTTTTTATCTGTATTTATTTTTCATACAAACTTGGTTTGGTGCCTTCGATACTGGTTTATCTCAACCAAAAAATGTATCTATATATATTTATAACATTTCAATCTTTGTGACATTAGCACATTACTTATAATATAATGTATGATATTGTTGAGGTAAGATTTACCACAACAAGCTGGACTCTTTCCTTGAAACCTTCGCTTCTATTTCTTCTCTTCCTTCTTCGAAACTTTTCCCTTTTTATTAATTGGTCTTCCAAAATTCTGAGAGAGTGATGGGTAGGCGTGGGCGCATCAGCCATCGATGCACTTTTTCAGCATCTTGGAAGGACAACATAAATAGGTACGACGGACGGTCAAAAACTTTAGGAAGAACCCAGCAAAGCAGGCAGGCGGCCTGCTATAAGAGCGCAAGGAAAGCGCTTAAGGTTTTGGTTGTTTTGCAAGGGTCCAACACGAAATAGCCGACCCTTGTCCCAAATGTTGTTTTGTCTCCCCTAATGGCTGGTCTCCAGCCTTAAGTTGAGCTAAGTCATCCGCTCCATCTCTCCAGCTCCTAACCCCTTCACTTTTTGACTTACTTCAGGGATCAATTTCGTGGAAAGACGGGGTTATTTGAACCTAATATTCAAAGGAAATTCCCAGAATTCAGAAATTTCCTCAAAGATTTGGGTAGTTAAAGTGGCACACCTGAGTGTATAAAAGAGCGGTCTAGCGGTGCTCTAAGCCATGGTTACACGCTTCAGCTAGGTAGCGGAGCGCTGTAAACATATACCAGACATTGGACCCGCTAACGGAGTAGATGTAATGCACGATGTGAGTGGACATAAGTCAAATCAGGGCGGCCACTTCTTGGTTGACCACAACGTGATATAGAGGTTTATAAAAAAAAGAAGAATTAAAAACGAGATCTAGGTCAAAAAAACAAGAGAAAAAAAAAATTAATACACAACAGGAGAAATTAAACAGTAAAACAAAAGAAACAATTTTAAGTGGAATGTCAAAGGAAGAGAGGACAGGATCATGGAACAACAGGGAGAGCTAGAGGAAAGAGGATACCAAACAACAGCCAACTATTGTGTTGTGGGATTGTGTAGTGAAATCCCGGTAGGCTTTCGCACGCATAGTGAAAAAAAGTTTTACTCCCGTAAAAAAAAGGCAAACGGAATACGCGATCCGCTAGAAAAAAAAATTATTTAACAGTACAGGAAGACGGACGATAGCGGCCCACTCTTATACGGTTTTCACTACGGTAGTTTTAACTGCCACTCGTCTTGATCCGTAATTTTTTCATACCGCTCAATTCCTTTTTCCATAAAAATTCCGATCAATAAAGGGGTCGTTATAACGTGACTTTCGACTTTTGTTTTTTTTTTTTCATCTTTTTAATTTTAATTTTTTTTAAAAAAAGATCATTTATTTTACATATATTTTTTAACATTTGGTGCTTCCTGGTATCGCATTTTTTTTAGCCATAAACTCACCCCTAACTGAGCAGCCGAAGCACTCAACCTTCTGCCTGTTGCAAATTTCCCCTTTTGGTTTTCGTTGTTGGCGTAGCAGTCCGCCATTATAGAAATAACCACTACCCGTGTGGTTCGCTATCTCTTTGTCGTTTTTTGAGTTTTGTTTATATCGGCAGACCGGCTACCAATTAATAACTTTTTAATATTTTTAATTCGGGGAAGAGATAAAGAAAGAAAAATAAAAAAAATAAATTTTGAAGCAATATGTACAATAAAATAAAAAAATAAATAAATAATTATAATAGAAATCTGTCAAATCCTTTCATGTTCAACAACGGCTTTCTGAGAAATGTAAAAAAGAATCAGTTTGAAGACAGTTAGAGTACCGTGATATCTGTTTCTGGAACTCGCTTATTCGTTAAATATTTGGGTTTTCAGACTCCTTATTGGAACTAAGCCTATCCTTAAATGAGACTGAAAGAGAATCAGATTTTCTGTACTGATAAGAACCAAAAATACGAGAATATAATAATAATAATATATATAATTTTTATAAGATTGGCAAATTTGGTATATTTTTTTTAAATTCGTCGTAGACGTTATGTTCAGAAGCTTACTCGTTTATCCTCGGACTTTTTGCTGTTTTTACTGTTCATAATATAAAAGGGATACAGAGATATAAAAGATGAAAAGACACAGATGAGAAATAAAAAGAAGCAGAACAGAATTAAATCCCTGATACGAATATAGATTTGTTGAAACGATCCTTGAGCGGCTACAATAATGTTAATCGGAGTGCACATTCAAGCGGTAGGCACATATAAACATTAATAGCTTCTGCAGGAGGTCCGCACTCATATGATTTCGTTTAGAAGATGTATTCGGAACTGGTGCCACATCGAAAGGAGCTGCTGGTAAACACATTTGACCACAAGATTGATTGGTCCAAGCGTGTTGTTACGACAATTATAAAAGACGTGAAACAAATTGGTTCTATGTATGTCATTAATGAAAGCCAGACTTATTTCAGAAAATTTCTGCTACTTTGGGTTAATAAAATAAATATGTTTAAAACCCCAAATTCATAGTTCTACTGATCTTATCAGTTCTATACAGCGCCAAGTGGAGGATAAGTCGAAAAGCAAAGAAGTTACACTCCATGTGTAAACGTTATCAAGATATGGATGTAGTCAAAACAAAAATTTAAGCCGCATGAACTCTTTGATTATTTACTTGACATTAAACAAAGCGGACAACAATGCTCCACTGAAGTAAATTTTTATATCTTTAATAATCAGACAAAAATTCTAAATAAAGTCAAAGGTAAATTAACTTTTTTGAGGAACTTTATTATTATTCTTATTCTTATTATTTTATTAAAAATATATATATATTTGGTATATAGTATTAGGTGTGCAACCAAGTTTTCGTACCGTTTGTCCAGCAGTAAGTGCTGGTCGATATATCCAATACATATCCAAAACGTCATTAACCAAGCTTAGACATATGGTAAGCAAACCGTTTTGACAAATTTGTGATTTTGTTTTCACGTCATATACTTTTGGTTATGTGAAAATGTATGATTTTGTGCCAAATGATGGACATTTGCGGGAAGTGTTGATTTTCTTCTTTTATTCGAAGAAAACTGGAGCTGAAGCGCATTAAGAGCTCCAAAAAGTGTACGGAGATGCTGCTCTAAGTGAAATAATGTGCCGTGATTGGTTCAGTCGCTTCAAAGACGTTGATTTTGATGTTGACGATCACCCGCCTGAAGAAAGGCCAAAATTCTTCAAAGATGCTGGGGGTGGCCGTGGTGTAGTGGTATATGCACAGACTCCTTAAGCAGAGGGTCGCATGTTCGAATCCCGTGCGAGGCAGTTCTTTGAAAAGTCTTTTCATAGAATTTGTGTGTAGTTATATGTAAATCCCGTCGGCGTCAACTCTAACATGAAGGTATAACACTGATGTTGGAGTGATTGCTGGCTGGACTAAATGTAACAAACTAACAACTAGCACGTACTAAGACCCACTGGTTGAGGATGCACTGGTTCGTCCCGTCCAGTTTGACAACCACCTCTGGGAAAAATATCGAAACCAAACACACCTGAGTTTCAAACTACTACACCACCCGCCCGCGCCCTGGAGAAAAGCCATTAAAAGGGTATTCATATTCCCTTGGTGCGCGCAGTATTATAAAAAAAAAAAAAATTGAAGGCATTGCTCGATGAGGATCCGTGCCGAGCGCAAGAAAAGCTTGCTTCAGATTAGGAGTTACCCGCAAAGCCATTTCCAAGCGATGGGAATGATTCAAAAACAAGGAACTTGGATTCCTTATTATTTGAAGCCAAGGAACATTAAATATCGTTTTTTCGCCTGTAAACAACTGCTCTAGCGGCAAAAAAGGAAGGGTTTTTTTCATCGTATCGTAACAGGTGAGGAAAAATTGATTCATTACAGCAACTCAAAAATTCGGCTCGGCCGAATATTCACCCTACGAAGGTTTGCTCTGTATTTAGTGGGACAAGGTCGGTGTTATTTATTATCAACTGTCGAAACCCAACGCAACCATCATTGGAGAACCGTATCGACTTCAACTGATGCGATTGAGCCGAGCACTGTGCGAAAAACGGTCACAATACTAGCAGAAGCACGAAAAAGTGCTTCTACAGCATGACAACGCTCAGCCTCACGTTGCCAAATCCTATCTACCTACCTTCGCGTCATATTCCCCAGATGTTGCTTCGTCCGATTATTACTTGTTCCGTTCGGTGGCACATGGTCTGACTGATCAGCAGTTCCTCTCATATGAAGACGTCAAAAAATGGTTTGATTTGTTGATAGCCTCATAAAATAAACACTTTTATGATAACGGAAGAACTTGTAGCTAGCGATGGGCAATATTTTGAACGATTCATTTCTAACCATTTTTTTTACAATAAATTTCATTTCCATCAAAAAATTCAAACCTTTTCTTTTTAAACCAATGACTTTCAAGACAGGGCCCAGCTTGTTAATAGATAAATCTTCAAAATCAGATATTCTTTGTTTGTTGCATACAATTTTTATTTTAGCCACTCCACGAATTTTAAGCCTTCAAATAAACTTTGTTTATAAAGGAAAACTGTATTATAACCAAAAAAGGGAAAACTCTCATATTGCATCACCTTATTAAGTCTTACAAGTACCATAAAAAAATAAGCGTCTCTCTTAAAAAAAAAAAAATAAACAAAAGTATTCTGAAATGATCTGCGAATTAAAATACTTTTGTGTATTGAAAAATTAAAGTTTAATTAAAACAAATCTTCACTAGAAGATTTTTCAACATAAGAACATGCAAACATCGATTATTTCTTCGTTCTTTGCAGGTTAACAAGAGAAAAATACACACACTTTGTACAGAAACACTTTATTCGCCGCATACTATGGACAGATGAGTCCCAATTCACCAGCATTGGAATTGCCTATGTTCATAACTTGTACTAGTGGATAGAAAATAACACCCACTTTACAAAACAGAAGGATTTTAAACATAAGTTCCAGGGTTTGTGAGGAATGTGGTATCAGATTGCATGCAATTGAAAACAGGTATGTGTACCAGCAGGGTTGGGCTTTCTCTCATGATGACAATGCTGTTATGAAAACTGTGTGATTAATATTTCTGAAAACGTATTCAGCAATCCTAATAGGTGTACAACGTTAGTCAACAAATAATTAATATTAATTTTGGAATGAAAAAATTACCTCTTTTTTTCTGTAGTACTGTCATTCGTTTTAAGAGGTATTTCTGTTATTAATGCTTTAAACGTTTCATTTGGCACCGATTTATTTATTGGCGCCTACAAATAAGGTTGGGAGAAAGTTAAAATTTGAAATTTGAGAACATAAGTATTATTTTTAAACCTTAGTCGGGTATACCGCATCATTTTCCGTAGATAACATATTTGTGTCAGGTTTTTTTTCCAGTACAATCTCATTCTTTTCATTTATTGAGTAGTTTTTACTTAGCACAGAGTCCTTGCGTTTTTCACTTATTTTTAATATAGATTCCGAGGGAAGTACATCGCTTTCTACACTAGTGTCGATATATTTTAGTTCATCTGCTCGTAATTTTGATAAATATGGACGCATTTTCCACTCATGTGGCTGTTCTCCTTTCTCGTTTAACACTTGCTGACGGTGGTGTAATAAAACATCAGACCCGGATAATGATTCTGAATGCTCCTCTTTCGCTATAACAGATTTATTTTCAATAAGATGCTGGTATGAATTATTTTTGGGTGGCATCACATTTGTTTTTTCGAATCTCATTGATGAGTTAATATTTGCAGGTTCCCGAGATCTAAATGCAGTTTTTCTGACGATGTAAAATATCCTTGCGTAACAAACTACAATACAAAAACATGGCACAACAAACGCTATTATGAACAGAAATTCCTTGGGAGAATTTCCACTTTTATCAGGAAGAATTGAACAGGAGCCAATTTCAATATCCAACCCAAAAGTACCCCATATTCCTCGATATGTAGGAATAAGAATGGAAAACGCTCCGACCCAAGTAGATGCGACCATCATGACTAGATAGCGATTCCGATAAATTCTAAAAAAAAAATATTTATGTGAAAAAAAAAAAAAACCCAAATGCAGGCGGTTCAATTAAATTTACATACCTTGCATAAACTCTCGGATGACCGATCATAACATATCGATTTAGTGTAATTAGTAAAATTGTAACTAGAGAAACAGCAAGGAGACTATATCTCATAAGTGGAAATAGTCGACAAAGCAAGTCACCATGAATCCAGGATCTTTTTAGAAAAGTAGATGCTGCTAATGGTAAGTTGAAACAACAGAAGAGCAAGTCAGACAGCGAAAGATTTATAATGAATATCGCTGTAGCATTACGGGCCTAAAAATAGAAAAAAAATAGTACAGTCATTAATTATTATATCATAATATGCACACTCAGGTTCGATTAAATAAAAATTATTAATTTTTGTTCTACGAAAAATTTCTTTATTTACAAACGATAGTGTATGCAAAGAATTACACTAAATTAAATTATACCAATTCACTTCCCTACACAGTTTGCAAAATTTTCAAGGCTGTATCCTTTTTGCATCAACTCGCTGATGTCTTATGAAAAACTTATGCGTTAGCAATTTCCAGAGGTGATTGTATGTTAAACCAGTGCAATGACACCAAGAATCGGAGTCAGAAACTGGTAAGTATTAAAAAATACTTTGAGCAACTTTACAGCCTTCGCGCCCATCCGTCAAGATACTCCCGCCCACAATCCTAGAAAACTGACTATCTTCAAGTAAGTTCCTTGACTAGGCAAATTTTTTTATTGGCATCGTGCATCTCTACGACCTCTTTCACCAAAAATCAGAAAAGCTGTCTATTACCGATATTAAATATGCGTTTATTGGAGCTTAATTCAAGGGGCATTTTGTGATTTTCATCAACCAATCATCATTGTGACGAAAGTAGAATGATGATAGAAGTATTTCTGCAACTGCAGAGCATGACATCTGCATTGTTGATCAGCATACAAGTGCAAGCATTCGGCCACAGATCGCCGAGCTGCTTAGACACTTCATTGACATAACCTTGTCACTAGTTGTATCATTGGGGAAAATCATTCATTGGGAGAAAATCAAGAACGCACGAATATAACCACATCATTCGACTCTCCAATAACCAGTGGCAGCCCTTATACGGAAAGGAACTAGGCTGCTGATCAACAACGTATAATTTCAGGCATCTCATTGCACAAACTATTTTAGATTTATCGGTGTCAGATACTTTTACCAACTTTATTTAAGATTTTTCCCAACGGAAATGGAAGGAAATTTTTTATACGTGCATATTACCAAATTCTCATGGCTCACAAAGACAGTTCGCAAATGGCCATCACAACCTAGCTTTAGTAATGCTACCCAATCGTTGCAGCAATATATGAAGTATTTAATGGTATATACCCTTGCGGTCATAAAAACCGCACCACCTAATGAGTTCTTAAAAAATGTCTAATTACATCAGATCGTAAGGGTTTTTTCCCATACTAATGAAGGGTATTCCCCATAGCGGAGCTCGGCCTCGTATTCAGTTCAAAAAAAGTCAGTTTGAATTGAGTTGTGACGGTGTAAAAAAAAGTGAAATGTCTGGTAAATATCATCATTCAAATATTGACTTTAGTCGAAGAAGGGCTTGGCTATCATGAGATTGCGGTTAAAATAGGATGCTGTCATTCAACTATCGTACGACTGATGAAGAAAAAAGAAAATTTGGATCCACTGGAAAGGAAAAAAAGCTCGGGACGTAAAGGTAAAACAACCCAGAAGACGTACAATGTATTACAAAGAATTAGCATGAAAGATCGCTCTAAAAGTGCTGTCCGTATAAGAGCAGAGCTGAGTGAATTTCATCAAGTTGATCTAAGCGCCAAAACCAGACGTCGACGGCTACGGGAGATAGGTTTATATGGAAGATGATCAGCGAAAAAACCTATCCCAACCAAAAAAATGAAAAAAATCTCGCTTGACGTGGGCAAAAAAGTACGAAGATTGGACGCAGGATGAAGAAGAAAGTAAATTAATTTGTTGTGTGCCGACAATCTGCCATACGTACGACGGTCAGCAGGTGAAAGGTTCAAGGACGAGTGCATAGTCAAAACAGTGAAGTTTCCTAAAAGCTTCTTTTTACTTTTTGGGCCCTTTGCACTTTGTTAATGGAATTATGAACGCTCAAAAGTATGGAGAAGTAGTAAGGGAGTTTTTGGTACCAGCAATTGAACAGCATCATTCGTATACTGACAAGTGCATTTTTCAAGATGATTCTGCACCTTACCACCGCGCCAAATCCGTAAGTAAAGTGTTATAAATCAATTTCTAGATGTCTACTTTATAAATAATAAACAGACAAGTAACTAGAGCCTTTCAATAATTTTCAGCTCAAGACAACGTTTGATGACCTCGGACTGGCCAGCTTATTCGCCGGATTTAAACCCAATCGAACACTTGTGGCATGTAATGAAACGTAAGGTGGCTGAACATAAGCCAGAGAGTAAAAAAAATCTAAATGAAGTTCTGGAACATGTATGGAATACTGAAATTTCAAGGGATATTACTGAACTTCTAGTAAACTCCATGCCTTCTAGAATAAAAGTGGTTATAACCGCCAAAGGAGGAGCAATTCGGTTTTTGGTAAAAGTGGCATATCTAAACATCTTATATACACACACATAAAAAATGTATCGATTGATTTTGTCAACCAATGACTGTATTAAAATATTTGAAAAAAAAAAAATTAACTGGTTTTTCTTTCTTTGTTAATATCTTTTTTCAAACATTCAATAACCAGATGGAAATTAGATAGAAATACTTATAAACTACTGCGGAGTACTCAACAAAAATTTAATTTCATTATAAAAATTATCGTAGTTATTAACAATTTTTCAATCATTTTGATATGTGCGGTTTTTATGACCGCAAGTGTATATAATATAGACTTGCTTCTAGCGCAATATAACTCGTCTGCATAATTGCACAATTGTATGAAATTTTTTGAGGAAGCTCAATTCTACAGAATGAAAGTATAGTACTTAAGACAGAGAACTCAATTTCTAAAAGCTCCAAGTCAAATTACTCAGCTCAGTTCCAGTAATGTAGCAGCTGCGCTCTCACTCAGATTAAGGTCAATGTCATCTTTCTTTGTTCAACATTATTGTTTAAAAATCTTTAAAGCGAGGAACACAACTTGTCTCTACTGCTGCTGCTACTGCTTCTGCTGGGAACTGTCAAAGAGTCTTGAATGCTGCATACTAAGTATAAGAAACGCAATATGATTGATTGTCAAACGTCTGTTGGTGAATAAATTTGCAAGTTTATTTCATAATCATACATTATTTTCTTCTTTTTTCAATTGAAACAAATTAAATACAAATGTAAATTTTCAACTCGCAAAAAAATTTTTTTTCTCTTTAATTGCATGTATTATATCACAGAACAATTTCAGAAATGTCATTTCAAAGCAATCACACAGCGAATAATATGTAACAGCATGAAAGCCGAAGGTGAGTCTTTTGTGTTATAGGCATAAGGATTTATCCGAACAAATTAAGAAACTTCACAAGAATGAAGGTTGAAACATTCGATTATTTGCTTGCATTTGCATGCAATTATTGTACTATAACTTTTACAAAGCGAATTAAACCGAATTTTGGAATTCGGCATTATTGCGCTCGACACAGCATCCACTATAGTATGTAAAAAGAAAAATGATCTGTAGCTTGACGCTCAAGGATATGTCAGTCAAAATCGTTTTTGCCACGCATGACGCTAGTTTGAATATATCCTTTTACAAAAAAGGAATCTAATACATTTGGAGATGTATTCGTCTACATTAATGTTGTCGTCTTAAAAATAATCCTCATTAGATATTATACACTTGTGCCAGCGCTTCTTCCAATCCTCGAAACACTTTTCGAACTCAATCTTTGGGATACCCTTTAGCTCTTTCAGCGATGCGCTTTTAATGTCATCTATGCTTGTAAACGACGGCCCTTTAAGATAATCTTTATTTTCGGAAATAGAAAAGTCACACGGTGTCATGTCTGGTGAATATGAAGGCTGGGGCATCGTTACAGTATTGTTTTTGGCCAACAATTAACGACCAAGCAATGAGGTGTGAGAAGGTGCATTATGGTATTGCAAAAACCATTAATTGTTTTTCCAAAAATCCGGGCGTTTTTTCGAATTGTTTCACGCAGTACGGTTGTACTCCTTATTGACCGTTTGACCTCGTGGCAGAAATTCATGATGCACTGTGCCATTAAAATCAAAGAAGACAGTTAGTATAACCTTCACGTTTGACCGCACTTGTCGAACCTTTTTCTTGGTCTTGGCGAGCCTGAATACCTCCACTAGGACGATTGAGCCATAGTTTTGACGTCATATCCGTAAGCCCATGTTTCGTTACTTGTTATTCTTCATCGTCGTTGACTTCATTTAGTGACTCCTGAGCAACTTCGATTTGTTGCTGTTTTTGTTCAAAGTTCAACAATTTTGGAACAAATTTTGCTGCCACGCGTTTCATAGCCAAAACATTCGAAAAAATTTGATGGCATGAGCCAATCGATATGCTTACATCATCAGCGACTATTCTGATTGTAATTCGGCGATCGTTCATAACCATTTCTTTCACTTTTTCCACGTTTTCATCGTCTGTTCACAAAATAAGGCATCCGGGGCGTTCGTCATTTTCAACCTCTTCACGGCCATCTTAGAAATGCTTATTCCACCCGTAAACTCTTGGTTTACTCATGGCAGACTCACCATAGGCCTTTGTTAACATTTCACACACTTTGTTACACTTTATTTCATTTTTTACGCAAAATTTGATACAAATTCTTTGATCCATTTCGTTTAACAAACGAAAATCGCCGATCTCATGAAAACACGTCTAACCTTAGCCGCTGCTACAGACAAAGTAAACAATGAATACATCGAAACAGAAAATTTTATTTTACTTTACGGTTCTAGATGATCGTCGACTGAATGTGCGCGAACTAGCAGACATTGTAGGCATTTCAAAAAGTCCAGTACATCGCATATTATTTGAAAATTTGGACTTGAAAAAGCTGTGTGCAAGATGGGTGCCGCGGTTGCTCACACTCAAGTAAAAACAGTGTCGTGAATGCAATGGCCAAAATTAATGAATTTAAGTTTGAATTCGCCAGATTTAGCCCCCTCGAATTATTTTCTGTTCCCAAACTTAAAAAAATGGGTCAGTGGTCAAAGATTTTCCAACGATGAAGAAGTGATGTCGGCAGTTAATGGCTATTTTGGGGAGCAAGACAGTTCGTATTATAAAAAGGGTATCGAACTTTTTGAACATCGCTGGGAAAGAAAGTCTATAGAGCTGAAAGGCGATCATGTTAAAAAATTTCCAAAATTTTTGTGTTTTCTTTGTTGGGTCGGGACCGACATCCTATTACCAGACCATATACCATCACCTGTATCCCAACTACAAAAAAAAAAACACATAAATTGTTTATAATTAAACCAATTAAAATAGAAACAATTATTAATAGAATAGATTATGAAAAAATATTAAAATGTAATGATGATATACGAGTATATGCTATTAAAAAAGAATGTAAAACATATAACCTACTAACCAATTGTATTAAAGATATTGTAAGTCTAAGTAATCTTGCATACCGAAGCTCTTACGCAGTCAGGAAGAGAATTATACCCTCATTAACACATCCCCGAAATGCAATAGATAAAGTTTTTTCGTGAGTATTGTTTTTAAACAAATTTTACAAACTTATTATTTCTTACAGATGAGCTCATAGATATCAAAAATTGTTAAAATATGCACAATATGTAAGCAACATATGTAAATACGAAAGGCATCCCAGTAAAGCCAAATTTCAACCAACCCCTATACTCGAATATCCTGGCCAAATAATACATATCGATACGTACTTCACAGATAAAAAAATAATTTTTACCGCAATAGATAAATTTTCAAAATATGCCTTAGCAAGAATATTGAAAATCAGAGCAACCGAAGACATTAAACCCGCTCTTAGAGAACTTATCCTATCCTTTGGCGTTCCACAAATTTTAATAATAATAACGAAAAGTCGTTTAATTCAAGTTCAATAACATTTATGTTAGAGATCATGTTTAACATTAAATTATTTAAGGTTCCTTCATACACAATTTCCGCAAATGGTCAAGTGGAAAGTTTTCACAGCTAATTCGCTGCCTGAAAGCAGAAAACTCCCATACCACCTTCTCAGAACTATATTCAATTTTTGAATACAATAGATCCATACATTGCAAAACTGGAAAGAAACCCACTAAAGTATTCTTCGGTAGACAACTACTTAAAGATCTAGAAGAATTGGAAAAAGTTAGACAAGATAATACAATATTAAAAAAAAAAAAAAATTAAAGATAAACAGGAAGCCGGCTTAAAGTACCCCAACAAAGGTAAAACAGCACTCAACCTTCCTACGTCCTCGGGTCATTTTTGACCCATTTTAAGAAAGAAATTTAGTTTTCTCTAAGACAAAATTTTTGAAGGACTTGATATTTCTTGACTTTTTCTAAAGTGTTGAGCTGAATATAGTACAATTACGGATCTTTTTATAAAAAATATTAGGAACTTTGCGACGTACAAACTTTTTTACGTCTGCGTCCCTCAGGTCAAATTTGACCCAACGTTTGAATCAAACGGTATTTGCAATTTGCTTTGTTTTCTGGTTACCTACTCAATTTTGGTTATTTATGACCCAACCACGATATTGTTGTCTCAGCTGCGATTTTGTATATATGGTATTATCCATCTTTGCATTGTGCATTTGTACCCTTTTTATCAGATTTCCGGAGAAAAACTTATTCATCCAAGAATAGAGATCTATTTCGCATTCTTGTTAGTTACGTATCGAGGTAATAGTTCATTTCAAAATATTGAATAATATATTTAGAATACGGAATTATGCTCAAAGAAAGAAAAACGAGAATGAATTGTTGAGTTTATTATACCTAATTAACACTTTGACTTACGGCGATTTTTTAGTATTACAGTAAAAATTTAGTGAAATATACGTACCTTTGTTTGGGAATTGTACTTTTGTAGCTATGTGTGATAGCGAAAGTGAATTCTCTTTGACCGTATTTTCGGATGAAGAATCATGTTAAGGCACCTGATTCATCAGACAGTGATTTTATTGATGTTGGAAATTTCTTTGTACTGATGGTGTCAAAAAATGGTCAAATAAATTACTCAACAAAACCTAATGAAAACAGTGCCGGAAGAGCGTCAAGGAAAAATATTATAAATTGGTGCCAGGATTGACACGTTATTCTTGTTCTGGAATTACAAAAGTCGAACTTTCCAGATTTGAATTATTTTTTCTACCACCTTTGATACGTACTATTTTGACCTTTACCAACCTTAATTGCAGACGCATATATGGTGAAGAATGGAACTGATGTTGATAGCACCGAACTATTTGCATTCATTGGACTACTTTTATTGGCCGGCGTTTTTCGATCAAACAACGAAGGCACTGAACGTTTATGAAACTCTGAAAAAGACCAATATTTGCTGCAACCACATAATTGAAGTTTTTAAGAAAATATCAAGAGTTATAAGGTTCGACAACAGGGAAAATCGAAGTGAACGACGACTGTTAGATAAATTTGCTCCTATACGTGAGTGGGTATGATATATTGCCAACAATTTACAATCCATCCGAAAATGTTACAATAGATGAGCAGTTAGTAGCTTTCAGAGGAAGATGTCCCTTCCGGCAGTATATGCCATCAAAGCCGGAGAAATATGGAATTAAGTTTTGGGTACTTTGTGATTCTGCAACGAGCTATGTTTGGAATATTTAACCTTATACTGGCAAGGAAATCAGAAGTACTCCAGAAAAAAATCAAGGTATGCGTGTAGTTCTTGATTTGATTGTAGGGCTAAAAGGACACAATGTCACAACCGATAAATTTTTCACGTCTTATCAAAAATTACTGGAGAGACAAATTACACTAGTTGGAACAATACGCAAAAACAAGCCCGTTTTACTACCAGAAATAGTAAATATAAAAGGAAGACCAAAATATTCATCAGACTTTGCATTTACCGAGAATACTACTGTCGTATCTTACATTCCGAAAAAAAAAAATCTGTAAGTCTACTAAGTACTTTACATCATGACTTAAAAGTAAGTGATCGCTAGGATAAAAAGCCAGAGATAATCCTGGATTACAACAAATTTAAAGGCGGTGTAAACACATTGGACAAAGCACTAAGTGGCTGCACTTGCAAAAGGATGACAAAACGGTGGCCTCAAATAGTGTTCAGTAATATGGTAATATATAATATATAAGCTTATAACGCTTATGTTTTATTCAAATCCGGTAACCATACATGGAAAGACGGCTGCCTCTCAAAGCGCCGCTACTTTTTTGAAGTCTTGATACGCAGCTTGTTACTCCCTACACATTACCTCGAGCACATTTTCCACTTGAAATTACCAAAATATTCAAAGTGATTTTCAAACCCATACACAATCATCTTCATCGTCTCAATCGCGAAATAGTTCTAAATGAAGAACAACTAAAAGAAACCGATGTCAATTATGCCAAAAAACAGATAATAAAACGGGAAAAATTTGCGACATTTGTAATAAGTATATACGTAAACAGCATTCTTAAATCATAACTTTGTGTACGAATTGTAATAAATGACTGTATTTTTTTCCTTTTATTATTGAATTAAAAGTTTTGTTAAAGTATTTATGAAAAACATGAAGTTGAGGTGAATTTACCTTAATTTTTATTTAAATAACTTTGTTTTTTCTTTTTAATATTAATATTATTAAATAATAAAATTTTCAAGTAAAAAACAAACAAATATCTACGATGGCATTCCCAGAAGTACCCGACCTAACAAAGAAAACACAAAAATTTTCGAAAAATATTTATTTATTTTCCAACCTAATAGCCATTCAGCTCTATACACTTTTCCCAGCAATGTTCAAAAAGTTCGATACCCTTTTTATAATAAGAACTGCCTTACTCCTCAAATTAGCCATTAACTGCCGACATCACTTCTTCATCGTTAGAGAATCTTTGACCACTGAGCCATTTTTCCAAGTTTGGGAACAGAAAATAATCCGAAGCGGCTAAATCTGGCGAATAGGGTGCATGAGGTAGCAATTCAAACTTTATTTAATTAATTTTGGCCATTGCAATAACTTATTTGTGAGCTGGTGCATTGTCTTGATGAAACAACACTTTCTTCTTAGCCAAATGCTTCCGTTTTGCGAACGTTGCTATAAGTTCGCATAATACTGGCCGTTGATAGTTTCTCCTTTTTCAATGAAAAATATCCCACGCGCATCCCAAAAAAAGACGCCATGACCTTGCCTGCAAAGGAAACGGTCTTCGCCTTCTTTGGAGCCGGTTCTCCCTTTTGAATCCATTGTTTTGATTGTTCTTTTGTCTCAGGTGTAAAGCGATTGGCCTGTAGTTTCATCCAACTTCGCTAACCACTCAATTAAAACATCTACACGACACTGTTTTTGCTCGAGTGTGAGCAAACGCGGCACCCATCTTGCACACAGCTTTCTCATGTCCAAATTTTCAAATAATACGCGATATACCACACTTTTTGAAATGCCTACAATGTCTTCTAGCTCGCGCACTTGCACTCGACGATCATCCAGTGCCTCTTTGTGGATTTTCTTCACCATTTCTGAAGTCGTCACCTCATTTGGTCGACTACTGTGATGCTCGTCTTGGCAGCTCGTACGACCACGTTAAAACTCAGACAATTTTACTGTTGTAAACAAAGGAGCAGACTCACCCCGAATAGAATCCAGTTCAGCTTTTATATTGGTTGGGCTGAGGCCTTTCAAATAAAAGTATTGTATCACATAACGATGACCAGTTTTTTTCCATTTTCACAAATTCACTGACAACGTTCATTATTGATGGCTGCTAAACAATGATTGATGGCTGTCAAATTTGACCCCATACCTGTTCGCGTCAGTAAATTTGAGGATCGTAGGAAGGTTAAGAACTATACAATAGGAGAAAAAGTATTCGTAAAAATTAAAAATAGATTAGAAAATAAACTCACACCAAAATATAGAGAAGAAACAGTTTTAGAAAACAAAAACTTCACAGTTGTTACACAATCTGTTACATTGTCTAATAAATGATATACCCTATGTTAACCTTGACGAGACATTAGAATTTGTCCAAATGAATCATCCCAACTACAAAAAAAGAAACTTTAAATTGTCCATAATTAAACCAATTAAAATAAAAACAATTATTAATAGAATAGATTATGAAAAAATATTAGAATGGAATGATGATATACCACCTTGATCAAAAAAATTTCGGAATTTATTCAGAAAATTAAAAATACAAGTTTATTTATCTAAATTTATATTGTCCCCCTCAAAGTTATTCCCATTGACTGCAACACACTTATGCCAGCGCTTGATCCAATCCTCGAAACATTTTTTATATACAGTTTCCGGTATGTCCATTCTGCGATTTTTCCATTACTTTCTCTCGGCTGCTGAAACGCTTTCCCCGTAGTGGTTTTTTAACTCGATTGAACAAAAATAAGTCACAGAGAGCCAAATCAGGTGAATTTGGTGGCTCTTGGATGGTATTTGTTGCATTTTTCGTCAAAAAATTACGAATAATGATGGCACTGTGCGAAGGTGCTTATCATGGTGCAAAATTCACGAATTTTCTGCCCACAATTCTGGTCTCTTTTGGCGAATTGCTTCACGCAAACGTCTTATAACGCCCAAATAATACTCTTTGTTTACTGTCTTTCCTTTTGGCAAAAATTCATGATGCACTACACCGTTGTAATCCATAAAAACCGTAAGCATTGCCTTCTTTGACTGAAAACGACGTGTTTTTTTTTGGTCTCGGCTCATTTGGTGAACGCCAATTACTTGCCTGATGTCTGGATTGCATGTTGTACTCATAAATCCACATCTCGTCTCCAGTAATGATCCTTTTGATGAATGTGGGATCGGATTCAGCCTCGCAAATCATCTCTTTTGCGACGTCAGCACGGTCTCTTTTTTGCATGAAATTGAGATTTTTTGGGACCAACTTTGCTGCTAAACGACGGAAACCCAAATCAAAATGTCTTGGACGGATACATAGACAATGTTCAAGTCCTCTGCTATCCCTCTGATGGTTAATTTGCGGTTATTGACCAACATTTATTTTACTTCATTAATATTTTCGTCGGTTTTCGATGTCGAGGGTCTGTCACTGCGTTCATCATCTTCGATAAACTCACGACCACTTTTGAACCGCTCATGCCACTGGTAAACGACCGTTTTCTTTAGAAAATCGTTGCCGAAACACTTTTCCAACATTTCTAACATTCGCGCACCATTAAATACGTTTTTTACGCAAAATTTAATAGAAGTTTTTTGTTGCAAATTTAAATCCATTTCTAAAATTGTAAAAAATCGCCAACACACATGGAGATGGATGTACTCTTGGCTACGTAACTTTTGCAAATATGAAGCTATGACGCTAAGATTAAGAGAGAATGTCAACAACAGATGTACCAAGTTAACAAAAAACAGAACTTAAATCGGAACAATGGGAGCGCCACACGGTGGTTATTCCGTTTTTTTTTTATCAAGGTGGTATATGCTATTAAAAAAGAATGTTAAACATATAACTCATTAACCAATTGTAATAAAGATATTGTAAGTCTAAATAACATCTCTTGCATACCGAAGCTCTTACGCAGTCAGAAAGCGAATTGTACCCTCATTAATCGAAATAGATAAAGTTTCTCCGAGAGTATTGCTTTTAAACAAATTCAACGGACCCGTCGTTATCAACAACGAAACGATGATGCTCAATGGCACATATTTTACTTATTTATTTATTTATTTCAAAAGAATCTTTTAAATTGGGTTTAAAAAACCTACAATTACAATAATAGTAAAAATTATATATATAGTTGAACTTAAATTCAAATCAATTTTAATTTTTATTCAAACATTTAGTTGTTATTGATTTAAAATGACAAACTAAATTCATATTCATAATGAAAACCAAAATTTACATAACTTCTTTATTACACTAAATATTAAATTTAATTATTTACTAAGTATCTGAATAAAATCGCCTCAAACTGTGTGGTGCCGCGAAGCTTTCTAATGAAAGAGGGTAAGCTATTCCACTACTTAATGATATAAACGAAAAACCTTGGATGAGTTAGTAAACCATATTTTTTGAGTTAGATATGACGGTTCGTTGTTTAAAATGATATTGTTCAATGTTTTAAAGGAAAAATATTTGAAATATGTGTAAAGATTACAGCCTAGTATGTTACTTGTGTAGTTTGAAATATGGTCATATCGTCGGAGATTGTATACATATCGAGTTATATTATTGAATGCTACAGTTAGGTATCTTTTCGTTTTATACTAAAGAAGTAAAGGGAAAAATCATCAGAAAAAGTGAGGTAATTGAATCTCAACCTCTTCCTGCAATCATGCAGACAGAAGGTCAAATGGAAGAAGTCCTATTTTTAAAAATGAGTAAAAACATGCATTACCTACCAGTACAGGAGGTACAACCCGAAGACTCAGAGAAGGATTTGGAATTTTGCAATTATTGTGTTATACTTACATTCCGGAAAGACATTTTGCGAAATGCAACTTTACTGGGCAGAAAACAATCCCCATTCTATGACACACAGAGATTTTCAACATAAGCTCAACGTTAATATGTAGGCAGGCATATTGGGTAACAAGCTTCCTCGGCTTCCTCCAATGCTTAATTCGAATCTCTACCTGGAATTTTTGCGAAACAATTTAAGACAACTATTAGGTTAATTACCAATGCAACAAAGACAACTTCTGTGTATCAGCAGGATGGCGCCCCAAAACATTATGGCCAATGAGAAAGTGGCTAGACCACTTCCGGCTGCAGCACATTTTTTACTTATCAGAAATAACAACATTGGGTGACTTGAACCATAGGATTGATGTGCAATAAATAATTGTATTTTTTTTCACGATTTTTATTTTGATGTTTAACCTGTTTAAATAAGTTCCATCCTATCTTGAAAACTACTGACTTGAGATGAAAAGACCTGACTTTTCTTTTTTTTGCAAGAACTAGTTTCCTACACGTTTCAAAATTGCAAATAATGGGGGTAAATTACATAGTAATTAACAACATTTTCCCAAAAATAAAAAATATCACTTTTGATCTTCGATAACTTTTGATACATTAATTTAGAGGCAATGTTTACTTTGAAACAATTAAAGAACGCGTTACCATACTCGCATAAATTTAAAAGATGAAATCTTCAATGGGAGTCAAAGCAAATATCAAAATATGTCGAGGAACACCCTGTACTTATACATACCATCGAATATAAGATATGTATGTAAATATATGCATGCAAAGGAGTTTTCCTGGCGTACAAAGAAATATTTGTGCCAGAGCTCGAAGTTAATGGTTTTTCTTTATTAAAGGCAATTCGAAACGTCGAAATATTGCCGTATAAAGGTTTCAAATAAGAAAACGTTGAATGATAACCTATAATCGTTTGTTACGAGAGTTAGCAACAAATAATCTTCTTAACTTTAAGGTATACTAAGGAGATTACTGGCTTAAAAGTACTATCGGAGATCTCCATGCCATATCATAGATAAATCGAATTTAGAATCTATTGCAAGGTCTCGACCTTGCTGAAGAGAAGGAATCTGCATAAAACCAACTTGTTTAGAACATGAACGGCACCCTCACCAAGTGTTTCGAAAAGGCATGTTCAGTTAGTAAGCAATTCTGCAGATCGCCCTACAGCGTCTTCGTAAAGAATCCAGGAAACTTCTAAACAGGTCCCTTAATACTAATTTGGAGGAAGACTAGAATCTTTACAGATCAAAGCAAAACAATTTTAAGAAGCTTATTGGACTTTGAATAGCGCCTCTTACAAATCTTTTTGCGAAAAGATCGAAATTATCGATGAAACCAGTAGGCTGGTCAAAGCTCTCAAAAGGGAAGATCAACCAAGTTGGAACCATTCAAAAAATTTGACGCTACCTATACTGAATCGAAAGCAGAGACTCTTCGAGACTGATCGAAACCAGTTCACAATTAGCTTTTATCAAACGCGCCTTAGCTGGTACGGATAAGGCCATCAAACATGCTGTTGCTTCTTCTGATGGCTTTAAGTAACCTGACACCGATGACATTTATCCAGTTATGCTACAAAAAGATATAGACCAGTTGCTGGCAGCTCTGAAGAGAATTTTTACTGCTAGCTTGGCACTGGCATACATACCTAATCCCTGGCGAACAGTGGGAGTGGCCCAAATACCGTAGATTGGAAAAGAGACTACTCTTTGGGGGTGGCCGTGGTGTAGTGGTATATGCATAGACTCCTCAAACAGTGCAAGTCTTTTCATAGAATTTGTATGTAGTTATATGACATGAAGACATAACACTGATGTTGGAGTTGTTGCTGGCTGGGCTAAAATGTAACGAACTAACAACTAGCACGTACTAAGACCCACTGGTTGAGGATGCACTGGCTCGTCCCGTCCAGTTTAACAACCCCCTCTGGGAAAAATATCGGAACCAAATACACCTGAGTTTGAAACTACTACACCACTCGTCCGCGCCCTAGAGAAAAACCAGTAAAAGTGTATCCATATCCCCTAGGCGCGCGCGCGGGATTATAAAAAAAAAACTCGCTTGCTAAGATTTTCAGACCTATAAGTCTGACCTACTTCATGCTACAAAGCAACAAAAGAATGGTCGAGGTCCATGTGGGCAAAACCGCTTTGCGAATGCATCCTCTGTCGGAAATGCAATACGCCTACCAACGTGGAAGATCCTACGAGAGTGCGCTTCAGAATCTGGTAGGTAGAATTGAAGACGCACACGACAAGGAGGAATACGCCTTGGGCATTTTCATCGACGTTGAGGGTACTTTTGACAACGCAACTTTTGATGGCATGTGCAACTCGGCCAGACAACACGGCATAGACGAGTCACTGGTCTTGTGGATTAGGGCATTGCTGGTGAATTAGGCATTGATTGCGGATGCTGGCCATGGCCTGCCGCAAGGCGGCGTTCTGTCTCCACTGCTATGGTACATGTTGGTTGACTCACTGCTCAACGCACTCAATAGTTCTAATGTCTACACACAAGCATAGGCGGATGATGTGGCTGTACTATTTTGTTGGATCTTGTCTAGCGACTATCTTCTCCAAAACGCAGGCTAAGCTGCGCTGCAGCTTCTTCTTTTTCGAAGAATGCCCAAGTCTTGGCACAACGTAAACATCTACCACTACAACGCAAAATTCTTCTTTTGTCTGCAATTGACATATTGCTCTCGCAGTCTTTAACTTTATGTTGTATTGACTTACGAACAATCAGGAACAATCGACTTTTGCACCCACTGCTACCAAACTGGATTTTTTTTTTTTTTTTTTTTTTTTTTGTAAAGAACTTAACACTCAAGTGGGTGTTGCACTTATAATGCCTTAGCATGTGTTATTTGGAAAATGGGATGGAGAGAGAAAGAAAGATGTTTGGGCTCAGTGGTGATTTAGCTCCATAGGTGGCATCCAACATTTATTAGAGGGACTAAATTCTTAGTGGAGATTTTGTTGTTGATTTCTAGTCTACTATTCATCTTACTTGATTTTTGTTAACTAAAAAAAAAAAAAAAACGAATGTCTTTTGAGCGAGGCTCAAATTCGAACACCGTACCTTCCGATTTGAAAGCCAGTTCACTAATACTTGAGCCAGGGCCACCCATACGCAGATGGTCTCACTTTCGTGTGCGTATGAGAAATAACGCTTTTTTTCGATTTGCTCGAGAAGACTTGCTGTGGTTAAAAGATGGAACATAATGCTTTTTCGCAATTTTCCCCCTTCTAGACTTGGCGATAATAATCGATGCGTAGGGCAGTTGGTAATCACTGTAGCAATATTGACCGAAGTATAACCAAATAATGATTTAAAGGGACTTTTAACAGGAAATAACTGTAACATAAAGGCTGCGTAGACTTGAAACACCTGTGCAATCCCAAACTGGATATAAGTTAATCAATAGCAGTATGTGCTTATCGATGAGCTTCTCTGGATTTCCATAATGCTCCTGTAAAAGAGAAATTGCAGCTTCGTAGCATTTTTCTGAGGAAATAAACGCAGCGAACGATTTCTTTGTCTCATCTGAAAGTACCGATTTAAGGTAGTTAAACTTGACGGGATGAGACAGCGATGAATTTTCGTGTACAGTACACCGAAAATGTTTCCAAAAAGATATTCAATCATGGAAAGTTCCGTCAAAATGCTTGAAGGGAAGGTTGGGTGGCGCAGATCCATTATTTAGTTTCGTATTATGGAATGTGCTTTTTGAATCAAGAAATATGGTAATGGAACGGGATTTCGCTTTTGTCGAAGTTTTTCTAAATGTTTTTTGAGTCGGGTAATTGCATTGGTGGCCTGATCTAGATAATTAATTCTTTCAATCGAATAATCCTTCCCCAATAGTGCCTTTTCCTTGATGTCCTCTTGTACGCCGTTTAGACTCTGGAGATGGGACACAAGCTCGTTCTTGCACTTTATTTTCGTTCGTTAATTAGAAGCTATCGTTTTTAAGGTAATCCAGTGCAGCTTTTATAAGTTTTGTGACCTGACCTCTGGACGCGGCACGTTTTAATAGCTCCATTTCTCGAGTTGCGAATTATTCCTAACACAATTATATTAACCGTATAGACGGAAATGTACAAATACCATTAAATATTCACAGAGTTTGCCTCCCGGGTTTACAAAAAAAAAAGGGAGTTATATTAAAAAAAATGCTAATTCTGAAATTCAATGGAAAAGAAAACCCTAAGCAATGGAAAACAGGTTTATACCATTTAAGAATGATCAAACTCGCAGAAGATTCAATAATCGAAAAATGAAATGATAGCGTATATTGCCGTATCTTAACGTGTTACTTAATTGAAAATTCTCACAGAGTCACATTGTGTCGCGCAAGTTACATACTCGTACAACCCAACCAGGAGCCACATATCAATAATCTATCCGCATAATACTTATTTTGTTTATTCAAAAATTGTTTGGCTCACATTGCGTTTTTATTATTTGCCTTACAACAATGTATCTAATGTATTTGATATATCTAGTATCAAATTCATTTTCATTCACACGCTTTTGTCTCTCAATGTATCTACAATAATATCAAAATTCATTTTCTTTCACACGCTTTTGTAAGAAATCAGCATAAAATTTGTATAAATACCCATGTAATTCAGACACACGAGTTCCTTTTTTTAGTCAATAAAGTTTTAACGTTTAAGAGAAGATGTTTTTTTTTTTTTTAATTTGGGTATAGCTCCCAAATTTAAGTGGCGCAGTCGGTAGGATAAAAGTATATCTAGTACGTCGTGAATCTTTTTTTCGATGGTTTATCGGTACTAAGTTTCAATATCGACGGTTAACCGATAGTAGTGACGTACTCGTACATATAAGAACTCGTTTTAAATTGTGCGAAAATTGAATTCGACGGAACATTGGATCAGCGAAGGATATTCGCAATCACCAATCAACATTCAATTCGAGAGGTCTCAACCTCGAAAGTTCTAAGGCCCAATGAAGGAAACATTATTTATAGTACTACAAGTTGAGTTCTCATAATAACCTATTCCTTACATACTAACCGACCTTTATTTTTGGAATACTATGTGTTCAATGCCAAATATTAGCAATAAAATAAAGATAAGAAGTATTCCCTATAGCCTTAATAGTTTTAATAAGATAGTAGAGATAATTTAAGTAGTAGCTTAAGTGATCATCTTCATCATCATCTTAAATTCATAAGACAATGTTATTATTCTCTCCAACATGACCAAAAATAATACTCAATCAAATATGGTAGATTTGTTTAACTCTCTTCGTATTCCGGATGCTATAAAGGATTTGCCAAAATTCGATGGCAATCCCAGGCTCTTCTATGAGCTCTTAACGAACGTAGAGGAAATTATTTTCCTGATTAGATCTGCAAACGGTACCAGTTATGGTAAACTTCTGCTTCGTGCTATATGCAATAAAATAGAGGGACCTGCAAATGAGGTTCTTAATATATACGGTACGCCGCTGAACTGGGACAGTATAAAATCGAACCTCATACTGCACTACGCCGACAAGCGTAATGAGACATCCCTAATAAGAGATTTGCATGGGTTGAAGCAAAATCAAAGAACAAAAGAACCGTTTTACATCGAAGTAATAGAAGTGCTCTCCGCCATGATCAATCATGTGCAGATCCACATATTCTAAAGTCATAAAAGCAAAATGATAATTGTACGAGGAAATGTGTCTAAACGTATTCACGGTTTAAGAGAACCCTCGGGATCTACCGTACGAGCAATGAAACCAACAACCCTGGCAGAAGCCTTTTCATTTTGTATCAAAGAACAAAATACATATTACGGCCGAACAGAAACAAAACAACCCCTCTCTAAACCTTTAATTAGGATAGAACACAGACATCCACAGCCTCAGTTTAAATTTCCACAAAATCCTATCCTCAACCAACAACAAGCTAGATTCAATCCACAACAGCTACAAAATATGTATCCCGTACAATCTTTTCAGTTTCAATTTCAACTAAATACTAATCTAAACTTCCCAAATACTGCATACAAAACGCCTTTCATACCCCGTCCGATACCAAAGGTACCTCCACCGGAACCTATGGACACCCTTTCTGCATAAAGTCGTACCAAACAACCATCCACTCCTCGTCCACATTTTAGTGGACAGCCTCAAAATAATAACTTCAGACCGTCACATTACACCATCAAGGAAGTACATAACATTAACGAGTAGACGTTAGAACCAGTAACTGACAACATGATGCACTTTACACAAGAAAATCCCCATCCTCCATCAGAAGGAACAACTACAGATGAAAATAATTACTATCCAAATCTGGATAGATATCAACAAACATAGACACTCTTTACCCTATATTCATATCTCATCACCGTTCGGAAGACCCTTGAAATTCTTAACAGACACAGGAGCTTCATCCTCTTTTATAAGCCCTAAACATATTCTTCCTCAAGATCACTAAATTATCCCACATGTTATCATAAAAATTATTCTAAACCAACATAAAATTGATAAGGAAGTATGTTTACCCAATTTTTTCGAATTTAATTGTCCCGGTGAAATGAGATTTCTTGTATTCAAGTTCCATTGATAGTTTGATGGGTTATTAGGTCTAGATACATTGAGTTCCCTCAAGGCTAAAGTCGATCTAGAAACTAAAACACTTATAACCCCGTTTATTAAAATTCCCTTGCCTTTCAAACCTGATTTCATTTCTAAAAAATATAGTATTTCCCCCTATTACTATGTATAGCTATTTGTAGATTTTCGCAATGGTGAGATTTTTATTAGAGGTATTGAAATCAAACCCGGAGTTTTTGTTTCAAAAGGAATCTGCAGTGCCAGTAACAGCCTAGTTGAAGTAAGCAAGAAGTCAAGTAGTAACAAAACAATCTTCATAGAATACCCGCTAAAAGTAAATACACTCTTAAATTTTGAAATTTGTGAATTAAATAACTTTGACAAGACATACGGAAATGACTTAGAAGACTCAGTTGCTAATAACATTACTGATTTATTCCGGTTGGAACATCTTAATTCCGAGGAACGAAAATTAATTATTAATTTATGTAGGAACTATAAAGATATATTTTACAAGAAAAATCAAACTCACTCACCAATGCCGTTAAACATCGAATTTAAACTTCGGACGGCATACCTATATACACAAAATCATATAGTTACCCGTACGTTCACAAAAACGAGGTCCGACAGCAAATAAAAGACATGCTGGCCCAGGAAATCATTCGACCTAGTTAATCGCCCTGGAGTTCACCTGTATGGATAGTGCCCAAGAAGATGGATAACTACACAAAAATGGCGATTAGTCATCGACTATCGCAAGTTAAATGAAAAAACTATAAATGATAAATATCCTCTTCCTAATATTAATGAGATACTAGATAAATTGGGCAAGTGCCTCTATTTTTCAATTCTGGATTTGGCGAATGGATTTCACCAAATTGAAATGCATACTCAAGACATACCTAAAACCGCCTTCATGGTAGAAAATGGCCATTATTAGTTCATAAGGATGCCCTTTAGGCTAAAGAACGCACCCACCACATTTCAAAGTTTAATGGATAACGTCCTCAGCGATTTGGTTGGTAAATCTTGCCTTGCGTATACTGATGACATTGTTGTGTTCTCGATTTCCCGAAACGTTCTTAGGAAAGTTTTTGGACGATTAAGGCAGGCAAACTTTAAAGTACAACTTGATAAATCCGAGTTCCTCAGTAAGGAATTTGTACACATCATCAACCCAGACGGAGTTAAACCAAATCCCGATAAGATTAGGGAAATTAAAGAATTCCCCGTTTCAAAAACAACTAAAGAAATTAAATCCTTTTAAGGATTAATTGGTTATTTCCGCAAATTTATAAAAGATTTTGCGAAACTTCCCAAGCACTTAACGGCATGCTTGAAAAAAGGAGTTGAAATCAAATTAGACGAAAAATATATGCAATGTTTCGTGATGTGCAAGGATATTTTAACAAACAATCTTATATTGCAATACCCAGATTTCTCAAAACCATTCGTATTAACCACGGATGCCAGTGATTTCGCGATAGGTGCCGTACTATCGCAAGGTCCTATCGGTAGTGATAGACCAATTTGTTTTGCAAGCAGAACACTTCCACAACAGAAATTAATCATTCCACAATCGAAAATGAGCTTTTAGCCATAAATTCAAAAAACTTACCGATCACAAACCTCTTCAATGGTTAATGAGCTTAAAAGATCCTAATTCAAAATTGGTTCATTAGATTCTTAAACTAGAAGAATACAACTACGAAATCGTGTACAAAAAGGTTAAAGCCAACACAAATGCTGATGCACTCAGTCGTATTAAAATCAGCGACAAAGTCGAACTTAATGCCAATGAAGCAATTCATTCCGCAGATGAAAATCTTGATGACGGAATTCCGATTTCGGAAAAACCGTTAAACGAATTTAATCTACAAATGATTCTGGAAATTTCAAGTGGACCACCATTAGATTCCCTTTAAGTAGTGTTTAAAAATAAACAAAGGCGCACTTTCCAAAGAACAACATTTTCCAAAGAAGAAATTTTACAAATATTAGAAATCATCTATCACCTAATAAATATTAATATTAATTAACTGACGACAATACTTTCAGGACCGTTCAGAACGTCTATTCAAAATATAATTTTTCTTTAAATTAAAAATTTCAAATTATTACGTTGCACAGAATTATTGACAGGCATAACTGAAAATGAAAAACAAGACCAACAAATTTATGATTACCACACTAATTCAAATCACAGAAGCATTAATAAAACCTTGCTTCACTTAAAGAGAAAATACTATTTTCCCTTTATGTTTAGCTGTCGCCTATACCCTACCCATTCGAAATAGTCTTAAAATAGTCAAATCAATAAAGCATTTCATAAGTCTACATGGGATTTCTGGAAAACTTATTACTGGTCAAGGATCAGGATTCACTGCAAACCTTTTTAAAGACTTTTGCAAAAAGTTTACTACAAATACAAAGACAAAGATCATGAAGATATTCTTAACGAAGCAATTACAATATACAATAACGCTATTCATTCATCTACCAAGTAGACCGTACAAATTTACTCACGATTACCTCCAAAAACTCAATGCTTTTCAAGAGAATTTATTTCAATCCATTATTAGTTATTTAGAGAAGAAGAGAGATAGGAATAAAGACAAGTTAAACAAAAATAGGGAACCCCCCACAAAATTGATAGAAGGAGACATTATATTTAGCAAGGAATGTAGGAGGAACTAATTGACTCCAAGGTTCTAGGTTCCCTAAGCATAGAATTAAAAATGATAAGAAAATAACTATTTTAACAAACAATAATAAAAAATTACATAAAGGTAGAATAAAGAAAAACCGAAAATTTCAGGTCTGAAAGTTGACGGACATAACATAGAAATTCACAATGTGACTAATAATCACGGAATACTGCCATTGCTAATCGGACAAACAAGGATAATCGAATATGATACATATAGTTGATCTTCTAAATTACCAAATTAGTATTGACAAAATTAAAAATTCCTTGACCACATTAGGAAGAGACGACACAAATACTGAAATGACGATTTGCTGAACTAAAACTTCAAGAACTAGAACAAAAATTCTTAAGCCTTTTAACAAATCGTAGAATTAAAAGGGGAATAATTAATGGAGTAGGTACACTTATAAAAACCATTACTGGCAATATGGACGTTAATGATGCCCTTACAATAAACAATAAATTAGAAGCAATAAATAATATTCAAGAGGTTTTAAAAATAAAATCTGCCCAACAAATAAGCATAAATAATCAGATGATAGAGAGGTTTAATAACATAACTCTTCAAATTAATAAACAACAAGAAACCATTGGAAAATTTCTTAACAATTGCAGTGAAAGAATCGGCAATACAGTAAGATCAGATGAAGCATCACTTATACACCTACAATATATCAATAAAATTATCTTTAACATTAACTTACTTTATAATCACTTAAATAATATTGCTGAAGCTATCACGCTACCTCGATTAAACATTATTTCATAACAAATATTGAAATATGAAATTAAAGACTACTTGCGTTCTGAATCAATTGAACGCACCTCCAATCAGCAAGTTTACGGTTTTCTCACTCTACAAGCACATGACAACGAATCCAAGATAATATTTAGCATCGGTATACCAGTAATTTTTAAGTAAACGTATAACTTTTTCCACTTAATCCCTCTCCCTATTAACAAAACACTAACAGTCCGAACTCAATCTTATTTGGCTATTAATGAAAAAAAATACATCATACTTTGCCAACGTACGTGTGTCCATTGCCCGGAAGTGTCTCTTACTGTAATAGACGATATGAAAAGTAGCTCTTAAATCATCCGAATTGCATTCGTTACATTATAAAGAATCAACCAGCCAATTGCGACATGCAAAATGAAGCCGAAATCTCAACAGTTTATCAACCTGAACCTAACTATATACTATCGATCAATGTTCATAACATCAAAATGCGAACCACCTGTGGAATAGAGCATTACCAACTAATCTCATTCATTGAATTGAGAAATTAATAAATGAATGAAATTAATAATTTAACTTATGATTCCAGATCCAATACTTTCTCGGACGGCATTATTATACATCCAAGTACGCAGAATTTTATAAATTCATCTCTAACCTTTAATCGCTTATCCCTGGAGAAGCTTGATACACATCAGATTCAAATTCAAGAGGAGACAGCAACATTTTCTAGCAAATCAATCCGAACTTCCAAGTTATCATGGTTAATTGTCTTCATCCTATTTACCGTAATACTAATTTTAATCATCTATGTAAAACGTAAATCACACAATAAGGAAAATCTTAGTACCGACACAATTACCATCAACAACCAAGATTCTGCAGGTTCATATGTAAACAATACTAGACCAGTGGCTCCTACCAAGAAACACTTCCTAAGAACACACTAAGAGGGGAAGCGTTACATACTAGTACAACCCAACCAGGAGTCACATATCAATAATCTATTCGCATAATACTTATTTTGTTTATTCAACTTTGTTTGGCTCACATTGCGTTTTTATTATTTGCCTCACAACAATTTATCTAATGTACACAAAAACTTCACAATAATTCGTGACCGAAAAATGCCAGTAGAAATTTAAAGTTTTTTTTTATGATAAGAATGCTAGGGGTCTGACAAATCGTAGTCTAATAAGAAGTGCATGTACAATTGGCAGAGGTCACCATATTAAAGAACCGATATTAGGAAAAAGACAGGTTGAACAAATACAAGTTTTTGCCATATTCACCGAAGATCGTCGAAAAAAAAAAACAGTTTAAAAAGCAATGTATTGTAGGTTTTATTTAGATGTAAAAAGTCGGCAACTTCTTGAATTCAATAACCATAATATTATATAATATATTATTTTTTACGTGTTTATTTAACGGCTAAATAAATTATATTATAAACTTGGTAGCTTTTGCATTGTTCGACTAATAAAGAAATAATGTACAACATTGGAAAATATGAAAAACTCCAATTGCGGTAATAAAAATGGTTGAAATAATAATAAAGACTAAATGTAATTAACTTGTCAGGTAACAAAAATGGGTAGATTTTTGAGTGTTACAATAAATTTAAAGCATAGGTACTTCGCTGTTCTTATGTTTTGTTATATCATTAGTTTGCTAATATATGTGTAAGTTGGTTATAAGATACAAAATATTAGTGCAAGATTTTCATGATAATGTCACATTTTATTTATTCTATTTCTGTAAGAAGTAAAACTGGTATAAATACTATTAAAGTTTACCTTACTACATCTTGAAAGGGCGAAGACTGTAATTAAATTGCCTGGAATTCCGAGAAGGACGAAAATAATACACATTATCGATGCAAATATTAAAAGCTCATCTGAGTATCCCTGGAAAAGTTCCTCATTTTTCACACCTAAGAAGTATATATGTATTTATAAAGCTTATTTAAGTTCTACATTTGTACCTTCGGATAGAGATAGATTAACAAAAGCCACTACAAGGTCGCCGGAAGTTGCAGTACTTGAAGTAATTAATGTAGATTCTGGAGCAGATGTCCACGATCGTGGGATGAGATCCATTCTGCATTCAAATTTACTAAAAGTGCTGCTGGACGGACTGATTTCTGTTTTGTTTTGTTTTTTTTTTGCTAAAAATACAAAATGTTTAAATAATTAACCTAAATTACATCTTATATTAACAGAAATATACTGTATACTCGCAGTGCAATAGAATTAAAAACTTTGTAAATATGTAAAAAATGTGCAAATATTCATAAATTTTTCATTAAACGAAAAAATGTACAATTAACTTAACTGAATGGAAAGTAGAAGAAAATTCTAAGAACAAATTATAAGTTTATATAAGCTTTAATACAATATATATTATAGTATGAGATCTTACTGCGTCATTTTTATGACTTTTTTTTTTTTTCCTAATTATATAAGGTGATTCATAGCGAGGTTTGATTTAGAATGTAAAATAAAACACATAAATTTGAAAGTGAAATGTTGGCCACAACTACGACTGAGTTGATCCATTCGGAAGGTCCAATTTTGGGCGACCTGTTCGAGTATAACGACTGGTATCTCTCGGATAACACGAGTAATGTTGGCTTCCAAAGCATGAGTCGTAGCTGGCCTATTCCTGAAGACCTGAGACCTAACATATCCCGAGAGAAAATAGTCCAAGTTTGTTATATCGCACGATCTTGGCTGCCAATTTGCCGTAGCAAAACGTGAAATATAATGCTCACCAAAATAATTTCTCATGCAAATCCATTGTTTCACGCGCTGTATGGCTCGTAGCGCTGCCTTGTTGAAACCAGAGCTCACCGAAACCATGTGCTTGAATTTCAGGAAGCACATAGTCAGTTAATATGGCGCAATAACGGTTACCATTGACGGCAACATTCTGATTTGCCTCAATTTTGAAGAAATAAGGACCAATAATTCCACCAGCCCATAAGCCGTTGTTTTTAATGGATGTAATGGTAGCTCTTGTTACTCTTTGGGTTGCTCATCAGCCCAAATACGGCAATTTTGTTTACTAACGTATCCATTGAGCCAGAGATGAGCTTCATCACTATACAAAATTTTACGATAAAACACTAGATTTTCGTTGAGTTTTTCCAGAGCCCATTCACTGAAAATGTGACGCAAATTCAAGTTTCCTAGCTTAAATTCTTGCAAAAACTGAATTTTGTACGCTTTTAGGCCGAGATTCTCACGTAAAATACACCAAGTTGTCGAATACGCCAAGCCAAGCTGTTGAGAACGACGACGAATCGATTCGTGACGGTCTTCGCGTACACTCTCAGCTACAGCTTCCACAGCCTCTTCACTACGTGCTGGATGTGGTCTAACCGGTCGAGTATCGTCCACTAATGTGAACTGGGACTCAAATTTGTGAATGGTATTGGTAAAAGTGGTTGAACTTACGGTGCAAGTTTCTCGAATCGCACGAAAAACATTTCTCACAGAACGCTGCTTTTCGTAATACAGCTGAACAATTTGGAGACGCTGTTGTGGTTTGATAGGTGTCACGGGTGATCTGTCAAAGAAAGCCTATTGAAAATCAAACCTCACGATGTACCACCCCTTATATATACGAATGCTGTAAGACACACACAAATGGTGCCACATTCTCTGAATATTACTAGGTAAACTGTTATGTGTGGTAATTGAAAGCGACCCCGATAGACTATTAAGCAACTCAGAAATCTGAGCAAGACACCAGACAGATAAACAAATACAAAAGTTACAAATAATACATATGGGCACGATTCATAATTTATGTTTTTTTATAAATTGCGCCCGCATAAGATATTTAAGTACTCTCAAAATGATTGTACGCAGCGCTAGCGAAGGAAAATCAGGGAATAGATGTGCCTATGAACCTTGGTTTTGGAGAACTGGTGGTGAAAATAGCGTCAAAACAGACTGAAACACGGGACATTACGTCGGTGTTCAAGGGTGTGCATTGTCTGAGCGATATTATTTTCACCTATGAGCTTTATCGTACGGTTTTGAATAATATCTAGCAGGTGCAGAGGTATTTCGGGCACACCCGACCAGATGAGGGCATTGTACTCCAATTTCGGGTGGGTAAATCCTTTTATATATTAAGGCTAGATCAGAGGGGGTTTTTCGGTTTCGACGATGCAAGTGGCATTCATGGATGATACCTGGGTGTTTAAATTGCGCTTTAACGACATCAGACAGAATTGTGTTTGGAAGGCATAGAATTTCACTCTGTTGAAAGTTCGCCAATTGGTTATGCTGGTAATATCAAAATTTAATGAGCTTAACATACGTACTATAGCCGAAGAGCAGGGATGTGAGTCAGGGAACGAATATGAAAAGCTGGAATATATTGGATTAGAAGTAGCAGACAAAAGATTGTTGATGAAAATTAAAATAGTGTCGGAGACGCCCTGGGGCACACTAGAATTTATTTTGTTAAAATCTGAATTGAAATTATTCAAAAAAACTTGAATTGAACGTTTCGAAATGTATTTTCTAATCCATTGAAGAAGATACTCATCGATCCCAAAATCACACATTTTCGACAAAAGATCCTGTTGCCAAACCTCTGTCAAATGTCTATCTTGGTTCCGCCAGATTGATGTACGCTTTGGTTCCACTTTTTGGTGAGACATTCCATCAAATCACCAGTGGACCTGTTGCTACGAAAACCGCACGGGTAGTCATTAAAAAGTTTTTGCGTTTCGAGATATTTTATGAGCTGACGGCTTATTAGCGTTTCCATGACCTTAGAAAGAAGGGACGTAAGTGAAATGGGTCTGTAGGAGAAGAGAGAATAATATTCGCCTTTTTTGGGACGGGCTGGACAAATGCTGTTTTTTATCTGCTCGGAAAAATGAAAAAAACTTACGCATAGATTTTGCCAGCGAGAAAGAACACCAAATCAGAAGAAGGGGAAATATACCATCTGGACCAACGGATTTTTGAATGCTAAGTTCTTTAAGAACCATTTTTTTACACAGATGCTAGCAATGTTGGGATTGGAGCAGTTATCTCTCAAGTTCATGATGATCAAGACAAAGTGGTTGCGTATTATAGCAAGGTAACCTTCAGACCTGAAAAGAACTAGTGCGTAACTCGGTGTGAGCTTCTGGCAACGAAGCATTTTCATAAGTACCTCTATGGACAAAAGTTAATTCTTCAGACCAAGCAGCTCTGAAATGGGTACTATAATTCAAGACCCTTAAGTCCAAGTTGCGAAATGAATCGAGCAGTTGCAGGGCTACGACCTCAAGGGAAAACTCCATTCAAACGCTGATGCTCTCTCTCGTCGACCGTGCGGAGTTAAATGTGAACACTGCAATTGTAAGGAAGCAAAGACAAGGCCACTATTAAAATGATCAGGACAGAACCAATAGAGGGTTGGATTACAAAATCAAATCCTTCCAACATGCATATAATGACATCGAATCGATATTGGCCTTAAAAGAACACGAGGAAAGACTAAGCTGGAAGAAAAGGTATCGGACCGGAGCCAATCTCTGAAGTCATATTGGCCACAGTGGGACTCGCTTTGTGTGCAAGATGGTTTGATGAGGAGAAGCTATGAAAGTGCAGATGAAACAACATCTTCTATGCAGCTAATTGTTTCAAGGCTTAGAATCAGTCAAGTGTTACTTGAAATACATGACGGAATCTCAGGAAATCATTTGGTAATAAACAAGACAAGAAGGTAAGAGAACGTTTATATTGGATAAATGTAAAGCAATATGTCAAGAATTTGTGCAAAAAGTACATAAGGTGTGCGGCAGCTAAGGACCTAAAAGTAAAGTCACAGGGATGAATGCAATAATACTGTATCGGAGCTCTATTCGAACATCGAATAGACATCGCTGATCCGATGGTCATGGATTACTTCCCGAATCAAGAGGCTATGATCGTAACAGAACAGACAGTTATCAACTGGTTGAGCAGATGTCCGAATGGAGCTATACTCTGATCAAGCACGAAATTTTTAATTAAAATTCTTCCAGGAAATATGACAATATCTGGGAATAAGGAAGACAAGGACAATTTCACTACACCCTCAAGCTGATAGAATGATTAAGCGATTCAATAGAACATTAAATGAAACTAAACCCGTGTCAGTGGGACAGTGATCCTCACATACTTCTGTTCTTAATAGATTGCCCAAACGCGGTTCATAGTTCTACAGGTCATACACCATCCGAGATCCTATTTGGTCATACAGTTCGGTTGCCAAGTGTAATTAAATTTGGATCCCCACTTTCCCCCCCTAAGGAGGTGAAGGACTATGTGGATGACTTGAGCAGCAGTATTCGTAAGTTGCACGAAAACATCAGAGAAAAGATGAAACTAGCGAGTAACCGCAAGAAGGGTTTTTCTGCAAACTTTTTGATGATTTTTTTTTTAAATTATTATTTGCATTCATTTAAAAAAAATAGTAAAACTTTGTGCTTATTAGGCATTTTCTGGGGAAAAGTGACCTCTTGCATGGACAAGAAAAATGGGTCAGGCTAAGAAATTGGATATCTGAGTCTCATACAAGATATCATCTTTATTTAAGCGCAGTTACAAAGGTTAGTATTTATTTTTAAAACAAAGTTTTTAACGAGGTTTAAACCGTTAGTATTAACAGAGCAATTTCCGTTAACATAGATAAGGGTACACCAAAGTAAGCCTTTTGTTAAAACTTCGACAAATGATGATAATATTGGAGATAAACCATTACTGAAGAGCGATTTTCTTCTTAGAATATACCCAAGGATCATTTCATAAATTATCATTGATGAATTAGTGCCTATATAGGATCGAAACACTTATGTTCAAAAAATAGCAATAAATTACATTTTCAAGATCATGGTACCATTGAAAGATGTTTCGGTCGGATAAAACCCCGATTTGCAACTTCTATGAATTATGAATAAATAACAAATTCTAGCTTTTATAATGTTTACATTTGTCTTTCACAATATGGCGAAGAATCTACAAGATCCTGATAATTTCTTAAATGAACTTGATGAATCTCAGGTGGAAATAAATGCTTTTGCTACTCGACGAAGAGGAAAAACTCGACGCGATCAAATCGCAGACATGTTGTATTTGAGACAAGTAAGACCTTAATTTCAAATAAATGGAACTAAATAACTCCCTATAAATCAATTGATTGATAATTATACAACTTTATATATACGAGTACTATATTTGTTCACATTTGAAAATAATTTTATTTTCTGTAGTTTCTTTTAAAGACTCCGACCATTTTTGGGGTGCACTCTTTTGTTGTAATAACATACTCTTTATGTGATAAAGCAGCTTTTTAGTGGACTATTGCTGCTTTTTGTCCTCTTTAAATCTTCAATGATTAAGTTCCTGAAAATATCATCTTGTTCTATGTTTTAAATTCAACTGTTAATAAATCGAAAGCTAATTCTTTTTTCTTTTGTATATTGATCACGCGTCTTTTGAGTAAATTTACAAAAACCTTATTTTCAGATTTTTTTTTCTTTGTCGAAAAGGCTACCAATATAACTCATTTTGAATTAACTTAAAATTTACACTACGTATTAATTTTACTAAGCTTAACTACAATGGTTGATCAACGAATCGATAATGTCCACGTGCAATTTATAATACTCAATAATTGTTGTACTACGATTATTTTAAGTTTACTACGAAAAATAAAGAAAACAATAAACACAACTGGACGACTTCTGGAATAAGAACGCAATGGATTTTTTTTATTCGTTATAAAATTCAAAAAGTATAATAAAAGGAATCTACCAGAATGACAGTAACAAGGAAAATAATAAACCGAGGCGCATTCATGAATGCTGTGCATGATACATGTTTCATGACTTATATTTTAACACCTCCCTGGTCATGTAAACCAAGATCCTTGCTCAGATGTTTGAAGCGCACGACATCAAGACTATTTGTGAATATATCAGCTAATTGCTCTATGGTGCCTACAGGTAGAATTCGAATTTCGCCTTTTTCGACTTTATCTCTTAAAAAATGATGTTTAATATCAATATGCTTCACTCTTTTGTTCTCGAGATTATTAGCTATTCCAATACAGCTATGATTATCTTCATATATAGTCACTGGCTCGTTGTGCATCTCACGGTGATCTTTTAATGTCCCTTTTAGCCATAACGCTTCTTTTACTGCAGAACTTAATGCAACATATTCAGTTTCACTTGATGATGTTGAAACGTTAGATTGCTTCTTACTAAACCATGAAACTATGCAGCCATATACCTTAAACACATAATCAGAGACTGACTTTCTATCAAAAGTATCTGTAGCCCAATCAACGTCGGCATATCCAATAATTGGTAATCCATTGCTTTTGAACATTAGCTTCATGTTTGTCGTATCTTTCATGTACCTTAAAATTCTTTTTAAGTGCTGCCAGTGATGGGTTTTGCTGATATCGACCCCTATAATCAACAGGAAAGCATATGTCAGGTCTGGTACATAGCATGATGTACATTAAATTTCCAAGGAGTTGACGGTATGGCTGTTTTGTTTCTTCGCCAGGTGTCGACTGTATATAGTTATTTTAGTCCTTTCTTCATTGGGCTTTTTACGAAGTTGCACTCGGCCATTCCGAATTTCTTAAGCAATTTATCGATACTACCTTCTTGTAAAAGATACAATGTCTCTTTATCGTTTTTTATATTTATTCCGAGAAAATGAGTTAATTTTTCACAATCAGACATATCAAAATACGCTTTCAAATTCTTTTTAAGTTTGGTTATCGTCATAATGTTATTAACTACAATCAATAGGTTATCTTCATTTAATATAAGTATTAAAATACTTTCCAGTTCAATTTGTATATACATGCAGTAATCGTGTTTTGAAGTTTTCATTCCAATAACGAGGCGATTATTTTAAACCGTATAATGTCTTAACTAGTTTGCAAGCCATACCTTTATTTTTAGACATGCCCTTAGGTACCTCCATATATATGTTCTCCTTAAGATCACCATATAGAAAAGTTATTTTTACATCCAATTGATAAAAAAAAGTAGCCTTGATGAGTCCCAATAGCCAGCACAACACGTATAGTAGTTGGTTTAGCATAGTGCATAGTGTCATAGTAGTCGATGCCGTGTTTCTGAAGGTATCCTTTGGCAACCAACTTTGCCTTGTACTTTGCGTTACTAGTACCATTATCCTTAATGCGAAACACCCATCTTGATTTATGAGCTTCACTCCATCAGTTGCTTTAACAATCTGCTACACGTTGTTACGCTTTATTCAATCCATTTTTTCTGTGATCGTTTTTTGCCATTGGTGATAGTCATTAAATGATTCCATAATGTCGTCGTAGTCGGCAGGTATATTCCTAGAAACATCAACAACAGCGGAATTTGCTTGCAAGTTATGAACAAAATCATGCAACTTATCGGGTATACGGTGCTCCCTTTTGCTACGCTTTGCAGGAATATCTTCTGTACTACTGCTACGCAGTTGCATTGTCACTTCCGTTTTCAGTACCTTCAGAGTAACCCCCTCTTGTTCATATGCTGTTATTACAAAAGATTTTTCTACATCAACCGTATATATTATTTTTACTGCTGACAGTCGCTTTGTTCAGTTTCCATATCGTTCTTAAAAAGGAATTTTAGTTCTTCGAACTTTACATCTCTGGCAGTAAACACATCAGGATCCCATAGCCGATATCTATTTGGGGCATATCTAATCATTACTGCTTGCTTACTTTTTGAGACGATTTTGGTTCTGTTTTGATGCGGAACCCAAGTCTAAGCTTTACATCCAAATAATTTTAATTTTTTAAGATTCGGTAGGCTTCCATCCCATAACTATATAGGAGTAACATAAGAACTTAAGCTTCTCGTAGGACTTCCTCATTCCACAGACACTTTGGTGTTTTTGCCCCAAACAACATAGCGCGTACCTTTTCAATCGATGTCCGATTAAATCTTTCCACGACGCCATTTTGCTGTGGCGTATAGGCAATTGTAGTCTCAACTTCTATCCCTTTAGTTTAATACCAGTTTATTTGCTCATTTGACAAGTATTCTCGTCCTTGGTCAATTGTAAGCTTTGAAATAGACAAACTGAACCTTGCAGTTACAAGAGCTTTATATTCTTTTGTAGCTTGAAAAATGTCAGACTTATTCTTTTTTGCACATATCATAGCGAAATGACTATAGTCATCGATGAATGATACAAAATATCTAGAGCTATCCCAAGCTATAGGATCAATTAGTCCACAAACATCGGAGTGGATACGCTCAAATGGCCTTTTTGTCTGTTGCGAGTGTTTTGAAATTTCTCGCGGCACTGCTTTTCTTTCATACATACACTGCAGATACAAATACTTACATCTCTTGAAGTTAAGCCACTAATCATATTACGTTTAATTAACTGCTTCAACCCCTGTTCACCGATATGACCCATTCGTTTATGCCATAATACTGCCTCCATTGTTCTACACAAGTTTGCCGTTGGTTTCTCAATTTGAACTTCTAGTTCATATAAACCCTCATTGAGAAAAGCAGTCGCAATTACTTCATAATTTTTCAGGATAATAGCTTAATCTTGAACAAAATTTACCCTGATGCCAGCAGCTGTAAGTTTTCTTACTGATAATAAACTATCACGTAGTGACGGCACATACAGAAAATCTTATATGGGTTGCCGGTTAGATGTGCTAGGATCGATTGTCCTTCTTTCATCCGAAGTTTGGCCATTTGTTTTCGCAGTAACAATTGACTGGTCAATGAATTCTTTGAAAAAGTTTATTGCAAACTGTCCCACATTTGCTTTGCAGTTCCTTTTTCGCGTACATAACTTATACATTTTGCATGAATGAAACTCACCAACTTATTTTTGGCCTTTTTTATCGTTCTGCAAAAACGTGTCCATTTCTTCGATCCTAGTCGGAGGGTTGCCGGTTAGAACTTCAAAGAGACCAAGACTATCCAGTTATACCATTTTTTTTTTTTTTTGAAAATATGTCTAGGCATAGGATCGCTGACTTAGTAAAATATAAAATCGTTGCATATTCCTAGTTTTTCGATGCTTGCTTTAAAACATTAATTTAAACCTGTTTTATAATAGGCAGGCTTCTCACGACTGTATTCGCCATACATACCCAAAATATGACCAAGACCCCGCCATGTTTGGGGCTTGTGTATGCTTATGAAAAAACTCTAAGTGAAGTTAGCGCCACACATACATTTGGGGTACATTCAGTTTTGATTCAAAGTTGTGAACTTGCTCTATTATGATGGATAAAAATGGGAATAGTAGTAAATCAGCGCTATTTATAATTTGTTATACCATGTATAATTATCATTGGCTGCTATACTAAGATTTTTTGGGTTGTTAATAGGTCAGAAGTGCAACTTCGACAACATGCTAATAATCAAAATTCCGTTTTAAATAAATAAATTCGAAAAATCTCTTCGTGCGCAGGGATATGAGATATTTGCCTAAGTGAGTCTAATTGTTAGCATTATTATATTCTCTACAGTCATCATTTGCAATTGTTTTTATTTTTGTGTTCCACTTCACTCAGTACTTTGTTATTGTAAGCTTTTACAGATGGATTTGCATAAAACATCGAATCTTTACTGAATCAGAGATAATTCATCCTCAGTCTTTACAATTTTCATTTCCTATTTTCGTTAATATATTAGAAAACTGAATAACTAACTAAAAACCTTGTCTTATTCGTAGAATTTTAAATTTGATTGTTTTTGTATTGGTGTTGCTCTAACTGGAGGTTGTTGACTACTCCTATCATGCTAATTTCATCGATAATTAATTAATAATCGGACATACTTTAATAGAGCATGATTTTGTAGAGCAACTTCTGTAGATAATGGAAGCGACTTAGAAAAAGTAATTTTTAATGTTATACGAATATGTAATGCACTGTGGCTTTTCCAGTCGAAGCCCAAGTGATACAAGTATATATATAGTACAAGTAGTAGTTGAATAGCGAATGTTTTACCGCATCCAGCGGGGCAGTTAAAGAAGTGATGAAGACCCGGGGCTAATACGATTGTATGAAGTAGAAGACTTTTCTGTTTTTTTTTTATTATTAGAAGTTCTCATAAGATCCAAGAATTTTGACTTGGCCATTAAATTTTCTCATTTTTTGCGATTGGGCTTAATTTATTTAGTAATGCTGGACGAATATCATCCTGTACTGAATCCGAAATAGATTTGATTCTGGAATAATATCAGCATTTGCATGATTAACATCATCATGATTTCCACCGTCATCCATTCGACACATTTGTTTAAATATTTTAATTGTTTTTTCCATATCCAAATCCGATTCGAATTCTTTGTTTGTTTTAACACATGTCTGCTAATATATCAGTTTTTTCTTTTTTAAATAATATATGTAAAGTTACCATTTCTCGTTTATAATTATTTAAATCTGTTGACATATCATAAGTCTGTATTGAATTGTTCGAGGCTCTTTTTGAACGTTTCATTTTCATTGATAGTGTAGTGAGTCACAAATTGCGGTAGAGGAATATTTTCGAATTCGTGTGGTCTTTTTTTTTCATATTATCATTTTATCAAACCAATTATTATTCCAAACATGGGTACAATCTTCACTAAGTTGTAGTTTACCCAATTCAAGTTAAGTCTTTATTAAACGTTGAAGCTTAGTAGGCCACACTGTAGGAATATATTCAATTTTATGGGACGATTTACTCATAGGTTCACGATGAAGGTATCAGCTCAATGGTATTAAGCATAACTTAACATAATTCATGTTATTCATTATTCTTGTGTCATCAACCATTTTGAATATATATTGGCCTACCATATGTGTAAGCGCTTTTCTAATTTCCCCTCTAATGAGTCACTTCTCCTTTTTCGTAACGAAAAATTTTCAACAGATACGTCGCTAAAGAAGGTTCACTTGAAAAATCAACCCCTACTATATAACACCCAGTTTGAATACAACTGGGTTGTATTACATACATACCCCCAAACTTGATGACGGGAGACACTTTACTACACATTTAAATGCGGCAATCATCAATTGATGAATGCGAACAGCAATTCTGCAATAGATTATCGAGTTCATTAAAATTATCTAGAGTCACAGCAGATATACACCAAACTCCTAGATAGTACTCCTTTTCAAGGCACTCCAATCATCTCACGCGAGGGAGATATAATAGTGGAGGAGGATAAGGAGGATCATATGGAAGGAGAGAAATGGGACTAGACGTCCTCAACGAAATTGCAAACGAATCCCTTTAAAATGCCAACGAATATAGGTAATGTGGCTAATGAACTGTAAAACCGGGGAATTGTCGAGAAAGATCCACAGTACAAGCAAGATTACAACAAAATACAAACGTCATTCTACGTCATTCGTATATAGTAATTCTAAAACCACTTCGAAATCAAACATTTAAGTAAACTAGCTCAAAAGATTGATTTTTCACTAAAATTGATACATGGTCCTTTTTCAATTAAAAGCGTTATATTTTTAACCAAAGAGTAAATTTCAAATGTCTTATTCAAAAGATCCATTTGTATTAAGCTATTTGTAAATTTGTATGGCTATAAATGTACATATATGTCATTTAATGACATTGATAGAGTTTCCATATGATTCTAAACTTTACAAGATGTCCAAGTTAAAATGTTTATATAAAATTAACATTAAGAGAAAGTTTTGAAATACAGTTCCCGGAAAACAGGAGGAATTGATGGATCATTGACGTTTAATAAAGAATAATGTTGTTTAAAACACGAGAAATTGCTCATTGGATGCATTTGCACTTATTTTTCCTTTCACGATTTTCTGTCGTTTCGTCGGACTTAACGCTTTAAGATAGTTTGAGTTAGTTTAGGTTGGTCGAAGAGCAGTTTCAATTGATTTTCTTCAAGATGACTCAGATTTCGGTATCTTTAACTAAGATTGTTGTGTTTCGTAGTAAGCGTTCAACTTCGCCACTCAAATTGGTTTTTAAATAATGTAGCTTCTGAAACTCGGATATCGACGTATTTTTACTCACTAGGCTTTTGGAACTCAAGCCACATCCAGAAAAAGTAAGCGGAAGCGTCAGTTCTATAGATTGGACCTTTGATCTCATTACGGTAGTGCTCAGAAAATTTTAGGACTGATTTCGTCTATCGGAAGTTTGCAGTTGTGCCTTTAGTTCGAAAAAATACTTGTATTATAACTCTTTAAGGTGATGGAACGTTAGTTTTTTGTTTTTTTCATGTATTTCACCGTCGCTTCTTCCGTTGGTACTGCATAAATTTTCTGATGCAATCCTTGAGTATTTTCAAAATTATTCTCCAAAGTTTTTTAGCAGCGCTTCTATCATATCCTCAGATTTACACTAGAATCCTTAATTGATTCGAATTAATTTAATATTTTACCCTTACTCATGTTAGTTCTATTTTAGATTGTATCATATTACCCAAGACAAAATACGCAATATATTTCCTTTTATAGAAGGAAATGGCAGAAATATCGATTGATTAATGATTTCAGAAAAACTAAGCTCCTTACACGATTAATCGATGCCAACTGCAAACCTTTCTTTAATATCAATAAAATAATCAAGAAAAAGCAAAACCCAATTTCCAGGTTGGTAGAAAAAATGGTTTATTGTTTATTGATGGTGCGGGAAAATCTGAGCTTCTTGCCGACGTATTCCTAAAAAATCACTTAGGAAGTCGAAATATTACTTCTCGAAAGCAATAAGTGGTTGATAATGAGATCTCATCATTTAACGGAATAAGTCCAACATTCCCTTTCGACGAGTTTATTAGCGTACATAGATGATGTTGAGTTTCTCATTTCCAATTTGAAGCTCAAGAAATCTCCTGACTTCGATAGCATAAATAACTTCACTAATAAAAATCTTCCCCTTTGTGCAATAAAATTGTTCCAATCTATTTATAATGCTTGTTTTAAATTAAGTTGTTTTCCCATAAACTGGAAAAAAGTTAAAGTATTTCTCTTGCTCAAACTCGGAAAAGACCCACATAATTCTAACAGCTATAGACCAATTACCTTGCTCAACGGATGCAGCAAAATAATAGAAAAACTTATAAAACTCAAATTGGATGTTTTTCTGAAAAATGGTAAAATTGTACCTGAAATGCAGTTTCCGTGAACGTCATAGTGATTCTCATTAGGTATTAAGAAATTGCAGGGAAGTAAAACGAAGCTTTGAAGGAAAAAATCGACTGGTCTTGTATTACTAGATTCATGACGGTCTAATCTATTGTACAAACATAAACTTTACAAAAATCACCTTACCTTACAAAAATCATACAAAATATTTTAGCGATCGAACTTTTTCAGTTCCATGAGCTGGTTCTCCTAAAGTTGTGTGAGCTGGTGTTCCCCAAAGATCGGTTCTGGCAACAACTCTATTTAATATATTTATATCTGACTTTCTGTCATTCCCATCTGCCAGGTAGCTTTGTATGCTGATGACTTAACTTGGTATGCGTCACATAAAAATGGATCAGTCATTGCAAATTATTTGCAAAATGGCCTTAATATAATATGTGAATATTTTAAACATTGGAAAGTAAAAATCAATGCGGATAAATGTCAATCAATATTTTTTACAAGAAAAAGAACATCTAGCTATTTTCCTCATAGTACCATTAAATTAATAACCTCGATATACCATGGGCTAGTTCTATCAAGTACCTCGGGGCTTACTTAGACCAGAAACTAACTTTTGGTATACATATCAAAAATACTTTAAATAAGTTAAAAATCGCCACGAAAATGCTGTATTGATCAATCGGAAATCGATGTTGAATCATAAAAACAAAATAAAAAAAATAAAGAACAAAATTTTGAAATTGATGTTGAATTTACCCTGGGACTTTTCAACAATGATATTTCACGTTAAAGCTGGCTTTGTTATAGTTGCCAAAAGAATCGAAATTCTCAATGAAAAGTTTTTCACGAAATGTTTACTCGTCGAAAATACACTAGTTACCGAGCTTGTACCACTCTAACTTGTCTACTTGTTAGTTATCTACTTATCTGGCATATTAATTAATTTTGTTTGTATATATGGTAATATACTTATTTAGTCATTTTTAAATTTGTATTATTTTGCATGTGTACATATTTCCTTATTCATCGAATTCATTATTTATTTATTTATTAGTTTTAATTTACTTAGTACTTATACAATACTTATTCCTGCATTAATTCAAACATACCTCAATTTATTTATTTAATTATTATTTATATTTTATTATTTATTAATTATTACTTATTATTTATTATTTATTATTTATTATTTATTATTTATTATTTATTATTTATTATTTATTATTTATTATTTATTATTTATTATTTATTATTTATTATTTATTATTTATTATTTATTATTTATTATCTATTATTTATTATTTATTATTTATTATTTATTATTTATTATTTATTATTTATTATTTATTATTTATTATTTATTATTTATTATTTATTATTTATTATTTATTATTTATTATTTATTATTTATTATTTATTATTTATTATTTATTATTTATTATTTATTATTTATTATTTATTATTTATTATTTATTATTTATTATTTATTATTTATTATTTATTATTTATTATTTATTATTTATTATTTATTATTTATTATTTATTATTTATTATTTATTATTTATTATTTATTATTTATTATTTATTATTTATTATTTATTATTTATTATTTATTATTTATTATTTATTATTTATTATTTATTATTTATTATTTATTATTTATTATTTATTATTTATTATTTATTATTTATTATTTATTATTTATTATTTATTATTTATTATTTATTATTTATTATTTATTATTTATTATTTATTATTTATTATTTATTATTTATTATTTATTATTTATTATTTATTATTTATTATTTATTATTTATTATTTATTATTTATTATTTATTATTTATTATTTATTATTTATTATTTATTATTTATTATTTATTAGTTATTATTTATTATTTATTATTTATTATTTATTATTTATTATTTATTATTTATTATTTATTATTTATTATTTATTATTTATTATTTATTATTTATTATTTATTATTTATTATTTATTATTTATTATTTATTATTTGTTATTTATTATTTATTATTTATTATTTATTATTTATTATTTATTATTCCATTAGGACCCCAAATTTGCTCACCCAATTGTTGACTATCACTTCTACTACTGTCTTAGCCTCTCGTTTTGGGATTGGGAACAATTCCGGCCACTTAATGAAGTAATCCATGATACGAGGGTGTATCGGTTGCCATTAAATGTTTCAGGAAACGGGCCATCGATGTCGATGGCTATTCATTCGAATGGTGCAAGAACATTGTAGTGTTGCACTTGTCTCTGTAGTTTTACTTTTAATACCTTAGTAGCCGCACACCTTATACACTTTTTGCAATAATTCTCGATATCTTGTTTTTCACTTAGCCAATAAAAATATTCGCTTACCTTCTGCAACGTTTTGTTTATTACCAAATGAACTCTTGAGGTTCCGTCATGTATTTCATGAAGCATTTCACTGCTTCTGGACCGTGGCACGATTAGCTGCATACGAGATGTTGTTCCATATATGCTTCTTCGCTGACGAAATGTGTTCCTGAGCGAATTGAAGTGCTTCAACAAAGGTTCTTTTATCGACCATCATTTCTACTGACTGCTGCTTCGAATCTGCAATTCCCCTTTGCCATTTCGTCGATAATATCCTAGCCTGCGGTGGGGCATGACAAATGTTAGCGTCTAAACACGTCTACTTGAAACTGTTGCAATGTTTCTCCTCGTTGCTGCATTCGGCTTTGCAAATAAACCTTGTAAACCTCCCGCATGTGGCTATCCCCAACCCTTTTTTCGATAGTCTGCACTACACTGCACTGCTTCTTATAAGTAGACCATGAGGTGTGGCTATCGAATGAGGGGGGCTTAAATGATTAAATGATTAAATGATTGAATGATTAAAGAGCATTCTCGCAGTTTCTTTTTTCACACTATGTCGAGCGTTTTTGCCAGTAGCTCAACTTTGTTGTCCATTTGGTTAATATTCTTCTCTATTCTTTCAAATTTAAGATCAATTTCTTCGACCTAGTGCTGTAGAATGTTCTTTTGCCCTTCCTGATTTTTCTTTTGGTCAATGCTGTATTTTTGTTCGGCCAGTTTTTTTTCGAGACTGTTCTTTTGTTTATCTATTTTCGAAAAGATGAGCTGCATCATCGCAGCCATGTCGTAGCATTTTTGTTCTTCCTCGTTAACGTCAAAGTAGTATGTATCTGGATCATGTCCCTCCTTAATCAAAGTGTCCTAAAGTTGGAACACTAAATAGCTGTTTGCTCCACTGGCGCTGAGGTTACTCTTGTTCAACTCGGATTTGAGTTGGACTAGGGTCAACAGCAATAGTTTTAGACTCATTATAGCTTTTTCAAACAATCACGAAACACTATTTTTTACACAAAATAAATCCTATCCCACTTTTAACATCAATGTAAAATGTTTGTGTGCGTACAAACGACAGGACTTTTTAATTCCAACACAATCGCTTTATACAATACAATTCACAATCCAATCGTTTTTCTCAATTCGTTTACCTTTATTTATCTTTTACTTAAGCCACTTAATCACTACTCGTATATAGTATGTAGAAAAACTTAGTTTTATTAACAAAAGCAAATGGTATTACAAAATAACTTATGTACTAAATTTACAACGAAAAACTTTCGAATTAAAGACAAATTAAAGACAAATCTGGATCACCGAGCCACCGAACAATGCTGTTGCCACAAGAAGACTCTCCCCATCATCCATCGTTCGCTCGCTCGTCGACTCTCCTCCTCAATCCAACTAATTCCAAAGTCCAGTCGACCTCAATACCTTACGTCCACAACTTCAGCGCCGCAGTCAATATTACCCATTCGCCTCCTACCCCAATAACGATCAATACCACTCTCAGTGGAGTCATTATGTCCTAAAACAACACTGACAAAATCACAACATGTATTATGCTGCTGAATGTAGGTCAACTCGAATTCCATCGATGACGAATGTAAACATATTTTCGGCGACTCAAACGAGGGTAAACAAAACTGCGATCGCCTGAGTCAACAAACGAGCGATGACATCTCAGGTTACTACAAATAAATTTAGATCAAGCGCAGCTAGCGGTCGACGATCCAATACAAAATGAGTAATTAAAGATTGGAAACATAGCATTTATACATTTTATAATATATTTATTCTTAAAACTTATTAAATTTTAAATTTAAATTAAAAATTAAATGCAAAGCGCGTGGCTGTTCAACCTATGACGGAGAGAAGAAAAATCAAAAATGAAAGCTTGAGAAATCGAATTACTTAAAATAAATCCGTTAGTTGGCGCTGCTGTTTTGGACAGGGGTGCGTGCCTATGATACAAAAGCCGCCAGAAATATTTATACTAACTTGACCTCTTTCGAGAATATTTTGTACCATCCAGCGCTTCATATAGGGTTTTCTAATAACGACTTGTCAACTTTTTTTTAATAAAAGGCAAACCATTTGAGATATTTTAAAACTTTATTATTGGCTTGAAGTACAATCAAAACATTTATGAATGGAACTCGACTTCGTTCATATGGCCACCGCGGGCACGTTTGCAGCGGTCGATTCGTTGGACCCAATTTTCAATGACTCGGCCACACATTTGGCTTTGAGCTCTTCCAACGTCGTCGGCGTGTTGGTATAAACCAATGACTTAACGTAGCCCCACAGAAAATAGTCAAGCGGCGTTAAATCGCACGAACGAGGCGGCCAATCGACTGGCCCATGGCTTGAGATAACACACTCACCATACTTACTCCTCAATAAATCGATTGTAGCGTGTACTGTGTGGCTTGTGGCACCATCCTGTTGAAACCACGTGTCGTCCAAGTCCATATCTTCCAATTCGGCCCAAAAATAATCGGTGATCATAGCGCGATAATGCTGACCATTCACAGTAACGTGACGATCGTTATTGTCGACGAAAAAATATGGCCCAATAGCGCCGCCGGCATGCAAACCGCACCAAACAGCTATTTTTTGTGGATGATGTGGTGATTCATGAAGCACATGTGGGTTTTCACCCGACCAATAACGCATATTTTGCTTATTGACGAACCCATTGAGTCAAAAATGAGCTTCGTCACTGAAGATGATTTTGCGACTCCAAATATCTGTAGAAAATTTTTATAATTTGCAGACGTTGCTCGTTAGTGTACTTTACCATGATGAAAATGTTGAGATAACTGACAGGGACAGTTTGATGATTAGTGAAAGAGTGCGTTCACAAATTAAATTCAAAGTCGTAAAATAGCTATTGGAAAACCGTATACAAAATTTCATTGTCGTAGAAAATTGGATTCTATTGTTCATTCACAAATGGTTGAGTATTTTGCTTTTCAAATAAGGAAATCTTCTGCTATAGAAATATATCGTAGATGACACTCGTTCGCGAGTGCCTAAAGTATGTGTCCCTAACTGAGTTGGCTTGGAATAGGCGTATTACAAGCGGTGAGTACTCTTTCAGTTAGATGAACAGAAACCTAAAAGCGTTTAAAACTCCTTCAGTTAGATGAACTGAAATAAAAGCGGAAAAAACAGAAACTCTTTGTTTGATAGCTAACAAGTGGCTTTATATTTGAATTTCTTCTTTCCTTGAAGCTGTTGATGGCTTATGTATTATTCAGCTGTTTCTTCTTAGGTCAGTCACCTTGGCCTATTTACTTAGCTGCGAAATTCCTCATCATGTTGATAGTAGTCTAGACGTTGTCTAATACTCGTATGTACACCATCACTAACAATGCCCCTCATATTTTCAGAGTGTTTGTAGAATGCATTGTTTTGTAATGTGCATCTCACCCACATCCAAATTTGGCCATCCTGGATTTTTCCTGCTGTTGGTCAGAGGTAATGACCATATTCTTCAGTTAGAATCAGTCAAGGCGAGATAGATGTTATCTTTCACAACTCAGCATTGTTATCAGCTTTTTGACAGTTCTGCTTTTTGACTCCGGATGTTGTGTTGTGATGTAGTTTTGCGTTTTTTTTTATTTTTGCTATATGTGTTGTGTGCATCAAAGTTATTTAATCGTTGTGTTTTATTTTTATTTCATGCGATTAAATTTCTTCCTGCAAACACACAATATCTTCAATTTATAAAGTTGTTTCTTGCGAAACATGTTCGCAATGTTGAATTGAAGATCACAACCGTTGTATGTTGTTTTGCGTTGCGTATATCAGGCTTAAAGATTGCTGCCGCTGGTATTATGGATTTAGTTTTATTTCTTGTTGATCTATCTCCGTATTACTTTTTGAATGCCTTCTTGTGGTTGTTCGGATCTCTGTCGTCCCTCGCATCCGGTTGTGAGGTACGCAAGTGCGTATTATACTTATAGTCTATTTCTTTTGTTTGTTTGTTTGTTTGATATATTTATTAATTCAATTTATTTTTACTTATTTTCATACAATTCGTTGACGGATTAGTTACTGTAATTAGTTCAATTACGCGCGCGAGTAGCTACGTCAAAGGCAGAAGATTATTCTCCTTGACCAAGACTATGTCTCTGAGTTTGATGTTCGGCTGTTGCTGAATCCATTTGGGTCCCCGCTGTAGCAAATGCAAATGAGATGTGCTCCATTGCTTCCAGAACTCTTGTGTAAGTTTCTGAATATACCTCTAATTATAGAGGTTGTTTATGTTTAGTTTTATAAAATTTCTTTCGGACAATCACTCTGTCGTGATACTCCGATCAGAAAATGTCCTGCAGTGAGAACCATCAGATCATTGAGGTCGAACGTCATTGGACATAACGACTTTGAGCTGAGGCATGCCTCTTTTCGAGCGAGCAGAGTAGCATATTTCTCAAATGTTAGCCTAGCTGACAGAACTGTTCGTTTAAGGTGGTGTTAAATTGACTTTACACCAGCTTCCCAAGGCCAAAGTGTGTTGAAGCTGGTGGGTTGAAATGCCATTTAGTGTTGTGTAATGCCAGACTTGCTGAAACTTCAGCTGACAATTGTTCAGCTCAGTTTTAGTTCCCTTGAAGTTTGTCCTGCAATTGCTGTGCTTGTTTAAGAAGATTCTATTTAATGCCACAAATTTGTCATCCTATTGCATCTGCCTTTCCACTCCTTTTCAAGGCACTCCAATCATCTCACGCGAGGGAGATATAATAGTGGAGGAGGATAAGGAGGATCATATGGAAGGAGAGAAATGGGACTAGACGTCCTCAACGAAATTGCAAACGAATCCCTTTAAAATGCCAACGAATATAGGTAATGTGGCTAATGAACTGTAAAACCGGGGAATTGTCGAGAAAGATCCACAGTACAAGCAAGATTACAACAAAATACAAACGTCATTCTACGTCATTCGTATATAGTAATTCTAAAACCACTTCGAAATCAAACATTTAAGTAAACTAGCTCAAAAGATTGATTTTTCACTAAAATTGATACATGGTCCTTTTTCAATTAAAAGCGTTATATTTTTAACCAAAGAGTAAATTTCAAATGTCTTATTCAAAAGATCCATTTGTATTAAGCTATTTGTAAATTTGTATGGCTATAAATGTACATATATGTCATTTAATGACATTGATAGAGTTTCCATATGATTCTAAACTTTACAAGATGTCCAAGTTAAAATGTTTATATAAAATTAACATTAAGAGAAAGTTTTGAAATACAGTTCCCGGAAAACAGGAGGAATTGATGGATCATTGACGTTTAATAAAGAATAATGTTGTTTAAAACACGAGAAATTGCTCATTGGATGCATTTGCACTTATTTTTCCTTTCACAATTTTCTGTCGTTTCGTCGGACTTAACGCTTTAAGATAGTTTGAGTTAGTTTAGGTTGGTCGAAGAGCAGTTTCAATTGATTTTCTTCAAGATGACTCAGATTTCGGTATCTTTAACTAAGATTGTTGTGTTTCGTAGTAAGCGTTCAACTTCGCCACTCAAATTGGTTTTTAAATAATGTAGCTTCTGAAACTCGGATATCGACGTATTTTTACTCACTAGGCTTTTGGAACTCAAGCCACATCCAGAAAAAGTAAGCGGAAGCGTCAGTTCTATAGATTGGACCTTTGATCTCATTACGGTAGTGCTCAGAAAATTTTAGGACTGATTTCGTCTATCGGAAGTTTGCAGTTGTGCCTTTAGTTCGAAAAAATACTTGTATTATAACTCTTTAAGGTGATGGAACGTTAGTTTTTTTCATGTATTTCACCGTCGCTTCTTCCGTTGGTACTGCATAAATTTTCTGATGCAATCCTTGAGTATTTTCAAAATTATTCTCCAAAGTTTTTTAGCAGCGCTTCTATCATATCCTCAGATTTACACTAGAATCCTTAATTGATTCGAATTAATTTAATATTTTACCCTTACTCATGTTAGTTCTATTTTAGATTGTATCATATTACCCAAGACAAAATACGCAATATATTTCCTTTTATAGAAGGAAATGGCAGAAATATCGATTGATTAATGATTTCAGAAAAACTAAGCTCCTTACACGATTAATCGATGCCAACTGCAAACCTTTCTTTAATATCAATAAAATAATCAAGAAAAAGCAAAACCCAATTTCCAGGTTGGTAGAAAAAATGGTTTATTGTTTATTGATGGTGCGGGAAAATCTGAGCTTCTTGCCGACGTATTCCTAAAAAATCACTTAGGAAGTCGAAATATTACTTCTCGAAAGCAATAAGTGGTTGATAATGAGATCTCATCATTTAACGGAATAAGTCCAACATTCCCTTCCGACGAGTTTATTAGCGTACATAGATGATGTTGAGTTTCTCATTTCCAATTTGAAGCTCAAGAAATCTCCTGACTTCGATAGCATAAATAACTTCACCAATAAAAATCTTCCCCTTTGTGCAATAAAATTGTTCCAATCTATTTATAATGCTTGTTTTAAATTAAGTTGTTTTCCCATAAACTGGAAAAAAGTTAAAGTATTTCTCTTGCTCAAACTCGGAAAAGACCCACATAATTCTAACAGCTATAGACCAATTACCTTGCTCAACGGATGCAGCAAAATAATAGAAAAACTTATAAAACTCAAATTGGATGTTTTTCTGAAAAATGGTAAAATTGTACCTGAAATGCAGTTTCCGTGAACGTCATAGTGATTCTCATTAGGTATTAAGAAATTGCAGGGAAGTAAAACGAAGCTTTGAAGGAAAAAATCGACTGGTCTTGTATTACTAGATTCATGACGGTCTAATCTATTGTACAAACATAAACTTTACAAAAATCACCTTACCTTACAAAAATCATACAAAATATTTTAGCGATCGAACTTTTTCAGTTCCATGAGCTGGTTCTCCTAAAGTTGTGTGAGCTGGTGTTCCCCAAAGATCGGTTCTGGCAACAACTCTATTTAATATATTTATATCTGACTTTCTGTCATTCCCATCTGCCAGGTAGCTTTGTATGCTGATGACTTAACTTGGTATGCGTCACATAAAAATGGATCAGTCATTGCAAATTATTTGCAAAATGGCCTTAATATAATATGTGAATATTTTAAACATTGGAAAGTAAAAATCAATGCGGATAAATGTCAATCAATATTTTTTACAAGAAAAAGAACATCTAGCTATTTTCCTCATAGTACCATTAAATTAATAACCTCGATATACCATGGGCTAGTTCTATCAAGTACCTCGGGGCTTACTTAGACCAGAAACTAACTTTTGGTATACATATCAAAAATACTTTAAATAAGTTAAAAATCGCCACGAAAATGCTGTATTGATCAATCGGAAATCGATGTTGAATCATAAAAACAAAATAAAAAAAATAAAGAACAAAATTTTGAAATTGATGTTGAATTTACCCTGGGACTTTTCAACAATGATATTTCACGTTAAAGCTGGCTTTGTTATAGTTGCCAAAAGAATCGAAATTCTCAATGAAAAGTTTTTCACGAAATGTTTACTCGTCGAAAATACACTAGTTACCGAGCTTGTACCACTCTAACTTGTCTACTTGTTAGTTATCTACTTATCTGGCATATTAATTAATTTTGTTTGTATATATGGTAATATACTTATTTAGTCATTTTTAAATTTGTATTATTTTGCATGTGTACATATTTCCTTATTCATCGAATTCATTATTTATTTATTTATTAGTTTTAATTTACTTAGTACTTATACAATACTTATTCCTGCATTAATTCAAACATACCTCAATTTATTTATTTAATTATTATTTATATTTTATTATTTATTAATTATTACTTATTATTTATTATTTATTATTTATTATTTATTATTTATTATTTATTATTTATTATTTATTATTTATTATTTATTATTTATTATTTATTATTTATTATTTATTATTTATTATTTATTATTTATTATTTATTATTTATTATTTATTATTTATTATTTATTATTTATTATTTATTATTTATTATTTATTATTTATTATTTATTATTTATTATTTATTATTTATTATTTATTATTTATTATTTATTATTTATTATTTATTATTTATTATTTATTATTTATTATTTATTATTTATTATTTATTATTTATTATTTATTATTTATTATTTATTATTTATTATTTATTATTTATTATTTATTATTTATTATTTATTATTTATTATTTATTATTTATTATTTATTATTTATTATTTATTATTTATTATTTATTATTTATTATTTATTATTTATTATTTATTATTTATTATTTATTATTTATTATTTATTATTTATTATTTATTATTTATTATTTATTATTTATTATTTATTATTTATTATTTATTATTTATTATTTATTATTTATTATTTATTATTTATTATTTATTATTTATTATTTATTATTTATTATTTATTATTTATTATTTATTATTTATTATTTATTATTTATTATTTATTATTTATTATTTATTATTTATTATTTATTATTTATTATTTATTATTTATTATTTATTATTTATTATTTATTATTTATTATTTATTATTTATTATTTATTATTTATTATTTATTATTTATTATTTATTATTTATTATTTATTATTTATTATTTATTATTTATTATTTATTATTTATTATTTATTATTTATTATTTATTATTTATTATTTATTATTTATTATTTATTATTTATTATTTATTATTTATTATTTATTATTTATTATTTACTATTTATTATTTATTATTTGTTATTTATTATTTATTATTTATTATTTATTATTTATTATTTATTATTCCATTAGGACCCCAAATTTGCTCACCCAATTGTTGACTATCACTTCTACTACTGTCTTAGCCTCTCGTTTTGGGATTGGGAACAATTCCGGCCACTTAATGAAGTAATCCATGATACGAGGGTGTATCGGTTGCCATTAAATGTTTCAGGAAACGGGCCATCGATGTCGATGGCTATTCATTCGAATGGTGCAAGAACATTGTAGTGTTGCACTTGTCTCTGTAGTTTTACTTTTAATACCTTAGTAGCCGCACACCTTATACACTTTTTGCAATAATTCTCGATATCTTGTTTTTCACTTAGCCAATAAAAATATTCGCTTACCTTCTGCAACGTTTTGTTTATTACCAAATGAACTCTTGAGGTTCCGTCATGTATTTCATGAAGCATTTCACTGCTTCTGGACCGTGGCACGATTAGCTGCATACGAGATGTTGTTCCATATATGCTTCTTCGCTGACGAAATGTGTTCCTGAGCGAATTGAAGTGCTTCAACAAAGGTTCTTTTATCGACCATCATTTCTACTGACTGCTGCTTCGAATCTGCAATTCCCCTTTGCCATTTCGTCGATAATATCCTAGCCTGCGGTGGGGCATGACAAATGTTAGCGTCTAAACACGTCTACTTGAAACTGTTGCAATGTTTCTCCTCGTTGCTGCATTCGGCTTTGCAAATAAACCTTGTAAACCTCCCGCATGTGGCTATCCCCAACCCTTTTTTCGATAGTCTGCACTACACTGCACTGCTTCTTATAAGTAGACCATGAGGTGTGGCTATCGAATGAGGGGGGCTTAAATGATTAAATGATTAAATGATTGAATGATTAAAGAGCATTCTCGCAGTTTCTTTTTTCACACTATGTCGAGCGTTTTTGCCAGTAGCTCAACTTTGTTGTCCATTTGGTTAATATTCTTCTCTATTCTTTCAAATTTAAGATCAATTTCTTCGACCTAGTGCTGTAGAATGTTCTTTTGCCCTTCCTGATTTTTCTTTTGGTCAATGCTGTATTTTTGTTCGGCCAGTTTTTTTTCGAGACTGTTCTTTTGTTTATCTATTTTCGAAAAGATGAGCTGCATCATCGCAGCCATGTCGTAGCATTTTTGTTCTTCCTCGTTAACGTCAAAGTAGTATGTATCTGGATCATGTCCCTCCTTAATCAAAGTGTCCTAAAGTTGGAACACTAAATAGCTGTTTGCTCCACTGGCGCTGAGGTTACTCTTGTTCAACTCGGATTTGAGTTGGACTAGGGTCAACAGCAATAGTTTTAGACTCATTATAGCTTTTTCAAACAATCACGAAACACTATTTTTTACACAAAATAAATCCTATCCCACTTTTAACATCAATGTAAAATGTTTGTGTGCGTACAAACGACAGGACTTTTTAATTCCAACACAATCGCTTTATACAATACAATTCACAATCCAATCGTTTTTCTCAATTCGTTTACCTTTATTTATCTTTTACTTAAGCCACTTAATCACTACTCGTATATAGTATGTAGAAAAACTTAGTTTTATTAACAAAAGCAAATGGTATTACAAAATAACTTATGTACTAAATTTACAACGAAAAACTTTCGAATTAAAGACAAATTAAAGACAAATCTGGATCACCGAGCCACCGAACAATGCTGTTGCCACAAGAAGACTCTCCCCATCATCCATCGTTCGCTCGCTCGTCGACTCTCCTCCTCAATCCAACTAATTCCAAAGTCCAGTCGACCTCAATACCTTACGTCCACAACTTCAGCGCCGCAGTCAATATTACCCATTCGCCTCCTACCCCAATAACGATCAATACCACTCTCAGTGGAGTCATTATGTCCTAAAACAACACTGACAAAATCACAACATGTATTATGCTGCTGAATGTAGGTCAACTCGAATTCCATCGATGACGAATGTAAACATATTTTCGGCGACTCAAACGAGGGTAAACAAAACTGCGATCGCCTGAGTCAACAAACGAGCGATGACATCTCAGGTTACTACAAATAAATTTAGATCAAGCGCAGCTAGCGGTCGACGATCCAATACAAAATGAGTAATTAAAGATTGGAAACATAGCATTTATACATTTTATAATATATTTATTCTTAAAACTTATTAAATTTTAAATTTAAATTAAAAATTAAATGCAAAGCGCGTGGCTGTTCAACCTATGACGGAGAGAAGAAAAATCAAAAATGAAAGCTTGAGAAATCGAATTACTTAAAATAAATCCGTTAGTTGGCGCTGCTGTTTTGGACAGGGGTGCGTGCCTATGATACAAAAGCCGCCAGAAATATTTATACTAACTTGACCTCTTTCGAGAATATTTTGTACCATCCAGCGCTTCATATAGGGTTTTCTAATAACGACTTGTCAACTTTTTTTTAATAAAAGGCAAACCATTTGAGATATTTTAAAACTTTATTATTGGCTTGAAGTACAATCAAAACATTTATGAATGGAACTCGACTTCGTTCATATGGCCACCGCGGGCACGTTTGCAGCGGTCGATTCGTTGGACCCAATTTTCAATGACTCGGCCACACATTTGGCTTTGAGCTCTTCCAACGTCGTCGGCGTGTTGGTATAAACCAATGACTTAACGTAGCCCCACAGAAAATAGTCAAGCGGCGTTAAATCGCACGAACGAGGCGGCCAATCGACTGGCCCATGGCTTGAGATAACACACTCACCATACTTACTCCTCAATAAATCGATTGTAGCGTGTACTGTGTGGCTTGTGGCACCATCCTGTTGAAACCACGTGTCGTCCAAGTCCATATCTTCCAATTCGGCCCAAAAATAATCGGTGATCATAGCGCGATAATGCTGACCATTCACAGTAACGTGACGATCGTTATTGTCGACGAAAAAATATGGCCCAATAGCGCCGCCGGCATGCAAACCGCACCAAACAGCTATTTTTTGTGGATGATGTGGTGATTCATGAAGCACATGTGGGTTTTCACCCGACCAATAACGCATATTTTGCTTATTGACGAACCCATTGAGTCAAAAATGAGCTTCGTCACTGAAGATGATTTTGCGACTCCAAATATCTGTAGAAAATTTTTATAATTTGCAGACGTTGCTCGTTAGTGTACTTTACCATGATGAAAATGTTGAGATAACTGACAGGGACAGTTTGATGATTAGTGAAAGAGTGCGTTCACAAATTAAATTCAAAGTCGTAAAATAGCTATTGGAAAACCGTATACAAAATTTCATTGTCGTAGAAAATTGGATTCTATTGTTCATTCACAAATGGTTGAGTATTTTGCTTTTCAAATAAGGAAATCTTCTGCTATAGAAATATATCGTAGATGACACTCGTTCGCGAGTGCCTAAAGTATGTGTCCCTAACTGAGTTGGCTTGGAATAGGCGTATTACAAGCGGTGAGTACTCTTTCAGTTAGATGAACAGAAACCTAAAAGCGTTTAAAACTCCTTCAGTTAGATGAACTGAAATAAAAGCGGAAAAAACAGAAACTCTTTGTTTGATAGCTAACAAGTGGCTTTATATTTGAATTTCTTCTTTCCTTGAAGCTGTTGATGGCTTATGTATTATTCAGCTGTTTCTTCTTAGGTCAGTCACCTTGGCCTATTTACTTAGCTGCGAAATTCCTCATCATGTTGATAGTAGTCTAGACGTTGTCTAATACTCGTATGTACACCATCACTAACAATGCCCCTCATATTTTCAGAGTGTTTGTAGAATGCATTGTTTTGTAATGTGCATCTCACCCACATCCAAATTTGGCCATCCTGGATTTTTCCTGCTGTTGGTCAGAGGTAATGACCATATTCTTCAGTTAGAATCAGTCAAGGCGAGATAGATGTTATCTTTCACAACTCAGCATTGTTATCAGCTTTTTGACAGTTCTGCTTTTTGACTCCGGATGTTGTGTTGTGATGTAGTTTTGCGTTTTTTTTTATTTTTGCTATATGTGTTGTGTGCATCAAAGTTATTTAATCGTTGTGTTTTATTTTTATTTCATGCGATTAAATTTCTTCCTGCAAACACACAATATCTTCAATTTATAAAGTTGTTTCTTGCGAAACAACATGTTCGCAATGTTGAATTGAAGATCACAACCGTTGTATGTTGTTTTGCGTTGCGTATATCAGGCTTAAAGATTGCTGCCGCTGGTATTATGGATTTAGTTTTATTTCTTGTTGATCTATCTCCGTATTACTTTTTGAATGCCTTCTTGTGGTTGTTCGGATCTCTGTCGTCCCTCGCATCCGGTTGTGAGGTACGCAAGTGCGTATTATACTTATAGTCTATTTCTTTTGTTTGTTTGTTTGTTTGATATATTTATTAATTCAATTTATTTTTACTTATTTTCATACAATTCGTTGACGGATTAGTTACTGTAATTAGTTCAATTACGCGCGCGAGTAGCTACGTCAAAGGCAGAAGATTATTCTCCTTGACCAAGACTATGTCTCTGAGTTTGATGTTCGGCTGTTGCTGAATCCATTTGGGTCCCCGCTGTAGCAAATGCAAATGAGATGTGCTCCATTGCTTCCAGAACTCTTGTGTAAGTTTCTGAATATACCTCTAATTATAGAGGTTGTTTATGTTTAGTTTTATAAAATTTCTTTCGGACAATCACTCTGTCGTGATACTCCGATCAGAAAATGTCCTGCAGTGAGAACCATCAGATCATTGAGGTCGAACGTCATTGGACATAACGACTTTGAGCTGAGGCATGCCTCTTTTCGAGCGAGCAGAGTAGCATATTTCTCAAATGTTAGCCTAGCTGACAGAACTGTTCGTTTAAGGTGGTGTTAAATTGACTTTACACCAGCTTCCCAAGGCCAAAGTGTGTTGAAGCTGGTGGGTTGAAATGCCATTTAGTGTTGTGTAATGCCAGACTTGCTGAAACTTCAGCTGACAATTGTTCAGCTCAGTTTTAGTTCCCTTGAAGTTTGTCCTGCAATTGCTGTGCTTGTTTAAGAAGATTCTATTTAATGCCACAAATTTGTCATCCTATTGCATCTGCCTTTCCACATCTTTGTCTCTTTCGGACCCGCGTTGTCAACCCCAGTGCTCGTGAATGGGCTTGACATGATTACGCGTTCTGCCGGAAGATTTCCCATTAGTTGTTGTAGCATTTTGGCGTTAGATATAGCGGTGATATCGGACGCAGTTGTAAATTGTTGATTTGACTAGTTGACTAAGATTGGTAATCTAGTATCGTTCTCTAATCTCTGCCATCAAGATCTTTTGTCCACCATGAACTGTGCGCTGATGCACATCGCTAACGACCAATCTCGCAAAGTGATGTAAGTCCCTTAGTATTATCGGATGTTTCTATCTAAACGGCATAATGGAGTTAGTTAATCGCACTCCTACTCATTTTTGAGCGTCAAGCAATGGATTTTAACGGAGAATGTGAATGCCCTTTCCAATATTACCTTTTTTTTAGTATTTTTATTTCATTTTGAAATAGTTCACCTTGAACGAGTCTGATGAGCTGTTTTTGCACTCCATCGAGGTATGAGTTGGTGACTCTCCAACGGTCCTTTCTTTGATTTATATTTTAAGTATTCAAAATATCTTCGCCATATCGCTGCACTTCGTACTAGTCGATTTAAATTCATTATTGATTACACAGTGAAAGACGACATGCGTGAAGCTTACATGTAAGTTTGTTAAAGTGTTTTTTAAAAAACGATCATTTAGTTTTAACCTTCTTATTTTCTTTTTTCAGTTCCCATTCTGTCTCGCACAAAGCAACTTTGGACATTCTTTTCCGAAATTTTTTTTAGAAACTGTGGCCCATGATTTTTGAAAAAATTATGTGGAAACATTATTCGTGGGATGCAGATTTCGCTGACTCGATTGGCGATGAACATTGTGCGAATTGTAGGCCTTCCTCCGATCCATGTTAATGTTATCATTAGTCAGACCATGCAAAAATTTCAACGTTTCCAAATTGCATGGCCCTTTTGACACGATGTAACAGTTTGGCTAATAGGAGTGCTGCGCATATTTATAACCTTGGTAGCGATAAGCACCTTACTGCTGTTGGAGCAACTTTTGTTTTTGGCGCTAAGAGATGAATATGCCCACTGTATTCTTTTATAATGCATGAATTTATTACTGCCTTCTCTGAGGCATCACTAAACCCATTATCATCTCAATTATCACACATGGTTCGATCCATCCTAGCGGATCAAACAGACGAGCTATGTCTACAAGTACGGTTCTTTTTCCGAACCCCAGGTAAGTTGATCTTATATGCGAATGCATCTTTTGCAGGATGCCATTGAATCCCGAGTGTTTTGATGGCATCTGGTTATTCAAAGTTTACTGGCAGATTTATTTCCCTTTTGCTTTCAGGAACTTGCATTATTACTACTTCGTTCAGGACTGCAAGAATGTCTCTTTGTAAATCGATGACCTATTTTTTGCCATTCGTACCATAGATGAGCTCGTTGATGTAAAATTGTTCAGTGAGCACCTTCGTTACGTATGGATACTTCTGCTCCACATCTAACGCCAGCTGATGTAAGGTTCGCACTGACAAATACGGCGCCGATGCTGTTCCAAATGTGACTGTGTTCAATGTATATGTTTTTATCGGCTCATTTTGTCTATGCCTCCATAGGATCAGTTGATATGACGTATCTTCCGCTGCCATCCATATCTGGCGGTATATCATGCTGATATCTTCCAAAAACTCTACCTTAAACTTCCTCCACTTTGTGATCAGATCTAACTGTATTGTTAAATTAACTTTCACTTGGATTTTTTCCAAGTCCCCTGAATCTAGTAGATACATTCTGCCTTTTGAGGTTAAGTATTTGAGCGGCATTTTCAGTTATGAATGTAGCCTTGGAACCGGGATCTATGAAGGCCCTAAGAGTTCACTGCGTTCCATTCGTAGCGTTTTTAACTGCATTTGATTGAAATGTGCTATAAAGTTTTGAGAAGTGCTTGATACTTCAAGGTATTGAATCGTGCAAGAATTTGGCTTACAGGATTTGTTATATAATGGGATTGAGGATTGTATTGGGGTGCGTTTTGATTTTGGAATTGTGGAGTTGTTGGTGGAATTGACCCGTGGTTGAATTTTGTCTAGCATCAATAAGCATTAATGTGTGATGCTTGTAACCGCATTTTTGGCACTTATTGCTGCGGTTAAAAACCGAGGCATGATGTTCATACCCTAAACAATTACCACAAAATCTGGTTTTAATATCCATAGTAAGTAATTTTTTGCAATGTATCATCGACATCGACATCAACACTGTTTTATTTGTTGCTGGGAACTTAGTTCACAGGCCGCGGATGTGGTGTTCCGAAACGAAAGTGCATAAGGTGCGTGGCTACCAAGGGCCCAGAATTAAAGCCACAGCGACGAATGCAACAAAAAAATGTCAGAGCACCATCCCAATTTATAGCCATCGACATCGCTGGACCGTTTCCCGAAACCTTTAATGGCAACCTCGTGGTCATGGATTACTTCAGTAAATGGCGGGAAATGTTTGCTATCCCAAATCAAGAGGCTAAGACCGTAGCAGAAAAGATAGTCAACAACTGGGTGAGCAGATTTGGGGTCCCAATGGAATAACACTCCGATCAAGGGCGAAACTTTGAATCAAAAGTCTTCCAGAAATTGTCCCAATATCTGGGAATAAGAAGAACAAGGACAACAACACTATACCCTTAATCTGATGGGTTGGTCGAGCGATTCAATCGCACCTTGAATGAGCATCTGTTTAAGGTCGTCAGCAACTGCCAGCGGAACTGGGATCGACACATACCCCTCTTCCTTATGGCTTACCGAAACGCAGTCCATAGTTCAACAGGACACATACTATCCTAGATCTTATTTGGTCAAACAGTTCAGCTGCCTAGTAAAAAAAAATTCGGATCCTTACCAAACGACTACGAAGATGACTTGCGCAGCAGGATCCGTAAATTGCATGAAAACACCCGAAAAATAATGTATTTCGCTTAATACAAGCTTAAACTATTACTTAAAACTAACAAAGAATTTAAGAGTCCATCACTTAGGCTTAAAGTGAAAGAGAAATCGAAAACGGAAAGGTTGAAGTTTACCTTACGCAGCATACGGGAGATTAGTCCGTTAGACCCATATGTGGCGCGATGGATTGGTATATAAAAGAGATAGAGCAACGTTAATTTCGAGGGTTAGTGTAAAAGCAAATGGAGTTGTAAAGAGAAGTGCAATCAACGGAGCCTGAAAGGAGTCGGTGAATGACAAGAATGTCTGCTATGTCCCTTCGTTGCTCAATGGTATTCAGGTTAATTGGTACGGTTTCGATGGGGAGATTAGATTTAAGGATCGTTCCAAGGTAGACCCCGAAGAGCAAATCAAAGAAATCGGTGGACCCCGAAAGAGCGGATAGACTGAATAAGAGATATGGGTTGGTCGTGGAGAAGGAAATTCGGAGAGGAGACTTGTTGCACTTACGAGCAAAGATAATCGATTGATATTTGGTGAGATTGAGTTCTAAGTAGTTTCTGATGCACCAGGCTTAAAAACTGTTTGAAAAAGGCTGGAGTCATGTTTTGAGGAAATGGGTTTAAAAAATTTGATACTTTCACGATCATTAATAGTTAGGATGAAGAGAAGTGACCCTATGACTACATTGAGAAAAACGTGACGTGACCAAGGAAGGGGCCGACGAGATAGGCCTGAAACCAACACTATAAATCGATTCGAAATTTTTATTTATTGGTTTGAAATTGCTTGTCACAGTAAGATAAATCTTATAGTGAAAGCCTTAAAATTAAGTTTAAAAATTGAACATAATAATACAAAAACAAGAATAACAAAGGAAAATGGTTGAACAACAAAAAATATTTCAAGAAAAAACAAAAAAAAAAAAAAAAAAAAAATAGGAAAAGAAGACAAGATTCAAATAACAAATATTTACATTTAACAAAAGACCGTTAATAAAGAATTCAATTAAAACTAAAAATAAAAAATAAATATATATCTAACAATTTAAATTATTTGTTAATTGAATATGCTAATTAATTATACTTACTGGCCAGGTACCTCAAAAGTAAATTCCTAAATCTTTTCGTGTTTCTGACTCCTCTAAGTTCACGGGGCAGGGAGTCCATAGGCGGGTGGCATGAACGAAGAATTGCCGCTCCGATGTCAGGCAAGAAAGTGGAGTTAGCGTTAAGGTCAGAGTCCTTTGCGACCGAAGAAAAACTAATCTGCTATAAAGATACTCAGGTTGACGTGTCTGTATGATGTCATGTTCATGAGGCTATCGAACGAGCAGCCGACAATATGCTTCGAGTAAACAGACATGTGATCATACTTTCGGAGGTCATAGATATGTCGAGCAATATTGTTGTACACAACATTAAGCTTCATTTAAGTAATTGAGTCAACTTTGCCATAGACCTCACACTCATATAGTAAAATTGGCAGTATGAGCGTTTTTGGCAACATACTATAGTTCTTATGGCTGTAGGTGTAAACATCTGAGTTGTCCAAAGCATACAAAGGCCTCCATAAACTTTGGTAATAGCAGTGTTTATATGGTCAGTCCATATTAGGGAGTCATTAAAAATAAGCCCGAGATTTCTTACAGTATGAACAAAAGGGACGATTTCTTCACCAAGTTTTATTGGTGGAAAAGTAGACAGGTTTTGTGTTTTTCTATGAATCACAAGAGCTTTCGACTTTGTCGGAATCAAATATAGAAAGTTACGTTGGGCCCAGTGAAAAATATTGTCCAATTCATTTATCAATGCAACGACTTGATCTAAAACATTGATATTTCCACTCAAATCCAATTGGACATCATCGGCATACATGTAGATCAGACACCGTTGGACAATTTGTGACAACTCAGAAGAATATATCCATTTTAGCAAAATGAGTTCAGAGCCCAATTTGAAATGGATTAGCTTATTAGAATTTTTACCAAAAGCCTTCCTGAAATCGGTTGTTATAACATCAACTTCTTTACCACCTTTTATGACTGGAAGAACAGAGGACATAAATTCAACGAGGTTAGTGGTAGTTAATCTACATTTTAGAAAGCCGTGTTGATTTGGTGTAACCTTAAGTCTTCGAAAACAAAATGCTTTCGAGGAGTTTGGGTATATGTGAAAGTTTAGCTATAGGGCGGTAATTAGTAACTTCGCTCTCTAATCCCTTTTTGTGTATTGTTTTTATGAATTCCATATCTGTGGAAGTTCACCTTGAGAGAGCGATAACTGGAAGAAATTTGAAAGGGGGTGGGAAAGTGTTGCGGAACACTTTTTAAGAAATATGGATGGACCATCTGGGCCGGGTAGGTATTCATCATTAAGTTGTTGGAACTAATTTTTTATTACTGTATGATCAAAACTTTAAGAAATAGAGGGGCCAATGGAAAAGTTAAGTCGGTATTTGAAATGAGAGGGATCCAGTTTGAAGGAGTTATCGGCATAGGATTGCCTGAAAAAGTTTGTTTGTTTACATAGGGTTTTCCAATAGGGACTTGACAACTTTGAACGCACTCTTTCACTAATTATCAAACTGTCACTGTCAATTTATTCAGTAAACTCAACATTCTGATCATGGTAAAGTACACTAACGAGCAACGTCTGCAAATTATAAAAATTTTCTACAGATATTCGGAATCGGTGACTGCAACTTTAAGAGCGTTAACTCCAATTTTCGTTCGTAATTCTTAAATTTAATTCAAAAATTTGAGTCAACATATTCGTTGTGTGATATTGCCGTATCAGTGAAACAACGGGTTGGTCGAAGTGTCGAAAATATCGCTGCCGCTCAGATGTCCGTAGCAAACGATCCAAATCAGTGAATTCCACGGCTTTCTCAAGAATTGGACACCGCTCAGACCACATTATGGCGTATTGGATCTTGGTTTACGCCCATACAAGATCAAGTTGGCTCAAGAATTAAAGCCGATGGACCATTTGAAGCGACGTACGTTCTTCGATTGGGTTCTGGAGAAGATGCGCCAAGATGATGAATTTCATCGCAAAATCATTTTCAGTGACGAAGCTCATTTTTGGCTCAATGGGTTCGTTAATAAGCAAAATATGCGTTATTGGTCGGGCGAAAACCCACATGTGCTTCATGAATCACAACTTCATCCACAAAAAATAACTGTTTGGTGCGGTTTGCATGCCGGCCTTATTGGGCCATAATTTTTCGTCGACGATAACGATCGTCACGTTACTGTGAATGGTCAGCGTTATCACGCCATGATCACCGATTATTTTTGGCCCAAATTGGAAGATATGGACTCGGACGACATGTGGTTTCAACAGGATGTTGCCACAAGCCACACAGTACACGCTACAATCGATTTATTGAGGAGTATGGTGAGTGTGTTATCTCAAGACATGGGCCAGTCGATTGGCCGCCTCGTTCGTGCGATTTAACGCCGCTTGACTATTTTCTGTGGGGCTACGTTAAGCCATTGGTTTATACCAACACGCCGACGACGTTGGAAGAGCTCAAAGCCAACATTGAACGTGAAATAGCGGCCGTTTCGGCCAAAATGTGTGGCCGGGTCGTTGAAAATTGGGTCCAACGAATCGACCGCTGCAAACGTGCCGCGGTGGCCATATGAACGAAGTCGAGTTCCATTCATAAATGTTTTGATTGTACTTTAAGCCAATAATAAAGTTTTTGAAATATCTAAATAGCTTGCCTTTTATTTAAAAAAAAATTGTCAAGTCATTATTAGAAAACCCTATTTATGATATGTTTTCTTATGAGAGGGATGGAGGAAAACCATCAGATTTTTTTTTAGTTAACAAATTGGTAGTAAGATTTAGGATTGTTTATAAGCTAAGATTGCACACTATCAAGGCATCTCTGGTAGAAAACGTTATAAAGCTGATAGAATTGGAGGTATGACCCGATATAGTTGAAATAGTCAGAAAAAGAATTGGATCGAAGGAAAATTGCACATAATTTGTTTCTCTTGTTACGTAAAGAGCGAAGTATACGTAAGTATATATAAGTATACGGGGAGCTTGTAGAAGGTGTTTTATTGCGCGAGAAGGAGACATAGAGAAAAAAAAATTAAATAATTCTCTGTAGAAAATAGAGAGGGTTCCGTTAAGGAACATATTGGCGAAATCAAAAGAACACGTACTAAGATATGCGGAAATTCGCTTTATGAGGAGATAGCTACAGACGGGACGGGCTGAATAGGAGAAAAGTGGAAAAGAGAAAGAAGTGGAGGAAAAAAGTTATCAATGTCGATAGTGCGACGGTGCAGAGCGAGACAGAGGAGTTTGCGGGGTCAGTGGTGAAGATAAGATGTAATTGCTAACTCATCTAGTTGGAGAGCCCACTAACTTGGCATAAGCCAGAGTCTGTGAGCTCATCCAAGAAGAGGCATTCTTTTTTAGGGTTTGCAATAAAAAAATATTCATTTTTTGATGAGTTCAGTGCAGTTGAGGTGGGTTGAAATCGCCGAACACGAAGATATCATCGAGAGGATCAGATAAGTTAATTATTTGATCTATTGCATCGATAGCGAGTTGTTAGCATTCGATCGGTTGTGCCGGTAGGATGTAAAAACACATAACGTACAAAGACCTGCAAGGGAGTGCTATCTTTATAGAAACGTAGTCAAGCTTAGAAGAAGTAGAAACAGTGATTGGAGAAGAGTTAAGGACATTGTGGACGGCTCGATAAGCAGAAACATTTTTTTGACGGGTAAGATCTCTCGTCTCCAAAAACATTGAAACTAAATTGGAATAATTCCTGGTTCTTTATATCGGGATTACATAGATTAGTTTCAGTCAGGGTTTTAGATATCAGTCCTCGTACGTTATTATAGTAGAAGGTAAGAGGCTTTAGAATGGATGGCTGAAACACTGGCAATGGTAGCACGTTAGGGGAAAATAAATTTGTCGTGGTCTGCTCTACTCCGTTGAAGGTGTTAGATTTTTTTTTTTTGAGTGCACGTATTTACCGAAAGCAGCAAGGTCGTCTAAAACTTTTAACCGTTTTTTTCCTTCAAATAAATAAATAGTTTTTATTTTAAAACTCAAATAGCGGGTAATGGTGTGTTCGCTTCTAAATGGTGTGTCCGAAAGACAGATAACTTAGATTATGTGAGATGAGTTGTTGTTTATAATAGAACGAATCAATTAACACTTATAGCGTAGTCTTTCCATTAAATTTTGGATTTTTTCACGGAGCCTGAACATCTTTCTTCTTCTTCTAAAACTTAAACTTTCTAAAGTATTTAACACATGGTTAGGAATTTTTATGGTATTCAATATTTAGTGCAATCCAGCAAAGAATTAGAAATAAATCAGTAAACTATGAATGTATGTACACACATATTAGCATATACATACGCGAATTCCAGGTTCCAAAAGACATCTACGTACCATTCTATTTATTATGACTTTGAACGATCTTATAAGGAGCAACAAACCCTGCTCTACATATACGATACAAAATTTTTGAAGCCTCAAGACTCCAATCTCCAGTCAAGAAGACTTCGATAGGGTTTTGAAAGTTTCGTCAAGTTGAACATGGAAAAAATTAATTGTTTAGTTTATTACGTAATGAAATTCCTACAATTTTGCCAATCTAGTGCTCCACGAATAAAATAAATGGCGTTAGATACCGTTATTGATCGATACCCACGACCCTCAATTAAAGAGTAACAAATGGCAGTCAAATCAAAATGACAGCCAAACAAAATTAGCTTAAAAAATAAAACGAATGTACCTTGTATATGTATAAAATTATGAACAGCTTTTATACAGAAATAGGTTATTCGATCGTACTCGTACTATCAAACAAGATAAAATAGCCGAATATTATTGTTGACACATACTATGTACAATACCTTCTAGAAAACATGAAGAACTGAAGTTTCTCAAAATGGAAGTAACACACATGCAGGTTTATAGATAAGGGACTTCAATGATAACGTATTTATCGATATACTGGTGTAGGTATATGCTCACATTTTAAGCTGTTATCAAACTGTTTTTTTTTTTCGTTCCCGATTTTGTGTTTTTTTATCAATTAAAAGCAAATCAATAAAAATTCGCTTGCAACACTTTACATATTCAGTAACGATAATATACAAAATATAGAACTCAAATATTGCATTGACTACATAACTAAAATAGTAAAAATAGAACTTATTTTATATGGAGAAAGAAACAAATTACACTTTACCATTAAATTGTATTTCACGGTTTGTTTACAAGTTAAACAAATACATTCACAAATTCAAATAATAATTATGTTTCGACGTTCAATACTCACAAATAACTTTTACCGAGAACAAGAACACAAAATACTTATATATCACCATTGTACACATATTAGAACGTATGCATATGTATATGTAATGTATCCAACAATATAAATATATCGAATTTTGGGAAAAATAAACAACACTTGAGGCAAGACTCAGACTGATTTGAAAATGGTATGCACCCACAATCTTTGGCGTCTAGATCACTTCCGTGATGACTAGTGGATTCTAATCAATAGGATCACCGATTAATATTACTAAGCTGTCCGCTGGATGTTCCTTGTATTTCTATATGAATTGTTTATATATTTTGTAATTTAAAAATTCTCAGTGGCAATAGTATATTTCATTTTTTTGAAATCACAAAAAAAGATTCACAAAGGAATAATGCTTTCAAAATTGAAAACATATACATAAATACTTATACACTTTCAAAAGGTAATTATGTTATAATAAAACGTAACCCGTGTTTTCTTCGGAAGTGCGAGCTTAAATTTCGTTTTACTTTTCCGGCGAGTACATCAGTATCCAACCAAGGTAGAATTAAAAGTGTTAACTCATTGAGAGTTATAACACATACTATTTAATATTTCACTCGAAGCACAGGCAGTACTATTGGTAAGTGGTGCATAAGTAAATAACATTGAGTGTGTGTTAAAAATAGATCCATACTGGAAAAAGATAACATCTTGTTAGCAGTACACAAATTGTAGAAGCTGATATAAGAAACGCAGGAAGTTAAGAAAAATAGCCACGAAAATGTTCAAACATACGCATATTACATCATCTGTTTATGAAAATATCTGCCCACAGAGTTGGTGTGATGCTATATAAGGGTTGATTCATCGTGAGCTTTGATTTTCAATAGGCTTTTTTGACAAATTACGCGTGACTCCTATCAAACTGCTTTGCTATTTTTGTTCAGTAACGTTTGGCAAATTATCATGGAAAGACTTACATTACAAGAGCGTCTCCAAATTGTTCGGTTGTATTACGAAAATCAGCGTTCTGAGAGAAATGTTTGTCGTGCGATTCGAGGAACTTACGGTGCGCATAATCGACCTACTGAAACCACTATTGCCAACACCATTCGCAAATTTGAGTCCCAGTTTGAATTAGTGGATGATACTCGACCGGTTAGACTACATCCAGCACGTAGTGAAGAGACTATAGCAGCTGTAGCTGAGAGTGTACGCGCATCCTGTGACGAATCGATTCGTCGTCGTTCTCAGCAGCTTGGCTTTGCGTATTCGACAACTTGGCGTATTTTGCGTGAGGATCTCGGCCAAAATTCAACTTTTGCAGGAATTGAATCCAGTCGACTTGAATCTGCGTCATATTTTCTTTGAATGGGCTCTGAAAAAACTCAGTGATGAAGGCCATTTCTGGCTCAATGGATACGTTAATAAACAAAATTGTCGTATTTGGGCTGATGAGCAACTCGAAGAGTACCAAGAGCTACCATTACATCCATTAAAAAGAAGGGCATAGTGTGGTTAATGGGCTGGTGGAATCATTGGTCCATATTTCTTCAAAAATGAGGCAAATCAGGATGTTACCGTCAATGGTAACCGTTATCTGGCCGTGTTATGCTTCCTGAAATTCAAGCACATGGTCTCGATGAGCTCTGCTTTCAACAAGACTGCGCTACGAGCCATACAGCGCATGAAACAATGGACTTCTTGAGAAATCACTTTGGTGATCACGTTTTGCTACGCTAAATTGGCCGCCTAGATCGTGCGATATCACACCTTTGGAGTATTTTCTCTGGGGATATGTAAAGTCTTAGGTCTTCAGGAATATGCCGGCTAAAATTGACGCTTTGGAAGAGAACATTACTCGTCGTATCCGCAAGATACCAGTAGCTATGCTCGAACAAGTCGCCCAAAATTGGACCTTCAAAATGGACCGCCTCAGATGTAGTCGTGGCCAACATTTACATGATATCATTTTCAAAAGATAAATGCCGTGAATTGTTCTTTTAATCGATAATAAAAATTTTAAATTCACTTTCAAATTTATATGTTTTATCAAACTTTACGATAAATCACCTTTTACTTGTATTTGGCACATCTTTTAATTTGTAAAACTTTGTAGGAATAACGATAACGATTATTATTATAAACACTTGTTTGAAATTGAACTCCCCGGATTGCGAACGACATATGGTAGTTGCTTTTCTCGATTATTTTCCATGCTATCACAGAGTGGTACTTTTCTATCCTTTAACGTTTTCGGTAGAATCACGTGTTTCAGAATAGGGTCTATTCTAAATTATTGTAATATCCGTTTGAAAGTGAACAGCATCATCTATATTTAAATAGCAGAAGATTTGAAAATCAGAACACTCAACCATTGGAGAATGGAAACTTCTATCGAATTTTCTACTGAAATAGAAAAATGTTTTGAATGCTAGATGGTACAGAATATTCTCAAGAGATGTCAGGGGAGTATTTTTACCAGGATCCCCCAAGATACGCATGTCAGTTCTAAGGTGGAATTTGAAATGTGAATTACGAGTAGTGATAAAGTAGTGTAAGTAAAAGATAAAGAAATGTAGAAATTGTTGATAAAAGAGATAGATTTTTAGATTTTTTTCTATTGAATAGAGCGATTGTGTTGAAAAAAATAAATTTTATCATTTGCACCTACCCAAACATTTTACATTGTTATAATTGCGAAGTTACCACCAACAATTTTTTTTTTCAAGAAATTGAATCATCGAAGAGCCAATATGCTCTTAAACGCATTTTTCTGTTCGCTGTTAAACGATATAAAACAGTTTTCCAACGTCCACATACGTCCACTTCCATTTTTTTTCTTTTAGCGAATATTCGAATATTTGTTGTTATAAAGTTCATTTTTTTAAAACTATAAATGCATTTTTAAGTAACCTGTGCAGAAGATTGGCCAACTGTTTTTAATCCCACAATTAGAACAAATTGCCGCTGAAGAGCTAATGGCTTACATTGAAATTGTTCTTGCAACTCCTCTAAGGATCCGACATAGCCCCATCAAGTTAAGTCTGCCTCGAAGTCGGAGACAAAATGTTCAATTGCATGTGTATTTGCCATTGATATCCTCTGCATTTTCTAATGGAACCAGAATTAACAGTATTAATCTTAACAAAGCGATATTGTATTTTCACTTGTATTTTGTTTTTTTTTTTTTTTTCAAGAGGTGTTACGGCCTTAACTATTCGAAAAGAGCGGTAGGTGTTGTCATAACGTCATTATTGTAAAATTTTTGTGTGGGTAAAAATGATAGAACTTATTTATTTCAATAAAATCTCTTTATTCAATCCAAATTGGTTTTATCACAATTTATCTTTTACTTAAACCACTAAATCACTGTATTAATTCACACTTTAAATTTAACTGATGTACAGATTTGCATACCTTGTGGATGCCGACATACTTCGAGAAGAATCTGCGCCATCCAGTATTCCATATATTTTGCTAGAAAATTCGATTCTACTCTTCACTTACTAATGGTTTATGCTTTTGCTATCGAAATCTTTTGCTATGGAAACATAGATGAAGCTGTTTACATTTAAATGGATATCACGCTGCTCCATCCCTAAGCTTGTTCGTCCCGAACAACTTCGTCATTCATCATCCCGTTGAAATGACACATTCTATCTAAATGGACTACCTTTAATTTTTCTCGATCCCCACGTTGGATACGGTAGAGAACGTCATTAATTCCGGCTATCACCTTGTATGGTCCTTCCCAATTCCGCTGCAATTTTGATGATTTTCCTTTCTTACGCAGAGGATTATACAGCCACACCAGATCGCATTCGTTAAAGCCTTAGCTGTACCAGAGTAGCTGGTTTTCATGCGGTTGCTCGCTAGCTTTATATTCTCTTTCATGTTTTTATGCAATTTATGAATCCAGTACGTATCGTTCACCTTGGGCTCCGTAGGTGGGAATTCGAATTTTATTTCACTTGGCAATTGAACTGTTTGACCAAATAACGTCTCGGATGGTGTGTGTCCTGTTGAACTATGGACTGCGTTTCGGTAAGCCATGAGGAAGAGGGGTATGTGTCGATCCCAGTTCCGCTGGCAGTTGCTGACGACCTTAAACAGATGCTCATTCAAGGTGCGATTGAATCCCATCAGATTAAGGGTGTAGTGTTGTTGTCCTTGTTCTCCTTACTAGATATTGGCACAATTTCTGGAACACTTTTGATTCAAAGTTTCGCCCTTGATCGGAGGATCCATTAGGATCCCAGTAGTTCACTATGTCTTCTGCTAAGCTCTTAGCTTCTTGATTTAGAATGGCATACAATTCCGGCCACTTACTTAAGTAATCTATGACGACGAGGGTGAATCGGTTGTCATAAAAGGTTTTGCGAAGCGGCCCAGCGATGTCGATCACTATTCGTTCGAATGGTGCTCCGACATTGTATTGCTGCGTTCGTCCCTAAGTCTTTACTTTGGCGCCATGGGTAGCCGCACACCTTTTGCATCTTTTTCACCAATTCTCGACATCTTTTCTCGTCAGCAAACCATCTTGCAAGCAAAGCGATTTCCGCTGTGCCCAACATGCTTTCAGAGTTTGACTCCGATCCGATATCGCCTGCCAGCTTGGTTCTTTCTCGTGTTCCTTTCTTAACAATATTGTTTCGATGTCATTATCTGCCTGTTGGGAGGAATGAACTTCATCTGTTGATGAAATCTACTGGATTGGTCTTTATCATGTGGATAGAGGCCTGTTCTTTCGCTTCTTTAAGGTTGCAGTGCTTACTTACTCCACATGGTCGACGAGAGAGAGCATCAAGTCCCAAGAATCTTCTCAGTTGGTGTTTATCTTTGGGGGCAAGCCAACTTTTCACGACTTCGATTTTGTGAGGATCCGTTCTTATTCCTTCTGCTGATGTAATATGACCCAGATATTTCACTTCCGGACAGAACAAGGCACACTTTTCTGGGTTCAGTTTCAAATGAGCACTTCACAGCCTCTCAAACATTTCTTTTAGGTTTTCTCGATGCTGCTCCAACGTCCTACCTATGAAAATAACGTAGTCCAGATATACTAGGCAGGTCTTCCACGTGAGTCCTTGCAATGTTCGCTCCATTAGTCGCTCAAAGGTGGGCGGAACGTTGCACGGTCCAAACGGCATCACTGTTAACTGCCAAAGACTGCTTCCTGTAGTGAAAGTCGTTTTCTCACGATCCGTATGATTTATCTATACCTACCAGTATCCGCTCTTTTGTAGTCTACAAAAAACGTCATACTGCTGTCTTTGTTCTTCACGAAGACCACTGGAGATGCCCACGGTCTCTGCGATTCTTTAATCAGTCCCTCGACCTTAATCTTCGACACCATTTCGGCAACTTCTGTTTGCTTTGCTAATGGAATGCGCCTTGCAGGTTCACGGATTAGTCGGGCGTCTCCGGTATCAATGTGGTGTTGAACAAGTTGCGTACTTCCATATTCTCCGTCTTGTGTAGCAAATATATCATCATTAAGTCACTTCTATTTATTTTCTCCATCAAATAGAATCGGTGGTTATCAAGACCAGCTTCCAATTTGTACCCAAACAATTGCTTCATAATCTGCTTTTTGCAGATGATACTGACGTTTCCGTATACCATTGGTATCACCATGTTTCCGTATTTCAGGGCTTGTGCTCCAAAGTCCACAACTAGTCCATGTTCTCTGATGAAGTATGTACCTATGATACATTCGTCGTATATGTCAGCCACCAGAAATATGGTACGTGAGAGTAGGCTATTCCGGCCAGGTGAATTTTTATACGGATATCACCATATAACTTAGCTGTTTCTCCCGTAGCTGTTCTCAAGGTGTAACTGCTAGTGTTATGCAACCGTGATTTTCGCAACAAATCCCTCCTGATGATTAAGGCAGTGGCACCGGTGTCTATTGTTTCCTTCCATTATTTCTTTCCTTTCCGTTTTTCTAGCAAGACTTGAATGATGGTCCTGGGACCGTTGATTCCTGCTACCAACTTCTGCAGTGGTTAAGCATTTCCCAACTGAGAGCTTCGGGAAGTTTGAAGGGCTTCTTGATAGGCGTTTCTGTCGGTTTCTTCCTCTATTTGCTTGTTACCACAGTGAGGGTGGTTTTCGTCGCACCGGTTCCTTACATTGCCTTTGAAAATGTTCTATTTTATTGCAGTTCCAGCAGCGCTTTCTTCGTCTACCCCGTGGAGTATCTCGTTCCTCGGCACTAATTCTAGCGCAGGAGCATTCAACAGATGTCACTTCCCTGACGAAATGTGTTCCCTTGGAATCTGATTGGCTGCTTCCATCGCCAGAGCGAAGACAAGTGCTTCAGCAAGGGTTCTTTTCCCGGCCATCCTTATTACCGACTGTAGCAATTCCTCTGATGAATGCGTCCTTTGCCATTTCGTCGATAATTTCCTGGCCAGCGGTGGGGTAGGACAAATGTGTCAGTCTTCTCACGTCTGCTTGGAGCTGCTGCAGTATTTCTCCTACTTGTTGCTTTCCGCTTTGCAATTGGACCTTGTAAACCTCCTGCATGTGGCTATCCCCAAACCGTTTTTCAAGAAACTGTGTTAAAGCCACATATTCTGCATATAACACATATAACTTTTTCCTATAAGTAGACCAAGAGGTCTGACCATTAAATGAAGAAGGCTTCAACTCATTTCTCTTTGTACCACTTAAAGAATATTCTCAAAGTTTCTGTTTCCGCACGGTTTCGACCACTTTTGCCTGTTGCTCAATTTTGATGTCCATTTGTTCAACATTTTTCTCTATTCTTTCAAATTTGTCATCAATTTTTTCGAACTTTTGTTATAGAACGTTCTTTTGTTTTCCCAGTTTTTGTTCTAGACAAATCTTTTATTCGTCAAAATTTTTTTTGTTTGTCGAATTTGTTCTTCAGATTTTGTTCAAGACTATTCTTTTGTTTGTCTAGATTTATTTTTTTTTTGTTCTTCCAGCTTTTGTTCGAGGTCGTTTTTTAGTTTCTCTATTTCCGACAGGAGAAGTTGCATCATCGCAGCCATGTCGTTGCCAGTACTCATTTGATTTTCCTCGTCAACGTCAAAGAAGTATGTATCTGGATCATGTCCCTCGTTGTTCAAAGCTTCTTGCAGTCGGAGCACCCAGTCACTTTTTCCTCCACTAACGCTGAGGTTTCCCTTGTTCAACTCGGATTTGAGTTGGATTAGGGTCAAGAGCAATAATTTTCGACCCATTATAACTTTTTCAACGATCACAAAGCCCTTTTTTTATACACAAAATGTGAAACATTTGTGTGGGTACAAATGATAGAATTTATTACCTTCAACTCAATCTCTTTATTCAATCCAATTAGAATTCACAATGTAATCGCTTATCTTAACCTTTTCTCTTTTATTTATCTTTTGCTTAAACCACTTAATCACTGTCTTAAGTCACACTTAAAATTCAAATGATGATTTGCATGATATGCATAAATTGGGGATGCTGATATTTATACTCCAATGACATACTTCGAGAAGAATCTGCGTTGTCCAGCATTCCATACATTTTTCAATTCGAATCTACTCTCCACTCAATAATGGTTAATAAAGTTACGTAATTGAGACGTCGGTAGTCTACAAAAAACGTCATACTGCTGTCTTTCTTCTTCACGAAGACCACTGGAGATGCCCACGGAATCTACGATTCTTTAATCAGTCCCTCGACCTTAATCTTCGACACCATTTCGGCAACTTCTGTTTGCTTTGCTAATGGAATGCGCCTTGCAGGTTCACGGATTAGTCGGGCGTCTTTGGTATCAATATGGTGTTGAACAAGTTGCGTACTTCCATATTCTCCGTCTTGTGTAGCAAATATATCATCATGAAGTCTCTTCTATTTATTGGCTCCATCAAATAGAATCGGTGGTTATCAAGACCAGCTTCCAATTTGTACCCAAACAATTGCTTCATAATCTGATTTTTAAAGATGATACTGACGTTTCCGTATACCATTGGTATCACCATGTTTCCGTATTTCAGGGCTTGTGCACCAAAGTCCACAACTAGTCCATGTTCTCTGATGAAGTATGTACCTATGATACATTCGTCGTATATGTCAGCCACCAGAAATATGGTACGTGAGAGTAGGCTACTCCGGCCAGTTGAATTTTGTTCACACTTAAAATTCAAATGATGATTTGCATGATTTGCATAAATTAGGGATGCTGATATTTATACTCCAATGACATACTTCGAGAAGAATCTGTGCTATCCAGCATTCCATACATTTTTCAATTCGATTCTACTCTCCACTCAATAATGGTTAATGATTCTGCTATCGAAATCTTCTGCCATGGAAACATATAGTATATGACGCTGCTCACATTCAAATGAATATCACAATGTTTTCTCTTTGATGGGACATATATGTAGTACGTGCTCTGTGAAAAATGTTTTTCGTGGACTTCGACCATTTTGTGGTCTTCATAATTGACCTAACATCACCACCATCAAACCACCTACTCGTATGCGGAGATTGCATACAAAGAAAAATATTGCTACTGTACCCGTCATTCTTAATGAAGACCGCGATTTGTCCATTCGTCGCCATACGCAGCAATCGAGATTGTGTTATTTGACTACGTGTAAAATTTTACGCAAGGATTTTGTAGTAAAACCTTATAAAATACACTTTGTGCAAAAGCTGAAGCCAAATGACCTGCCACAGCGTCGAATTTTCGGTATGTGGGCCTTAGAACAGCTTTTTTATCGAAAAATTGCTCATTTCTGATTGTTTTATTTTTACCCGCAAAGCAAAATACTTATCTGCATTTGGTTGATAACATTGGATAGTCTTTTAAAGTGATAAAATTCTTTTAAATAAAGTTCCATACTATACTTATTCTTTAATTCTTAACGGTCTCATATTGTGCATAGAAAAATTTTAATCTTCCTAAGAACGTTGGAGGTTTTATTGACTCCGATCACCTCTTTTCACTTTTTGTTGTCGCTTAAGTAAAACCGTATTTTGGCTATAAATAATTTAATGTATTGTAATAGAATTGTAAATATAGGAACAGTAATATTTGAATACAAAATACAATAATTGATAAAGTTCCCGGAATTTATTTAGAAAATAAAAATACAAATTTATTCAGCTAAATCTATATTGTCCCTTCAAAGTAATCACCGACTGCAACACACTTATGCCAGCGCTTGATCCAATCCTCGAAACATTTTTTATATTCGGTTTTCGGTATGTCCATCCTGCGATTTTTCCATTACTTCCTCTCGGCTGCTGAAACGCGTTCCCCGTAGTGGTTTTTTTTTTAACTCGATTGAACAGAAGAAAATCACAGGGAGCCAAATAAGGAGAATTCGGTGGCTGTTGGATGGTATTTGTTGCATTTTTCGTCAAAAAATTACGAATAATGATGGCACTGTGAAACGGTGCGTTACCATTGTGCAAAATTCACGAGTTTTCTGCTCACAATTCTGGTCTCTTTTGGCGAATTGCTTTACGCAAACGTCTCATAACGCCCAAATAATACTCTTTGTTTACTGTTTGGCCTTCTGTCCATCCTGCGATTTTTCCATTACTTCCTCTCGGCTGCTGAAACGCGTTCCCCGTAGTGGTTTTTTTTAACTCGATTGAACAGAAGAAAATCACAGGGAGCCAAATAAGGAGAATTCGGTGGCTGTTGGATGGTATTTGTTGCATTTTTCGTCAAAAAATTACGAATAATGATGGCACTGTGCAACGGTGCGTTACCATTGTGCAAAATTCACGAGTTTTCTGCTCACAATTCTGGTCTCTTTTGGCAAATTGCTTTACGCAAACGTCTCATAACGCCCAAATAATACTCTTTGTTTACTGTCTGGCCTTCTGGTAAAAATTCATGATGCACTATACCGCAGTAATCCATTAAAACCGTAAGCATTACCTTCTTTTTTGACTGAAGCCGGCGTGGTTTTTTTGGTCTCAGCTCATTCACTTGCCTGATGTCTGGATTGCGTCTCCTCTCCAGTAATGATCCTTTTGATGAATGTGGGATCGGTTTCAGCCTCGCAAATCATCTCTTTTGAAATTGAGGTCTTTTGGCACCAACTTTGCTGCTACACGACGGAAACCTAAATCATCAACCAAAATGCTTAGACGGATCCATAGGCAGTGTTCAAGCTCTCCGCTATCTCTCTGATGGTTAATTTGCGGTTATTGACCAACATCCCGTTTACTTCATCAATGTTTTCATCGGTTTTTAATGTCGATGGTCTGCCACTGCGTTCATCCTCTTCGATTGACTCAAGACCACTTTTGAACCGCTCGTGCCACTGGTAAACGACAATTTTCGGAGAATCGTTGCCGAAACACTTTTTCAACATTCGCGCACCAATAAATCCGTTTTTTACGCAAAATTTATTACAAGTTTGTTGTTGCAAATTTAAATCCATTTCTAAAATTGTAAAAAAATCGCCAACACACAAGTGATTATTAACTCCAATGAAAATTGTATACATTTTTTCAATTTTCCTCATGTTTGTCAAATCCTCATGTAGTTGAGTTAGATATATTGAAGTCGGATTTGCCTTTATATGAATAGCTTCATAGCATAGCATTTGAAGAAACTGGAATGATAATAAATTGGGTCTGAACGATGCCTGGTTTCAACAGAACACGCAGGCCATCAATCAATGAATTTATTGTGTACGAAGAAGATTTGAAGATTATTTCGGTTAGAGAAGTTGATTTGCCTCCAAGGTCATGCAATTTGACACCCTTAGACTTCTTCCTGTGGGGTTATTTGAAGAGTAAGGTCTATGCCAATAACGCAGCGATAATTCAGGATCTCAAGCACAACATCCAAAGTGAAATTGCGTTATGTTTTATATTTTTAATGTCCGTTAAAAAATCGCTGACGAAGATGGATCATCTTGTCCCTTTCATAACTGTGCAATTCCAAAAAAAATGTATATTATCCTGTCTTTTCGCCAAATTGCATAGCTCACAAAGGCTAGATAATTCACTCTGATTAGGAAAGTTATAATATTTTCTGCATTTACGTCCATATAGCTTTGTAAAATTATCAAACTGAAGTTACGATCTAATCATCAAGTATCCCTTCCTGAAGTAAGCTTGAAATTCGCTTAGAAGGTGCGAGCTTTCAATTTATTTATAAAATGACGTCGTAGCATTTCCATGATAATTTTTAGTGACGTACTGAAAAATGTTATGCCATGATAATTTAACGGGTTCGCTTTGTTTCTTTTTTTTTATGAATTGGACTGCTTATAGATTTGTTTCTAGCTCCTGCCGCTGCTTAAATTATTATTATAAATTATCTGCCTTAAGAATTCAGCTGTAGTTTGTTTGAAGTATTCATTTGAGACACTAGCAATTGCTGCGGCATTTTTGTCTTTTACTTTTGGAATACTCATCTCTTCTTCTGGTATGCTAATGCTGTGTTGTATTTTCATAACTGGACCTGGCATATTACATCGGTTCTGCGGTGGGTTGTTAATAGCAAATAGTTTTTCTTTTAGCTTTTGTATTGCTTTCCAAAATACAGCAGAATGTTTGCAGCCGATTAACTTTTCAACTTTTCGGCTTACTAAAGTTTTACTTTTAAGATTTACACAAAAATCTGTAGCGTACACAATACCTTGGTTTAAGGTGTGGCCATTAAAGTTCTCATAAAATCTTTTTTTTTTCTTTTACTTTTTTTTCGCAAGTTCACACTGTCTGTCATATCAGGTGTCATTGTGTTTGATAGGACCACACTCAGCATTTCGTCGGCAACATCTTATAGACGTTCAAACAGCAATACTAACTAAAGTAAGAGTCAAGATATTTTTTACTATGTCCAAAAGAATTAATAGAAATTTTGTCAAAGGCGATTGCACCTGAATAATAGGCTGCCCACAGTGCAAGAAAATATCAATTGAAAACTAAAGTTGCCATCGCGTGTACACCCGATCGCTCACAGCAACAATCACTAACATCTTAAAAATGTCCGACCAAAAACTTCAATAAAATTGTTAATCGATACTGGGGCTGATATTTCTGTCGTACCAAGAAAAGTCGCTACAATCAAAACACACAAGGCATTGCTCTGACATTTGGAATTGCGTAAAGAGTAAGTTTGTCTTTCGCCATCGCCGATGTACAGCATCAACGTGATAAATTTGCCTTGTGTAACAGCGCCATAACCATGTAGCCTTCTCTGTGTGTACTTCAATCATACCATTATGCGACCTAACATCAAGTGATCAATCCTCATTTATAGGTTCAAGTCCTAATTTGACTACGAATGTCTCTTCTTAGTTTGGCTAAGAGACTTAAATCTATGCAAAGTTAGTACAATTTGAAATAACATGGGAAATTTTATTTTCAAAACATAATCCATTAATTCCTCAGTGTAGTTCTGTCTCTTATCCCTATCTCTATCCTTATTGATAGGTTTACTCTTCACTTCACTTCATTCCTCTCCTTTCACAATTTTCTTTTTTATAACTATTATAAAGCATATTTTTATGAAATTAATTCGATATTCTCTAGATGTTATTTAAAGAAATATTTTATTTGTTTTCTCTTTATGTCCCCTATTCTCGCTGTTAGACATAACCTCGAAGACGTCGCTCCTTATGAAACATAAGAAATAAGCAATGGGCGACTTTCCTTAAGCTAAGATTAGACGACGTGTAAAAATTAGATAATTATGTACCCGTGACTTAATTTTGACGTCAGATGTTGTCTTAATGGTTACATGTCGTCTAATAGACATAATTATGCCAGTTACATATAACACGTATAATTATCAAATACATCTGCACCTGCAAAAAAGCTCGTGCTCGAAAATCGACTGCAGGAAAAGAAAAATACAGCACCAGTGGAAAAAAGAAGAAACAAAAAGCCTGATTACGGCCGTTGAAGTGCGTCCGGTGCTATAGAATACTGGTTCTAGCGAATATAAATACTATATTCAAGACTGGATGGCTGGGGCGAAGTTTTGGATGAAATAAATACTGAAGGAGTCGATGTCAATGAAATAAAAACAAAATGGTTGGCTCTTCATTCCACACATAAAACCAGCTTGACCAAGTTACGCGAAAAAAAAAATCGGGGCAAGGCGCAGTTGAACTACAGACAGTGAACTGGAGGTACTTCAAGCAAATGCTATTTCTGGAGGCCAATAATGTGCACCAATGAACTGAATTCGTGTCATCCATAGAATTGGTAGGAGTTATTTTAATTTCATTTACATATTACTATTTTTTAACAACATTTTGTGTATTATAGGCATCAGTAGTCAGCGATCGCTCGATTTTAGATAAATTTGCTGATTCACCTCAACCGTTAACACCAACGCCTAATGTTACGTGTTACTTTCAGACGTCAAATCACGTAATTTGCTTAGACTGTTGATGCAAGTGATGTACAACGTCATGGATGCTTCTGAAGTCGAACAGTCACTGATAATGTCAATGCAAATTATTGATAAGAATGTGGTGTCCATGCAGCAGGACGTTGGAGTTGAGTAAAGCCACAACACTGTTGCTCAGTTGACACCACGATGCCCAACACCTATTCAAAACGTTCAACAGCTGGCACCGGCTACCCAAACAAACAAGTTTTAATAGAATAAACCATTGTACTATATTTTATTATAACAAATAAACTCAAATGTGTTTGTACTGCCACTCGACTTCTCCTTCTTCGACAAAATAGTTGATAAATTCCTTTTGTATTTCTTTTGCGCTGTCTGAGCATTGTCTTTGTACTTCGAGATGATACAACGTTGTCGTCGACATATTATCGTGACGCCAATCAGCTTGTCTTATTAGATTGTGTCTGCATCACATTGATCAAATGATGTACTCGGAGCGTACTTTGTGTTATTTGTTGTCAGCAGATAATTATGGAGAACGCAACATGCGAGTGTAATTTTCTTTGTTTTCTCAGCATCCAAATGTATTGGTTTAAGCAACATGCGGAAACGCGCCGAAATGATTCCAAAGGTGTTTTCAATGATGCGACGTGCACGACTTAGTCGGTAGTTGAAAACCCCTTACAATAAAATTAGAGCGAGTGATATTTGGGCGCACAGCGAATGCATCATCTGCGAAATTACGTATGGGACGGGCATTTCTCGACCAGGCAACCGTTTCAGACACAGCTGACTGGTAGCCAATTCATGACTGAAAGTGCAACGATTGTACACGCCACCATCCGAATACTGTCCGTTTTGACCAAAATCCACATATATTAGTTTGTAATCTACGACCGCAATTCTCATGAACAAGATGTTATATGAATCTACCGTTCGAAATTAATTACATTTTAAATATTTTTATTATAGACAGATAAAAATCCCTTTCGAACGCTCTCTTTATCTTTATAACTATAAAAGACCCTACCCGCATTTGGCGGTGCGACCATGACGATGTATTTGCCGTCCAGTGCACCTATGCAATTTGGAAATTGCCATTGCTAACTAAATTGGCGTGCTACAAATTCCCATTGTACCTGTGTTTTTGGTACATACTATATGCAAATTTAAATACTTTTCTTTTAAGTACATATATGTATGTATATGTGTATCTATACATACAATACATATATACTATTGTACTTAAATGCAAATATGCACCTTTAAATATTCACTGACCAATGATTTATAAATTGCTCCAAAACTTCTGGAATAATGGTCGAGATGGTAGGTTGTGGAATTCGGAAAATGAACTGCAACGATTTAAAACTGTCACCAGTGGCCAAATACCGTATCGTGAGCACCAGCCTATCTGATGCAGGTACACTCGATCTCATGTTTGTGGCTGCTTTTTTTATATACGATTGCACCAAATGAAGCAAATTATCGAACTGTTCAGCCGTCATTCGTACGAAATTCTAATATAAGCAAGGTTCGTCGCCACGCAATTCAAACAGAAACTTCGCACAAAAACTTTCCGTTTCCCGAAGTCGCATCCAACTCTTTGCCCAAATGCGACGTTTCCGTCTAACTTTTACATCTTTGCGTTTTTCCTAATTTTCAGTCAGATACGTTGTCAAAACAGCGACAGCAGCTCACTTCTTCCTCGACATTTCGAAACTTAAAATAGCACCGTATGAAATCGTCGATTCGCACATTTGTGCATATGAACCGACTGTGAAAAGCTTACACGTAGTGTAATCTACACAAAAATATGGAGCAAATTTTGTGTACGCATTTGTAACCACATTATATGCGAACACATATTTTTATGCGCCTTTTTTTTTACACAATACAAATATTGTGTAATACACACATGAAGTTCACCATATTCGCATCACGTACTAAAGATGCAACTCGTATTTTGAACTTTTCTTTAACATCACGGGTACACAATTATGTGTTTTTTACACATCGTCTAATCTTAGCTTAAGACTTTTATGAATTCATGAACTAATATATGTGGTAAAAGAAATTTTCTCCTTCCACCTGTGTATATTTCCTTACATGGAAAACCGTTATTATATGATAATATTCGTTTTACATGCGTTTCCTAAAACCCTAAGTGATCATTTCTTGTATTCCATAAGGCACCTATTCATTTTCACCTCCTCTTTTCATTCTAACAAAAAATGATTTTGAGAAGGTTAAAGACACATTTTTCTCGCACTATATTCAAGGACATCAAAATTCTTTAAAAATAACTCTGCACGTTCCCTTTTTTTTTTTGTGTGTTACTAATCACAACGCCTACTTTACGCCTACCTCTTTATGACCTTGGTATTTTGTATGACAGGGAGCTTAATTTCCATTTGCATATTGATAAGATAATCCACAAAGCGAAATCTTTACTTAGCTCTATCAAGAAGTGTAAAATAATTTTCCACTAACGTACCAGTGCCAGTCAGTGAGTTCATGTGTCCAGAATAGAGAACATTCAATAATGTTATCTTCGATTCGCTCTTTGTAGCCAACCCTGGAATAACCATTTTATCTTACTAGTCTATCAAAACAAGGACAATCTTATTTATTTGAATAACCTTGAAAAAGGCCTAGCAGTTGATTGACCAGTTGATTGCGGATCTCTCTTTATTACTTAGTTTATTTCTCTTAACGAACTGCTAAATATGGTGCTACGAATATGCCAAATGTAACAGTATTAAGGCGATATGTCTTCAGCTCTTCGTTTTCGACATCTCTCCACAAGTTGAGTTAGTACATTAATTCTTCCATGGGAACCCAGATCTGTCAATACATTTCGTAATGTTCGCTATGAAAACAATCTTGTGTTTCTTGAATCGCACGAGGTGGTCAATGATGCACTCTTGCAACTTTGGACCAACTCACAGATGATCATTGAGTGATTTTCCGTCTGAGGTTCTACATGGTCAAAGACAATGCGTAGCTACGTGGTGGAACCTGATTCCTTTATGACAATGACAAAATAGTGTGCACCTGGAACTGACGTAATGTTTACTTCAGCTATATGACCTAATTCCTTGTATTCTTCGAAGATCTTCTTGTACTCACTGTAAAATACGGCATTCGATCGAAATTTCCTTCCCAGTTCAAAATATCTAATAAGGGCTGAGTTTTTCGACAGACAGAGTGTGGGCCATATCCCTTCCCTAAAAGGAAGCTGAAATACAGATTATTCCTCAGTCTAACGCTGATGAGTTCTTATTAAATGCAGTTCACATCTTACTTCCTCTACCGAGAGCATCTTGCTTTTTAACACTTCCTCAAGCTTCCAGAAGAAAGATTCATTCTTAACTAGGATTGCCGACCGTTGTATAGAGAGGAGTTTTCTACAACTGGTTATTTGATGAAATGTCGCTAGAAAGACACATTGGTGTACCGGGTTGTCTCTTAAGTATGATATCAATTTTGTTGGAATCAGCGAGTGCAATATCCTGGGATTCCAGTTAGCACAAGCAACATTGTGCTTTGGAAAGATCCCTGCAAGCTTTAGCAATACCCAAGCGGTAAGCTGCAGTTTGCAATTTTTGCAATAATTCGATGATATGTTGTTATGCAGGCGAACGATATGCACGCGCAACTCAAATATGTGTATACAGGTGCATAAGCGACCAATTATTACAAACAACATAGCAGTTTCCCACGATCATATATCATAAACGGCAAAGCATATCGTGTAACACACACATTATGAAGCTCGCCATATTCGCACCACGTACTAAAGATAGTGCTTTAGGGATTTTTTAATAAAAATTTGGCAAAGAGGAAAAATACCTCAGAAGTAGAACTGAAGTTTTAAGAGTAATGAAAATTGAAAATGGTAATATATAGAAAGAAGACATATTTGTACCAAGGCAGGAGATAGGAAGAGGAATCATAGTTTCTGAATGTCTAACGAAGAATAGAAATGGTGGTTGTGTGGCATCAATCCTTAATAAAAGTAAAGAAGATTTTGATATAAGTCAAATTCGCATTGTTGCTAAAAACCTAGAAGATTTTTAAATAGGACAAAGAAGAGTCAATGAAGTATCAGGAAATGTAAGAACAGATCACAGGAATAAGGAAGAAGTTCAATATCTGGGACACCTAAATACTGACGGTGTTAAATCTGACCCGAGAAAAATAGAAAGTGTAGTTAATATGCAAGCTCCTCAGAATCAGAAAGGAATAAGGTCGTTCCTTGGAATGGTAGGTTACTACCGAAAATTTATAAAAGATTTTAGTAAATAAACAGAGCCTTTGAACAGATTACTAAAGAAAGATGTCCAATTTGAATGGGGAAGCGAGCAACAAGAATCATTCAATAAACTTACAGAAGCCATTACAAAATTTCCGGTACTACAATATCCCGATTATAATAGGACATTTATAGTTACAACCGACACTTCAAGGGTATTGAGGCTGTTCTTAACCAACAACATGACAAAAAAGATCTACCCATCCAGTTCGTTCGCAGAACTTTAAACAAAAACTACAGCACCATCGAAAAGGAGTGCTTAGCTATCTTCAGGCCATATATTTACGGTAGGAAATTCATAGTCCAGACAGATCATAGGCCATTAGCCTGGCTCTTCAACATGAAGGATCCCGGATCTATTTAGACTATGAAGACTTAGGTTGGAGGAATTTGAATAAATAAGGTACGTATAAGAAAGGTTGTGAAAATGTAGTGGGAGACGAATTATCTAGAAATGTAAGAATGCTACAGCAATGGTAATGAAACCAGTAAAAATAATAACCCAGAAGACGAAAATTTTGAAGAAGTAGGTGGAATAATAGATGAGATAGTTGGCAGTATGAAGGAAGAAAGAGAAATAGTTTCGAATAAAGAAGTACGATCAGAAGAAAGACAACTGGGGGATAATCGCAGGAATCGGAAGAGGAAATTAGCGAACAAAACCAACGCAAAGAGATTTAGAAGAGAGAAAACGCATATTAAAAGAAAACCATAATGGGTTGCTAGGTCCTATCCGACATATGCGAAACTTAAAGAAAAATTTCACTGAAAAGAAATGCAAAGGGATGTAGAAGAATATGTCAGAAATTGTGAACAATGCCAATTAGAGAAAGTTGTAAGAAAACCAACCCGAAATGCCTTAATTACATCAGTAATTGTAGAAGTTTTCAATATACAGTAACACAAAATTTACATAGACTAGAATATAAAATTAAAATAATACAATATACAACATAATAGGTAAAAGGACTAGAGCAAGAAGAGGATTGTTAAATATAATAGGGACGGGATTTAAAACTCTTTTCGGCACAATGGACAATGTGCGCCGAAAGGACGCCGAATATTACTCAAGTACTATAAATATAAATAAAGGAAATGAAATTCAAATTAAAAATGAAAGCAAATGGAGGAAAGTAATTCCATCCACTCTTATTTTAACGAAATAGTAAATAAAGTAAATTTTAAAATAGTACAACTAGAATAAGTGGTCGAGCAAATTATTGATAGCTTACTATTTATTCAAAGTGGTATCCTTCATCCTAGAGTTAGCGAACCTATAGAAGAATTAACTAAAGTACATTTACAAAACTGCTTAATTTTCGATCCATTTATAGAGAATTACGCACACATATGCGAAAAACTATAATATTATTATTAATACAAATACAATACAAATACAAATACCTCTTGTAACGCATAAATAATATAGTATGAATTGTATGAATTGATTGTTGTACCAAAAGTAGTTGTAAATGGTCATTAATTTACATTAATTTACAATTTTCAAATTTTCTAATTGACATTAGAAATAAATTTATGGTAATTAGTAAGGATAAAGAACTTTATTACTTAAAATACCATATGAAAGATTCTAAAAATATCAATGAATTGTATGTCTGTAGCTCTGTAGCTTACAACTGATTGCAAGAACTGCAAAATAAATGTATTCATGCGAAATAAAGCAAGCAATTGTATCATTAAAATTATTAATTCAAAGGTCGAAATGTTTCACAAAATAAATCAAACTATGTTTGCTTCAAAAAGAACAAAAAAAAGATATGTGCAGGAGTTGCCAGATACAATAAAGTCACCATCAATTACTTCATCAGAAGCTATGAGTATGGAGCGTACTGAACCCAATTCAATGGTAAGGTACCCATAAACATGACTAAAGGAGGGAGGTGTTATGCAGGTGAACGATATGCACGCGTAACTAAAATACATGTATGTAGGTATTTTATGTAGTTGCATAAGCGACCCAATTATTATAAATATGTTATGCAGGTGAACGATATGTACGCGCAACTCAAATACCTGTATGTAGGTACATAAGCGACCCGATTATTATAAACAACATAGCAGTTTTCCACGATCAAATATCATAAACGGCAAAAGAGTTTCCCACGAATCCAACTACAATAGTTCTACCGTGTAAGCATTATTAATTTATAAATAGGTCCGAATAAAATTTTTAATTTAAGTTGATTTTTGTAACCACTCATGGAGTAAGCTGAATTTTTTGTACTCGCTAGTATAAGTTGAGTAAGAAAACATTAGAACAATAAAGTTATTCTAATAGTAACTCAGTGTATTCTCTTTATTTGGATCTCTCGATATAATTTTTTTATTGTTGTCGGCTTCCATTACGGTTTACTGTTGTTGTCGGCTTCCACTCCGGTAATTTTTAAACACAACGGTTAATACCGGATAAAAAATCCCAGCTACAATTCCAGCCGGCGTGTGTTCCCTGTTTTTTTATTATATTTATATTTATGTAACGCCCAGGCGTAACAATATACATACATATATGTAAGAGACACCATGTGCTTTGAAACACTTGTGTTCGTTTTTCCAACTCCTAAGACTTGAACGTAGTTCTTTTCCCTTTTGTGACTGAATGCCCTTGCTGCGGAAAAAAGCTACCGATCCGGGATTGCATTATTATAGGCTGGTCACCAGTTATAAAAGCATTATTGCAGTAGCCAAAAGTACGGTGTGCACCTTTGTTGTTTTTGCTACATGCATTGCGTTTACTTTTTTGGTTACACAGCAATCACGTAAAAATTCTTGTGCAGTTTTGCATTCTAAAACCGCTCTTGATTGCCGATCATCTCTTACGGAAATGGCAGAGCAGTTTAACCTACACTTTTATTGGGTGCTGGGCCACAGGGACATTCGGGCCGACGAACTCGCCAAAATTGGAACCACTCCACCAATCGCTATGTGCAAACTATTGTTTAAGATGGACGTAAAAGAACAGACTTTAGATGGACCAGTGTGCCAACATATCTAGCGACTTAACAGATCTGGCCAAAGCTGAATCTGATTCTTCTAAACAGTAAACACCTCAGCGCCATTATAAGTGTCATCACTGGGCACCGCCTTATAGACATGCATGCAAGAAGGCTTGGCGCCTTTACAGACGTTTTTTGTAGAAACTGCATGGACGAGAAGAAAGAGAAGACAATCCTTCACCCTCTCTGTACATGTCTAGCTCTCTCCCAGAAAAAAAATCTCCTCCTAGGAGTTTTCTTCTACAATGACTTAAACGATCTAAAGAATATAGACGTTAACAGTCCCCTGCGCTTCATCATAAGCTCAAATTGGTTTCATGAGTAGGAGGATCATAGATCCACGTTGCAGCAGATCCAGGGCCAATAGGTCTAAGTTCGTTGGTTCTCCAACTACCACTCTTACCTAACCTTACCTTTGCATGGTATGTGTATTTGACAAGCAGTTAGCGCACAATTTATACTTCCTAATAGTGTCAAGCTTTTCCTCATATAAAATGCCTTGAAGTTAAAGTAATTTCGTATCGAATGGTCACCCTGACGCATTGAATATCTTAAAACTATTGAATTGTGAGAACAAACATTAGTTAAATGTTTTGTTGCAGAGAATATTCCGGGTAATCAATATAGGAGGAAACGTGTAATTCCAAAAGCGCGAGAGTGGTACGAGGAAGTTTCGAAACAGTTATACAGCTATGAGCCTACCGGAATGCCAAGATTGGGATTGCTTAACTACATTCGTGGTATCTAACAGCTGTTTCATTTCATCGGCTGATCCCTCCGCAAGTTTTGGTTGACTAAATACAACTTTACAACTAAACTTTTAAGCCAACTTTTAAAACGCGACCAAATTTGTAACGAACCAGAAAATGACTGGATCTTAATTGCAGGACGTTTTATTCGTACGGTTTACTAAGAGATGGCGTAAATTGTATTATTCCATTGGAACATTGGAGCTACTGTCATTGTACGTCATTTCAGTATATGTCATTCATTTGAAGCGTAAACAACAATAATTTCATTTACTCAAATATGTCGAACTTTGTGCCTGAAAAAGTGTTTTTGCGGGGAGTTCTTCATAATGAATAAAACTGCTGCCAAAAGTCATCATATTTTGGAGGAAGTTTATAGTGAACATGCGCTAGCTGAGCGAACGTGCCAAAAGTGGTTTGCACGATTTAAAAGTGGTGATTTTGGCTTGGAAGGCGATGAACGTCCTGGGCAGCCAAAAAAGTTTGAAGATGAAGAACTGGAAGCATAACTCTATGAAGATTGTTGCCAAACACAAGAAGAGCTCGCAGTATCTTTGGGTGTCACTCAAGCAGCCATTTCAAAATGTTTAAAAGCAGCTGGATACATTCAAAAGCAAGAAAATTGGGTTCCACATGAACTCAAGCCGAGAGACATTGAAAGGCGGTTTTGCATGTCCGAAATGCTGCTGGAACGCCACAAAAGGAAGTTATTTTTGCATCGGATTGTTACTGGTGATGAAAAATGGATCTATCATGACAACTCCAAGCGCAAAAAATCATATGTAAAACCCGGCCAACCAGCCAAATCAACGGCAAAGCCGAATATCCATGGCGCGAAGGTAATGCTCTGCATTTGGTGGGATCAGATGGGTTTGCTGTGTTATGAGCTGCTAAAACTGGATGAAACCATCAACAGACAACGCTACCGAACACAATTAATCCGTTTGAAGAGAGCAGTAGCCGAAAAACGCCCGGAATACGCAACCAGACACGAAGCAATAATTTTCCATCATGACAACGCTCGGCCCTATGTTGCTATTCCGGTTAAGAACTATTTGGAAAACAGTGGATGGGAAGTCTTACCTCACCCGCCTTATAGCCCAGACCTTGCCCCTTCTGACTACCATTTGTTCCGGTCGATGCAGAACGCTCTCACTGAAATACGGTTCACATCAGAGCAGAATATCAAAAATTGGCTTGATTCATTCTTGGTTGCCAAGCCGGGGCAGTTCTTTTGGGATGAGATCCACAAATTGCCAGAAAGATGGGAAATACTGATTGCTTCTGATGGGCAATACTTTGAATAATACTATTGAATATGTTTTTCTTAAATAAACGTTCAAATTTTGAAGAAAAAAAAACCACACGAATTAAAATATATACCCAATAATTCAACGGATAAGGCCTTTGATCCTGCCATTGACTTATTAAGATAATTTTGGTTGTCGTTGCTATGCAGATATTTATAATAAAGTTTTTTAAGTTTGTAAAACGTTAATTATACAACTTCTTAATTTTGTCTCACCAAAACCCATCACACATAAAAGTTTGATCGATCAGATCTTAGACCCCCTGATTTGCAAAATCATAGTAAGCACTGCATTGATGGTTCTAAAATTGTTGCAGATGATTCTGATCCAAATTTTTCCAAATTTTTGTTAAAAGTGAGCTATTGTATATAAATAGATTTCGATTGTGGTCAACATCTATTGACTGCAATGGGGCATGAAGACGCATAATCAGACAAAAATTTAAATCGATAGCCTTATTCGTTTACGTTTACCGTTGGCCAAAATAATGTACACATAAGGACATACATACACACATACACGCATACATACACGGCCTTAAAAACTTTCTAAAAACATTTTAATAACCTTTGAAAGTACAGATATCAGCAAATTTTCACTTTTGATTTTCGACGTGAACGCAAGAACTTATCTATCAGAAACTTAATAAGATTAGGTTAGAAGACAACAAGTAGTCAAATTAGATTTAAAATGAGGTCTCCCTACTAAATGTTGGATGTCACCCATGAGCCCAAACATCTTTCTTACTCCCTCTATTAGATTCTTAAAAAAAACATTTTAAGGATGTGGAGGCATATTAAACGTATTCAGACCCCCTTTGTTTTTCTATTATTATATTGCTTCCTAAATTAAAAGTAAATTACTACTATTAAAACAGTGTCACAGATAAGGATTAAAACAATCCGAAAATGAGTATATATTTTATTATTTATTTGTTAATTAACTTCAATACTTCTACTTTTTTTTTCTACATCGAGAGTGGACCTGAGCCTTCTCTATTTAGCATGGCCTTTCAATCCCTTCCTCTATCTTTTCTTCGTTTGTCAATCCGGTGTGAACTCAAAGACGGGGACTAGCTGTAGTGCTCATGAACTAAATATGGTATGTCCAAGCCACCTACATAAGCCGATACATTCTGGCAAGGTATATGCGACTTATATAGTCTTCCAAAAAGGCTATTGGAAAAGATTCACAACCAGTTCATCTTTTACTGTTCTTACGAGATTGGCTAGAGTGATACTTTGCTTAAAATTTATGGTCGTACAGTTATTTGAATTTACACCGGAGCCCAGATAGAAAAAGTCTTTTAAAATCACAAAGGTATAGTTTCCTATTGTGGAGCGATCTCCGAGTTATTGTGTTCGGTGTCTCGTCGAAGCGATATTCTTATTTACCACTCATTGATTAGAACGAGTTTCAAGTGTTCAAATATACGCACTCTTTTGTCAAAATTTTCTATAACAATTTTTTGCAATTTTCTCCTTCAAAACGTGAACGGTCTTTGACTTGTTGGCATATACTTTGAAAGGTCTAAAAGGAAAAAATTTCAACGGCGTTAAATCGTATTATTTGCGCGGCCAGTTCTGATCATTAAAACGGGAAATTACCCGAAATTCATGCAGTAATTGAATTGTTTCTAGGGCAATTTAGCATGTCTTGTTGAAATCACTTGTCGTCCATATCCATTTCTAGCTACTTAGGTACAAAAATTGGAATATCATGTCGCGACAAGGAGCACCATTAACCGGCATTGCCTAACCGCGTTTTTAAAGAAGAATGGTCCCATGATGCCTCCAGCCTAAAATCCGCACCAAACAGTTTGCATTGTGGATGTGTTTGTATCTCAACAATCACATGTGAATTTTCTAAATCCCAAATTCAACAATTTTGATCCTCATCGCTGAAGATCACATTGTTTGATATGTGGCTGTTAGGCCTTCAACATTTTTAAAACGGGTTGTTTTTTCGTGTAACGTTGCATTACCTCAGAAATGGCACAAAACTCAAATCTTGCATGAATTTTGGGAAATTTTTTAGTATGATGTCAGTACCTACCAATGTACACGCAATGGAGATATATCTTGAGTACTCATATACCAAATCAATTCAAATTAGTTAAGTCGACTAGCTTGGGTCCATTTACAGAACTAATACAAACAGACTATGTTTTCCAAGTTGTTCTCATTCCTTACTCGTTATTAAAATCACTAAGGATGATCTTCGCTTCATCATTTTTGACGAATGATGTCGAAGCTTTCACTCCTTTTCGTACTCGATACATTCCGTCGCACTTCTTAGATGCCAGTGACATTCGTTTTATAACGGGCCTCCGATTATTATTTATGATTTGGCCCTTGAGTGTTCGAATATTTCAGGAGTAGAAGTCGTTGCTCGTTTTTCGCCAGCACCGACTTTGACTATTAAATATAACATATATTAAATATCTTTATTTATCTATACAAAGTTCTGTTCGGGTAACGATTTTTTTTTAACTTTTGATAAAATTTTCGAACGTAAAATGTTCGCCAATGGTCGCCAACGATGACACGGTTATGCAGAGCGAGTTGACATCGATGCTCCAGCACGAAAAGTCTTTGACTTCAATTTACGCGGACAACGTACCAGAGAAAGACCGCACCGCAGGCTAATTGGTGGAGATCTTCGTAGGTACCCAAATCAGAATCTATTGTTATTTAAGCTGGAAATATACAATATGTACTCACAATTTTAAAGTTTTGAGTGAGTATCTAAAAAAAGGAAAATTCATTCGCTATTTTTTTTAATATGCAATAATATTGTATGATATACATAACCCACTTTGGAATAACTTCCCTACACCAAAATTATTGTATTTATCACATTTTATTTTTTTGTTTCATCATCTTGGTATAATGATGAGAATACCAATATTTTATCACCCCTTCAAACTAAGTTTATAATATCACTCTCATATGTATGTATAGGATATACGTATTATTTAGTACATTAGGCTCGTTTTAGCATTGAAATCAATTCCCAATTAGAAGCAGATAATAAACACAGGTATGTATATGTGTACATCGTATACGTACTATAATCTTACAGGAAAATAAATTTTCTTGCTTTTTGATAAGCAAATCTTGGATTCGTATAATAAAAAGATAATTATAGTTACTACTAATTTCTATAGTAATGAATACTACAATACAATACATTTCCCGAAATTTCATTCTTTTATCTTAGTTTTTCTATAATTTTATCTATTATAATAAAGTGGATGACACATAATAATTATATATACATATCTACATACATTTATATATACTACTTAAACTAGAACATAAAAAATCATTTTAATCAATGAATAGAAAATGATGATTAGCAAGCAGAAGCTAACGACAATGCCAGATGATTTTTTTATGAGACTACGAGAGTATTGTATCTGTCCCCTACTTAATAATATATCTATTCACATTCCTATGGTTAGTAGTCGCATTGCCTCTGACAATTCATTTTCATTGTGCTAAAACTATGTATACGATCACGACAAGCTAGACTTTCAAATTCGATTTCATTTCGTTCTCATTGGTGCGCTATACTCACTTGCTAGTAGATCATCGATGCGGTCGGTTGTGAAATGAATATCATGAATTGTGCCGTAAACTCGAATTTCTCCTGTGTGTTAATACAGATATTGATGTCAAAGCAATACAAAAAAAATCATTTATTTTCAATCGATCTAACAAACATACCTGCCTAATCATCTGCATACAATATATAAAAAATGCACATGTATCATACATGACTTTAATGATCACACTTTATAATAAAATACATTAAAGATAAATTCAATAACAACTAAATACCCGTAAATTTTCAAGTGAAATCGCAAGCTCTATATTTTTTATTTTGTGTTGAGATAAGTAAGTTTTTTGAAAAGTTTTTTTGACAAGCAATTTATACCAGTTGCATATTTTGGTGTTGCTTTAAAATGAACAACAACAATTAAGTACTTATGCGTACCGGATTTGTTAGCTATAGGTGTTGTTTATATCCAAAATGAAATAAAGCACTTGTTGAAGCTACCTTGAGAAACAGCAATACAAACACCAACAAGTTCTTAGTAACGAGCATTTGATTAGTCATCAATGTGGACAATAACACGAAATTCCCGGGAGACAAAAGGAAATATTTATTAAGTACCGGTGAATTTGCACATACGAATTGCTTGTCAGGTGAGTCACTTTTTCTCATGTTTACAGTGAAGTTGAATGTAATCTGCTCATAGTGACATAAATTGTGCGGTTTATTTTACCTCATAACACTATAGTGACCATGTTAATTCTAAAAAAATATTCCTTTTTTATTTCTGATGATTAATAAATATCGCGTATAATTTCAAAGGTAGAAGAAATAAAGTAATTTTTCTTACACACATCGCATCTTAAATATAAACTTCTAATAAAAAGCTAAAGATTAGGGTCATTTTGTTAATTGAAATAAATGCGAAGAGTTTTAAATGAACTACCACTGGGGATGACCATATTATTATTTTTTTTCTTTTCCATTTTTACAAGATACTTTGTATTGAAGTTTGTGGCTTATTCTCATTAAAAAAATTAAAATCTATCCCATAAAGATATTCTGTGAATTTTGAATACCCGATTTATCTGAGAAAGAGATGTTTTCCTATTAATGGGCCTAGAAGTTTTCTCGGCTTTATTCAGTCTTCTTAATAATTGTAAGTTTGTATATTTTAAAATTTTCCAAGATTGATTGGTGTTTTTTGTTCTTTGTGGAGCCTTTCTACAGGCTCTGAGAAAGTGAAGAAATATGTTTAACATTTCATTGACAGTTCATCAGCTGCCTTCTCTCATCACCAGCTTGATAGCGTTGCTGTAGTTGTTTGAATGATATTCAAACATCAGACATCAGTCAGACACAATTTCTATGGGACTTTGCGTTGTATTGCTTATATGTATATGTCCAAATAAAAGTTTCTTTTTAAAATAATAATAAAATAAATATTAGAAAGAAAGCAAACTGTGACTGCCCCGGCTGGCTTCGCAGTAGCGCAATTGTCACCCTAATTTTCCAAGACCATGCTCACAAATAGCTTGGACGATGTTCGCTTTAAGGTCTTAAATTGTTTTATCTTTTTTTGCATCAATTCTACTTTTTAAGACTCTTTCCGGGTAGATGGAAAACAGCATTTACCCAGCCCGTTGCAGCAGGACTCACGTTCGTGCTCTTCGGCTGTAGAACGGGAACGGCAACGTATGTTAAGCTCATTACATTCCGATATTAACAGCATAAACAAATTGGAGAACTATCAAGAGAGTGGAATCTAACGTTTCCAAAACTCAATGCTGTCTGATGTCATTTAAATACCCAGTCATTATACATGAATAGCACTCAGATCGTCGAAACCGAAAAACTTTCCATTCTCTATATGTGTGTTAGTGACAACCTACGTTGGAATGACCACATATTTGATGTCGCCAAAAATGCTGTGAAATGTCTAGGTCTCCGCAAGCGATCTCAGGAATATTTCACCCCCTCTGAACTGGCCTCAAAATATAAGGCATTCACCTGCCCTAATATCAGTTAGTCAATTGACACTTTCGAACATAGATGTATTGTCTCTTGTCTCACTTTGTTTTATTGCTATAATTGCTCATCAGTATACCCTCAAACCTACTTTCGGCCGTACTCTAAAATATCGTGATTCGTTCCTAAGCAGTACAGTTCGCTTATGAAATGTCCTGCCGAGCTCTCTATTTCCTATTTATTATAACTTGCAAACATTTAAGACCAATATATCGCTATTTCTCTTTTCAAGGAGGAGATTTTCCTTTGCCCTTTGTAAGTGAATAATCCGAGATCTCTTTGCAAAATTGTCATCAGGGGTGAAATCTTGAGTTGTTAAGATCGATAGGGAGTCGATGTTCTTGGATTGAGTCGAAAAACTTCGGCTAATGGGTGTTGTCCTTAAGCAAGCCAATCTCATGAAGTTTTTGCATAAACTTACGTACAGCAGCCCCGTTGGGTTGTACATTTCGGCCAAAACTTATTTTTATTAAAGATACTCACATTGGAAACAAGATTGCAATGTTTCACAAAGTTGTTTAAGCGTAAAGCAATTTATTTCATTCTGCTGATCAATGACTGACAGTTAAAATATCGAGCGCGAAACAGCTGTCAGTGTCAAAATAACATATGAATTGAAAAGAAACTTGTATTTGGACCACTCGTTATATGAAGTATGTTATAAGAATATAAAGCATACATGATTTTTTAGAATTTTCAATCAAAATGGCTGTTATATAGAACTCGATATTTATATTTCTAGTTATATATTGTACTTGTATATTTACATTTGCAAATCAAACAGTATCTGAAATGCTCAAATTGAGATTTAGGTACATACAATGGTCACTTTAGAGCTCATAAATATCTGCGGATAGTAATCTCCTAACCTAGCTAATGACAGAGGAAGAACAGAACCTTTTTCTCAACCCTTCCACTGATATTGGAACATTGGATGGAGAAAGCGTCAAGGCAAATGAATAATATGGAGAACATAGTTTTTGATGTCAGGGATAGTGGCTCCGTCTGTAGTTCCAATCTCCCTAAATTCCCAACCTCCTTCAAGAGTAGTAAAATATGTAACTGTATGGTGACAGCCAAAATTGTAGGCACCAAAAGTGACGAATTGACGGAGACCGATTGCAAACGACTTCATAACACCTTTTGCTTGTCTGCAGGAACAGCGTCTAGTTGAGCTTATTGCTGGTATAACATTGGCAACCACTTCTAGAAATGATATAGCTCTTCCAGCGATGCTGTTTTTATTTCCTCAATCGTTGCAAATCTCCGTCCTTTCATAGGTCTCTTCAGTTTTATGAACAGCAAAAAGTCGGATGGGTTCAAATCCGGTGAATATGGTGGGTGATTATCGTGCTGTTTTTGGCCAAAAAATCTCTCACAAGCAACGATGAATGAGCATGTGCATGCTCGTGATGCAAAAGCCATGAACTGTTTTTCCATAATTCCGGATATTTTTTTGTATTGCTTCTCGCAAACGGACCATAACTTCAAAGTAAACCCCTAAATAAACCCCTAATTGACTATATGACCTTGAGGTAAAAACGACACCACGGTAATCGAAAAAAGACAGTAATCAAAACTTTGACATTTGATCGAACTTAGCGTGTTTTTTTCGGTCTTGGCTGTCCAGGGGGGCTTCCATTGGGAGGATTGGGCTTTGGTTTCGACATCATAACCATACACCCATGATTCATCAGCAGTTGAGCAAGTCTGGATCATCATTGATGTCATTCAAGAGCTCTTGAGCGATGCTCATACGATGGTTCTTCCTATCAAAATTAAGAAATTTCGAAACAAACTTCGCTGACACACGTCGCATGCCCAAAACATCCCAAAAAATTGCATGACACGATCCGATCGATATGTCAACATCTTCAGCAACTTCTCTAATGGTAATTCGACGATTTTCAAAACAATTTTCTTCACAGTTTCGACGTTATCATCTTTTGCTGATGTGCTGGGGCGTGCTGATCGAGAATCATCATTGGCATCTTCTCGGCTATCTTGGAAGAGCTTTTTTACATTTTTTAAAACAAAAATTTGATGCAAATTCTTTGCCTCATTTTTTATAATAATTGAAAATCGCCGATCACACCAAAACACGTTTAACCTTTCTATCTATTAAAAACAAACCAAGTATGCTATATATTTGAAACTGTGAACTTATGTAAGTGGCGTGTGTAAGCAAGAAATAAAAAAAAACAATTGCAATGAAATTGAAAATCAGTACAAATAAGCTATGTAGAATATGCGATAAATGTTCATCGGAATTCCTCGCACTTTCTATATTACTCATCATTCTTTTATTAGAAGAAGAACTATTTTTTACCATATACGAGTATCTACGAAATCTGGAATGAGTTGTACCATTTTATCAATGCGTTGCTTGCAGGCATCGATGTATGGCGGTTAGAAAAATCTAAGAAAAAAAAAATAGTCTACGTTGATCTTGGTGTGACGGTAATAAGCTCCCTCACGTACCGTCAACCCATTAACTCCACCTCAAACTTTTTAACCGATGACTAATTATGCGTGCACATTTTATAATTAATAATCAGCATAGCCTGAAAAATCATCCTGAACCGTCCTTAACAAAACTCTACCACTTTAAGTAGGTTTATACCAATAACAAGAACAATAAACGATCTAGTCAATTGGTTCAGTGATTATATCAATTATTTACTATGTAAAGTAACTGAATTATGCTGAATTATTTCTGCTGAATAACAGCTACGTTGGTAATACCCCGAAACTATTTTCATGGATCAATCAAAAGTTAAATTTTAATTTTTTATATTTTTTTAAAAAAACTTAAATAGGTAAACGTTGAAAATTTATTTCGCATTTCTTTTCAAGAGAAATTACCACAATTCACATAGTTTGCATTATAACGCAATATATGCATGATATGTATGTATAGTAAATGTATATATGTACATACTCCGGGCGTAACTTCATTCCCAGATCAAAACGAATTTAATTAATAAAATACATATATAGAGGAGGGTGAAACATTGCCAGCAATTCCGTCTTATTCGACAGAGTATCCGTTGATTGAAATTGACCTCTTTAAAAGGGTTAATTGACACTTATTAGGCCGTAACCCACATGAAACACTTGGCTTTCAAGTGTTTAACTCGATGTCTGTTAGAATGTAATAAGAAAGGAACAAATGGCTGACTAATATTAATATTGTCTTAATTACAAAAAACTGGTCTTACGAATAAATTGATTTATGTTGTGTACTCTTAGTATTTATTTCTTAAAATATTTAGCTCAAATTTAATTTAATCTATGCTAATTTAAATGTTTTATTTCTTATATGCGCGTGTATTCAGAATGAATGAATCGGACCAATTTGAAAATCATGATAATACAATGTCATCTCTGCGATGGGGGTCATCGACGACAGAAGATATAATATATCTTACAACGCGAGATACAATTGTGGATGACGAAATAGGCCGGTAAGTAAACATAGGTGTGTACATACCATATATGATATCGTATATGGCAGAAAACACATATATAAATTATTTAAGGAGCATGGTTTGCCCACATATACATTTTACTTTATTATCTCGTTTTTTTAACTCCTTTTAGGTATGTATTAAAGTATAACAATATTTTGCATACCCATGAATTCTCTACCTATTAATATTTGAATTTTATATTACATATTATTTCTAATGAGAAAAGAATGTCTTACATCCGTCTTCATAAATAAAAATTCATCTCGCAGGCCAGAATGAGGTCCATCACGCGACATCCCACTTGAACATAATGGACCTCCGTAGTTGTATGTCACTTAGTTGTTTCGATAATTCGTTCCTCAAAAATTATAGTAAAAGATCCAAAGTGTGGAGAAAGCTGATGTTGTCCGACTAGTTTGTTATTCTGCTTCTTCACTGCCTTAAATTTGTATTGAGAGTGGAGGAGTTGTGGAGGAGTGCAAATTGAAGAAAGGCTACTTCATCCCTGGTTAATTAGGACTCAACTGTCCATAGAAAACAATCAACAAAATGTTCGTCAACAAAGCGGACAGTCCTCTAGGTCCCCGAAATGTTGCTATTATACCAGGGTGTGATGCATGCCTTTATCCTTGGATGATTTCTGAAGTAAAATAAAACTTATTCGTAGCTTTGCACTCCTTTCATTCTAATCTCGCTATTTATTTTATCGTTACCGTTGCAAAAATTTGGACATAAGCAATCCAACTTGTCAAAACAGAGAACAAATTATCGCACACGTGATCGAGCTACTCGTAACCGCGAAATACAACTTTACCGCACACGTTAGCTATAATATAACATATTTGCCTTGAATTTGTCACACCAATTATACACAGAACGCCAAAATCAGAAATATTTCACATTGCACTTTTATATCTCAAAAAAGTTCTTTGACTATATCATATAATGTAAATAATAATTCTTTCAAATGTTTACTTTTATATTGAGTATGTTATTTAATTCGTGCGGTTTTTTTCAAAATTTGAACGTTTATTTAAAAAAAACGTGTACAATAGTATTATTCAAAGTATTGCCCATCTGAAGCTATGACTTTTTCCCATTTTTCTGGCAATTTGTGGATACCATCCCAAAAGAACTGCGCCGGCTTGACAGCCAAGAATGAATCAAGCCAATTTTTGATATTCTGCTCTGATGTGAACCGTATTTCAGTGAGGGCGTTTTGCATCGACCGGAACAAATGGTAGTCAGAAGGGGCAAGGTCGAGGCTATAAAACGGGTGGGGTAAGACTTCCCTTCCACTGTTTTCCAAATAGTTCTAAACCGGATTAGCAACGTGGGGCCGAGCGTTGTAATGATGGAAAATTATTGCTTCGTGTCTGGTCGCATATTCCGGGCGTTTTTCGGCTACTGCTCCCTTCAAACGGATTAATTGTGTTCGATAGCGTTGTCCGTTGATGGTTTCACCCGGTTTTAGCAGCTTATAATAGAGCACACCCATCTGATCCCACCAAATACAGAGCATTACCTTTGCGCCATGGATATCCGATGCAAAAATGACTTCCTTTTGCGGCGTTCCAGTAGCATTTCGGACATGCAAAACCGCCTTTCGACGTCTCTCGGCTTGAGTTCATGTGGAACCTAATTTGCTTGCTTTTGAGTATATACAGCTGCTTTTAAACGTTTTGAAATGGCTGCTTGAGTGACACCCAAAGATTCTGCGAGCTCTTCCAGTTCTTCATCTTCAAACTTTTTTAGCTGCCCAGGCCTTTCATCGTCTTCCAAGCCAAAATCGTGCAAACCACTTTTGGCACGTTCGCTCAGCTAGCGCATTAAGCAAACCGCATTAAGTTATAGACCTAATATTAAATGGTAAGGGTGAAAAAGCGATTTAGGTAAGTGATCATTTTTAATGCAAGCATGCACAAAGCCTGACACGTACATTTAAAACTGAACAAATATTTTAGAAAAATGAAAATGATTTGTAAACCCACCACTGATATGTACATTAGCGTATAATTAAAAAATCCTCTATACCAGATTTTTTCCACACGGGATCTGTAATCATGTGAACGCTTTCTGCAACGGTAACGATGAACAAAAAACATTACAACACTGAAGAAGATAACCTGAAAAATTTCAACAATTGCAAGGATATGTACTCATCAGAACATTTTCCAAATTGAGAGAGTCATATTCAGTTAGAGGGAAAGGATGTCAAAGCAGAAGACTTAACCATAGGAGAATGGAGAAGAGAAACTTTTAGCGAATATTCTGGCAAAATGAAAAGTAATAGTTAGAACTGGAATTTTCCGAAAAAAGCAGAGAGTACTCGTATAAATACCAGTATCCCACTGTGGTAAAATCAGTCCTAAAGTGGAATTTGAAATGATATCTACGAGTTGGGATAGAGCTGTTTAAGTAAAATATAAAGTAAAGTAAAAGTGGTTGATAAAATCAATTGAATTCTAAATTGTAACTGTATTGAATAGAATACGTTCTATCATTTGTGCCCATATGTTTTACAATATACAATATAAAAAAATAAACCTAAAATACAACGCTGCGACAACTACGGATATGTGAAGTTGAACCGTACATACCAGGAAACAAATATGAACTTGTAAGTAAGAAGTTGACGATAGGTGCTCTTCAGGGTATATAATAGAAATACTTCTGCAGCAGTCGAAAAATAATAGAAAACTTTTGTGAATTCCGCTTTTTGACACGATGTATTGAACTAATATATAGGTTAGGTTAGGTTAGAGTGGCGGTTGGAAAATCAACCCACTTAGGCCTACTGGCCCGTTGTACTGCCACGTAGATCTATGTTCCCCTCATTCATGGAACCAATGTGAGCATACGATGAAGCGCAGGAGACTGTTAACATCTAGATCGTTTAAGTCCCTGTTGAAGAAGTCCCCTAGGTGGACGTTTCTTCTCTGGGAGAGAGTATGAACAGCGAAGGTGGAGGATTGTCTCCTCTTCCTCCTCGTCTATGCAGCTTCTACAAAAATTGTTTGTAAAAGCGCCAAGTCTTCTTGCATGCTTGCCTATAAGGCAGTGTCCAGTGATGACACCTATAATGGCGCTGAGATGTTTCCTTTTTAAAATTATCAGACTATTAGAGCAATTCAGATCCAGCTTTGGCCAGATCTGTTTAGTCGCTAAACATGTTGGCCCACCAGTCCATCTACGGTCTGTTCTTTTATTAGCATCCAGCTTAAATAATAATTTGCACGTAGCGATCGGTATACCTTTTCTGCCTTCTCCGGTAGAAAATGTAGAGTGGTTCCAACTTTGGCGAGTTCGTCAGCCCTTCAATTCTCTGGAATGATTCTGTGGCCCGACACCCAACAAAGATGAAGATTGAAATGATCTGCCATCTCCGTAAGAGATGATCCGCATTTAAGGGGGGTTTTAGAATTTAGTGAGACCGAGTCCAGGGACTCGATAGTGGCCTGACTATCCGAAAATGTCCGGATATCCTTTGCAGATGTCACGTTTTTCTTCAGTCCTTAAATCGCCAAAATTTCCACCTGGAACACGCTACAGTAATTTGGAAGACGAAAGGAGAGGCTTAAATTTAGCTTATCTGAGAAAAAAACCCCACCTCCCTGCTATTGGTTTTAGATCCATTTGTATAGACATAGATAGACTTGTCCTCCATAAAAGCATCTTCTTCCCAGAAGCAAGAAAGATGTACTCTAAGTGGACTTACATAGTTTGAAGCTATGTACAATAGCGCCAAAGCAAAGTGTCTCTTATAATCAGACCATGAATTTTTTTCGAGGTTGCAGTAGTCATATTTTTGGTATCCAGTAGCAAGTTGAGTAATTCATCACTTGAGGTTGTCCAGGAGCTATGGTTTTTTTTCAAACAACTACGCATCACAGGGTTTGTAGAGAGGATTTTTCTTAGCCGCGATGGGTCAGAGGTTTCTGTGATTTTATCACAGAATGATTTTCAAGATTGACGCTTTGCTTTCCTCTGTTCTTCTTTAAATATTTTGAGGGATTCTTTGTAAGAGTCCCAGTCAGTCACTTTTCTTGTACTTTTTGCAAGGTTGAAACATTTTCTGCAGGTGTTTCTAAGCAGTGCTAGTACTGAAGTCCACCAGTGTGCCTTTTTCTTGCCCCAAGGTTGAATCAGAGGACAGGAAGCCATAGTTTTCACGATGTTTCGCGCCGGACTTGAGAGTTCAGGGGATAGTGTTTTTGACAGTACGAGTATTCCTCTGTTTCGGAATGCTGTTTCATTGGGGGGGGGGGGGGCATCACCCAGTTCGAATTGGATGTATCAGTCGATACCATCCAGCTCGTTAGCATTTGAGTGATGTTGTCTGAGGCAAGAGTGATATCTAGCACTTCCTGTCGGTTTCTTATTATAAAAGTGAGCTCATTGCCAATATTGCACACAGGTTAGTACTTAAAATGAAATCAAAAAGTTACTCATCTCTATCGTTGATGTCGGTAGTGCCCCATACCGTGTGATGAGCGTTAGCGTCGCATCCGATGATGAGGCCAGTTTTTTGCATTCCAGCTTTGAGTACCACCTTAGGTTATCACTAGAAAAAGGGCCAAGATACACCGATGCCAGTCCTCGATGTCGGTTTCCATTTCCGATAGAGTGTCAAAAGAGGCTTAATATTCGCCTCGGATGAATTGAAATCGTCGCTGTCCATTACAGGAAAAGATACCGACGCTTTCAGATCCAAGGCTGAATTTGAATTTTCGTTTAAAGGAGGAAGAGGTTGCTTATCAGCATCCAGCTCATACTTTTTGTAGACCCTAAGGTGTATTGCCTCGAATCTGAACCGGATCATTTCTTTGGTCTGCGCTAGGGGGTCAAAGGATTCCTTATTGAGCACGATCAACGCGCATCTATAAGGGGCCCTTAGCTCCTCCAGTTTCGCGACCTTCCAGTCATCAGTCGGAAAAGTTGGGTTACTGAGCCTAATGATCTCTTTTATACTTTCTGGGGAGGAGGGTTTGGCTGGAATCCAGGTGCGGTTTCTAAGTCTTTTAGGGATATCCTAACTAGACACGATTTCGATCCTTGCGAGGCTTGACCAATTGCCACCGCTCAGGTGTGATCGATCCATCGGTATCGTTTCATTCAATTGCCTCCATAGCCATATCGTCTTTTAGGACTACGCTAAAGGGCCTCAGAGATGTGGTGTTGGATGGCCCAGGGGTTTTCACAGTTTTGGACCTTCTTTGAACCGGCACGGTTTCTTCCAACGATCCCTGGAGCTAAGAATAGTTATTTAGCGTTTTAAGAGCAGAGGGAGCGGTGGATATCCAGGTATTTTTAAAGATGCTGGGTCGTATGACACATTGATCCAGCCTAGGGGAAAAAGGATTGTTTGGGTGGATAGAAGGAAAATGAGGGGTTGGCATCCTTTAGTTTCAGCCCTCGTTCAGAGAAACCTCTCGAAATTTATTGACCTTACTCAGCCCCTACAACTCGACAAGTGCGATGCTCAAGTAAGGGAACTAATAGGTATATATGTAAGAACTATTATACTATAAAAACCTGAAGTAAGTACTGTGTCTCTATAATGTACATTTGTCATAAGAAGCTATAAGGGTTTAACATGAATTAAGAAATACTCGTAAATCGTCAGCATTTACATACTTTCAATGCAAATCGGGCTACATACAGTAATCTTCATGAGACCCCGTAATATTTCCAAAATTGCTAGAGCTAGTTTTAAGCCAGAGATATTGAAAGCCCAATACTAAATAATTAAAAAAAAAGAAACTCTTAAAAGCCCCGTTTGTTCTAGATATGCATTTTATTGAGAACCCGTATTAGAATAATTATGCATGTATGATATTTTCTATCGCCGACGATAATGCGAAATGTTTTTTTGCAAGAAATACATTACTTCTTTAGATATTTATTTGCCGGAACTGGTCCATATGATGCTCCGAAAACCCTCTTTACACCTGGTTGATAGGATTCTAAATAATAAATTTATACTATAGATTACATATGTAATCAAAAAAACACCGACATCTCTCGTCTCTCGTCTCTCGTCTCTTGTCTCTCGTCTCTCGTCTCTCGTCCCTCGTCACTCGTCTCTCGTCACTCGTCTTTCGTCTCTCGTCTCTCGTCTCTCGTCTCTCGTCTCTCGTCTCTCGTCTCTCGTCTCTCGTCTCTCGTCTCTCGTCTCTCGTCTCTCGTCTCTCGTCTCTCGTCTCTCGTCTCTCGTCTCTCGTCTCTCGTCTCTCGTCTCTCGTCTCTCGTCTCTCGTCAATCGTCTCTCGTCTCTCGTCCATCGTCTCTCGTCTATCGTCTCTCGTCTATCGTCTCACGTCTCTCGTCTCTCGTCATTCGTCAATCGTCTCCCGTCCATCGTCTCTCGTCTTACGTCTATCGTCTCTCGTCTTTTGTTTATCGTCTCTCGTCTCTCGTCTCTCGTCGCTCGTCACACTTTGCTTTGCCTAGACTTTATCCGCCGACGCCTTATAAAATGATTTTTAAATTTTAACTATAAATCTCTCCTCACTACGAATGTTCATCAGTTTAGCTATTCGCCTATTTCGTCTCATTGCAAATACGAGTATTCACTTAATAGTAACCTCATTTTGAGCAAAATTCTTTCATTTTGTCATAAGAATTGACATTTACGTTGAGAGTAATGAAAGAAGTCCGCTCACTCAAAATGATTAAGTCTGTAACTCTCCTTCTTTTTTGACTTCCTTAATTGGTATTTTACTATTGGTCGTACGAAATTTAAAAATAGTTCCTCAAAATTAAAACAAAACTTTTAATCCCTCTGCAATTGACACAGTTTTTAAACTTATTTTAATTCAGCTTCAGGTTTTGCTTACTTTTGACGTACTTACATAGTTTGGGAATATCATTGTTCTCATCAACTGATTTTTAAAAAATTAATTTTAACTACTTTCTGATAGAAATAGAGTACGTTTTAGCTTTCAGGCTGTGTGACTGTCATTTCGGTTTGATTGTAGTTTGACAGTCGCGTAGCTGACAATAATTTATTATGGACCAATACATTTCAATTCAATTCCAGTACCGGCTATGAAAATATTACATATATTTATTATGTAATATTATGTATTATACTTATACATATTTGTTCATATGTACATATACATAAGATGTATACAAAAGTCAGAAATTCAAGTTTTAATTTTATAATTTTGTATTCTATTTTAGATTTGTTTGTAAATGTTTGTGAGTTTCAGCTAAATCATAAATCAGGCAAAAACAAATTGTCACCTGGACAGTACTTACTTAAATTAAAATAAAAATTAAGAAAGAATGGTGACAGAGGCAATTTTATGTATTCTATATTATATCTCACTTCCTCGTTCAACGCTAGTTGAGACTAATTTAAAATGAAAGCGGAAGCAAAGTATAAAATAATGATGATGGATTTGGTATATTTGTCTCAGCAAACATTTTAGTTCCCGTCTTAAATGTAATTACTACAAGCGATTGAATGGTTAGTCGAATCATTTTTTTCTAAATCAATTTTTCTGTTCCATTTATATAATTCATATTTCATTGCATGCTATTGTCCACTAATTATTTTTTTTTCTATTTACATCTAAGCAAATATTTATTTGCTTGTGCTATTCCTTATTAATTCGCTATATAATATATTTTGAAAATGTTCTTTCATTTATTGCACATGATTATTTTACTAAACATCCATGTAGAAAGCGTTTTCTGGTAATACCATATAAAGAGCTTTTCCAGCACTGGGCATACTTATATAAAGTGGAAATTCGATTATCCGTCAGGCATTGGACCAGCAGCTTGACGAATAATCTAAAAGCCGTTTAGTCATATCTCATAAATTTTCGATTTTTATAGCCTAAGTTCTGAAATAAAATAAAATACACATGCTTAAATATATAAATACAAATAAAACCAAAAACGACAAAAGCCAAATATAAAACAAAACGAAACGTATATTACTAATATATACTACATAGATATAGTACTATTAACCTAATCACAAGAAAATGGAATGTTTAGCCAACAACCAAGTTTCACTGTAGGTATATGAATATTATATTCATACATAAGTATGTATAGGGTTTTCCAATAGGGACTTGACAACTTTGAATTCAATTTGTGAACGCACTATTTCACTAATTATCAAACTGGGAAGTTATGCAGCACCCAATGTATAATCCCGAAGATGAGATCAAAACGTATAAGTCTGCAGACTTTTACAAAACAGGCAATATGTCTCTTCTAGAACGTTGGAAGAAAGTAATAGATCATGACAGACATTATCTGATGGATTAAATATATATAAGCTTTTATACCAAAAATGTGTGTTTAACTTCAACCCAATATATGGCTAGCGCTATAAACCCGAAGAGTGTCGTAGAGAGTCAGAGATCGTCTTTGAATGGCTCTTATGATATCCATTACTGCCGATTCCTCTCTTATTTTTGATGAGGAAAAATGTTTTACAAATGTCTCCATAAATAAAATTCGATTTGTTCAACAGATCTTGAAGGCCAAAGCAAGGCCCATCATTAGCAATAATAGCCCTTTTTTGTTGCAGAAGTGTGTCACCTCTTTGCCCTAATCGAGGCTAAGATAGAAGAGATCACTTTCCTTTCCGCTTTAAGGTATCATAGAACTACCCCCCCACTCCAAAAAAAAAACATTTTAACTCATTTTATGTTGTAAGAAAGAAACATGTAGGCGACTTACGTAAATAATATCTTAACTTTGAATTATATCTGTTTTGACATATTGGGATTTAATTACATATTTTTGTTTATAAGTACGAATATTATGTCCACATTTTTATTTACAATAAACATGTTTCAATTGAATTTTGTGAGCTGACGTTCTCGAAATTTTTTTTTTAAATAATCGTCGGATTGTGAACACAGCTAATATGCACACAGTCATATTGCATTGTAATATTATAAAATTATTTTTTACGCACTGCTGTTCAAGTCGCACACAGTCCCAATTTTTACAAGTATGCTGTGCATATTCTAAACATGTACGTATGTATGTATATATAATGGATTTATTTATGCTAAAGAAAAACTTGAAAGAGCGCTTTGATTAAGTGTCATTAGCATTATTTTTGAACGAGTGATAACCACAAAAAGATAACCTTTACTGACATCGTCTCTCCCACCAGATGCAAACTATCCTAGAAAATATTGATAGTAGCTGGCGACGAATGCATGAAATGAATGCAAGTTTATTTATGTTATCTTTTAGAATTGTGTTACGTATTGCGGAATACATTTTTACTTCTATTATAAAATAGTTGAATTTTATATAACCGATAACAATGTTAAGTCTCGTGGAAATACTTACAACTTCATGCATTTCTATTAGTATCGGTAGATACAATAAAAACATATTATTAACGTAAATGAAAATATACAAATTTTCCGGCATCTAAGCGTATGAAATTCTCACTAATTTCAGAAATCCAGAGGTACATATATACGAGTATAACAATGCTGTTCTTATTTTTTTAGTTAACAGCTAATATATATTAAAACTAAATGTTTACACACAGTGTGTGCTCTATGATATAAATAAACAGTTTGGTAAATTCCAGCAATATCACCGTATTTTTTCTTTAGTGATACAATGCACAAAATGTGATAAAATTATACATAGCTTAGATTTTAGGGATACTCGTACTGTTGAAACGAAATAGACTATTATTTTAAATGGTACCGGTACCAAATTTCTTTACCTTTTTAAGATATCCATAAATTATATGCGGTAGTAATAAAGGTGCAGCCGTATTTCATCCCACTGCAGTACACATAACGTACATACATAAGTACTCTCAATACGAGCGTTATAAGAGTATCGCAATGTACCGTGCACCGCAGTTAAAATGTAAAGCAATCAATAAATTAAATCATTGTTCAGTTCAAGTTATCTTGAGTGCGTTTTCGATCAGCCAACAGAAATTTCATCTTTGCACTCCGGAGACAAAAAAATTATTGGACAAATACAATTGGTGTCCCTCGCAGAGCCATCTACATCTCAGTTCATAATTCAACGTGTTGAGCACTAACCCTTACAGCATGAAGCTCGAAACGTTCCATTAATCATTTATTCAGATTTGTATTGTTCACCTTACTCATCTTGAAATATACCATATTCCATTCTTTCATTCATTCGTTATTTTCGTTTCAAAGTAAGCTGGTCTGTTTCTTTTGTACTGCGGCAGCACAACTCTGCAAAAACAAAATTCTAAAAAAGAAATAATTTTACAAATAAAATCAAATAAAAATGACACACGTAAATTCATTTCGTATCGACACGTTATCGAAAAATAACTACGAGACATGGACGATACAAATGAAAGCCATTTTAATTAAAAATGAAGCATGGGGAGATACCAAAACCCAAATTGGAGGTAGGTAATGAGATGCAAACAGATGCATGGATTTTACAAGACCGCGAGGCAAAATCCAATCTCATGTTAGCAATCGATCCATCGGAACCTAGCCAGATCCGAGGATGCACAAATTTGAGGCAATATATGCCTCTAAAGAACCTGCGCGGAAGGCAACATTGCTGAAACAACTCACGCAAAACAAAATGGCGAATGGAGACTATATAAATGAGTATCTTTTGAAATAATAATAGAAATATTATTGGAAAAATAATGAAGAATATGAAGCAATAATTCGGAAATCGCATGAACAACCATCCGGAGCATACGCTAAACACAACAGCAGTGCCTTACGTAATCCGAGGCAAAAAGTGGAAATTCAATGACATACGAACAACAAATCAAATCAACCTTTCAAATATAGCTGCAACTATTGCGGGACGAAAAGGGTAATGTGAAGATTGTGGCAGATCGAAACGGAGACATATTCTACTTGCGCATAGAACAACACCAAAAGAGCTGAAGTTGTGGAAACCTGGCATCGAAACCTTAGACATCTAAATTCAAGAGAAAATTGTCCAAGAGAAAATTGATGCCAGAGCTGAGAGTAGACTACAGTAGATATTTTATATGAAAATAATATTTTATTGAAAATAAACATGAATATGTTTTGAAATTTATCGAATTTAAAAATTTTTCAGAAACACAAACTAAAAAAAAAATCAAAGCTCTACAATCGAATAATGGAGCCAAGTACTGCAACTCAAGCATGGACAAAATTTTGAAGCAATTCGGAATCCAACGTCGTTTGACAATAGTGTACAATTTGGAGCAGAACGGCGTCGCTGAAAGGAAAAACAACATGAGTTGAATCAGCCAGATACATGTTGAAGCAATTCGGTCTACCACCTTTTTTTCGGCAGAGGCCATAGCTGCTGCGAATCATCTTCGTAACCAATGCGTAACAAAAAGTCTGGATGGAGATATTCCTTTCAAAAAATGGTCAGGTAAATTACCAAATTTAAATTACCTTCGCCCGTTTGGCAACAAAGTATATAATTTTAAATAAAACATAATAGAGGTGTGGAAGGAATTTTTGTTGGTTACCCAGAAACACAGAAATGTTATAGTTTATCTGTTCCATCCAAAAAGAAAATCTACATATCCAGGAACAGATCCTAAAAATAATAGCAACTTCAATGATTTTACTAACGATGAAACTATGAATAAACGCTACAACATTGAAAGTCAAAAAACAGTCATCATAACTACTAGAAGTCTAAATCAAAAGATCAAGTCGTCTAGTGAATATCAAACCTCAAAGAAATCTGAAACACCCAGAAAGACTGAAACTGGTAAAAGAGGACGTCCCAGAAAATTATAAAAGGATATCCAAGCCATTCAAGAGGACGTTAAAGAAGACATGCCAGAAGAACAAAAGTTTGGAAATCGGGAAGACGAATTTGCTATGAACGCCTCTGAAGTGTCCTTTTCAAGGGCTCTTTCAGGAGATAACAGATCGGATTGGGAGGACGCAATCTACATAGAAATACGAAATCTAGTCGCAAATGATACTTGGACAATTTTGAATTAGCCGGACAATGCGATGGAATCCCGATGGGACGTTGGGCAGACTTGTCGCAAGAGGTTCCACCCAAAAACTTGGAGTTGACTTCCACGACACATTTGCTCAAATGTCTCGTTAAAACTTTTAATTGCCCTTGCAGCAAGGTATAATCTATATTTATCAGATGGACATTACGTCAGAATACTTAAATGGAACAATCGGCGAAGATATTTATATGGAAAAACCTATGGTCTTGGAAGGAATGTTGGAGATTTCAGACCCAGATTGTGACTTACTTGCGAAAAAAATCTTTTGAAATGCTGGATAGAATTCGAGAGAACGGCGAAAAGGTTTGCAAGTCAATGGACTAAAGCAAGCCAGTTGTCGATGGAACGTCAAGATTAATGAGACCTTCAAAAGTATTGGATTGAAACCTACAATTTCCGACACTTGTGTTTATACCGACGAAGACAAGAAATTCTTCGTTTTACTTTACGCGGACGACATTCTACTTTTTGTCGAGCAATCAAGAAATGGTTCATCATGTAAAAAGTAAACTTTATAACTTATTTCACGTGCGAGATCTCGGACAGGTAAATTATTGCCTGGGTATGCAGGTAGACAAAAGTGGGAATCAACTGTCGTAAAGTGGATACATCAAGGACATACTTAAAAGGCTTCATATGGAGGAGAGTAAGCCCGTTGTCATACCCATGGTATCAAATTGTAAATTCGAGCTTCGAGGACTAATGCTGTGACGACCCTACAGAGAATTAATAGGTGCTCTCATGTATCTTGCTATTGGAATGCGTCCCGACATAGCATATGCTGCAAGTGCTCTTAGCCAATTTTACAATTGTTTCAAGCAGGAGCACTGGATTGCGGCTTCGTTACCTGAATGGAACATATCACTATGAACTTAAATTCAAGACCGATGGAGAAAAAGCATTAACCTTTTTCTAAATGTGGATTGAATCACTGCTCTTATACCGGGTCAATTTTTACCCTCAACGGTACTGCAATCTTATGGGAGTCGCGAAAACAACGTACGATCGCATTATCTTGGACGGAGGCTGAGTACATGGCGGTCAGTGATGCTAGTAAAGAAGCAGTATGTCTCCTTAAGTTCCCCGAAGAATTGGGTTTTGACAACATGTGCAATGTAAACATGTACAACAACAATCAACTACCCCCTGTTTGTCCATGCCCAAGTCTTCTTTTGAGTTATTTTTCAAAAAATTGTCACAATTCATACAAATTTAAACTGTTATAAATTTGACAGTTCTTTAATTGATTTTCCGTTTAAGAGAATTTTTTGCTTCAATTTGAGGAGTAGGAATAAATTCTCTCTTAAGCCCAAAATCTTGCGGGAACACATTTTGATAAAATGTGTTTCAAACGTCAAAAGTAACAAAAGCAAAACAAAAAATAAATTAAAAAGCAGGAGGAAGACTTTAAGATTGTTTATTATTACTATTTTTTTTTTTTTTTTGGTTTAATATGTGTTTAGTGAGTTTTATTGTATGAGGCGAACAATTCGCTTCAATTTGAAACGCTTTTTTTCTCCTCTTTGTCCATGTCCAAGTCATCTTTTAATTTGCATACAATTTTTGCAATCACGCAAGTTTAAACTTGCGAATTTGACAGTTCTTTTCACATTCAATTGATTTGACGTTGTATAGAAATTTGTAAGAATTGTAATGAATTACTCTTTCAAATGCGTTCTCTTTCACAAATTTTTTCTCGTGGGAACAGAAATTTATACGAATTTGTAGAAATTTGTAGAACCTGCCAGAGTCATGATAAACGATTCTTTGTTTCCAGAAGCGCGAGAACATGGACTAAAAAACAATTCGTTTTAACAGGATAGTGCCCTGTGCCATACAGCCGGCGAAACCTTCGAGTTATTAAAAGAACATAAATGACAACATTATTTTTAGAAATGAACCTGTGGCCAGACCTCTATAATCGTGTGGTTTGACGCCATTTGCGCATTTGAAGTTGTTTGTCTATGCGGACAATGATTTCAGCCTTTTTTCCCCATTCTAGAGATATAGCCTCAACTGCTGGAAAAAGTAGTTAAAACTGAAGTTCCTGGATGCTCTCATAATGATTATCTCCTTCCTTTTTTTTCAAAAAAGCTTAACACATGCTTTGGCATTATACGTTTAGTCATACTACTTGAGTGTTAAGCTCTTAAAAAAAAATGCCCGAAACCATTTTTCACCAATAATGCTATACAAATTTCTGTCGAATAAAAAACCCCCTAGTTTACTCAACTTAAGTAAACTTCAAATCTTGCAGCTCTTACAAAACACCCTTTATAACTCGTTTTCCCACGATCTGTATTGCGCCACCGCCTCGGGAGTTGCGGATTTTTCTTGATGGCTCGGAACAGGAGCCCACTATTTAAATTTCTGTACTTCCTTAAAATAAATACCTTATTTCGGTTCGGAAAATGCTTGATTCAAAATTCATTATTTATCTTATCTCTTACCGGCGAAAAGAAGAGAATTCATTCCGCACTCGTCGAAATGTTGTCTTGGATACATATTTCGACATCGATAAAGATAATCTACACACATTTTGGAACGCTGCAATGCGTATTTTTATTATTGAGCTGTTGATGGTCTAGAACTCGCTCGTCTAATTTTACGAATGCTAATTTTATTTCCAATACTTCACAACGTTTTAAGGCCAATTCGACTGCACGCCTTCGATTCATTCCTATTACGACTTCGCTGACTTCGGTTTCCGTAAAAATCGTGCACAACAGCAGAGGAAATATTAATATGAAGGAATTCTTCGTTAAGTGTGCTGTTAAAATCCTCTTTTATTGCAATTTTCGCTTCAACATATTTCGGCTACTAAATATTTTGACAGTTTTTTCCTAGTTATGTCGGAATCTCATAAATACTGGCTCATTTGACTATGATTTAAAGTTATTTTTTATCATTTGTCGTCTATTTATCGGTTAACGTTCTTTGCACTCGAAGTTTGATTTCACAAATTGTCTGTTCCAATCTTCGACGAAAGAAAACTTTTTCTGGCATGATGTTCTACTAAAAGCTCATCCTCTTTGTGCCGAAATATATTTTTTTGTCCGATTGCTAACTGAAACAAACTGCTGTAATATTCTGCACATAAGCCGTTATTGTAAGCAATGGTGTGCAATAAAACAATGAAAGTTTAAATAAATTTCTTGTGGTTTTAAGATCTCTGCTATTCAAATATTGGATATAAAAAGCTCTTAGAACTTCCCTTTCTGAAATCGCTTATCAGCTAAAGCTTTTTGTTCCAATAAATTTGACCATCACACATCACATAGCATCGCAAAGCAAATGTCGCCGATTCTACTTTTATTGTCCATTTAATTTTACGACTAAGATCTCAACATATGGTTTAATACTCAATAAAAATTCATATTATTTTACGATTATTTGGGTGTACAATAGGTGATCTCAAATTTAATTTACTGTTAAAGATTTTTTTGAACGTATGTTAAAAGCTTCATATTCAAATTGATGGCGCATGGCAGTTTCTTTAAATCTTTAAATCTCCATCACTATTTTTCCCAAAAGCAAAATAATTTATAGAATGCTCCAGCAATCGCCATGAGAAAATTTGATCATCTTAGATGCTACTTTCTACAGAAAAATGCCGTCCTGGTTTGAGCGAACCAACAGCCTCGATTTGATTTACACAAACCTTTATAAAAAACAGTGAACACACAATCTTACCGTCTTAACTGCATTTCAGATAAGTATTGCACTAGGAATGCATAATTGGACATTTTAAATTTGAGTACACGCGGTACATTTTTATTGTATAATAATTGTAATAATTTGTTTTTTGTACAATTTAAATAATATCCTAACCAGTTGTTTTTGTAAACCTAATTTTAAACCCAATCCACAATTTCAGGTTCGCGCGTGCTTGCTTTGACATATCAAGTACCTACAAATGGTAATGGGGCAATTCATAATGTTACATCAAGCTTTGCATCGTAAATATCGTAAATGCAACCGCAAAGCGAAATTAGATCTACGGATTTTTCGATTGGTCTTTCAACAGAAGTTTGCCAACTTGAACTCTAATAGCTAAAACACAATGTCGCGTTCACGCGCGCCTGCTTTGAAAAGCTTCATACATGCTTTATATCGAACTTGCGATAACTTGCGCCAAAAGCACGAACTCAAGATTTGAAATTTGAAATGTCGCTTCGGCGTTGAGATGACAGATAAGAAGCTTCCTTCAATTTTTAAGACACAAATTAATTGCGCGAAGTCAAGTAGAAATTTACTCTTTTTATTTTTATTTTAAATTTAAGTAGGAGAAACAACTTCACAAGCAATGTGTTTTAATAAGTAAATTAAATTCAATAATTCAAAATTACTATTTTGAGCAAGATAACTATAATATGATAATCGCAAAAAAAGCCATACATTTTAGGTTGCTCATTCGGAGTAAATATAAGGTTTTCTAATAACGACTTGACAACTTTTTTTTTTTTTAAATAAAAGGCAAACCATTTGAGATATTTCAAAAACTTTATTATTGACTTGAAGTACAATCAAAACATTTATGAATTGAACTCGACTTCGTTCATATGGCCACCGCGGGCACGTTTGCAGCGATCGATTCGTTGGACCCAATTTTCAACGATTCGGACACACATTTCGGCCAAAATGGCCGCTATTTCGCGTTCAATGTTGGCTCTGAGCTCTGTAGCCCAACAAAAAATAGTCAAGCGGCGTTAAATCGCACGAACGAGGCGGCCAATCGACTGGCCCATGTGTTGAGATAACACGCTCACCATACTTACTCTTCAATAAATCGATTGTAGCGTGTGCTGTGTGGCTTGTGGCACCATCCTGTTGAAACCACATATCGTCCAAGTCCATATCTTCCAATTCGGGTCAAAAATAATCGGTGATCATGGCGCGATAACACTGACCATTCACAGTAACGTGACGATCGTTATCGTCGACGAAAAAATATGGCCCAATAACTTCGCCGGCATGCAAACCGCACCAAACAGTTATTTTTTTGTGGATGAAGTGGTGATTCATGAAGCACATGTGGGTTTTCACCCGACCAATAACGCATATTTTGCTTATTGACGAACCCATTGAGCCAAAAATGAGCTTCGTCACTGTAGATGATTTTGCGGTGAAATTCATTATCTTGGCGCATCTTCTCCAGAACCCAATCGGAGAACGTAGCTCTTTAGTGTACTTTACCATGATGAAAACGTTAAGTTTACTGAATAAATTGACAGTGACAGTTTGATGATTAGTGAAAGAGTGCGTTCACAAATTAAATTCAAAGTTGTCAAGTCCCTATTGGAAAACCCTACCCATTACATCGTAATCTACCCTGTAGCTTCAAATTTTCAAATGTTAATGCGTTGTAGACATTAAGACTACTTTAGCTTTGCAGTTCCGTTTATGATATTTACGATGCAAAGCTGGTGCGAAGCTTGAGGTAACATTTTGAATTGTTCCATATATCCGCTTTGTTTTTACTCGATGTGTCAAAGCAAGCAGGCGCAAACATTGTGAAATAGATGTAAAGGAACACTATATACTTATTTTGATTATGTACCTAAGCACAGCCAATTGGTTGAAAACAGAAATCTGGTTTGGCACACAATACTATATAACATTTATATTTATATATGTTAGTTCATTCTAACTATCTTTGCACGCTTTAACTATTGACAATAGACAATTTGTTTTGATTTCGTCGTTCATTCGATCTGAAGTTACAGTGTAATGTATGTAAGGGGTGATTCATTGTAAGGTTTGATTTTCAATCGGCTTTTTTTTACAGAGCACTCGCGACTATTATCAAACTGTTTTATCATTTTTATTCAGTATTATTTGGCAAGTTATCATGGAGTGACTATGGGCTCTTGGAATTATTGGTCCATATCTTTAAACTATTGGTCCATCTCTTCAAAAATGAGGCAAATCAGAATGTTACCGTCAGTAGTATCGCGCCATGTTACCGGACTATGTGCTTCCTGAAATTCAAGCATATAGTTTTGGTGGGCTCTGGTTTCAAAAAGATGGTGCTACGAGCTATACAGCTCGTGAAACAATGGACTTGTTGAGAAATCATTTTGGTGAGCACTTAATTTCACGTTTTGCTACAGTAAATTGGCGGCCTTTGGACTATTTTCTCTGGAAATATGTAAAGTTTTAGGTCTTCAGGAATAAGCCAGCTACGCTTGATGCTTTAGAAGCCAACATTACTCGTGTTATCCGCGAACGAGTCGCCCAAAATTGGATCTTCCGAATGGACCACCTCAGACGTAGTCGTGGCCAACATTTACATAATATCATTTTTGAAGAGTATATGCCATGAATTGTTCTTTTAGCCGATAATAAAAATTTAAGTTCACTTATAAATTTGTGTTTTATTTTAAATTATAAATCAAACCTCACGATGAAGCACTCTTTATTTACTCCGAATGGATAACCTCCAATATATGGCTTTTTATGGTTATCATATTGTAAAATGCTTGTGTAGGAACAAATGATAGAACTTATTTTTTCAATACAATCACCTTAATCAATACAGTATTAATTTACAATTCAATCGCCTTTCTCAACCCCTTTTACTTTTTTTTAATTTTTACTTCAATCGGGTTATCACTATTCGTAATCCACATTTCAAAGTCCACTTCCACGTCCGTCTTAAAAGTTATCATCTGCCGAAATCAGATTCTAGAGCCTTTGTCCGAAGCATTTGTTTGGGTAAAAGTGAAAGGTGATCCAGTTGCATCCGATTCCATTTGAAGCCAGAAAATAGGAGAGACTTCATGGTGGGAAAAACCTTAGTCCAGAGTATAAATATCAAGAAAAAAAAATCCGCAGCCTTTGTAATCTAAATCAAGACCAGTGTATCCTATCAGAAAAACTAATCAGTAAGTACGCAATTATATTTGCTACGAAAGACGGAGAAACTTCGGACTTACACAACTTGTTCACCTCCACATTGACACCGGACACGCCTGAGCAATACATTACACTACAAAGAAAGCAAACAGAAGTTGCCGTCATGTTGTCGCAGATGAAAGCTTAAGGGCTGACTAAAGAATCGCAGAGTTCGGGCACATCTGCAGTGGTCCCCGTGAAGAAGAAAGACGGCAGCCCGAGATTTTGTGTAGACTACCGAGGTCTCAATGATGTTACCAAAAAGGACAGTTACCCACTACCCAGAATTAATGACACTTTGGATTCGCTTTCCGGAGCGAAATGGTTCCTAACAGTAGACCTAAAGAGCAGTTACTGGTAGGTAGAGATCAATCGACAGGATCGTGAGAAAACGACCTTCACTACAGGAAGTAGTTTTTAGCAGTTTACGATGATGCCGTTTGTACAACGCACAGGCCACCTTCCAGCGAGTTATGAAACGTACATTGTAAGGGCTCATGTGGAAAACCTACCTAGTGTATTAGAACGTCATTATAAGCAAGACATTCATGGAGTATCGTCAAAATCTGAAAGAAGTTTTTGAGAGGCTGCAAGGCCATCATTTAAAGCTGAACCCAGAAAAGTGTGATTTATTCCGTCCGGAAGTAAAATACCTTTGTAACATTACTCCGAAAGGAATAAGGACGAGTCCTTATTCGAAACGGTGAAAAAATCCTCTTTGAACTTCCCACGTACTACAGAAGCTTCATAAATGATTTTGCAGGTATTGTAAAATTTTTCGCACAGACCACGCAACTCTGAAATGGCTACTATAATTTAAGAACCTTAAGGCCAAGTTGCGAAATAGATCGCGCAGTTGCAGGGCTACGACTTTGAAGTCAAACACTGATGCTCGCTCTCGTCGACCGTGCGGAGTTAAGTGCGAACGCTGCAACAGTAGTGAAGCAAAAGACAAGACCACTATTCAAATAATCAAGGCAAAACCAATAGGGGTTGGAGTATAGACTAAATCCGTTCCTCTAAACACGCAGATAATGACATCAAATCAATATTGGCCTGGAAAGAACACGAGAAACTGGCAGAAGATATCGGACCGGAGCCAAACTCTAAAGGCATTTTGGGCACAGTGGGACTCGCTTTATGTGCTATATAGTTTGCAGCTAATTGTGTCACGGTCTAGAGTCAGCCAAGTGCTCCATGAAATACTTGACAGAATCTCACGAAATCATTTGGGGATAAACAAGACATTGGAGGAAGTAAGAGAACGTTTCTATAGGGTAAGTGCAGAACAATATTGTATGTCGAGAATTTGTGCAAAAAGTACATAAGCTGTGCGGCTACCAAGGGCCCAAAAGTTAAGTCACAGGGATAAATACACCAATACCATGTCAATAGCCATTGACATCGCTGATCCGTTTCCTGACCTCTAATGACAGCCTATACACCCTCTCGCTCATGGATTACTTCCCGAATTAGTTGAAATTTTTTGTGATTTTTTGATGTGTAGTGTGACACATTTGTGAAATTTCATTTTCAGATCTTCATATGTGAATTTTCTCTGTATTTTGAATTTTTGTTACACAGGACTATTACTTTATTATTGTATGTTTATCAATTTTCTAAACTAAATACTTATGCTTTATGTATTTCCATATCATTAATTACAAAGTAAAAAATATAAACATATCTTTGTTGTTAATTTTAAAGATTTTCTCGGCCACTACTTACTTTCGCTGCAATTACAACTATTATTATTATGATGGTTGGTATATTTGGAAACCTGCTTACAATTTTGGCTTTACTTAAATGTCCAAAAGTGCGAAATGTCGCAGCTGCTTTTATAATAAGGTATTGAAAAGGTATATGCAAATAATTTAAAAAAATTTAAATAATTTTATTTTATTTCAGTTTATGTTTAGCTGATTGTTTATTTTGTGCGATAGTCCTGCCATTCACAGCTTTTCGTTTTATTCAAGGCACATGGACACATGGGGACATTTTATGTCAGATAATTCCATTTATTCAGTACGGAAATATTGGTGTTTCACTTTTGTGTATTGCTATGATAACAATCAATAGGTAAAATAACGAATTAATCAAAAATATCTCTACAATATATCTCTTTTTTAGATATATTATGATAACTCATCATAATGGTTATGCACGAATCTATAAAAGGCATTGGATTGGTGCTATGATAGCATTCTGCTGGTTATTTGCTTATGGAATGCAACTTCCCACTTTGTTAGGCGTTTGGGGTACATTCGGTTTTGATTCAAAGTTGGGAACTTGCTCTATTATGACGGATAAAAATGGGAATAGTAGTAAAACAGCGCTATTTATAATTGCATTTATTATACCATGCATAATTATCATTGGCTGCTACACTAAGATTTTTTGGGTTGTTCATAGGTCAGAAGTGCGTCTTCGACAACATGCTAATAATCACAATTCCATTCCAAATAATCTTCGACAAATCCCTTCGAGCACAGGGACCAATGAAAATTCAAACAGATTATCTTTGCCAGTTTCATCTAGTTCATGTAGTACGGCGAGTGGTGCAGAGGGAATGAAGTATGGTACTTCCTTAAAAACTATTCGAGTTAAAGACCAAAGAGATATAAAAGCAAAACGGAATGAATGGCGAATAACGAAAATGGTTCTAGCAATTTTTTTATCATTTGTAGTTTGCTATTTGCCTATAACGGTAGTAAAAGTGACCGACAAAGACGTTTATCTACCCGGGTGGCATATTTTTGGTTATATTATGCTATACTTGTCAGCTTGTATTAATCCAATCATTTACGTTATTATGAACAAACAATATCGAAAGGCTTACAAGACGGTTTTGATGTGTCAACCTTCCAGACTCTTACTATTTACAAGTCCTGGGAGCAGTGCTGGAGGTAGTTAAATCCATGTATTAACCACATAATAGATTTTGTTTTAGATTCGTATTTGTTTTAGAGAAATGGAAAGACACAGGGTGCAGCTACAAACACAGCCATACCATTGTGTCACAGGTATCAGCAGCAGACAGACAAACGAGCAGCAACAGTTACAGCAGCAACCAAACACCAATCGTACTCGAACTATCGCCCCAAACAATGATATTACCACCAAACTTAATGGCAATGATACCAAACGATCCTTTATCCACCGACAGCACAACAGTAAAGACACAAAAAATATCTGCCCCTATAACACCCAGTTTAAATACAATAACGGATTACACATCTCCCAACTTGCTGCCGGGAGACACTTTACGCACATTCAAAGGCGGCAATCATCATCAGTTGATGAATGCGGACAGCAATTCTACAGTAGACCATCCAGTTCGTTCAAATCATCTAGAGCCACAGCAGATATACACCAAACCCCTAGATGGTACTCTTTTTCAAGGCTCTCCAATCATTTCATCCGAGGTGGATATAATAGTGGAGGAGGGGAAAGAGGATCATATGAAAGGAGAGAAATGGGACCAGACGTCCTCAACGACATTCCAAACGAGTCCCTTCAAAATGTCAGCGAATATAGGCAATGTGGCCAAGGAACTGACAAATCTAGGAATTGTCGAGAAAGATCCACAGTACAAGCAAAATTACAAACAAAATACAAACGTCATTCCAAATAGTAATTCTAAAATCATTTCGAAATCAAATATTTTAGTAAACTAGCTCAAAAGATGAATTTTTTACTAAAATTAATACATTTTCCGATTTAAAGCGTTATATTTTTAACCAAAGAGTAAATTTCAAATGCCTTATTCAAAAAAGCTATTTGTAGATTTGTATGGCTATATACATATGTAGATATATGATTTTGAAAGCATATTTTTGATAGAGTACCGTAAGTTTGCATTTGAGCATAAAAAAAAAAAGATTCTACCATAAACACGGTTGGTATGTATTGTTAGTTCGTCGGCTACTTGATTTTGACGAGACAAAAAAAAATTTTGAAATACCATTCCTGGAAAACAGAAATACAATCGAAATTTTTGAATTAAAATTTTCTTTAAAAAAAACCTACGACCCTATTAAATTTTTGTACAAACGGGAGTCAATGAACTTACTCTTGGAATCGATTCTAACATTATTCTGCACAGACTGAACAAATTTTGGCAACTGCTATAGTATTAAAAGAAATTAAAATATTTTATTTGTTAAGTTATAAAAAATAAATTGTCTGCAGCACAAGGCTGCTCTAAAAACTATCATTTCAAGATTTATTTATGTTTATAATTATATACTTGTTTATAAGTGTTTCCAAAGTTAAACAACTATTGAAAGTCGTTTTTTTATATATATTGTAGTTAAATATAATTTAACAATATGCTTATGTTTATTATACGTTCGGTGAAGTTTAAGATACCGTGTGAGATATCTTTTGATATTATACTTTTTTGAGAAAAAATAATGATGGAAAACAACAAAAGTCAAAGAACTTGAAAATAACTATCAAATAATCGTAGATGTCATATTTGAATACGTGTACAACGTACTACTCGTATACGTATAATAATATACGTATAGTGCATATTTACTACTTATTATGATAACAAGAAAAGTTAATAAATAAAATCCAAGCTTTTGAATTACAAAATCGGCTTAAACCGACAAATTTTAAATGTGATCAAATGCGAAACTAACAAATTAATCATAATTTTTAATCAATTAATAAATTTTCAAGATTCAAGTAGACAGAATAGCAAGCATTTACGTTTGCTATTTATGCATTTGACGTTCAGCTCATGAAAAAGCGAAGATATGTATTTGATGATATTATATATCTTAACCACCATTGTAATAGGCTCTTAGCTTCGGAACTGAGTCTTCCGCTCTAAACTTAACTGCAAACTATTAGAGTATTCTGTAAACTACTTGTTTCAGAAATGCTTCTGAATATAATAAACAAATAAACAATTATTTATGTAATGCATTCATTGGTTTCTGTTGGGGAAATGGCATCCATAAGATATTAAAATAAAACCGAGCACTGACATGACCAATTCAAAACTTCTCGGATTGCCGAGTTAGCCATAGTGTGGCGGTATATATTTCTAAATTATAGCCAATTCGGCAAAACTTTAACTTGTGAAAAACTACTTTTCAGATATGAGGTGATATATTTTCTTCGAACAAATATTTTTGAAACGATTAAGACATGTTTCTGCAGGTAAATCACTTACCTGCGTCAGAGTGACACACCTTCATATTAAACTAAAATCTTACATTTTTCACTTTTTACAATTGGAATCCAATATTACTGCTTTAAGGAATAGTTTTGCAAGTTTTACACATACAGTATCAATGTTCTGTTTGTTTTCATCGAAGCATGGATTTAAAATATATATAAATTATTGTGGTAAAGTTTCTATTGTTTTGAGCCTCCTTTGCTATTTTCTTATGCTTTTTACAATTTATAATGCGTTCACCATTTACTCAAAAACAAGCTCATCACAGGGATCTCTAAGGAACAGATATAGTAACAAAATTTTATTTAATTAGTTCGGTTTTTATGAGTACCATGCTGACCGCCGACGTGTGCACACACGTTAACAAAGTGCACTCGCAAATTTTAACACTCGCTTCTCGCCCCCGGTCTTAGTACTGATGCTTGTACTTGGTCACTGCTGTTGATGTATTTATCAAACGGCACGAGCAATGGCTGAGCTCATTTAACAACCTATGGATACTGGGTTGCAAGTGTCAATTTTGTTGGTGAACTGTAACAATTTAAATCGGTAGGCAAACGTCAGAATTTTCACTTCGCAGCCTCACTTAGCATCGTTGGTGTTTGTGTTTTCTGTGTTTATTTGTGATTATGAGTAAGGAATTCAGGGTTGAAGTAGCTAACATAAGCGGGCTAAAAATTAATCACTTTTCTGCGTACGTTCACGTCTGTAAATACAGATCTGCTGTTTTAGCACTTAGTGAAACACAGGTAGATCCCCGCCCATACCTCTCAGAGCACACTGATCTGGAGCTACCTGGCTACGAACTAGTGCCATTATTCTTCTCTCAACACGGTCTTGCCATTTATGCCATAATGATGTAGCTTATCAAACTCCACCACAATATGATCCGTGTTCCAACCCGGAATTTGATGCACTATCTGACTCCATTCAAAGAATTGTATCCCTCATTGTATCCCTCATACTGAAATCGTTATTACGGGCGATTTCAATATACACAATTCTTCGACATTCTAGAGAGACAACACCCGAAGTACAATGTGTTGAGAACTTCGCTGCGGAAATCAACTTGACCCAGCTTGTAAATGAGCCTACACGTATAACAGACGTTGATAGTCATTCCGTCAACACCCTTGACTTGTTTTTAACTTTTCACCCTGATAAATACAAGGCCAATATGCTATCCCCTTTAGGCTCATCCGAACAGTGCATAATATCAGCTAATTTCTCGTACATTGACTACACAGTTAGAGGAAAGATTCCTTAAAGAACCGTATGACAATACGAGAAAGCTAATTGGAGCGGACATAACAGCTTCCTTTTTCCCTAATCGGATGAAGAGTATCAAACCAAAAGAAAAAGCATGGTACGACTCGAGCTGTAAAGAGGCTGTCCGGGTTAGAAAAATGTCTTTTTGGTCCTACAAGACCAGCCCCACTGAGGAAAACCGAAAACAGTTCAAACGAGCCAGTAATGACTGCAACGCCTTTCTTAAACGTGTGCAATCAAAATACGACCAAAAACTGAGGTAAAAAATACACAATGTTCTAATGGTAGTAAAAGTTTTTGGTCGTTCGTCAAAAAGATTAGAAATTCTGCCTCATTCTTCATCCCAACGCTCAACTACAATGACATTCCAGCTGTCAGCTCTTTGGACAAGGCCTATCTGTTTGCTGCATATTTTTCGGCCAGTTCAACACTTCCAGATTGTGTGAGTGCGTCGAATCTTCAATGGGTCGAATCAGTTAAAATTCCTAAAGAAGTGTTAAGCCAATTAAATTCCGATATTACCAGCATAACCAATTGGAATTTAAGAGGGGAAAGGGTCTGAGATAGAAAATAAGCTTATTTTTGTGTTTTTTTTTTTGGAGTACCGTATTTATTAATATTTTTATAATTTTTGTACATTGATAAGCATTATTTTAAGAATATTCTGATAAATTTTCGTAAAAAAATATTGGAAATTAAGCCAGCGGTAGTGGTAAGAACCGAGTCAGCTCAAAAAAAGGATAACTCATGATTGCTTCATCTAAAATTACAAAACCAAAAAGTTTTACTTAGTAGTACATAAGTTTATCTTGGATTTGAACGAAGGAATGTCGATATCTGTAAAGAGTGTTTGCATTATTTTGTGGGTTGGTACGGCATTTGTTTGTTGCGGTGGGGTATGACAAATGTTCCAGTCAACGCGCCGTAGTGGATAGTGGATATAGTGGAGGAGGATATGAGGGTAGGAACCAGTAATTTGGATTAAAAAAAGGATGACCGAAAGCCAGGATGTTGGCATGACTGGGAAAGAAAATAAAAAGGGTGTAAAGAATGTCTAGGTAAGAGTGAGGATCGTGGCATGCTTGCGAAGCATGACTAAGCTCGCCGGGACTGGTTCTTGTCCTCACTCCTTGACAGGATCAAGGAACATAAAACATGCCGATGTTCAAAATGCAAACCACAATAACAGTCGGAACTTACAATGCTGAGGGACGCTGGGCGTTTCCCTCCTAACCTGAAAGTTCGGTGGCCGATTGCAGTATTTCCCCAAGAGCGGATATCATCTTACCTATTCTCCAGCTAAAATCTGCTTTCCTACAACACTCCCTGAAAATTTCTTAGAAAGGCATTATATCGCCTACGTCTACCCTTCCCTAAAACGCAAAACAAAAAATATTTTTTTTTCTTTTATTGTTGCCTAATTTTGGGCATTAACATTATTTATACATAATATATACATAGGCAAAAAAATATTAAACTTAATTCGTGCGCTTTGCTAAGAGATGGCGTAACTTGTATTATTCCATTATTATTCCATTGGAAAGCTACTGTCATTGTACGTCATTTCAGTATATGTTATTCACTTGAAGCGTAAACTTTGTGCCTGAAAAAGTGTTTTTGCGGGGAGTTCTTCTTCATTACTTTAATATGAAGAAAACTGCTGCCAAAAGTCATCGTATTTTGGTGGAAGTTTATGGTGAACATGAGCTAGCTGAGCGAACGTGCCAAAAGTGGTTTATACGATTTAAAAGTGGTGATTTTGTCTTGGAAGACGATGAACGTTCTGGGCAGCCAAAAAAGTTTGAAGATGAAGAACTGGAAGTATTACTCTATGAAGATCGTTGCCAAACAACACAAGAAGAGCTCGCAGAATCTTTGGGTGTCACTCAAGCAGCCATTTTAAAACGTTTAAAAGCAGCTGGATATATTCAAAAGCAAGGAAATTGGGTTCCACATGAACTCAAGCCGAGAGACGTCGAAATGCGGTTTTGCATGTCCGAAATGCTGCTGGAACACCACAAAAGGAAGTCATTTTTGCATCGGATTGTTACTGGTGATGAAAAATGGATCTATTACGACAACCCCAAGCGCAAAAAATCCTATGTGAAACCCGGCCAACCACCCAAATCAACGGCAAAGCCAAATATCCATGGCGCGAATGTAATGCTCTGTGTTTGGTGGGATCAGATGGGTGTGCTGTATTATGAGCTGCTAAAACCGGGTGAAACCATCAATGGACAACGCAACGGAACACAATTAATCCGTTTGAAGAGAGCAGTAGCCGAAGAACGCCCGGAATATGCGACCAGACACGAGGTAATAATTTTCTATCATGACAACGCTCGGAACCACGTTGCTATTCTGGTTAAGAACTATTTGGAAAACAGTGGATGTCTCACCCCACCCGCCTTATAGCCCAGACCTTGCCCCTTCGGACTAACATTTGTTCCGGTCGATGCAGAACGCCCTCACTGAAATACGGTTCACATCAGAGCAGAATATCGAAAATTGGCTTGATTCATTCCTGGCTGCCAAGCCGGCGCAGTTCTTTTGGGATGAGATCCACAAATTGCCAGAAAGATGGGAAAAAGTCATAGCTTCAGATGGGCAATACTTTGAATAATACTATTGTAAATGTTTTTCTTAAATAAACGTTTAAATTTTGAAAAAAAAAAAACCGCACGAATTAAAATATATACCCAATATATATTTAACCAACTTCTTATACATCGTTATCGTCGACGAAAAAATATGGCCCAATAACGCCGCCGGCATGTAAACCGCCCCAAACAGTTATTTTTTGTGGATGAAGTTGTGATTCATGAGGCACATGTGGGTTTTCACCAGACCAATAACGCATATTTTTCTTATTGACGAACCCATTGAGCCAAAAATGAGCTTCGTCACTGAAAATGATTTTGCGATGAAATCCAACACCTTGGCGCATCTTCTCCAGAACCCAATCGGAGAACGTAGCTCATTAATGTACTTTACCATGATGAAAATGTTGAGTTAACTTAATAAATTGACAGTGACAGTTTGATGATTAGTGAAAGAGTGCTTTCACAAATTAAATTCAAAGTTGTCAAGTCCCTATTGGAAAACCCTATATTTGAACATATATAAAAGCATCCCTTTTGTAGGTTTTTTTATGAAAGAAGGGGATGTGTATATATATAAATAAATATAGTTAGGTTTTTTTTTTGTTTCCCTATTTTATAAAAATTTTTTTTCTAAAAATTCCTTTAAATATTTTGTTAGTAGAGCACTTATTAATTTCACATAGAAATTTAGTTAAAAGCTTTGCCATTTTCAAAAAAATCCAAAAAAATTATGAAATTATGATGAAAAGCAATTTTATGAAACTCATGCTCCACTGTTGAGGAATCGGTCGATAACACAATTTTCTTTCTTTTTTTTCTATCATTTAGTATATTTAACAATGGAATTTTCTCTTTATTTTTTTTTTCTTCACACACAGTTCGTTTTGTTTAAAAAGATATTTTGCAAACTGGTTTCATAGTTTTGGGTTTTGTTTTTATTTTTCCTTTTGTTTCCTTTGCAAGTTTGCAATGGGCAGTTTTTTGAACAGGTCAATGTTGCTGTACAATTTGTAGAGTTCATCGTTGGATCATCTCCTCCAGAATCCGTTAACGCGTACGAAACCAAATATTTTGTTAAGAATTTTTCTGTCATCGGTCGTTTGATGATATCTTCATCCGCCTTTAAAAGGGGCCATGCTTCGATACCATAGAGCAGGACGGGGACTACAAGGTTCTTATATAGAGTTTCCTTGGTTGTTCGGGAGAGGGCCTTACTACAAAGTTACCTTTTCAGCCCAAAGAAACAGCGATTGGCAGCGTTATTTTTCGCTTGATTTCTGAAGTGATTTCGTTTTCAGATGTGATAGCAGAGCCGAGGTAGACGAAGTCTCCCTTACTACCTCGAAGTTATAGCTGCAGGTTGTGAAATTCTGGCCGATTCGTCGATGTTGAGTTTCCCTTCTTGTGTTCAGCATATACTTTGTTTCTCGCTTACCGCTAGATCTATTTTTGCAGCTTCCGTTCCTATACTCGTAAACGCACCAATAATCGCATAATAATCTAAAGATGTCAGGAGAGCATATCAAGATATGCAAGTCAGTTCTAATGTGGAATTTGAAGAGTAAATTACGAGTAGTGATTAAGTGGTTTAGTAAAAGTGGTTGAGACAAGCAATTAAATTGTGAATTGTAGTTGCATTGAATAAAGCAATTGTATTGAAAGGAATAAATTCTATCATAAGTACTTACACAAATATCTTACAGTATTAAAAGGAATAAGTTAATTTGTATTTGTAAGTATCATTTGAACTAATGCAAACATATTACAATATGTATAAATAAAAAGACCCATTCTTAGCTTAAATGTTAGATTATCACTGCGCTTAGAAATGGTCAGCCAATAAACAAATTCTAACTATGATTATTATATGATTCAGAACATTTCTCAATTGAATTCAATTCTAATTTACTTGAAACAATAAAAATGAAAATAGAAGTAAAGTTTAGAAAATTTCCTTGAGAAAATTAATTATTCTTTTGTACATCACTCAAATTTGTCGGCTACATTTCTTGAAAACATAGTGCATGTATTAATATTTTATTTTTATTTTATTTCTTTTATTTATTTATTTTTTTTTTTTTGTGTGTGTAAATCGCTCTTTTCAGTGTACGCGAGTACACTAAAAACAAAATAGTAACGGAAAAAACATATATTAAAGAAGCTTTCATTAGATGTGTAGGAAAGAAAAGTAATCACAGTGACGCGGCATTGCTGAGGCAGTTGTTCATGTTGGCTTCGCAAAGAGGATTATGACATCAAAAAAACAAATTACACACTTTTTCTTAAGAACTCCTCTTCTGGATGCGACTCATCCAAATCACAAAAAAGAATTAGAAACTAAAATATGCCAGTTTACTGGTAGAATGATTGATGTATAAAATGAAAGTGAATAACAATGTCATTCTCCCGCGATTGACGACAGAAAGTAGAAAACAATACCATGACAGATTTCTTCTCTTGAAATTCAATCTTTAGTTTCGTTAGATGGAAGCCCTTCTAACGCAAACAGAGGCGTTCAGGAACCTCGAAATAAAATGCCGTGATGATGCGGAAGATAGATGTTTTCAGCAATGGAAAAAAAAGAAGTTTTTACTTACTTCAAGGGACACACGCACTCAAATCAACCATCGTTATATAAAATCCTCTGCATTCTAAGTTCTCGAAAACATAGTCTACAATGGAATGGACCAATTTGCCGAAGGAACGGTTTCTACAATTAAGAAGCCCAACTAATATCATAAAAGCGAGTCCGTGGCAGTCACTTTCAAGAACGCCTTCAAAACGGCCAGTTGGAGTATCAACTATGAGAGTTATGAAATATGCGAATAGCAAAATATGACTTTGTAGCCAAAATCCTTTTATTCTCGTAAGATACAGGCGAACAGCTATAGGTTTCTCTTTGTTTGAAAATAACAAGACTAGTTCACCTGCGAGGCTCGGCCACTCTGACTAGACTCAATTCCATGAAATATTTGTAATGATTAAACACCACGGGTGTGCATGCCAACGGAAGTAAACATTATTGGATGCACAGATGGCATTACACCGTTACTAGCTCGAAGTTATAACTGTAGGCTGTGACTTTCTGGCTGACACTCATCTCAACTTTCTCAGAAGCAAACTTTTTTCTTCTGGATTTTATGCCCGAAACTCAACGTCAACCGGACACCGAGTGATAAAGTGGATCAAATCCGTGTAGGGAAAAATAAGGAAAAAAAAATCTCGCTTGGTTTAGTAAGAATAGCGATATTTAGAAAAATAATGAAAATCGATACCCTGGGCCACATTTTTAGGTGGTGATCACAAATTTCCAAATTTTACCGTTTTTTTTTACTTAATTTTCAATAATCATTCTATTGATCGCAATCACAAATCCATGAATAAATGCTGTAAGTTTTGTAAGAAAAATAAAGTTTGACTGAGTCATAGTTCAAAAAAGAACTTCGGCAAGTTATTCAGAAAAATGGCCCACTAAATCAAGATTTCAAAGTGGTACAACACTTTCTACTTCCATAAAATTACTATCAACATTTAAACCGTATATAAAATTCTTACTGAAAAATTGGAAAGTACGATATTTTACCCCTTTGATGTATAATTTAACATTTTATACTTAATGAAACAGAAGAAAATATTTTAGTACATTTATTTTATTTATAAAACTAAAGCATATGTTCATCGCCGCAGAAAAGATCTACACCCTGCCTGACTCGAACTGCAACATTTTAAATGCTATACAGTATTTTTTTTATTTTTTGATAAATTTTATTGTGCTAAAGCAAAAAAATGTTGAAAAATACATCAATTTTCAAATTATGTCAGTAGTTTTTAATATGTCCACCTTTGGCGCGAATAACGGCCTTGAGACGGCCGAAGAAAGCATCGCACGCTGCACGCAAGCCGGCGAAGTGCTTGTTTGAGGTGGTCCAGACTTTGGTATTTTTTAGTGCCGACTTTCGCCTTCAAAATAGCCTAGACAGAGAAATCCAACAGATTTGCATGCGGAGAATTTGCAATCAATTGTGTCGAAGAAATGAAGTGTGGAACATTGTTTTTTAACCCATCTTGGTTGACGCGCGCTTTGTGAAACGGTGCCGAGTCTTGTTAAAATGTCCACGGTCTCCGACCGAAATGGTTGTTTGCCCAAGGCTTCAATACTGCCACTAAGATAGTTTCACGGTATACGATCGCATTAATTTTGACGCCACGGTCCAAAAATACGAGCGGAGAGCGACCATCTGCGGTTATGGCGGCCCAAGCCATCACCATCGGCGCTACCTGCTTTCTGGTGGCCGTCCGAAAGTGTAAATTTTCGAAGGACCTCTCTGGCAAGTAAATTCGGTCATTCTGTTCGTTGACATATTGCAAATGGCGACTCATCAGAAAAAATCAAATTCGGCAACTCACCACTTTACTTTTTTCTGTTGCGGTGTAAGATTGTGTGCTTTTTTGAACTTCAATGGCTTGATTCCAAGCTCATTTTTCAGTATGTGTTGCATCCGTTCTAACTATATGTTGAGCTCACGAGCCATTTTTCTTCCACTTCGACGCGGATTTCGCTCAATTCGAGCCTTCGCTTTCCGAACCATTATCTGTCATGTGTCAAAATTTGAGCTCACTGTCATGAACGGTTTGAAAACTATAACAGTCAGAAGTTGGTTGCAGTTCGAGTCAGGCAGGGTATATTCATTAGATGTCCGAATTTCCTTGCATTAATTTCATCTCCAGCTTCAAAAATTTTGTGGGGTCATTCGTCTCTATTAGCGACTGGCTTAAAACAAACCTTTTCTATTGTGCAGCACCAGCAAAAAATCCACAAAATTGATTCAAGGCATCCAATCCACTTATGTAGATTACGTAAATTCATATAACCGTCTTTTATAAATGTTGATCCGTCAGTCCATATAATATGATTGAGAAATTGCAAATCTTCACTGTTTTTCGCCAACATTGTTCTCCAAAATTTGACTCTGGGAGCGTAGTCACAAGGTAGTAAGCTTTGTACGCGTTGCACATGGTACGGTATTACAGTGGATCTTTCAATCATACGTACTGAAGCGTTGGGATCACTTCCAATTTTATTTTAAACTACGTCGTAGTTGTGTTCTTGAAGTCTCCTGCCAGCCGTATTATTACTAGGCAACCGTCCTTGATGTATGAAAGATGTGATGAGGTGAACTGGAAGTGGTCTGAGTGACACACCACATTTGGGTAACTTTCGCGATATAATCTGGCGTCGGCAGAGGCATTACGACAGTATTCACCGTAGATAATATGCATGTTCGCATATTCTAGTACCCATTACTAAATAATAACTAACACAATTTCCACAACACTAATCAAGTCCAGCGTAACACAAAAACTTGATTACGATAAGTTCCGAGTAAAAGCAGGAACGTAATCTACCGAAAGTAGATCATAGCGTACCGTATGTAATCTAGATCTATTTCACTTTAATTTACGGCAAACAGCATTTTATTCTAGTGCCTCTGTCCATCTTACATACAACATGATAAAACCGATGTTTGAGTACAAAAAAGCATTATTCACGTAAATGAAAAAAGGTTCTTTTGCAATCAAAAGAGCAATAATATTTTTTTATGAGGAAATAAGTAGTACGTGTTGTACCACTCTGAAATCTTGATGAAATGGATCATTTTTCAATATAACTTGCCGATGTCCGTGTAGAATTTTTTTTTTTTTTAATAAGAGGTGTCAAAGTTAGCTTTCAAAATTTTTTGAAACTATGACTGATTCAAAATTTATTTTTCTTACAAAACTTACAGCATTTATTTTTGGATTTGTGATTGTGATCAGTAGAATGGTTATGGAAAACACCGTAAAATTTGGAAATTTGTGATCACAGAACCTAAAAATATGGCCTAGGGTATCGATTTTCATTATTTTTCTAAATATCGCCATTATTATTTAACCAAGTGAGATTATTTTTTTCCTTATTTTTCCCAGCACGGGTTTGATCCACCCTATCACCTGGTGTCCGCTTGACGCTGAGTTTCGGGACACCCTGTATAAACCTCAAATAGTATTGTGTGGAAAACCAGATTTTTTTTGAAAGTTCAAACTGATTCGAAAACAAATATAAATGGAAAAGATGGAAGCAGAAATAAATATTTTATTGGGCTATTCTGCCCAACAAAGAAATTGCAAAATAAAAATTTGACATTTAACATGTAAAACTTTTCAGCAAAATCAGAAGAATTTTTTGTGTTCAAATGAAATCCAAGGCAATTAAATTCCGTATTGAAACTCCATAAATTTTTTTTGAATCCACCTTGTGTGCATTTTGCAATAGAATTAATGAAATTTAGGTTAATTTACAGTGTATAAATACAAAGAAAAGTTAAAATAAGAAAACTAGCTGCCTCTTTAAAGGCGTGTTCAATTAGTTTCCCTCCGGAAGTTTGGCAATTTGTTCTCTAATGAATACTAAAAACCTCTTTCTTTGCTCGAAAACAAAAATCCAGTTTGAAACACAATATTATTTAACGTTTATTTTTATATGAGTCAAAAGAGAAATTTTGCTTCTGAAATACAATATTTATATTCACCAATTCTTAGATGTTCTTTTTAAAGTATATTGGTTTCGATCCGTACTGGAATTAGGGATCGTACGATATCAGTAATCTCTAACCATTTGAATGTGAATATCTAACGTTAAATTCCAGCAAGTAGGCCAATCTAAAATTAATTTCTTTTTGAAGAGATTGCATTTTCAATTTATTCGCAGTTTTAGTTTCGTCATCCTTTCCATTTCATTCTATGAACTCGGAGTCATTTATGGATACAAAGTTGTCATCAATGCTTTAATTTTCAGAGTTTTCGCTCAGGTTTGTTTGCTCGTTCCCCTCGAGTTTTACAAGTTTGATCATATTGGGAGCAGTTGTCTGTTGTAATTGAATATAGCTGTTTCACAGGTATCTCATACATATCGAGCACATTCTTCAATATTCCTTTTTATATTTACAGTAGTACATTCATTTTTTTTACTGCTAATATATTTAGGACCAATTTACCTTCGTGGATATATAAAATCTTTACACCTAAAAACGGCCGATCCCTGCAGATTGCATTATCAATTTTGAGCGAAAATAGATTACTGCTCAAATTCTTCCTTAATTGTTTTTAAAATAATATAACGGACACAGCACTACGCACTTCCTGAGATGAAATGCTTATCGTAAAGCAGGAGGGTTTCATTCGAATAACGTTTTGAAAAGCAGTATCTTTAATTAAACTAAGAGTTCGACTGTGAACTGTAAAGAGCTTAACACACTCATTCAATAAATCTCGTTTTAGATATATAGGCCCCTTGTTGACCGATGTGTTGTCTTTTTCCTCATCCTTCAGCTTTTTATTTTTTAATGTTATCAATGAAAATTCTTCGGTTGATTTGGAGAGAGATCCGAATTCAAATTTGTAGCGTGATTTCTCTAAAGTAAACAGAATAAAAAAATCAAAGGCTTATCAAAAATTTTACAAATCGTCTATAAAATGTATATACATATATATATATGTATTTTGAAAGTTACCGTAATTTTATGTTCACATCCGTTAATTAAAAGCGTTGATTTATTTGACGACGAAATATACGTAAAATATTCGTAAATCTCTTTCGACTCATTTTTAATAATTACAAATATTACGCGATTAACCTACTTAAGGTATTCAGAGTAGCAACAATTCATTTAATATGTCTTTTGTTTGTTGAGTTGGTGAGCAAAAAGGTCTTATGTACGCAATTAAGTTATTGATAAAAATGCAACTTTATTGTGGAAAAATAGTAACAGAGGAATTATTCAAAGTATTGGAAATCGCTAGCTACAACTTGCTTCCATCTCTCTGGCAGAGTTGAAATACAATTGCGGTAAAAGTAGTTCTATCCTTCATATGAGCGAAAGTGCTGATTAACCAGACAATGTGCCATCGAATGGAAAAAAACGGTGGGGTAGGTCTTCCTATTTCAGTGTTTCCAGGTAGGTTTTTACGTTTTTCACCCAGTGCTCGGTTCAATCGCATCAATTGAGTCGATATCGTTCCCCAGTGATGGTTTCTTTGGGTTTCAATAGTTCTTAATAAATAACACCGACCTGGTCGCACCAAATACTATACACAGCATAATCTTCGCAGCTTGAATATTCGAGCGAGCCGACGGCGTAGAAGCATGATCGGCCATCCCTATGATTTTCTTCTCTTTGAACTGCTATAACGAATCCATTTTTCATAATCCGTCAATATGCGATGAAGAAAACCCTTCGCTTCAAATCATAAGGAACCTAAGTCCCTTTTGTTTTTGAATCATTCATAACATGAATCATAACTCCTAATGCTGAAGCAAGTTTTTCTTGCGTTACGGTCTCGATAGGGAGGTAAGATTAGAGGATCGTTCCAAGGTAGACCTCGAAGAGCAAATCGAAGAAAACGACCTGGATCCTCTCAATTCGGGTTACACGAGCTCGTTGTAAGGAACACCACACTTGGCTAGCGTACTCGAGAAGGGGCCGAACGTAAGTGATGTATAGTGATCTGGTCACGTACGAGTTACCGAATTCTTTGGACCATCTTTTAACGAAGCCAAGCTATGAGTTTGCTTTGGTAATTATCTCATCGATATGAGAGCGGAAATTAAGCTCCCTGCCGCATAATATGCCAAGGTCGCTTATAGTCTGAACAAGGGATATAGGTTGGCCGTGGAGAACGTAAGTTCGGGGAGTAAACTTGTTGCACTTACGTGAAAAGGTAATCGATTGACATTTGGTGACATTAAGTTCTAAGCAGTTCTTGATGCACTAGTAGAAAAAACTTTTTAGATCTATTTAAAGGAGCAGTGTTGTGAAGAAATGGGTTTAAAAATTTTGGTTTCGTCAGCAAAGAGAAAAAGTGCTGAGTTGTGAATGACCCTTTCAGGATCGTTAATGGTTAGGATGAAGAGAAGTGGACCTAGGTAACTACTTTGAGAAACACCTGAAGTGGTCAAGAAAGGGACCGAAATGACAGACCTGAAACCTGAATATAAAAGCAATTATCCAGGTAAGATGTTATCCATTTCAGTAAAATGGGTTCAAAGCCCAGGACGGACAATTTGAACAGGATAAGTTTATGAGATATCTTGTCAAAAGCCTTACTGAAATCAGTTGTTATAACGTCAACTTCTTTACAACCTTCTAACGCTGAAAGAACAGAGGACACGAATTCGACGAGGTTAGGGTTAGTTTATTTACCTTTCAAAAAGCCATGTTGATTAGGGGAAATTTGTACTGGAAGCTTAAGGCTTCGTACAAAATGCTTTCGAGGAGTTTGGGTATATGTAAGAGTTTAGCTATGGGGTAATAATTAGTGACTTCGCTCTTTAATCCCTTTTTGTGTATCGGTGTTATGAAAGAAGACTTCCATATCTGTGGAAATTCACATCGAGAGAGCGATAATTGGAAAAAATGTAGCAAGAAAGTTGGCTATAGTATGCAGACTGGTTGATGTCCGATTTTTTTTTGTAGTTAACGAATTGTTAGAAAGAATTAGGCCGTTTTTAGCCTTGATTGCTAACTATCAAGGTATCGCTGGTAGAGAACCATGTAAAGCTGGACGGTATGACCCGAGATAGTTTGAATAGTCAGCAAAAGAGTTAGATTGGAGGAAAACTGCGAAGTTTACGATTGTACCACGGGGGGCTAGTAGAAAGGGTCTTATTGTGTGAAAAGGGAATATAGAGAGAAATAGAATTGAATAGTTCTCTATAGAAAATAGAGAGAGCAATTTTAAGTTGCATATTGGCGAAATTAAAAGAACACTTACAAAGATAAGCGTTAATTTTGCAGAAAAGGGGAAAAAGAAGTGGTGGGTGAAAGTTATCAATGGTCGATAGTGAAAGGGGACAGAGTGTGATAGAAGACCCCATACAGTGGTGTCCACTAACTTGGCATAAGCTAGAGTCTGTGAGCTCATCTAAGAAGAGACATTCTTTACTGGAGTTAGGGTTTGCGATAAAAAAAGATTCATCTTCTGATTGAGTCTAGTGCAGTTGAGATAGATTGAAATCGCCGAATACAATGATATCATCGAGAGGATCAGATAAGTTAATTATTTCATCAATTGCATCGATAGCGAATTGGTAGCATTCGATTGGTTGCGCCGGTAGGATGTAAAAACACATAATTTACAGGGACCTGCAGGGGAGTGTTATCTTTATTGAAACCTAGTCAAGCTTAGAAGAATTGGAAACAGCGATTGGAGAAGAGTTTAGGTCATTTAGGTCAGTTAGGTCATGATTTTCCACAAATGCCCTTACAAGTAACAAAGTCAGTATTGTCATCAAAGATTGGGCAGTTAGTGATTCCGCAAGACATGACAAATTTATCAAATTTAAATGAAAAAGGTAAACTACTACAAAAAAAACATATATCAAGCCGTGGTACATACCGTTTTACTCCGATGTGGAATTCCAATACGACCTAAAATTGAGGCAAAAAAAATTGTTGGCCGCTCGTCAAAAACAATAGAAATTCATCCTTATCCTCCATCCCATCGCTCTTACAATGATATTCCAGCTGTCAGCTCTCTGGACAAGGCCAATCTGTTTGCAGCACATTTCGCGGGCATTTCAACACTTCCAGATTGTGGTTTTTATTTTCCTATACTCGAGTGCGTTGAATATTCAATGGGGCAAATACTTCTTCTCTCTTTTCCTACTTACGTCCCTTCTTTCCAAGTACATGGCAATAAACCGTCAGCTCATGAAATATCTCGAAACGCGAAAACTTCTCAATGACTGGCGGTATGGTTTTCGTTGCAACAGGTCCACTGGTGATTTAACGGCATGTCTCACCGAAAAGTGGAACAAAAGCTTACATCATTCTGATGTAAGCAAGGTGGTTGCACTTAATATTTCTAAAGCATTTGACAGAGTTTGTCATCAGGCTCTTGTGTGGAAAATGCGTCGTTCGTTCGTCGATGGTTTCTTTTGCATCAGGGCGCTTGTGCTCGAAATTGTTGCATCCGAAACATTATGGAAATTGTTAATTCCTTAATGTGGAGGAAATCCGTGTTGAGTCCCCATAAGACGGTTGAATTCCAAATATAAAACACTTTTCCAAAATTAAGTAACCAAATTAATATAAGAAATTATTGATAGTTAGAAGAGTACTTAATTAAGCCAATCATCTTAAACATCTGAAACTTTAAAAGAAGCCACCTTTTGACCCTCAACGAAAGCGTATGCGATTGGAATTTTGGAGCCACCATATGGCTAGGTAAGAAAACTGGCTTTGGTGGTTCTTTCAGATGAAAAAATGTTCAATTTGGATAGACCTGATGGTTTAAATATCGCTTTCACGATAGCAAAAATGACCAGCGCTGGTCATAGTCGAGAAGCTATTATAGAACAGTTGAACTAGAATTTCAAATAGCAAAAATGACCGCAAGAACTTAAAAAGAAATATTAGAAAAGGAATTTTCCAAAATTTTTTGATATTTTTGGACTTTAATTGGACTTTCCACTAGGCGCGGATAGTTAAAAATTGGATAAGGGACCAAAATGTGGGATTGTTTCACTTGCCACAATACTCACCGCACTTAAATGTTATGGAAAACGTATTGAGATAGTTAGTCCAAAAAGTGTACGAATCAGGCCATCAGTTTAAAAACAGAGAATCACCCATTGCAGCTATTTAATTAGCCTGGAGAGAAATTTTTGTTAAATTTCTTAATTGCTAGACCGAATTTGTGAAGTGGTTATGAACAAAGGTGGCAGAACTCACTTCTAGAGTCAACAAATAAAATGCTCTTTTAAAAACAAATTTGTTCTATTTCATACCATTGACAACTTTTGGTAATTTCATTATTTGTACCTATTCAGTACAAACTGAATTTTTCCGTATGGAATACCTTGCAAGAGAGCCAAACAAAAAATAACGGTGCTTTTTGAATTATTCTTTGTAATTTCTTTACCCAACATCATAGACAAACAGGTACCAGTATGAAATATTTAATTCATGCACATTATTTGAAAATAATGAAACACAAACTTTTGAAAAATGTACCTATTCAGTTAAAACAAAGTATACTTATATACATATACATTAAAACAAACTGAGTTAGTAAAATAGTTACTAAAAATATCTACATATATAAAACAAATAAAAATTAAAATCAGAAATAGTAACAATAAATAAAATAAATAAAATTTCTAAAAAGTTTTTTAAATATTAAATATTTTTTTAAATATTAATAAAAACAGTTTATACTTTTTTTTCTTAGCTGTTCCTAGCTTTCTCTGAACCCAATCCAATCCCGCCATGCTGATTGACGCAATTGGAGGTGTGGATCCTTGCTCGGGTGGATTGGGATCTTGTTGCCATATCTGCTGGAAAAAGATTATTAATCTACGACTTTTTTATATGCATGGATGTGTTATGTTAACAATGAAATGTACAATAAATGTACATATGTATGTATTGTACGCAGTTATATGAATGCATGAAATGGAGGGAGTAGTTCAGGCGGCTGTCTACGGTTGTATTATTGCAACAGCAACCAGATGACTTGACCCGGTGATTGGATCCTTAAAACATTATCCATTATAAAAATAATATTATTATTCCTCAATATGGTGGACTTTGTAGGAAAGGATGTGGTATAGGGGATGGTTGGTTTTAGTGGTTGACCTTAATTTTACTTCCAGATTTTTTAGAGTTGTGTCGTAAGCCTTTATGCCTTTATGTATAATTTTGAAAGAGCCGTTTTGAGGTTTTGCTCGTCCTGCGTCAATCTTGATCAATTGGGAGTTGGAGTAGTCCAGTATTTGTACGCTTGCCATGCACGATGGCATCAGTATCCTATTGAGATTTTTAATAAGACTTTTGTGTATAGTCCTGCCTGAACTGGTTATAACTGTATTATTTCTATTTTCTGCAAGAATTTCTTTTCTGAATCTAGGTGTAAGCTTGTTTCCTGTTCTTTTATTTATTCTGACATAAATTGTTTCGCCAACTGAATAACTTTTTGGGGAACATTTTTTCCTATTATGATATTCTAAGTCATTTTCCTGCCTATCTTTAATTTTTTTGATATTTTCTTGTAGTACTCGTTCGAGTTCTACTGGGTTATTAAATAATTGTTTTCCGAAAAATATGTCCAGCGGTTTCTTACCAGTGGTTGAATGTATCGAATTGTTGTACTCGTATATTGATTTATCTAACAATTCGGGAAAGGTGTTAAAGCAATTTTCAGCCTTAAGACATCTCAAGACTTCTGAAAGCGTTTAGTGGAATCTCTCCACTTGTCCGTTAACAGAGCTTGTGTAGGACGGGGCTTTAAAGACTTTTATATTGGAAAAGTTTTCTTTTATGTTTAACACAGAACAAGAATTAATGGACTTCTAATTATCAACAACTATTGCTTCTGGTACGCCGAATGATAGAATGAGTTCTCTTAAGGGATGTTTTATGTCTTCTGCTGACCTGGATTTGAGTACCCTCGCTAGGGCATATTTAGAGAATTTATCTATTGCTATAAGGATAATGTGTTTATTGGTAAAGTAAATATCTATGTGGATTATATGGCCTGGATATTGGGGAATCGGGGTTGCTTGCAACATCAGCTTGTTGGATGTCGATCATACTTATGTTCTTTACATATTCGGCAAATTTTCGTAATTTTTTCTATTTTGGCTCTCATCTATGGGAAATATGGGTTTTAAAAATTATTGTGTTCCCGCAAGATGTCGTCCAGTGGCCTTTGAAATATAAACGGAGCATTTTTTAACCCAAATGGGAGACGCACAAACTCGTACTTCCCGTTGTTAACTGAGAAGGCGGTTTTTTCGATGTCTTCTTCATGGAAAGGGATTTGGTGAAATCCGCTTTTTAAATCTAAGACTAAAAACCATTTATTCCTTCCTAGTTGAGATAAAACCTCATTTATCTCGGGAATGGGATATCGATCAGCAATTGTTATTGAATTCAGTTTCCTGTAATCCTGTAATGAATGCGAACAATGTCAGCTATGTTTCCATAGCAGAAGCATTAACCATTTGTCAGTAGAGAGTAGAATCGAATGGAATGGAATGCTGGATAGCACAGATTATTCTCGAAATATGTAATTGGAGTATACCATAAATATCAGGATCCCTAAGGTATGCAAATCATTTCATCAGTCGAATTTAAAGTGTGAATTAACACAGCGATTAAATGCCTTAAGTACCATAAGAGATAAATAAAAATAAAAAGGTGAAGATAAGCCATTAAATTGTGAACTCTAATTTGTTTGAATAAAGAGATTGTGTTCAAAATAATATATTCTATCGTTTGTACCCACACAAACATTTTACAATATCAAAAAGAAAAATAAATTCACATTAGTATTAAATTAACCGTTCAATATTTATATACATATGTGGGTTTGTTTGCACATAATATAATACTTCCACATTATTAAGTTTTATCTATTTTTTCTTCTTTTTTCCTGCTTTTTTTTTCTTGCCTCACTTTGGCATTTCAGACAGTTTAATTTTCACAATTTTCTTCTCAATCATCAAGCCAACAGTATTCTCATCCAATTGCATGTCACTCGAGTACAATGTACATATGTATGTAAAAAAAATATGTACAAGCCGCTCTCTCGTAATCAGAAAAAAAAATTCTGTTCTCCATCGCAGTTTGAAGGGCTTGAAGCTAAGACAACCACTGTTTTTTACATCGCCTCTGCTGTTAGTGGGTTTCAGCATTTAAGGCGGTGTTTGAATTTTGTCGATTATATTTGCAAGCGGCCGTTACAATAGGAAGAAAGACTTTTGGGCTCAGTGGCTATTTTCGGCTGTGTAATTGTTGTTGGCTTATCCACATAGACTCTACAAAAAAATTCAGCGAAAGCAGTTTAATGGTGTTAAATAGCATAATCTAGGTGATTAGTTTATGTCACCATTACATGAATTTAATCGATCTGGAAACTTAGAGTGCAGTAGCCCATTGTTTACACATATCGTGTGACTCGTAGCTCCATCCTGTTGTCTATCTCTATTTCTCAATTTGAGGCCACATAATACCTTAAGTCATTTGTCTATAGCACTCTCCATTGACAGTGACAGCTCTTCCATTTGCATCTCCGAAGAAAAGTATACCAATGATTCCAACAGCCCGAAATCCACACAAAACATTACAATTATTCGGGGATTTTCTTCTCCCCAGATGACAATGAGCTTCGTCACGAATGGCTAAAACACAATGTCGCATTTGCACGAGTTTGCTTTGATACGCTTAATACACGCTTTATTAAAGTATTGTTTCCCTAGATTTTTAATACATGAATTCGTTGCACGAGGTAGAGAAGAATTTGATTCTTTTTATTTTTATTTTAAATTTAATCAGGAAAAACAACTTCACAAACAATGTGTTAAAAAATAAAAATAGATGACATCAAATAAAATAATTAAACAGAAAACAAATGACATCAAATAAACATAACAGAAACAAAATCCACAAAACTCTACACCTCAATCGTCAAATAGTATAGAGTGATTCATCGTGAGGTTTAATTTATAATGTAAAATAAAACACATAAATTTGAAGGTGAACCCAACAAACACTTCATGTAATATACTTTTTAGAAATGATATTATGTAAATGTTGGCCACGACTACGTCTAAGGTAGTCCATCCGAAAGGTCCAATTTCGGACGACACGTTAGAGCATAGCGACTGGTATCTCGCGGATAACACGAGTAATGTTAGCTTAAAAAGCGTCAATTGTAGCTGGCTTATTCCTGAAGACCTGAGACTTAACATATCCCCATGATATCGCACGATCTAGGCGGCCAATTTACCGAAGCAAAACGTGAAATTAAGTGCTCACCAAAATGATTTATCAACAAGTCCATTGTTTCACGCGCTGTATAGCTCGTGTTGAAACCAGAGCTCACCAAGACATAGTCCGTTAACATGGCGCGATAACGGTTACCATTAACGGTATAATTCTGATTTAACTCATTTTTGAAGAAATATGGACGAATGATTCCACCAGCCAATAAACCACACCATACCGTTGATTTAAATGGATGTAATGGTAGCTCTTGGTACAATTCGGGTTGCTTATTAGCCCAAATACGGCACTTTTGTTTATTAACGCATCCATTGAGCCAGAAATGGGCTTTATCACTGAACAAAATTTTACGATAGAACACCGGATTTTCATTGAGTTTTTCCAGAGCCCATTCTCTGAAAATATGACGCAAATTCAAGCCACCTGGCTCCAATTCTTGCACAAGTTGAATTTGGTACGCTTTCAGGCCGAAATCCTTACGTAAAATACGCCAAGTTGTTGAATATGCCAAACCAAGCTGCTGAGAACGACGACGAATCGATTCGTCACAGTCTTCGCGTACACTCTCAGCTACAGCTGCTATAGTCTCTTTCCTACGTGCTGGATGTGGTCTAACCGGTCGAGTATCATCTACTAATGTAAACTGGGGCTTAAATTTGCGAATGATATTGGCAATAGTAGTTTCAGTAGGTCGATTATGCGCACCGTAAGTTCCTCGAAGTGTATGAAAAACTTTTCTCACAGAACGCTGATTTTCGTAATACAGCTGAACAATTTGCAAACGCTGTTGTGGAGTTAGTCTTTCCATGACAACGATACTGAACAAAAATGACAAAGCAGTTTGATAGGAGGCACGCGTAATCTGTCAAAAAAAGTCTATTAAAAATAAACCTCATGATTAATCACCGTATACAACAACAAAATTTTTATAATGTTTTAGAATTCAAAACTGTGCATTTTTGAATAATGACCTCATTCGTCATTATGTTACTTCAACAAGAAGTTCGGCGAAAAGCTGTTTACGGCAAAAAGCTCTGTACCTTTGTTTAAAAAAAACTATAAAGCCTGTTGATACCTAGGGCGGTTGACAGCAGCTCAAGATTCAATGCCGCCTTTACGTTAACGACAAAAATACGCTATAAAAATTCCTGCTTGACTCGGGATCGACCATATGCTTTCTACCTGGTCCTGGCAACTGCCCAAAAAAAAGAGGAGTAACAACACTGCTTGGGTGAACAACTCTCCAATCCACACGTATGGGCAGATACCCCATACAATCAACCTCGGTCTCCGAAGAGCGATTATATGACCATTCTTCATTGCTGAAGTCAAAACAGCAATTATTGGCGCTAAGAACTTTTCATTGATTTGAAATCCAAACGCATTGTCGGCAAGACACCATTACTAAGTGTGCCAGGGAAAATTCATTCCACTGGAGTAACCAGTCTATTGTCTCTATTCGAACCTGAAGCATATATTAGTCTGGTAAATAAACTCTTCCTGGCCAGGAAGGACTAATGTTCTTTCAAATCAAAATCCAACATTGTGCAACACAACATAATAACAAAATCGATTTTGAGGATTTTATCCAGAAGGGTTACTGTCGTGTGTCCACCAGTCCATGGATCGCTCCAATCCACCTTGTTCAAAAAAAGACTGGCGTTTGGAGATGTTGTGATGACTGTCGTCATCTGAAGGCACAAACGCAACCAGACAGCTATCCAATACTGCATATTGGATTTCACCGAGAACTTGCATGACAAAAGCTTCTTCTCGATGAGGCATATTACCAGATTCTTATGTCGCCAGAAGACATAAAAAAAAACTGCTGTTACCACCCCTTTTGGTCTGTTTGAGCTTATAGCCATGCCATTCGGACTTAAGAACTCCACTCAAACAATCCAAAGGTTCATGAATCTGGTTCTCCGTGGTTTGAACTTTGTATTTTGCTACGTGGACGACATGCTCATCGCCTCTAATTCAGATAAGGAACATCTTCGGCATGTGCATCAAGTTTTATAACGTCTTCAAGAGCACGGCCTTGCACCAAATCTACCAGCCAACAAATCTGGATGTAGACCGCCTGAAAACAGAGTATGGGCTATTTCACACTACCCAAGACCAGTCACTATCCTCACAGTGCACACATGCAAGCTCTGTTGAATGATCTCTTTAAGGATTCCAGAAAAAATGACAGACGATCTGTTCCGTGTACACACTTGGCTGAGACAGTTTTCGAAAACTGCAAAAACAGCATTTAACAAACAACATTGCTGTTTCACATTAACCCAAAAGTATCATTAATTCTAACAACCGATGCTTCAGATATTGAAGTTGGAACCAAGTTGGAGCAAGTAGAACCCGGTCAAAAGAAACCAATTGGCTTATTTTCCTGCAAGCTTTCAAAAACACAGAGTTGGTACAGCACATACGATCATGAGCTACTGGCAGTTTATCTTGCTATCCAATTCTTCAAACACATTCTGGATGGTTAACGGTTCAGAGTGCGTATAGATCACAAACCATTGATGTACGCATTTCAGCAGCATTTTTATAAGACTCCCCAGCGTCGGTTGAGGCAACTGTATTTCATATCACAATACACAACAGGCATAACCTACATACCTGGCGAAGACAATCTAGTAGAAAACGTATTGTCGAGAATCAACACCATATCGATACCATTGCAGTTTGATCAACGTGAACTACATCTCTCCTAGATGAAGAACTGCAAGATATCATGAAGCAAGTGTAACCAAAGTTACAAAAAATTTATTTAGAAGTTTCGGACAACCCAATTCAGTCAAAGCATTCGAATCATTCCACGACCTATCTCATCCGAGCGGATGGACAACAAGTCGCCAGCTTAGGCAAAAGTTCGTTTGGCCAAACATTCGAACAGACGCATTAAATTGGTCACGCACTTGCATTCAATACCAACCTTCAAAGGTAAATAAACATATACAATCACTTATTCAACCGATTCCCGTTCCAGAAAAAGAGATTTCATCATGTACACATTGACATCATCGTTTTGCCACCCTGTCAAGGGTACAGATACTGTCTGACATTATTCGACCGGTTCAGCAGATGGCCAGAAGCTATACCTCTTCGTGACATGACTGCAGAAACCGTACAAACGCCAGGGTATGCCAGCGCCAGGCTGGAAGTGAAAATTCTCTTCAGGGCTGTCAGCAGCTGGTCTTTTTTTTTTTTTCTTAAGCTTAGCAGGACCACTATTGTATTTGTCGAGCTCCTCCTTAAATCGTATCCAGTTGGTTTTATGCGGATTCCTCCTCTTCATCAAGGTCGACAATTCGCATCAGATTCTAAATTTGATGTATCTATGATCTGACATGGAGATATCCGATAGTAGTTTCCAGCCACTAATCTTCCTGTTGGATAAAGTTAAGTCGATTACTCGCTGCCTTACTCTCGTAATAAAAGTTGGATGTGAGCCAGTTCAGACGATAGTATGAAATTTAGGAGATGATTATTCTCACGTTCCATTTGCTGCTGCCCCAGAAGATTTTCTGAGCATTAGCATCGCAGCATATGATGAGTCCTATGGTACAAATAATAATGTAATATATTGCGCATGTGTCAAAGAAGTAAATACCAAAAAAAATCCAAGATGGCTGCCGAGAGTAATCAATTTTTGTTTACATATGATGTACGTTAATAATTGCTTGAGTTCGAATTCTTTATGGAGACTTTTATTCATTTATAATGATAGATATTGATTAATGATTCTAAAACAACAATCATCTGACTTGGTGTCGGGGTATCGGGAAACAAATTTATTATGTGTGTGTATGAGAAAAAATAACACAAAAAGACAAATTCCATTTCTTGAACGCATAAGTATGTAATTTATTAGAACATAACTTTAATTTCTCTTCAATTGTATTATTTAGGTGTTTAATTCTTAAGTACATATGTGAACGGAAGAAAATTTCTTTCGGAATGTATGTCTTTTGATAAATTTAGCAATTTTCTTTAGTAACTACAACAATAAACTATTTCATTCTTATTAAAAATTGGCTCCATTCTTTCCATATTAGCCATCATTTTGGCTGTAGGTTTTTGAAGAAATCCCTCCGTCAGCTGAATAATACAAGTAAATGACGATCCTTGCTGCATATCTTGAATAGGTAAATCCGGATTTTTGATCCTGTGGAAAATGAAGCCCACCAAAAGCTCCAATCCATCATACTGCAAAGATTCCAGTTTATCCACCGGTTCTTCAGTCGTTGGAAAGTCAGGATTTAGTGTCATTAGAAGGGTGCTATTTACATATCCCGTACCTTCCAAATCTAGTGTGTCATTTACTGAAGTATGTATTGCCTGCGAAAGACACAAATAGTATATTGTTTTGCATTAAAATAATACATAATTACTTGAAGAAAAGAAACAATATATACCATTCAGTGATAAACTCCCTTCATTTCGTCCAAGTATACATATTATGACCGAAGATCATATAGGCCATCTTTCGATCGGATCATTCCGAAAAAAATTCTCTAAAACATCTTGATTGAGCCTGTATGTCAGTAAATACGAAATATCGTATTCAATTTTCAGGTCATTGTACAAAATTTTTAAGAATTATTCGCCATGATAATGCCTAAAAATGATGAAAAATTATAAAAAAAAGACGAATTTAATTCAACGGTACCTTTCTGGAAGGGCATTATGTTTTTTTTCCTTGTACTCTCATGTTAAGCATCACTTCCGTCATACTATCGATGATTTTGAATTGAAGCGATTATGAAATTCCAACATCTTAAACTCTGTCATGACTGTCTCGGTAAGGAACTCTTACGTTAAGACATTCGAACCAATCATTCATCTGTAATTAAAAAAATGTTTGTAATATTTGATTTTAAAGAAAATTACTTGTATTAAATACCTGTGTGAAAAATTCAGAACTCTTAAGGGATCCCTCGGAACTTAGTTCACCCAAACTGCCAGCACGCATAATAGCTTGAGATACCGAGTATGAAAAAAGTTTTGTAGCTAGCTTTAACTTTTGACGCCCTGCACCTTTAATATTCAAATTCGTTAGTCATATTTTGTATGCAATGCTAACATCAGATTTATCATTCGTTTTTGAAATAAATTCTTCAACGATTCCTTTAGAAATAATTTGCTCGTCCAAATTAAAACCATCAATAATAACAAAGTTGTTCCATGTGAGTTTTATAAGATGAGGCACGTCATATGGTATACTTTCTTCGATTCATCCGCTGGATTTTGGGAAAAAGATTTTAATACAGTGATTTCAAGTTCACGCAGCAAGCCTTGATTTGTACACACAAGATTTTTTCTTTTTTATAATCCGGCGCGCGCATTAAGAGGATATGAATACCCTTTTACTGGCTTTTTTCCAGGGCGCGGGCGGGTGGTGTAGTAGTTTGAAACTCAGGTGTATTAGGTTTCGATATTTTTCCCAGAGGTAATTGTCAAACTGGACGGAACGAGCCAGTGCATCCTCAACCAGTGGGTCTCAGTACGTTCTAGTTGTTAGTTCGTTACATTCTAGCCCAGCCAGCAACAAATCCAACATTAGTGTTATGCCTTCATGTCAGGGTTGACGCCGACGGGATTTTCATATAACTACATACAAATTCTATGAAAAGACTTTTTCAAAGAATTGCCTTGCACTGGATTCGAACCCGTGACCCTCTGCTTGAGAAGTCTATGCATATACCACTACACCACGGCCACCCCATCATCACAGACGATTGCACACACATTGAAACCACACGCACTTAATTGCTCGATAATAATAAAAAGGATTTGTTTGGTCATCCGTTGGTCGAAATCGTAAAAAATTCTCTGTTTCCAAAGCCCTTTATCATTGCCACTTGAACATATTTGGCAGCTTTAAGCGTCTCATCTTTGCGTTTGTCTTACACTATTTTCTCTTTGACTTTCATTTCGTCAAATGAAAGTACACATATTCTATCCATTTCTTCTATATTTACGTTTTTCATTATATCTAACACGGGTTGAATTATTCCAAGATATACATCTAACTTTGAGCATCACTTTTTCAAAGTTATTACAGCTGAAAAAGGATACTGATTTTTCAACAGCAATCGGTAGGCTCGGGGGCCAGCTGCATTCATGGCTATTGCATTCGCAATATCTTTAGATACCATTTTATCCGGTGGTGAAAGCATTCCAATTTTTTATCTGCCCCTTGGCAAAAATATGGCCAACGGAGTCAGTGACTTTTTGTTGTTTCCAGATCTTAGCTTTCAGCTCTGCTATTTGTTCCAGTTATCTGAAAAATACAAACATATGAGTTAAACTTTTTTTTTAGCACGCTACACTTAATTCATTTGTGATTTACTTACTGGCAATATGTCGGGGTGAGCTAATTTTTGATCCGCAGTATAAACTAAGTAGTCTCCTTGCCTGTTTGCGTGGAGCAATTAATATTGTTCTATACGAATAAATCGTCCCGAGCAGTCTTCTTTGAGACGTTTTGCTTTTAAAGACATTCCATATTATTTATACAATGGGTTATTTGGCACAAAATCACTTTTTTCAAAATGTTTAGATCAAATTCGTGCTGTTTTCGTGTTGAACCTATCTTTTCGACGGCTTAAAAAAACCTCTGCTTGCACATTTTGTTTTGTGCAATTTCACTTTCTCAGAAGCACAATTTCTCTTCTGGATTTTATGTCAGAATGTATTAAACAATATAAATATAAATGTATAATAATATTTTGTGTCAAACCAGATTTATGTTTTCGAACAGTCGACTGTGTTTGGCTTCAAAGTCAAAAGGAGTTTTAAGTATTCCTTTGGAATCCAATTTGCCCAATATCGAGAGAGAAGCCTATCGAAAATGTCAACAGTGCTACTTTGGAATCCGAAGCGACTTACTTCCAAAGAGAAACAAACAAATGAAAAACGCCATAAGAGATTAAAATATTATATAAGTGCCCGCCTACATTGAAATGAAAGTCGTGGCGTGCGAGACAGGTAGAATTTATGAGTCAAAAATGGAAGGGTTGATTGCACCCAAAATCCACCGAAAATTCACTAAAAAATATAACTATAGGTGGAAGAATAAAAGTTCTTTTTTCAAAACGTTACGTTTCTGACAGATTTATTGCTGACCATCCAAGGGTATACACCGTCCAGAAGACTAAAAAATATAACTCTATTTGTGTTTGTATTTATTAATATCCGTATAACAACATTAATAATAGACAATTAATATCTTTAAATTATAAATGTAAATTTAAAATAATATGATTCCATTAAATTTGGATGAATTTAGATGATTTTTGAGAATTAAGCCAAGTTGAGCAAAATATAAAATATAAGATATAAATTACCGAGTATGGATTAAAAAATAACAAAAAATTGTTCCTAATTATTAACTGCTATGTTCCGATAGAGAGTGGCTGAGTTCGTAAACGTCAAAAAATGCGCATCGCGAAAGCATCTTTGCTTATGTGATGCGATGTAATGAGTTTTTGATGTTGCGATGCATCACGATGCTTTAGTTTTATTGACGTTCCTGAACGGCTCGTTGTTTTGTGTGCCGATTGTTTTGTTTATTATAAAAAAAAGTGTCCAATAAATTAGCAGCGACGATTTTTCTAAATACTTTTCTTAATAATATTAGCAATTACAATGGCAGCATATCTAAACATATTTAAGACATAAAAAAAATTTACGTGATTTTTATTGCAACATTTATTAAAAAAGGAACTGAAAAATACACCATAGTTAGTTACAATTCATTGCGTTTAATATTAAGATTAAATTCAGTCAGTATACATGCACATAATTCGTATTAAATCAAATTTTTCAAATTTGTTCAATTGGTTAATTTATCCACATCAAGAAGTGTTTTGAGATATAATTTTATGTCACGCTTGGGGAGTTCATGTTCTATTTTTATAAGCTCATCCAAGGATGCCCTGTCATTTTCAGCCTCAGATCTGAGAAACTCTAAGGTTGAATTTTTTTCCATTTTCTTTGGGAGTGATTTGACAGATTCTGTTTGCAACTCTGGATGATGCTGAACAAGCTGTGGAGCAGTCGCCTTCTCTACATCATCTTCGACGTCATCCAGTGTTAAAACCAAGTTCTCATTAGGAACTGAAATCGAATGCCTTTTTCCATAACATTCGTCGAGCAAATCAAAGTACTCCCAGTAGTGGTAGCCTCTCCCGACGATTTGTTCCTTTTATAAGATACCATAGTGTTAAGAAATTTTTTTATAACAAACACTGCGATTATGAACTCAGCGAGTGTCGTTAAAACATTTCTTGTTGTAGAGCCCTCTTAAGGTGAGGGGGAGTGAATTCCAGAGGAGTGTGGAGTGAATGAAAAACTGTCGTTCACAAACTTGTTATGTTACATGCGGCAAAATTAAACTTGAGGAACGGTTTGATCGTGAAAAGTTAATTTTTTCATATAAGTACTGGGTCTGATTACTGGTTATAATTTTGTGTAGATCATCTTTGTGTGAACGTCCTAGAATCGTTTTCGCATACGTCGACACATGAACGTAGCGTTTTAATCCAATGTTATTAAAGGCGACATTAAGTTTGCGCCTTGTGATCAATGGAATGAGCAAGTACCTAACTAACATAAGCACTGGAGTGAAGCTTTGCGACGACGAGAGGTTCCTAAGGCAGCCATAAATTTCCTCGATGACTGTACGTACATGGCTATCCCAATGCAAACTTGTGTTAAAGCAAACTCCAAGATTTTTCGGTTTATCCAGAAACTCAACTCTCTGTGGAGGTATGAGCTAACTATGTATTTTCATAGCGTTTGAAAACGCTAACCGGCACTGCCAGGGTTACTACAATGCTAAACGATTATTACTTACTACAACTCGGCCGATCTGACAACAATGGTCGTCCTCGATCATTGAGAACAACGTTAATAGATTCATTCAGGATCAGAAATCAAAGAATAAGACGGCCCATATCATATAATATCACATATATATAATTATCTACAATTGTTACTCTTTGACCGACACATTGCGACAGCCTTTGTCTCTCTCTTTCTCTCTCTCTCTCTCTCATCAACCCAATGTTTCAACCTAGATGCCTCTATTATGTCCTCATAAGGTACCCGCGTTATTTTACAATTTTCGATATCTCGTAGCACGTACCTGTTATGTGGCAGTGCCTTCGGGACGAGCTTTTTGTTTGTACCGATAATAGTATCCACGTTAGGTAGCATTACATAATCACCGACCTGGAATTGTTTCGCGGGCCTATGCCTTAACGTGTAGTACTGCTCATTATATTACTGCGATTTCCTAATAGCTAACACAGCCTGCTGACGCAACGAACCTATGTCTGGGGACTCACTAGGGCTTAGTTTCGAGTCCAAATACACCGATATCCAGTCTACCTCCTTACCACGTTGGTTAACCCCAATTAACAACATACTTGGTGTTTGTTAACATTGTAAAATGTTTTGACTCCTCTTTCATTTTTCCCACTATACAACCTGGTAGTCTAGGACTTTTATACTCCTTAGACTATCCAGTTTGCTGTTGGGTCTTAGATGAACCAGGAAAAACGGTAGTTTCCGCTTCTTCCTTTTGGCTCTAGTCGTGACGAAAGGCTTAACCCCCACGAATTTGAGCTCTTCGCAATCCTTCTCTTTCAGGAGTGCAAGGAGCTCCTCCGGATCAGTCGACGGTTCAAACCCCTTCAGCAGCATTGTTTGCAGCTTCTCCCCCTTCGGGGAATAAGAGAAGAACTCAGTCGTTGTATCCTTCAGTAAACTTTTAATTTTTTGGTAGCGCTCCACTGTATTGCAGTGCATCGCATGTCTATCTAAACTTAGTCTTTTAATGTAGAAATTATTGTCTATGGCCGACTTACACAATTCTAATGTATCCTTCAATTCCATCTTAAATGTGTTGATTGGTGGTACCCGTAGCTTTGATGATTTCTGATGTTGTTGTTGTTGATATTGATTTTGCTGCTGCTGATGTTGCTGCTTTTTATGTTGTGATTTTTGTTGCTGTTGTTGTTTTTGCTGTACTAGCGCATTTTTTTTTTTAAATCTTGTATCGGTTTCTGTACTTTTTGTTGATTTGGTGACTGCTTCTGTTTTTGTTGTTTTGGTAGATCCACAATTACACTTTGTTGTTGATGAGGGTTCTGGAGTTGTTGCTGTTTCTCCATCTCCCTCCTAGCCACCTGTTTTGCTTTTATAGAGACAGCACCTTTTGTTGTAGCTGCTTGATATGGTTATTGAGAGTTTCGACCTCGTCCTCTTCGTGTTCTGACTCAGAGGCAGCTAGAGATGCGAAGTTATCTTCTGCTCCTATGTAGCGACCTTCGACATCATCTGAGACGTATGGGAAGTTGTCATCTTGATTGGTGCGTATCTTAGCTGCTGCAGCTGATGACGTTGATTTCGCCACTTCCCCCACTTCACCGGGTAGCTTCACAGTGGCAGTTGGAAGGGAGGAACGTTATACCAGTTTGAGAATTGGTCTTAGTTTCCTCCTTCTCTTCGTCTTTGGTTCTTCAACAGCTACTGTTTGGCTTGAACCACTTGACGCCTCTTCCGGTAGCGGACCGCTCACTACAATCCATTGCGTGATGTTGTGGTAAAAAAAAAACAGTTTTTTAATGTTTTACCTTGTAAAAAAAAAAAAAACGGTTCGACCGACTCAGAGTCGAACCAAGAACCTCTGTACCTTTAGGCGAACGTACTACCTCCGACCTAATCAGACTGTATATAAAATACTTTCAAATGTCTTATTTATTATTACTTTCATTAGCTATTAACTCTAAAGCTGAAACACGTCTAAACTCAACGGAGGTCTATGAACGACTGATGCTTGGTGTTTGTTTCGTAGTGCAATGAACCGAGTTATTCAACCCATATTCTACTTGTGCTTACATCTAAGTCCAGTCGGAATTTTGGATAGGTTCAGTCAACTTGGCTAACATCGGTGTTATCACCCGGTTTACCCTTTTGACCTGACCGTTTGCTTGTGGTGAAGCTACAGCCACCTTTACGTGATCAATGTTACGATCTAGTAAGAATGACCCGATTTCAGATGATGTAAAACAATTGTCGCGAACACTTATAATCTGTCGTGGCCGGCTAAAATATTCAAAGTACCGACTAAGCGAAGCACACACCTCTATTGTGCTCGTCGAATTAACGGGGTATAATTTTACAAATTTAGTGAATGCATTCACTACGACGAGTAGATGCTTCCGCTTTGAAGCCAATGATGGTAATGGATCCATGTGGTCTATGTGGATTGTGTCAAATGGCACAGGTTTCTTCGAAATGCTGAGCAAATTGCGTGCGTTAACCTGTGCTGGCGCAGAATATACGATACACTTAACACAATTGTGAATAAACCGTTCAGTACACTCACGCATGCGTGGAAACCAATAGTGGCGTTGTAGCTGATCCATACACTTGTTGATGCCGAGATGGCCAATCTTCTCGTGCACAATCCGTATTATATTATTTACCATTTCATCTGGTACATATAACATTAGCCCACCATTCGAGTGTGCTCTATGAACTAGGCCGTCATTTAATTCAAACCCTCTTATTCGTCCCTGTTCCAAATTTTCCTTCATCCTAACTATTTCAGTGTCTCGACTTTGGGCGGCCTGCAACCGAAAATCAATATCATCCTCAATCACCGCAGCAATAAGGTGATACCTGCTGAGAACATCCGCGTGAGCCACCTTTGACCCACTTCGATGTTCGACGGAGTAATTAAAGTTTTCTAATTCGAGAGCCCAACGCGCTATACGTGGACTTACACTCTTTCGATTAAGGGTCATGGGTAAAGAATTACAATCAGTTACAATGCGGAATGGAATTCCCTCTAAATAGACACGGAAACGCCGTAGGGAATAGATGATAGCTAGTGTCTCAAGCTTGTAACTGTAATATTTTGACTCCGGCGCCGTACTGCTCTTTGAGAAATAAAACACCGGATGCAACTTACCATCATCCTGCCGTTGTAGCAGAACGCTCCCGAAGCCCTGTGAACTAGCGTCACAGTGCAGCTCTGTCTATCTCTTAGGACTATAAACTGATAGAACGGGAGCCAATGCCAGCTGATCACGTAATGTGCTGAAGGCCTTCACGCACCCATCACTGAACTCGAAAGGAACATTCTTCTTCAATAATTTTAGAAATGGCTGCGCAATGCATGAAAACGACGAAATAAATCGCCGAAAATAGGAAAATAATCCCATACATGAGTGGAGCTACTTAGCGTTCTTAGACATTGGATAATGTCTGAATGCTTCCAGATGGCTAGTACTGGGTCTGATACCACTTTTGTCAACTAAATAACCCAGGTACTCTATCTTCGGATAACAGAATTTGCATTTCGGAAGCTTCAGTTCCAACCGATGTTAACTCAGCCTCCGTAACACCCGTTTAAGAAGGTCAAAGTGCTCTCTAAGCAATTTGCTTGCTAGCAGAATATCGCCCATGTTAACAATAATTTCCCCGGCCTCTACGAAATCTCTCAAAATATTCAAAATTAATCGCATGAAAACACTTGGTGCGTTCCTTAATCCAAACGGCATGCGCAAGTATTCATACTGGCCTTGCGGAGTGACAAATGATGTTAAACAAATGGATTCCTCGTCCATTTCCACATGATGATATCCATGTTTTAGATCAAGCGTACTAAAAATGCATTTACCCTCTAGGTACTCTTAGCAATCCTCAATTAGAGGTAATGGAAAATTATCGCGTATAGTTAACTTATTTAATGACCTATAATCGACACACATTCGGAGCTCGCCGTTTTTTTTTTCCGCACAAGTACTATGGGCGACGCGTATGGTGAACTACTCGCCCTGATAACCCCTCTCTTAAGCAAATCTGCAATGGTTTTGTTTACTTCGCCCTTATGATACGATAATCGTCTCGGTGCACAGAAAAATGGGACATCGGAGCTTAGCCTAATTTTCATCTTGTACTTATAATCAACTACCGGAATTACCTAACATCTCCCGGTCTTTCGATTCTAATCTATTCCAAACGTCAATTTCACGCGGTTCAATAGCAAATATATCAGGCACTCAATTCGGAAGGGGCTGGAAGAACTCTCTTGTTGGTGTTAGTGCCAGAAGCGGAGCGGCTGCTGAATGACTGCGCTGCCGATGTCATGCGCAGTGCTTTAAGTCTCTCATATTTCAGTATCAAGTCTTTAAATTGTCGGATGGTTGTGGCTGCATATAGCACTGATGCTGCCGATGACGTGTCTTGTATTATACCGGTTATAAACTCCAGCAAGTTTGCTTCTGATACGCTGCCAGACCGGGACATTTCCTGCATGATTATAACGTAGGTACTAAATCTTTCGTTCGGCAGTTGGTTACGGTTTGCTAATTTGTGGAAAACTTCTTGCTGCGTAAATACACGATCAAACTCTTGAACTAGCTCCGCTTTCAGATCTCGGCAATTGCGTGCGACTGATGATATCAGAAAAATAGCAGCTGTCTCCTTCATAAGGCGGCGTGCATTAATGAACGCAAAATGATCGCCCTCGTTCAATGAGGCGACAATGCATTCGTAGTCGCAAATCCATTTACGTACAGAGTACGTGTCACCGCCTGTGAAAGTAGCGATTGTGTGCTCGATGTCGGCAAATGTATGCCGGCGGTTCTGGCTCTCTGGGTTTCGCTCGCCTAACTCAGATAGTTCCCTTTCCAACAATGCTATTTTTCGACAACGCTCTAAACGCGCACCACAAACTGTAGTAATTGAAACGGGAACGTCCGCCTGAGAAGTACCAGGGATATCAGCTTGTGATGGTTCGGCCACGCTGTGACTCGTCGATGGGCGGAATGGGGTCATCGCCAGTCTCATATCCCACGTACAGGGATCGCAATTGGTTTAGGGTGGCACTGTTCGGAAAGTCAATACCCTTCTCCTTACACACTTCAGCCATTTGTTGGCGCGTAACTCGACGGATTTCAGATATCTCTTGGCATCTCTTCAAAAATAACGCTTCACTTGGACTATGACAACCTCTTGATGTAATTACGTAGCACTTGCAAATGTTTTGTGCACGAATGATTGAGAATTTACCGGATTTGGACCCACCACGAGGCACTGTGCACTTCACTTAGGATTACGGAAGGTATCTTTTGGCGGAATTCTTTGACGGAATACGTATTTGGGAATTCTTGAATTCTTTACCCCACACCTGAACTTTAATAACAACACTTTATTATTTTTGTTTATTTGTTCGTTTCTTTTTCTTTATAATTTCTTCGTATATTTAATTTCATACTTTTCTTTGCTCTCTGTCCAGCAATAAAAAAAGCGACTTTCCCCGTTTACATTCCCGAATAGAGAGAGTCTGCTTGAGGTTTTTTGCGCATCTGATGGTCTTAATTTCTCTGACGAACTGACCGGCACTACCAGGGTTATTAAAATGCTAAACGATTATTACTTACTACAATATAATTATTATTTTTTTTTTTACTTAACTAAAAAACAACAGGGAAATTGAATATAAAAAATGCATTTAGTTAACAATCCTTTTCATTAATGTCCAGAGTCCAAAGTTTGTGCCTATATATGAAAAATGCTAATACAAATGATTGGCAATACAAGCTTAAGTTTGATTTCAAAATTGTAGTAGTTGCATTCCATTTATATCTTCAAATGAAGCGTTAAAGATAAGATTCGTTTGTTCATTTTTTAAATTTATTCTGATACTATCCCCTTTTTGTGCACTTGAAACACAAAAAAAGAGGTTTCTATCCATATATTCTATTATCTTTTTCACCATGTTGAAATATATATTCACCAGCTAAAATATTTTTTCTTTTACTTTTGCTTTTATTTAGTATACCTAGTGAACATTACGTGAAATTTGCTGTCATTTTGGCCATTCTGACAGGTTCTAGAAATGGAAAGTGGATTGATAATTCACTTACAGTGTATCTATGCGAAAGTTCCGGGTTTGCAAATGAATGCGTAGAGTTTGACATCTAGTTTAATTTATCTATAGACAAGCACTAATCATAGCTGCAACATTTATTAAATTTCTGTTTATTAATAAATCTTGCGACCTGTTAAATCAAAATATTGTATGTTAAAGCGTTGGCATAAAAAAATGTTGGTTCCTTTCATGTAACAAAAATTACTTGGTAGGCAGATGTAAATGAGTAAATTGAAAAATATAAGGAAATGTTATTATATTTAATACTTGAAACTTATAACTTTAAAGAATTTTAGAGCGGAATCAAATTTTAAAAGTGATTTTAGAGCATCACCTCTTATTACAAAATCTTTTTATTTTAACTGTGACATATTTAAATTTTAAATTTTTTCACTCGACTGAACTTAATTGTAACTCGATGATTCCACTGAATTGAGATTATGTGTATGTACACGTCAACCTAGTTCAAATAGAGTTGGCTCGGCACGAAATACTACTTTCCAATGCTAATCGAATTGAAATTCCGAATATGAGACTAAGTTGGAATTAAAGTATTTGAATTTATATGAGTAAAAATACAACAAAAATACATCTTGGCAATTATAATATATAATATCTATAAAAACGTGTAAATGTCACACATAGAATAGTTTTGGCTTTTCCTAATAAATTTTAACAAAACATAGTCGATAAGTTTGAACTGAACTAGTCCCCTTAGTGATTTCATAAACTTGGTTTGGAATGTTAAAAGCCAAATCAGAATGTCGAGTTCGCGCAGTCACGCTTTGACATATTGAGTAGAAACAATGGGCTCTTATAGAACAATCCGAATGTAACCTCAGGTTTTTGTGACACTTTTGGTCGTAAATATCGTAAGCTCGACATCAAAGCCGTCGTATACCTTCTACGAGGTAGAAGCCCTACTTTGTCGCGCGTTTGTCTTTTTCTTTAATTTATGTATTGAAATACATTGTTTATGAAACAATTTGTCCTAATTAAATTTTAATATAAATAAAAAAGTACATTTCCACTCTACCTCGCGCACTGTATTCATATATTAGAAATCTGAGGAAATAATATTTTATCTGTCAGCTCAACGCCGAAGCCACATTCCGGATTGCAAATTTCAAGTTCGTGCTTTTGATGCGATAACTTGTCAAAAATATTTCCGTAACATGTACTTCAATGTGTTTGTTTACAATAATGCGAGTCCTCCAGCTAGCATCGCAGTCAATTTCGAAAATCTGGAAAACTCTCGCAACTCGTAATGCGTGACAGGTTATTTTTTTTGTTTTTTGTTTTTTTTTTTTTTTGTTTTCATTTCGAGCTTGTGATTTGTGAATGGTGTTTTATTTAATTATTTCTAAAGATGAAGAACTATAGTTTTTCGGGTTATTATTCCCATGATTAGAACTTCACTTGACAATTGTTCGTTGCGTTTTTATGTATCGTCCCTCGTATCGCATCCCGCAGTATTGTAAATGGGACTTAAAACGTACATGAAGCCCATCAAAGCGCGGCCGCGCGAACCCGATGTTGTGTTATGGCCATAACACATTATCAATTCAATTGTCACATTCACTCATGTATGCGTATTGCCTGCCATGGATTGGACAAGGAATACTTCAAAAAACTAAATGCGGTTTGCAGTCGGCGTTTTGACAAGAAAACGCAGTTCTTAATAAGAAAACATGAGTTTTGTGTTTACATATATGCATTAATTTCATAAAACAGCGAAGTTCATAAACGTATTGTACGAAAAAAAAATCTGTTTTAAGTGAAGGAAGTGTAAAAATCTATGGTGCATAATAGTGTTAATCCTAGTGCATCGCCGAATTAAAAACGTGCAATGTTTTTGTTCTTTCTGTGCATAAAAACATAAACAAGGATCATGTAGGAGAAAATATGAGCCAATATCCAAATTCCTCATTTACTTAATTGTTAGGTAAGATTAGAGGACCATATAATTGAAGAAAGATATCACTAACATTTATCCGCTCAGACTTCAACAGAGAAAAAAAATGAAAAACTGATGTATTTCTTAAAATAATTAATCCCATTGTTCGTGTTTCCATCTCGTATCTTACGAATATACAATAATTCGTACAAGAAAATGGTTTTCCGATTAGAAGTTTAAATGGATTTCATCATTATTAAGTTAGGCTTACGTACTCGTATGTACTTGCAAAGCAGAATCTTTACTTAGTAATATATGTATGTATATATGGTACATACATTTATTTGCTTTGAAAGAAATATGTCAACGTCGTCTCTTGATGTACATATATTCACATAAAAATTTATACGTGTGGATATTTGCCACATTTTACAAACAAAACATGCATAATGCATGCACAATCGTACCACACAACTAATTTCAATATCAATTTAAATTGAATTTATATATTAATTTTTTAATGTAATATTTAAATATTTATAGTAATATATGTACTATAAAAATTTTCCATTCAATTGTACCCAAATTTCTAACTGGACTCTGTAAAAAAATTAATTTGTAGGTTCCGGGATTTAACGCCGGGGTACTATGCCCATGTGGCGCATAATATAACCTAACTAGTGAAAATGCTCAAGACTATATTTTTCGTATGTGCAACGAAAACGTGTGGCGTTTTTCATCGGTTTCTTTTCGAAAGTTAGTTCAAATTTTTATTTCGCAATTTCTTTAATTGGTAAAATAGGAAAAGACCGATTTATTATAAAATTGTGAAAGATTCCAGCAACGAAGGCAAACAGAGTCGATTGCCCGAAAATAAAAATTTGGTTTGACAAGCAATACAATATTTGAGGTCTATATATGTATATATGTGTTAGTACATAAAATGAAATCCAAAAGCCATATGTTGTAGCATAATTAACGATACTACATTTGTAACCATACACGCACAATTTTGAAAAGTGTTTCTTTTAATAAGAGTCAAACCTGGGCAGGATAAGGCTTTGCTTAAAATCTTTGTGTCTCGGGGGTATGGATTTCCGACTCTGTCTTTTTTCAAATATGTTAAGTAATCTCCTATTCTCCCCTCGACACATCAAGAACTCTATTTATTGTATAGCACTTGGCCCCTTTAGCCGGACTAAGCATATCACGTCTTTTTCTTAAAAAAAGAACATCCAATTTTTTGGAAAATTGGACTTAGAAGAAACATATTTGGGCTGAATTATTTCGCTCTATGGGTGCTATCTAACATTTAATAGGAAGGCTAAGTTGTTAGTGGAAGTTATCTTGTTTTCAAGTCAACTACTCATCTCACTTGATTTTAGTTAGAATTTCACTCTCGCAAAAAAGAAATTGTTTCTAGTGTAAAATTAAAATACAAATGTATATTCAATAAATAAATTTTTTTACAATTTCCAAATTTTATGCGTTTCTACTAATATTTTACTATTTATTTTCTTAGTTAGTTTTAAATGCATTAAACAGATTAAAACATATTGGCAACTTATTTTGAATTTATTTTATTATTTACTACCGGAATTTTTATTTACTTATTTATTTATTTTTTTCTTTTTTCGAAGGACTACTAAAAACTCACAGAAATATTACAATTTAATACGACAGCTTCCATCATAACGTTAGTCGATCCCTCGATAACGTGTGTGTTAATTCGAATATCCAATCAACCTTTTTGTAACTAGCTTATTCCAAATGGCTTAAAACTGTTTTGTTGTCGATCTTAAGTTTCTAAGCGTTGCCGTGATTGCTTATGTGCAGTCTGGGTCAACTTTTTCCATTATTTCATTGACTTTTTCAGTGATAAATCGACCAGATAGAGGTGTATCTTTTACAAAAAAATTTCCAGCATGAAAGCGAACGAACAATCTCTTCGCAGTAATTTTCAATAGAATACCTTCGTCATTAACAGCAAAATCTTTGCACGCACGCCTGCGTCGCATTCTTCACTTTATAGGTGTAAAATTGTATAATGTACAGGTTTTTTCAGAAATCGCACTTAATTTAGCTTTCGAATAAATGTTCATGCAACACACCAAAGCCAATAAAATTGATCATAAATGATCAGCTGATCTGTCAACAAACTAAAGCGCTGACAGATACAATTAACCGTTTTAAAGTTCTGGTACTTCAAAATGAGGTAAACAGAAAAATGTCCAATACTTGTACCCCAACCTTATAGATAGCTTGTTTTTTTTTTGGGCTTTTTTGCAACTTCAATAGATAATAGCTTCATATAATAGTAACTATTGTAAACTATCATATTGATGTTTTTCTCAAATAAACTTTATTCGCAGGTAATTTCAAAAAAAAAAAAAGTAATTAATTATCATATTGGAAAGCACAACCATGATAATATTAATGGGCCGACCTCCCAAATAGGGAAAATTTTCTAAAACGTTTGTTTTTTTTTTTTCTATGGTATGTAAGTTAAGTTTAATTTGCAAGGAATCAATTCTTCTATTTCTTCTACTTCTATTCAATAATATAATATTTCCTGTTTTGAACCATATTTAATGTTTTGAACAATTAGAACAAAAGTAAAATACAGACTATATACAAATTGGCACCCTTATTTTCTAAAGTCTGATCTCACTGAGCGGAGCATTTGGTGCAATTATTGATGTTATATTTAAACTGCTAAGCCAATAAGAGTCGGTATTCGGACTTAATAATTTCTTATTGTGGAAGATTAATTTCCATGATTCGCAAGTTGCGTCAAATTTTCGGCAATCAGAATATTTCTTCATGAAAAGAATAACCGAATTTGAGGTGACAGTAATCGTTGTTACATTTAACACGTATTCGTCCAAGCCGTTTAGCAGAGAACATGTTCGCCAGAAACATCTATTTGGCATCGTCGTAAAAAAATTAAAACATCAGTAAGCTTATATGTAAGGAAATTCACCACATAAGTATCAACGTTTGGTGTGGGTTTGGTGCTGAAGCCGTTATTGTCATTAAAACAAAATTACGGTGTCTTCTGAAAAAAAAAAAAACTGGGCTTTGTATAAGTTTATGATAATTGGTTGCTTTTGGTAGAACACCCTTTACAAATAATAGTTGTTGCCTTCGGTATCACACAGCTGCTCAAGGTATACTTCAAAGAACGTTCCTACTTTAAAAATTAGGTTTTTCAGGACCGTTTTCGGTCCTGAATTAGAATGTTCAAAAATATTTGTTTTTTTTTTTTTCTTAGAAGGGAAAGCAAGAAATGAAATGATTGAATTTTGAGGTAGGAATTTATAGATATATAAAAGGATTACATAAGAAAAATTCTTTAAATTAATATATATATATATATTGGGTATATAATTTAATTCATGCTGTTTTTTTTTTTTCAAAATTTGAACGTTTATTTCAGAAAAAACATGTACAATAGTATTATTCAAAGTATTGCCCATCTGAAGCTATGACTTTTTCCTATCTTTCTGGCAATTTTTGGATCCCATCCCAAAAGAACTGCGCCGGCTTGGCAGCCAAGAATGAATCAAGCCAATTTTTGATATTCTGCTCTGATGTGAACCGTGTTTCAGTGAGAGCGTTCTGCATCGACCGGAACAAATGGTAGTCAGAAGGGGCAAGGTCTGGGCTATAAGGCGGTGGGGTAAGACTTCCCATCCACTGTTTTCCAAATAGTTCTTAACCGGAATAGCAACGTGGGGCCGAGCGTTGTCATGATGGGAAATTATTGCCTCGTGTCTGGTCGCATATTCCGGGCGTTTTTCGGCTACTGCTTTCTTCAAAGGGATTAATTGTGTTCGGTAGCGTTGTCTATTGATGGTATCACCCGGTTTTAGCAGCTCATAATACAGCACACCAATGTGATCCCACCAAATACAGAGCATTACCTTCGCGCCATGGATATTCGGTTTTGCTGTTGATTTGGCTGGTTGGCCGGGTTTCACATATGATTTTTTGCGCTTGGGGTTGTCGTAATGGATCCATTTTTCATCACCAGTAACAATCCGATGCAAAAATGACTTCTTTTTGTGGCGTTCCAGCAGCATTTCGGACAAGCAAAACCGCCTTTCGAATATATCCAGCTGCTCTTAAACGTTTTGAAATGGCTGCTTGAGTGACACCCAAAGATTCTGCGAGCTCTTCTTGTGTGGCAACAATCTTCATAGAGTAATGCTTCCAGTTCTTCTTTTCAAACTTTTTTGGCTGCCCAGGACGTTCATCGTCTTCCAAGCCAAAATCACCACTTTTAAATCGTGCAAACCACTTTTGGCACGTTTGCTCAACTAGCGCATGTTCACCATAAACTTCCACCAAAATACGATGACTTTCGGCAGCAGTTTTCAGTAATGAAGAAGAACTCCCCGCAAAAACACTTTTTTTCAGCACAAAGTTCGACATATTTGAGTGTAAAAAAATGATTGTTGTTTACGCTTCAAATTAATGACATATACTGAAATGACGTACAATCAGTAGCTTTCCAACGCATGTTCCAATGGAATAATACAAGTTACGCCATCTCTTAGCAAACCGCACGAATTAAGTTATAGACCCAATATATATATATATATATATATATAAATCTTGTTAAGCCTATTTCATGAGAGTCTTATCGCTGCAGTTTTCAATCGGCGAGAAAGATCCATCTTAATTTTTACTAAAACAAAAAAACCAAAGAAGTATTAAATTATAATATATTTTTCTTCTTGGTGAATTAAAAAAAAAAAGCAGAAAAATATGTGAAATTTAAAATTTTAGCGGGTTTAAAGAAAAAGTGTTTTCTCTAAACTGTTCTAAATAAAGTGGGTGGCCGTGGCTCAAATGGTGGTGTATTGACTTCCAAATCGGACGGTTCAGGGTTCAGTACCAGCCGTGACTGAAATACTTTTTTAAGGTAACTTACAATATTTTTTTTTTTTTTTTTTTTATAATCCCGCGCGCCCTTCAAGGGGATATGAATACTCTTTTACTGGATTTTTTCCAGGGCGCGGGCGGGTGGTGTGGTAGTTTGAAACGCAGGTGTATTAGATTTCGATATTTTTCCCAGAGGTGGTTGTTAAACTGGACGGGACGAGCAAGTGCATCCTCAACCGGTGGGTCTCAGTATGTGCTAGTTGTTAGTTCGTTACATTTAACCCAGCCAGCAACCACTCCAACATCAGTGTTATGGCTTCATGTCAGAATTGACGCCGACGGGATTCTCATATAACTACATACAAATTTTACGAACAGACTTTTTCAGAGAATTGCCTCGCACGGGATTCGAACCCGCGACCCTCTGCTTGAGGAGTGTATGCATATACAACCTCCCTGACCGCCAGAATGCGCTGCTACTGCCAAAAAGGTTAGGCAGACATGCCAAATTTCAGTGCGATACTGTCTTTAGTTTTGTTTTGACAGCTGATTGTTGTTGACGTGTTTGGCATCATATTGAGTATGGACAAGAACGATTTTCGTTCTCTCATAGAACATTATTTTTTGAGAAGCAAAACGGCGAAGGAAACAAAAGAAAAGTTGAATAAATATTATGGGGCTAATGCTCCGTCAGATTACTCTGTCAAATATTGGTTTCGAGAGTTTCGTGGTGGCCGCAACTTAACTACCGATCAATTCCTCATCGGCAGGCCCTCCGATGTGGTTACAGAGGACAATGTCAAAAAAATACATGAAATAGTGTTGGCTGACCGGAAAGTGAAGGTGCGCGAGCTAGCAGATACCACAAAGATTAGTACTGAGCGCACACGCCATATTTTGGGCAATATTCTGCACATGAAAAAGTTATCCTGCCGCTGGGTGCAGCGCATACTAACTCCTGACCAAAAACACGAACGCGAGAGCACTTCGAAAGATTGTTTGGATTTGCTGATGCGGAATCGAGCAGACTTTTGGCGTCGATTGGTAACTCTTGATGAAACTTGGATCCACTATTACACATCAGAGAACAGAATGAGTGTCCGGCAATGGACTGAAGCCGGCACGAGTGCTCCGAAGCGGTCGAGGGAGGCTCGATGGGTCGGAAAGGTTATGGCGTCGGCTTTCTGGGATTGTCTTGGTATACTCTTCGGACTACCTCGAAAAAGGAAAAACCATCAACTGCGAGTATAACTGTGCATTATTGGAGCGATTGAAGGCCGAAATCGCTGCAAAACGGTCTCACATGAAGCGAAAAAAAATTTTGTTTTTGCAAGACAATGCACCGGCGCATATGAGCATCGCAACCATTGCTAAAAGCAATGACTTACGGCTTCAATTGTTTTCGCATCCACCGTATTCGCCCGATTTGGTTCTTTCGGGCTATTATCTTTTCCCAAACCTCAAAAGATGGCTCATCAATAAAAAATTCAGCTCACGCGAGGAAATCATCGACGCCACGGAGGAGTATTTTGCAGACCGTCCGGAAAATTACTTTTCGGACGGGATCAAGAAGTTGGAAAATCGCTACAGTAAGTGTATCGAACTAAAAGAGGACTATATTGAATAAAATAATAAAACATTAATTTTATTTTTTTTTTTCATTCCCAAGGAGGATAATTTTCACAACACCTAGTAAATCTTGTGAGTTGAATGGTTGCCTAAATACAACACTAAGTCAATTTAAACTAATTATTTAGTCGCCTCATTAAATGTTTGATGTTATCCATTGAGCAAAATAACCACTGAGCCCAAAAATCTTTCTTTCTCTCTCTGTCACATTTAAGTAAAAACTTAACACGTGCTTAGGCGCTTAAAATGTATTCATACCTACTTGAGTGTTAAGTTCTTTTTAGTTAATTTTTCTTAATTTTTAGAAGAGAATTTAATAATAAAATATCAATTTTAAGATACTTACGTACCACGAAGACTTAATGTATCATACACATTTATAATTCTATTGGGCACATTAAGACTCAACAGAATACAACAATGAATCATAGCTATTGTATTGAATGCCGTTCAATCTTTTTTAGGTAGGGAATTCTGAATAGAAAGTCGGAGTGGCGAGCGCTCCCACACCTGCTCGACGCTCGTCTGCTTTCGGGTTTATATTCTTGGAAACATTTTTAATTGGCCTCCGTCACTTTATAAACATATTCCTTAATATTTTATCTATCGATTTAAGCAATAAAAAAAAATCGGATTTTTGACATTTTAATTCAGGACACCCCTTAATGCCCTGATAACCATGTCAATAATAGCTTCCTCACAAAAAAAGGAGAAAGAGAAGATAAAAGAAAACCGTAATAAAATATCTTTTGCCAATTTCGAATGGAAGATTATGTATATATAGTATATAATTATATGAATGCACACATAGGCTGTACATAATGAGAATGATGTTTGCTGAGAAAGGGTTAATTATTTGAATTATAATATTCTTGTCATTGACATATTAAAGACACCGCGACAAAAGGATATCACATTTGTAATGTGTGATTTTTTAAGCGTTTGGTTTTTAATTGTAAAAAAGCAGTAGTCTATAATTGAACAAGATGTGCCTCAAAGTAAAGTGTATTCACCTCGTAGATCCCAGTCGCAATTTAGATTCAAATCTTGGGAATCAAAAGCATCTGTTAGGCCAAGTGCTTTACATGTTTTGATATCACATACATCACCTTTTGACTGACGATTGTTCTTTAAAATTGTAGAGTTTGTCCGAGTGCATTAGATTTGCTGATTTCAAAGTACAGCTATTTCCACATAAATAGCACAAGGCGAAACAAAATGCACACTTTACATTTTAACTGTATTGTACTGTACTCCTTTTCTTTTAAACGATGTAAGGCAAACTTTTATGCGTGTTACTGATTCCTTCTATGCTACAGTAAATCATGGAGAAAAAATTGTACCGTTATCAGTGAGTTCATATGTCAAATCTGCTGCTTCATTCTTTGAAGTGTTCTTTGTGGCTGGATACCAAAATAGCAGAAATCGAGGTAATTGGAATATCTCTTAAAATAATTTGTGTAATCTTAATTTTTTTTTTTTAATCATATTTTGTTTAGTGTAGTAGTGTTTAATTAAATTTTTTATTACAATGGGAAGAGGTAAGCACTGAACTTCCGAAAAAGGAGCTCAATTTATACTCTTCATCAAGACGCCAAAAAACCAGCTGAAATAGCCAACAAATTGAAATGCTATAGAAAAATGGTTTATAATGCTATTAAACTAATAAAAGAAGATTAGATTCACTTAACCCGTAACAAATATCGCCGTCCAGGACCAAGAAAAATCACGTTTCTGATGGATAAATCCATTATGCGGAAGAGAAAAGCAAAAAGGTTCCTTTTAAGTCATCTCACGAGATTTGTAGTGAAATCCGGGAGGAATTTAGCTTAAATATCTGAAGCCGTTCCATTAGAAGGACATTAAATGAAGCTGGCCTATTTGAACGCATCTCCAGAGAGAAACCACTTCTTTAAAAAAAAAAATATATATATATATATATATATATATATATATATGTATATATAGAAAAGCATTTATTATTTGCAAAAACTCATTAAAATTATGATCTGCAGTTTTGGAAAAGGGTACTATTGAGTGATAAGACAAAGGTGAATAGAATTGGGCCAGACGGAAAAAGTTTTTTGCATCGCCCAATAAGTAAAGCCTTGGATCCCAAGTACACCCAAAAAACGATTAAGCATGGTGGGGTAATGTCATGGTCTGGGATGCATTTTCCTGGCATGGAGTTGGACCTATTGTAAGGATTAATGGCAAAATGGACAAATTTCAGTATTTAGATATACTCAAAATTGCAATGGAGCCCTACGCGTTCGAGTCTTTGCCAGTTAATTGTCATTCATGACAATGACCCAATGCACTCAGTTAAAGTGGTGAAAGATTGGATTTTGCGGGCCAGCTCAAAGCCCCGATCTTAACCGTATCGTAAATTTATGGCATGATGTAAAGGTTAAAATTGGGCAACAAAATTATTAAAACAATGTTGAGCTATGGGAGGGAATAAAAGAAGCTTAGTATTCCATTCCGAAGAGTAGGTGCCAGAAGCTTGTAGAGAGTAAGTAGTAGATGTCTGGCTGTAATTCAAAATTCAGGCTATAGTACGAAGTACTGATAAGGTAATATCAAAATCAAAAGAGATACTGAGCCATATATTCATTATTTATTAATTATTTACAGGAAAATGTATTTGTGCTATTTACATGTCCAGAAGAAATTTCATATTCCCTAAGTTTTTTCCCTCAAACATTCGCTGAATATGAACATATGCTTTTAGTGAAGTAAATTTTATTTCTGTTTTACTTACGATTTCAAATGAATAAAGCTTTTTTACTATAGTACGAGTACAATTTGAAATATACGGATATTTTCATTACGAATCAATTTGTGCTATTTACTATATACATGGCTGTATATAAAAGGTCATCGAAGGTCAAGAATATCGAAGTCACGATGCCAATGATTACAGTAGAGATAAATAAGCAATACACACCCTGCCTGACTCGAACTGCAACTTTTTAAAATGCTATATTTTTTTTATTTTTTGATAAATTTTATTGTGCCAAAGCAAAAAATACTGATCAATTTTCAAATTGTATCAGTAGTTTTCAATATGTCCACCTTTGGCGGGAATAATGGCCTTGAGACGGCCGAAGAAAGCATCGCATGACGCACGCAAGTGGCTCTGCGGTATGTTGGCACATTCCCGGCGAAGTATTTTTAAGTGCCAGACAGAGAAATCAAACGGATTTGCATCCGGAGAATTTGCAGTCCATTGTGTCGAAGAAATTAAGTGTGGAACATTGTTTTTTAACCGCGCGCTTTGTGAGACGGTGCCGAGTCTTGTTGAAATGTCCACGGTCTCTGACCGAAATCATTGTTTGCTTCAATACTGCTTCAATACTGCGGAGACGGGAGAGCGGAGGGCGACCATCGGCGGTTATGGCGGCACAAACCATCAGCATCGGTGCTGCCTGCATTCTGGTGGCCGACCGAAGGTGTAAACTTTTCACCTCTCTGGCAAGTAAACTCAATGATTTGATTTGTTGACATTGCCCGATAACAAATGACGACTCATCGGAAAAACCCAAATTCGGCAACTCACCACCTTCGTGCAAGCGTAGCAACTCCTTCGCTCTTTCGACTCTAACTTTTTTCTGTTGCGGTGTAAGATCGTGTGCTTTTTGGAACTTCAATGGCTTGAGCCGAAGCTCATTTTACAGTATGCTTATGCTCACGAGCCATTTTTCTTCTACTTCGACGCGGATTTCGCTCAGTTCGAGCCTTCATTTTCCGAACCATTTCTGCCGATGTTGCTGTTTTTTTATGATCACCTCCATGACGTTTTGCAACGCTGCCAGTATCACGGTAACGAGCTATGGTTCGAGACACAAATGATTTATTCACGTTGAGGTGCTGGAGAGCTCTAACGATAGCTACTTGTGGTTTTCCAGCCAAATATAAAGCAATCACACTATCACGTTTGAATTCCATCGCGGATAAAAAATTTTCAACACAACTGAGACGCAAATCGTTTAAAAGTCTTGTAAATAATAAAATTATCTGTCATGTGTCAAAATTTGAGCTCACTGTCATGAACGGTTTGGAAATTATAACAGTCTGAAATTGGTTGCAGTTCGAGTCAGGCAGAGTGTGTAAAACTTATTCATTCTAATTCCAAAATTTACGTAATATTCGCCTATCTTTTCAAACTTCAAGTTTTTTTCCTAATTTTTGCGGTACGTAAAAAGATTTCCTCTACTTGTTCTACCAAAAATATTCCTTCTTACAAGTATCCATATAAGTTCATATGTAGTCCTTAAAAAAATATTTAATCTTTTTCCTTTTAAAGTAAGGGAGTCTCAAATAATCAAAAGTAATTAAAAAATCAACAAAAAAGAATTTATTTTTCATTTCAGCAATATTATAACTCACAATTTCAAAAGTAGATGCTCCTTTTGCTACTCAAGCTACCGCTTTTTCCAATAACTCGTCTTCAATTCTTTTCTTCTTCTCGTCTTCATAGCTTTTGCTTTTCGCGCTATACTTACAGTACTGAAAGTTTTGCTTTTTTATTCCCTACCTCCATTTTAGTCTCATTGTCCCACAATCAGTTTCTTCATTTAACATTTCCAAACATCGAGCAGAGTTTATGCAATACTACTTTTCACATATCTCGCATGCTAAGTTATTGCCCTTATTCCTTAGGTTGCCGCTTACATATTTTGTAAACCGTTGTAAATTTTTTTTCCTTTCTATAAGTTGTAATTTATTGATTTTATATAGTTATAATTTAAATTGAGATGTCAATGTACTCAGAATGGTTGTCTGCTATATTGGGCCTTCGTTATACTAAATAGACTTAAGAGGCATTTTAAAAAAGAAGTAAGAAAATTTTCTGATAAATCACTGTAAAAACTATTGATTAAAGTGCGAAAAGCGAATTGACTTAACTAAGGACGAAAGCAAAGCAGTTTTACAGACATGAAGCTAAACTTTTCTGTTCATTTACTCCAACTTGAAGAGAGCCTTAAATTTTTTGCGAGCTTAATCTTTTTCGATTTTCATTATAAAGGCTTCTCTTACTGTTCAACCAGGGACTCGATATGTAAGCTAGTGCTAGGATAGCTGATTCTCTTTGAAGTTTCCAGCTAACTCAGTTTCCCATGAGCTCGGATACTGCCGCTGGTGCTGGCGGAAGTATCAAATCATAAAGGGAATAAGCTAAGCAACCACTAATTTGTGTCATTCCCAATTCGATTCCTATGTCTACATTCTGCAGCATTGGTTGTGGAATTGCCCAAGTTTAGTTGGTGAGAGCGAATTCGTCATAAAAATATACCACATCCTTTGTTTCTGTTAGAATATTATGTAATTATGTTATATTACTGGGTAAGTAAGTGAGTAAGACTTTTAATAATCCACATTTATAGCTTTTTTTACTAAATGAATTCACTGTTCTGTATGTTTAAATACACTTTTTGTGTTAAATTCATGTTATTTAATTGTTTGTAACAAATTAGGGTAGACTCAACTAACTAGCTATTCAGATTCATACCAAAAGATGATAATAAAGAATTCACGAACAAACTACTCTTTTAGAATGCTAAAGACTTCATCTGTTCTATGTTAATGTATGGTAAATAATTGGCCTGGTTCCTCTTTCTTGGCATTTGACAGAAATGATTCAAAAATCATTTTTAAATAGTCGTATATTTTAAATAAATTTAGGGAAAATATGTACATGTTTGGTTGGCAAGAAAGTAATTTTGGTCTTTACGAGAAGATTGCGTTGTGTTTGTTAATTCTCGCTTTTGCAATGATATGATGTCTTTTTTTTTTACTTTTGATAGCTGTTACTTAAAGTTGATGATGCCCAAAGTGATCACAATCATTATTGAATCAGATCGTCATATGATTTTGTTAGAGCTTTTATAGCCGTGTACTTCAATTGAAAATCTCGATATTTAGGTTCCACATGAATTGCAAGAGATTCAATACAACGAATTAATATTTGCGATTTCAAACACATCAAAATTGGTACTTTATTAAATTTTTTCATCATTCAATGATGACCATCTAAGCGTGATGAGCCAACATAAACTATCATACATCGAACGCTGAATTGCGTCAAAGGAAGGTTATCTTGTCCATTTGGTGGGATTATAAAGGTGTTGTGTATTTTGACCTATTTACAAGGAACCAAACAATAATTTTACATGTTTACTACCATCAACTAATGAAACAGAATTGGCAAATCGTAATTGAATCGTGTTCCACCATGAGAACGCTAGACCACAAACATATTTAGTAACTCGTGAAAAATGATTGAATCTTGGTTGGAAAGTTATCTCACGTCTACAATACAGCCCCTTGCACCATCAGATTTTAATTTTTTTTTTCGAAGTTTGCAAAACTTTTTGAATAGTAAAATATTCATTAATGATTATGACCTAAAATCGAACTTCGTCCAGTTTTGTGCTAAAAAAGGCAAGAAATCACGAAGTTTCCAGAAAGATGGCAATTTAATTCAAAAAAATAAACCAAAATAAAATGTCTCATGTACCTATAAGATAAAGTACTTTGGTGGCAATACAATATTTTATGTTTTTAAAAATATCATATTCGACGTTATAAAGAAAATATAACGCAATGACATGAATTTTATTGTTATCTAATTATTTTCGAATTATTATCTTATTACTGAATATCATAAATTCATAACCAATACTCGGTTTACATTTTGATTAGAGACGGACATAAGTTTTTTTAAAACTATTTTTAAAATCTTTATTTTCCATATAGTTTAGGGACCGGGCCATACATACAATATTTTATCGAAAATGTTTCCTTTTTGCTCTCTTCGTCGCGTATTTATGTAACTATAATTTTAGAAACAAATAAAATGTACAATTTGATTGTATTTAATTGGCAACATTTAGTTAGCAACATTAAACTATGTTCATGTTTAATTATTTATATGTATTTGATATGACGTTGATATATACGTATAAATGAACATTTCTAGGCCTATTTTCAGATAATGATGACCCTAAAAAAGAGCGTTAATCTTAAGTGATTCATTTTATATTGAAGGTTGTCATTTTGCAAGGCAAAAATAAACAATTTATGGATCGAACTCACTGCTGCAAGAATGTGGCCCGGTTTATATTTAGACCATCAAATTGTCTCCTTCGTATTAGGTTGGAAGCATGGAGCTTTATGGAATAAATTATGTGTGTTCTTCATAGCTTTTTCTTTCTATTATTGACCAACTGAAATGAAGGTTATTCATTTTATTATGTAATTATTTCGATTGAAAAAAAAAAAAAAAATATGCATACTTGCATATAATAATATATAAATAATATAATATATAAAGAAATAATATAATTATTGGAAATTTCCACAAGCAAGGCGTATATAGCTCTGGATAAATGGTTAAGAATAAAAGTCTGAATAGAAACAGCAAAATTAAATTGAAGAATAAAACATATATTTAAAAAAAATATCTATTTAGGTTGTCCAGCAGACGTTTGATTTTAAGACTTCAGAGGGGGAATGCAAGACACAAGTGGGTGTTCGGCATTTATCAAATTTTCAAACCAGTGTGACGCCCGGCCTTGATTTTGAAAACATAAAGCGCAAAATTCCCACTGTTACATTTTCAAGTGCGCTCGTAATTATCTGAGGTTTTATATTGTTAAAAGGTCCGCATATATCGACTATTAGTTCCATGCAGAAGGCATCATCGTTAATACTTTTAAAAAGATGGAAGTCAATCAAAATATTCAGTATTTATTTATACATCCGTTAGGTGGCGCTACAGTTTGGGGTGAACCTCGGCCTCAACTATCGAGGCTCTCCAGTTAGTCTGGTATTAAGGTAACTGCCTCCAATTGCGCACTCCAAGTGGGTTGATGTCCCCTTCTACTTGTTTACACCACCTAAAGTGAAGTCTTCTTCTTCTTCTCCAAAGCCCGTCACCGCAAATGGGACCGAATAACACGTGCGGGTACACTTTTTTCAACAGTACCTATCTTCCTCTACACAAATTTTTGACTGGGCATAACGCCTCTGAAAAGACATCGAGATTTTTCCATCCAGAATGCTTCGCAGAATTTTGACAAATTTTGTTGAATGGCCTACACGCTCTCCTCTCAGCTTGGAGTATAGTTAGCCGGGGCCAGAAACAGGCTTTATCTAAAAAACGGAGACTGAGACTGCGTGGTTTTACCGTTTGACGCTTTGTCGACACCACCATTTGTCGCCCGTAATAATTTTATTCAATAAATTTTCGCCCCTTTGACAAGCATCAACACAAAATAGTTTCTGGAACAACTTTGCACAAATCATTCTCTTGGCAAAATTATCATGTAAAATGCTGCGAATACTTTCTTCACTAACATTTTTTGCTTAGACATCATTTTAACCGCGGCTCGTGTCTAAAAGACAGCCACACACGCGTTTAACGATCTCTTCGCGACCGTTTTTAAGCTGTGAATGTCATTGAATACCTTTCTTCAACTCAAACATGTATTACCTTACGCAGTTGGTGATTTAAATTTTTAACAATTAAGCTTTCGCGAAGAATTTTTACAATGGCTAAGGAATCCCCGAAGCCATATTGGGAGCTCTGAACGACATCCCCCCGATTTGGCTGAAAATTGGTAGAAATACTCATTGGAGTGGTACGAATCATAAGGCGAAATAAGTTTTGCAGAATTTGATATAGTTTGCGTATAACGGAACTTCAAAAATTGGCAAAAAATCAAAATTTATGCTTTCTTTTATATTTAAAAAAATCATAACTTTAACTCTGCTCATCGGAATTTGATAAAATGTACCTTGTTGAATTCAGGAAAAGATTTGGAATAATTTTCAGAATATTCCTTTTACATATATCCTTGAATAAATCAAAAAATGTTTTTTTTTTTTTTTTTTTTTTTATATATATATATTATAAAGAGATTCGTCCTCTATTTCCATTTCAAATAAAACAGAAATACTGCTTGTTACAAGCCCATTTTGCTGATAATGAACCTCATCCGCCAATTAGAGCGGACTTAACAGCTTCCTTAGGAATTTTAACTCGTCGTTAAGTTTCTTCGATAACGAAGTGGATGCGAGTGCTGATATGGTCACAGACAATATTCTTTTTGGATGCTTTATTCCTCATCGGATGAAGAGTATCAAACCAAAAGAAAAAGCGTGGTACGATTCGAGCTGTAAAGAAGCTGTTTGGGTTAGAGAAAAGTTTGAAAAAAGTTCAAACGAGCCAGGAATACAACGCCCTTTCAATACGACCAAAAACTGAGGCCAAAAATACTACAATGTCCCAAAGGTAGTAAAAATTGTTGGTCGTTCGTCAAAAACATTAGTAATAATGTAATAATAAACTTCTCAATGACCGACAGTACGGTTTTCGTAGTTACGGGTCCACTGATGATTTCATGGCATGTCTCACTGAAAAATTAAACCAAAGTGTACATCAATCTGGCGAAAGCGATAGTTGCACTAGATATTTCTAAGGCATTTGGCAGAGTTTGGTATCAGGCTCTTTTATCGAAAATGAGTGCTTTTGGACTCGATGACTCTCTTTTTCAATGGATTAGATATTACTTTTCGGAACGTTCAATTCAAGTTGTCTTGGATGTTTTTAAGTCTGATATTAACAAAATAAAAGCTCATTAATTTTCATTAATGATCTCTTGTCTGTTATTTCTAATTCAATATATTGTTGTGCTTACAGTACTCTCTGTTTTTCACATTCGTTCTCAAACTCACGTCCCTCCTCTTCGGCTGTAGAATGGGAACGTGACGGATGTACTGAAGTCGTCGCTGTCCATTTCTGGAAAGGATATCGACGCTTCCAGATCTAAGTCTGTATTTGGAGTTTCGGCTAAAGGAAGATAAGGTTGCCTATTAGCATCCAGCTTATCCTTTTTGTAGACTCTTAGGTGTATTGCCTGGAACCCGAACCGAATCATGCCTTTAGTCTGGGCTAGAGGGGTAAGGGATTCCTTATTGATCACTATCAACGCGCATCTATAAGAGCCCCTTAGCTCTTCCAGTTTCGCAACTTTCCAGTCATGAGTCGGAAGGGTCAGGTTAGTGAGCCTGATGATCTCCAGAATACTTTCTGAAGAGGAGGATTCGGCTGGATTCCAGGTGCGGGTTCTATATCTGCTAGGGATATCCTTCCTAGGCACGGCTTCGAGTTTTGTTCCTGTCCAAATCTTTCCTAAACCAAATATAACTTTCGTGAAAAGATCGAGATCGAGTCTTTGGCCGGCACATGCGATGAGCTTGACGTCGCCTTTATGGCAGCCAGTGTCGCTTATGATGGGAGGTGGTCCGGGGTTATCCACATAATGGTCAAGAAGTTGTCCGAAAGCTTCAACTTGACCTACTGCCACCGTTCAGGTGTAATCGATCCGTCGATGTCGCTTCTATCGATTACCGCGATCGTTATAGCGTTTTTTAAGGGTGTTGTTGGCACTTCTTTACATCTCCGGAATGGATACGAGGGTTTAAATGATGCGTGATGCATTTCGGCGTTTTAAGTAAAGCGCCTAAGATGGAGCTTGTCGATGCGGCTGAGCCCCTGATTCCTCCTTAGGGAGAGGAGTTTTTGCTACTGCTAGGGGTGGAGGAAGAGATAGGACAATAGCTTGCCACAATCTTATCTCTTCTTGAAGATTTAATTTTAGGCTCGTTGCGTTTGCCTTTTGAGGATGGTGCACTACGGTCTGTCATAGTTTTACCTCCTCTCGACAATACAGGAGCCTTGTCGGTAGTCGGTGCAGTCATCGTTCTACCGACCGATATTAAAGGAGTACCGGCCTCGGGTTTTGTTTTTTCTTTTGTAGGTTGTATCCATTATAGATCCCATGATTAGCGGAGAAAGGATGATCCATCTGTACAGAGATTCGCTGTATAAAGATAAGGCTAGCTTATCCCTATTATCCTAGCTTATTTTTAGAGGTGCTGGACCCTCAGCCAGGTTGATCATCGGCACGTATGACACCTTGATCCCACCCAAGAGGAAAAGGATAGGTTGAGCGGGTGGAAGGAAAAAGCGGGGAAGGGGGCATCCTATAGTTTCAGGACTCGTCTGGAAAAATTCCTCGAGATTTATTAACCTTATTCAGCTCCTTAAACTCGACAAGTTCGATGCTCAGGTAGAGGTGTGACTATCTTAAGAATTGGATGCTTCTTGCTGATAGTTATGTGCTTCGAAACTTTGCAGCAATCTACAGAATGACCTTACCTTGATCACACTTCCGAAAAGTTACGAGTATTTCAAAGACTTATTCTTTAATTATTCTCAATTAGATACTTTTTTTTGTAAAAAAGAAATTTTATTAGATTGTACAAAATTTAGCGTGCAAAAAGCTTGCTCCCACTTTGGACTAAACACGACATCCAAATGCGTATGAGGACTATGTAGCCTTCACTCTTACATCGAGTTAGTTGCTGTAAAACAGACTAAATACTTTTTGGCTTGTACCTATATATACAACATTTTTGTTTAAATATAGATGACTAGCAGGATCACTGTTTAGATATCAGTTTATATGTACCATATATAATATTATGTATTGTATTTGAACTGAATTTGTTATCCGGAACTATAAAACAAGAACTCGAACCCCTTTATCAGAGTGATCAATATATTTTCAATTACCTTGTCTGCTACTTTTTTTCTAGAAATACCACTGTCTTTAATGCTCTGAAGAGTCATTATTGCTTAGTGGCATATTAAACTTATTTTATTGGGAGTTTTCGGAGCATAACAGTCCGATTCCACTGGCTACCGGTTATTTTTTACTTTTAATTGAGTTGGAAATCACTTGAAGAAATTTGTTAAACCCCTGTTAAAATCCACAGATTTGTATCGGTTAAACACCGAAAGAAAATGCTTAAACTGGTTAAATGTGTACGTAAAGACAACCAAGTGGGTTTTTTTTTTCTTTTGCTAAGTTTTTTTTTTTATATTCCCGCGCGAGAACCAAGGGGATATGAATACCCTTTTACTGTCTTTTCTCCAGGGCGCGGGCGGGTGGTGTAGTAGTTTGAAACTCAGGTTTATTAGGTTTCGATATTTTTCACAGAGTTGGTTGTCAAACTGGAGCTAGTGCATCCTCAATCAGTGGATCCTCAACCAGTGGGTCTTAGTACGTGCGAGTTGTTAATTCGTTACATTTAGCCCAGCCAGCAACCATTCCAACATCAGTGGTATGCCTTCATGTTAGAGTTGACGCCGACGGGATTTTCATATAACTACATACAAATTCTATGAAAAGACTTTTTCAGAGAATTGTCTCGCACGGGATTCGAACCCGCGACCCTCTGCTTGAGGAGTCTATACATATACCACTACACCACGGCCACCCCAATTAAGTTAAAAAAAGTTGAAGAGATTTACTCTGAATAACGGAGTTAAATTTTTTTTTTAATAAAATAAGAATACATATCAAAATTAATCTAATTTACTCAAATCGTTAACTCCAGGAGTTGTTGACATACATAATTAGTCTTTCGTGTCATTATTTTTTTATGTAACCAGTTATGTATCCAACCAAACATATTCTATAAGATATAGTAACATTACATTACCTTAAAGCTAGACATTCTTCGGAAACTGACTAGATCTATTCAATGAGTTTATGAAAATGAGCTAAATAAATCATTGTCAAGATCACAAGTCCAACGTTTTTCTTTGCAGAACATTAAAAATTAAGTACACCATATGCTTTGCAAATAAATTAAATGAACTTTAAGTATTTGTACATACGGCAAGTAGTTGCCTTTAGTCTATAATAGGAGAGGTTAAAATTGTTGGCTTGACAATTGGCAGTGTTTTTTAAAATATTAACTATAGAAGACAATGCAGCATATAAAAACAAATTAACTTTTCTTTCCTGTTTGTTTCCATGCAAACTACACTTTTATACAACCATCAGTTTTCCATCATCAAGTTTGTATCGTCGCGATCATTTTCTTCAGATCGACTAGTTCATAGTATTAGTAATACGCACTCTTTAATTTCAACTTTAAACATTTTAGTTCACACCGTGTTTTTTTTTTTTTTTTTTTTTTTTTTTTTTTTTTTTTTTTTTTTTTTTTTGTGGCAACAGCACAGACAGCATCAGTGACACGGCAGAAGAAGTAAGTAGCAACGAGTGAGCAGCTTGTTGAAAACGGGATAAGCTCGCACAACATTAGTTTTGAGTTGGCTACCAACGCGAGCGGGTCATTCTCTTGGCAAACGAGACACGTATATATATATTTTTTGCTTGTTTATTTGTTTTTGTTTTATATATTTCGATCACTAAAAAAAAAAATTGCTTTTTTAAAAAAAATAAAAACTATTATACAACATCAAGCGTTTGTGCTTCATATGGGACGACATCTTTCTATTTAATAACTAAGCGTTTTCGGAGCAGTGAGATTGATCTGAAATGCATCTTTGATCTTTGCTTGTGTGGATTGTGTTAACAAAAATTATTCAACATTTTATTTTTAATAAAAAAGAGAATCGTGTAAAAAGTTCGACAACAAAAATGTTGTGGCTAAAAAAAAAAAAAAATAAAGTGATTTTAGACTAAATAAAAACTATAAGCATGTAATTGGTACATGCATTCTCAGTAAGAAGAGAAGAAAAAAAAAGGATGAAAAGATACATTTTAGATTATTTCACACTAGCTCTTATATTCGCGTTCGTTTTTGGTGTTTGTCAACGTCTCACATATACTACAAAATAACCTCTCATGGATAAAGTGATACCCGTTGTTGTTAAAAATAAAACCACCTCCGCGAATTTTCATCTGCTATGAAATATAAAAAACAGTAATTAAGATTTTTTTCAATTTCGCGATTTTCTTTCACACATTTTTTTAACTCTACTTTTTTAAGGATACTTCGAACGAACAGCAACATTCAATAAAAAAAAAAAAAAAAATTAAATTAAATCATAACACATTCTCAACGCAATATAAAATTTCATTTTTATTTAAGGATTTACAAAAATTAATAAATAATAAATATCGGTTGCATGACACAAAAATCAAACTCGATTATTATTCCCTCAATTGTATATTGAACTGTTCAGATTTTTATTTTCTTCAAACGTTAAAAAGTATTAAATAACAAAAATTCAAGATGATGATGGAGAATGGTCTCTCCATGGAGTATGGAGATGGTTATATGGAACAGGAAGAAGAGTGGGAGCGTGAAGGTCTTTTAGATCCTGCGTGGGAAAAGCAACAAAAGAAGGTGAGCAGATTTTATTTTACTATACAAAGATGCTTTTTCTTTAAGGTGTAAATATTTTTATTATAATTTTTATTTTATAAAACAATTTTGAAAATAAAGAAATATTTCATTTCATTTTATTCAGAATCTTAAAAAAAATAAAAAAGGGTCTCTACACACTAATGCAATTAATTTGGAAAAATGAACTTATATGTTTAAATTTCAACTTAAAAATAAGTAGTTGGCATACTGCTGTATGTATCATACATTATTACCGCCATAGCGATTTGCGGGTGTTCTTTTCTACGAAAAAATAAACTTTGAATTTTTTCTAAAATACGAGTATATGTACATACTGGTTTTTCTTTTCAAACGCAAGTGGGTGACTATTTCGAGCTTTTAAAAAATGCAATAACAGGGGAATAGGGGAAAGACCAATTTTTTGGCATTTTTGAAATTTAATATCTTGGTATTTGTTTCTTTTGATGCCGTAAGACGTAGGACTAAAATATCTCACTTACTTGGGGTGTTTTCAACTTGAGCCTAGTTTAAAAGGGAATAGGGGTAGATTTCAATTTGAAAATATTGTAGATGATACTCAATTTTCAGAAACATTTCCATGGGTTAGCTTAATACAAGCATTTAAAATCTACATTGAATTTCAGATTGTTGTGCATTTAATTTAATATTTTTTTTAATTTATCTTACATATTTATTTAATTGTTGAATTATTATACATACATACTTGTATACTATGTTAAACAGATCAAAAATAAAAATTATTAAATCGATTTTTTTTTCTTTTAACAATAACAACTTTGAAGTTTCAACAAGGTTGAGAAGATCTGAATTACTTTTATATTTTTTTAAAGGTATATTTTGTCATTTAAGCTACCAAAAAAGTTCTAGATACATTTAATTATTTTAAGGACATAGTTTGTATTTAAAAGCTTAAAAGAAACTTAGCAGTTGAGAAATTTAAAAGTAAATATATAAACACTATATTATTTATAGTTATATAAATTACAATGTATCGTATATGTCGAGCTTTTGGATATTCGCTTTTTTTTCTCAAAATTCAGAAAATAATAATCCAATGATAAATTTAGAAAATAGAGCGCGAACTTGGATGCTCTATATCTGCGATGTTCAGAAATAATATTCCTATTATTAAAATACCAACATTATCTTATAGCTAGATTGGCTGGCATATAAAAACGTTCGCGTATTAAGCAATGCAAAAATAAGAAATTTTTTTTTATAACCATCTCCAAAATATTCTGAATTATTGTATTGTGATATTGTTTCCATAGGTATATCATATCCGTATTTTCGTAACAGAGTTTGGTGTTGCTCACAATATAAAAATATGTAATTTAGTTACATGTTCGTTTATGTCGGATATGTATTTATAACTTCCTTTTTTTTCAATAATACTCACAGATTTTCCCATTATGTTACACTATTTCAAGTTAATAAGGAAATTATTATTACTTTTTTTACAGTTTCAATCAAAAAATTGATTGGTTGTTGCATTTTTGTTGATTTCATAACCTACATAATAAGGAAGTTAATATATTGTATAAGTGTACATAGTTTTTTACATGATTTTACTATGATAGAGTAGGGATAGTAATATATGTTTTTACACCTTGTACACGTGTTGCATATTTAAGGGTAAGATTCATTTGAATCTTTTGCACTTTATTCTTAGGTTTAAACGAAATTTAATTTAACTGCAATTATTAAAGTGCATTATAAGATAATTTTTACAAATTTTGCTAGTTTCGTTAAATAATTATTCTATATGCAGGGTGCGTTTTATGTATAGGGGCGTTTTTGTTTGGCTGTTATTTAAATTTGACTTTCGTTTCTTAGTTCATATTTTGCAGTCGTCGAAAGTTGTCAAAGAAATTTACTATGAAAAATTTAACGCTATAATAACGTGTTAAAGTAACTAAAATATTTGATTTAAATAATTTTTGAAATGTTCCAATCCTAATAATTTATACACGGTATCAATAAGAGTAATCCGAAGGTTCACAAATACTCTGGCCCACTGCATCACACATTTCCTGTTGTACGTTGGCTACACTTTCGTCCAGACTTTTCTTTATCTCTCTTAATTTTCAAATTTATTTTCTTCACTCTAAAGGATGACTTGGTGGCTAACGCCAAAAAAATCAAGCAATTTTTCCCGTGTTCAAAATTGAATATTCATTCACATATAATGCTTTAATAACTTACAACACTTTGTTGTGGCGTTAGATGCAACATAATAAATTCGTATTAACCAATCTCTACAACTGTTAAATATGAACTCACTAATGACATCAAACCGAAAAGACTTGAAGTAATCAGCCTGAGACATACATATGTTGATTTTCACCCCTAAAATATTGATTGGCTATTTGATTTTCGTAGTATTATCTAGATTTTTCTTGATAACTGCATGTTTTATGCATGTATATAGATATCTATACCTTACTTATGTTCTTAAATCTTAAACATATGAAGTTAGGAATTTTCAATTACGATGGAAATGTTTTACAACTTTTACTTGGTTCAGCATTTTAAATAAAAAAATCTCACAAAAAGTTTTAAAACAACTCTAGCTCATACACAATACCGCAAAACACTTAATAGCGATACGCTTGAATGAAAACGGGAACTCATTTAAAACGATCTTTTTTCGTACTCATTGAATTGAATCTGTTGACAATAAAGAACTAATTAAATCAATTAAACTATAAAACATATAAATTCATTTGAGGCTAGAATTCGGAGTATTAAAATTGTTTTGCTTTGAAAAAGGAAAAAACAAAAACTAATATAAAATCTATGTGGAGTTTCTTTTTTGACTACATACAGATAGCATTCATGTTATCAATATTTTAGAAATTTTGATTTGGGGTTTAGGTTTCCTTTGCGAGCAAGTGACGACGTGAAGAAAAAGTAGTTGATTCAAGATCTATATTCCTGTGTTACAGGAATACAATAGTTTTATTATTTTTTTTAATTTCGCAAGCATTGTGAAGTTGATAAAATCCCCAAAAGGATAGCAAAGCAGAAAAAACTTAGTTTTTTAATTGTAAGAAAAAATGTAGTATAAAAGTATGAGACATTGTCATACGAATGTTGGACATTCATTACTTTGAATGAAATCCATCAATTTATTTTACAAATAGAACCGCCTCCAGATTTAATGAATTCAGAAACCTACTAATAATTTGTACCAAATAAAAGGATTTTTTCTTTCTGTTATCTGTTAATTCTTAACTGGATGCGTAATACGATAACCATCTTTCAGTGACGTCTATTTTATAAACGCGATAACAATTTATCAGTTTATGTTAACACCAAATATATGTATGTTGATTCTGAATACTATTCTAATAAATCTGTGTTATTCTATCATAGATAATAGAACGTGTTGCTGTGTTTATATTTTTGAATGGTGTGCTTCCAAATTACCTGCAATAGCTAGGACTGAGTTTTCTAATACGATCTTATTTAACAATTATCGTTTTATTTGATAATTACATGAAAACTTTTACAAACAATATTTTTCGGTTAAAGGAAGAAAAAAACGCCGAATGAAGATAATATGAAGATATGTGCACATATGCACATACTCGTATACCTATATGTTATGTATTTTGTTTAAATTTAATATTATACATATAATTTATGCTGTGTTGTAGACCACGTTTATTTTTTGCAATAAATGGATTTTTCGATTAAGAATATAAATCTGCAATAATAAGATAAAATAATGCAATGTATTTGTATATAAAGAAATTGGTGCAAAATACAGTTTTCATACATACATACATTAGTCACACAAAATTTTATAAGTATTTAAAATATGAGCTTAAAATATCCTAATACTTTTTGTGGTTATTTCAGTATCTAATTAATAAGAAATAATACTTTGTTTTTTTAATTAGTTCTATAGGTCAATGTTTGAATTTGTTTAACGTGTCGTAAGTCCGCTTGCTGGAAACAAAGCTATGGATAAAAACCAAATGTAGCTAAAATTCAGAAAGACTGTTTTTTTTTTTTTTCTTTTTTAAATATTGACTTAAAGTTTATTGCAATAAATAAGATAACATACATAACGTAACATTGTTACGTCATCCTTTTTTATGAAATGTGGTACAAAAGGAATTGGGGCATTTATTTACATTTAAATTTTATTTTGCAAATTGTTAAGATGTCATTCGTATCTTAAATATAGGCCAACGAATTTTAAAAGTCACACATCAGCTTTTAATAATGAAGGTCAATGTCAAATTCATTTTAATATTGGAAAATTTAATATTAGCGAATATTGAAGTGCAATCGAAAACGCCCATAGCTCTGGCTGTATTAATTTGTTTTTATATTTCTTTGTGATATAACGCATAAAACGTATGCGCAGAAGTACGAATATATAAGTAACGAGTGCTACATACATTAAATGAATGTCACCTAATTTCAATGCATTGCCAGCGTTTTTGTGCATCTTCAACAACCAGTCGAATGGTTCAAAACAATCTGCTCAAAATTTTCTTAATTTTCAATTTAGTTCAGCATTCTATTTCTATCGCAGAATTGCTAAACCAAATCTCAGAGAGTTTTCAATGAGGATACCGAAAATTCTAAAATTAAACATTACACATATTCACTGGCCTGCTCTTTTATAGCTGATTTGTATATTTTTAACTGAAACTGACCCCACCCTAACCCTGTTGCGGCACCGACTTTTTTTGTTTTCCTAAAAAGAGATGAAGTATTGCAATTTTTTGTTTAAAAATTGTTGAATTGTTTTTCTAATTGAATTTTATATTCATACGGAAACGGAAATACTATAATTTTGTTCAGTTCATGGTAACATACTTATGACAAGGCTAAATAGATCCATTTGGACTAAGTTACTATAAAGCTATAAAATGAGTAGACGTTACGCATTATTTCTTCCTTTCCAAATGGATTGGTTCAATTAAAATATTACAAATATGTTATTAAAAATTTAATTTTTTTTCTTTAATATTGATCTTAAACAGAGATATGTGTTACTATGAGATATAAGCTAAAAGCACATAAACTGAGAACTAGGCTTCAAATTACATTCACCCAAAAATGGTGACTTGGTTTGGTATAAGTTAAAGAGAAGGAAAAAAAAAACACGAATACAATGATAACTTGTTTTTCCTTAAGTATTTGTGAGAGCAGTGCCATTCAAAAAGAAATCATGAATGCTTTGCGCATGCGCACAAAAATTTTATGAAATTGGTTTTTCTGTCTTTTGAAAAATGTCAATTTCAGTTTAGTTTCTTCGTCAGTGTTCTTTATTTCAGGATTTGTTTAGGTACACGGAGAAAAATGTTGATTGAATATATTTTTTTTCTATTAACTTTAAATTGGTGGCATGTCTTGTGTTTGTAAGAAAACTATTTTTAAAGATAGACGTACATATGGTTGTAAAAATAATTGGTTCTTGACGATAATTGGAGCAGCATAGTACTTTTTGTTCATTATTCACTCACTACATAAGTTTTAAATTTACATATGGATATACATATGTATGTATTTAACTTTTTGTTTTGACAATTATTATAATTATTATTCAAATTATAAAAATGACGCTAGATCATTGTGTCCACTTTTGTGTTCACATGTAATGTGAATACAATAATAAAAAGAACAAATTGTTCAATTAAAAATTTTGGTAATATATATTTTTGATAATATATTGCATTAATTTTTCCCTTAAAATGAAGATAAACTTTAAATATGGTCGCCTTAAGTTCACTTGAAGTTTACATTCAATTATATGACAAATTCGAATGTAAATCTTCTACCAATCATTTATGTACCTATTTGAATTAATTATCATGGGGAATGGTATATGAATTATCTTACCATTGTATTGTAACAAGGAATCAAACTTTTGTATTTATTCACAAAAAACGAACGTGATTTTTTATAAATTCTAAATTTGTAGATGCAAGCAAGTAAGCTAGCCAATATTTTTAAACAAAGATAATTAAGGGTGTCTACAGCTTCCAGTTTTTTTCATGAAATTATTGGCAGCCTTATTTATATGGGTTCGTCAATAAGCAAAATATGCGTTATTGGTCGGGTGAAAACCCACATGTGTTTCATGAATCACCACTTCATCCACAAAAAATAACTGTTTGGTGCGGTTTGCATGCCGGCGGCGTTATTTGGCTATAATTTTTCGTCGACGATAACGATCGTCACGTTACTGTGAATGGTCAGCGTTATCGCGCCATGATCACTGATTATTTTTGGCCGAATTGAAAGATATGGACTCGCTCGTAAGTATGGTGAGCGTGTTATCTCAAGGCATGGGCCAGTCGATTGGCCGCCTCGTTCTTGCGATTTAACGCCGCTTGGCTATTTTCTGTGGGGCTACGTTAAGTCATTTGTGTATGCCAACACGCCGATGAAGTTGGTTCCATTCATAAATGTTTTGATTGTACTTCAAGCCAATAACAAAGTTTTTGAAATATCTCAAATGGTTTGCCTTTTATTTAAAAAAAAAAAAGTTTTCAAGTCGTTATTTGAAAACCCGGACCTTCGCTTGATATTTTTTTTTGCATTTAGGTGAAATGATAACCGTAACTCTAGAAATTGAGTTACAGTTGCCCTACGGAGGATTCTATATAACGAGTGACCAGATAGCAGTGATCGTTTTTCCAATTGTTATGTTTCAGCAGCTGTCAAAGTTACCAATGACATGCAGCTGTCAAAATATTGAGTAAGGTTTCCCATTTCACCATGCATAGTTTAACGTGCGGAAATTAAAAAATATTATCGAAATTCCGGCTCAGCTGTAAATATGCAATATGAAATTCATCGTAAGGAAGGTCGTTACCATGGCTTCAGTGTGGAGGCAATTCGTCGCACCGTGGAAAAGTTTTAGCGTGAATACACTCTTTTGGATCTTAAGCCAGAGTTTGGTGCAGAATGAAGAAAACATAGCAGCCAGTATCGAAGAAGATCCAGAAATGTCTATTCGCCGCCGATCAGCAGGATTGGGCATCGCCAGAGAGTCAACCCGGCTTGTTTTGCGGTTGGACTTGGACCTACATGCGTATAAGATTGTTCTGACGCAAGAATTGAAACCACATGACTATAAACAACGTTGTGAATTCGCTAATGTGGTGCTGGAAATGTTGGCCGAATATTCGGATTTTGGCCAGAAAATCATCTTGAACGAGGCAAAATTTTGGGTCAGCGGCTATTTCAACAAGCAAAATTGCCGTTATTGAAGCGAACACAATATACAAGTGTTCGACCAAGCATCAATGCATCTACAAAGGTTGACTTTGTCTTTCGTATTACGATTATACAAAGATATATGTGTATTGTACATAGGGTTGGATTAGTGGTCTTTATATGAAATATATATTTTATTAGCAAACTATTAATTTTTAATGACTAATATATATATACATTTATTGAACTTTGTCTCGAAAACTGTGAGGGCGTTACCCCATCATCATATATATATGATATATATATATCACATCATTCTTGATAAATATATATATATCACATCATTCTTGATATATATATATATATCACATCATTCTTGATATATATATTGTGTATATATATATATATATTGTTTTTGTTTTTAAAATCAGATATCCTTTTTTTTGGTTACAGAAAGAAGAGATTAGTTAGATATATTTTGCGAAAATGTTAAAATTTGTAATTTTTCATAAGCAAATATAGGGTGATCCCTCGTGAGGTTTGATTTATAATGTAAAATAAAACACATAAATTTTTGAAAATGATATGTAAATGTTGATCACGACTACGTCTGAGGTGGTCCATTCAGAAGGTCCAATTTTGGACGACTCGATCGAACATAGCGACTGATATCTGCGGATAACACGAGTAATGTTGGCTTCCAAAGCGTCAATCGTAGCTGGCTTATTCCTGAAGACCTGAGACTTTACATGTCCCCAGAGAAAATAGTCCAAAGGTGTGATATCTCACGATCTAGGCGGCTCACCAAAATGACTTCTCAACAAGTCCATTGTTTCACGCGCTGTATGGCTCGTATCGCCGTCTTGTTGAAACCATAGCTCACCTAATTACGTACCAATCATTTGGCAACTTCTTATGAATAACATAGGGGCCCCGATATTTTTGTATAAGTTCCTTATTTGTACCAGGTGCAGTGTCAATGTGTTTTATTACAACAAAACCACTAACGGAGTAGTGGTATTAGCTTTAAAAAATACTGTAACCTATATTCTTGTGCCTTTTATATAGCATTCGAAGCCTCTTGCCTAGACCTTTCCAAATCACGATCGTCCTCGCCGCTGAACTTGTCTTCCAAATATTCGGTTAGTTCCTCAACAATTACTTCTCGTTGATTTAAACCAAATAATAATTTACTAGGTGATTCCTATGTAGTACTGTGTAAGATGCTATTAATCGCGTATTCGATTTGAGATAACTTTAATGACCAATCTGCATGTAAAACTGGCGACGATAACTTGGCTAGCATTCTCTTCAGTATTCGGTTTAAGCGCTCAACCTGACCATTTGCCTAGGGCGAAGCTACTGCTACTTTTACATGATTTACATTACGTTCCTTAAGAAAATCCTCAAACTCGCGGGAAGTAAAACAAGTTCCTCGATTCGAAATTATTTGTCTAGGACGCCTGTAATAGTTAAAGTATTTATCTAACGCACAACAAACCTCTTGTGCTAGTCGATTTGACTGGATAGAGTCGAACAAATTTTGTAAATGCATTAATAACTACTAAAACATGCTTTCGGCTAAGATGCAATCGACGGCAGGGGACCAAAATGATCGATATGAACCGTATCGAAAGGGATTGATTTCTTCGGTATATTATATAAATTATGTACATTTGAACGGGCTGGTGTTGAATATATGATACATTTAATAAAATTTTGTAAAAAGTGTTCGATTTTTTGTTTCATATTAGAAAACCAGTAATTTTCCCAAAGTTTATTGTACAATAACTCTTATCAGTACTCAAGTGGCCTATTTTCTCATGAACCATACGAATGACATTGACTTCCATTTTACCTGGTACACACAAGAGTAGGCAGTCTGAACTGTCTTAACGGAAAACGAATCCGCCATGCAACTCTACCGTACCCATTTCGAGTTTTGTTCTCATTTCTTCTATCCATCTATGATTGCAAGGGTTTCCAATTCAAAGCTATGATACTTTGATTCAGTAGTGGAAGTTGATTTTGAAAAATATGCAATCGGGTGAAACCTCTCGTCAATTTGTCTTTACATCAACACTGAACCGAAGCCTCGAATACTTGCATCGCAATGAAGTTCCGTGTCACACCTCGGGTTGTAAACGGCTAACACTGGTGCAACAATAAGTCAGATTCAGCAATGGCCTAGTAACATTTGAAAATAATGGTACAAACTTACGGAAATACGAGAATAACCCAATGCATGAATGTAAATCCTGTTTACTCTTTGGTATTGGATAATTCTTAATGGCACTAATGTGAGCATAAGAATGCCAGACGAACTAACTAAATATCCAAGATATTCAATTTCATTATAGGCGAATTTGCACTTACATAGTTTTACTTCTAAACACATTTCATATATTCTAAGTAAAACCTCCTTAACGTGAGATTAGAAATCAACCGAAGCAATCAAAATGTCATCTATACAGATAATTATTTTACCCGAGTCTATCAAGTCTCGAAATATGTTGTAAACGAATCTCTCAAAATTTGCTGGCGCATTCTTCAATCCGAAGGGCATCTTCAGGTATTCAAATTGGCCGTGAGGTGTCACAAAAGACGTAAACTTTATTGTTTGAACCCATCCTTCAAATAAAGTAAGGTGTACCACTGCTTACCTGCCGTATATTTAATGCAGTCCTCGATTAGAGGTAACGGAAAGTTGTCGGGGACTGATTTCTTTTTTAGCGCCCTATAATCAATACACATACGCACATCACCGTTCTTCTTCTTGACTAGCACGATTGCTGAAGCATAGGGGGCTGAATTGTCCTGTTAATTTTCCTAGATATTAGATTATTGGTAATTTCTTTGCATTTTAGATCGATCTTGGAAGAATAAATGACGGGGTGTATCGTAAGTTAATCGAATTCTTATTTCGTAATCGGAAGTTTCTTGTACAAGATCTACTGGTTTCAAATAATAATCGTTGATAACTGACATAATCGTATGATACTGAGTTTTCTTTATCTGAGGGGAAATATTAATTTCATTTCGCGACCTACTTATGTCAATAGAACACATTTCCTGAAAACTATCTTTAACACAGTCGATTGGCGATTCATACTCCTTTAGGATTACCCGATCATGACTGTTACCAACGTCAGTTCCGTACGTTTTCGTTAATATATCTTGAGGAATTATCTGTTCACTGAGATCACTAACTACTTTTTCTAAATTATTCAACACAGATACACTAACATATGAGTTCATATTTTTATTAAATTGAAACTTCATTCTTACAGATTTTTTTGCGATAAACGAATATTAAAAATTACGCCCAGGATTAACGGCGTTGACATTATTTCATCAGGTGTTACTAAAAAATTCAATTATTTTCCGAAATTCTACTTTATAAGAGATCATACCGTAAGTATGTATTTTATATTTTCCCAAACCACAGAATCTAGTTGGCACAGCTACACTTGACAATACGATGAAAGTTGGGGCTCTTGAGCGTTGTATCAAACTAATTGGACTGTCCGAGTCAAAGAGAGACAACAAATTTATAATCTGAGTACATCTGTTTTGATCACAAAAATAAGTAAAAGCCACCCTTACCTTACTTTTCCATAAATAGTACATCGTCTTCATCAGCAGTCCAGGGTACATCTGGGTCCATCGATAGGGAGGCGACTGTATGTAGCTTCTTCTGTCTAAGCATCAGACAATCTTGGTAGAAGTGCCCCATTTTATGACAAATGAAACAGGAACCTGGAGGCCGGGCTGGTTTTGGACAAGCACTTTGATAATATCCAAATTGTGAACAGTTATAGCAGCGTACTTGTTCTCTGTTCCCTGAAGTGACGGCAACAGCAGCTTTCGGTTTAGCTGTGGCAACAATATTGTTCCTATTTGGTTTCGGGCGACATTGTTCATAGCGGTCCATGCGACGAACGAGATCATCAATGCAGCTAGCACCATATAGCAAAGTAACACTGTTGCTGCTGTCGGGGATACCATCGATAATGATGTCTACCAACTCTTGGTCCTCGATGTCGGATTTGGATGCAATTGATTGCATGGCTATCATGTAGGTCAAACAGGATTCATGGCTTCGCAGTGTACAAGCCCTCAACTAGCGATAAACCCCTTGACGTGTGACAGTTCTTTTGAATATGTTAATGAGCCCGGCCTTCATTTTGTTATATGAAACAAGCCTTAAGTTGGAGACATACTGTCTCTACCAGCGAACTGCCTGGCGTTTTTCTTTCGCCGAATATTCACAAGTACTAGTGAAATCCTCGAAATTCAATTCAATTCAATTGGAGATTTTCCTGACGCATACGCAAGTTCCTCAGCTGTTCCTCTAGCTGTTGGGCTTCGGTATAACTAATTTGTGCTTCCGAGGATCGATCCATTGGCAGTGGCTTCAGCCGGTTAATCGACTGCATAAACAGCCGGTATCTTAGCAGCAGTAGTATTGGCAGCGGGTGCTTCAGCAACATAATCAGCGGTGGCTTTGGCAGCGGGGACGGCAGTGGTAATATTGGCAGCGGGAACTTCGGTGGTATAAACAACAATGGGTTTAGTAGCGGTGACGGTAGTGTTATTGCTGGCAGCGGGAACTTCGGCAGCGAAATCAGCGGTGACGGCAGTGGTATTACTCGCAGCGGGAACTTCAGCAACGTAATCAGCAGTGGCGGCAGTCAGTGGGAACTTCTGCAGCGTAATCGAGTGATTCCAAAGCAGCTGCAGCAGAATTTTCTGGTGGTCCGACTTCGGAGTTGGTAGCTTGCAGTGTTACACGTGTCATTTTCGTTCGTTTTTCACTTTTTTTCTTCACTCGAAATCCTGGTAAATACCTCACACCTGAAGCTGTAATCTTAGTTTTATTTTTTTAATTGTACTCAAAGACAGTAAAATTCTCTTTAATTAATTAATTTCAACGATGCAAATAATAATATTAATGATTACACGTATTTTTGAAGCCCTGTCTTGTTCCTTGCTCGTTTTAAAAAAAAAAACCAGTGGAACTCATGTTAGTTAAAGAGGAAAATATTTCTCACGGACAGACGGCTTTTTTGTAGTTTTATAGAATATACTTATGTTTAACAATTCAAGAAGAGAGGGCGCTAGAACACAATAAGTGAACTATTATAATTTAAACTATAATACTGATAATTACTAATTCAACGATGTATGAAAATCTGGTTAATTCAAAATTTGCTATATCTCGATGGAGATGTTTGAACGCATCGAAATACGAGTAGGTATGTTATGGAATTACCTATTGCAGTTTTCAACTCTTTTGCATTGTATATTGTACAGGGTACACGAGTTTATTTGTAAGTTGAGTTGCATTGTTATAGCAAAATTATTTTCAAACATAAAAATGTGCAAATTCAGATTCAATAATAACAAGCTCGAGAGCATAAATTAGGTAGCAATATGTACTCAGTAGTATGAAAGTATGTTTACTACCTGACTACCGCATCATCAAAGAAATGTTTGGTAAGCTAAACAAGCTATGTATTATATTACTATCTCTAAAAAACAAAAAAAATGTTTAGTTAGGTACAATTAGCGATAAGAAAACATATATGTATATCGGTAAATCCTAATAATAATAGTATATTCATTTGTATTTAGAAAATAAGATATCTGACCTGCGCTTTAGTAATATAAATATGTAGTTGTAAGTTTCGAAACAGAAAGCAGAATAAAATTTACCGTCAAAGCACATAGGGCTGAGTATAATAATTATTTTCACTTATACATACCATACGGTATGAGTTAATTGTTGCAGTGAAAATCGTTCAGATAAAGAAACAATACATAAAATGAAATTATAATGTTACGTTAACCAAACATACATAATTTGTTTCAGCATAATATATATATATATGTATGTATATGTGATAAACAGAAACATTCAATATTTTAGTTAATTTTTTGTTTTAATCTGTATGTACATATTAAACTTCCCATAGTTTAAATTAATATCTTGATATGTGCGTTATATTGGGTCATATAAAAAGTCTCCTCGGTTTTTATGCACATTTTTGGAAAATAAAATCTTTATTCAAAAACAATTTCAATAAAGTACATATTGGCCATTATTATCTATGACCTTTTGCCATTTTCCGGGTAGCTTCATAATTCCATCGGTGTAGAACTTCTGTGGTTTATCAGTGGAAAACTATTCCAAGTGATTTTCAGCGGCTCTTCGGTCGGCCAATTTTTTTTTTTACCATCAAGAGAGTTCTGCAAAGACTGAAACAAATGGTAATCAGAGAGTGCAAGGCCCGGGCTATACGGTGGATGCATCAAAACTTCCGGACTTGTTGCTCCGGGCCATCAAACTGGTGCGGCCTAGCATTGTCATTATGGAAGAGAACTCCCTTTCTGTTGGCCAATTCCGGTCGCTCTCTTTTGATAGCTTCATTCAAATGCTCGAGGAGTTATGCACAGTAGAGCATCGAACTGAATGTTTCGCCACATTCTAGAAACTCATAATATACAATTCCTTTCCAATCCCACCAAACACTCAACATAACCTTGTTTGCCGTCAATCCAGGCTTGTGGTCGGTCACCGGTCTTTGACTATGATCGCTTGCGTTGGATATTTTCGTATTTAATCCATTTATCATCGCCCGTAATGAATCGCTTTAAAAATGGTTCTATTTCGTTACGTTTCAGCAGCGTTTCACTGATGGTTATTCGGTCAGTTAAATTTTTGGCATTAATTCATGTGTCACCCAAACATCAAGCTTCTTTGAGTAGCCTGCTCGTTTTAGATGATTCCAAAGTGTCATACGGTTGATGATTAGTGCCTCCGCTATCCCCAGACAGCTTCCGTGCCGGTCTTGCTCCATCAGTTGCAAAATTTCATCCACTTTTTCAGTGACAGGTCGACCAGTGCGAGGTGAATCTTTTACATCAAAATTTTCGGAACGAAATCGATCAAACCACTCCTGGGTCCGGCGTTCACACACAGTATTTTCACCGTAAACTGCACAAATTTTTTGGCATGTTTTTGCAGCGTTTTTACCTTCTTTATAGTAAAAAAGCATCACATAGCGTATTTCTTCAGATATTTTACTCATATTCAAATCAGTATAACTTTTAACACGAACAACGAATTACACAGCTGTCTTCACAGAAAATGTAGCCTGACATGTCACCTTTCAAACAAGTGTTCGTTTGATACAATCAGATTAGTGTTTCCAGGGACACCAACACCATCTTGTGAAAAAAAAACCGCGAGACTTTTTTTGCCATTCTTGTATGTAGAGCGGTAAACATTAGTATTTCCTTTTGTTGCAGCTTTCCTTATCTGCAGCAGCTGGAAATTAATTTGCTTATATGTATGTAAGTCTGATCAAATGCTAGCTAGAGGTAAGTTTAAGCATTTGCGTAGTGATTTTTGAATAAAATAGCAGTGCGTTAGTAGTTTTTTATTTGCGTGATGAACAAGTTCATAATTAAAAAAAAAAAACAAAGATCAAGGAAAAAGTAAGCTCAGTGTTTGTTGATGATAATGAGAACTGTGATATTATTTTGTTTCATCTGAAATCTATTTATGTAAATGGGTTGAGCTAAGCATTGCAAAAATAAGTAACGACGTCTGATGATTAGGCAAAGAAAAGGAGGAAAATCCTTCAAAGACATTCAGCAACTCTTATCCTGCTCTGCAAAAATAGTATCAAATGTTATCAAGTTTGTAGAAAAACTGAAGAAGAGGGGCGAGAAACGCAAAACAACGCCCCAAGATAACTGCAGAATTGTTCGATTCGCCGGACTTACCTGATTTTTGGAAAACCATTTAGCAGGGAGCAGCTCTAGGAAAAAAACAAATGGCGGAATATTTTGTAGACGGAAGAGTCTAAAATTGTGTTATGTGGCGATATTGCTTCTCAACAATGTGTCAGTCGTCTACCGAATATGGAATACCAACCGCTGATGGTATGGGGCTACTTTTCCTACTACGGCATAGGTTTAATACATAAGATCGATGGCATTATGGGCCAACATATTTATGCCAACATTCTGGAAAATATAATGTTGCACTACTGCAGTAAGGAGTTGCTGCTTCCAACAAGATAACGACTCAAAATATAAAAGCAATAAAGCTAATGAATGATTTCGTATCAATGACAGAAGACTGAGCTCGACAGTCCTGAATCCTTTAAAAATATATGGGCAGATATAAAGAGAACTGTTTGTGACACATGGTTTTGGATCCTATCTAGCATGTGCAGATATGTTTTGGGCGCACTTGACTAAATATGTGCAATGTACTCCAATTTTGGGCGGATAAATGCGGACACATACCGAGAATGGAAAGTTTTTCGGTTTCGACGATGCAAGTGCTATTCATGGATAATGGCTGGGTGCTTAGATTTAGCTTTAACGACAGCAGATAGCATTGTGTTTTAGAAGCATTAAATTCCACTCTGTTGATAGTTCCCCAATTGTTTATGCTGTTAATATCGGAATTTAATGAGCTTAACATACGTGTCCTTCCCGTTCTACAGTCGAAAAGCAGAGACGTAAGTCAGGAACGAATACAAAAAGCAGAAAGTACTGTCGTCAGCAAAGGAATATATTGGATTAGAAGTAGCAGATAAGAGATCATTGATGAAAATTAAGAAGAGTGTCGGAGACAGAACGGAGCCCTGGGGCACACCAGCATTTTTTTGTGAATATCAGACTTGAAACCAAGACAAATTGAATTGAACGTTCCCAAAAGTAACTTCTAATCCACTGAAGAAAAGAGTCATTGAACCCAAAAGCACGCATTTTCGACAAAAGAGCCTGATGCCAAACTCTGTCAAATACCTTAGACATATCAAGTGCAACTGTATTGCTTTTGCCAGATTGATGTATACTTTGGATCCACCATAGGTTCATGCCATAAAATCACAAGTGGACCTGCTGCTATGAAAACCGTACTGCCGGTCATTGGGAAGTTTTCGTGTTTCGAGATATTTCATGAGCTGACAGTTTATCAGCGTTTCCATGACCTTGAAAAAAGGGACGTAAGCGTAATAGGTCTGTAGGAGGAGAGAGAATATTTTCCTTTTTGGGGACGGCCTGGACAGTGCTGTATTCTGTCTACTCGGAAAGAGTCCTGAAGAGTAGGACTGATGAAAAAGCTTACGCAGGGGTTTTGCCAGCGATGAAGAACACCTCATCAGAAGAAGGGGAGAAATACAATCTGGACCGGCGGATTTATGTATGTTGAGATCTTTAAGTACTCTTTCTATTACGCGAGTGCGAAAGTGGATTCGTCCCATTGAAGATTCGGAGAACTCAAGTGTAGGCGAAACCAAAGCATAACCTGAAAGTTGAGCTGACCGCAAGCAGAAGAGCTGACATCTTTTTTCGGTTTTCTTCTGTGAAGTTGGTCTTGAAATACCGAAAAAACATTTCACTTACCTAACTGTCAGCCTCTTTACAGCTCGAGTTGTACCATGAATGTTTTTTTGGTATGATACTCTTCATCCGATGAGGGATAAAGGACCTCATTATAAAAGGGAGTAGTATCTGTGTTCATATCTATTACTATACTATTAGGGACTAGCCAAATAAATTAAAGATTTTAGATCAATTTAATTTTTAATATAACCTACAATACATACATAAATAAGAACACACATACAATCCATAAATAAATTTAATTGCTCCTTAGAATTACAATTGCTTTCATTTATTGCAAGTTTAAAAACTAAAATTGTAGACAATTGAGAATAAATATGTATACAAATTGTGTGTTTGTTGAATCTGATGCCATCTCTTGTGTAAGAAGAAGTCAATGATTTTTGGGTAAGAAATTGATACCCACCTGATAACTAGTCATCCATCTTCGTCTTCCTTTTTAATTTTGATATGATAACGAAAAATTAAATTCAAAATGTACTTAAGAAATTGTTCGGCCTGTCGTTCTATTAACAGAACAAATTAACCCTCTGCACGTAACCTAGTTTTAAATCTTTTTGAGATTCCATAGAATTAGTAAAATAAAATACCTGGTTAGAATGTCCTATTTACAGATTAAATTTAGCAATATTATTATTTTTTTTTTTTAAGAACTTAATATTTCGTTCCATGGATGGCATCTAACATTTAATGAATTAATAGTGTAAATTGACTTGATTTTGTATTTAGGCAACCATTAATCTCACGAGATTTTAGTTGGATGCAAAAAGCCTTTCGGTCACAGATGGTATTGAACCTCGAACCGTCCGGTTGGGACTTGAGCCATGGCCACGGCCACACATCTTTTTTTAAAAGAAGCTAAATACTTATTTATCATTTTGATACAAAAATTGTTTAAAATATGATATTTCAATTTTGTCAGGAAAACAATACACGTCCTTTATAAAAAAAGGAGTAAATATATATGTACATGTTTATTGTCATACCAGTGTACAGATGACAACAGGTTACCGTCATACATTTGGTATCTCAATTATTTTCTCGGTTAATTCACTGAATAAACAATATTTTTGGTGCAATTTGCATACAAACGAGGGACAATTAATTTCTGGGAGTGTATTAAAAATAAAGTAAAAAAAATTCAAAATAAATTTTATTATTCAATATAATTCGTCTTCAATACAGTTACATATTATATCGAGAATCTCAATTTTGGGTATACCTTCGTTTTGAACTTTTCATCACCAGAAAACCGCTTCCCACTTCTTCACTAAATTAGTAAATAGGTAAAGTCTAGACTATATACTGTGGTTAATTTCTATTCATTCAGTCTTGGTAACACGCGCCTTGTGAATCGTTGCGTTGTCGTAAATAATAGAATATAAAAAATTTATATAATCTCCGATAATGTCACTACAAACTAAATCACCTACATCACTTTTTTACCACTCCCACACTAAGAAACAAAGGTAAGAAGTTCGGAAATAGAAAACACTTCAAAATTGTAATCTTTTAGAACTAAATTGTTTTAAATTTTTCTCTTCTCGTTTAAAACTCGTGTCATATTTCGAACATACGAGTACATACATAACATTACACACCCAATACGAGGTGTGTAAGTAAGTGAATTTCGCGGACAACGTACATTCGATCATCGATTTTTTCTTTTTTACTGTGTTGGTATACATGTCCCGAACATACTTGTATGTTCACAGTTTCCAGAATATAACGTACTTAGTTTGTTTTTGACAGATAGAAAGGTTAGTCTTGTTTTGGTGTACTTGACGATTTTCAATTATTATAAAAAATGGAGCAAAGAATTTGCATACAATTTTGTGTAAAAAATTGAATCAATTGTTCTTAAACACTTGAAATGTTTACAAGTGAAGCAAACTCTTCTAAGATGCCAAATCGTCGAATTACCATAAGAGAGGTTGCTGAGGATGTTATGTTGGCATATCGGTTGACTTGTCTCATGGAATTTTTTGGGCATGAGACATGTGTCAGCGAAGCTTGTTAATTTAATTTTGATCAGAAAAACCGTCGCTTGAGCATTGCTCAGGAGTTCTTGAATGAATGACTTGAAGACGTCGAAACCAAAGCGCAATCGTCCCAACGGAAGCACCCAGGAGAGTCAAGACCGAAAAAGCACGCCAAGTTCGATCAAATGTCAAAGTTTTGATCACTGTTTTTTTTTTTCGATTACTGTGGCGTAGTGCATCAGGAGTTTTTACCGTCCGGAATTGCGGAATTGTGGGAAAACAATTCATGGCTTTGCATCACGATAATGCACTTGCTCATTCGACGTTGCTTGTGAGAGATTTTGACCAAAAACCATGGGATAATTATGCCTAATTCACCACCATATTCATTGAATTTGGCCCCATGCGATTGTTTCCTGTTCTCAAAGCTGAAGAGACCTATGAAAGGAAGGATATTTGCAACGATTGAGGAAATAAAAACGGCATCGCTGGAAGAGCTCAAGGCTATACCAAAAAGTGCTTCTAGGATTGGAAAAAGAGTTGGCACAAGGGATCTACTTTGAAGGGGACAACATTAATATTGATAAATAAATATATTTTTTTTTATAAGAATATAAATTCATCTTTCTTTTTGAACACACATCGTACAGGTGCCACAAGTCCATGAACCAAGGACTTCTACGATCCATGGTCCTTGGATTAAGATGATGTCTTCTGCGTTTTTGGGAAGACGCACCTTTTTTGGGTGATGGATGTATGTATTTTTTTATATGTATGTATGTATTTTATTTATTTCACTTAGTTCATCCAAAAGCTTATCTTCTTCCTCTGATTGATAAATTGGAGTCGTCGCTCCCAATTTCTGAAAAGGATATCCAAGATCTTAGGTTGTATTTGAAGTTTCACCTTTAAGGGATTCCTTATTGATCACAATCAACGCGCATCTAAAAGGGACCTTTAGTTCTTAAAGTTTCGCGACTTTCCAGTCATGAGTCGGAAGGGTCGGGTTACTAGACCTAATGATTTCCAGAATGCTTTCTTGGGAGGAGGGTTCGGCTGGAATCCAGGTGAGGGTTCTAGGCGCGACTTCGAGTTTTGCACCTAGGGGAGCAATTTCAGTATCACGGCAAGTCCCTGGCCTGCTACATTGCTGCTGCTAGGGGTGGAGAAACTGATAGAACTTTGGCTTGCCACAGTCTTATCATTCCTTGAAAATTTAGTTTTAGCCTTAAAAGGATGGTGCACCATGGTCTGCTACAGTTTCACGTCCGTTCGACAATGCAGGAGCCTTGCCGGTAGTCGGTGCGGTTACCGTTTTGCCGCCCGGTATGAAAGAAATACCAGATATCTACTAAAGACCCCACGAGTAGCGAAGAACGGATGGTCCATCTGTGTAGAGATCCGCTGTATACATATAAGTCTAGCTAATCCGGAGGTCGTCAGGTATACGGATTCCCTTTTGAGACTGAGCTACTGAGCTCAACCAGGATAATTATCGGCAAGGGTCGTATGATAGCTTACCCCAGCCGAGTGTGAAAATAAATGTTTGGGAAGGGGGGATCATCCTCTAGTTTCAGGACTCGTCTGGAAAATTTCTCAAAGTTCACTGACCTTACTCAGCCCCGACAAATTGGATGCTCAGGGTAGAGAGTAGGTACAATCAAGGAAATATTGCTGAGTTGAGCAAATACATACATATGTACATACATACATATGTACATACATATGAATCGTCTAAATGAAAATTCATAATTTAAGTTGGCCAAACTTATCTAACGAGCAATGATCTCTTAGAAAAAATATCTAAACTTCTAGACAATAAATGTGGTAAGAAAAGGTAAACATCACAGTAACATTTTGCAAATGTTGGTCATCCAAAAATTAATATTTTACTAAACCTTTTGAGATTGATATTCAAACAAGTGTTTGTATTTTACTCATTCACTTAAATGTACAAACACATTTACACAGGGTGCGTTTTATTTTTGAAACCTTTTTTGTTGGACTGTTATTTTCGATTGTCATTTGTCAGTAATAAACTTGACAGTCGTGATGATCGGTCAATACCAATTTGTCATGAAAAATATAATGCCAGAAGTTACTGAAACTTTTTATTTTAATAATTGTTCAATTTTAAATATGCGTAGAAATTATCACTTTCCTGTGCACAACGTCTATAAAAGGTTAATCAATATATTTTGACTAAGTTTTCTGTGTTGTTGCGTTGACTATGCTTCATCTCTCTCAGTATCTGCAAATTTTCAAAATTATTTAGTTCATGCTGACTAGTTGATTCGCAACGCAATTTGATAGTTAACTCCAAAGCAATCACGCAATTTTCTTCGCATATTCACTAATGCATATTGAATTGAATTATTTAAATAAAATTTAGTCATAATTTTTAGCTAACTAACAATTAAAATTGTAGCTAAACACAACCGGCGTGAAACATAAAACACCTTGTTTAAATGTACCAACGCATGCATTTTGTAGTACAAAAAAAAAAAGAATTCACACTACTTATTCATACTATAGATACACACATAGCTCACTGTTTTATCTACATGTACCTACATACATAATGTAAGTAACTGGAGATCATTGAGTAATACCATGCAATTTATTCAAACCGTTTTATTGTGTGCTTAGTTGATCTTACTATTAATATGTTAGTACGTATTTCCATGTGTATATGTTCATGTATATATGTATGTATCTAGTTTATTTTTAAAATATATCATAATAAATGAGCAAAATTAGATTTTATTTAAATTTTCAACGTTCTTATACATACATATCTCGTAAAATCGTATTACGCGTTATACAATATCAAACCGTTCGCAAATATTCTGGTAATTATTCATAAACTGTTTTTTTTTTTTTTTTTTTGTATTTTGTTAAAATTTGTTGAGAGTAAACATTTGATTGATAAGAAATGGCATACAGTTTTGGGCAACATTTTGAGACACTACGAAGCTAACAAGCAAACTTAGAATTCTGCTTATAAATAAAACTCACGGTGCGTTGCGGTTGTACTGTCATTATTTTATCTGATTAGGTGTGCTGCATTTGACAGAAGATAATATCTTCGTATTTCTTTCTTTTGTCGAAAGAAATGCATGCATACATACAGACGAGTATATTAATATATATGATATTTTAATGCACACTATCGTTTTTATTTGTGTAGTACAAAAATTACAAATCTGAATTTGTTTGCTTTGTTTAAAATAAACGTATGCACCTATACAAGGTGTTCAAGACTGATAGGTTTTGTTGTAGGAATAAATATATATGTACTCTTTCAGCTTAGTGGAAAGGGCAGAGTACGAAATCTGTTTGACTGTTTTTATTATTATTCAAGCCATCATGAATTATTAACAAAATTTAAATGACTTCACTACTTATTTACCAACACCAGGTATATGGTATTTCTTTACTGTTTGGTGTAAGTGTTGTATATTATCAAATTATTAGTGCAGGATGTATATAAAATCACCTTACAATTCGTTTGAATTCATAATATATATGTATATATATATTTTTTTGTTATTTAAAACCAGATTTTTTTTTTTAAATATTGGCCTAAATGTGAAAAGATACGTTTCTTTTGGCTGCAAAAAAACGGTATATTTGATCCGTTGTTGATAATTTGTGAGCTTCTGATAGCGCGAATTGAGCCAAACATATTTTTACCAATGTTTGTAGAACATCCTGCACACACTCTCCAGCAAACGTTGAATATATTTAAACGAGTACGAAGTACCATCTTGATCAAAAAATTCCCGGTGGCGTCACCGTGTGGCGCTCCCATTGTTCCGATTTGAGTTTTTTTTTTGTTAAGTTGGTACATCTGGTGTTGACATTCACTCTTTTAATCTTAGCGTCATAGCTTGACATTTGGAAAAGTTACGTAGCCAAGAGTACATCTATCTCTGTGTGTGTTGGCGATTTTTTATAATTTTAAATTTGCAACAACGAACTTGTAACACATGGGCTGAAAAGTCAGTGCTGTTTTATAGTAAAACACAAAATTTTTGCAAAATTCAACTTTATTTATTAATATAGTAATAGTAGCCTTCGAGGGCGATACACTAATTGAAACGATTTTTCAATCTTTCGATACCAATTTTGTAGTTCGATTTCGGTTTAGCCTCAAAATAGGCCTCTGTTTCGGCGATTACTTCTTCATCGGTCTTAAATCTCTTTCCGGCGAGCATTCTTTTGAGGTCTGAGAACAGGAAATAGTCGCTGGGGGTCAAATCTGGAGAATACGGTGGGTGGACAAGCAATTCGTAGCCGAATTTATTCAATTTTGCCATCGTTTTCATCGACTTGTGGCACGGTGCATTGTCTTGATGAAACAGCACTTTCTTTTTCTTCAAATGCGGGCGTTTTTCTGCGATTTCGTCCTTCAAACGCTCCAACAACGCAATGTAATAGTCGGTGTTGATAGTCTGCCCCTTTTGGAGACAGTCGATGAAAATTATTCCATGTGTATCCCAAAATATGGATGCCATAACCTTGCTAGCCGACTGTTGAGTTTTTGGTCGTTTTGGACGAGGTTCGTCGCCTGCTCGCCACTCAGCTGACTGCCGACTTGATTCTGGTGTGAAGTGATGGAGCCAAGTTTCATCCATTGTCACATACCGACGCAAAAATTCGGCTTTATTGCGTCGTTGTTTTTAGTCGACTGTGAGCAAACGCGGCACCCACTTTGAACAGAGCTTTCGCATGTCCAAATATTCGTGTATGTTATATCCTTAGAGCCTCAGCTATCTCGATCAATTTACGGTCATTCGTAATAATTTTGTGGACTTTTTTGATGTTTTCATCTGAAACAGCCTCTTTTGGACGTCTACTGCGTGCATCATCTTCGGTTCTTCATCTTCGAATGGTTCGTTCGATTGGTGCAGAGTCCGGGTAACACTTATCAAGCCATTTGTTTGCATCGACTACATTTTTTCCCATCAAAAAGCAATGATAAACCAACACGAAATTGCTTTGAATCCATTTTTTTTTTTTTTTTTTTTTTTTTTCACTATAACAAAAGTTGCTCCACTCACAACGCTATATCTCGAGAACTAATCGTCCGACAGCTGTCAAATTTATACACGTATCTTTTGAAGGTTGGTACTAACTGAAAATAGTATGGATTTAATTCAAGTGATGCCCTCTCTTAGAAATGGCATGGACTTTTTAGCCCGTGTATTATTAAATTTTGCGTAAAAAATGGATTTAATGGTGCGCGAACATTGGAAATGTTGGAAAAGTGTTTCGGCAACGAAAGTGGTCGTGAGTCAATCGGAGATGATGAACGCAATGGCAGACCATCGACATCGAAAACCGACGAAAACATTGATGAAGTAAAAGAAATGTTGGTCAATAACCGCAAATAAACCATCAGAGAGATAGCGGAGGACTTGAACATTTCCTATGGATCCGTCCAAGATATTTAGTTCATGATTTGTGTTTCCGTCGTGTAGGAGTAAAGTTGGTGCCAAAAGACCTCAATTTTATGCAAAAAAGAGACCATGTTGACGTCGCAAAAGAGATCATTTGCGAGGCTGAATCCGATCCCACATTCATCAAAAGGATCATTACTGGAGACGAGACGTTGGTTTATGAGTATGACACGCAATCCAGACATCAGGCAAGTGAACGGCATTCACCAAATGATGCGAGAAAAAAAAAACCACGTCGTTTTCAGTCAAAAAAGAAGGCAATGCTCACGGTTTTTATGGATTACAAAGGTATAGTGCATTATGATTTTTTTCCAGAAAGCCAGACAGTTAACAAAGTATTATTTTGGGCGTTATAAGACGTTTGAGTGAAGCAATTCGCCGAAAGAAACCAGAATTGTGGGCAGAAAACTCGTGGATTTTGCAATATAACTACGCACCGTCGCAGTGTCATCTTTATTCGTAATTTTTTGACAAAAAATGCAACAAATACCATCCAACAGCCTCCGAATTCATCTGATTTGACTCCCTGTGACTTCTTTCTGTTCAATCGAGTTAAAAAACCACCACGGGGAACGCGTTTCAGCAGCCGAGACGAAGTAAGACAAAAGTCACAAGGTTCTGAAATTCTTAAGACAATAATTCTTAAAATAATTTTTAAAATAATTAAGATGTAGCAGGACACCTACTGACAAAGCAGACTATAACAAAGCAGTAAAGGAACTTAAGAACCTACTTAAAGAACATAACGATAAAGGCATTGGTAAGTTCTTATCCAATCTAACCGCAAACCAAACAACAAACTATTTGTTTTGGAAACTCAACAAGTAGCTCAAAAAAGGAATTGCCCATCAAAAACCTCTACTGAATTCGGATGGAACTTGGTCTAGAACAAACGCTAATAAAGCAAACACCCTTGCAGACTATTTTAAATCAATATTTACTAACGCATACGCAAACAAAAGGTTTCACCCCCAGATATACATATAACCACGGTCAAGGAAATAAGGAAAATAAGTAAAAAGGAAATAAAACAACACATAAAGAACAAAAAAAAAAAAAATCGTGAATTAGACGCAGGTGACCTCGAAGGCAGCGTTCTGGGACTTATACTGTACCACTTTTGCACAGCGGACATCCCATATTCCTTAACATAAGACTTGATGCTAGGAACATTTGCAGAGGACACAGTGATTCTTTCATCACTGCTACTAACCAAGTTAAATAGCATATACTATACAGGGTGAGTTTTTTAAATTGAGACATCCAAATTACTCGAAAAATACGCGATGGTGACCACGAGTTTGACCTTGAGCCCCATTTTCAAGGTTAAACGACGGTCACTTTTGATTTTTCAATGGGAACCCCTATTTTTTGACATATTCGTAATCTGCGTGAAAAGTTACAATTCTTTTACATGAAACACTTTTTTTAAAAATGCGCCCATCAGAGGACGCCATAAAACTTAAGACATCAAAATTACTCGAAAAGTACGCAATATCGCAAAAAAAGTTTCAGACAAAAGTCACAAAGTTCGGAAGGGGACATAAGATGGTGACCACGAGTTTGACCTTGAGACCCATTTCAAGGTCAAATGAAGGTCACTTTTGATTTTTCAAATGATAATTCCTGATTTTCATTGCTCGGTCGTATTTCTCTAAGGTCTTATTTATTCAGTGCTAGATACCACTGCACTGGCACACCTATATAATTAATCGGTTTCCAAAGTTGTTAGGGTGTTAGAAGATCGGGTATTGCCTCGAGTGAAGTTAAAACTCAAAGAAATTTCAGATAGAGACAAATTGTCCTAAACTTATCTGAAAATGTATGATGTGCACTCTGCCCTTTTTTTCTACTTGAACGGAACTGTACTTGATTTAGAAGTTCGATATTTGTTTTGAGGAACTGATTATTATTAGTAACGTTTTTCAAATTAATAATGCAGGCTATTTAAATTCAAGAGAAAATTGAAATGATATTAATTCATGGAGAAAGTGTTAGTAACATTGATGGTGCTGTTGCTCTTTACACCAAACGTTTCCCAGACCAGATACGATCGCGCGCTTCCTTTTATCGGGTTATCCAACAATTCACTGGTGAAGGAAGTGTGCAACCAAAGAAAAAGAATCGGTCAGAAAGGGTGGCTGTTGAGGAAAATGAAATAGCAGTGTTAGCTGCCGTTGCACACGATCCTCACATCAGCACTCGCCAAATAAGTCGTGAATCAGGAATTTCTCAAACGACTGTCTGTAAGATATTACATCGGCATAAATACCATCCTTATTATGTTTCAATGCATCAAGAACTTTCTAGTGAGGATTTTCGCAACCGGGTTTCCTTTTGTCAATGGGCACTTCACCAAATTGAACGAGACCCCTTTTTCTTCGCCAAGGTGTTATTCTTTGATGAGTCGACTTTCACCAATCACGGTACGATCAATCGACATAATATGCATTACTGGGCTACCAGCACCCTTGGAATGTTAATATTTGGGCGGGAATTATTGGGGATAAATTAATAGGTCCATATTTTATTGAAGGCAACTTGAATGGCGAAAAGTATGCAAACTTCTTGCGGGACCATCTTCCAGTATTACTAGAAGAACTGCCTTTGGAGTTGCGACAAACAATGTGGTCTCAACATGATGGTTGTCCAGCCCATTATACCCAAATAGCCCGTGGCGTATTAAACAATGTTTACCATCAACGATGGATAGGACGAGGGGATCCGAGGCAATGGCCTGTTAGATCACCTGATCTTACGTCACTTGATTTCTTCTTGTGGGGCTACTTAAAAGGTGAGGTTTACAGAAAAAAGCCAACAACACGTGAGGACATGAAAAGACGAATAACTGAAGCTTGCCGAAAGATTACGCCAGAAATACTTCTCAGTTCTGTTGGTTCATTTAGAGCGCGGGTAGACAAGTGTATTGAAGTGAATGGTCACATTTTCGAGCATTTGTTGAAATAGTCTCGGGAATTAAACGTCGAAATGGGAAGAATTCAATGATTCAAAGGTGGGAGGCAAGGGGATCCACTCTAATTAATCACCCCGAAGGAAACAAAGTACTGCTATCCACGTCGTTGTTTCTGGGCTATGCTAAACGCAGTATTTAAAAACAAATGACAAGCCTATAAGCAATACGACTGAGCAATGAAAATCAGGAATTATCATTTGAAAAATCAAATGTGACCTTCGTTTGACCTTGAAATGGGTCTCAAGGTCAAACTCGTGGTCACCATCTTATGTTCCCTTCAGAACCTTGTGACTTTTGTCTGCAACATTTTCCGCGATATTTCGTACTTTTCGAGTAATTTGGATGTCTTAAGTTAAAAAACTCATCCTGTATAAGATGTTTAGATATGCCACTTTTACCAAAAAATTATCAATACCGAGTTGCTCCTCCTTTGGCGATTATAACCGCTTTTATTCTAGAAAGTATCGATTTTACTAGAAGTTCAGTAATATCCCTTGATGTATGTATTCCATACATGTTCCGGAATGTTCATTTAGCTTTTTTTTACTCTCTGGTTTATGTTCAGTCACCTTACGTTTCATTACATGCCAGAAGTGTTCTATTGGGTTTAAATCGGGCGAATTAGCTGGCCAGTCTAATTCCGAGGTCATCAAACGTTGTCTTGAGCTGAAAATTATTGAAAGACTCTAGTTACTTGTCTGTTTATTATTTATAAAGTAGACATCTAGAAGTTGATTTATAACACTTTACTTACGGATTTGGCGCGGTGTCAATGTGCAGAATCATCTTGAAAAATGCATAAAAAGAAAACATCCCCAAACCATCTGGCTTTGAGGAAACTTCATTGTTTTGACTATGCACTCGTCCTTGAACCTTTCACCTGCTGACCGTCGTACGTATGGCAAATTGTCGGCACACCACAAATTAAATTTACTTTAATCGGACCATATAACACATCGCCAACTATCCTGCGTCCAATCTTCGCCCACCTCAAGCGAGCTTTTTTAATTTTTGTGGTTAGGAGAGGTTTTTTCGCTGGTCGTCTTTCATATAAATCTATCTCCCGTAGCCGTCGGCGTACATTAACTTGATGAAATTCAATCAGCTCTGCTCTTTAACGGACAGCACTTTTAAAGCAATCTTTCATGCTAATTCGTTGTAATACATTGTCCGTCTTCTGGGTTGTTTTACGTTTTCGTCCCGAGCCTTTTTTCCTTTCCAGTGGATCCAAATTTTCTTTTTTCTTTATCAGTCGTACGATAGTTAAATGACATTTACCAGACATTTCACTTTTTTTTACTTGTCATCGTCACAACTCAATTCAAACTGTTTTTTTTTTGCACTGAATACGAGGCCGAACTCCGATATGGGGAATACCCTTCATTAGTATGGGGAAAACCCTTGCGATCTGATGTAATTAGGTATTTTTTAAATCACCTCTCTGACTCAGTGTATTGTTTGCAATGTAGGATAAAAAGTGTAAAAATTCCACTAATCACTAATCCGTTACTCAAACTGAGTTAACAGTAACTAGCATTTCAGTTTCGTAAATCCTGTTTATTTGTAAAATATTTCTTCAACAAAAATAAGAACACATTAACAAAAGTTGTTCATGAAAGTTAATGAAACATAAATTATCTTTTTTTTTTTTTTGATGAAAATGCAACTTTATTGTGAAAAAATGGTTACAAATGAATTATTCAAAGTATTGCCAATTGCAACTTTTTCCCATCTTTCTGGCAGAACTAGAATACCGTTATGGTAAAAGTGTTTATCTTTTGAGGCTATCCTTTAATTAACCCATTTTTTGATGTCTTCAAATGAACGGAACTGCCGATCAGCCAGACCATCGAACGAAACAAGTAATAATCGAACTACGCAATATCTGGGGAATATGGCGGGTGGAGTAGAACTTCCCAATTGAGCGTTTCCAGGCAGGTTTTAACGGCTTGGCGACGTGAGGCCGAACGTTGACTCGTCTCGTCTCAAGTAATGATCCTTTTGATGAATGTGAGATCGGATTCAATCTCGCATATCATGTCTTTTGCGACGTCAACACGTTCCCTATTTTGCATGAAATTGAGGTCTTTTGGCACCAACTTTGCTGCTACACGACGGAAACCCAAATCATTAACCAAAATATTTTGGATGGATCCATAGGCAATGTTCAAGTCCTCCGCTATCTCTCTGATGGTTAATTTGCGGTTATTGACCAACATTTCTTTTACTTCACCAATATTTTCGTCGGTTTTCGATGTCGATGGTCTGCCACTGCGTTCATCATCTTCTATTGACTCACGACCACTTTCGTTGAAGGAACACTTTTCCAAAATTTCCAGCGTTCGCGCACCATTAAATCCGTTTTTTACGCAAAATTTAATATGAGTTCGTTGTTGCAAATTTAAATCCATTTCTTAAATTATAAAAAAATCGCCAACACACACAGAGATAGATGTACTCTTGGCTACGTAACTTTTGCAAATGTCAAGCTATGACGCTAAGATTTAGAGGGAATGTCAACAACAGATGTACCAACTTAAACAAAGAACAACAAAACAGAGAACTCAAATCGGAACAATGGGAGCGCCACACGGTGGTTATTCTGATCATGGCCATCATGGTTATTATGATCATATGTCTAAGCTTAGTTCATGACGTTTTGGATATGTCAAAACCTATATATGCTGGTGCCTGACATAGTTGCGATAACTTTGTTGCGCACCTAATATGATAAATTACCCAAAATATTATTACTTTATTAAGTCAAATTTACGAGTACGGACAAACTAGTTAGAGCTAGCCAAAATTGGCCAAGTTTTATTCTTTCATTTTTGCACAGATTTTTGACATATCTTTTGGGGCATATGAAAAGTCTCCGCAGTTTTTTGCCACTAGATGATGTTGGTGTCCATTTATCTGGAAACACTAATCTGATTGTGGCAAAGGAACACGTGTTTGAAAGGTGACATGTCAGGCTACATTTTTGTGAAGACAGCTGTGTAATTCGTTGTTCGTGTTAAAAGTTTAAACACGTTAACGTTGATTTAAACGTTTAAGTTGATTTAAATATGAGTGAAATATCTGAAGAATTACGCTATGTGATGCTTTTCTACTATAAAAAAGGGAAAAAAGCTGCAAAAATTCGCTGAAAAAGTCGATGGAAGCTATCTGAAGATAATGGAGGCACTAAACGTCAACTATATAAGAGTTTGGAATCATCTAAAACGAGCGACTAAACAAAGAAGCTCGATGTTTGGGTGCCACATGAATTAACGCAAAGAAATTTAATTGACCGAATAACCATCAGTTAAACGCTGCTAAAACGTAACGAAATGCAACCGTTTTTGAAGCGATACTTTACGGGCGGTGAAAAATGGTTTAAATACGATAATATCCCATGCAACATTTCCTAAAGTTGGAATGTTAACATTCATTATGTTCTATGTCGATAATCGGTTGAATATACTAGGTGGAGTGAAAAGTAACCTCCTTGACCGCCAGAATGCGCTGCTACTGCAAAAAAGGTTATGGTGCCTTGAAGTCCGTTCATATATAGGCAGACATGCCAAATTTCAGTGCAATACTGTCTTTAGTTTTGTTTTGACAGCTGATTGTTGTTGACGTGTTTGACATCATGTTGAGTATGGACAAAAACTATTTTCGTTTTCTCATAAAACCTTATTTTTTTAGAGGCAAAACGGCGAAGGAAACAAGAAAAGTTGGATTAATATTGTGGGGCTAATGCTCCGTCAGATTACACCGTCAAATATTGGTTTCGAGAGTTTTGTGGTAGCCGCAACTCCACTACCGATCAAGTCCGCAGCGGCAGGCCCTCCGATGCGGTTACAGAGGACAATGTCAAAAAAATTCCTGAAATGGTGTTGGCTGACCGAAAAGTGAAGGTGCGCGAGCTAGCAGTTACCACAAAGATTAGTGCTAAGTTCACACGCCATATTTTGGGCAATATTCTGCATATAAAAAAGTTATCCTACCGCTGGGTGCCACGCATACTCGCTCCTGACCAAAAACACGAACGCGAGAGCATTTCGAAAGAGAGTTTGGACTTGCTGATGCGGAATCGGGCAGACTTTTGGCGTCGATTGGTAACTGTTGAACACCAGAAAACAGAATGAGTGCCCGGTAATGGACTAAAGCCGGCACGAGTGCTCCGAAGCGGCCTTGGGATGCTCGATGGGTCAGAAAGGTTATGGCGTCGGTTTTCTGGGATTGTCATGGCATACTCTTCGTGGACTACCTCGAAAAAGGAAAAACCATCAACAGCGAGTAGTACTGTGTATTATTGGAGCGATTGAAGGCCGAAATCGCTGCATAACGGCCTCACATGAAGCGAAAAAAAATTTTGTTTTTGCATGACAATGCATCGGCGCACAATAGCATCGCAACCATGTCTAAAATCAATGACTTACGGCTCCAATTGCTGTCGCATCAACCGTATTCGCCCGATTTGGCTCCCTTGGACTATTATCTCTTTCCAAACCTCAAAAGATGGCTCATCAATAAAAAATTCAGCTCACGCGAGGAAATCATCGACGCCACGGAGGAGTATTTTGCAGACCTTCCGGAAAATTACTTTTCGGACGGGATCAAGCAGTTGAAAAAAAGGGGAATTTGTTGAATAAAATAAAAAAAAAAAACATTTGAAAGCAATTTTTTTTTTTTTTTTTTTCATTCTCAAGGAGGTTACTTTTCACCCCACCTAGTAGCTTACCATTGTAAAGTGTGTTTTAGGATTTAAGATTTAAGTCATTTTATGAATGAGCCGTTCAAGATAGTGCGATTTGACGGCATTGAAATATTTGCTGTAGGAATTCGGTATGGTATGAAAAAATCTTTGGAATGAATTTAATAAATCTTCATCAACTTATTTTCTTTGTCTTTTATTCCGAATTTGTTTAAGAAAAAATTCTTAAGCTCTTAGAGAAAATATACACACTTATTTCAGAGTATTTTTTTTAGTAATAATAAAAAATATTTATATTTGGGATTAATTTATTGAACTTTATTCCTGGAAAACGGTTAGCCCTAGGTAAAAACTTTGTGTGGTGAATTTGTAGGTAACATTATGACACACCAAAATATTGTAAATAAAAATAAAAATATATTGTATATAAACACACTTTTCCGAGATAAATGCAATTTACCCAAAAATTTATTAAAAAAAAAAAAAAGAAAAAAAAAATCTTGTGTTTGAGACTAATACCTCGAAAATGAAAGCATGAATGATGACAGCGCTTAAATATGAATTAGTCATTAATAATTGATTTTCAAACGCGCCCAGCTTGCTTTAGGTTTAATACACTAGACGTTATAACTAAATAATTGTTTGTAACTACTTTCATAACACGAACCAATGTAACAAAACCCAAAATATCTATATCCACCCTGTATATCTAGAGTATAAAGTATCGAGATTATATGTACGAACTAATTTATTTGGATCCCTTTGTTTGTAGTTGCTATTCGATATTGCATTGTTGCATTGATATAAATTAAGAAACTTACAACGGATTCAAATTCTCCATACCTGTATATAACGAAAAAACGATTACCTTATTTTATTTGGTGAAACACAAGCGCAATTTAAGCATAACAAGCATTACTAATTACCTGTACGTAGGAAATATTGTATTATAATCATGGTCGTACATATCTACGAGTATTTGCATTATATCTAGAAAATCGGAACGAGAACATTCAAAAGTTCAATCTATCCACTTTGCATTGGTTGTTCCAATACATTAAATATATTTAATTGAAGAACGTAAAACGTATGACATTACTGTGACAAACGCACATTTTTTTTGACATACATTTTATATTGCAAATGCAACAATAATGTTTTACTCCAAGTTCGCATTGCAGACATTTTTTTTATTGCACAAATATTAATGTGTGCATGTGCACCATGTACTGGTTCTTTACATAAAAATAATTATGATCACCAATTCCCAGTATGACTTTAAATTTATTTTTATATACTGTTTTTGTTTGTCTAGTAGAAGTGAGAGAACAGTAAAGACTGGAAAACAATGTCATGAAGACAGTTAACGACTAAAAAGTAGTTATACCAGAATTAACTTCTGCTTTTCTTATTTTCTTTCGTACCTGAAGAAGTTGCGGATTGCTGACATATTGGGTTTTCCACTTATTTCAGTTCCACTATAACTGTAAAAAAATGCAGGTTTGCTGGTATAAACGCGTTTGTCTGTTGAGTCTGTAGTATTGCTACTTGTTGTTGCTGTTGATCACGATACGACAGTAAGAAATAAGCACAAATACATAATACAAATACATAAAACATTATAAGCGGCATCTTTGGCCAGCTGATTTCCTGTATTTTTACCATACGATGAAAAGAAACCTAATACATTCATATTCATCCGTAAGCACTCTTTGCAGGGTGATGCTTTTATTAGAACCATCTGGGTAAAACATACGTTACCTATGGAGACAAGTAGACGGGTACTTGCTCTTATAAGAAATGATAAATCAACTGTTAGTAGATAGATGGAAAACTTTTCAAATTTGCTCTCTTCCAAATCTTCTTACAACTGATTCTTTTCAATGCGCGAGTTTCATATTCATAAATGCGTTTTACTTAATTTAACAATGTCCGTCTACGGCCGCTAATGATGCGTAATTTACTTTATTATAATTATTGATTTTTATGTATGTATGTACATAGGCATATATATATTTATATATGTATATAAGTGTAGATATTCCAGTTTATGCCTAAATAAGGAAAAAGTGGTTTTTATGGAGCTATATCTACCGGATAAATAAGAATCCGAAACCACTTCTTATTAATTTTATTCAGGTCTTGAAGTGCAATTAAAACACTAATTTTAAATAGGAAAGTAAAAAACATTTTATTCAAAGAATTGGCCATTGCTAGCTACGCATTTTTTCCATCTTTGAGGCAGTTTATGGATTCCACACTAATAAAATTATTCGTCTTTTGAAGCAAATCGCAAAGTCATCCAATTTTCGACTTCCTCGTAGGATTCGAAATGCTCCTCAGCTGCGTTTCCCATCGATGAAAACAAATGGTAGTCGAAGGGAGCCAGGAGTCTGGTGAATACGGCGGGTGCGGTAGCAGCTCCCAGCCAAGTGCTTTGGTTGTATCCTGAACCAGTTTTGCTTTGTGTGCAGGTGCATTGTCATGGAGCATAATTACCTTGCTGTGTCTTCTGGCCCATTCTGGTCGTTTTTCGATCAAAGCATGGTTCAAATTGATCATTTGTTGTCGTTAGCGATCTGTATTAACGGTTTCACCAGGTTTTAGGAGCTCGTGGTACACCACACCTTTCTGGTCCCACCAGACACACAGCATTGTCTTCTTGCCGAATCGATCTCGTTTTGCAGTAGAAGCTGCATGATTAACCCATGATTTTATCCGTTTAGTTATTTAAAAAGCATTTATTTATTTTTTAACACAGTTTTTTAAAATAGTTAAAATATATTTCATGTCAATACATGCATTTCCACATAGAATACAGTGGAGGAAAAAATAATAGGTGTCAACGGAAAGTAAATAAAAATTAAATGTTAACACAATTTTATTTTAATTTTTTGTACACTTGTAATTCAGATTTATAATTCCACTGCCAATGCTATTATTTAACAATAATTATATAAAAAACATAAAAAATTAATGTTTTTAATATTAAAATTTATTTACAAATAAATAATAATTGAAAACAATATTTATGTATGTACCTTGCTACTTCCTTTTAATAATTATTTCTCCTTATGGATTTCAGACATTTACTGCATGGTGTAACAGTCATTTGCGCAAGGCCGGCACTGCCATTGACAACATTGACGAAGATTTTCGAAATGGGTTGAAGTTAATGCTTCTCTTAGAAGTTATCTCTGGTGAAACTCTTCCCAGACCAGATCGTGGCAAAATGCGTTTCCACAAGATTGCCAACGTAAATAAGGCTCTGGATTTCATCGCATCGAAAGGCGTTCGTTTAGTGTCAATTGGCGCTGAAGAAATCGTTGATGGAAACCTGAAAATGACTTTGGGTATGATTTGGACAATCATCTTACGCTTCGCCATTCAAGATATTTCAGTTGAAGAGATGACCGCCAAAGAAGGCTTGTTGCTGTGGTGTCAACGCAAAACCGCACCATATAAGAATGTCAACGTTCAGAACTTCCATTTATCGTTCAAGGTAATTATTATAAATCAGTGCAAAATAATGATTTGTTGTATTTATAAACATCGATTTTAGGACGGTCTAGCTTTTTGCGCATTGATTCATCGTCACAGACCAGACTTGATTGATTATGCTAAACTTTCCAAGGATAATCCACTTGAAAACCTTAATACTGCTTTCGATGTTGCTGAAAAGTATCTAGACATACCAAGAATGTTAGATCCAGATGGTGAGTTATTAGTATAAGTATGCTTAGATAATAAATTTCTCTCAAAACCATTATTTGTGTTTTAAGCATTTTTATATCATATCAATTTTAAATAAGATGTTATCTATTTAGCAAATAATAGATGAATGGATATAATTGCATAAACTGTATTGATATATGTACATCCTCAAAACAAGACAGCATTATTGTTGTCCTAATATTTAAGCTAAACTTATCTTGATAAGATATATAATATATAAAAAAAATGTCAGGATATTTCAAAATATTTAATAACAAACTGTAAAATGTAGATTTAATCAACACGCCAAAGCCGGATGAACGTGCTATCATGACATATGTATCCTGCTACTACCATGCCTTCCAGGGAGCTCAACAGGTTGGAAATATGACGCATGTACCCGAACCCACACGAGCATACACCTACAATATCCCGAATAATTACAATGTGACTAAACTTGACAAGATACACAATTATACAAATTTATATTATTTTCGCAGCTTACAGTTTTGTTTTTAGGTGTACTCCTTTTTTATATTGACGCCTTTTTATTAACTATCAAATGCTAATAACAAATAAATAATCATAACAAAATCTGATCTAGCATAGCATAAAAATGGTGCTCTAAAAAATAAAATAAAAACACGGTAATATATCTGTTACCTCTCAGTTTATGCTAAAAACTTCCTGATTACGAAAATTATTGTATTCAACCCAAATTATTTTCGATGTAGCACCACACTTTATTTCTTTAAAAAAAAATCGATTGAGTCGTTTATATTTGAGAAAAAAACTTCTAAAACACCACTTTACGGACACCTTAAAACGTTAAGCTATGCCGCGTGAATACATTAACTTAATTAGGAAGTAAAAAAAAAATAACTAGGATTTCAGATTCGAGCTTTTTTAGATCCTAAATACATTAAACTTGAATTGTGCTGTTCCTTGTAAGCTTTTGTTCTTTTGGTTTGAAATAGTTCGTTTTAATCCACAAGCGGTGCAATGTAATTATAGATACGTGGAATATATAGATAGCACTATACACTACCGTTCACAGCTTAAGGAAACCAGCTTGTATATAGTCATATAGTTATATGAAAACTATTTGTTTTCTTTTGGATTAAATTACGGAAATTTATTTTAAATAGAAAATTTAATGAAATTAGGAAACGCAAATGAACAAAACAAATTATTAAATTGACTTTAACTTCGTCGGGGCCCCTTCCTTAAGTTTTTATAACAGTTTTAAGGAATTTGTTTTATGTTTTGTCTAGAATGCTATTTCTGTGGCAAACCTTTCCGTCCAAAAAACCAATTTCAAATATATGGGCGACTGTGGTAGCCGACCCATGTTGATTAAACTCCTTTCTTCCTTCTACTGCAGGAATCTTTGAAGTGGGTAATTAAAAGACGAACATTTCTCCATTTAACTGAAAGCACTTAGAAAGCATTCTCATATATGTAGAATGGTTCTATGGGCCTGTTTGTTCAAAATGCCTTCGATACAAACATAAATAAAAAATCCCTTTACTAATCAGAGTTGAATTCTTAGAGTACCATTTACATTTTTTTATAAATTTTACTGATAAATTGGAAAAAAATATCTTAGGTTTAAAGTAGTTAATACGGAAACAAAGCAAAATATTCAACAAAACTATATTTCTACAAAATCGACAGCAATATTAAACAGAACCAGATCCTAACAAATAATGTTGTGTGAAACTAAAAATGCATGGTTCATTCAATATTACGTGCGATTTTGTTTGGCTACCATTGTGTTTTACCTGTTACTACTCTTAAAATGCCGGAGCATTTGTTAAGTTTGTTTTAAAATTGGATAGACAGAGAGAGAGAGAGAGAGGGAGAGAGAGAGCAGGAAAGAAGGAAAGAAAAAAAGATGTTTGGGCTTAGTGGTTATATAATAGGGGGACTAAATTTAATAGGGAGACTAATTTAATAAGGAGACTAAATTTAATAGGGCGTAATTATTGGTGTAAATTGACTTGTTGTTGTACTTTAGGCAACCATTCATCTTACGAGATTTTAGTTGCACAGCTAGTAATGAACCCACATCTGTCCGGTTGGGAAGCCAATACTCTACTACTTGAGCCACGGCCACCCTATTTGTCAGTTCATATTTGACAGTCGCGAAGAGTTTTTATGCAGTATTAACGTATTGTTAATAAACAAATCACCTCCCAAGTTTACCAAGTTAACCTTTGAGTGTGTAACGAATAATTTTAAAAATCTCGGTGCACTGCAGAGTCTCTCGCCTAGGTAGCCAACGAACGTTAGAGAATATTGACGTCTGGACACTTTTCATCGACGTCGTACGCAGATATTGGAAAATCAAACAATTTAATAATTATATAAAAGAAAAGGTTTTAATTCCTTCAACACTATGCTGCGGCGTCAGATTATTATCATCAAATACGAGTATAAAATAACAAATTTTAGCCAAACAAAATCGACCCGAAATATATCTACCATAAAACGCACAGCACAATACTATGCGTATTATCTTTGACATGTATGCTTTTTTTATTGGACTAATTGTTTTAAGTGTGTGCTAAGTTATGTATAATGAATAATATTTACAAAGTTGAATTTTTTTTTTTTTTGTAATAGAAACGCATGACTACTGATATTCATCATATCAAAATATATTAAGTTATGCTCAAATAATATTAATATTTTTTATTGATGTTTTTGCTTGCTAAATGACTAACAACTCAATATTGTTTCTTTTTTGTTTGCTTTTATTTTACTGCCGCCATCTAACAGACTTGCAAAACACTGCGATGCCAGATGAAAGGGCCGTCATGACATATGTTTCCTCGTATTATCACTGCTTTAGTGGCGCCCAAAAGGTCTGTTCAATTTAACATATTTATACATACATACATAGATTCTTTTTTCTCAATTAAGGATGTCCATTTTTTTCAGTCCAAAAATAAAATAAGAAAAAATATATTCTTATATTCCTAATAACACATACATATGTTTTCACATTAAGGAATTGCAGTATCTTCATGAAATTTGAAGATTATTTTCCTTTTTTACTGTAGGATAAAGTACACTAATTAAAAAAAAAATTGGCATTAGGTACCGTTATCTTAGCCATTGTATGTCACAGTAAAAGTAAAAGTTGACTAAACTGATCATGCACATAATTAGAAACGCTGACATTTTTGAAAGAAATTTTTTTTAATATTTATTAAAATAATATAATTCGATTACAGCTTGTAATCTGTGGAGCATAGACCTCACAAGCGTTTGGCAAACGCTCTGTGGAGTGTTCTCCCAGGTAGCCTTTGTTTCTTCAACAAGAGTGTTGAAGTTTTCGCAAGTTGTCTTTAAAGGTGTTGCCATAAATTATCAATTAGATTAAGATCACGACTACACAAAGGCCAGTGCAAAACCATCAACATTTTGTCTTGCAGCCAATTTTTCGTATATGCTGTCGTGTGCTTTGGATCATTGTCCTGCTGAAATATCTAAGTGATGGGAAGATGGTCAACAGCGTATCGCAGCATTGTATTCTGCAATTTGACCATAACTTGTTTCTTGCTCGTATAAATTGAAAATAGTCTTGACGTTGCAGGATGATTTTCCTCCCATGGCCTATTGCCGTATCTGTTAATTATTTTACATTATGTTAAATAAAAAATATTCTAAATCTAAAATACCAGTTGATTTCCCGTTTCTTATTGAAATTATCGCAAGAACACAAATTATGCACGCGTTTCTAATTACTATACAGCACGTGACTGTATGTACTTTCCTTTTTTTTACATGAAATATGATTATGAAATATGTATTAATAAAACGAAATTTATCTACTATTCTCTTCAGTACTCTAATGTAAATTGTATTAAAGAGGGTACGAATAGAACGGAGTACTAACACTATTCTTTTTCTTGTTAAAAATAAACCTAGGTATTTTCGTACTTTCTAGTCGAAATTCCATTCTTAAAGGAAGGAAGCAGTTTTACTTCTTATTCTATATTTCAAAATACCTATTACTAACATTGTGGTTGTTAATGCAAAAGATTGTGGTACTAAAAACAAGATAAATAATACTTGTTTCCGATATGATCATTAAAGAATTAATATGGTTTTTATCTTTCATAATTCCATATAAACATTTTTTTTGAAAAGTAAAACAAAAAGTTTTATTTTTTATTTTCATAACCAATGCCGATAATTTAGGGTATAAATCAATTTAACAGCTAAATTTAGTGATCATTAAAGAATTAATACGGTTTTTATCTTTCATAATTCCATATAAACATTTTTTTTGAAAAGTAAAACAAAAAGTTTTATTTTTTATTTTCATAACCAATGCCGATAATTTAGGGTATAAATCAATTTAACAGCTAAATTTAGTGAGAATAAGTCTGTCACAATATGAATTATTGTTTTACTTTACCTCGGAAATCGGCAGATTTTCAAACTTTTTCATTAAATTATGCTACCGCCTCCGCTCAAAAGTGTAAATCTGTTACCAATTCTTACTTGATAACCGTTATAAAACCGTAAAACATTGAACATTTTGACTTACTCGGTAGGCGAAAAGGATTGTGCTAAATAAAGTTTTATTTAAAAAAGTTAGCATTTTTATTAGGTGTTTTAACGGTTTTACGAAAAATCGTGCAAATTATGTGACTTCATTATGACTTCATTACTAAATTGTACTGATGCTGATATAACAAATTGTATTTGATAAACGTATTTTAGTGATATACAGTAATGTCTCACTGATCCGAATTGATTATTGCAAGGGGTAGTTCGGATTACCGAATTTGGATTGGGGAATACATAGCATTTAACAGTAAAAAAAATCTTTATTTAAAGAAACCAAATTCTATTTATTCTTCGTTTCAATAAAAAAAAATTATAAACATATAGTTTTACAAAAAAAAAAAAAAAAAAAATATCACAATTTTTTTTTGCAAAACCATTAGTAGGAGTTTGTTTTTTCTTTTGTGTTTTAAATGCAATTAAAACCTTTTCATTCAGTTTCTGCAAAGCCAATATATCAGAAGCGCAGGCAACGTTCTGAAGCGCCCATTCTATAGAAACAGATAAAGCCTTCATCGCGTCTTCATGTTTAATGTTGTCTTCATCTTTATGTACTGTATCTTCATCTTCACTCTCTGCTTGCCTGTTATGCTGAATGTTGTTTTCGTCCAGCCAGTCGTTAACTTCATTTAGACTAAGGTCAATCTCTGATAGAGTCTTGATAGTTTGATTAAAATTTGCGATTTCAGAACAAGAGGGAGTTGTCTTCAATTTCCCACCCATCTGATTCATTAAAGGATATCAATGTTTTCCAGTAGCTCTTCATCATTTCTTCTAACAATCCCTCCCAAGCACTAGCCAAGAAAAAAACAGCGTGCTTTAGAGTATTTCTTTTCAAAACGGTGCTTATTTCGTCATCTTGGCTCATCACATGAGATAATAAACTCTTTTTATAATTAAGCTTTGTTATTCTAATGATGTTCTGATCCATGGGTTTTTTTTTATTTTATTTTATTTTATAATCCTGCGCGCGCACCAAGGGGATATGAATACCCTTTTACTGGCTTTTCTCCAGGGCGCGGGCGGGTGATGTAGCAGTTTGAAACTCAGGTGTATTAGGTTTCGATATTTTTCCCAGAGGTGGGATGTCAAACTAGAGCCAGTGCATCGTCAACCAGCGGGTTTTAGTACGTGCTAGTTGTTAGTTCGCTACATTTAGCCCAGCCAGCAACCACTCAAACTTCAGTGTTATGCCTTCATGTCAGAGTTGACGCTGACGGGATTTTCATATAACTACATACAAATTCTATGAAAAGATTTTTTCAGAGAATTGCCTCGCACGGGATTCGAACCCGCGATCCTCTGCTTGAGGAGTCTATGCATATACCACTACACCACGGCCACCCCAGTGACATGCAATTTGGTGGTAAGAATAAAGTTGTGATTATGCCATTATCACTTCTTAGCTCATTTGCTCGTTAATGGGACGGCGCATTATCTAGCAGTAGCAATGCTTTTTCGGACAATCCGAAAAACCACTGCCGATGTCATCCAAGCATTTCTAGTAGATTCATATTCCACAGGCAAATCCGATGAACCAATTGACCTTGGCTTCTTAGATTTACCTATCACCAAAAGTTTAAGCTGATGGGTTCCGTTTGAATTGGTACAGGCCAGGTAAGTCAAACGCTCTTTACTTGTTTTTCGCCCAGGAACTGTTTTTTCGTTAGAGCTTACCAGGGTTTTATTGGGTAAAAGCTTCCAATATATACCAATCTCTTTAATTTTTAGGGAAAAGCTGTCCCGAAATTGTGTTGCTACTTCTGGATTTGCAGAAAGTTTTTCTCCGCAAATTTTTAAATTTCGAATGCCAAACCGTTTTCTAAATTTTGCAATCCATTCGCGACTTGCATTAAAAACACGTTCAGAACTGTTTATGTCTTTAAAGAATTGTTTGGACTTCATTACTAATAAGTCTTAAGAAACTAGAGCGTTTGTTCCTCTTTGCTTCAAAAACCATTTGTGCAACTTCGCCTCCATTTCTGAAAATTGCGCTTTATATCAGATATTGTAGCAGCAACAACACCATAATCTCGAGCTAATATTTTTCTAGAAACACCGTTTTCTATTTACTTAAAGATCTCGCATCATTCTTTTAAAGTAAGTGTCTTATGCTTCCTTTTATTAGCCAATTTCTCCACACGAACACGTATTTTACCAAGAAGAAAAGATAGATACTAATGCACACATGACCACGTTCAGATGTATTTTGCGTTTCCAGGTGGTGATCTTATATGCAGGAGTAATGTGACGAAATAACTGTAAAAGCCATCTGCATTCTTAGGTAATTTTTGTTGAATTCGGATACAATACAAAAATACAACACAATACAATACAATACAATACAAAAATTAAGAAGGTTTGACTGTAGAATACATAATGGGAATAAAAGGGTGATTCGGATTTACGCGATATTTGGATTAAAGGTAATTCGGATTAGCTAGACATTACTGTATGTAATTAGCTATAACGAGATATATCGAGACATCATTTATGCATTAGAAAATATCAAGTGCGTAAGCAAATACAGTGCATATATTTTATTTTTACTTCTTCGTTCGAATGATCATTCGAACATACCAATTCCTTGATTATTTTTTAAATCATTCCGTTAGAATATTAATCGTTCATTAAATTTTTTATTTCACATTCACTTCTTTGTTTTTGATTTTGATAAATCTTTACAAATTCTACACATTATGTTGTTATAAAATTAGTTTTTGTTTAATGATCCGCTTCCTCCCATTCCTTTTTTTAAGATATGTTATGATTTCCCTATCTAGTTACAAATCAGTCCCTGTTTTAGACCACGAAATCATTCGCAGCGTAATTATTTCTTGATTCGACACATTTATTGTTTAAGAAACATTCAAGAATGGACATTCAAACATTTAATATTGTATACATAAAACAGTAACAAGTGTTTAACTAGTTTTATTTATTTATTTATTTATTTTTTTTTTTTTTTTGTGGATAACTTTATTGTTGTTTCAGTTTAATTTAATTTTTTTTAACGCTCAAAATGACAGCGAAGTTTTAGCTTTGGTTTTCTTAATGTTTGGCTTGGTGATGAATATCTTTAAACATGTTATTTTTTAATAGGCGGAAACCGCTGCCAATCGTATTTGTAAAGTTCTTAAGGTCAATCAGGAAAACGAACGTCTTATGGAAGAATATGAGCGTCTGGCTAGCGATGTGAGTTAAAATAAAAATTCATTCCTACATATGTATCTAAAATAAAATCAAATTTAGCTCTTGGAATGGATTCGTCGCACAATGCCATGGCTTAACTCTCGCCAAGCTGACAACTCTTTAGCAGGTGTTCAAAAAAAACTCGAAGAATATCGTACCTATCGTCGCAAACATAAACCACCACGAGTTGAACAAAAGGCAAAACTCGAAACAAATTTCAATACTTTACAAACCAAGCTGCGTTTATCCAATCGTCCAGCATATTTACCAACAGAGGGAAAGACCGTATCTGATATTTCAAATGCATGGAAAGGTTTGGAGTTGGCTGAAAAGGCGTTTGAAGATTGGCTTTTAGCTGAAACTATGCGCTTGGAACGTTTGGAACATTTGGCACAGAAATTCAAGCACAAAGTAAGTTGCGGATTGAGCAAATATTTAAAAATATTATATATAAAAATACATACGTCAAGTATACTATACATGTATGGAAAATTGTGATACAGAAAAATATAAAATTTATTTTACATAGGCGGATACACACGAAGATTGGACCCGTGGCAAAGAGGAAATGCTTCAATCACAAGACTTCCGACAATGTAAATTGAACGATTTAAAGGCATTGAAGAAAAAGCACGAAGCTTTCGAATCCGATTTAGCTGCTCATCAAGATCGTGTTGAACAAATTGCAGCTATAGCTCAAGAGTTGAAGTAAGCTTAGTCGAAATAGTTTTTTCTTAAGAAACAGTCAACATTTTTAAGGAATATTAGTCAATGTAGTGTTTAATATCTGTGTTTTTAATACAGGTATAACTTCTTTCTGATGATAATTATTTAAAATTGGTATTTTTATTTTTAGTACTCTTGAATATCATGACTGTATCTCTGTCAATGCTCGGTGTCAACGCATCTGCGACCAATGGGATCGTTTGGGTGCTCTTACTCAACGCCGTCGTCAAGCTTTGGATGAAGCTGAGCGTATACTCGAGAAAATCGATATTTTGCACTTAGAATTCGCCAAACGTGCCGCACCGTTCAACAATTGGTTAGATGGCACCCGTGAAGATCTTGTTGATATGTTTATAGTACATACAATGGAAGAAATTCAAGGACTTATTCAGGCTCATGATCAGTTTAAGGCCACTCTCGGTGAAGCCGACAAAGAATATAATTTGATTGTAAACCTGGTTCGTGAAGTTGAATCGATTGTTAAGCAACACCAAATTCCCGGCGGATTAGAAAATCCCTACACTACTTTGACAGCCAACGACTTAACCCGCAAGTGGGGCGATGTTCGTCAATTGGTCCCACAACGAGATCAGACCCTAGCTAACGAATTACGAAAACAACAGAATAATGAAATGTTGCGTCGTCAATTTGCTGAAAAAGCCAATACTGTCGGCCCATGGATCGAACGCCAAATGGATGCGGTTACAGCTATTGGAATGGGTCTTCAAGGATCGCTGGAAGATCAACTGCACCGTCTTAAAGAATATGAACAGGCAGTATATGCATACAAATCAAATATCGAAGAATTGGAGAAAATTCACCAAGCCGTACAAGAATCTATGATCTTCGAAAATCGTTACACTAATTACACAATGGAAACTTTGCGCGTTGGATGGGAGCAGTTGCTGACATCGATAAACAGAAATATCAACGAAGTTGAAAATCAAATTTTAACGCGTGATTCAAAGGGCATTACCCAAGAACAGCTAAATGAATTCCGTTCGAGTTTTAATCACTTTGATAAAAACCGCACTGGACGCCTAACTCCTGAGGAATTTAAGTCCTGTTTAGTGTCGCTAGGATACTCTATTGGTAAAGATCGTCAAGGGGAATTAGATTTCCATAGAATTTTAGCCGTTGTAGATCCTAACTCCACTGGTTATGTACACTTTGACGCTTTCCTGGACTTTATGACTCGAGAGAGCACAGATACCGACACTGCTGAACAAGTCATCGATTCGTTTAGAATTCTAGCTTCAGATAAGGTTAGTATATTATTTAAATTATCTAAGAAAAGTTTTCTTATTTGAAATATCATTTATATACGTGTACATATGTATTATTGTATACACTGAATGTTGGGTATTCCATCACTAATATATACATGAGTTACTGCTGTGAAGATGAATTTTGGAAGTTATTAGGTGTCACTCGTTACTAGATTAACATCGGAATGTTTTTAGTATGAGTACATGCTTTAATTTTTGATTTTCATGAAAATATTTGAAACTTATACAAGCAGTACTTACTTGAATGAAAAATGCAATATATTTGTACATTTAATTTTAGCCCTATATCTTGCCTGATGAGCTCCGTCGTGAATTGCCACCAGATCAAGCGGAATACTGTATTCAAAGAATGCCCCCTTATAAGGGACCCAACGCTGTACCTGGAGCTCTTGATTACATGTCTTTTAGTACGGCTCTTTATGGCGAAACAGACTTATAAATACAATAATAAAAGCAAACAAAAATCTAAATTATTGAAAAAATAACAGCACGAAAATGAAATAGCGAACAAAATAAAAAAAGCAGTAACATTTTACCATATCACCCATACGTAAGTTAAACAAGGGATGACCACCGGTGTTCTCAAAACCCGCCATTCGGTTGGAGATATAATTTCGATTAGTTTTATTTAAAATTTGTTTTTTATTTTGAGTTTTACATTTCGTTGAGCTACTATGGTTCCTATAGAAACTCAAATTAAAGAGGAAAATTATATGTGTAATTTAAGTAAATATTTTAGCAAAGAAAATAATGTAGAGAAAAATGCTAAATTCAGCACATATACCAAAATGCCAGAAATTTTTGTAAAGCGGACTGTTATACAATTTTAATATTTTGAGAATATGGTTTATGAATTTCATAAAAATATATTTTATGTAAAAAAAATAAAGTACGTGTAAAAAAGTGCCGAAAATAAAAAAAAAAATCTCACAAATGTAAAAAATATTAATACAAATGAAAGTAAATTTATAAAAGTTACTTAAAAAAATATCAGTACACTGAATTACGCGCATGCTTGCAATACCTTTTTTGTGTACATTTCCCGACGAACAAGCAAAAAAAGAACGCAAATACGACGCAAAAGAAAATGATCGAGTTGTGCCAATAATAAATTGTAGGAAATATTGTTTTGGCTGATATTTGATCTGCACTGTATTCTCGAGCAGAACTGAGTTCCCTGCCATTCAGCTCTAAGTTATTTTCAATGTTTTATTTATATATAATATTTGACTTATTTAAAAAGAAAGAACAAATAAAAAACGCAGCGTATACAATTTCGACACAAAAATAAGATCAATTTAAGCAAAATGCCATTACATAAGTTCTATTTTATTATTTAAAATCTATTTTTAATTTTATTATCTTTATTATTATTATTTGTTTATTTTATTAAAAAAGTTTATTTTTTAAATTAGTTTAATTGAAATGAAAAACAATAATTTATATAGCTAAAAACTAATTTTATTTAAAGAAACATCTACACTGGAATATATTGAAGATTAAATAAAGAATAACTAAAAAGAAAAAAAAATGTTGCATTGGAAATAAATCAATCCCTTCTCACTGTTCATTAATCTTGTTTTAATTGAATACAAAATGTACATTCTGAAGTTGGGATAATCCTGTGCCAATGTCTATGTAGTTGTTTTAATTTGCTTTTAGTTACCCAGAATCATTTAATTTTTAATTTTCCTACATATTTTGCGTCAATCAAGAATTACTCTACACTCTTGACCCATAACAATGACTAAACGTGTTTTCAAAGCGTTATACTAACAAAGAACTGCATTAGTTGCAAACTAATTAGGCCCAGGCCAATGGAATCCGTTGCGTCCGTTGCTTCGACGTTATCGACTGACAGCTTAATAGAATATACACTTTGTTATGGAAGGTCCATAAGCAACGGATATGACGGGAAGAACGCATGAAGTAGTTTTATTGTCTGCTTTTTCAATCCATTGCTCCGTTGGAGTTTCACGCGTTCACAAATTGAGACTAACCACTTTCATTAGTGGAGACATTGAAAAAATGAGGAGAAATTGTCATAGCTTGAAAAGAAAACATAGACATTAATTGAAATTAGAATTATTTTGTTTCGTTTGCGACGGATTCTGGGGACTGTCATTTCCGTCAAGTGAGTCAACGTCAACGTATCCGGCATCGTAACGGACGCAACGAATTCTATGGGCCGGGGCCTTTAGGCCAGTTTTCTTGACAGAGCATTAACTTTAATACCGCCATTATTCCAATATTTTTCCAATTTTGATTTTCTTCACACACAGTTTAGTCTAACTATTGATCTAACCAAGAGGTTCCATTAACGCTGCTAAAGATTCGATTAATGCAACATTTGTTTTCTTGACAACGCATAAGCGTTTTTCTGTCGTTTGTACTTATTTGCATTTTCAATAGAAAATACCTCGTTTTACAATTTTTTTTTTTTTTTTTTTTTTTGTGATATAAAATAAAAAAATTAATCATTTTTGGGATTATTGGAAAGTGATGGAAAGAATCGATATGAGTAAATGGCATGATGAAGATTTCGTATATCGTTTCCGATTATCACAACAATCCGTCGCTCTTATATTGCAAATAATAAATCCTCATTTAGAGCAAGCCTGAGAAAGGTAAAATGGAGGACAAATAAATTTATTGTACCTACATCAATAATATTTTCAGATCTTGATATAATTGTCCAATCACCCAATTGCTTATTGCTTTGCGTTTTTGCGCTTTTGGCTCATGTCAAGTTGCGATTGGTGTTTTTTCGGGCGTTTTAATTAGGTTTGTGGGTCGAATTTTGAAGAAAGTATCAACTGCCATAGCAAAACAGCGCCCAACTTTATTAAAATGCCTTCTTCCAGAGATGAAATAAGACAAGCTTCCACTAAATTTTATCACTTTGACCGATTTCCACTTACAATTGGCGCTCTCGATTGTACGCACGTTAGGATTCAGTCACAATAGAAAATGATGGTTCTCATATAATGTGCGAGTGGTTTGTGGTTCCGGTATGGAAATTATCAATATCGTGGCACGATGGCCCTGCGGATCACATGACCAGACGATTTTCAACAACTCGAATTTAAAAATGAAATCGAACGAGGGGATTACCGCAATTATATCCTCGTCTGTGATTCTGAATATGGGAACATCGATTACATAGGTCACACCGTTATTAAATTGTGTGAATGATGCCGAACAAGAGATGAAAAATATCTGTCGTACAAAGAAATTTAAAAGCTATGTCTACATGAGAAATTTTTACTTTCACAATTTACGCATTCTGCATTGAATTCCCTTGCAATTTTCGACCAAGAGGCAGTTTTTTCATTGGTCGTGCGTGCATCCGTACGTTTATTCTCAATAATCACCTTATTCAAAACGCACCGCAGCAACGATTTTTTTCCCTTTGAAAAATTTGCAGAGCGAGTGCGCTTTTTCTTTGCGTCTTCCATTTTTCCAACAATGATTTTACTAAAATACACAAATTTAAGAAAATATCTTGTAAAATAAATCATATCGAACGGAAAATGTTGATTTGTACACGAAAATTATAAAAAATGTATACTTATTCAAATCGTTTTTACACGTTATTTGCCGCTTACACAAATGATAAGTGTGACATCCGTTAAATTGAACGTTTAAATGGAAATATTGGAATAATTTCGACGTTTGTATGGAAATATTGGAAGTCGACATTAAGTTTAATGGACCCATTAAATGAACAGAAAGTTGCGAAGAAAACTAAAATTTAATTGGGCTGTTAAAATCTGCCATTAAATTTGTTGGCTAATTAGGATAATCGATGATTAGTTAAATTTAATTTTTTATCAAGAAAACGGAGCTTAGTTAATCTATATTACTCTTGTGCTCATAAACGTTAACATATCGTCACACTTGTGCATATTAGTTAGGCATTTCAAGTGGCTGCAGAAAAGAAGTGAGAAGATTTAAGTGCCAAATAGTTATGTTTTTTGAAGCGGACAGATGTAACTATTTAGATAATCAGCCCTATCACATAATCCATTGGTAGCAAATCTACGAATCGAAGTTACGATACGAATTACGAAAAAATGCTATCACACATTCCGTACAGATTCGCAAAAAGCATTGCCGCATAGAACTCTCTCACTCTCATCAGCTGTTTAGTGTATCTATATCTAATGTGTGAAAATTATTGAAATAAATTGGGCTAAATTTATAAATAATTAAAAAACTCGGTTTTATTCTGAAATTTAAATACAATATATAATCATAAAAATTTAAAAATGAATACTATTGGCTTCGCAATTATTGCTGCTCAAGCGGAATCCTTCAATGAAAAGTGCATTCTGAAAATTCAAAGGAAATGCTTCGAGAAGCTTGTGACCCATTTGAACTTGATGAGCTAATGTGAGATTTAAGTAACTTCTATTTTCTTGTATTCAAAAACTTAAATAAACTTACAGATTTTAAAGAAATTTCCGACTCAACAAATCTGCATTTAAGTATGTATAAGATGAGCTACAAAGTGACATTGATCCGGATGTGTTTTCGTGTTCAATAACTCCAATATGTCGCCTCGTGGCAGTGCTAAGATTTTTCGCAGGGGGTGGTTACAAATTTGATGTTGGTAACGATTATGAAGTTGGAACGGCACAATCCACCTTTTCCGCAACACTCAAAAATGAAAAGAAAGCTTTGTCCGGTCTGGATAAAAATTGAGAAAAAAACATTTTTATTTGAAGGCGAGTTTTCCAGGTATTATAATGTGTGTCGATGAAACGCACATTAATATAACTACCCCTCCTGAAGAAAAAGAGATGATGACTTCCTATCGTTGTGCAGAAGCTGGAGTTCCGAAAGTCATTTACAACAGTAAGCAGAGCAAGGCAAAAAACATTGTAGAAAGGGCTATAGGAGTTTTGAAAACCACATTTTGATGCATATTTGGTGCACATCAACTGCACTGTAGTCCTCAAAAGGCTACACAAATCATTAATGTCGATTGTGCATTGCATAATATTTGCTTTCATTTTTGCGTCCAAAACTACACAAATATTCGCCATAATAAATTTGAATACCAAGAAGAACCACAATACATCGGCATTGATTATTCCATTAATCACCGAAACGCAGCAAAGCATCTAGAAATAACATTTTAAATACATTTGTAACGTAAAAATTTACTAAAAGACAAAATAAAAAAAAATTTTAAAGTCAAAAGAATCTTAAACTATAATGAAAAAGATTGAAATGAAAAGAATATTTAAACTGTTAACACGTTCTCGATCGGAGGAATTACAATGTAGCCAACTTGAACTATCATTCTCGAATGGCAGCATACAAAGCGAGATGAGTGAGTTTATTAATTTCACCAGAACTCGGGCGTGTTTACCAACGCTCACCATAGCTCGTCCAACCTGACACATTGATAAAACTCGATCAGTTCTTTATTACAATATACATTAAAGTGTACAGTCGATATACAATATAAATTATGTACTACACAAGAGTAAACATGTGACTTATTTTTACGTTACTTTAAACCTTAGACTTATTGCACTAAATTGTTGCTTTCTAAAGATGGATCTTTTCATAAAGCAACCCGGGCTTTCCATTTCTTGATGTGAACTGATTCAATCACACCATCGTATGGAATTTGAGTTACTTGACACTCTTCAATATCTTTCACAACGTCTCGATCGTTTCGTAGTATTTTGTGTTTGGCATAAGGTCCTTTATATTTGTAGATAAATTTTATATTGACTCCTACGATAGTATCGGTGTTTTTTATAACTACATAATCGCCAATATCAAATGTTTGAGCCAGTTTATGTTTGCTTTCGAATTGTTTCTGTGCACATGCTTGTGATTGACTTATTGACTCAGACGCCGACGCCCTTATATCAGATTAATCGTTCGGGTTCGTGCTTCGATAGATACTCTGTAAGTTAATGTACTTCCGCCCCTCTCTGTGATACTCCAAACAATAAATAGCTTGGACCGTATTTAGTCGACCGATTCACTGTATTTTTGATGGCATATTCCACTCGAGATAACAATTTCACCCAATCAAAGTGTTGGAAAGGCTTCGGGATTTTCCTAACATCCCCTTAAGAATGCGGTTGACCTATTTCACCTGTCTATTGGTCTGAGGGGAGGATACTGCCACCTTCACATGTGAAATATTTTTCTTTAGTAAGAACTCGCTAAATTCATATGAAGTAAAGCAACCGCCCCTATCAGTAATACCTCGAACCGGCCGGCTGTAATATTCAAAATATATAGGCCATCACCTCTCACGTACTAGTCGTCACTACAAGATATAATTTCACATATTTCACAGATTCGATTATGCTGAACATACCTGGAAACCAATAATGTAGTTTCATTTGCTTATGATTTATGATTTATTTACATTTTGATGCCCAATCTTCTCATGTACTTCCATCTCCTTCGGAACATAGAAAGAACAAAGAAAGAAAATCTGTTACAATCTTAAACGATAAGCCTTCTAGACATACTCGAAATCGGCGTAGAGGGTAGATTATTGCTAGAGTTTCCAGTTCGAAACTGTGATATTTTTGTTCAACAGTGGTGATACTTTTTAAAAAATAAGCAACTGGATGCAGTTTACAGTCTTCCTGACGTTGGAAAGGCACTGCCCCGAGGCCCAGCAATGTTTTAAATGTCTGCTGGCATGAAGTACTGAAATTAAACTCCATGTCTTTCTTCAACAAGTCTAACAAGGGGCGGGCAATTACTGAGAACTAATCGACAAACCGCCTAAAATATGCACCCCTATCGTAGAATACGCCGTAACTAAGATTCCCTTCACTTACTCGATTCACTTTCACTTGTCATATGGATCGCAGTATACGGCCGGAGAACTACCTTACCGATGACAATTTCGAATTCGCAAAGAAGCTGTGTTGTGATAAATGACAGCAATTAATAAAATAAGTGAAATAAGAAAAATTGATAGTATAGGCCTATACTTGAATGCATTTGATAATGAGAACGAAGTAGCTTTTAACAGAAACATGCGTGCATTCTTGAGAGGAACTGCAGAAGATATTATGGAAATTCCAGATTTGGCGTGAGTTTTTTGAAATTCAAAATTTTATTCGTTTTATTAAGTGTTAATTAATCTTTCAGATTTGTTTAGTGAGCGAACACGAGCACGAATGACCAAACAAAACAAAAAAACAGCACAAATCATAAATGTTTGCTGTGCTCTACACAATACTTGCATACAATTCAAAACATTTTGGGTAGACCCAGAGGAACTAGAAGATGAGTACCAAGGTGAAGATGAAAACAACCAATATACACAGTCTTCACAATCACAGTTTGCAAGCAGATCAGCTGAATTTAGATTGGAAATTATGAACTCCTAGTTTCGTAATAAAAATACGTGTTATTTATTTAAATTACTTCATATGTAGGTATCACATTTTATTTATGCTAATAAGCATAAATGAAGTTATTATTACGAAATAATGGTACTTCAAATTCATTTTTAAAACCAATAACAAAAGTTAACATTCAGAGAATAAGAAAAAAATTATCACAATAAGGATCACAAACACTTCATGTTTGTTCTTAAAACTGTTATACCAAAAAAGAAGTTGTACAGTTGCAATAGTAGCTGTACTAATCAGTCATCGTTTGAAATCGAGTTTGATATGTTTGAGGTCAGGATTTGCTTTTTCTCGATTTTTACTTATTTTTTTTTTATAATACTGCGCGGGCACCAAGGGCATATGAATACCCTTTTACTGGCTTTTCTCTAGGGCACGGGCGGGTGGTGTAGTAGTTTGAAACTCAAGTATGTTTGGTTTCGATATATTTTCCAGAGGTGGTTGTCAAACTGGACGGGACGAGCTAGTACATCCTCAACCAGTGGGTCTTAGTACGTGCTAGTTGTTAGTTCGTTACATTAAGCTAGCAACCACTCCAACATCAGTGTTATGCCTTCATGTCAGAGTTGACGCTGACGAGATTTTCATATATTGTAAATATATGAAAATGTATATATGAAAGCGACCCTCTGCTTGCGGAGTCTATGCATATACCACTACACCACGGCCACCTCCCATTGTAATTGTAATTGCCGCTGTTTTATTAAAGCTTCTCTCTGACAATTCGTTCCATTTGTGATGCCGAATATTTTCGTCAAATTTTTTATTTTTTTTTTGATCCAATATTCGGTCTATGGACCTGTAGTTTTTTCATACTGCTGTTAAGTTCCTCGGCATACTTCTTCAGCTCGTCGATTGCATTTTTAACTTCCTTGTAGGCGCTTTTATGCATGTTTTCCTGTCTCTCAAGGATTACTATAGGTTCCTCTTCCTGAGCTGTAAATGTTACAATTTTATTGGGGCCTCCACCAGTCGCTTTAAGATCTCTATTATTTAAAGTAAGCTTCTTCAAATTCGACTTGTGGTCAATCCAAACCTTAAATATACATAAATACATACATATGATTGTTGAGATAAAAAAAATAACATCTTACTTTCAAAATATCTTACTTTTTTCACTCCGCTACCTCCTTTGTTGGCGGCGCTAAGCTGTTTAGGTTGTGCCTAAGGTCATCTAAGAACTGTCTCACTTCCTCTGGTGGTTGTTTGCAATTATTTTTTGCAATATCGGGATTTAGTTTCATTGAATTATTCAGTTCCCTGAGCTGATCCCGGTTAGTTGTTTTCTTGCTACAATAGAATATGTGCATATGTATTTATATATGTATTTTCAAGAACTATACATTTATGTACTAACAACATTTTTAAGGAAATCAAACTCACGACTTCAAAAGTAACAGCCAGATACGCAATGAATTATCTGCGTTTGAAAAATGTCAAAGTTTGTATGGGGAGTTTTAATTCGAACATATTCGACTATGGCCTCAAAACGCATTCACCTTACCGACAACTGAAACATTCACTTCGAACGTATTCAACGATCAAAAGTTGTGAATTTGAGTGAAACGTTCCCCTCGGCGTATTTTACGATAGGGGTTACGAACAAAACCCAACAAACACAAGATCCCTAGTATTCCTCGGAACCGGGTATTTTTTTATAGCTTGAACATGCTTGACGATTGGTCGTATACTTTGGGCCATAACTTCATATCCCATATATTCCATTTCGGTGTAGCAAAATTTACATTTTGATTATTTTAGCTCTAAGTGATATTGTGATATGTCATAGCAGATTGAAGTACTCCTCCAACGAGGCAGTAGCAATGACTATGTCATAAATATACATGTACCACAATTTTTCCCCGAAATTTACTGTAAACGACAAATCTTTGGAATACTTAAATAGCATTTTTTAGGCCGAACGGCATCCTCAGATATTCGTATTGGCCTGAAGGCGTGACGAAGGAAGGAAGGAACAGAGGCTTGAGAAACCTTGACCTGATGGAATCCGTTCTTTAAATCTAATAACGTAAAGTACGTTTGCCTTCCAAGTATTCCAGGCAATCTTCTAAAGGGTTTTCCAATAGCGACTTGACAATTTTGAATTTAATTTGTGAACGCGCTCTTTCACTAATCAGCAGACTGTCACCGTCAATTTATTCAGTAAACTCAACATTTTCATCATGGTATAGAACACTAACGAGCAACGTCTGCAAAAAATTTCTACAGATATTCGGAGTCGCCAAATCATCTTCAGTGACGTAGCTCATTTTTGGCTCAATGGGTTCGTCAATAAGCACCCAAATGTGCTTCATGAATCACCACTTCATCCAAAAAAAATAACTGTTTGGTGCGGTTTACATGCCGGCGGCGTTATTGGGCCATATTTTTTCTTTACTGTGAATGGTCAGCGTTATCGCGCTATGATCATCGATTATTTTTGGCCCAAATTGGAAGATATGGACTTGGACGACATGTGGTTTCAACAGGATGGTGCCACAGCACACACTACAATCGATTTATTGAAGAGTAAGTATGGTGAGCGTATTATCTTAAGACATGGGCCAGTCGATTGGCCGCCCGTTCGTACGATTTAACGCCGCTTGACTATTTTCTGTGGGGCTACGTTAAGTCATTGGTTAATGCCAACATGCCGACGACGTTAGAAGAGCTCAGAGTCGAGTCGTTGAAAATTGGGTCCAAAGAATCGACCGCTGCAAACGTGCTCGCGGTGGTCATATGAACAAATTCGAGATTCTCCGGACCTGTTTTTTTTTACAACTCGGACGTATGATTCCTTGTCGTAGGAGATCGAGGACAGTCTAATTACCATTTCGTGGTTATGGTCGACGGGGGCAATTATTTTTGCGTTAATGTATTCATCCGAAATTAAGTTACGCATTCTCACGGCGACGGATTCTGACACTGTATAGAGTCAGATTCAATAAAGCACTTAGTAAATTATCAAAATTTTTTTCAATTTCTACAGTCTTGGAAGGAGATTCGTTAACTACAGAAGATAATTCAATGTCGGAAAGGACCTCTGGTGTGTTTTCAACAATATCAGGTTTCTTGAAAAGATGGGGATGTCTATGTGGATTAATATAATATAATGGATCAAAAACGCAATAGTTCGATTGATTTATAAGATTTACACGTTTTTCTCCTTTATTTTCAATATTTTTTGGTTGTTGACGTTCCAACGCTATACAAGGGTTCCGAATACATAAACGAATTTCAAACAACTGAAGGAAATCGCTATTCAATAATAGAGAAACTTGAATGTCTTCATCGGGGAGGATAAGTATTTTTTTTTGTATTTAGATACGCTTAAGACATCACCACACTAATGCGACGGCAACATTGACCGCTGGAGAAAACTAACCGGACTACCGGTATCGAAATACTTAGTGTCAGTGGAGGCAATTCAATGGAGTTTCTTTTTCTTCCCTTGGGATTTGTATTAACGGTGTCTGATGAAGCAGGAATAGTGCGTTGACGGGTTTTCTCGTATTTCAGCAGCAACGCCTTAAGTTCGACTAGGCTAGTAGCTCCATGCAGTATTGCAAAATTTATTTGACTATCACGCAGTCCGTCAATTATATAGTCTTACAGCTCTTGCATATTGATAACATTGTGTAAACGTGTCTCATCCTTTCGACAAAAGTTGGTAAACTTCTCTTGTGCTTAATCTGCGGTCGAATTCAAAGATTAGATGTGCTTTAAAGTTGGCCCAGCTCTCAGTATGAATGGTGCGTAAGAACAATTTTGTAGTACCTTCTAAGAGGTGACGTCCACTAAACCACTCGTCGCAATTCAAAGAATCAGTAACTCCCTCGAATCGATGTTGTTTATTATTGATTATTGGAAGTTTTATTAAGTTTTCGGAAATTTTAAGTAGATGCGGAAGAATAAGATTTCTGATGGTTACTTACCCCACACCTGAAATGTTAACACGTTTTCGATCGGAAACTTGATGGCCGAGGAGTTCCAATGTTGCCAACTGTCATTCTCGAATGGCAGCATACAACGCGATATGGGTGACCACATTAATTTCACCACAATTCGAGCGTGTTCTTCAACGCTTACCACAAAACTAATATTATGGATTCCGTGATAGATTTTTCGGGATTCGTAATAAGTTTTCGATTACGATGGAATTCGTGATAGGGCTGAATGTGTAATAAAATAAATAAACTGTTCATCTGAAAAAATCAAATCTAACATTTAGTTGTATATTACTTCTTTTAGACGTTTTTGAACGCAAAACAAATTACGATCGTACAAATATATGACTGCACAGTGAATGCGTTACTAAGATAGAAATGCTCACGTTTATGAACTTACCCTAAACCTTTAACTTACTCTCTAACATATTAACATATTCACCCCAATTACGTTTGTCGTATTCGATTTACAATCGACTTGATTTCGACCGACTCGAAACATTTAACATTACGTTTAATTAATGTTAAATTTAAATAAATAAATTAACATTAACGTATTTGTTATTTGTAGTAGATTATAGGATATTTTTGACTTTAGTTTTCATTCTGTTTGTCGGATGGCGGCGGATAAATGTCATATCGAGTCGATGGCAAAAAGGCAGACGACTGCTTCTGCACAAACAAAGTAAGTAAATTGTTTGTTTGTTTTTAAATACGTTTCATATATATTTTTTCTAATATAAGGTTGATAAGAAACACAGATATCAAATTTTTATATGATGAAAATTACTAATAAAAGACAGATGAAGGTTTTAATTGCTTTTATGCAAGTATAGCCTCACCTTGCAAAGGGATTTTCAAAGTTGCTAAATAATATTGATGTAAAAGATGAGTGTGTGCCTGAAAAAATCGACGACACCCCGCGCCGATACAAAGACTTAACTCAAACCTCAAGGGCGTTTTAAAGGCGTTTATACTCTAAAAAGTTAAATTCATTATTATCGTATATCTTTTATACCTACTTGATATTTCCTGCAGTCACGAGCCATTACAAGAATCCTTTTTTAATATTTTATGACATGCCACCGCTCGTGAGGTGCTCAGGTCCCACCGTAGCCTCACCAACATGTAATACAGCCAACTTCACAGAAAGTCTTCGAAGAATTCCCAGTGCATTTTTTATTTCAGCTGAGCGGACTTGGCGATCTGATCCCGGGAATAATTTCACGACCTTCCCCGTTTCCATTGGCTTCTTGGCAGATCCGAATCACACACGAGGAGCAGCTCTCTCACTGCTATAGGCAGCACATGCTTAAGCAACTTGCTGCGCCTGGTAAGAATCGGCAGGTATTTCCTTATCCATCTCCTCAAAATTCGTTCTTTGATCTGTTGGCTGATGCGCCACTGTTTACGGAGGCAGAGATCTCTCTCGTCGACTTGGCCTGGAGCTTGGATAGAGTTTGAAACACCCAACAAAAAAATGTTTCGGCGTCAAGAGGTTTTCGTCCTGGGTTGACACTGGCAAGTGCGTGAGCTTGCCTTGGAGCTTATTCACGTAGGGAATATGCAAGCACTCTCTTCACGGACTGAGAGGCATCCGCCAGCATGGGGACTGGATGGACAATTGAAAACCCACTCAATACCTCTATTGGAAAGTTTTGACTTTATCGCCTCGATGTCGAAGATTGAATTCGTTAAAAGTTCTTTCTCGGCGCCGATGAAGTTCGTACTATTGTCGCTCTAGATACGTAACGGGACCCCCCTTCTGTTTACGAAATTACGTATACATAATTGCAAAATTGGCAATCATTTTTAGTTCTTCTGACGACAGAATGGAGGCTGGGCACCCAGAGCTTTCGGCGAACTCCGTTGGCTATGGTTTCATTGTCCTCTCTGGACTTGAGTAGGCAAATTTTGATAAACCTTATTACCCAGGCTGCTGTTCTTCGCAGCTTTGAATACTTCCACGTTGACGTGAAGAAGGTACTTGAACTTCGTCCGGTGGGATTTGCTAAGCTAACTCCGACTGTTGGAGTTAGTTGGAGGTTGGAGGTCCAACATTTTTTTTTTGTTTTATAATTCCGCTCGCGCACCAAGGGGATATGAATACCCTTTTACTGACTTTTCACCAGGGCGCGGGTTGTGTAATAGTTTTTTGAAACTCAGGTGTTAGGTTTCGATATTTTTCCAGGGGTGATTGTCAAACTGGAGTCAGTGCAACCCAAACAGTGGGTCCTAGTACGTGCTAGTTATTAGTTCGTTACAGTTATTGCCAGTAACCACTCCAACATCAGTGTTATGCCTTCATGTCAGAGTTAACGCCGACAGGATTTACATATAACTACACACAAATTCCATGGGATTCGAACCCGCGATTCTCTGCTTGAGGAGTATGCATAGACTACCACTACACCACGGCCAACCCGTAAACAACATAGCCAACTGTTGCCCATCTGGTACTGAGGAGGGTACCGTGCGCGGCTCGTGTCATCCGCCTGATTGAGTCTTGTTGGTATCCACCGCCACTGGTTGCACTTACTGCTCTCTAGAACTGCAGCTATACGAAATGCAACGAACGGCTTATGTCAGCGAGGGCCTGATCGAAGCCAATTTAAAACAGAACTAGAGTTGCTCCAGAACACCGGATTAGACAACGACAATGTGTGATGCTCACAAATCATGTTGCACAGTCGGACTACCAAGATGTCGTACAACCACAACGGGGATTTGCTCGTCCCATGCTATTCCTTGCTTCCAGAGTGCCCGAAGCAGCAACTTGAGGTGGATAACGAAATTAGCAATAATTCCCAGTGGGTCAATGACATCGCTACACTCAAGAATTTCTCCCAAGATGATATATTTGCTTACTCGAGCAAACTTGATTTTAAAGCATATTCCTAGCTTTTTCTCCACTTCATCCTTGATATTCATGTCGACCTCCTGTCTCTGCACAGGCTCTTCCTTTGTCTTCGAAATGTCTCGCATTTCTTAGAATTTGAAGTGAAATTTCGCAGCTTTAACCCTCCGCTTTTGTGGATTAAGATGACAGCCTTGGTTACTTCGAATGCTTCTGTTTCAATGTCGAAACTGACGATATAGTCGCCCAGGTAATGATGGTCCAGTACTGCTTCAACAGCTTCTTAGCGTTGTAGTTCTTCACAAAGTTCGCCGAAGATGGTGAACAGCTGGCTCATGACGTGAACGTCGATTGGCTGAGCACTTTAATTCCTCCAAAGAAATCGTTGAGAGTCCTGATCCTCCCGTCGTATCAAAATGTGATGAAATATTTATTTAACGTCCCCGGTGGCTGTAACTGATCGCATCTGAAAGTTGAAGATTATGGTTTGAGTTCGTCTGGGCCTTTGAGTAAAAGGTAATTTATAGAAATAATATTGAATTTAGCAGCTGCGTCAAAGACCAGCCAAACTTTCTCTGGCTTGGTAGGATTTTGGACGACAAAATAAGGAAGGTACCAAGCCCTTTTCGTGCTTGTACTTGTTTCAGTCGTTGTTAACTTCTTTACGTATTCCGATTCTAGATACCTCTTTATAATGGATCGATATGCTGCGCCAAATTTAGGATCCCTTATCCTTATCTTAGATTCTGGACATTGTAGTCTCTGCTTGGCCATATAGTAACTTGATGGCACTGTGACCTCGTTAGGCTTTCATAGCAATCCCGTCTCATAACGACCTCCATATCTCTTTGTTGTATCGGCTAGAATATGACACGCCCTTTTTTCGGCAAACGGAATGGATTGTTTGGTTGGTTTCTGAACACCGAAACTATCCAGGTCAATGAATTCGCTAACGACCTGTTCCAAACGTTCCTCTTCCTTTTCAACAACTGCTCAACTGTGGAGAATAAAGTCGCCACTGAGATCTCCTACCTTCACTCCAGATGACCTGCCATAGACGATCCAACCTAGCTTCGTTTCCGTGACAAGGGGGGGGGGGTGCTCCCAGATGACAATGATCGATCCCAATTAACACCTAGGGCTTCGCGTTGACATATTCGGCGAGGGGCATCAAAATTGAGTGCCGGAGGAGTGAATGCACGTCTGTGGCAGTCAACGTTTGATTTGCCAAGCTCAACTGCTGGACTAACGTTTTTGCTGCAACTCAACAAAACTCTTGGTGCTTGCAGACACTCGTCGCTATCTGGGAGTGGCGATGACGTTTGCACTGCCTGTGGCTCGTGAAGTGAAGGGTGATGAACTCTAGAACAATCATTGATTCCACAGACTTTCCGCTGTGTGCCCATATCTCCAGCACGAGAAACATAGCCTTGCATTGACGGCATACATCCTTGTTTTTTTGGATTTTTCGAAGATCGTTCTGCAATGTGAAGAACCTTTGAAATCGGCTGATCATTTCGGCATGGACATCTGTACTCGGCTGGTGAATGTTGTTCGGATGCCAGAAGAATGTTCCTTGACTTCACCTTGGAGTCGGTTTTGGCAAGTGGCGGAAACGAAGTTGTAGTGACCATACACATCAGACAGGCAATTTCACTCAATCCTTCGTTAATCCATTAAAATCTTTTGCTCATTGGAAGCTTGCTGTCAAGTTCGTCGATGAGTGTGGGGTTGGCTAGGTGCTGATGCATTCCACTGGATTCGAGGAAGATGGAGAGGTTGTGTACCCTTTTGACAAAGGGAGCGATCTTCCTCACCTTCGCTAATTGGTTGTGCAATAAACACTCAAGGCGACCAAAGCGGAACTACAAAGCTGCCATAATTCGGTCTATATTATCTGGGTCTATTAGCTTCCGCGACGAACTTCGCACTCCCTCTGATGCTTTTCTGAAGACCTTTGAATACTCAAATATAGCAGTGGATTCCAAAAAGGTGGTGCAGAACATTGGCCATTCCTTTGGCCGGCCTGTAAAGTTGGGTATGTTATGTAATTTTCGTTTCCATAGAGATGTGTCTGCATTAATGATTGGTTCTGCTGAGGCCTTGGCTGCGGTTGCGGAATCACACTTGTGTAAGACTCCTGGCATGGGCTTAGAGGTGGCAGGAACGTGAAGTTGTGTACGGTGCATAGTAGACTGTTGCAGCACCTGCACATATGGCTATTGTTGTAGCCGTCGTCAAAATTCCACTTCTCTAAAACTGGCTGGTTGAAGAAGAGATGGCGGCTGATGAGACTTCGTTGGGAACGTGCCAAAGGTTTGTTTTTTGTTCGCTGCTGAGTAGTTGTTAAAGTTGAATGCGTTCTGTTTTTTTCAGCAGCAGCTTTAGCTGTGACTCCCTTTAACTGCATGCAAAGCTCTGCCATTTGCTTCTGAATCTGTTGTATTTCAGACGAAGGTTACTGGTTACCTGGCTGGCTTATGCTTTCCAACATGATGGTGTTCATGTCGGAGTCACTTTCACCCTTTTCTTGCAGATACATCAGATTATCTTCTTATTGGGCGAGAACTTCTTCTTACCTTAATGTCGTTCAGCTGGTCGACGGCTTACGATCAATGCTGACTGAAAATTTATTATTTGGTGGTTGTTTATGTGCCGCTACTAGCGGGAATTGGCTGGATAAACTTAACGGTGGCTACGGCAGACGGCTTCTGTAAATGTGCCGCTACTAGCGGTACTTGGCAAAATGGCGACGAAATATATTTATGCGCACTTTGTAATTGGAATAAGGAATAAAATGTGTTTCTGAAAAAATCGAGGACACCCCCGCGCCGATACAAAGATTTAACTCAAAACTCAAGGGCGTTTTAAAGGCATTTATTTTCTAAAAAGTTAAATTCATTATTCATCATTCTCTTTTACCTACTTGATATTTCCTGGCGACGTGGCTCGGTTGTCTGTGAACTACTGTCATTTTCTCACTTTTTTTTACTTTACTTTTCGCATATGTCAAATACGCCTTTCGTAAAGGAACGCGCTCAGACCTTGGTATGTGATTTCTACAAGTTTAGTCCCTATTAAATTAAATAGTTGCGGTCCCTCATCAAGGGACAGTAACGGTTGGCAAAAGGTTTGTTAGTATGAAATTGAAAAATTGAAAATCTAAATGTAGTTTTGAACACAGGTGTGGAGCGACTTAAAATACAAAACGAAAAAGAAGGTGGTCAAAAACAAAATGAAAAAAACCGGCGACGGGAGGTGGCCCATCTTTTATTTGTTATTATTATTATTTATATGTTTTAAACTTCTCCAAAACATAAAGCCCTTCCACGATAATAAATGTTTTGCGGAGTATCAAAAAAAATAAAATAAAAATAAAATAAAAAAATAAAAAATGTGTGCCGGCAGTCAAAAAAAATCTAGTACACGGCTTGTCGGTCAAATAAACTATGTAATCTAGATTTTTCATTGACCCGACTCTTGAGTCGTGTTCGGCTCCACGCAAATGTAATTGGGGTGAATATCTGAAAAACTATTTTCTCGATCATATACGTGTATGTATATGTAGATAGGCTGACATATGTAAACTCACAATACCATACTTGATCGGAATAACCCTATTTGATCTATTTCTGTCCGAAAAGCTTTTTCTTTTGCTACTCTTTGTACCGTCTGCGATCGCGACTGCGAGACACAATTTCATTTATACATACATTTGTATGTACATATATTCATAAGAAGGTACGTTATTTTCCCTTTTCATTTTGCTATATTGACCGAAGTTTCGATCTGTGTAGATCTGTAGTGTGGTAAAAAATATTTAAATTGTATTTTTTCGAAGTAAAAAGTGATATTTTACTGTGTCTGTTCAGTAAAAATTTTGAAGAGTTAATCTAGGAAAGGTAAAATATATTATTTAAGTTTATTTCAGGTTGATTAGGTACCTTGGTACCTACAATTACAAAAAAGTTGCGAAAAAAATCAATTGGAAATGTCGTAGCGAATAAAGTGCGCTATTGTATGCTACAATGCAACGACTGCCTAATTTCCAGAAAGGAAAATGTAGGAAGAAGAATCCCGTGATAATGTTGAAAATCATAAACGTCCATACATTTGTAGTAAACATTTCGATTTGAAATTTTTTTGGGGAAAAAAAACACGACGGTGTTCCTACATTTTTTATGAAAAGGAGTGAAATGTTTTTGGAATCTAATGAAAATGAACTTGCTTTTGATCCTAAGAAAGTCAAAATAAACTACTCTCAACGCAAAAGACTAAAAGTGCAAATGAGTACCGATATATCCATTGATGAATTAAATGCAGTTTCAGCACTTATAGACTGCAATATATCTATAGATTCCATAGAATCGGTATGTACGAATTGCGAAGCGAATTCGCAATTCTTTTATATTCTTTTATATTTTATATTCAACAAATAAGTATACTGAAAAAAAATTAACAAACTCCTTAAAGAGAGAGTTAAAAAAAGTCTAAAATTCATGAATCCTGGCAATTAAAGTCCGCAGACCTAAAAAAAAGATAAAGCACAGCTTAGAGAATATCAAAAGTAAACAATAGAAGAAAAAATAGATTTTTTAAATGATATAAATAAAAACTCGAAAACATTTTGCAAACTCACTTTATCACAAGGCAAGCGACAAATTACCCAAGAAGAAAAGTGGATTTGCCAGTGTATATTTTTCCGCGCGTCGTTTGGATGTAATCGTATTTGTATTTGTCACATCCAGCTTCGTTCCATACTTAAAAGTTTATCTCCTGGTCTGCACGACCAAATACAAAAAAAATTTTTTTAAAATTGGAACCAAAATACAATGAAGTCATTACTCATTACATTACTCGATGAGATGATTAGATTAGATTAGATTTGTGTGCGAAATCAGTTTGCGTGTTCATGATTCGTGGTATATGTGGCAAATATAAACAAGTGCTTTATCATCTGATCTGCCCAAGCAATATACCAATAAAGCAGCTCGAAATTGCAGTATATAACTGTATTGACATATCTGAGACTAAACGTAAGAGCATTTGCTGTGACCAACGCCCTACAAATCGAAGCCTTTTCAATAAATTAAAGCTGGATGAGGACAACAGTTCCTTTCTTTATAAAGAAGAAAAAGTGTGTGGAATGTATGATGTGCCACATTTAATCAAAAGTGTAAGAAACAATCTTTTAAGATCAGACTCTGGATGGAGTTGTAATCTGGAAAATAATTTAGTATATCTATAATACAGAAAGAAATAATACCCCAAAAATGTGTCCAAAACTACAATATGCTAATATATGTGGATCCTGAAGAATTTAAAAAAATGATTGTGAAATTAGCGGCACAAGTACTTAGCAGATCCGTGGCATACGCAATTAATGCACTACAGTGCTTGAATAAATTTCCAGAGAAAATTGCTCAGTTTGCGCAACTAAGAGCAAAATTTATAAATAAAATATTTGATTTATTGAATGGAAGAAGCATTTATTCGAAACAACTCAAATATTGGATTTTTAAAAGAAATGCAATCATATTTAAAACAAATTCAGCCAACCAATGCAAAATATAAACCCTTCTGCTTTAAGGGCCTGATTATGACAATTAAAAGTATTATTATCTGTGGTATGAGTATATCAATGTCTATGCTTCTTTTTAAATGTTTGATCCGCTTTTTTATTAGATTACGTTTTGTTACACCCAAAGCCTAGGTATTTAAATTGTTTGCACCTTGACACAATGATGCCGAATATGAAGACTGGCGGATTGACTGCGGCGGGAGAATCTGTCACTTTTTGTGTTTTGCTATTATTAAAAACGCAAGTGACTAAATATCGGTAAGGAAGTGCAAAAGCCAATATTTAAAAGGCATTCTATCCGTACTTTATAAAAATTTTGACGTTTCTTAACCGCAACATTTGGATTTTGATAACGAAAATGATGAAATTGAAGAAGTAAGTTGTACTGACTATAAAAAATGTAAATATTTCAATAATATATATGTACATATATAAATTTATACAAAAATAGGCGCACAAATTGTGGTCCACACGAAGTTAATTTATGAAAAGTAATCTTTATTCTGTCTTAAATATGCACGTCTTATTTTTGCATATTACAAAATGCGTCGTGATTATTCGTAATCTGTTTCAAAACTCTCTGTCCCCTGATCAAGCTGTTTTCGAGCCGCTAGTTAAGAAAACTGCAATATATGTACACTGAGCTGATACTGCAGTGTGGCAGTGTAGCCACAAACTCGTCAGCAATTCCAGGCTTTGGTGAATTTATCAAAGAGGAGTCCACACATCGCCAAAAACCTCAACAAAAAAGATTCGGCATTTGTCCAAAAGTCTTGGTGCAATTTGAAGCAAGAGCCGAATAATATAGTTTGTACCTTTTTGCAAAGAAATAACATATAGGAGTGGAAGAAGGTTTTCGAATATTTCAACTCTTGAAAGGTTGATCTTTTCTTAAAGTCTTAATGTCAACATATTAAAGTACTAGTGCATGCAATATGAGTTAAGATTTTTGAACTTAATTATTGGCAAATGCTTTTTTAAGTTAATTTATTTAATGTTAACTAAGCATCTGTGCGATTTAATGTAGTCTATAGATGAGTATGTTGCTTAATGCATGTTTTATTGATGTGAATAAAACTGTTCTGAGATTCGAATTACAACAATAGTATTATTTTTATGATGAATTCAACATTAATATACTTGAAATTATTATCAAAACTTTACTTTAGGTGTGGTTAGACCACAAATCTTCCCTTCGTAAAAAAAACTTGCCCACAATAAACAGGAACAAAGAGTTACAAGCGGAGGGAAGAATTAAGAGGTTTTTTTTCACTCCTTTGGAAGAAGAGGTCACTGAGCTGATATGCCTTAAAGACTGTGTTGATGGTTTGCCTCAAACTAGAAGTTTTGGTGTACCAATATCGAACGTGACTTCCACCTCCACGGCGGCGTTAGAGGATTTACAGATGTCAACAAATTTCGAGACCGAAATGCAGGCAATGTCTTATGAGGAAGAAAATGACCCTAATATACCTAATATCCCAACGTTTACTAAGCAAAAGAAACACCCAGAAAATCAACATACAAGAACATCTAAATGAAAAAGCTTCTACAGTTGTTGTAACAGAAGAAACAAATATATGTTTGAGAAAAATATACCGGACCCAAATAAAACAAAATCGTATAAATCAAAAATTTTGGATGAAACGAAAGGGGCACAATGAGCGAATGGAACAAATCGCTATTGAAAAAATAAGATTTAGAGGAAATTACTGGAATTAGAATTATCGAAAATGAATGCAAAGTTAAAAAACTGAGTTTCTAGTATTTATTGCTAAGTTTTATTTATTTTAAAACTTTTTACGCAATTTTTACTTTTTCCAAGAAGGTCATTATCTCATTATTTTTCCAGAAGGCTAATTTATGTTAATTTACTTTTATTTATATAAACCTTTTGCCATGGAGGCTGATATTTGTGATATTTGTATATTATTTGTATTGTATAGTATTTATATATAAATAGAACTGTATAGATTCTGTAACATCTTTTACTTTATTATTTTCATCCCGTATCTCTTCCGTGTTGTGTAGTGTAGCGCTAACATTAATGATCTGTACAGCTTCTTTCGGAGAATAATAAAGCTGTCTAGCACCGCGACAACATTCTATATGGCGTGATAAGACATGGCGACATGACATCTCCTATAAAAGAGAAATATTGCAATGACATTTTTTTTATATACGTAAAATGCATATTTACCTAGCAACTACGTATTTCTGTCCCCCGCGTCATACAATGATTTAAAAAACTAAAAAAGCCATCGCTATTGCCCCAAATAAAAGAGTCATAGCTGGCCTCAGGATACTTGCGTCTATACACATAATACGCTATTTGTGATCACATATCCGAAAAAGAAAACTTTTAAAAAAGCAATTAAAACATTTATATTGATTACTTATTATCATAACTTTTAGACTTTATGCCCCTTTTTTTGTTGAAAAATAGATGTGCATTTTCTCCTTCCGGTTTCGCAATTTTTATGTGTGTAGCATTTATGCACATGGTAACTACTGGGATTCTTGACTTTTCATTAAAATATTGTTTTGCCTATATTCAAATTGATTCATTTAGGAAATAAAACAACTTCTAATATACCAAAACTTTAGAAAAAAAAAACACTTAAATTGTCCGCTGTGAAATTCCAACATTGAAGTTCTTGCCACTACTGGTTTGGTATCTACCATCAGCTTAAAACCTTAAACATGCTGCCAGCTTTAATTCCGGGGTCAATGATGTAGTTTTGATCACAGGTTACAGTTTACTTAAATGCTTATTTATTTATCCTGAAATATTTATTAAATAGATAAATGTTGATAACAAAAAAAAGTTTGGTTAACTTTTTGAGATTTCCGCATAGAGAATACATCACTCACCATACTTCTTACTTTCCAACGAATATAACGGGAATCATTTTTTCTTCGTTCAAATTCATAAAAAACGCATAATAAAATAGATTTAACACTTTAAACAACTTTACTTTCAAAAAATTTAAATATCAAAAATTTACATTGACAGAACACAGCTGATAAATAAAAAAGATTGGTAATAAGGTTCAACCGACCGATAATGGTGTATACCCGCCGTTTTCTATAATAGCATTAAACTGCGGAATGGAAGTGGAATTTTCGGTTCCAAAAATATTTTTTAAATTGCATCCTGGATTGTCGCTTGCATTTTTAATCAGGGTTATCACACCTTATCGAAAATTATGGATGTATTAAAGATTTGAATTACATATGCATTGCATAGGAATGCATATGATTACGCTTACACTATGAAACGCACCGAGAAACGGGTACGTTTGGCAGGAAAAAAAATGCACAAGCGACCAAAGAAGCTCAAATTGCCATAAAATAAGCTGGTGAAGATCTTATGGTGCCAACAATGAACGAAAAATAGGTTTTAAAATTGAACTTACTAAGTAAAATTATGTTTTTTCACGAAAATCAACATCAAACGCGTTTTCCTCAAAATGACCTTTTCTGAATCATAAATCAAATCTCTCAGAGACTAATTGTTTGATTGACTTAAAGATTTGCGTATTGTATCCCTAGACTTATTTGCTAGTTAATGAACTAAAATCTTGTGTGAGTTCATAAACGTAAGCGTTTTTAACTTGTTTCTAAAAAAAAAAACATAATAAGGTAACACAAATCAACTCTTAAATACTAATTGGAAAAAAATCAGTCTTCGAATTTATAAAAGACGCAAATATGTAGTTTCTTAAAAAAAATTATAAATCCGAAGAAAAAAAAACACAAGAAATCAATTTATGAGTAAAGTGAAAACCATAATCAACTTTCGCCCGTATATGCACGCATCGACCCGCGACAACACATAATAAGCCCGAGTCGATTCGTTCAATTTTCGTTCACTTTTGCAAACATAAGTGAGAGCGGACTCAGTCGTTCATTGTATATGAAAATTTGCATATCGAAAGTGTAAGGAGAAATAGGTGCATTCCGTTTTGAAACCACAAAAAGAATTAAATAAAAAAAAAATAAAAAATACCAAGAATAAGAAATTCGTAATTTTTTTAATTTGTTTGACAGATAGCTATGCAGACAAAAGCATTATAGATATCGGTATGTACATAGGAACTAAAACATAACAAGCATTTCGTTGAGTTGTGACATTAGATTATGCTTCCCAATGTTGATTATGGTTGAGCCTTAAGCTTGATTAATAAAACCTGAAAACAATTATTTTAATCAAAATATTCAACTCTCACTGAGCACAGAAATCGCTCATAAATAGAAAATGTCCGTTTATTCTATTGTTCATGCCAACAGTGGACATGAATAATTGCTAATAATTGTTCGCCCTCGACGTCTTTTTCTGAGAGGGTTCTGATAGGCCAAGATTTCTGGTTCAGGAGGCCTCATAAGCACCTTCAGTTTGGACTTGCAGACAGTTTCTTTTATTTTTATTTTTTTGATTTAATTGTGTTTATCTTCTATCAGCTTCCGCTTAGCCTCTAAATCTTTGAAAGGACTTGATGTAACAACTTCAGATTTAACGACTTTCCTTCTTTATTTCTGAGCATTTCTTGCCTTATGAAGAGACATTTTGTGTACGTGAGCAAAATCCCTGTTGAATTTTGAAATTTGCCGTTTTGTTTTTTGTAAAAATCTTTTTTTTTTCGCTCTTAATCGGAAATTGGAAAATTGTCGGAGAAGTTGTTTTTCATTGGCTGTTAATCAATTTATGTTCATTCTTTCGCAGACGAAGAAAATGGCGCTGCGCACTCTTATCCTAGACGACTTTATTCCAAATTTAAGTTTGAATTCTCCGGTTATTCCTGCTGCATATGTATATATGTGTGTATGACGACATGTTAACGTTTATCAGCACCAGAATAATACAGTTTGACTAAGTTTTTTTTGCAGAAAATCTGCATTATCGAAGGCAGCTAATGCAGTTATTTGTTAGTATAACGTTTTATTTTAAAAACCTAACAGTCAGGTGGGTAATACTAAACTTGAGATACCTGAGAAAATGGGACAGAGAGAGAATGAACGATTTTTTGGCTCAGTGGTTATTTTGCTCCATGGATGACAGCTAATATTCAATAGGGAGACTGCCCGAACTGCCCGATTTGAGAGCCAATACACTACCACTTGAACCACGGACACCCACCCTTTGTTATTATGTCCTACTGTACGCACCCAGTTCATACTTTTTAATGCAATGCTAATTTCGGCTTCCGTAAAATCCGTCGTTTTCTTTTCCTGCGCGACAACTGAGAAATTTTCGCTATTTAGTAAGGAGTTTGAATATTCCTTGCATCTATTGCAAATCTCATTGTTTCCCGGTAATTGTCTTCCCAGCTCATCTTTAATGATCGATTTTGATGACTGAATCTCTTACAGGTTTGTGCCGCACGTCAACGTTGCATTTATTTTACTGCTTGTTGCCTGCTTATATCTTGTGAGCTTTCCTCTTTATTTTCCTAATGTCTCTTATGCTGTAGAACATTCTTTGGCTATTGCTACCTTCTCCTCTCTTTTACAACGTCCATAGCTTAACTCAAGACTTTATTGGTTTCGTTATTTCTGCTGCTGTATTTAGTCCAGTCGGCTTTTTTAAATATTGAGTGGAGTTTTTGCACTATTCACACATTTTTCTTGCAAATGTAGGCCGCTTTCCTTGCAAGTTTATATGTTTTACCGTATACTTTGAAATATTGTAGAATGTTTGTGTGGGTACAAATGATAGAACTTATTACTTTCTTCAATCCAATTATAATTCACAACTTAATCGCTTAATATATCTTCACCTTTTTACCTTTATTTATTTTTTACTTAAACCACTTAATCACTGTCTTAATTCATACTTTAAATTCAACTGATGAACTAATTTAACATACCTTGGGGATGCTGATATTTATACTCCAATGACATATTCCGAGAAGAATCTGCGCTATCCATCATTCCACATTTGCTAGAAAGTTCGATTCTACTCTTCACTGACAAATGGTTTATGCTTTTGCTATCGAAATCTTTTGCTTTGAAAACATTAATGATGCTGTTTACATTTAAATTTATTTCGCAGTATTTTATAACATTTGACGCCCGTTTGTGTAGGGTTCAGTGTATGCAGTTTCAACCTCAGGGGACTTCAAGAGCTGTAGCGTTCAATGTACACAGACTCAAGTGCAGACCACACCTTTTTTAGCCTGCGTGACAAAAAACTTCTTGTGTGTATTTTTTTTTTTTTTTAGCTCGTAATACGAATTGTTGTTTGTCAAAAGTTGTTTTATTTTTCTTTGTATCTTGTGTATGAAGCGGTTGCAACACATTTTTCACTGTTTGACTCCAAACTGGTGACCCCGACGTTATCGGGTTGAATTTTAAATGCCACTACTTCACACACTTTGTACACAGAAGAAGAAGCTAGTGAACGCACTCCCAAAAACATCTACCATGGAAGTGGAAACTAAACCTGCCCCCACAGTCACGACGCCCAGCACAATAGATCCAGCTGTACTGCAGTTAATAAATCGGCTGCAAGATGAACTCACGCTGGCTAAAGAAACGTTCCGAAAACTCAGAACCGAGGTAGGTCAACTTACCTCAGCGCCAACAGCATCTGGACCTCTTCAGGAACATCTTTCTGGCAAGTAGTCGAGGACCATAACCAAGCAACATAGAGAGCAGCCACGAATAGAACGACGTATTCACCGAAAAAAGTACCAGCAAGTCTTGTACATCTCCTTTGGATATTACAAATGCGTCTAGCGTGCGGTTACCACGATTCAACACGATGTGCCCACAGCTTTGGGTAGCACAAGTATAAATTGCCTTTCAACATGGCGGCATCACTAACGAGGTAGAACAATACTCACGATTGCTGCTCAGCCTTGATGGTGATCAATTGACGGCAGTCGGAGACCTGGTTCGGTGTGTGCCAAATGGAAATCGGAAAACTAGAGGCGAAATGGCGGTCGCATACGGCAAAAATGAATGATACCGTCTAGAAATTTCCAACGTCAAAACTTCCATTAATTTCCTGATCGACACCGGAGCAGACCTATCCGTCTTACCAAAAAAATACGCTTGCTAAAAAGCATTCAGCAGTCAACTTATTTGCTGCCAACGGTGTCGTCATATAAACCTTCGCTACGAAAACCATCCCAGTCGATCTAGGTCTTAAGCGAGATTTCAGTTGATCCTTTACTGTCGCCGACGTCACGCAAGCAATCATTGGTGCAGATTTCATTCACCATTTCGATCTCACCATTCGCTTAAGCCAACGGATGATGTTTGACAACACTACACGGCTGAGTATCATAAATTCAGTCCTCAGAGGGTTTGACTTCTGTCCCCACCATATCGATGACATCCTACTCGCGTTAGACAGTGAACATGAACATTGACAGCATTTGCATATCGTCCTGAAGCAATTTCAAAAGTTCGGCCTGACGATCAACATGTCTAAATGCGTTCTTGGATAATGAGAGATGAGATAACTGAGATTCACCGTCAACAACGAAGGAATGAAGCCTCCCAACGATCGAATCAACGTAATCACCGATTATCCAAAGCCAGACACTATGGACAAATTGAGGAATGGCGCATTTGAGGAATGCAAAACGAAGTTAAAGAACGCAGTTCAACTAACACAGCTGAGGTCTGGGCCAGATCTTGTATTGCTTGTCAGCGAAGCAAAATCAGTCGGCACGTTAAAAACACACCACAACACATCACAATGCCCAGTGACAGATTCCAACACTTCCACATTGATATCGTTGTGATGCTGCTCTGCAAAGGATATAGATATCTCCTGACAATGATAGACCGATTCACCAGGTGGCCAGAAGCTGTCCCGTTCAGGGATGTTACCGCAGAAACAGTAGTCGACGGATTCTACTCGGATTGGGTATCTCGATTCGGCTCACCAGCAACAATTACATCTGACAGAGGATCCCAGTTCGAGCCCATACTGTTCGACGCATAGTCCAAACTCATCGGTAGCAGGCGAACGAGAACAACAGCATATCACCTAGTCTCTAATGGAATGATAAAACGCTGGCACCGATCTTTCAAATCTGCAATCAGTCAGGGCGCATCTGACTGGGTAAGTCTATTACGAACTGTACTTCTAGAGCTTCGAAGCAGCTACAAAGAAGACATCAAGAGCACAGCGGCGTAGTTAGTACACGGTACAACATTGTGATTACCTGGTGATTTTTTTATTGACGAGGAGGTTTCACCCGAGCCTCAGTTTTTCGTCGAGAAATTCCGTTAACAGATGCGACTAGTTCGATCGACACCATTAGCACATCACACGAAATGCAAGGGCTTCACTCACAGGACATTGTTCACTTTCAGGCACGTCTTTGTGGGAGTGGATTCGGTGTGAAAACCCTGTGGAACGACCGTATGATGGACCATATAAAGTGCTGGAAAGAATATCGGATGCAGTTTTTAAAGTGAATATCAATGGCATTCTCACCGCGATATCCTCCGAAAGACTAAAATCAGCATATTGTGAAAACACAGGAATATGCAGCAGTCAGCATCCAGGCGGGTGTCTATCAACATCATCATCAGACGACCCTGTAATACTTTCGGGCACAACACATTCGAAAACATATTCTGCAAAAGCATTACAAGTAAAGAGAAAACAAATTAATTTCGAAATGTCAAATCCGTGACGCCTGTCACTCGAGGCGAGAGTAGGTACACTGCAGACCACCTCAAGTTGGTTTTTCACGGAAAAACACACCTTTTTTGGCCTACGTGACAAAAGAACCTTTTTTGTGTATCTTTTTTTAACCCGTTTCACAAATTTTTAATTAAAGTTACAAAGAAAGCGGTTGCAACACATTTTTCACTCTTAATCCCCAATTTGATTGTAAACAGCGCCATCTATATTTCAATAGCCTTATTTGAGTAGCAAAAGACTCAACCATTGGTGAATGGAGAACGAAATCGAAATTTCTAGCAAAATGGAAATTTGTATGGAACGCTGGATGGTACAGAATATTCTCGAAAGAGGTCAGGGAGTGTATATATCAGCAATCCCCAAAATATGCAAGTCCGTTCTAAAGTAAAACTTGAACAGTGAATTACGAATAGTGATTAAGTGGTTAATTAAAAGATAAAGAAAAGTAAAAGGCTTGAGATAAGCGGTCGAATTGTGATTTAAACCCACTTTCTTAGTGTGTAACATCGAACTTGCAGCTTGTTAAAGCACTCCAGAGTCTAAGAAAAAAACACCAAAGGGTATTATATACCCACTAAAGAAGTGGCAAACCGAACTGAAAACAAAGCAATGTTTAATATATACTGCAACGAGTTAAAAGCACTCTTGAAGAGAATTAAAAACGAAACTTTTACTAGATATATTCGAAACCTATGAGCCGAAAAAAAGAATATTAATTGTAGAAAACATCAAAAGCAATGAATAGACCAACACAGCAAAACTCGCCATTAAAAAAGGAAGATAATACACGGGCAGCTAAAAAAACTGAACTATTTGCTAACTACCTTGAAGATGCATTTACATCTTCACTCGTTATAAAAATCGTTAAACTTAATATCCAAGTAGTCAGCGGAGCTAAAAGAGACCATCCAGAAGGAAATTAAAGCTAAAAAAGCCCAGGATACGATCTGATAACTGGAGAGATACTAAAGGAACTATCTGAGAGAGCTATTAGAAAACTTCAACATATCATCAATGCAGCTTTTAGTCATATGGACTCATATCTCTTCTCCCTACAATGTTAAAACTATTTGAAAATTTTCTATTGAGACGCCTTCAACCAATTATTACTGAAAGAAATCTGATCCCAACTCACCAATTAAGTTTTAGAAATAAACACACAACTATTGAACAAGTACAATGGTTGACAAATGTAATAGAAAATGCACTAAGATCATAAAAAATCTGCTCGGCTGTGTTTCTAGATGTGTAACAAGCCTTCGATAGAGTTTCTCACCAAACGAACATAAAAGTTATACAATGGTTTCAAAATAAGGTTCTTAGATCCATCGTAAATGCACCATGGTATATACGTAAAGAAAAAATCCACAGGGACCTGATTGTTAAACAAGTATCCGAGGAAGTAAACATATTTGCAAAAAACATCATCAACGACTACAACAACATCAAAAGTTTGAAATGTAAAGCCTAATGAACTACCGAGATCTAGACGACTCCAGAGAACATAACCAGTGGACTTCGCGGTTCTTTCATGAAGACAGAACAACATGTATGCACATATAGTACAGATCCATATGTATACTTTATTATTCTACAATCAGGGGTAAAATCACTGGGGCTTACCCTTTTTTTAACCTAACTAAGTACTATGAAATGTAAATTGCTAGATGGGATTTTATCTCAGTTGTGATAACCAATAATAATAATAAAAAAAATCCTCGTCCACTGAAGGAAAAAGTGACTTGGCACTCTGATTTCAGGACGCTTTGAAGAACAATGATCCACATGATCCAGGTACATATTCCTTTGTAGTCCCAATGGAGCTACTGGCTGGCTGGTTGGCCGGGTTTCACATATAATTTTTTGCGCTTGGAAGTCCGATGCAAAAATGACTTCCTTTTGTGGCATTCCAGCAGCATTTCGGACATGCAAAACCGCCTTTTCCTTGCTTTTGAATATATCCAGCTGCTTTTAAACGTTTTGAAATGGCTGCTTGAGCGACACCCAAAGATTCTGCGAGCTCTTCTTGTAATGCTTCATAGAGTAATGCTTCCAGTTCTTCATCTTCAAACTTTTTTGGCTGGCCAAAATCACCACTTTTAAATCGTGCAAACCACTTTTGGCACGTTCGCTCAGCTAGCGCATGTTCACCATAAACTTCCACCAAAATACGATGACTTCCGGCAGCAGTTTTCTTCATATTAAAGTAATGAAGAAGAACTCCCCACAAAAACACTTTTTCAGGCACATAGTTCGACATATTTGAGTGAAAAAAATTTATTGTTGTTTACGCTTCAAATGAATTACACATGACGTACAATGACAGTAGCTTTCCAGCGCATGTTCCAATGGAATAATAACAATGGAATAATACAAGTTGTGATTTACAAATTGCAAAAATGTAGTGCTCACATTATTTGTAATGGTAATATTCTAGAGCGAACAGTTTGCATGAGAGCTTTGCAGTCTTTAGTGAACTTTCAATACTTCAATGATTTGCTTTAAATAACAGCGAGCTATCAAAAAAAGGTATTAGAGGTAGAAGGCTTATAGATGAATTGCGTCAAGTTAAAAAAAAAATTCTACAGTCATGTAGAATGAAGATAGCCGGATTACGTTGTCAATATATATATATATATATATATATATTTGTATATTAAATTTAAATAAAATAGATAAAATAAATAAACAAACATATTTACAGCATTTTTGTTTCAAATTTCTAGACTCCTCAATCACAGGGTTGCAGGTTCGAATCCCGTGCGAGGCAATTCTCTGAAAAAGTATTTTTATAGAATTTGTATGTACTTATCCCGTCGACGTCAACTCTGACATGAAGGCATAACACTGATGTTGGAGTGCTTTTTGGCTGGGCTAAATGTAACGAATTAGCAACCAGCACGTTCTAAGACCCATCAGTTGAGGATGCACTGGCTCCAGTTTGAGAACCACCTATGGGAAAAATATCGAAACCTTATACACCTGAGTTTCAAACAACTACACCACACGCCCGCGCCCTGTAGAAAAGCTAGTAAAAGGGTATTCATATCCCCTTGGTGCGCGCGCGGGATAATAAAAAAAATTAAAAGTTTATATTAATTTGAAAAAAATTGGTTTATTACAGCCTTATGCCTTCGCGGCTAACTTAGAACCAACTCACAAACTGAATTCATAATTTAAACCTAGGTGCATGCTAATACAGACAGGTGTCCGGTCACCAGCGGATGTCCATTGATAGCTCAAGTGTGTTCTTGCTGTCAATGTCTCACCTATCTATAAGAAGATAATTTGTTGTTGTCGATCACGCTTGAAGCTGATGTTGCTGCTTGTGGGAACCGTATAATGCGTTGGGCATTGGAATGTTTTTGGCGTAAGCTGCTCTGCCCTTAAATTCGAACGTCATAAATTGTTGTTGACGTCTCAAGATGAGGGATAACTTGAAGGCCTATGGTTGTTGGCAATGACCTGTTGATATTAGTACATTTGTCCTTGATCATACCTTTATTTCTTGCCGTTTTTTATGCTAAGGTGGCGGTAACTAGACTGTAACCATTAAGATGATGTCAACGTATATGATAAGTTGATTTTCTGTTTCGTTTCAAGTAGCTTAAAATCTTGAATCAATCTTCAGTGCGATTGACGTAACGGTTCTTTAATCATTTCGAGGGACAGTACCTTCTCTATCTTGTCGGGCTTATATGATGATTGCAGTATTGTTGGTAAGGGTTGATGATTTGTAACTTATTTGGACATAATTATTCTTCCCCTGACTTCAATTGTGGTGTTGAAATGTTTGATAATGAACGTACCTTTGAGCATGACAGTATTGTTGTTGAGGAGAGCTGGCCATTGAATTTTTTTAGGAGCAAGATTCCTGGTGCTATTTTTTCTACAAGTTCATTGTTAATGATGGAACAAGATGTTTTTTGACTTTTTATAAGCAATTGGATGCACAAAGAATTTCTTAAACTAACAATTTTATCTTTATTACAAATTGAAAGGTTATTATATGTTTAACATATGTTTGCAATGCCGTAAACTTCTTTCTTACATTCTAATATCGAATAATATATAATTTTATTATTATTTTATTTAGTTTAACAGGTCTCAATAGTGATAGATTACATTTTTCTTTAGTCGTTATTGGAATATAGTACTTTAAATATAAATTACACTTTTATCATTTGACGCAATTCTTATTTCAGCAAATTCTAGCGCGTAATCTACATTAATGTATGGAATATTTTCTACTATTAAAATTGTTTAGGTTATGTTTATAGTATTTCAGTACTTATCAAATATGAATTTATTATGTCTGCTTTAGCCCAAATTACATTGACTATTTCTTCTTTAATTATGTTTAGTTTATGTATATTAATTTTCATGAATATTTTACTATTATTATGTTCATTTTCCTTAGATATATTAATAATTTTACATATTTGTAATATTTGTTAGTTCGTTAATCTTATCTATTAAGATTTTGTCAATTATGATTTGATTATTAATACCATATCTGTTAAAACATTATTCATTTTATCTGTTATGATTTCTTAGTAGTGGTGGTCCGAGTTTCCGGCTATCTACTTCTACACAGAGCCTATAAAATCTAATGATCTCTTATTTCTATTGTTAATTCTAAGACTATTTATAAACATATGTTCTAATGCGGGATAGTTCATTGGATAGGATAAGATTTAGGATATGGTTATTGGTAATGGATGTTTTTAACGTAGCTTCCAAGTTGTTTAGTGTTGCCTCGTAAGTGTATGACTTTAAATGATCCGGTTTGCAACTTTGCACGACCCGTATTGATTTTGATTAGCTGAGAATTTGAATAATCGAAGTATTGTGCCCCGCCATTGCACTTACCACTGTATCCTATTAAGAAATGTAATTTTTTATAAGATTTTTGTTAATGATTTTGCCTGACTGAGTTATAACTGTTATAATTGTTATCCTGAGCTACGCTTTTTTTATATTTCGGATCTAACTTATTTCGTATTCTTTTATTATTTTTAACGAATGTAATTTCTCCAATGATTTTAGAGGGCATTTCTTTGTATTGTGGGATTTTAAGACTGCTTGTTGTTTGTCGGGTAATTTATTGATGTTTTCTTGTCCTACTCATTCAAGTTGTTCTGGGATGTTTAGTAGCTGTCTGCCGAAAAATGTATCTATGGGTTTTTTGCCTGTAGTTGAATGAATGGATCGGTTGTATTTATAGATGGGTAGATCAAGTAATTGCAAGAATGTACTATAAATTTTATCCGAAGCCCGAAAGCTTAAACGTGACCAATTGCCACCGCTCAGGTGTGATCGATCCTTCGGTATTGCTTCTATCAATTACCGCGATCGTCATAGTGTCTTTTAGGACTTCGCTAAAGGACCTCAGAGATGTGGTGTTGGATGGTCCAGGGGTGTTTACAGTTTTGCAATTTTTGGGAACCGGCACGGTTTCATCCAACGATCTCTGGCGCTAAGAATAGTGGACAATCCGTCATTTAGGATTTTGTTATCCCACTTGATCTTGCTCGTTACTTCCGCACTTCTTTCCACCTCTGGAATGGATCCGAAGGTTTTAATGATGCGTGATGCATTTCGGTGGCTTGAGTAGAACGCCTTCGATGGAGCTTTACGATGCGACTGAGCCCCTGATTCCTCGTTAGGGGGAGGGGTTTTTGTAGTAGCAGGATGTCCGTGGCTAGCCACAAACTTGCTGCTGCTGGAGGAAGAGATAGGACCAGTTTTACCTCCTTGTCGGTAGTCGGTGCAGTCACCGTTCTACCGCCCGGTATTAAAGGAGTACCGGCCTCGGGTTTTTTTTTTTTTTTTGAGAACGTGTCCATATTAGATCCCACGAGTAGCGGAGAAATAGTGGTCCATCTGTACAGAGATCCGCTGGATACAGATCAGGCTAGCTAATACGGAGGTTGCCAGGTATCCGGATACTCCGTTTGCGACTGAGCTATTTTTAGAGATGCTGTGCCTTCAGCCAGGTCGATCATCAGCACGGGTCGTATGACACCTTGATCTAGCCCAGGGGAAAAGGACTTTTTGGGAGGACGGAGGGAAAAGGACAAATTCGATTAAACGATGAGGACAATTAAGCGTGGAGAAATATCTGGATCTATGTTTTTGTTTATATGTCCAGAAAATCGTATATATTTCAATGCTTATTTTCTAATTCTATATACCGAAACATAACTAAAATAATTAATTATTTTTCAAAAACTTTGCCTTTGTACCTTTCAATGATATGAGAATTGGTATATGTATAATGAGAAACGCGTTGTTTTAAGTAAAAACGGGAAAGATCGGTTATACTTCTCCCATTTTGACAGTTTACTCATGTGGTTTATTAGTTTGTTTGGGAATAACCTTTTGTAATGTTTAATGGAATAAATAATATTTTTTGTGGTTATTAAAGCATTTACTTGTCGCTTCTATTTTTCTAGGGCAGAGAGTCCTTTGTTTTATGTTTCTGAATCTGTTGTATAAAAATTATTTGTGTCTCCGATTTTTGTAATGTTTAATGGAATAAATAATATTTTTTGTAGTTATTAAAGCGTTTACTTGTCTCTGCTATTTTTTTAGGTCAGAGAGTCCATTACTTTATGTTTCTGAATCTGTTGTATAAAAATGTGATATCCATTTCAATGAGAGCAGGGTCATCTATTTTCCATAGCAGACGATTTCGATAGCAGAAACATCAACCATTGGTGTGTGGAGAGTAGAATCGATTAAATTGTGATCGTAATTGTATTCAATAAAGCGATTGTTGTGAAAAAGAAAAAAGTCCATCATTTATACCAAAAAAAAAAAAAAAATAAATAAATAAATAAAAAAATAGACTGTGGCGCATAGCTGCTCCGAGTGTCAATTGATAATTAATTATTGAGAGCACATTCAGTAAACTTTTTCGTCCTCGATTTTACTATTTTTACGCGTGTCAGGTCGTGTCTCGGCACTCGGATCGTATTTATAATAAAATTTTTCGTCTCCGATTTTACGCGTGTAGGGTCGTGTCTAGATACTTGAACTAAGTTTCTGTTTTGAAGCATTTCGTGTCGTGTCGTGTATCGATACTCGTACTAGTTTTCTGTTTTGAAGCATGTCGTGCTGTATTGTGTCGTGTCTAAAAATTTTGCTGAATGTTCTCTCAATCATTAGTGATAAAAAACAGAAGTGTTTTCTAATTGTTTGAAAACGCTATAAGCACGCTCTGAGCAACGACTGATATGATCCAGATACATACTTCTTTGACCTTGGCGAGAAAGTTCAAATGAGTAGTGGCGGCAACATGGTTGCGATGATGCAATTCCTCCCGTCAAAAATGGACGAACAAAAGCTGGATGAACAAAAGAAAAATCTAGATGAACAGAAGAACAGTATTGAACAAAAATTCAACGAACAAAAGAATAGTCTAGAACAAAAACTGAAAGAACAAAAGAACGTTCTACAGCAAAAGTTCAAAGAAATCGATGACAAATTTGAAAGAATAGAGAAAAGTGTTGATGAAAAATTCCAACAAATGGACAGCAAAGTTGAGCAACTGGCAAAAGAGCTTGACACAGTGCGAAAACAAAAAATCCAAGAATGTTCTTTAGGCGGTCCAAGGAGAAAAGAGTTGAAGCCTTCTTCATTAGATGGTCAGACCTCATGGCCTGCTTATGAGAATCATTCTGAAATGTACGAAATGTCCTGCAATTGTTGCAAACAATAGACATCGAAAATCATGTAACTTTAGTACAGGCTATCGACAAACGGTTTGGCGGTAGCCACATACAAAAAAGTTCCCGGTTTTTTTTTTGTTAAGTTGGGACATCTGCTGCTGACATTCTCTCTAAATTTTAGCGTCATTACTTTTTTTTTTAATACCGCTCGCTCTTCAAGGGGATATAAATACCCTTTTACTGACTTTTCTCCAGGGCGCGGGCGGGTGGTGTAGTAGTTTGAAACTCAGGTGTGTTTGGTTTAGCTATTTTTCTCAGAGGTGGTTGTCGACCAGTGGGTCTTTGGCCCAGCCAGCAACCACTCCAACATCAGTGTTATGCCTTCATGTAGAGTTGACGCCGACGGGATGTTCATATAACTACATACAAATTCTATGAAAATAATTTTTTCAGAGAATTGCCTTGCACGAGATTCGAACCCGCGAACCTCTGTTTGAGGAGTCTATGCATATACCACTACACTACGTAATTTCAGAAATGGATTTAAATTTGCAACAACGAACTTCTATTAAATTTTGCGTAAAAAACGGATTTAATGGTGCGTGAATGTTGGAAATGTTGGAAAAGTATTTCGGCAACGATTCTCTAAAGAAAACAGTTGTTTATCAGTGGCACGAGCGGTTCCAAAGTGGCTGTGAGTCAATCGAAAAGGATGAACGCAGTGGCAGACCATCGACATCGAAAACGAAAACATTGATGAAGTAAAAGAGATGTTGGTCAATAACCGCAAATTAACCATCAGAGAGATAGCGGAGGACTTGAACATTGCCTATGGATCCGTCTAAGACATTTTGGTTAATGATTTAGGTTTCCGTCGTGTAGCAGCACGGTTGATGCCAAAAGACCTCAATTTCATTCAAAAAAGAGATCGTGTTGACGTCGCAAAAGAGATGATTTGCGAGGTTGAATCCGATCCCACTTCCGTCAAAAGGATCATTACTAGAGACGAGACGTGTACGATACGCAGTGCAGACATCAGGCAAGTGAATGGCGTTCACCAAATGAGCCGAGACCAAAAAAACCACGTCGTCAAAAAAGAAGGCAATGATCACGGTTTTCATGGATTACAACGGTGTAGTGCATCATAAATTTTTGACAGAAGGCCAGACAGTAAATAAAGAGTATTATTTGGGCGTTATGAGACGTTTGCGTAAAGCAATACGCCGAAAGAGACCAGAATTGTGGGCAGAAAACTCGTGGATTTTGCACCATGATAACGCACCGTCGCACAGTGCCATCATTATTCGTAATTTTTTGACGAAAAATGCAACAAATACCATCCAAGAGCCACCAAATTCACCTGATTTGGCTCCCTGTGACTCCTTTCTGTTCATTGAGTTAAAAAACCTCTACGGAAAACGCGTGTTTCAGCAGCCGAGAGGAAGTAATGGAAAAATCGCAATGGACACACCGAAAACCGAATATAAAAAATGTTTCGAGGACTGGATCAAGCGCTGGCATAAGTGTTTTTCAGTCGATGGGGATTACTTTGAAGGGGACAATATAGATTTAAATGAATAAACTTGTATTTTTAATTTTCTGAATAAATTCCGGGAACTTTCTAATCAAAAACAAAATGGTTAAGAGGCTAAGAGCCTCTGTAATCTGAAGCAAGAACAGCGAATCCTGGTAGAAAAACTAATCGGTGTGTACGATGATATATATGCTATACAGGACAGAGAACATACGCAACTTGTTCAACATCACGTTGACTGGAAACGACCGACCAATCCGTCAACCTGCAATGCGTCTTCCATTAGCAAAGCACACAGAAGATACTGAAATGGTGTCGAAGATGGAAGTTCAGAGTTTGACTGAAGAATCGCAGAGTCCGTGGGCATCTCCAATTGTCTTCGTGAAAAAGAAAGACTGCAGCACGAGGTTTTGTGTGGACTACTGACGTCTCAACGATGTCACTAAAAAGGACAGCTACTCATTACCACTTCGGATACGCTTTCTGGAGCGAAATGGTTCTCAACACTAGACCTGGAGAGCGGTTACTTGCAGGTGGAGATTGATCGAAAAGATTATCAGAAAGCAACTCTTATTACGGAAACGGCCTTTGGTTGTTTATTGTGATGTCATGTGGACTGTGTAATGCTCCGGCTACTTTCGAGCGGTTAATAGAACGAACATTGCAAGGCTTCACGTAGAAAACCCTCCTAGTGTATCTGGATGATTACATCGCTATAAGCAAAACGTTCGAGGAGCATCGGCAGAATGTAAAAGAAATGTTTGAAAGAATGCGAAGCTGAACCCATAAAAGTGTGCCTTGTACCGCCCAGAAATAAAATATTTGGGTCACATTATATCCACGGAACGAGAAAGGACGGATCCTGAAGAAATCGAAGCGGTGAAAATTTGCCTGTATCAAAGATAAAATCACGTATTAAAGAAGATTTGTAAAGGATTTTGCCAGTTTCTTGCATCAATTTACGGGAAAAAGCCGACAGTTCTGGTGGTCTGGAGAGTGTGAAAAGGCATTCCAAAAACTCAAGCGGCAGCTGAGCAATGTCCCCATTTTAAGTTAGCGCACATCCAAGCAGTGGCATATTACAGCAAGGTATTCTCCAGATCTAGAAAAAAAACTACTGCGTAACTTCGTGAATTTGCCAGCGAACTGTTGGCTTAATTCTGGCTACGAATTAAATCCATAAGTACCTTTATGGACAAAAGTCCATTCTTCGGACAGACCACGCGGCTTTAATATGGCTACTCTAATTTAAGAAGGCTCTAATTAAGAAGGGAAAACTCCACTCAAATGCTGATGCTCTCTGTCGTCGACCGTTTGGAGTCAAATATGAACACTGCAACCGTAAAGAAGCGAAAAAATGGGCCACTATCTAAATGATGAGAATTGAGCTAATAGAGGTTTGAAGTCTAAATTCGTTCCTCCCAACACGCAGATAATAACATCGAACCAATTTTTGCCTCGAAGGAATACGAAAAATAACCAAGCTGGCAGTGGATATCGGACTGGATCAAAACTCTAAAGACATACTGGATACAGTGTATTTGTGTTCAAGATGGTTTACTTAAAAGAAAATGGAAAAATACAGATGGTAAATTAGATAAGGTAGCTTTTCTATTGGCTAAGCGCAAACAAGATGTCGAGAATTGGCCCAAATAGTGCATAAGGTGTGTGGTTAGCTAGATTAAGCCACAGAGATATGCAGCAATACAATCCCGGAGCACAATGCCAAATCAAGAGACTATTCGAACAGATATTCAGCAGTTGGGTGAGCAGATTTGTGGTCCTAATGGAGCTACATTCTGTTCAAGGACCAACTTTGGAACCAAAAGTCTTCCAGTAAGTGTGCCAATATCTGAGAATAACGAAGACAAGGACAACACAACTTCACCCTCAGACTGATGGAATGGTCGACCGATGCAGTTCAATGAGCACATGTTTGAAGTCGTCGGCAGCTGCCAGTGAGCCTGGCATACCTGGCATACACATACCTCTCTTCTTAATGGCCTACCGAAACGCGGTCAATAGTTTAACTGGACATACGCTATCCGCGATCGTATTTGGTCAAACAGTCCATTTGCCAAGTGAAAAGAATTTCGGATCCGTACCTACAAACTCCAAGAAAGTAAACGGCTACGTGGATAACGTAGCAGAATTCGTAAATTGTATAAAAACATCCGAGAAAATATGAAACTACCTAATACGACATCAAATCGAAATTTTTCGGCTTACATGAAGGAGATTTGGTGTGGCTGTATAATTCTCTGCGTAAGAAAGGCAAATCACCAAAATTGCAACAAGATTTGAAAGGTCTATACAAGATGATAACCTGCATTAATGACGCTATCTACCATATCTGATCCAATTGGAACGATGAATGACGAAGTTGTCCGGGACGCTTGTAAGCATATTTCGCCCTATCCACGAATTTTATTACCAATGATTTAACCATCCCCTGCATATTCATAATGTAATATACGCGATGTAATACAACAGAGTCTAGAATCTGGCTAATAATATAGTTAATCACAAAGTGCATTTCTAAAGTATAATTGCAGAATTTCAAGAATTTTCGGATAATAGCATGGATTGGTCAGCGATGAGATAGACACGTTATTTCTAAATACCGATTTAATATTTCAGTCCTTCAGACATCATTTAATAATAGAATAACGACTCAGTATTTCACAGACGGATATTAACATTGCCCTTCTTCCAAATCCGCAAACCCAACTGTATGCATCTAGGTAAGTTACTGCCCTGAAGTATATATAAATGAAGTATAATATTAAAATATTTATACTTTGGTGGGATTTTGTGGCGGAAACATATCATGATACGTATCGCAAAGTTAGGCAATATTTGGGATGTATAAAGTAAAAATATTGTATAAGAGAAGAACCTGGCCAATAAGGTTGTGATTTACAAATTGCAAAAATGTAATGCTCACAGTAATTATAATGATGATATTATAAAGATAATATTAACAGTTTAAATAAGAGCGAGCGTATCAAAAAAGAGAGATAGAACGGTAATAGATAAATTGCTTCAATTTAAAAAAAAAAAATTTGAAAAAATTTATATAGTCATGCAGAATGAAGATAGTATGATTATGTTGTCAAAAAAAGCAATTGGAACTTAGTTTTGATCAACCAATATTCGAAGAAGAGGCGAGGTATAAAAAAGGTATACAAAAACAGCATACAAGAATTGGTTTTAGTGGCGCAGCATTTACGCAAATATGTGGACAAGTACATACATCCTTTATATGAAATATTGGACATTCAAGAAACTGCACGATAATAAAATTTGTTGGGAAAATCTGAATTCGCTCGAAGTCCATTTTTAAACTTTAACGTGTCTTTGAATTTATTAAGGTAAATACAATTTTCTCTCAGCTCTCGTATTGTTAATAATATGTAATAATATATATATATAAATATTCACATGTATATTAAATTAAAAAAAAAAACAGTTAAAATAAATGAACAAACATACATATTTAAAACATTTTTGTTTCAAATTTTTATATAAATTAAACAATTAAAAGTTTATATTAATTAATTAATTAGAACTAACTCACAAACTGAATTCATAGCTTCAATCTGCTAATGCAGCTAGATCCCAGGTCAGTACCGGATGTCCATTGATAGCTCAGATGTCTTCTTGTTGTTGATTTCTCACATATCCATCGGAAGAGAATTTGTTGCAGTCTATTACGTTTAAAGATGATGTTGGTGTTCGTGGGAAACGTATGATGGAATGTTTTGGCGTTAAGTTATACAAATAATTAATAAATAATTTCATAAAGTTTAAAAGTTTCTACATTCATATAAGTATATACATATATACAGATCGTGTTGCTTCGTTCCATCACATTTCATTGCTGGATAATTCATTGATAATATCATATATCATTCTTATTCTGTGAAAATTGCAGGCTACTTTGCACCCTTTTGTACAAAATTTACTATCGCTACACATAGCCCGAGCCAAATCTTTTTGAGCCACTCTTATAGCTCGACAGTAATCCCAACACATGTAACAGTTAGGAAAATTTTTGCATTTGAGATATTGCCTTAAAATAGCATTTAAATGAAATTCATTAAGAATCTGCCGAAAAATAAATAGAATTATTTGAAATAATATGGAAGGAATTACTTCTTTATTTGAAATACCTTAGAAAAACATTTCTGTCTGCATCTTTGTATGACGTCTAATTGTGATGTAGTATTAGTTTCTTTAGTCAACGGTATGGTGGATCCAATACAAAATTGGATTAGCGGTAATAGAATAAGCACAGCGAAAATACAAGCAGTTCTTCCGAAACACATTCTAAACTATTATCCTTCAACTACTCTTCGTATATAATGTTAACGTCACAACAACCAAAAAAATTATGAATGAATTTTTAATGCACTATGAGTTTTTATCTATAGAGCAGGTACAAAATTTTAACACTACCTGCTCCGGTAGTTTTCTTCTAACATAGCAGGATAAGTACGATGCTGCGGTTAAGTATAATAAAAACGATTTGACAAGTGTTGTCTATTTTTGTTTTTTATTCTTGTGGCGGCTATAGATAAATAAATATTCATACATCGATATAAAATTCGTCAGCTTAATGCCATGTCATCTATAACTGAATAGACTAAGTTACGCTATTATTTAGACTACCTGGAATTATGGCATCCGCACAAATTGTACATATGAAATACCCATAAAATTATGAATGAAATATTTTATTACTTATGACGCTCCTTGGTAAACTTCCGGTTCTTAATACAGTATTGAATAAACAAAAAGTGTAGCGCATTAAATTAAGATCAGACTCAACTAGGATTAATTTTCCATTACAACTTATTAATGAATTCGGTAAACCGGAAAAAGTATGTCTTACATACAAAAAACACACAAACATTTTAATGAACGTCATCTGTGTGTATATATATCATGATATATGTACGAGTATATGCCTATTTATGTATGCAGTTTTAGGAATCTTTTTTGTTTGAATTGTAGTACTATTACTAAGGTTAGACGTGTTTTTATGAGCTCGGTGATTTTCGTTTGTTAAAAGAACTTGATCAAAGAATTTGTATGAAATTAAGTGACCTAAAGCACTTGAAATGTTGAGAGTGGCGTATGGTAAGTCTGCTTTAAGTAAAAAAAATTCTTACAAGTGTTTTAAACTCTTCCCACATGGCCGAGAAGATGTCAATAACGATGACGAACCTCGCTCTGGACGCCCAAGCACATCAACAAAAGATGATAATGTCGAAGCTGTGAAGAAAAAAAAGTTCGTTAAGAAACTTCTAAATTTTGATCAGAAGAACCGTCGCATGAGCATCACTCAGGAGCTCTTGAATGATGTCAATGATGATTCTGACTTGCTCAAAAGGATCACAACTGGTGACAAATAACTGGTTCTCTTCCCTAAACTGAAGAGACCTATAAAAGCACCGAGGTTTGCAACGATAGAGCAAATAAAAACGGTAAAAACGGCATAGTTGGAATAGCTCAAGGCTATCTCAAAGATCGAGTTTGAGAAGTGTTTCGAGTAAGAAATGCTGGCACAAATACATAATATCCAATTTCGATTATTTTGAAGGCTACAACGTAGACGAATGTATATAACAATATAGACGAATGAATACAATTTTTATTTCAAAAAACTCAAATTGCCGTTATTCTCTCAACACATCTCGTATATTGGATTAGCTTAACCATTTATGACCATACATATATATATATATTATGATATGCTTATTCTCTTTTAGTGGGCTTATTTTTAGTTTGTCCTGGTATATGTTTTTTCTGTGTCAACATTAATTAGTCAGGGTAAGAAATAATAAATTATTTACTATATTTTATTAAATTCTGAGCCTAAAAACAAAATAGTTAAAAAGTAAAGGCTGACAAATATAGGTGTTAAATGTTTAATAATTGCTGAACTAAAATTAGGGGAATATTAAGATATCTAAGGGCTAGTCTCACTCTCTGTTTTAGCTATTTTGTATACCGAAGAGAGAGTGATAACATTGGATATTTTTATTTTTTATTTTTCGTTGTTTGATCTGGTAATTGAGGCTATAAGTTATAGCAACAAACAACACAAACCCAACATTATATAAAAACTCATAATTTTCACATTCATTTATCATCAGCACAATTTCGCAATCGCCAAATTTTGCTGATGCATTTTCTCACACCAAACATTGCGATAATGCCCGCAATGCATGTTCTGTCCACAGAAGACATTGCATCAGCACTTTTTACCATATAAAATGCAAGTGACAAATAGTAGAGTCAGTTCAAGTTTGCGGGTATCACGTTGTCTGTTGCGCTCCGGGAGAATTATTTGTAACTTGGAAAATAAAAAAAATAAATAGTTTGAAAAAAATAAAATTTAAAGTTTTTTATTTTTTTTTTTTAACAACGTTTAACTACGTTAACTGGCGCAGTCGGTAAGATCGCGAAAAAATAACATCATAGCTACGAAAAAGATACGATGTCGCGAGTGAAAAGCACGAAAACACTACTAAATATTTCCGTAATAGTGTTACTAAAACGTCCTTGAAAATGACTTCAAATATTCCCGAGATTGTAACTAAAACATTAGTGAAAATTTAACCAAAAACCAAGAACCAACAAAGACAGCTTTAACTCGAAGAAAACCAAGAACCAACGAAGATATCCTTAAGACATCACCAACAACAAATTAAATAACAAGGAAAGCTACAACTCAAAGACAAGATAACAATCCAGGTTAAAATTTAAATTCTATTATCTTCCTTTAAACACTATGTACATTTTACTTACAATACTTCCTCGTAATAATCTGTTTTTTTTTTAATATCGAATTATATCTGATTTAATGTCTGTACCAAGTTCTTTAGAAGAAGTTTTAAATACAGTTAAGACCAGTTACATTCAGAAATAGAACCCAATTACATATTAAGTCAATCAGAATCTCTAAACATGTTGTCTTTATCAATTGACCCTATCAAATACTTGTCAAATCTGCCAGATTTTCAAGGCGACTATAAAGAATTACAAAATTTCTTAAATCTCAATGATAAAATATATCCAGAGTTATGTAAATATGATGCACTCAGTCAGAGTATTTTTTCTGACAAAATTGAATCAAAACTAAAAGGTAAAGCTAGGGAAATCATTGAAATAAATAATCACATCACAACATGGAAAGACATGAGGACAATACTCATGAATAATTTCGGTGACAGACTTACGGTAGAGGAACTCTTTGACAAACTAAGAGCTGCGACATTCAAGAATGTGTCAACATTAAATCTATTCTTAGACGACTCAACAACAAAACGAAACAAGCCTTCGCGACAGATGCAACTACATCTGACACATACATTACCCAAAACATTAACTCCGCTTTACATATATTTAAAGCCAAGCCAATGCGATCTTTACTTTATTGTAGAGATCCAAAATCTCTTGAAGAAGCCATAAACATTCTTCACGATGCAGGTTACTCATATTTACAACCATATAATAAAAATGGCTCACACGAAAAACATAGAGGAGAAATGAACAAATCCCAATATCAAAACTACCCATCAACGCATCAAACACAGACTTACAATAATACTTCAAATAACAGGAATCGAAACCATTTCCAAAATAAATACCAATCGAATCAAAATGCCAGATTCAAAGATATGGAAACACACAGTCAAAAAACCAAAACCATCGGAATAATAATTCTGGTAGACCAAACTTTACAAACCCGAATGCATCGGGATCTCAGAATTATAGTAAATCATAACAATTCTAATCAAAACCCAAAACCCATTCAAAACATTCAACATCAACCAAATTCAAACAATCAGGTAGAACCGATGGACATTAACCATCAAACTACTATCGATGTCGGAAATTTTCGGGAGGAAACCGAAACAAACTCCCCTACATAAAAATAGAAAATAATAAATTTCTTATAGATACTGGGGCTTCAAACTCGTTAGTGAACCCACAGATATTCAAGAATGACCCAGTTATAAAATTAGACAAACCTGTAGCCCTTAAAGCACTGAATAAAGACACATTAGTAACAGAAAAGGTAGCCGTGGACTGTTTCCAAGAGTTTGGAACATCTGCGGATAAACTAGAATTTTTTATATATAGCTTCCACACCATATATGAAGGTTTGATAGCAAATGATATACGATTTAAATACGAGGCAGAAATAAATTACAAAGACAAAACAATTAAAATCAATGACAAAACATTAAAATTACACTTCAGTCACATAATTGAAAATACAATATACCAGATTGACCCCGGTGAATACTTTTACCGGATACCAGTCAAAGAAACCTCACGGTATACATTGATAAACGAAATAAGCTTAAATAAACATGTCAAACCTCTTGAAGGCATTTGAAGTGTAGACAGTTTTAAAGCAAGAGCCAAAATACTTAATACAGATAACAAACCACACATCTTAGATTTCTGCAAACCTTTCGTAACAACAGAAATCGAAGACATACATGAGTTCAACAATTTCGAACCATATGAAGCTTATGAAAACATTAACAATAAAAACTTGCCACAAATAAGACTAGATCATCTAGAGAATAGAGAAGAACAACGAAAATTAAAACAAATCTTAGAACAACATAAAGATATTTTCAACGATACTGAACCTCTTACGTTTACCAATGAAATAAAACACCATATAGTTACTTCTGATAACATACCAATCAGAAGCAAAATATATAGGTAACCTTACATCCATAAAATGGAAATACAAACGCAAATCCAGGAAATGCTAGAAAACGGAATTATTCAACCAAGCTCCAGCTCATATAACAGCCCTGTATGATTCGTTCCCAAGAAACAGGACGCATCGAGTAAAACTAAATGGAGATTGGTTATCGACTTCAGGACTCTGAACGAAAAATCTGTTGACGATCGCTACCCTATACCAAATATTGAATAAATATTGGATAAATTAGGTAAAAGCAACTATTTTTCAACAATTGATTTGAAAAGCGGTTTCCATCAAATAGAAATGCATAAACCGGACATAGAAAAAACAGCCTTCTCTGTAGACAATGGGCATTATGAATTTCGTAGAATGCCTTTTGGTTTAAAAAATGCTCCCAGTACTTTCCAAAGACTTATGGACAAGGAACTGAGGGAAAATATCGGAAAACAATGTTTAGTTTATATGGGCGATATCACTGTCTTCTCCAACGGACTTGAGGAACTAATAAAAAAATTAAAGGTATTGGGTATGTAATTTAATTCGTGCGGTTTTTTTTTCAAAATTTGAACGCTTATTTAAGAAAAACATGTACAATAGTATTATTCAAAGTATTGCCCATCTGAAGCTGACTTTTTCCCATCTTTCTGGCAATTTGTGGATCCCATCCCAAAAGAACTGCGCCGGCTTGGCAGTCAAGAGTGATTCAAGCCAATTTTTGATATTCTGCTCTGATGTGAACCGTACTTCAGTGAGGGCGTTCTGCATCGACTGTAACAAATTGTAGTCAGAAGGGGCAAGGTCTGGGTTATAAGGCGGGTGGGGTAAGACTTCCCATCCACTGTTTTCCAAATAGTTCCTAACCGGAATAGCAACGTGGGGCCGAGCGTTGTCATGATGGAAAATTATTGCCTCGTGTCTGGTCGCATATTCCGGGCGTTTTTCGGCTACTGCTCTCTTCAAACGGATTAATTGTGTTCGGTAGCGTTGTCCATTGATGGTTTCACCCGGTTTTAGCAGCTCATAATACAGCACACCCATCTGATTTCATCAAATACAGAGCATTACCTTCGCGCCATTGATATTCGGCTTTGCCGTTGATTTGGCTAGTTGGCCGGGTTTCACATATGATTTTTTGCGCTTGGGGTTGTCGTAATGGATCTATTTTTCATCACCAATAACAATCCGATGCAAAAATGACTTCCTTTTGTGGCTTTCCAGCAGCATTTCGGATATTCAAAACCGCCTTTCGACGTCTCTTGGCTTGAGTTCATGTGGAACCCAATTTTTGAATATATCCAGCTGCTTTTAAACGTTTTGAAATGGCTGCTTGAGTGACACCCAAAGATTCTGCGAGCTCTTCTTATGTTTGGCAACAATCTTCATAGAGTAATGATTCCAGTTCTTCATCTTCAAACTTTTTTGGCTGCCCAGGACGTTAATCGTCTTCCAAGCCAAAATCACCACTTTTAAATCGTGCAAGCCACTTTTGGCACGTTCGCTCAGCTAGCGCATGTTCACCATAAACTTGCAACAAAATACGATGACTTTCAGGAGCAGTTTTCTTCATATTAAAGTAATGAAGAAGAACTCCCCGCAAAAACACTTTTTCAGGCACAAAGTTCGACATATTTGAGTGAAAAAAAATTATTGTTGTTTACGCTTCAAATGAATGACATATACTGAAATGACGTACAATGACAGTCGCTTTCCAATGCATGTTCCAATGGAATAATACAAGTTACGCCATCTCTTAGCAAACCTCACGAATTATAGATCATTATAGACCATAATATTTGATAAACTTAAACAAGCTAGGTTAAACGTCCAATTAGACAAATGCGAATTTCTTGCAAAGAAGTCGAATTCTTAGGGCATGTTGTAAACGAAGAAAGAATTCAACTCAATTCAAAAAAAGTAGAAATCATATAAAAATTTAAATTTTCCCAAGACACCAAAGGAAATTAAAAGGTTTTTAGGTATTTCAGGGTATTACAGGAAATTCATTATGAATTTCGCCGAAATAGCAAAACCTATGACTTCATTTTTAAGGAAAAACGCAAAAATTAATGCAAACGATACAAAATATATACAAAGTTTTGAAACTCTAAAGGAAAAGTTAATCACAGCACCAATATTGATCTATCCCGACTTTAGTTAAATATTTGATGTTGCTACTGATGCTAGTCAATATGCCATACGTGGTGTGTTGTCCCAAGAAAATCGACCTATTGCATATCATCAACCTTTAGTATGCCTAGACAATTGGAAAATTAATTCGATGGAAATTGCAACTAGGAGAATACAATTATAAGATTTTCTATAGGGTTTTCCAATAGGGACTTGACAACTTTGAATTTAATTTGTGAACGCACTCTTTCATCATTAAACTATCACTGTCAATTTATTCAGTAAACTCAACATTTTTATAATAGTAAAGTACATTAACGGGCTACTTTCTCCGATTGGATCCTGGAGAAGATGCGCCAAGATGATGAATTTCATCGCAAAATCATCTTCAGTGACGAAGCTCATTTTTGGCTCAATGGGTTCGTCAATAAGCAAAATATGCGTTATTGGTCGGGTGAAAACCCACATGTGCTTTATGAATCAGCACTTCATCCACAAAAAATAACTGTTTGGTGCGGTTTGCATGCCGGCGGCCTTATTGGGCCATATTTTTTCGTCGACGATAACGATCGTCACATTACGTTACTGTGACTGTGACACCGATTATTTTTGGCCCGAATTGGAAGATATGAACTTGGACGACATGTGGTTTCAACAGGATGGTGCCACAAGCCACATAGCACATGCTACAATCGATTTATTCAAGAGTAAGTATTGTGAGCGTGTTATCTCAAGACATGGGCCAGTCGTTTGGCCGCCTCGTTCGTTCGATTTAACGCCGCTTGACTATTTTCTGAGGCTCTACGTTAAGTCATTGGCTAATGCCAACACGTCGACGACGTTGAAAGAGCTCAGAGCCAACATTGAACGCGAAATAGTGGCCGTTTCGGCCGAAATGTGTGGCCGAGTGGTTGAAAATTGACCAACGAATCGAACGCTGCAAATGTGCCCGCGGTGGCCATATGAACGAAGTGGAGTTCCATTAATAAATGTTTTGACTATACTTCAAGCCAATAATAAAGTTTTTGAAATATCTCAAATGGTTTGCCTTTTATTTAAAAAAAAAATTGTCAAGTCGTTATTAGAAAACCCTATATAAGAAAGGTAAGGAAAATAGAGTAGCCGATTTTTTAAGTAGAATAGAAGTAAACATGTCTGAAAGCTTAGCGAAAATAAGTACTATCATACAAACAGTAACTCCTATTAAACTCTACAAATACCAAATAATATTTAACAAAATAGATTCGGGCTCATTATTCATTAAGAACAAAAGTATATTTGATAAAAACGTAAAATAATTGGAATAAAAACTGCAGACAATGAAAGTCTTACCCAAATCATCAAAAATCATTTCAACCCCGATACTATAAACGCAAAAATGGACGACAATATTTTTGAAAAAATACAGAATGTGTATTTAAATCACTTCAAAAGCTTAAACATTATAAGATGTACTAAGCCATTAAAAGATATCGCAAACGAAGAGGAATTGGAAACAATTTAACAGAAAAACATGAAGAATATAATCATCGTGGAATAAACGAATTATACTATGAAATAAAAAGGGAATACTACTACCCAAATATGAAACTTAAGTTAACAGAATTTATTAACAATTGTAAAATCTGTATTTTGGAAAAATACGAAAGGAAACCGATAAAAATACCGTACAAAATATCTGAAACCCCAACTAAACCTAACCAAATTATCCACTTAGATATATTCTACTCTATAACTAAGACAATTTTTGCAACAATAATTGACAAGTTTAGTAAGGGCGCCATGTTCATAAAATTAGATAATCGCAGTGAAGCAGAATTTAGGAAAGCCCTTTTAAAATATATTAGTGTGTATGCAAACCCAGAAAAAATAGTAACCGATAACGAATTAGGGATGAAATCAAGACTTATGAAAGAATTTTTAGAAGAAAGAAATATTGAAATACATATCACCTCTAACTCAAACCATAACAGTAATGCCGACATAGAAAGGCTACAAAATACAATTAATAAACACTTACGAATATTAAAACATAGGAAAAAGCATTTACCCATAGAAGAACAAATGATCCTAATTAATGGATACTACAATAACACAATCCATTCAACTACGAAACTTAAGCCGTTAGATTTTAAACAGGGCAAAGTAAAAGACGAAGAATACGATGGAATTTACAAAGTTATTTAAGGGAAAAAGGAGAAAGTAATAAATACACTGAACAAAGACAGAGTAGATGTAGGAATAGTATCAGGCATCAATTAAATAAAAGAAATTAGAGGTGGAAAAACCACTCTAAGTTTAGGAAAATAGACACAGAATTACTAGATAACGAACACGTGAAAGACAAAAAATCAGGACTAAAGTAAAACTCACGTAAAGAAGAAAAAGAAATTTCAAAATCATAACAAAACCAGATTCTAAATAGAGAAACTACCAAGCGAACGTAATACAAACCTCATTTCAGGCAAAAATGATCTTCATACTGCTGATCATCAGCCTTCTACAAGTCAACATGCAGAGGATAGAAATACAAGATCTGACTAACAACGACGGATACGTACCAGTTAAACTAGGAGACAGGAAACTAATAAAAAGCTACAGTAAAGTTCTATATATTATTAATATTACAGAGTACGAAATTACTAAAAATCGTATACAACAAAACATAGAAATACTTAAACCGAAAGCAGAATTAATAGGCCCAATGCTTATTACTATTAACCATAATTATAACATCTTAGAAACTAAAATCAACTATTTAAAGCCCCACTTTAAGACAAAGAGAGCACTAATCAACCTACTTGGTAAAGGACTCAAATATTTAGCAGGTACATTAGACAGCGATGACGATATACAAATTCAATCAAAATTAGACAACCTAAACAGTAATATAGAAGACGGTTTTTACGGAAGCAATAAAAAAATCGAAATTATTAATGACATTTCTGCCCAAATAAGAAACATTACAACCCATATTAATAACCAACAAAATATAATTCAGACATACTTAACCAACTTCACTAAATTTATAGGCTTAGTAATTTAGAAGACGAAATGACATACATCGAGTACATTTACTAATTTAATTATGACTTAAACTTACTGAAAGACCATATAAACGATATTGAACAAATAATAATGACAAGTAGATTAGGCATCTTATCAAGAGATATTTTAACCCCAAGAGAAATAAAGTTAGTCCAAAATCAACAAACATACCAATACATTAAAGTAACAGTATCATTTTATAAGAACCAAATAATAATCATATTATTAATTCCTGAATTTACTAAGTTGAATTTTTCATAAAAATTTCATAAAAGCAACAGCTATACACAAACCCAACATTATATAAAAACTCATAATTCTCACATTCATCTATCGTCAAATTTTGCTGATGCATTTTCTCATGACAATGTTAGGTGCATTCACACCAAACATTGCGATAATAATTTCTTAGAATTCGAAATAAAATGCAAGTGACAAATACACCAGAGAGTTTTTTAAGTAGAGTCAGTTCAAGTTTGCGGGCATCACGTTGTCTGTTGCGCTCCGGGAGAATAATTTGTAACTTGGAAAATAAAAAAAATAAATAGTTTGAAAAAAAATAAAATTTAAAGTTTTTTATTCTTTTTTTTAACAACACTTAACTACGTTAACTGCTATACTCATAAACGCTTAACTACCCCATTGTGGTTTCCTTTAGCTGAATTTAAATTATTGATAATCAGGTGCCTTATGCCGTCCGGTGAAGTATTTTTTGATTTCCAAACATTCTGCTGAAGAAAGTTTGATTTCTTACACGTATTATTTTATTTACCGATATACATATGTGCATATCATAGTTTGGTCGAAGAAAAACTTGTTTTTCTTGTCTTTTACTTTAATTAATTGTAACAATGTACCTCATTATTATTAATATGCTCCTTACTTACGTTCGTGTATGTATATAAAATTTAGCAATTTAAAAATAAAAGTTGTTAGGAATATTGAATTTAAAATACAGAAATTATGTTGTTTAACTGCATGATATACGATATTTATAATATATATTATCTACATAATGGACTTAAAATATCAACACCGGCTCAATTTTTTTTTTAAATTTTGATAGAAAAGTTCTCGGTTATCGATACTTGCTTTGACTTCAAGAAAAGCAGATAATGAATATAATTATCCATTTTTAATTTTGTTTTATAAATGGAGTGTTTTATAAACGAAACTCACACATTTGCCTAATCCTGTAGAATTCTTATTTAAATATACCTATAATATTAAGATTTTACAATTAACATATGTGTGGAACAGAATATATCCCTCTGCAATTCTTCCAGGATTTTCTGGCTTCATCTCGACGAATGATGGCTTTAGAGATTTCTAACTTCTGGGGATTTCGGTATGATGACAATGACATCAACAAATTAGTACAGCGGCATTATATGAAAGATGATGCGGCTATCAAACCTTTTATGCAAAACTTCCATCATTTGGTGATTTGGCCCCTTTATTCAAACTACATTTCCTCCAGTTCAAAATCATCGATTTCGTGGCAATCGCGGGTCACCATTACTGTTTGACTTTCATCGTTTGAAAAAAAAGGATGCTTTGAATCACTTGTGGGTTGGCTTGAAGATGTTTAAACATGTTTAAATGCACTAAATTTCGAGCCCAATATAACACATAAGAAAATAATACAGCTCTCATTTAGAATGACAATACTGTTAATCCAAAAGGCCAAAATAGATTACTCGTTGCTAGTATAATAACCCCTGGTTTTTTGCGTGGGTTAAAATATATATATCCGACGTGGTATATATATCCGACGCATTGACTTGGGTAAAGGAAGTGCGTTTAATATCGTTGTTAGTATAATAAGAAAAATAATACTCTATTTTTGTTTTCTAGTGCAAATATTCGGCAAAAGCTAAAAGCATGTAGAACGGCTTCGACTGAATGTTACAACTAACTAACTTGACAAATATAAAATGGCACATAAGTTAATTTGGAAAACAATTACAAAATTGCAGTCAATTTAGATCCCTAAAGTTGACGCGACTTGGACTGGAAAACTTTCATAATTTTGATCCAGATATAGATTCTTGGGTGAGTTGTTAGACTCCGATGGACACTTTTCTACAATATTTTTGGTAAATTGAACTAACTCAATGTAGAGATGTGCAGAAAAGCTGTCAAGGTTGAACTAAAATAGACACGAGCGTATCACAATAAGCACTCATTGGAGTGCTGCTTTTGACATCTTGAGTCAGGGTCTATACGTTCTGTCGGGGTAAGGGGGCAGAGAAGAAAACACATGAGAAATCCATCTCCATCTCCATCCATTAGATGATTCCAGCAGTAAGTGCTGGTCGATTTTCACTTATCCAAAGCGTCGCACACCAAACTTAGGCATACAGTAAACAAACCATTTTGACATATAAGTGATTTTGTTTTGGCGTCATATACTTTTGGTTATGTGAAAATGTCCGATTTTGTACCAAATAATCATAATTTGAAGGAAGTGTTGATTTTTTTCTTTCATTTGAAGAAAGCGATGGCTGAAGCTATTGAGAGCTTCAAAAAGTGAGTGAGTGATTACGATGTTGACTACCGTCCACGTGAAGGAAGGCCAAAAACTTTTGAAAACACTCAATTGGAGGCATTGCTCGATGAAGATCCGTGGCAAACGCAAGAAGAGCTTGCTTCAGCATTAGGAGTTACACGCTAAAGCATTTCCAAGCGATTGCATGCGTTGGGAATGATTCAAAAACAAGGGGCTTGGGTTCCTTATGGTTTGAAGCCAAGGACGTTGAGCGTCGTTTTTTTGCCTGTGAACAACTGCTCTAACGGCAAAAAAGGCAGATGATGAAAAATGGATTCATTACAACAACTCAAAGAGAAGAAAGTCATGGGGACTGCCCGGTCAAGCTCCTACGTCATCGGCTCGGCCGAATATTCACGAACTGTTGAAACCCAACGAAACCATTACTAGGAAATGATGTCGACTTGAATCGATATGATTGAGCCAACCACTGCGCGAAAAACGGCTACAACAAGAGTAGAGGCACGGAAAAGCAAACAACGCAAAGCATGACAACCCTCGGCCTCGCGTTGCCAAATTCGTTTAAGCCTACCTGGAAACGTTGACATGAGAAATCCTACCCCACCCGCCATATTTACCAGATATTACAGATTATTACTTTTTCCGTTCGATGACATGTGGTCTGGCACATGTGAGCAGAACTGCTCACATGAAGACATAAGAATATGGCTTAATTCGTGGATAACCTCAAAATATAAACATTTTTACCGTAAGGGTATTCGAGTTCTGGCAGAAAGATACGGAAAAGTTATAACTAGCGATGGTCAATACTTTGAATGATTTGTTTGTAACCATTTGTCACAATAAAGTTGCATTTTCACAAAAAAAAAAAAAAAAAAAACAGCGATAACTTAGTGAACTACTACAGTGAACTACCAGCTAGCTGTAAGTTGTGTGCCTTGAAGCAAGTCTTACGTAAAGCTAGGATATCAGACAGTATAATAAAAACAGACCTTGCCGGCGGCTCGGCGTCTTGCCTTGATATGATGCTTGTTTGTTGAGTATCTAATATTCATTTCTAACAAAATGGTTCGTTCGCTTAAAATGGATTAAACGATGAGGACAATTAAGCGTGGACAAGTATCCGGATATGTGTTTCTGTTTAAATGTCCATATAATCGTATATATTTCAATGCTTATTTTCTTATTCTATATACCGAAAAATAACAAATACTATGACCACGTTTCAAACAGGAAAAATAGAATCGGTTCTGCTTCACAAACGTCCACTTGCCTGAAAGGTCTAGTACCTTAAAACTGTTGCACTCGACTACTGGATGATGCTCTGCTTTGCAGTACCGACACTTATTAGGCGACGCGATGGTTGAAGGCGAGTATCCATTCCTATGCAGGATACTCCTTGGCTTTGGCTTATGATCCACTGTATCTGGTCGCGCTGAGGACAGTGAGTTTTTTTTCAGTTTGTATGCATTTTTATTGTATCACTTAATTAACTCTTACTTGCTAGACAAAAAAATGTTTAAAAATTAGCTTAATAAACTTAAAATTATCTTATTCTAACTTACTGGCCCCATGCGAGCACTCTAAGTTAAACCTAACACTTAAATTATGTCTTTCGACGTATCTTACTACTATAGTATACTATTTCTATTCATTATAATTAAAACTAAGAAAACATTTTTTACAAAAAAAAACTTAGTGACCTGACTTTTTTTTATTTTATTATAAAACATAAAACTAAAATCCTACAAACTACTTTAAATTCAATCTCCAAAAAATATAAATACTTAATATACAAATATATATATATATATATATGTTCTTTTTTTTTTTCATTTTCTATTTTTTTTTAATTTTTTTTTTTTGGTTTTTATTTATTTTTTTTTTTCTTAAATCTACCTTAATCCTACTTAAAACTATGTAAGCCAGCCATGGCTAAAAAAATTAGGCGACCCACTTTGATCCACATGAAGCTACCAAGTATTGGAGGAATGCGACGACGAAGCATCCTCTTCCTTAAAAAAGCCACCAAAATTTTTGGTGCTGCCGAGAAACATCCCTCAGGTCGCGTCTCCCTACCGCCCTACTGAACCGGAGACGCTCCGCACTGCCGTGTGCGACGTCTCTGTCGTAGTTGAGCCGCCTGCCCGCAGCTATTCGAGCGACGTGGAAGATTAGCGGCACCGCCAATCTGTCCTGGATCAGAACTTTACTATCTAGGTAGAGAAACGCTTCTGGAGGAATAAAGCCGTTAAAGCGAACACTCTCGTGATACATATAATTAGGGTAGTAAGCCCCGGAGATCAGGTTGTTCGATGAGGTCATTGCTCTTGCAATATGCCTTCGAGTCAACTTAATGACGAAATTGTTCACTCTTATTAGGTTCGCCCTATTGTACAAGACCTCATTACGATAGAATTTTATGTACTCAGATTCTGGTGTTCTGTATAAGCGAAGACAAGTCCTAAGACAAGCCCTCTCAAACAGCCGAATCTTTTCCAATAAACTTGCTCTCACGTTGAACCACACAGGACATCCAAATACGAGCATGGGCCGGATAAGGGCCATGTAGCAGGTCACCTTCACCCTCGCATCGAGTTGGCTGTTATAAAACAGGCTCTTTGTAAGGGCAAAAGCACCTTTGGCTCTGGCCAGAGCAACATCCATATGTTTGTTAAAATATAGATATTGGTCTAGCCAGATCCCAAGGTATCTGACTACATTTCGACAAGCAAGTGGCTGTCCAAGTTGTCCTACGATAGAGAACTTTCGCCAATTCTTTCTGGTATCCCTAGAGGCCCCAGACAAAGGCGTCCTAAACAGAATGGTTTCCGACTTCTGAAAGTTAATTTTCAACTTCCAGTCGTCGCAATATCGCTTGATTTTGTCGAAGTCACGTTGCAAAAGTGTATTAATGACCTCAATCTTTGGACCCGATCTGTACGCGATTAAGTCGTCTGCGTACGCTATGGCATGGTGAAGTGAACCTATTAGATCACTTGTGTAAATGTTAAACAGGATCGGCGAATTTACCGCACCTTGTTGCAGACCGTTTTTAATGCTAAATGTTCCAGCAGAAGTCACATCACCATTCTTCACAGTGAACTGTCTACTGGAGAGCATATCAAAAAGAATATACAGCAGTGGTTTACTAATGCCCAACCTGTCAAGCTTGAAGAAGAGTCCCTCTAACCATACGGTATCGAAGGCCCTTTCCAAGTCAATCAGACAGGCACCAGTGTACTGTTTTTTGCCTTTGTTCCATTGGATATCAGAAACCAGTTAAGACGCAGCATGAATGATATCATGCCCCGCCTTGAAACCGAATTGGTTATCCGGAACTATATGTTTGTCCTCAACCCACTTAATCAGGACTCTATTGATCACCTTCTCGAAAACCTTACTGATGTTCGGGAGAAGACTGATCGAGCGGAGATTCGCCGGATTGGAAGTATCTTTATTCCTTTTGGGAATGGGATGTACCCATTTTCAATGCGCTGGATAATATGCATTATTCATTGCATTATTAAACAGGGTGGTATAAATGTCCACCGCTTCTAGTGGGAGATGTCGAAGCACAATGTTCGGTATTTCATCGGTTCCCACTGATTTCTTACTTCTAAGTGATTCGAAGATCGTTTGGAGCTCTTCCTTCGAAATGAACGGCGGTAATACCCTTTCGTTGGTGATGACATTATTTGCCACGTTCTCGTCATTGAACTGGGTGAAACCCGAGCTCTCGAATCGCCAACTCACAATTTCATTTCGAAGGCAGAAATTGTGCACAAGGGCTCGACTCTCCAGGTCGTGGTTCGGGCCAATGATGTCATTCGCCTTGTACACTTCCTGGAAAGTCGCTCCTATAGCCTCTACCTTCTCCTGCGGATCCTCGATCACAAAGAAGTTGTCATCATCAACTGCTTCATTTGGATCGATACCCGATGACCCATGTCTGGGAAACGACAGACTATCTGTCGCCTTAAGCCCGAGTCGATACGTTATACTGTGCTGACCCCACCAATTGAATAGTAGGTTCCGTCTAGTATTTGGTGTATTATTTCCCCAATCTCTATGTTTGGCGTTGAAATCTCCGCCGATAATAAAATAGTTGTCTTCCAATTCCAGCCTCAGGAATCGAAAAAGTGTCTCGAGCTCTGATATGAATAAGGATTGTGTAGACTTAGGTGCATAGACAGACACCATGTACAGCCGCTATCCCGCTAATTTATAAACCTTACCTCGAACAATGCAATGAAGAAGAAATTGTGCCATTGTTTGTGCCATGTATTTTCGACAAAATTTAATTTATATTTTAAGCATCCCTCAAAAGATACTTGTCAAAAATATGATTATGATTATGCAGTTGATGATCGGTTGAGAGCTTCAGATGCAATTTATGTGTTCAGTTTCAATTTAGAGAAAGCATCTGCTTTACCAAAACTCTCAACATCAGTTGCTTATGATTTGAAAAGATTTTCGAAAAATTGTAATGTATTAAGACTCGTGTACAGGACAGAATCAGAATATAAAAACTGTATCGAGCTTACTTAAATTGATTCAGAGTGAGGAATTAAAGCTGTGTAATTGAGCATAAATTTTTATTAAGTCTCTACAGTTGTTTGACTAATGGCGCTGATTTTGCCTTTATAGGAGTGCATGCAGAAAAGAATCAATACAAAAAATTGCAGGTTCTATCAGACGAAGCAAATTGGAGTCTACTTTCTAGAACTAAGACTGTTTAGGTCACAAGTAGGGTGGGTAAAATCAGTGATTTTACCAATGTAGCTTTGACTTTGAAGGCTAAACAGTGCCCAGTTTGATATAGGGAACGTAGTGCAACACACACCATTCCTACAGTCGCAGTAATATGGTCGTCCCAACTTAAGTTTTTATTAAAGAACAGCCCTAAATTTTTGACCATGGGTGCATAGACGATATTTGCTTCACCTGAATCAATAAGGAGAAAGTATCTACCATATAATATTTTGACTAATATATAGCCTGGCTTTTTTTCGAGTTAAGTTTGAACTTATTAATTTCGGACCAACGGACAACTAATTCTAGATCGTCATTAAATCTTGCTGTCGCGTCTTCAACAAACCCTAGCGGATAGCTGAGGTACAATTGCACATCGTCGGTATATACATAGTTGCACTTTGCTCTACATGAGAGTGAGTTGGTTGGGAGCAGGAACGGTCTAAGGTATTTACTAATTAAAGCCTGTTCTGGTGTGAGGCCGAAGATCCTGATCGGATTAGACCACTGTCATCTGGGTTTGCCGAGTCAGACGGTGCAGCTTAAGGAAAACGGCCCATATGCCGCCTAGACCAAACTTGTATGGCTCGTGTTTGGCCCAACCGAAGGAACCAAGCTAACGGTTGACACCAACGATGCCTGCCATTTGATCGAGGACGACGCACATAAGCTGAATGCGGACTACTTCGACATAGAGAGTTTTGGTGTTCGTCCATTGCCAATGATAGATTCCAGACTGGCCTTCTCTGGAAAAGTGATAACATAGAGCTGCCAGATAACTACGCTTTGACTGAAAAAAGACTATTGGGATTGGAAATCAAGAGAGACATGATAGCATATTTGCCGCCGCCTATGAGGAAATAATAAAGGGGTACGTCGCCAAAGGTAACGCCCGTAAGCTGCAGCGAATGGAGGTGAATACCAACTGACGAAAATGCTGCTGATGAGGCCACCGTTCTTGTGGCGTCATGAAGAAACGTGGCCTGATATTTCTGACAAAAGGGAATCCCACTAAGACAGTGGAGTACTTTCTCCAAAGTTTGCCTTGCTTGCCGTAAGGGGCAAATTCCTGGATTTCTCTCACTTTTCCCCTTTCATCAGGCTAAAAAGAACAACAGCATGGATCCTGCGTTTCGCAAATAGATATCGCCGTATAATCCACCCCCAAGAGGATAAAGGTCTAACTGTTGCCGAGTTAGATGCTGCCGAATCTCTACTATGCTGCCAAGGTCAAGGCGAAAGCTACATTCATGAACTATCCTTGCTGGAAAATGGTCGATGCCTAACTAAAGAGAGCAGCCTATACGAACTCATGCCGTACAAGGACGCCAAGGGAATCCTGCACGTATATGGCCGTATTGACGCCGCCAGCTGGCTGTCGTACGACACGAGACGCCAAATCAGCCTGCCACCAGACCACGCGCTCAGGAAACTGGTTGTCATGCATCACCACTGCCGAATGAAGCACCAGAACCAGGAGGCTACGGTCTGTGAAATACGCAGCAAGTTTTGGATCAGACGTTTGAGACGTCTTCTACGCCAAGTAATCGCGAGCTGCTACGTCTGCCGGATGAAACATGTCAAGCCAGTTGCGACAGTTATGGGACAACTGCCGGAGGACCATGTTACATGTCACCCCGTTTGTGAGGCCTTTCTCTTATACCGGCGTGGACTATTTCGGCCCGCTTACCTTCACTAATGGACGTCGCACAGAAAAGCGCTGTGTTGCGCTCTTCACATGACTTACCGTGCGAGCGATACATCTGGAAATCGCTAGCGACCTATCGACTGATGCCTGCATCGTGGTGCTACGGAATTTCATCAACTGTCGAGGGGTACCGGTGCGAATGCTCAGCGACAATGGGAAGAACTTCGTTGGTACCAGCCGAGAGGCAAAACGCTTCTCAGAGTTATTCGATTGCGATCGTAACCGAAACGAAATATCATCAAGAGGGGTCGAATGGGTGTTAAATTGCCCCAATAATCCATCCGAAGGGGCGTGTGGGAACGAATGGTGCGATGCGTGAAGAGAGTGTTGCGCCACCCGCTAAAAGAGGTCTCCCCTCAAGAACGTACGCTCCAGTGTCTACTGATTGAAGCCGAGAACATCTGCCAGCTATCACCGGACAGGAGGAGCCACTTACACCGAACCATTTCTTGCTGGGTAGCGCCAACACCGCCCAGACACAAGTTTACGGAGAGCCTTTGAACAAGATATGCAGCTTACGAAAGCAGTGAAGGACCGCCCGTCAGTTGAGAGATTGCTTCTGGAAACGCTGGATAGCCGAATATCTACCAATGGTGCCAAATAGTGTAAGAGAACAACGCCGATCAAGGAAGGAGATTTGATCTTCGTTTGCGACCCTAGTGTTCCAAGAAAGCATTGGTGCCGGGGAAGAGTATTGCGCGTCTACGCCGGGACTGATGAAGAAATCAGGCGTGCAGATGTACGCACCGCGACAGGAGTGCTTCGTCGTTCTGCTTCAAAGTTGGCTGTTCTGGACGTAACAAAAAACCAAAAATATCGTTTTTTGGTTATCAGATAAATACTCAATACCTGATACAAATGTTATATTGTCTAATATGGGAAGATCTCAATACTTCTCAACAATTAACAATTGACCTAGAATCAGGTTTCCATTAAATTAAAATGAACGAAAACGATATTGAAAAAACCTCCTGTGCAATGAATAACGGAAAATGCGAATTTCTAAGAATGCCCTTTGGACTACATAATACACCAAGCATATTCCAAAGAGCCATGGATGACATACTGCGTAATATAGATGATATAGTTGTCTTCTCAGAAAGTTTAGAAGACCACAGAGAACATTTAAAAGAACAATAAAAACTTTGAAAAAGGCTAATATGAAAATCATTTGAAAAATCAAAATTTTATGAGAAAGAAGTAAAATTCTTAGGGTATATTGTAGGCTACAATATTATAAAAACAGACAAAAAAAAAAAAAAAAAATGAGAGCATATCAAATTATCCGATTCCAACAACATTGAGACAACTCAGAAGTTTTTTAGCGATGACACGGTATTATATGTATAGTAGTAAGTTCATAAAGAATATCGCTTCTATAGCTAAACTTCTCACAAAATATCCATCTGGAGAAAACGGGAGAATCTCGCAATATATGTCGATGAAAATTATTTTACGATAAGACCAAGAAGCAATTTCAGCATGTGGAAAATTAAAAAATCTTTGTTCAACGAAATAGAACAAGTAGAACCAAACTTCAATAAAAAGTTTATTTTAATACTAGATGCTTCTAACAACGATATAGGTTGTGTACTTACACAAGAAGGAAGGCCAATAATTTTTATTTTCAAAATACTAAACTCAACAGAACAGAACTATGCCACAAATAAGAAAGCAACCTTGAGAAATTACGTTTACGGAGTTTCACATATGGATCATCAGCCATTAACTTTCGCGGTTTCTACTTGCAATCCTAACGCAAAAATGAAGAGATGGCATGCCTTTATTAAGGAATATTCTCACAAAATAGTCTATAAACCAGGTACAACAAACGTATTTGCGGACGCACTTTCTAGGCAAAGTCTAATTAACACAACAAATAATTATTCACTTTCCGGGACACAACATTTAGCTGATAGCAGCAATAATTTAGGTATTAAAGATACAACAAAACCTCTTAACCAATTTAGTCAGCAGATACTTTTAAGTAAAACTCAATTTACGATTCATGAACAAATTAGAAATTTTCCCAATAAAACAAAACATATAATAGAGTATGACACGTTAGAAAATCTTATAACGATATTAAAAGAATATATTCAACCAGGAATAATAGCGATCCATTATATGAAATTAAATTAAAAATAAAAGAAACATTTAATAATAAAATCTTGTACACCAAGAACTTTCCGATAGACTTCATCAATGTCGAAGATAAAGATATCATTGTAAAACAAACTTATACAAGTTATAGAGAAAACCTCAAAAAAAAAAATTACAAATCATATTACTGGCCTGAAATGCATAAGCATAAATGCCAATTAGAGAGACTCCAATTCCTAAGAAAGAGGGGGAGCAGGTAAACCTAGACATATTTTTTGCACAAAACTTAAAATTCTTAACTTGTAGTGATTCGTACTCAAAGTTTTTAGTAATAAAATTAATCGAAGATAAAACAAAATTAGGTGAAAAAGTATTAGAATTACTTCAGAGCTTTCCAGAAGCTAAAATAATAACAGTAGATAATGAACCAGGGTTTTCAGCAGTACAATTCAAATCATAAATGAAAAGACTAGCGATACCTTAATTCGCAAATCAGCTAACTCCACTTATTTCCCAAATTGAGTTATTGATAGGAATTTCCCCTTTAGTCTATTCCGGGTATTTTTAAAAAGGAATAACTCCAAAACATTCGCCCTTTCATTTAAATCGCTGTGCGAAAACGAACTAACTCCATTCAGTCGCCCATTTTGTATAGAGTTGTGACCTGACTATATTGTGCTCCGTGTTTTGTTGATTTATTGTGCTAAATAAATTAATAAAACCAATACAAAATTTGCGAGTTCTCATTTTATTTGGCTTACTTATATTTAAGAGATTTTAACCTTGGCTTGAAGTTGGCCGTTTTGCCAATCACTGTTTTCACTCTGCATTAGGAGTTATGTAGTATATTTTTCCGTTGGCAATTTCATTTAAAAATAACAGTTTTTTCATGATGGTATTATTGGCTTTAACTGGTGTGTCTTCTGATTTTATTGGCTGCTGTGTTTGCTTAAGGGCTTCTTTTTCTTTTTTTATTGTAGATATTGATGTTACGTGGCAAAAAGCTTTGAAACTTACAATCCTGACTCCATTTCATTCATACAAAATGATGAAATTACAGAGAGTGTTAGTGGCTCGGAATATTACGAATTAGTTGAGAATGTATTAGCAAAAGAAACTTTGAAACAAGCATTACAATCCAGCCCACACCACAACTTTTCTCCAATTTTAAATCCAACTAATGAACCTTCCACTTGCATCATTGACTTTGAGGCTTCAGATAATAATCTGATCTTATAATCTTATAATCCTACTTCCTTACTTTATAATCTAACGCATACGTTATCCTTCAAAGAACCAGCTACCTCTACATCTATTGAAGTAGCTAATTTCAATCCATTGACTACAAAACTGGTTGACTACAGTAATCCAGTATCGGAAAATGACGAGTCCAAAGTTAAGAGAAGAAGCGCTGTCAAGCTAAAAAGTGTTAATGGGCTAGCCAAAGAAATAAAAAAAAAATAGAGAGAATGGGAAAGAGTATTGTGATAAAATAAATAGTGGTAACTGGAATAAAAATATTAAGAAATCACAAAAGCTTGGATGTCGTTATAGAGCAACAAAATTCGGTGTTGTTAAGTGTCATGCTATTTCAAACGATGATAGAAAAATACTCTTTGATCGATTTTGGAGTATGACTTGGGATGAAAAACGAGTATTCATTCAAATCTTAATTAAAGTTATTCACATAAATAATCAAAGAGACAGAAAAATTGAAACGGACAAATACTTTGATTTACTACTTGAAAAAATGTGAAGATACGGTAAGAGTATAGTATGTAAAATATTATTTCTGAAAACTCTTTGTATCGGAAAAACGTATGGAGCTGAAAGGTCAAAAATAAAACAAATAAACTAATAATAAATAATAATAAAAATGGAACTAATAAATAAGTCTCTGAAACTCCCAAAAAACCTTTCACCAAAGAAGTTAAAATCTTGCGCGAATTCTTAGACAACATACCACTATTGCCGGAAAAGAACTGAACAATTATATTTACAACCTAATATTGTTTTTAAATGTCAACTTTACAAAATGTATGTAAATCACTGCAAATCTCAAAATGTTAATCCGTTGTCAATTGCTACATTTTCAAACACTCTTACTATAAGAAAGATTTCTGTATTCAAGCCAAAAACAGACTTGTGTGAAACCTGTAACGGTTTTAAGATGGATCATATAACTAATGACATCTACCGGGTGAGTTTTTTAACTTAAGACATCCAAATTACTCGAAAAATACGCGATATCGCGAAAAATTTTTCAGACAAAAGTCACAAGGTTCTGATGGGGACATAAGATGGTGACCACGAGTTTGACCTTGAGCCCCATTTGCAAGGTCAAACGAAGGTCACTTTTGATTTTTTAATGGGAACCTCTATTTTTTTGACAGATTGAAAAATTACAATTCTTTTACATGAAGCACTTTTTTCAAAAATGCGTTCTTTTCCCGTCAGAGGGCGCCATAAAACGTAAGACATTAAAATTACTCGAAAAGTACGAAATATCGCGAAAAATGTTTCAGACAAAAGTCACAAGGTTCTGAAGGGGACATAATATGGTGACCACGAGTTTGACCTTGAGACCCATTTTCAAGGTCAAACGAAGGTCACTTTTGATTTTTCAAATGATAATTCCTGATTTTCATTGCTCAGCCGTATTGCTCGTAGGCTTGTCATTTTTTTTGGCTTAGCATAATCCAGAAACAACGACGTGGATGTAGCAGTATTTTGGTTCCTTTGGGGTGATAATTAGAGTGGGTCCAAAAGGGTTTTTGGTAGCCCAGTAATGCATATTATGTCGATTGACCGTACCGTGATTTGTGAAAGTCGACTCATCAGAGAATAACACCTTAGTGAAGAAAAGGGGGTCTCGTTCAATTTGCTGAATTGCCCATTGACAAAAGGAAACCCGGTTGGGAAAATCCTCACTAGAAAGTTCTTGATGCATTGAAATATGATAAGGATGGTATTTGTGTCGATGTAATATCTTACAGACAGTCGTTTGAGAAATTCCTCATTCACGACTTATTTGGCGAGTGCTAATGTGAGGATCGTGTGCAACGGCAGCTAACACTGCTATTTCATTGTCCTTAACAGACACCCTGTTTGACCGATTGCTTTTCTTTGGCTACACACTTCCTTCACCAGTGAATTTTTGGATGACCTGATAAAAGGAAGCGCGCGATCGTATCTGGTCTGGGAAACGTTGGGCGTAAAGAGCAAAAGCACCATCGATGTTCCTTCCACTTTCTCCATAAATCAATATTATTTTAATTTTCTCTTGAATTGAAATAGCCAGCATTATTAATCTGTAAAACGTTACTAATCAGTTCCTCAAAACAAATATCGAACTTCTAAATGAAGTACAGTTCCGTTCAAGTAGAAAAAAAGGGCACAATGCACATCATACACTTTTAGATAAGTTTAGGACAATTTGTCTCTATCTGAAATTTGTTTGAGTTTTAAGTTCACTCGAGACAATAATGACTTCCTCAAAACAAATCTCGACCTCCTAACACCCTAACAACGTTATGATTTAGGCGTGCCAGTGCAGTGGTATCTAGCACTGAATGAATAAGACCTTTGAGACAAAGTCGTGTGCCCTATTGAGGAATAAGACAGAGCAATGAAAATCAGGAATTATCATTTGAAAATTCAAAAGTGACCTTCGTTTGACCTTGAAAATGGGTCTCTCCATTTTTTCAATGCAAATTTAGTGAAAACTGAATAAAAAAAACCTGCCTATGAACATAATTTATTTGATAAAGAACACTATTTTACTAACCTGATCTGAATATCTTGGAAGTTAAATCAGAAATGAGGGAAAAATAAAAAACTTGCATATGTTTTGCACAGCTGCATATTTGGCAAGCTAACATTTTCCCCTGGAATAACTTAACTAACTGTACTTTTTTCCGTTTTTATTGCTGAGACCTAAAAGTGTACTGTCAGTAACAAATTTATCTTTAAATTCTTACATATTATCCTTCTTTGTATAGTTAATCAAACAAAACGTCAAGAGAAAAAAAACTTGCAAATGTTTTGCACACTATTGTATATTGTTTTATTAAAAGCACTGCTATTTAAAAAAAAGAATCTATTTACTTTTAAATATATGTATTTTTTTTTTTTAAATTATTGTATTGAAAAACATTACTTATTAAATTTTTCTTTTTTTGGACTTAATAGCGTTGGCTTCTGAACGATTCATATGTATATGCAGTGTACACTTGGCGGATGATAGTGAATTACTGTGGTTTACTTTCTGATGAGAACGCAAGGCAGGTTTACCAAACATCCTTGCGCAAAACAATTTGCATTACAGCACTCATGGCCTAAGAGAACCGAGTTCGAGAAAGAAAAACCTAATTTTAAAACATAACATAATGTACAAAAACCTGTTGCCACAAAAAAAAAAAAGAAAAAAAAAAAATGTAGAAGGGATGGCATTTGAGAGAGTAATTCATTTCTCCACCCTGCCCTTTCTCCACAAATTTCTATACAAGAATTTTCTTGAGCAGGAATTGTAAAAAACGTCAAATCAATTAAATTTGAAAAGAATTGTCAAATTCGTAAATGTTTAAATGTGTGAGAATTGCGACAATTTTACGCAAATTAATTCAAAAGATGACTTTGACATGAAGAGAATTGTCCGCCGCGCTTTTCAATTTATTTATTTATTTTTTTTTTGCTTTATTTTGACTTACTTTTGACACATTTTAGAAAAACGCGTTCCCGCGAGATTTTGATTTTAAGAGGGAATTCATTCCTACTACTCAAACTTAGCAAAAAATTCTCTTTGACAATTTGTAACAAAAATCTCACGGTAACAGACCTATTAATACCTCCATTGCATATAAAATTAGGCCTTATGAAGCAAATCGCAAAAATGTATTGTATTCGTCAGGATTCTAAAACTTTTCAATATCTAAAGATTCTTAAGTCACATGAAGCTTGTATTTTCGTCGGACCACACATACAGAAAAAAAAGCCTGTAATGAATTTTTATAACTACTCAGTACTCATGAAAGGCGAGCATCAGACAGCCTTAAAATAGTGGTTAATGGTTTTCTTGGATACATCGGAGCTAATAACTACAAAGAGCTGATTAAAAATATACTTGAAGACTTTAAATTCATGGGCTGCAGAATGTTCCATAAAGTGCATATGTCCAAGGAAGCATTGACGAATTTAAAGACAATATGGGTGTCTATTTGGAGGAAAATATTTGGATTTTGAACGTCATTATGAGGGCCAATATAATGGTAGAATGATGATAGATTATATTTGTACGAGGTAGTTCATACAGTCAAAAGAGAAAGTTTTTTTCGACCATTGTTTTTTTTGTTTTGTATTTATTATATATTTGGTTGCTACAGTTATTAGTTTATGTTGCTTTTTGGTTAGTAAAAAACAAATTAATTCATTTCAAAAATTGATTTTAGTACTCGTAAAGAGTGATTCATCGTGAGGTTTTACTTATAATGTAAAATGAAACAAATAAATTTGAAAGTGAACTTAAAATTTTTGTTATCGGTTAAAAGAACAATTCATGGCATCTAATTTTTGAAAATGATATCATGTAAATATTGGCCACGACTACGTCTGAGGTGGTCAATTCGGAAGATCCAATTTTGGGCGACTCGTTCGAGCATAGCGACTGGTATCTCGCGGATTACACGAGTAATGTTGGCTTCCAAAGTGTCAATTGTAACTGGCTTATTCTTGAAGACCTGAGCCTTTACATATCCCCAGAGAAAATAGTCCAAAGGTGTGATATCGCACGATCGCGGCCAATTTACTGTAGCAAAACGTGAAATTAAGTGCTCACCAAAATGATTTCTCAGCAAATCCATTGTTTCACGCGCTCTATGACTCGTAGCGCCGTCTTGTTGAAAGCAGAGCTCACCGAGACCATGTGCCTGAATTTCAGGAAACATATAGTCCGTTAACATGTCGCGATAACGGTTACCAATGACGGTAACATTCTGATTTGCCTCATTTTTGAAGAAGTATGATTCAACCAGCCCATAAACCACACCATACCGTTATTTTCCATGTACGTACTGGTAGCTCTTGGTACTCTTCGGGTTGCTCATCAGCCCAAATTAAATTATTAACGTACAGAAATGGGCTTCATCACTGAACAAAATTTCACGATAAAACATCGGATTTTCATTGGGTTTTCCAAAGCCCATTCACTAAATTTTGTATGCTTTTAGGCTGAGATCCTTACGTAAAATACACCAAGTTGTCGAATACGCCAAGCCAAGCTACTGAGAACGACGACGAATCGATTCGCCAAGGTCTTCGTGTACACTGTCAGCTACAGCTGCTATAGTCTCTTCACTACGTGCTGGATATGGTCTTACCGGTCAAATATCATCCACTAATGTAAATTGGGACTCAAATTTGCGAATGGTATTGGCAATAGTGGTTTCAGTAGGTCGATTATGCGCACCGTAAGTTTCTTGAATCGCACGAAAAACATTTCGCACAGAACGCTGATTTTCTTAATACAGCTGAACAATTTGGAGACGCTGTTGTGGTGTGAGTCTCTCCATGGTGACTTACCAAACGATACTGAACAAAAATGACAAAGCAGTTTGATATCCTATTAAAAACCAAACTTCACGATGAATCACCCTATATTTCTATTCCTAACTGATCTTGAAGCATGAAACAGATAGATGACTAGTTAAAGGACTTTTTGTTATCAAAGACAACTACTTTTGAAGCACCAAAGGATAAAAGAATTTGTCTTAATAGCTCCTTGACATCTTCAATTGGTTTTGATTTTAAATTTTTTTCCTGAGCATATTTTGAAAATTTATCTAGGGCCGTAAGAACAAGATACTTTTCAGTGGAATATATATCTAGGTGGATGATATGTCAAGGAAATTGAGAAATAGGTGTTGCGTTAAAAACTGGTTTTTTCGGTTGCTTGTGAACATTGGAGTGAAGTAAAATATTTGTAACATTTGGGCTTTGTTTTCTTTTGGGTTTCGATGGGTTCTTAAATGGGTATATCTTAAATTATTTCTTCTTGTTCTGATGCATTGGAAAGATCATCTACTTAAGTCTGGGTATGTAGAACCTTGCAATTTGTCAGAAGTTCATTTATGACTGCAGGGTTAAGAAAACGTCTAAAAATGGAAATTGAATTCACTTTGGTGTAAAAAGGGTACTCGATTTTATGGGGAATTTCTTCACCATTCAGAACAATCAATTGACTTTTTAAGACATTTACTGGTGTTGAAACAGTGTTGAATGAGTATTGAGAGGCTGAAATAGAATTAAGTTGTGAAATTCTTGAAAGTGTGTCGGCAACTACGTTTGTCTTGCCGGAATTGCACTTGAGTTGATAATTATACTCCTCTAGAATTGATTTCCAGTGTTTCATTTTGCTGTTACGGTTTTATGGTAAGCGGTTGGTGATCGGTAGAGATAGTCACTTTTGCAGAACCGTAAACGTAGTTCCTCAAAGTCGTAAGTGGCCAGATGATCGCAAGTATTTCTTTCTCGTTACCTGCGTAACTTTCTTCGGTCTTGTTCAAGAGATGAAAGGATGTTTACCATCCTGTTCTAGGACATAATTGGAAGCGTCCGCAGTAAGATGGAACACTTTGTTAAAATTGGGATATGTGAGAATTATGTCGTTTGACACTAAAGAACACTTTATTTTTGAGAATGCTTCAATTGCTTCATCATTTCAGTTGACAGTTTTTGTGCTCGAGTGATTTTTCGACACTTGTCCATTCTCTCCTCTCAAAGGGGATGCCAGTGGTTTTGCTATGTTTGCATATTCCTTTATAAATCGTCGGTAGTAACCGGATAGACCAAGGAATAATCTTAAATCCTTGAGAGTCTTTGGGGGTGGAAACTTATCAATGGCTTGAACCTTTATTGGATTCATTTTTATGCCTTTCGATGATATGACGAATCCAAGAAATTCAACTTCACTTCGCACTTATCTATCTGAATCTTCATATTTGCCTTTTCGAGAGTATAAAAAAACTTTTTGGATGTTTTGAAGCTGTGTTTGCTCGTCTTCGCTAAAAATTACTATATTATATCTTGCCGATATGTTCCTTTAGTATATAATCTAGTCCTTTTGGGATATTGACGGCGCGTTTTTAACCCGGAGGGGAGTCGCGTGAACTCGTATTTTCCGTTATTAACGGAGATACAGTCTTTTCTGTATCAGATTCTTTTAACAATATCTGACGAAATCCGCTTTTTAAGTCTAACATGGTAAACCATTTACTTTTCTTGAGTTGGGAAAGAACTTCGTTTATCTCCGGTATAGGATAACGATCAGTACCTGGTTAAGTTTTCTATAATCGATGACAGTTCGGAATTTTTTCTCGTCGGACGCATCTGATTTTTTTGGCACTACTTAGATCGGGGTGACCTGGATGGTCTTATAATGTCATCGTTGAGAATTTGTTTTATCTGTGTATCAACCTCGTCTTTTAACGACATTGGTTGTAGTACGTATTCCATCCCTGACATTTGTTGCATACTACCTTGATAAAAAAAAAAAAAACCCAATAACCACTGTGTGCCGCTCCCATTATTCCGATTTGAGTTCTGTTTTTTTTTTTTGTTAAGTTGGTACATCAATTGTTGACATTCCCTCCAAATCGATCCAAATCCAAAGCGATTTTTTGGAATTTTAGAAATGGATTTAAATTTGCAACAATGAAATTGCAAATTGATAAGATGATTTACGAGGCTGAATCCAATCCCACATTCATCAAAAGGATCATTACTAGAGACGGGACGTGTGTTTATTAGTACGACACGCAATTCAGATATCAGGCAAGTGAATGGCGTTCACCAAATGAGCCTAGACCAAAAGAACCACGTCATTTTCAGTCAAAAAACAAAGTGTATTATTTGGGCGTTATGAGACGTTTGCGTGAAACAATTCGTTAAAAGAGACCAGAATTGTGGGCAGAGAACTCGTGGATTTTGCACCATGATAACGCACCGTCGCACAGTTCCATTATTATTCTTAATTTTTTGACGAAAAATGCAACAAATACCATTCACCTGATTTGGCTCCCTGTGACTTCTTTCTGTTCAATCGAGTTAAAAAACCACTACGGGGAATGTGTTTCAGCAGTCGAGAAAAATGTTTCGAGGATTGGATCAAAGGCTGGCATAAGTGTGTTGCATTCTATGGGGATAATATAGATTTAGATAACTAAACTTGTATTTTTAATTTTCTGAATAACTTCCAAGAACTAGTATCTGGATCAATAAAAAGAGTAGGAAATATTTTTATTATGAAGTTTAAAGAAAAATTTTGTTGCTCATTCAGATGATTGGTTCCAAGAGAAATTAAATTAACGCTTTCAGAGGCTTGTTTGATTTGAACTTTAACTCGATTTTGAATCAGCACATAATTTTCTTTCGCGTGGATAATAGCAGAAAGGTCCTTTAAGCTATCATTGCCAAGGATTCCGTGAAAGCAAGTTAGGCAGGTCAAAAGAAAAAATTTAATTTTTGCGTCGTTTAGACCAAATAAATTAACGAATGTGTGGTGTGAAACCTTTACATTTCCACCGATGGAATTTGCAGAAAATGGTTTCTGATTCAGTTTGGGGTTTTAATAAGTGCGGGCTGTACATAATTGTTATTGGAACCCGTGCCAATAAGAATTTTCAAAATTTTGTCGCTGTTAGTTTTTACTGCGAAATAGGCAAGCGACGAGTCATGTTTCCATAGGCTCTACATTCGGCATTGGTCTCGGTGGTCGTTGCAGGGGATAGTTCCTGCGATTCTGATTACCCTGGTACCTTGGTTTCTTTTGGAACAAAATTCGGGTGTGGAATAAATTGAGGTGGCTTCTGAGTATAATTCATGGGCGGCTGCATAGAAAAGCATGAATTCCTAGCGGGTGTAGGGATGTACACTAATTGGGGATAAAAGGGCATTGGAGGTCTAGGGGGAAATGGATATCGCTGTTCTTCGCGTGGTTGAAGAGGAGGAGCGTTATTCAGATAGATTTTTTTCGACTAATAGTTATTAGCATGGTTCGTTCTGAAATTTTGGTTTTCTAACCGTAAGCACAAGTAGAGTGCCTGCGGCAAGTCAGAATGCTCGCGTATGCCAAGCAATCTTGGTAGATCTCCTTTCAATCCACGTATGAACGTATCTAGGGATTTTTCCCTGTACGTTCGTGTCGAAAGATCAAGAGCTTCGGGGCAAACGTTTGTGGATGAAATTCTGTTAAGGATTAAAGACAAGTGGTGGCCGTGGTGTAGTGGCATATGCATAGACTCCTCAAGCAGAGGGTCGCTGGTTCGAATCCCGTGCAAGGCAATTCTTTGAAAAAGTCTTTTCATGGAATTTGTATGTAGTTATATGTAAATCACGTCGGCGTCAACTCTGACATGAAGGCATAACACTGATGTTGGACTGGTTGCTGGCTGGGCTAAATGTAACGAACTTACAACTAGCACGTACTAAGACCCATTGGTTGAGTATGCACTGGCTCCAGTTTAACAACCACCTTTGGAAAAATATCGAAACTCAACACCTGAGTTTTAAAACTACGACACCACCCGCCCGCGCCCTGGTGAAAAAGTCAGTAAAAGGGTATTCATATCCCCTTGGTGCACGCGAGGAATTAAAAAGTGGGAATGTATAGGTGAGGTTTGACTTTCAATAGGCTTTTGTTGACAGATCACGCGTGACTCCTATCAAACTCCTTTCTCATTTTTGTTCAGTATCGTTTTGTAAGTCATCATAGAAAGACTCACACCACAACAAATTGTTCAGATGTATTACGAAAATCAGCTTTCTGTGAGAAGTGTTTTTCGTGCGATTCGAGGAATTTACGATGCGCATAACTTGGCGTATTTTACGTGAGGATTTCACCTTTTGCAAGAATTGGAGTCGGTATGGTGTGGTCTATGAGCTGGTGGAATCATTGGTCCATATTTCTTCAAAAATGAGGCAAATCCAAATGTTACCTTCAATGGTAACCGTTATCACGCTATAACGGACTTGTTGATAAAATATTTTGGTGAGCACTTAATTCCACCTTAAAATTACGGTAAATTGGCCACCTAGATCGTGCGATATCACACTTTTGGACTATTTTCTCTGGGAATATGTAAAGTCTCAGGTCTTCAGGAATAAGCCAGCTACGATTGACGCTTATTAAGCCAACGTTATCCGCGAGATACCAGTCGCTATGCTCGAACGAGTCGTACAAAATTGAATCTTCCGTATAGTTCACCTCAGAAGTAGTCGTGGCCAACATTTACATGACATCATTTTCAAAAAGTAAATGCCATGAATTACTTTTAAATTTATGTGTTTTATTTTACATTATAAATCAAACCTCACGATGAATCACCGTGAAATTATAAGGATTATGATAGCAATGTTTTTTTTTTTGTTTTAAATTTCATTCAAAATCCACTTAGTTAATTTGGTTCAAAGAAGTGCAATATATATTTTAATAATAATTTTTTATTTTGTTAACTAGGTTCATACCGAATTTATCTTAATTAAAATAAAATTTACATCACTCGTCTTACATTAGTATGAACTTAATCATGTTTCTGGTTAGTGACGGGGCTGGTGAATGACACCTCCTGTTCCGCTACCAACGAGTTATCAACTGCTGGAATTACTAAGCGGCCCTTGTAGAAATTTTTATTCCACTTTCGTCACACTCGCAGGTTTTATGGGGACCACAGCTTTTTTTTCGCGACGGTATACACTATCCCGAGTTTTCACTTTAACTTCTGGTACTTGTGCTACTTGAGGACTTTTTGAACTGCTTCGCATTTACTTCTTATTACTTAAGGACTTTTTTAACGCCGGAATTAGTTATTTAAATTAAGTAAGCTGCGGTCCCTGCTCGGCCGCCAATTAAAATATAAGTGATTTATAAATTAAAAAAAATATTTTTTTATTGAGGTTTCTACCTCTTTATTGCTGGGAATTCAGAATAGAACTAACTTAGAATATACCTCAACATAATTATGAAACCTATCTTAAAAATTGCTTTCCTACAGTCGTAAATAATGTTGTGTCAGCAATATGACTAGGGAGCATGTTCAGAGCACGACCGCTGCAGTATGCAAAACAATTTGTTTGATGATACCTGTGATGTAGGCTGCATATGTTGATATCGTTGCGCATGTTGGGTGTCTTATGACACTGTTGTTGATGGTGTTAACTTATATCGAAGTTACAAGACCCTGGAAGATGGTTGATATCCACGACTAAACAACTTAAAATAGTTCCATACCGAATTTCTGCAACAACCCTTAAGTTTGAGAATTTTATTGTCGTTGAAAAAGTGGTAACTTTTTTTTACTTTGCATGCGATATCTATGTGACTTTATTATCTGTGATAGTATTGTAAAATGTTTGAATGGGTACAAATAATAAAATTTATTACTTTCAATACAATCTCTTTATTCAATCCAATTAGAATTCACAATTTAATCGCTTATCTCAACCTTTTTGCTTTTATTTATCTTTTACTTAATCACTTAATCACTATCTTAATTCACACTTTAAATAAAACTGATAAACTGATTTTCAATACCTTGGAGATGCTGATATTTATACTATTTATATTTGGAGAAGAACCTATGCTTGATGCTATGCTATGCTTGATGCTTCTGCTATCGAAATCTTCTGGTATGGAAAAATAGATGACGCTGCGTACCTTCAAATTGTGTCAGCACTAGGAATTCTTTAATGTGCTAACGGATAGATGGCAGGCAGCACAGTCAATGTGAAAGAAATATATTTTGAATTCAAATTAATTGTAGTTATACTTTTCTTGCTTTTTTGAATTGTTCTAGAAAATTCTTCTGTTTTTTTTTATGATATCTTTAACTTGGAAATTTAACTTTAATTTTATTTCACATTAGGTAAATAAAAGGATTGGTTCAATTGATCACAACGTAATGATAAAATGTTCTTTATTTCAGTTTCTTTTATAAACACATATTCCCAACCTGAGCATTACAAAAAGTACGGCAGGTGGAAAACTTCAGTTTATACGTAAGGCATTGGTTTAGTGTGTTAGGATGATTATGATTATTACGCATTCATATTTTTGTTGATGTCATCAACATTTTGCCTCCTCCGGCGTTGTTTGCCAATAATCTCAAATCGATGATCAGGTACGTTCTGGTGTTTTCGCAACTCAATGTTGTTCCAGGAGGGTACCAGGGCTAAAAACATGTGAATTATGTATTTATCCCTGTTAAATTTCTTGATTATATTCCAAAATTCTGAATTGTTATTGCACCGTCCTAGCTTAAGCGCTTCGTTTTTAAAGTATTTTCTCCTACTTTGTATACACACAACTTTATATTCCTGATCAGCCTTAAGGTACGATCTTCTAAGCGCTTCTGAATTAAAATCACGGAATAATTTCAACCACACAAACGAAGCATCTCTAGCTCTTTGGTACCTCTTATCAAACCACGGCTTCTTATATCCTCTACAGGGCGTTTCACCGTGCATCACTGAGGGTAGGACTCTTTAATGATTTGTTCGATTTCACCAATATTTAATATATATGTTTTTCTTGCAGTTTCTCCTCAATTTTCGTCCGATATAAAGCGAAGTTTTTTTCATTCCAAACTAGCTTGGGAAGCACCGTCATTTGTCTAATATGATCATTTTCAGGTGATGTGTGTTCACCCGTGACAATGATTGGTGAGTGGTCGGAGTAAATTACATGTCTTACTTCGAAATCAATGACATGATGATTCCATTCTCCTCTTGCCATACAGTAGTCTATAACTGATGATCCCCCTCCTTCAATGTACAGTACGTCAGCTCTCCAGGTTCATCACTTTCACTGGTATCATTTAAGAGTCGAAAACCAAAAGAATCACAGATTTTGCGTTTTTCTTCCATTGCAAATTGTGTCTTTAGACCGTCGTTTTTTTTCAGTATTGTAATTCTCCGTCCCGCCGATGTTGCCTACTCGCGCATTTAGGTCACAGATTACAATCACGTTTTGCTGGTCACAGTCAATCATTGCTTCCTGCAATATTTCGAAATCTCTTTCCCAGTGGTTGTAGTTTAAGTACATTGGCAATACGCAATATCTCTTATTTTTCCATCTTCGATTCAGATATATGAGATGTTCGATAGTTCTAAATTCACAGTCAATATTTAAATATTTTTTGTATCCGAAATAGCATTCACCGCTAGCTCTGCCTCTCTCACGCGTTCTCACACTTAAATTCGTAATTGATTAATTTATTTTCGTAGAGTTTATAATCATTCTTCATTACGCATGTTTCTAATAGAAAAATAATGTCAAAATTATTGATAAAATAATAATATTCAAGCAATAGGAACTTATTTCTTAAAACTGAAACATTATATGATAAAATTCTAAATTATTTAAAATCCTTACACTCTATTATTTCTGTTTCTCTTAGTACTATTTTTAAAATGAAAGACGGCATTACATTTAAAAACGACTTTGACACGTATTTTCGCTAGTTTGAGAAGCACTGTTGAGATTTCCGCTTGTGCTTACGCCATAAGCATTCTGCCCATCATCTCCTGTCACTTTTATTTTGGACTTGTAATTAATCCTCTGCAATAACGCCTATCACAACGTTCACTATTGAATGTTGTTGAATTTGTCAATATAAAACCCGTCGTTGCCTGCTTTTAGTGTTTGCCCGCGCAGTTCAATTTTTATCTTTTTATTTTGTTTTGTGATTTCGGGTTGTAGGTCCAACAATTTTCTCCTTCTTGCTCTTTATGCCTCTGCTTAATCTTAGTGCATAGAAACACCAGTGGCACGTAACTTAATTGCTGATTTCAATATACGTCCCACATCTTCTCTGTTCCGCATTCTTACAATGACCATACCGATCGCGTATGTGCAATCGCCGATGAGTCCGTCGTATGTAAGAGTTCCAGACACATTTCGTTAGCCCTCACCTCGGGGTCTAATCCGGGCTGTGCAGATATATGCACTATAATATTTTTTTCACTCGAACTTTTTTCCAATTGTTCGAGTTTGCGCTCAAGATGTGCGATGTTCTGTTTATATGTCAGCTTAATCTGACTTAGTTGCTACATTCCTTAATTTCTCGTCTAGGAGCGACGTCATATTTCCTTCGATCATCAGTTTAAGGTCTAGGATCAGCATATTTTCCATCGATTTTTGTTGTTGGTCGTTGGTCTTTGTTTGCAGAGACTCCGGTGTCATATTAACAATACGCCGTTTAGACGTCGGTGCCGATATCGGCGACACAAATTGATGATGTCGTAAGGTTAGAAAGATTTAATTGGATTACTTTTTTAATTTTTATTAAAAAGAAAATGGCGCGGTAAACTTCGCTTTCAGTGTTCGCTAACCAATGACGCTCTAACCTGAAAAACTAACTCATCTCTTCTACTACATTCATACTCACACTTAAGTACCTCCATAAAATGCGCTGACACCAGCGCGAATTCATTCGCACATTAGCACATTCATATATCAATATTCACATTAACACACTCTCGTCAGCTCGCTCACCCTCTTGTAGCTCGGCCGTTCTGACAATAAAACGACCTCGGTTGCGTAAAGTGTATCTGGAGTTTAATGCAATTCCTAGAGTGCATCATCGGTTGCACAATTTCAAATTTTCTAATTAGGACACTAACATAGTTTCTATTTCTAATTGCACAAGTGTTGTTTTTATTGGCTCAGGCATACAGTTATCAGAAGGCTGTATCCACAGCTTCGATTTACTCGCTTCTAACACTCCGTCATACGGAATTTGGGTTACTTGCCATTCGTAAATATCGCGGATGACATATCTGTCATTCGGAAGTATTTTATGCACTACATAAGGACCGCAAAAACGCTGAATGAGTTTCTTGTTTTACCCTACGGAAGTTTCAAAATTCCTAATTACTACATAATCGCCTACTGAGAACTCGGGGGCGGCACGATGATGTCGATTAAAATATGCCGTATTACAATCTTGTGACTTCTCAATGTCTTTTAAAGCGTCTTGTCTAACTTCAGTGAGATTATCAGACTTCGGAAGTTCTTTTCCTTCCAGAAACTCTGTCAATTCGTCCACAATTTTGCCTCGCTGAGCAACACCAAAGAGAAGTACAGAAGGCACAAATTTCGTCGTCGAATGACATGAATTGTTCAATGCGAATTCTACTTCAGTGACCTTTGAGGCCCAATCGGAATGGCTAAGGGAATCGAAAAGCTTTTCTAACATAAAGGTAACTACCCTATTCACTCTTTCCACTTGCCAATTTGTTTGGGAGACGCAGTGGCATTGAGGACACGAGTAGTGTTATATTTCTTCAGAAAATCCGTGAAGTCAGAAGACATAAAACAAGTGTCTCTATCATCAATAATTCTTCGGGGTCGGCTGTAGTTTACCAAATAGTGGCTCTCTAGGGCTTGACATACCTCTTTCGTATTAGTGGTGGTGGCAGGGTATAATTTCACAAACTTTGTAAAGGGATCAATTACTACCAGCAGATATTTCTTATAAAAATGTCAAGGGTCCTTAGTGGTTAATATGAATCGTGTCAAAAGGAAAGGTTTCTTCGGAATACTGTGAAGGGTGGCACTGTTATACTGAGGGGATGCAGAATAATAAATGCATTTAAGGCAGTTGCTAATGAAACTATGGACGTACGTCTTCATATAAGGGAACCAATAACTTTTCTTAATCTGCGAACAACATTTATCGGCTGCTAAATGCCCCAATTTCTCATGCGTACTGCGAATCACATTGTTTATCATTTTGGAAGGGACGTATAACTCTAAGTGCCCGGCTGGCGATTGGTGGTGCACTAATCCATCACGTAGTTCAAAATCCTTTACTTCAGTAATCTCGAGTTTTTCCTTTAATTCACTAATCTTGGGGTCACGGTTTTGAGTTATTTGCCGAAGTCTGATTCGGTAGAGTCAACATATGCAATCGTGTTTGTCAAACAGTTAAGGGCATTTATGTGAGCCATGGCTTGGCCAAGTCTGTGCTGAATCGTATAGTTATAATTTTCTAAGAACAGAGCCCAACGAGCAATTTTCGCCGAATTGTTTCTATTCGTTAACGTTAGTGCTAAAGAGTTGCAATCTGTTTCAATCGTGAACGGAATACCAGTGACGTAAGTGTGAAAGCGCTTCATGGCATAAATTATTGCTAAGGTCTCCAGTTCATAACCATGCAATTTGGATTCAGGACCCGAAATTAACAACACAGCGGCCTCTAACAGTTTACTACGGAGGGTTCGGAAAGCTACTCTACACTCTTCAGTGAATTCAAAGCGGGCATCTTTTTTCAGAAGTTGGGTCATAGAGTGCGCTATTCTAGAAAAGGAAAACAGTCCATGACGACGCTCCGGTTCCTTCTGGCTCGTAAGATCTGGATAAGGTCAGGCTCTGGACATAAGGTGTTCCCTTTTTGGGAAAATGACGGAAGAATTGGCCAAATACCCTAAATATTCCAATTCCCTATATGCAAATCGACACTTTTTCAGTCGAATTCGCAATCCATTTCGACGTAACATATGTAAAACACTCTTCAGGGTCTCTAAGTGGGTATCAAAATTTTTTGATGCAATAAGAATGTCATCCATGTACACTCCCAGTACTAAAGTCACAAATCGTACAAATTCCTGGGCGGCATTACACAATCCAAAAGGCATATACAAATTTTAGTATTGTCCATCAGGGGTAACAAAGAAAGTGTATTTCACTGAATCAGGGTGCATTTTTACATAATGGTATCCACTCTTAAAGTCAATCACAGAAAAGAAACGTTTACCTCCCAAATGTCTTCAATTAACAGAATGGGGTGATTATATCGTATGATAATTTTAATTATGGGCCGATAATCTACACATTTTCGTAAAGAGCCGTCCTTTTTTCTGATAGGGATAATGGTTGAATCATACGGGGAACGGCTGGGGCGAATTAACCCCTCTTCTAACAATCCATCAATTATTTTTCTTACTTGCAGTCTTTCATAGTTGGACAATCGGTGGGGTCGGCTGAAAATAGGGGTGTTGTGCTTAAGGTTAATTTTCATATGATATTCAATGGGTCTTATTTTATCGGCAGGAAAGTCATAGTACGTATCAGAAATTACTTCTCTGAGGCGCTTACCTAAGTCAAATGGTAGACGAGGACCAATGTTCAACGAGTCACTGTCAGAATTGCTCACTGTACAAAAATTCAAAAGATAATTCTCACAAGGGGGCACATCAAGGGTCACTACAGAATTCTCAATTTTATTTTCTTTTTTGTTCTTCAGATCATTCAATTCAATTGGGCACTGATTAAGCGTTTTACCTTTTTCAACTGTATGCCTGCAACAAGGGGTCAATAAGTTCAATGAATTAAGAACATCAGTGAGTATTTTCCGTGGCATTTAGAATTTTCCTGTTGTCTACCGCTGAAGTTCACTAATCCGTCGATTTTTCACAAGGTGCTTAAGGTTGAATTGCCAATGCCACAATATTTTTACTAATAGGTTTAAGGCTACTTAGGATGGGCACTTCACTTTGTCGTATCAGACTCTTGTGGCTACCGGAATCAAATAAACAAAAATAATTTTCCTAAGCTCACTGTGTTCTAATCTTGACCCAGAAAAAACAATACTTACCATTTGCAATGTTTCCATGGATTCCACTATGACATCTTCATCGGCAGGAGGCGCTGGCAGATCGGTGGTAACGGTGGCATGATAAGGACAATTCTTATATGCATGATGCATACTTGAAGCAGGAACCAGCAGGGCGTCAACACAGTGCACAAAAATACAAAATTACAATTTTTGGTTTTTATGTTTTTTTTGCATTGAAAAGTAAGTAATAGAAAAATGTGTATGGCAATATTTTTTTTTCTTTCTTCTAAGTAAATAATTAACTGTTATTTTAGATGCAAACATAAACACATTGTAATTTGTGCAATTCATTTGACAATTGTCATCGTACGTTACAAATTATGTAGTGTTTTTTTTTGTGGTTAAAATTTATTATAATATTTTAAGTGCATTTTGGAATGTTCATCAATAAAATTAATACATTGAAATTATCGAAGATGGGTATGTGGATGTGATTTGTGTGGTGCAATGTCGAAATCTTGTGTTGTTCTAACTTTGGATAAGCTTTAAAAATATTGAGGGCATAACCCACCCTCAGTTTTTTTTTTTTTTGTGGAAAGCATTATTCGTGTACTCTATGTTCCCAAATAATTTACGTCCCGAAACGTAAACGCAAAACGATTATATATATATATTTTTTTTTCAGCAAACACTTTTTAACTTACCAACCAATCTTGCTTCGAGGTGTGGAGAGTCTAATGCAAACTGCAAAGTAAAAGCCATTTTTGAACATATTTTGACTAAGCGTGGTTTGCAAAGTGCCCCGGAACAAATTATGAGCAGTATAAAAAAAACAAGCCGCTTATTTTCTTTAAGATTAAAAACTAATGCAAAATACGTTCAACACACAATATGCGGACTGGAAGAAAAAGTTCTGAGCTACCAGCAGACGTCCAATACCCCAGTTCTTTCCATTAGTGAATTACAAAGCGGTCGACCAGAAAAAGATTTTGAGAGCCTATGTCATAATTCAAAAAAGCGCAGAGTTGAAAGTCTTATTCATAACTGGGACTTTAATGAGCTGTCTTTGCTGCCATTCAATAAAGGGAGTCAGGGACTTTATCTTATGAGAAATGTATACCTGGTCTTCAAGCCTTAGCGCTTTACTTAGACTTGGGACTCAGTCTCCGAAAAAACAAAATCTTGCGCTCCACTGTGAATAGTATTCATAAGAATACATTCCTTAGTTACAATGCGATAAAAACAATTAGGGATCAAACACTACCAGATACAATAAATGTTTCAGATAGTCATGCTGTAGTAGATTTGCAGCAATTACTCAATAAAACTGCAAAATATATTATTGAGCCCATTGTCTTTGTCCACTATTGTGGACTTAGTATGTAAATGGGGCTTTGATGGAAGCTCTGGGCATAGTGCTTATAAACAGAGGTTTCAGAATATTAATAGTTTAAATGAATTTTTATTTTTTATTGCACATGTTCCACTACAAATAGTCGATAAAGATAGTGGCGATATAAAGTGGGCAAATCCCAGACCATCATCAATATTTTATTGTCGACCTATAAAGTTCATATTTTCGAAAGAGTCAGCAAATTTGGTAGATAATGAGATAGCAAATATGAATCAATTAATTAATGAATTTGTTCCTCTTAACATTACATTACATTACATTTGTGAATGTACCCCTAAAGATATGAACAAAGAGGGAATTGAACGTCTTCAGCCAAATGAGTTAGCTTACGGCTGCCCTTACATTGTTGGATAAGGATATTTGAATGCATGTTACATATTTCCTATCGTTTTGATTTTAAAAAGTGGCAAGCTAAAGGGGAAGATTTAAAAAAAAGCTTTTAGAAAGAAAATTAAATATACAAAGAGAATTCAAAGAAAAGCTTGCATTAATTATTGGCGAACCGAAGCCTGGGTTCGGTTCCACTAATGACGGAAATACTTTTTTTCTAATGCATCTGTAAGTTCCTTAATTACCGACATAAACGAAAATTTGATTTCAAAATTATCAATAATGTTAAGAGCAATATCCATAATTAGCAATTAGGACATAAGTTCATGAAACAAAAGAGATATATATTAGTAATTATTACTGGTATTATATGCCTGTAACTTTGCATAAACTGTTAATACATGGTCCTGCTGTGATTTTATCCTTTTCAGTTCCGATTGGTCAGTTGTCTGAAGAAGCATTGGAGTGTAGGCACAAGAATATTCGCTATATCCGAGAGCACAATGCCCGGAAATCATCACGAATCAATACCAATAGTGATATCATGAAAATGCTTCTTATTACGTCTGGCCTGGGTCAGTTTCGAAAAGTTTCAAATAGTTGTGAAAAAATTACTTCAGACATTGCCGAATATATTATTGATGATACTCAGTCTGAAACATTTGATGTAAATATAGATTCGGATCACTCAAATGAATCAGTCACAGAAACAGAATCTGAAACAGACTTAGAAAGCGAATAATGCAACTTAGAATTAGTATATAAAACAATTATACAATGAGCTATGATTTTTGTCCTTTTTTTCTATACATTCGTTGCACTGTGCGTCGGGGAGCAAGGCACTGGCTTGAGTAATGCCTGTATTTGGCATTTCTTAATGGGGCTGAAGGGCGAAGGGCACTAACATTTGATCTGGTGCTCGGAAGGCTTTTGGATACGGCACTGGTATGGCGCTGTCGTTTGCATTCGTATCGCTCTAACAATTGTTTAAAGTCGGAAATTATATGGGCCGCATAAAGTACACTTACATTACTAGGGCTATCGCCAATGCCATCGATGATCATATCTATTCGCTCAAGCTCTGGGACGTCAGCTTGCATGGCGATCTCCTGCATATCCAAAATGTAACGATGAATATATTCTCCTGGACGTAGTTAGCGAGAAGTCAGCATGGAGCACACATCCTGGGTTGTACGGCTTCGGGCAAACTCAGTAATCAATGCGTTTCTCAAGTCATCGTATTAAAAGACCGATATTGTGCGTATGAATACCTTTGTGGTGCTCTCTAATATACACCGGTGAGCGATGAACTTCAGTCTTTCATCCAAGTGCAGCATGGCAAATGCATCTTCGAGGTCACTATACCATTTTCTGATGTCGTAGTGGTCATCACCGGAAAATTTCGATACCATAGCTTCTATGACACTGACATCTGACACTGACTAATTGTTGCTCTACTTGCTCATCGGTAAGTTAAGAAGCATTTTTACATTCGGAAGACAAATAAGCTGCAGCACTTGCAATCGTAGGTTGAGACACTGTTTCCCCATATGCAGCTGATGGATCGGACGTAGCATTATTTTCGTCAATGGAAATCGACGAATTTTGTTCGTACATTTCTCGAATTTGCACTAAAGTGGCGTTTGGTGGTACCAAAATGCCTGCACTTTGCAATGCGTTCAACATGAGCTCTTTTGTAATGCGAACCATGTTGTCGTAGGTTGGGTTTTTCCTAATTTCGGTTTTATTTAAAAAAAAAAATTCGGAAAAATTCACGAAATTCACTGAACTTTTATTATTTTCGGAAAGACTCAGCGATTTTATGTAAAACTATCACTTCTGAGATGTGATGTCGTAAGGTTGGAAAGATTTTATTGGCTTACATTTTCAATTTTTATTAACAAGGAAATGGCGCAGTACAATGACTTCGCTTTCAGTATTCGCTAACCTATGACGCTCTAACATGAAAATCTACTAACTAATCTCTTCTACTACATTGATACTCAGACTCAAGCACCTCCACAAAATCTCTGACACCAGCGCGAATCTATTCACTCGCACATTCATACATCAATATTGACATTAAATCACTCTCGTGAGCTCGCTTTTCCTCTTACACATTTTCGATTCTTTGTTTATCGTGTGTATGGTATGTCGTTATATACAATATTATTTAAATGAAAGTAGTGGTAACTTAGGGGCACTTTTCGCTATAGATCTACTTTTATAGCAATTAAAACTGTTAATCTCACTTATTCCTTATTTATTTAAATATTTTATATAGTTTAACTAACTATGTTGTGCACAACTCAAATTGACAGATGTCAGCCAGCAGAAGTGAACCACAATTCTCGTTTTGTTGAACAGTTTCACTTCCAATCGTACAAATAATGATTGAATTACACATTTTGTTGTCACATGAATGATACCCGTGTTGCTTACAATCACTTCTTCTCGATTTGATCCTCAAATTATGAATACCGTGGTTTCCCTTGGTGTAATGAACATCCAGGTATTGTGCGTCCATAATTCCTTTCACATGGTGGACGTCAGTCTTAACGTCCTGGTTTCCCATTTATTAAAAGACAGTTTTTTGTATAGCTGCTGGACGTTGCAATCCTCTCTTTGTTCAATACTGAAATCGTTAGCTTTGGTGCCTTGTTTATATCTTCCAATGCTATTTTAAAATATCTCTGTAGATTATAATTGACTCCAAGCACCGTCTCCTGAATCTGTACCTCTCGATATGTTTTTTCAACTATCTGCTCTGTAACAGTGTTAGTCTTAATTAAATCATAGCATTGACATCACTGATTGTAAAATATCCTCTAAGAAAAATTTCCGTTGAAGTTGAAGACATATGGTATTCAGTTTGTCCATTGGATCTGGTAGTACATTTATTTCTAAGCCAAGTTTCCTTGCACACTTATTGATGACTTCTTTCACGCTCTTGTGTCACAAGAATTCAAACAGATGACTTCTCTAAGATACGCATTCAGCAGCTTGTTGTACTTTGTTTCAATTTCTCGTAAGTAGCTAAGTGCAATCAGATAAGCGTTCGTCACGTGTACATTTATTTTATTCTTGTCAACCAATGTGTACCACCATCTTGTTTATCTCTTCTAGGCCAGCATTCAGCTTCGTTGTAAAGTTCTTGATAATTTTGGTGTTTGTTCTTGCGCTTTTGATCAGTTCCTTCTGATTATTACCCAGGTCTTCGATATCATGGTAGACCTCATCACTAACTCCGAATATTGAGTTAAGAAAACTTCCCAGCAATCCCCGTTTTTGTCTACGCCAAGGTGTCACTTGAAGTCGATTCAAAATGGAGAAAAAGTTATTCCATTCCTCTTCTATGTGATGACACAATTCATCACATTGACTCTCTTTTGTCACAAGTTGTCACGGTTATTTGATCTCTTTTCTTATTTATGTTGGTTTGATTACGTATAAAGTCTTCCCTCTTGGGAATCGAACACTCGTACGTAGTACTCCTCGTTGGATTTTGGTAGTTCCGATTTGTTCTACGAACAGTCCAATATCCGGGTGGGTGATTGATTTCTGTTTTCTATCTCATCGCTTTCTACAGGGTCTACTTGTTGGTAGACCTCGGTGTCACCGAGGATTGTTTCATCTGTTGAATTCCGCGTTCCTCGGGTTTTATGATGTTGTCTTCTATTGGCAGCAAACATACCTTGGCTATTGGCCGTTTAAATGTTCCCTTTTCTGTTTTGATCGTTACAACTCTAGTCAGTTAACCTTCTCCTCTGTGTACTTCAACTACTTTTCCCAGAGGCTACTTAGCAATATTTCGTCTTTTAGCAGCACCATTTGACTAATCTCCAAATTTGCTGCTGATTATTTTCACTTATATCGTTGTTGAATATTTTTGATGTAATCCTTGTTCCAACGGTTGCAATTTTTTGATTTTTTTAAAATTATTTTCAACCTTTTTAAACTACTGTCTGCCAAATTCGGAATGATATCGTGTCCTGGTGTTAATGCATTAAGATTTTCAATGTTGTCAGTTAATGGGCACAGTGGTCTCTAATCCGGCTCGAAGGACCATAAAAATCTATCTCACGGCTGCCTTCCAATCATAGGAATCTTCCGTTGATAAAGTCAAAAAATTAAATTAGTCTTAGGATTTTTGTTGACGTTTCTCTTGATTGTTGATACAATTTTCTGGATTTTGGAGCTGAATTCAGCAGCTGAATGACAAAGTTATTAATACTATACAGGATTTCTTTTGACGTATCCATGATAAGTTTTGTGGATGTAGTTGTTTACCAATGCTGCTGGATTTTGAAACCTTTTTGTCAAAAATTCTACAGCTGTATAGTTGCTTGACGTCGGTGATAAGTGCTTGACAACTCTTGCTGCTTCTCCCTTTTCCTTTGAGGAATTGGATGTGTTGGACATCACTTAATGATTCATTTTGGTGAACAAATCGATCAAATAGTTCCCAGAAAGATGTTCACTCTTCATAACTTCTACCGAATACTGGTATGCTGATAGTTGGTATGCTTTGTGTGGAAAACGTGCTGCAATCCTCTGGATTTACCACCTTATCAACCCAGTGCTCTTGATTTGCGGCCTGTACGACCATCGATGGTTACGATGCGACCAAAATTGAACACAAAGTTGGTAATTTGCTTTATGTGTAGGAAAAATTTGAGTCAGATCCGAAATTCTGATACAACGCCATGATTGCTAGTGGTTGAAGATCAAATTGAATTTGACGATGTCAACGGCCTCGCCACACTGAAAGCATCGGTTCCTACTAGATCACCGAAATCAAGCAGTGTTGGGCGCGGTAAGTACGTAGGTGGGTGACCACATTTAGACTCAGTACTCCACGTGCTGTTGACAAAAGGCGGCACAAGGTACCCCGGCGTTAAATCCCGGACCCTACAAATTAATTTGTATCGTTCCCTTGATAATAATAATGAATTTGATGAAATGTACTAGGTTGAGTGAAAAGTTACTGCAAAAAAGGTTATGGTGCCTTGAAGTCCATTCATATTTAGGCAGACATGCCAAATTTCAGTGCGATACTGTCTTTAGTTTTGTTTTGACAGCTGATTGTTGTTGACGTGTTTGGCATCATGTTGAGTATGGACAAAAACTATTTTCGTTCTCTCATAAAATATTATTTTTTGAGAGGCAAAACGGCGAAAGAAACAAAAGAAAATTTGGATAAATATTATGCGGCTAATGCTCCGTCAGATTACACCTGTCAAATATTGGTTGCGAGAGTTTCGTAGTGGCCGCAATTCCACTACCGATCAAGTCCGCAGCGGCAGGCCCTCCGATGCGGTTACACAGAACAATGTCAAAAAATAAATGAAATGTTGTTTCCTGGCCGGAAAGTGAAGGTGCGCGAGCTAGCAGATACCACAAAGATTAATACTGAGCGCACACGCCATATTTTAAGCAATATTCTGCATATGAAAAAGTTATCATGCCGCTGGGTGCCGCGCATACTCACTCCTGACCAAAAACACGAACGCGAGAGCACTTCGAAAGAGTGTTTGGACTTGCTGATGCGGAATCAGGCCGACTTTGGTAACTGCTGATGAAACTTGGATCCACTATTACACATCAGAGAATAGAATGAGTGCCCGGCAATGGACTGAAGCCGGCACGAGTGCTCCTAAGCGGCCGAGGGAGGCTCGATGAGTCGGAAAGGTTATGGCGTTGGTTCTCTGGGATTGTCATGGCATACTCTTCGTGGACTACCTCGAAAAAGGAAAATCCATCCATCAGCGAGTATTACTGTGCATTATTAGAGCGATTCAAGGCCGAAATCGCAGCAAAACGGCCTCACATGAAGCGAAAAAAAATGTTGTTTTTGCAAGACAATGCACCGGTGCACAAGAGCATCGCAACCACGGCTAAAATCAATGACTTACGGCTCCAATTGCTGACGCATCCACCGTATTCGCCCGATTTGGTACCCTGGCTCATCATCAATAAAAAATTCAGCGTACGCGAGGAAATCATCGACGCCACGGAGGAGTATTTTGCAGACCTTTCGGAAAATTACTTTTCGGACGGGATCAAGAAGTTTGAAAATCGCTGGAATAAGTGTATCAAACTAAAAGGGGACTATATTGAATAAAATAAAAAAACATTTAAAAAATTTTTTTATTTTTTATTCCCAAGGAGTTTACTTTTCAACCCGCCTAGTATTAATTGTTCAAACTAAGGACCATTTGCTTCCAATATTCCTAATTTGTAATTTCTTCCTTATTTTTGCAAATGCTTCGTTTATTTTATGATAATGTTGGTATTTCTGGTGAGTAGATGTTCTTTATCCGTTTCCATAAACATAAATTTATTGGAACATCGTAACATAGCTTGCAGATCTTGAAGGTAATGGAATGGGTCTCTTCTGTTCCAAGAGGCAAACGGATGGCTTTCGCAGCAGATGATACATCAGAGTAACAGAAGAAGGAACTAGTGAACGAACGCATCAAAAACTGGAACTATATTCAGGCAAAATTTTTTTTCCCGATTCTGCTGATAGAGAAATCACTTTAATAGCAACAAAACAAGGAAGGGTGGGCTTTTCAAGAAAGTAGCATACTAAATCAAACACAAGCACATAAGAAAAAAATGGTTAGCCTAGACAGCTAGGTGATAGAAGTAAAATTTCATGAAGCTCGATAAATACATAGTTAAAATGGGGATGTTTACCCTAATTTAAAAAGAAAACTTTTCTTTGGATAAAGAAGCCATTTTTCATTTTTGATGATTTTTTGATTTTTTTGATGATTTCTCGCTTCTCTACCTATAATCTTAAGAATTTGAAAACACTGTATAAACTCGATAAATAACAAATGCTGCACGACTGTTGACACGTGCTAGTAATCTCTTCAACATAGTTAATTTTTATGTTAATTCTCATGAGAACTCCCATAATCAACCAAAGGTCTACGAAATTGGGCGTCGGTATTCCACGCGCGGGTTATGTATTTTGTCCAGCTATTACAAATTAAACACAATTTATTTAAATATTGTCTTTTTACTTGAAGGTCTCTCACACGACTGACTGTCTACCTTAGCACAATAGCTAGAATAATACAAAACATTGTATAATGAAGTTAACAATCATTCCAAAACTAGGCCAACTGATGTCGCTTGGAGTATTTCTGTTGCTATAATGTATATATTATATATACATTCTTGACACAGGGAAACAAAATTTTGCTCCTAAGTAGAAATTTTCCGTTGCGTGTTGATGATGCTTCTGATTTTGTTGCTAAGTAATGTCTAGGTAAGTACTCTGACGATGGTAATATTGACGATGACAATGCTGACAGTTTTGAGGACACGTGATGCTCCTTTACCATTCATGGCTCGTACCGACCGAGCCGATGTTCCTCAACACACTCTCGTCTCCTGTCGCTTTTCGTTTCATCGGAGTTCGGAACATTATTGCGCAACAAGTCATAAGAAGTTTCACTTCATGTCGCTTTTTCGTTTAATAGGAGTTAGAAATCACTTCATGTCGCTTTTTCGTTTCATTGATGTGATAAGATGTTTCACTTCAAAAAGAAGTTGGTACATTTTTTCTAAATGAGTCGTTTCAATGGACAGTAACCAATAGTAATACAATATACGAGTACTCCTACAGCATAGGCTAATTACATAACATTTTTAAATGAAACAGATACTTTGTCATGTGTAACTTAAAATGGAAGGTATTCGAGGTTCAACTAAAATTTTTTTTGTTTTTAGTTAAGGCTTTATTTATTTTGTAGTTACCTTAAGAAGGTATGGCGATAAAGATGCAAATAATGTCAAGTTGAGATCTATAATGATGAACTTTCTACTTTTGGTGAAGAGAACAACCTAAGTTTTAAGATGATTGACTGAAAGGTCTGCTTCTGCTTAAGCGCAAACGGTCACAAGGGACGATCCGACAGAAAGTACAGTTATATCATATGTCTTTGCTTAGAGCTGCTGACAACTGTTAAGCAGAAGTCGATCAACATGCATTATACCAGTTGTGTTGATATAATAATTTATTGTGATTGCACGTTAAATGTAAACTTTATTAATTATCTTTCCTGCAATAATAATGTTAAATATCAAAACTTTGTTCTCCTCCCTTTTGTATTCTTAGTCTAAAGCCAAAGAAAGTCCAAATAAAGTATTATAATCTCTAATTATTTAGGAAATCGTTAGGTTTTTTTAACCAGTTATAGAGCCAGGGCAATTTAAACAACTTTTAATATATCAAGGACAAGAACCACAAATCGAAGCAATTCTTCATAAGGTGAGACTTACTAATTACAATACATTTACGGAACAATACAACGACCGCAGGAGTGGTTTTATTTTATTAATTGGCGAGCGCTTAAGGGTTAAGATACCCCTAAAAAGTTTGCGTATAGCGCAATTGAGAGGAAAGAAAGGGAGGTACCGATGTATGTATTTTGGTTTTAAATGTCTGAATGTTACAATGACTAGGAAATAGCTTGGCAGAGCATTCCATGCGCTAGTTGTACGGTTTAGGAAGAAATCTCGATATTTCGGTGAGTGAGGGTGTCTATTAACTGAATGATAATAACGTAGCCTATGAGTTTTATCGCACAGTTTCGAATCCTATCTAGCAGGTGCAGAGATAATTTTACTCCAATTTTGGGCGGATAAATGCCTTAAATATTCAGGCCAGGTCAGAAAGGGGAAAGTATTTCTTACATCATTTGAGGAAACCTAGACATTTTTAGCGACGGGCATGTAAGTAAGTTATATTTGTAAGTTGTCATAGACACACATACCGAGAATGGAAAGTTTTTTGGTTTCGACAATGTAAGTACCACTCATGTATAATGGCTCGGTATTTAAATTTCGCTTTAATAACAGCAGACAGCATTGTGTTTTGAAAGTTTTAAATTCTACTCCCCTATAATTTCCCAATGGTTATGCTGTTTATATCGGCATTTAATGAGCTTAACATACGCCGCCGTTCCACAACCGAAGAGTAAGGACGTGAGTTCGGAAATGAATATAAAAAGCAGAGAGTGCTTTTGTCAGGAATATGTTGGATTAGAATAAGCAAACAAAGATCATTAATGAAAATTAAAAAGAGTTTTGGAGACTTGAAACCAACAAAGAAAACTTCAATTGAACGTTCCGAAAGGTAATTCCTAATCCATGGAAGAAGAGAGTTGGCGATACCAAACGCACGCATTTTTGACAGAAGAAGCGGATGCTAAACTCTGTCAAATGCCTTTGGAATATCAAGTGCAACCATCTTGCTTTCGCCAGATTGGTGTACGCTTTGGTTCTACCAGTGGATCTGTTGCTACGAAAACCGTAGCCGGTCACTATGTCATAGTGGATTCGTCCCATAGAATATTCGAGGCACTTAACTCAATGAGAGGATAGAGCACAAAGTGTGCTGCAAGCAGATTGGCCTTGTTCAAGGAACTGACAGCATAAATGTTATTATAAATAAGCGTTGGGATGAAGGAAGAGGCATTTTTGACGAACGACTAAAAACTGTTACTACCTATATGACATTGTATTATTTTTTACCTCCGTTTTTGGTCGTATTAGAATTTCACATACTTTTTTCCTCCGTCGGTTTGATCTTTTAGGAGCGAATAAAACATTTCTCTAACCCGGATAGTAACCTCTTTACAGCTCTAGTCGTACCATGCCCTTTCTTTTGGTTTGATACTCTTTATTCAATGAGGGATAAAGGACCTCATTTTAAAGAGAATAGTTTCTGTGATCATATGAGAAAGAATTTCGATCTTCGGAGAAGAATATATAGGTGGTGCCAAGCCAGATAAGTTTAGAACCAACAAATTTTTTCTTTAAAGGGCAAGGTAGGGTATTAAGACAGCCAAGTGCATCACGCCAGATTAAACCGGACAGTGGCGCGATAAGGCCACGAAATAAGGCCAGGAAATTCAGGGATATCATTAAAAAAATGAATGCAAGGCGATCGCGATAAAAATTTTGGTGATCGCCTCCCTTTCCCGTTTCCAAAAAAAAGGTGGAACAAGTATACGCACGTTGTATATACTTGCGTAAAGCAACAAAAAGAAGGTTCCAACAAAAAAGAATAGCAAAGCATAAAGAAACGGTATTTGCAGAATATAAAACAAAACAAAAAAGAAAAACTTAGTCACATGTATTTGCTACATACGAGTATAATACCAAAAGGAATCAACAGAAACGAAACGTGCAAATAGGAAAGCCGAAGAATTTTTCACAGCGTATTGCATTTACGACAATTTAGTTATTACAATTTCATACATTTACATTCATATGTAACATATATATATATATATATATATATATATATATATTTAGTTTTTCCAGTAATTATACAGTTTATACAGGTATTCATAGTTTAAATTATAACATTCATATTTCTCCGGTGTTCAAATTTCTTTTTCATTTATGTGTTCATTTGATACCGATAAAATTATGACGCTGTGCATGTTTCAGTATCCTTAGTGTCTTATTTGATCTGATTAGATTCCTTTTTTTTGTTCTAACTAATTCGAGCTTTAATTAGGTAGGTTTGGTAATTACAAAAAAAAAAAAATTGAAAAAGTGTTTTGAGGATAGTAAAACATATTTATACCGATCAATAATTATAGGCACATACATATGTACTTACGTTATTATTATACAAAAGATATTTCTGCAGGCAAAAGTTACGCAATAAAAATTAAAAGGAAAAATGATTTTTATTATTTTCCTTTTTGAAGCATACCCTAAAGGCGCTATAATGCATTCGTAAGAAATTTTCAGGGGGTGTCATTTAAAGGCAGAACTTGGCTGGAGAAGAGGTAAGCTGGTGAACAATATCCGCTCATAGGGGAAATAATTAAAACGGCCACGGAATTTCCAGGTTGGAAGGGAAAAGGCCAGCGCTAATTAACACCACAGCGCCCCTCAGTATCGTAAGTTCCGTCCGTTTTATTTTGTTTTGTTTTGATATTGGTTCGTAAAGGTTTGTCGACATGATATGTTTTTTTGTAGTAGTAGGTCCGTCAAAGAGTGAGGACAAGAACCAGCGTCACTCGGAGACATCCTTTCATTTCCTTTCCTAGTTCAGTTCACAACCCCAACGCCCTCTATGATCTTCCAATCCATACTGGTATTCCTTCCTTACTTGTCCTATACCCCACTTATTATTACAAAATGGCGCCCAACGTCTTCGCTTGTCAAATGTCGTCCGTCCGCAGATGTTCCTGTGGCCATCGTCAAGGGATCCGTAAGTCTTCAAGTGGCAGTCAGTTGTCATACCAACTTGAATTGCGACGGGTGACTTTGACGATGACCTCAAAAACAACTCAAATTTATAGTCCCACGTTTTCTTCTACTCTTCTCTTTTAAATGTAAATTTTACTTTCCTATCTTAAACTTTAATTTTCTTTTTCTTTCGTATTGTGTTTGTACACGGTTGCAGTGACCTAGTTTAAGTGTATAGTAATTGCATGCACTTGTAGCACTGTTCCGTCCTTGTATTTTGGCTTTCTTATATGTATATGGTACAAATCGAATTGCACCAAGTCGTCCAGCAAAGGCCTCCAGGCTGGTCTGGAATTGCGGGAACAATTAGTGAAGTATTTTGTGTCTCGTTTTGAGTATGGTATTAAAATTTTTGTTTACCCATTTATTATGATGGGGGATAATATAACGTTCGTCCGCAGTCAAATTGTTAAGAACATCAGCTCAAACAACATCGCATCCGCCAAGGAAAACTTGCTATGATACCTCCCAAAAAAAAACTAATAATAACAAAACAAATACCAAATACAAAATACGTTTTTATTTATTATATAATATACACACAATATAATATACATATATTACATACATAACTTTCTTTAAGTTTGCACACATTAAACCATATATATAACACAAGCAGGGATTCTTGGAGTTTTTTTTCTTTTTGTCATTCGTATATATTATTTTTTTGTTTTCTATTTATTCGTCGCCTATACATAGTCAAATGAATCGTTAATTATTTATTTATTTGTTACTTCTTTATCTATTTATTATTTGTTTATTTATTTATTTATTTAGAACCTATTTATTTATTTGTCTGCATTAACCGGAGTTAATTATTTATTATATTATATATACATATATATATACGCAAATTTTGGACATTCTATTTACAATTCACATTATACATCCTTTCTTTTGAAGTACAATACTTTAATTATTAGTGGCAAGGTATGTGCTTATTATTACTTCCTTATAATTTAAAATTTACATGTTATTATACATATTAGGTATATATTTTAATTCGTGCTTTTTTTTTTCAAAATTTGAAATTGTATTGTATTGTACATGTTTTTTTAAGAAACATGTTTTCCAAATAGTTCTTAACCAGAATAACAACGTGGGGGGCCGAGCGTTGTCATGATGGAAAATTATTGCCTCGTGTCTGGTCGCATATTCCGGGCCTTTTTTCGGCTACTGCTCTCTTCAAACGGATTAATTGTGTTCGGTAGCGTTGTCCATTGATGGTTTCACCCGGATTTAGCAGCTCATAATACAGTACACCCATATGATCCCACCAAATACAGTGCATTACCTCCGCGCCATGGATATTCGGCTTTGCCGTTGATTTGGCTGGTTGGCCGGGTTTCACATATGATTTTTTGCGCTTGGGGTTGTCGTAATGGATCCATTTTTTATCACCAGTAACAATCCGATGCAAAAATGACTTCCTTTTGTGGCGTTCCAGCAGCATTTCAGACATGCTAAACCGCCTTACGACGTCTCTCGGCTTGAGTTCATGTGGAACCCAATTTCCTTGCTTTTGAATTTATTCAGCTGCTTTTAAACGTTTTGAAATGGCTGCTTGAGTGACACCCAAAGATTCTGCGAGCTCTTCTTGTGTTTGGCAACAATCTTACTAGAGTAATGCTTCCAGTTCTTCATCTTCAAACTTTTTTGGCTGCCCAGGACGTTCATCGTCTTCCAAGCCAAAATCACCACCACTTTTAAATCGTGCAAACCACTTTTGGCACGTTGGCTCAGCTAGCGCATGTTCACCATAAATTTCCACCAAAATACGATGACTTTCGGCAGTAGTTTTCTTCATATTAAAGTAATGAAGAAGAACTCCCCGCAAAACACTTTTTCAGGCACTAAGCTCGACATATTTGAGTGAAAAAAAATTATTGCTGTTTACGCTTCAAATGAATGACATATACTGAAATGACGTACCATGACAGTAGCTTTTCAACGCATGTTCCAATGGAATAATAACAATGGAATAATACAAGTTACGCCATCTCTTAGCAAACATATATATTTCTTTTTGTTTTCGTCATTTACATAGGAAGTTCCTTCTTCCTTCCTTGTGTTAATATAAAATTGGTTCATACAGCAGTATTTATATCCCTAAATATTTGGTTTGTCTTGTTGCGTTACACTCCCTAGGCAAGATAAGATTGAGCATCATTTGTGCGAAAGTTAAGGAAACATTTTTTATACATATATATCTGTCTCAAAAAAAAAAATTAGTTTCGAGTTCTTAGTTCAAAATGAATGAGTCTGAAAAGGAAAGGCAACAACTTAGGAGAAGCAGCGAATTTGAACAAAATTGGAAGCTTACCAGAGCACAAGTTTCTCACATGATGACAGGTACGGTACCAAAAGTTCAGCACAGTCCACCGGCTGGTAGAGTGCTACCATCAACTTCAACTGCATTCACGAGGAATACTGAAGATGCTACTCACGCTGTACCACTGCAACAAATTCCAGCTGTTACTTCAAATTATCCGCCGTCAAGTAGTTGGCTCTCACAGTACCTACCTCCTTCCATCACTCTCAGCCACAGTGGCTCGAGCGACTCCATAGACCCACTATCTTTTAGTAGTCTTAGTCAGCAGGGAGCTGTAGGGGTAGAATCACTCAATCCAAGCAATCGGTTCAGTGGAACTATTGTAGAAAAACAAAAATACATAAATAACATACAGCCAACGAATATAGAAATATCATACCGTCAGACATTAGAACCTACGTTAACCTGGCAGTGGTGAATGCATATTCCACCTACAACGAGGCAGCAAACATCCCCGACGCCAAATATACAAACTCTGGGGATGGCACAGAATCCGCCATAATATGCACCGAATCCGAGGTACCACACAAACACTAAAGGCCCGATAAAAATCGACAAGTGGGGCATTTACTTCGAAGGTAAACCGGATTCTCTAACCGTAGAAGATTTTATTTTCCGATTAGAAACCCTTCAACGCCAATACGAGTGCTCGTGGTCTGACATCTTGCGCGATTTCCACATTCTCCTCTCCAGTACCGCATACGAATAGTATTGGCAATTTAAAACAGCCAATTATTATTCGGATTGGCCATCTCTGCGCGATGCACTTATGAGTCAATTCCGCAATTCAAAGGCAGACTTCGAAATAATGAGACACCTTATGGACCGCACACAGGGTGCCGGAGAGTCGACTGATGAGTTCTTTGCTGAGACCGCCAAGCTCAAATCACAAATGACCAAGCCCCAGAGTTTGAATTGGAAAGTTGGTTTATCCCATGGCAATTTTCATGTTAGACAAACTAAGGTACGTCTGCAAAGATGCAGAGAATGCTTTTCCGATATGAGAAAAACATCTAGGAAGGTATAACCTTAATCCAATAGAATATGAAGAATTGGAAGAAGCCGTTATGCAGGCAAAGGAGATGGCAGCCATGCAGTATGGTGATTTGCGGCCAAGACCGACAAAAAATCTGCAGAGCCAAGAAAATTGTGTTCCTGGAACTGCAGGGCCGAGGCTCACACCTTTATGAATTGTCCATTTAGTAGCAGAAGTATATTCCGCTATAGGTGTGGACAAGAGGGAGTGATAACCCCTAAATGTCACCGGTGCAAGCCGGGAAAAATTCAAGGGAACGTGATGTCCCGAATAAACAATCAAGGTTTTGTCATCATCCAGATAGAAGAAGACAACAACAGTAATGATGGATAACTGAAAATATTAAAGAGGAACAAAGAAGAAAGACAAATAAAAAGGCCGGAGAATTCAGAAACAAAACTCCTACATGTAAGAATGCAGATATAAAATCATAGGTAGAAATAACATAGTAACTAAGAAAATTCAAAAAGCTAGGGAAAGATACAAAATTAGAAAAGACATCAGAATAGCGATAGCGTCAACTATAGTCGACACATCCTCTGACCCAAGGCCATACGCTAAAATAAGTAAATGAAGTATTGGGGTTACTAGATAGTGGAGCCACTATAAGTATATTAGCAGAAATTGTGAAAAGTTAGTTAAAAAACTACACTTACCTTTCAGTTATTTCAGTAGTGCTGGCGTTAAAACAGCCGACGGGAAGAACCAGGCTATAATCAGTTACCACACCGGTAGAGTACAAAGGCGTGTGCGTGTCCAAGACGATTACCTTTTTCCTAGTGCCAAGTTTTGAGTAGGAACTGTATCTGGGAATCAATTGTTTCAATCAATCAAGACTTTCCAAATAGCGCCTGAAATAATTAGTTCAATTATACTACCAGGTAATACATATAATGCAAATACTCTCCAGTTATCAACACGAGATCAGTCCAGACTAGAGGCAGTCAAAACAAAATTTCGCTGTTTCACCCAGCATGGTCTCGGAAAAAAAACTTTGAAGAAGCATGTCATCAATACCGGGGATGCGGAACCTATAAAGGAACGTCACTACCCCGTGTTCCCAGCCATATAAGATCATTTATATGCAGAGATAGAGCAAATGCTAGGCCTCGACGTTATCGAGGAAAGTGAGAGTCCGTGGTGTTCTCCCGTTGTACTCATACGAAAACCAGGTAAAAATCGACTTTGCCTGGATTCTCGTAAAATCAACGAGCTTACTAAAAAGGATGCTTACCCCTTCCCCATATCGACGGGCTTCCCAGTCGACTACAGGAGACGTACTTTATCAGCAGTGTTGATTTAAAAGGTGCTTTCTGGCAGATACTGCTGGAGAAACAGAGTAGGGAGAAAACTGCCTTTACGGTTCCAGAGAGAACCTTATACCAGTTTACCGTCATGCCATTTGGGTTGTGTAATGCTGTCAAAAGAATTTGTTGGTTAATGGATGAGGTCATCCCTTCCTGTTTGAGAGAAAGAGTTTTCGTTTATTTCGATGACTTGCTCATCGTATCTCCAGACGTCGAAACCCATCTCGCTCTGCTCGAGGAGGTCGCGTTTTGTTTGCGAAAAGCGGATCTCACCATTAACCTGACTAAGTCGAAGTTTTGCTTCAAAGAGCTTCGGTACTTAGACTATATAGTTAGTGGTGGGATATTGAAGACCATCCGGCCATAGTCGAAGCGGTTGTCAACCTACCAGTTCCGAAAAACTGCAAGCAAGTACGCAGTCTACTCGGCCTCGCTAGGCGGGTCAGACGATTCATCAGGAACCTTTCAAGCCTGACTTGACCCCTCTAACTGAAACTCTGAAGAACAATAAGGAACCTTTCTGCATGAGTGATGAGGCACGGAAAGCCTTCAAATTACTAAAACAGGCTTTAACAACTGCCCCGGTACTCATCTACGCTGATTTTTCGAAACGATTTTTCATTCAGTGCCACACTTTTGATGTGGGAGTAGGAGCAGTCTTGTTCCATTTCAACGAAGTCAAAGGACTTCTCCCAAAAATTAAATTCGTGTAGACGAAATTATAGTGTCATAGGGAAAGAATGTCTAGCAGCGGTCTTGGCCGACCAGAAATTCAGACCTTACGTGGAAGGCAGATTTACTGCCTTATTTTAATTAAGATTTACCATCATTACCGACCATTCCAGTCTACGGTGGCTGATGGGCCTCAAGAATCTGTCCGGCAAGGTTGGAAGATGGAGTACGGAGCTCCAGAAATATACCTTCCAAATTGTGCATCGAAATTAATCGCTAAACATAGCGTATAAGCGCTCTGCCTCCATATGGAGATGAGTCCACGGTTGAACATAACTGGAAGTTATGGATTCCGTCGGATCTCACAGAGGAGTTGATTTCGCGAGCACACAATCCTCCGAAAGCTTCTCATGGTGGTATTGCGAAAACAATACACAGGATAAAAGGCAATTCTTCTATTGGCCAAATATGACTGTTCAAATTCGTTAATATGTGTCCAATTTCGTTACATGTAAACTTAGTAAACCGTACAATCTCATTCAACGTCCGCCAATGTCATCAAATTTTTGTACAGATCGTCCATTCCAGAAACTATATATAGATATCTTGGGACCTTACCCCAGATCAAAATCTGAAAAAAATACATATTTGTAGTCCTTGACCATCTGCCAAAATTTGTTTTGTTTAAAGGGTGTTGTCCAGTATTTCGGTGTATCACAAATAATACATTCAGACAATGCTAAGCAGTTCTTGGCAAAAGATTTTCAAAATCTTTTGAAAAAACTGCAAATACAACATCTGAGAATTGCAAATTACTCGCCTCAATCGAATGCGTCTGAGAGAGTTAATAGATCAATAATCAAGGCCATAAGATCCTACACCACGAATGACGATCGTAATTGGGATCTTCACCTTAGTAACATGGCTGGGTCGTTGAGGAGTTCTGTGCATAGTTCAATCGGTGTGTCACCATACTTCGCCTTGTTTGGTACAAGTATGATGACACACGGAAGCTGCTATAATCGATTGCAGTGCTTGAGAAACAGAATAACATGACTAACATGACGAGAGCATGACTGGTCCGATTTATACCTGGCCAGGAGGTATATAGAAAAAATTTCGTTTTAAGTGACACGTCTAAGTACTTAACGTCCAACCTGTGTGCTAAATATGTTAAATGTCGTGTTGTCAGACCAACTGGTCGGAACATGTATAAAAATCTAGTAGGAAAAGAAATAGGAATCTACAACGCGAAGGACATAAAACAGTGACAGCAAAGTAAAGTTACAAAAGTAAGCATGTAATCATAATATTAGGAAGATCGTTTTGTTGATTATGTTAGTTTATTTATCAGTTTATTTATTAATTTATTTATTAAATAATCTATTTATTCATTTACATAGGTATAATTAAAGAGTATAGACTGAAATAGGATAATGCATTAATTTATGTATGCAATTGTATAAAGAATAGTTTATTTTTTTATATTTACTTATTTATCTGTGTATTTATTTATTTTTCTATATGTATATCTTATTTATTTATGTTCATAGTTTATTTAAACGGATTCATACTTATATATTTATTTATAGACTTATTTAGTTATGTGTAATATTCACTTTTATGATATGCGTGTGATGTATTTATTTAATTAATTTTTTTGCTTTTATGTATCATATTATACTTTTGCAAGTTATGTATTCAGATATGTACTTACGTTGTTACAAAACAAAAACTCGCACTGCTAGTTTGAGGTCATTGTCCCAATGTACATAAGCAGAAATGCACATATGTATCCGTATGTTTAGGCTAAATGTCTTATATGTCAGGCTAAACAGAACGTGTGGTTCTTCACCACGTCAAATTGTTCCAATTTAAAGGAGCTGTCCTCTGTCCTTTCCACCATAAGACTCTGGAAAGCCCCGAGTGTTGTTACATCTCCCTGCAAAGAAAAAATTTAAGAAAACAAGAACACATCATAAACATAAATTTAACAAATCATTTTTCTTCTTAGGCAAAACAAACAACTGTCAAACACGACAACAAGATGGTGGGGAAAGAAATTCGATCCTCGAAAGAATTTCGATCTTCGGAGAAGAATAAAAAGGTGGTGCCAAGTTTAGAACCAACAAAATTTTTCTATGTAGGGTAAGGTAGGGAATTGATAGCTTAAAAGAGCTCTCATGCCATTCAGTGTGAGAGCACTACTACGACCAATAGTGGGGTTAGCTATTGTATTAGCAGAGGAATTAACAGAGAAAAACGATGGTATTAAGGCAGCCAAGTGCATCACGCGAGATTACACGGGACAGTGCCGCGTTAAAGCCACAAAGAAGACAGGGCGTGTTAAAATATCAAGTGGCAGCAAATGAGATAGGTGGCACATAAAAATATAAGAAAAAAAAAAAAAAAATGAAATAAGAAACAAAAATATAAATTAAACAAAGTGCCAAAGTAAAAACAAAATATACAATAAACAAAAAAAGGAGGTGAAAGAAAAAGAAAAAAAGGAAATAAACGTGTCCACAGTGCCGCAATAATGATAATATCGAAATAAAACAGTGCCAGCTGAAGCTTAAAAAGAAAAATAGTTAAGAAGGAAATTTAGGGTAAGTGCTAGGAATGATAAGAAAAAAAAAAAAAAAAAACAAAGGGAAGAAAAAACTAAAAATAAATGTTTTTATTTAGGAATATCGGTAAAGAAGTGAAAACGAGGCGATCACGATTAAAATTTTCGTGAACGCCACCCTTTCCCGTTTCCAAAAAAAGGAGGATCAAATATACACACGTTGTATATACAGTTTGTTAAGAAAGTGTTTTTACAACTAAAAATATTGTTTGAATGTATGTACCTTTCCTTATAAAGACTGAACTACAATATATATATTCTTTTAATTTTTTACTTTCATTTCTTAAAACTAATATAGGGTTTTCCAATATGGACTTGACAACTTTGAATTTAATTTGTGAACGCACTCTTTCACAAATCATCAAACTGTCACAGTCAATTTATTCAGTAAACTCAACATTTTCATCATGGTAAAGTACACTAATGAGCAAAGTCTGCAAATTATAAAAATTTTCTACAGATATTCGGAGTCGCAAAATTATCTTCAGTGACGAAGCTCATTTTTGGCTCAATGGGTTCGTCAGTAAGCAAAATATCCGTTATTGGTCGGGTGAAAACCCACATGTGCTTCATGAATCACCACTTCATCTACAAAAAATAACTGTTTGGTGCGGTTTGCATGCCGGCGGCGTTATTAGGCTATATTTTTTCGGCGACGATAACGATCGTCACATTACTGTGAATGGTCAGCGTTATCGCGCCATGATCACCGATTATTTTTGGCCCGAATTGGAAGATATGGACTTGGACGTTGTTTCAACAGGATGGTGCCACAAGCCACACGGCATACGCTACAAACGATTTATCGAAGAGTAAGTATGGTGAGCGTGTTATCTCAAGACATGGTGCAGTCGATTGGCCGCCTCGTTTGTGCGATTTAACGCCGCTTGACTATTTTTTGTGGGGCTACGTTAAGTCATTGGTTTGTGCCAACACGCCGACGACGTTGGAAGACCTCAGTGCGAAATAGCGGCCGGTTCGGCCGAAATGTGTGACCGAGTCGTTGAAAATTGGGTCAAATAAAGTTGAGTTCCATTCATAAATGTTTTCATTGTACTTCAAGCCAATAATAAAGTTTTTGAAATATCTCAAATGATTTGCCTTTTATTTAAAAAAAAGTTGTCAAGTCGTTATTAGAAAACCCTATATTTAAGTAAACAGATAACAAAGAAATATATTAATTTTTTTGGGGAAAAAACCTAACAAGAAACAACAAAAACGAAAGAATTCACAAAATTATAATGTCAAGTGTTATTACATATATTTCTTTAGCATTTTTTATCAGTTGTTTTTATTCAATATTTTGTGTGGCGGCCTTCAGCTTCGATAACTGCTTGTAATCTGCTTTCCATGGATCTAATTAATTTTTTTAAGTCGTACTCGTGAGGTATTTTTGACCATTCTTCTTGAATAAATTTCGTCAACTGATTTCGGGTCTTAGGACTTCTTTTACTCACCTTTTTTTTCAAATGTGCCCACAAATTCTCTATAGGATTTAGGTCTGGGCTCTGGGCAGGTGTATCAACCACTTTGGCACAGTTGTGAAGCAGCCACATCTTAACTGTGTGCTCCTTGTGCTTGGGCTCATTGTCCTGGTAAAATTTGAATTTTGGTTTTGTGGTAAAATCACCGCCGTCGAATCCAAATTTACGGGCACTACTGTGTAGGTAAGATTGCAAAATGCTTAAGAACTGCTTCGCATCCATGTGACCATCAATAAAAATTAGGTCTCCAGCTCCTTTGCTTGATATACAAGCCCACACCATAACAGACAATTTACCAAACTTGACTGTTGGTATTATATTTCTGTTATTCAAGGCTTTTAAAAGTTTCCGCCACACTCTATTGGCTTCTTCGTTATAATACAGCATTATTTTAGTTTCGTCACAGAAAATAACGTCATCCGAACGTTCATCAGGCTGCCGAATATGCTCTGTAGCGAACGATATCCTTTTCCTTATGTGGTCTTGCTACTCTTGATGAATATTTGTGCTTTAAAAACACATGCCGAATAGTCTCGTGAGATTCATCAGCTCCACATTCCAACTTCAATTCATTTGCTAGCGCCCTAGTCGATATTCGGGGATTTTTATATATTTTCCTAATTATTTTCCCTTCATTTCATTCTGATAATTTATTAGGCCTGCCCTTTGCCTTTATTAAATGCAATCGTCCTTCATTTCTGCACGATTAATTATATTATATATTGTTTACCGGGTCAAGCCAAACATCTGAGATAACTCTGTTGCACTTTTATATCTATAGTGGTTATAAAAAACTGATTGAATTACGTCGCTTGAAACTCTTTTACCAGGCATTTTTAATTATATGTACTTTTCACACTTAATATTTCTTCAGCGGATAAACAAGGACTGAGACAATTTTACTCCACTTTGAGTAAACAGCAAAAATAAAAAAAACAGAAAGAACTGTTATTACTGTAAATTTCTTTCATAAACGTAAAGCCACCATGTGTAAAAAGACTTTTTTGACACAGAAACTCGTTTTTGTCTTTTTTTCTTACGTTTTTAAAATAAAATCGAGTAACTGTTTTTGTTATCTGGTCATTTAAATGCTAGTTTTAAGAAGTGTAAACCAAAAATTAAAAGAAATTTGTTGATGAGTCTTTATTAGAAAAAAGAAAATAAATTAGAGCAATGTTTTTGCTTATAAAAACACTTTCTTGACAAACTGTATATGCGTAAAGCAATAAAAAGAACGTATACCATGTTTACTACATATAATACCAAAAGAAATCAACAGATATGAAACGTGCAAATAAAAAATAAGAATTTTTCACAGTGTATTTTAGTGTATTTCATTTACGATATTTTAGTTGTTACAATTTCATACATTTAAATATGTACATATAAAATTTTTTAGTTTGTCCAGTACATATACATACAGGTATTCATATTTTAAGTTATTACATTCATATTTCTCCGGTGCTCAAATTTGTTTTCATTTATGTGTTCATTTGATATCGATAATATTAAATTATGATAATTAATTCGAGCTCCGATAAGGTAGATTTGGTAATTAAAAAACAAAAAATAAAGAAGTCTTTTGAGGATAGTAAAACATATTTATAGCAATCAATAATTATAGGCACATACATATGTACATACGTTATTATTATACAAAAGAAATTTTTGCAGCAAAAGTTACGCACTAAAAATTACTTTCCTTTTTGAAGCATACCCTAAAGGCGCTATAATGCATTCGTTAGAAATTTTCAGGGGGTGTCATGGAAAGGCAGAACTCGGCACGAGATGAGTTAAGCTGGCGAACAATATCCGCTCATAGGGGAAATCCTTTTCCAGGTTGGGCGGGAAAAGCCACCACAGCGCCCGTCAGTATCGTATGTTCCGTCCGTTTTATTTTGTTTTGTTTTGATATTGGTTCGTAAAGATTTGTCGGCATGATATGTGTTTTTCCAGTAGTAGATCCGTCAAAGAGTGAGGATAAGAACCAGCCTCATCCGGCAAGCATAACCGTGCCTAGCAAGCATGCCACGTTCCTCACTCGGAGACATCCTTCAATTTCCTTTCCCAATCCATTCCACATCCTAGTTTCCGGTCCTCTTCTCAACCCTGACGCTTAAAACAAGTTCAGGGTGTTGGCGCATTTACAAGCTGGGTTAAGTTGATTTTTGCAGCAAAGATTTCAACATACCGTCCCTTGGGCTTTGTCTGTCCAGAAAGTCGAAGCCACCCAGAATTTTATATTTGAAATTGCTCGTAATAACGATTTCAGTATGGAGATACCGGGATACAGTTCTTTGAATGGAGAATTCGAACTCGTTAAAGGTCGAATTGTTGTCCAGTTTGGGGCTTCTGTAAAGAGTTAATATACTCTTCATCTGATAAGGGATAAGAATTCTTATTCCAAGATGTAAAAAATCAGCAGGGTTGGGATTACAAAGACAAGTATCGTCTCCTGGTGAAGGACATAAAGTTGTCTAAAGATATTTGGAATTTAGAATTTGGTATTTGTTTGTGAGCGAAACAAAGGGCAGAGGAGTTCAGGCACCTCATCAATATGAAGATGGAAGCGAATCAGAGAACGACGGACACGATCTAGATACATACTCCTTTGATGTTAACGAGGAAGAACAAATGAGTACCGCCTACCGACAACGACATGGCTGCGATGATGCAACCCCTATTGTTGGGCGAACAAAAGAATAGCCTCGGACAAAAGCTGGGCGAACAAGAGAAAAATCTAGATGAACAGAAGATCAGCATTAAACAAAAATTCGACGAACCAAAGAACAGTCTCGAACAAAAAAAAAAAATAAAAATCTTGACGAATAGAAGAAAAGAACCCTTTCTGAAGCACTTGCTTTCGCTTTGGCAATGAAAGCAGTCAATCAAGCTACTAAAGCAAGACATTTCGTCAGAGAAGTAGCATCTATTAAAAGCTCAAACGGAAGACTAACTGCTGAAAAACGAGATGCACCGCAGAAAAGAAAGACGAAATATGCGCTGCTGGAACTCCGGTAAGTTAATTCATCTTCAAAGGTAGTACCTTCATTGCGGTACCAAGCAAATAGAGAAAGAAGCTAGCAGAAACGGCTACCGGTAAATCTTCCCGAAGCCATCGGTTGGTTTCACCACTTGTGTATGTGGTGAGTGCATTATTGATACAGACTACATGGATTAGTAGTCGACTTGGGGGAATAAACTCTGAAATACTTTCGCTTTAATAGTAGTCTGCCGAAATCAGGTTCTAGACCCTTCGTCGGAAACAATTGTTTCTCTATCTATTTGATAGAGCCGAAATGTAAGAGAGACCTCATAGTGGGAAAGAAAAAAAGAACTCAAGAGCAACATGGTTCCTATAAGGATTCTAAATCCAAAAACATTTAGTGTAAATGTGAAAAAGGGTGAGATAGTGGGAAGATGAGCACCTACTTAGTCTATATCGACCACAACGGAAACGAGTCATGCAACACCTGTCACAGCAGTTCAGAGCATAAAAACCAGGAATAAAACCCTCAGACTCTGCAATCTGTAAGTACATCGGTAATTGCACTGATATAAGAGGGCATTATAAATGACAACGCAACTTTTTTAGGTTTTGACAATTTATTTTTCAATATAACCCTCTTTCAACTCGATACACTTTTCCCAGCGGTGCTGCAACGTTTTTAACCCCTTCGTATAGTACGACTTTTGTCGGCCTGCAAAATACTTCTCCGCGGCTGCGATAACTTTCTTGTTCGACCCGTACTTCTTTCCCGCGAGCAATCGTTTTTCTTCGCCAAATGTGGTCGTTTTTTCTTTAAATCTTAAAGTATTTCGTTTGTTTTTTGGTCTCTCGTGTGTACCAATGAATACATGTCTCATCGACGGTCACATCTCATGTTTTCGGTAGTCCGCCAATACGAGATCATAGATTTTGATCACAGTTTCCGCTGTGATAACCGTGGACATGCGGCCACGCCGAAAATCTGGGAACCAATGGTAAACGGTTGTACGGGAAGGTGAATGGGCCCCATACACACCATCGAGAATGGGATTGATTTAGTCGCAATTTTTGCCACTCAAAAACAAGAATCGGATCACGGAGCGATACTGCTCTTTTTCCATGGTCGGAAAAAACGCTAACAAGATTTCTTGAAATGGGTGTTCAAACAAAACTAAGCGTCGGGTTGTCACCAAATTTTGACAGGCGGGCTAAAAGAGGTTATACTAGACGATAGTTGCCTCAATAGCTCCACATATCTTTCAATCCGGATACTCACCAAACAGCCCTCGTATATGCTACGCAAGACGGAGAATATGGACGTACGCAATTCGCTCAAAAACACATTGACACTGGATATGACCACCAACGTGCAAGGCGTCTTCCATTACCAAGGCAAGCAGAAGTTGCCGAAGTGGTGTCGAAAATGAAAGATGAGTGGTTGACTGAAGAGTCGCAGAGTACGCGGGCATCCATAGTGGTCCTCTTGAAGAAAAATTAACATACGATGTAATGCAGTGTGTAAATTTAAAATGCATGAGCCTTCGTGAGCATTTCAACTGACACATCAAACCAAAGTTGTCCAACTGTCCAATGGTCTCTGTTTACTGAGTAAACGACGAACGTTGAAAATCGATCATCGCATTTAATCAGCCATAGATATTTTCCATTGTTTGCCACACATTAAGAACTAACGTTCTTAATAAATAATGCGTTTACTATTGTAAGAAAAGATGCTCATATCACTGTAAGTAAGAAAGTAAGAATTAGTCTATTAAGCAATATTGTATTTTTTCATAGATTCGACGCTATATAAATAGACCAACCAATTTACATACCATGTCTTTTTCCTTTTAGTCTTCATATATTTTACCGTAATTAATTAACAAATACCTAATTGTCGCACAACGTGGGGCACAACACAAAAAGTGTCACACCAAACATCAAGTATCCTATCAACGGAGAAAAGCAAAAAACAAAAAATCAAGCCACCAAACATCAAATGTCCTATCAATGGAGAAAAGAAAAAAAAAAAAAAAAAAAAAAAAAAACAAAACACAAGCCAACATCAAAGAATAAGGTAAAGTAAAAAGTTTATTTTTATAACGAATTTATTGAATTATAAAAACTTAAGTAAAAAATTGTTAAAAGCAAACTTAAATTTAAATAGAAATTTAAAAATTTGAGTAATAACGCTAAATAAAATTTCTTAAGAAAGAAAACTTACTGAATTAAAACAAAAAAAAAAAACATAAATATGTAAATCAAAAATATAAATGATCTAAATTTTTTTTAAATCCTAAAAACTAATTAAAACAAAAAGACATATATTAATTTCTGGAAGAATTAGTCTCTTTACTCGACAGTATGGTATTTGAAACCTCTAGTGAAGATTTGATAGTTTGGCTGATCGCTGCCAACACAGCCTCCCTTTAAAAAAAATTGTTAATTTAAAAACCCAATTAAGCTTAGTAACAGGTTCTAAAATAAAATAAAAGAGTTTTCGCAACAATCAATAGACGATGTTTTTAAATCTCTACCAGAATTTTCTGGTAACCCGAATTCTGACATTAGCTGGCAAGAGGTCACTCATAACGCAATGAGCCTATACAATAGAGGCAGCAGGAAATATTTCGCAGCACTAACTATATTGCGTAACAAAATTACGCACAGTGCAAATATGGTAATACTCTCACTAACCACGCTACTTGTCTGAACTTTGACGCAATCATTGCAAGGTTAGATTTCACTTATGCCGATAAGCGACCATCTCATTTAATAGAGCAAAAATAAGGTGTATTACGACAGGGAAAGTTATCATTGATTGATTATTATAATGTAATTAATAAGAAACTAACCCTTTTGATCAACAAAAATATAATGACATAAGGTAACGATGCTGCACTAACAAAAGAATTAAATAGTGCCAGTAGACCCAATGCTCTTCGAATTTTCATCAGAGGGCTGAGCACCCCATTGTCTAACATAATATTTTCATCGTCATCAGAAGACTTACCCAGTGTCTTAGCCAAGGCACAAGTATTGGAATCCAACAATCTAAAAGCTATCTTCGCTCTTCAATTTGCACGAATCGCGCTGTGTCGGACAAATATCCTACAAATGTCAAAACAAACAAATCTAAAGAAACTGTTGCAGTCCTTGTCGAACCGCAGTTAGTGTCTCTTTCCCGCGATTTATTTGCCGCCAAAAATTCTTTTGTTCTTTAACTAAAAGTGACATCCGTTCTTGTCACGTAACACACGCGGAAAGAGACACAAACTGCGGTATGTATTTGAGATAGCTAATGTAATATTGAATTTATCACATTATAACCTTTTTAGAAATAAAACCCCATCATAATCTGCGAGTTTTGCCTTCTCAAAAGGCATCTTTACATCTTTTATTTCACAGTTTCGCATATATGTATATATGCACTGCGAATAGCCGAAATTTTGCGAAGTTGCGATGAAACGTACGCCAACAAGGAAATGCCCGCGCTTCCCTGGGACAGATACAAGACAAGACAGATACAGCCACAAGCCGCACTATGTCAGATACAAGACCTGCCGGAGTTCAGTGGTCTTGCGGAGGATTGGTCCATGTTCGCCACAGCATACGCCGAATCAACAGCAGCGTATGGCTAAGCCAACCTGGAAAATAGCAAACGTCTCCAAAAGTGCCTGAAAGGTGAAGCCCAAGATACAGTCCAATCGTTGCTCATACACCTAAAGAGCAGTTACGCTCCCGATTTGGTCGACCAAAGCAGCTAATTCCAAGCCAACTGCGAGTCGTGAAGGAGATCCTACCGATCACTGAAATGTCCATGGAGAAACTGATTCCCTTCGCCACCAAGGTAAATAACCTGACCATATTTCTACAATCTTCCATCTTGCCAATCCTACGTTGCTAAACGAGCTCATAGACAAGCTTCACATGAGCAAATGAATTGACTGGGCAACGTTCGCAGCGCCAATACAACCGTATCCTACCATTATGGATCATAATCTGCATAATCTGCAGCATAATCTGCATGTTAAGGAGTACGACGGTGGAGCCGAAACAACAACGGGTGATACTGCATGCAGCCGAGGACAACATGTCATGATGCCCAATATGTCGCGCCAGACATAAAATTGTGAACTGCAAACGGTTCGGCGAAGACAGCGTGAAGGATTGTTGGGCTGAGGCAAAATGTCTATAGTTATGCTTCACTTGTTTGCTGCCTGGCCACTCAACCCGAACGCGCCGTCTCCGAAAATCATGTGACGTGGGAAGCTGCCGAAGAAGTCACCACAAACTGCTACATGAGGCAAAGACCGCCTCCGATCGCTCACTAATGTCACCACGTGCCGTCGAAAGCTTAGTCTTGAGCTGTCTAGCGAGGCCAAACTGGAATCCAAAGTTGCTGTTATGAATCCTGCCGGTCAAAGTGTTTGGGCCAAGAAAGCGAGTAGACGTGTATGCTGATGAGTGCTCGTCGGTATCCATGGTGGAATGCGACTTGACGGATGAGCTCGGACTGAATGGTAATCAAAATGAGCTAAATATCCAGTGCCTTGGAGGAAGGAGAGCTGAAGAAGATACGACAATGGTGAGATTGGAAACGTGTGGCGTAGCGGAAGAGAAGAGGTATGTACTTAATAACGTTCATGCTGTTGCCAATCTGAAGCTACCGGTACAAACTCTACATGAGAGTGAGTTGGCTGGGAGCAGGAACGGTCTAAGGTATTTACTAATCAAAGCCTGTTCTGGTGTGAGGCCGAAGATCCTGATCGGATTAGACCACTGTCATCTGGGTTTGCCGAGTCAGACGGTGCAGCTTAAGGAAAACGGCCCATATGCCGCCTAGACCAAACTTGGATGGGTCGTGTTTGGCCCAACCGAAGGAACCAAGCTAACGGTTGACACCAACGATGCCTGCCATTTGATCGAGGACGACGCACATAAGCTGAATGCGGACTACTTCGACATAGAGAGTTTTGGTGTTCGTCCATTGCCAATGATAGATTCCAGACTGGCCTTCTCTGGAAAAGTGATAACATAGAGCTGCCAGATAACTACGCTTTGACTGAAAAAAGACTATTGGGATTGGAAATCAAGAGAGACATGATAGCACATTTGCCGCCGCCTATGAGGAAATAATAAAGGGGTACGTCGCCAAAGGTAACGCCCGTAAGCTGCAGCGAATGGAGGTGAATACCAACTGACGAAAATGCTGCTGATGAGGCCACCGTTCTTGTGGCGTCATGAAGAAGCGTGGCCTGATATTTCTGACAAAAGGGAATCCCACTAAGACAGTGGAGTACTTTCTCCAAAGTTTGCCTTGCTTGCCGTAAGGGGCAAATTCCTGGATTTCTCTCACTTTTCCCCTTTCATCAGGCTAAAAAGAACAACAGCATGGATCCTGCGTTTCGCAAATAGATATCGCCGTATAATCCACCCCCAAGAGGATAAAGGTCTAACTGTTGCCGAGTTAGATGCTGCCGAATCTCTACTATGCTGCCAAGGTCAAGGCGAAAGCTACATTCATGAACTATCCTTGCTGGAAAATGGTCGATGCCTAACTAAAGAGAGCAGCCTATACGAACTCATGCCGTACAAGGACGCCAAGGGAATCCTGCACGTATATGGCCGTATTGACGCCGCCAGCTGGCTGTCGTACGGCACGAGACGCCAAATCAGCCTGCCACCAGACCACGCGCTCAGGAAACTGGTTGTCATGCATCACCACTGCCGAATGAAGCACCAGAACCAGGAGGCTACGATCTGTGAAATACGCAGCAAGTTTTGGATCAGTCGTTTGAGACGTCTTCTACGCCAAGTAATCGCGAGCTGCTACGTCTGCCGGATGAAACATGAAACAAGCCAGTTGCGACAGTTATGGGACAACTGCCGGAGGACCATGTTACATGTCACCCCGTTTGTGAGGCCTTTCTCTTATACCGGCGTGGACTATTTCGGCCCGCTTACCTTCACTAATGGACGTCGCACAGAAAAGCGCTGTGTTGCGCTCTTCACATGACTTACCGTGCGAGCGATACATCTGGAAATCGCTAGCGACCTATCGACTGATGCCTGCATCGTGGTGCTACGGAATTTCATCAACTGTCGAGGGGTACCGGTGCGAATGCTCAGCGACAATGGGAAGAACTTCGTTGGTACCAGCCGAGAGGCAAAACGCTTCTCAGAGTTATTCGATTGCGATCGTAACCGAAACGAAATATCATCAAGAGGGGTCGAATGGGTGTTAAATTGCCCCAATAATCCATCCGAAGGGGCGTGTGGGAACGAATGGTGCGATGCGTGAAGAGAGTGTTGCGCCACCCGCTAAAAGAGGTCTCCCCTCAAGAACATACGCTCCAGTGTCTACTGATTGAAGCCGAGAACATCTGCCAGCTATCACCGGACAGGAGGAGCCACTTACACCGAACCATTTCTTGCTGGGTAGCGCCAACACCGCCCAGACACAAGTTTACGGAGAGCCTTTGAACAAGATATGCAGCTTACGAAAGCAGTGAAGGACCGCCCGTCCTTCGACCGCGACAGGAGTGCTTCGTCGTTCTGCTTCAAAGTTGGCTGTTCTGGACGTAACAAAAAACCAAAAATATCGTTTTTTGGTTATCAGATAAATACTCAATACCTGATACAAATGTTATATTGTCTAATATGGGAAGATCTCAATACTTCTCAACAATTAACAATTGACCTAGAATCAGGTTTCCATTAAATTAAAATGAACGAAAACGATATTGAAAAAACCTCCTGTGCAATGAATAACGGAAAATGCGAATTTCTAAGAATGCCCTTTGGACTACATAATACACCAAGCATATTCCAAAGAGCCATGGATGACATACTGCGTAATATAGATGATATAGTTGTCTTCTCAGAAAGTTTAGAAGACCACAGAGAACATTTAAAAGAACAATAAAAACTTTGAAAAAGGCTAATATGAAAATCATTTGAAAAATCAAAATTTTATGAGAAAGAAGTAAAATTCTTAGGGTATGAGAGCATATCAAATTATCCGATTCCAACAACATTGAGACAACTCAGAAGTTTTTTAGCAATGACACGGTATTATATGTATAGTAGTAAGTTCATAAAGAATTTCGCTTCTATAGCTAAACTTCTCACAAAATATCCATCTGGAGAAAACGGGAGAATCTCGCAATATATGTCGATGAAAATTATTTTACGATAAGACCAAGAAGCAATTTCAGCATGTGGAAAATTAAAAAATCTTTTGTTCAACGAAATAGAACAAGTAGAACCAAACTTCAATAAAAAGTTTATTTTAATACTAGATGCTTCTAACAACGATATAGGTTGTGTACTTACACAAGAAGGAAGGCCAATAATTTTTATTTTCAAAATACTAAACTCAACAGAACAGAACTATGCCACAAATAAGAAAGCAACCTTGAGAAATTACGTTTACGGAGTTTCACATATGGATCATCAGCCATTAACTTTCGCGGTTTCTACTTGCAATCCTAACGCAAAAATGAAGAGATGGCATGCCTTTATTAAGGAATATTCTCACAAAATAGTCTATAAACCAGGTACAACAAACGTATTTGCGGACGCACTTTCTAGGCAAAGTCTAATTAACACAACAAATAATTATTCACTTTCCGGGACACAACATTTAGCTGATAGCAGCAATAATTTAGGTATTAAAGATACAACAAAACCTCTTAACCAATTTAGTCAGCAGATACTTTTAAGTAAAACTCAATTTACGATTCATGAACAAATTAGAAATTTTCCCAATAAAACAAAACATATAATAGAGTATGACACGTTAGAAAATCTTATAACGATATTAAAAGAATATATTCAACCAGGAATAATAGCGAGCCATTATATGAAATTAAATTAAAAATAAAAGAAACATTTAATAATAAAATCTTGTACACCAAGAACTTTCCGATAGACTTCATCAATGTCGAAGATAAAAATATCATTGTAAAACAAACTTATACAAGTTATAGAGAAAAACTCAAAAAAAAAAAAATTACAAATCATATTACTGGCCTGAAATGCATAAGCATAAATGCCAATTAGAGAGACTCCAATTCCTAAGAAAGAGGGGGAGCAGGTAAACCTAGACATATTTTTTGCACAAAACTTAAAATTCTTAACTTGTAGTGATTCGTACTCAAAGTTTTTAGTAATAAAATTAATCGAAGATAAAACAAAATTAGGTGAAAAAGTATTAGAATTACTTCAGAGCTTTCCAGAAGCTAAAATAATAACAGTAGATAATGAACCAGGGTTTTCAACAGTACAATTCAAATCATAAATGAAAAGACTAGCGATACCTTAATTCGCAAATCAGCTAACTCCACTTATTTCCCAAATTGAGTTATTGATAGGAATTTCCCCTTTAGTCTATTCCGGGTATTTTTAAAAAGGAATAACTCCAAAACATTCGCCCTTTTATTTAAATCGCTGTGCGAAAACGAACAACTCCACATGTTTCGGAACATGCGGCAAATTTGACAGCTAACTCCATTCAGTCGCCCATTTTGTATAGAGTTGTGACCTGACTATATTGTGCTCCGTGTTTTGTTGATTTATTGTGCTAAATAAATTAATAAAACCAATACAAAATTTGCGAGTTCTTATTTTATTTGGCTTACTTATATTTAAGAGATTTTAACCTTGGCTTGAAGTTGGCCGTTTTGCCAATCACTGTTTTCACTCTGCATTAGGAGTTATGTAGTATATTTTTCCGTTGGCAATTTCATTTAAAAATAACAGTTTTTTCTTGTAACTCAATTTTTTTCATGATGGTATTATTGGCTTTAACTGGTGTGTCTTCTGATTTTATTGGCTGCTGTGTTTGCTTAAGGGCTTCTTTTTCTTTTTTTATTGTAGATATTGATGTTACGTGGCAAAAAGCTTTGAAACTTACAATCCTGACTCCATTTCATTCATACAAAATGATGAAATTACAGAGAGTGTTAGTGGCTCGGAATATTACGAATTCAAAGAAACTTTGAAACAAGCATTACAATCCAGCCCACACCACAACTTTTCTCCAATTTTAAATCCAACTAATGAACCTTCCACTTTCTTTTACAACAGTGAAAATAATTGCATCATTGACTTTGAGGCTTCAGATAATAATCTGATCTTATAATCTTATAATCCTACTTCCTTACTTTATAATCCAACGCATACGTTATCCTTCAAAGAACCAGCTACCTCTACATCTATTGAAGTAGCTAATTTCAATCCATTGACTACAAAACTGGTTGACTATAGTAATCCAGTATCGGAAAATGACGAGTCCAAAGTTAAGAGAAGAAGCGCTGTCAAGCTAAAAAGTGTTAATGGGCTAGCCAAAGAAATAAAAAAAAAATAGAGAGAAAGAGAAAGAGTATTGTGATAAAATAAATAGTGGTAACTGGAATAAAAATATTAAGAAATCACAAAAGCTTGGATGTCGTTATAGAGCAACAAAATTCGGTGTTGTTAAGTGTCATGCTATTTCAAACGATGATAGAAAAATACTCTTTGATCGATTTTGGAGTATGACTTGGGATGAAAAACGAGTATTCATTCAAATCTTAATTAAAGTTATTCACATAAATAATCAAAGAGACAGAAAAATTGAAACGGACAAATACTTTGATTTACTACTTGAAAAAATGTGAAGATACGGTAAGAGTATAGTATGTAAAATATTATTTCTGAAAACTCTTTGTATCGGAAAAACTTGCTTATGGAGCTGAAAGGTCAAAAATAAAACAAATAAACTAATAAAAATGGAACTAATAAATAAGTCTCTGAAACTCCAAAAAAACCTTTCACCAAAGAAGTTAAAATCTTGCGCGAATTCGTGTGCCCTATTGAGGAATAAGATTGAGCAATGAAAATCAGGAATTATCACTTGAAAAATCAAAAGCGACCTTCGTTTGACCCTGAAAATGTGACTCAAGTTCAAATTCGTGGTCACTATCTTATGTGCCTTTCAGAACCTTGTGACTTTTGTCTGAGACATTTTTCGCGATATCGCGTATTTTTCGAGTAATTTGGATGTCTCAAGTCAAAAAACTCACCTTGTATAAAGAACACATTGATAAAAAAAATTAAGTAAGACAGGAGAAAGAAGATGATAAAGAAAAGAAGGAATATGTGTTCACAGCTGATTTACAAGCAGTACTCCTGGCAACACGATCAAATGTATCGTCCTATTATTATAAAACTAAGTTTTGTGTACATAATTTTTGTATATGTGATATGAAAACAAGTGACGGTTATTGCTTATTATATGGAATGAGACTGAAGGAGGATTAAATTCTGATGAGTTTTCTACAATTACAATATTACAAAGTTTTGCATTGAAACTGTTATTCCGAAAATGGGAGAAAAGCAGAGAATTAATTTTGTACACCGATGGCTGTACAACGTCATTTTGAGCAATGCGCTTCCGAACGTGGCTATGTTATATAATGTAACTATAAAACACAAATATTTGGAGGTTGGCTATATCCAGATGGAAGTGGATAGCATGCAAATTAATATTTTTCTTTGCAATTCAGTTAAAAAAATATAACTTCATTAAAGCAAGAAACATCACCGAAGTGATCGAATGAATTTACTAAATAAGACTTAAAAACTAATCTAATTTGCGAACCTATTTATACTAATGGATTATTATGAATAAGTTTGCGTGGGTGTAGTGTTTTGTTGACATCGCTCTGCGACTGCTTCTTGTTTACTGTAATTCATTAGTTTCTGTAGAAGAACTTCCGTTGCTTTGTTGGAGTTATTTTCTTATTGCAACTAAGCAGTTTTTGTCATCGATGCTGATGATAATTCAGGGTGTTAACTCCCCCTTTCTAAATAGAAACGTCCCGTTTCTTGAAATTTGTTTGTCATATCTTGAATTCTTGAATTTAAATTATTAAAAAGGACGTCTCTTGTTGCGTTGTTTCTTTTGTATGAATGATATTTTACAAGGAATTTATATGATGCAAATATAATTAAAGCTTATATTATTAGTACAATTAATATGGTTAAAATCGTATGATTTTCAATGTTTTATTGTCAAATGTTATTAAGTATAATTATACCATATACCATCATGACTTAGATGGTATATGTTTGCCTGACACACGCATTGCTCCATCTTTAATTATTTCTATTTTTTTTTATTATTTTCTTTGATTTTTGTACATTTACCTTTTTGTTTATTTAATATTTTTGAGAAGCATGCTTCGTTTAAGTCTTATTCACAATATGAGTTTCTTAATTCTAGCTTACAGATTTAACATTATAAAATTTTCTATACATTTTTCTTTTTCAATTAATAGTTTCCTATCTTGTTGGATTATGGCTCTTGTTTCGTAAAGGTTACATGTTTCCTTTATTATTGGGTGTTTAATATGAATAAAAATTATATCTTCGCTTTATAAAATTTTGAAGAAACGTCTTAAAGGTCAGTTATTGTTAATGTTTCATGTTCGTCTTGAATGTCTGAAATTTATTTTCGTTGGATATTTCACAATTTCTTATATATTCTTTAAATAGTTCTTTCATTTTTGGCCAGTAATAATGTAAAGATATTTGATCTAATTTTCCTTGATAACTCGTATGAGTTTGTTGTATGATAATTGCCCGGTCTTCAGTGTTGAGAATATCTAAAGGAAAGTTTTAAGTCTAAAGAAACCGATTACTGAAGGTTTCTTTTAATGTTGTAAATATTGTTTAAGGATTATAATTAAATTTTCTGGTGTATCGAATTCTATAATATGTGGTGTTTTAAAAAAATTAGTTATTTGTTCGTGTATAGTAAACCCAGCTTGGCTTAGTAAAATTTGTTGCTTGAATAGGTTTAAAAGTTTTTTAGTTTCTTCAATAATATTATTGTTGCTGCTTTCAGCGGAGTGTTGTGTTTCCATACCAGAGAAATCCTTTAATATTTGATTTAAATATTGTCTAAAAAGAGCATCTGCTACTATATTTGTTTTTCCTGGTTTATAAACTATTTTAGGTAAAAATTCTTCAATAAAGGCATACCAACGTTTCATTTTTGCATTATGATTACGAGTTGAGACAACGAAAGTCAATGGATCCCAAGATCTGTTACACCATAAAAATATGTAGTTTCTCAAATTTTTCAATGCCCATACAATTTCAAATAGTTCTTTTTCATTAGTAGCATAATTTTGTTCTGTAGAATTTAGGATTTCTGAAATGAAGGTTATTGGTTTAGCCTCTTGAGTTAAAACACCGCCTATTGCGTTTTTTGAAGCATCTAGAGTAATTTGTATTCTTTTGAAATATTTTTTGAAGCTCTGCAGTTTTCTCCGGCTATAAATTTGATTAAAGGTTTTGTTTTATTGTAGAATCATAATTTTTTTATAAATTTACGATATTAACCTGTCATGCAAAAGAATTCTTCTTCTTAGTTGTCTTAATGTATTTGGAATCGGAAAATCTGAAGTTGTTTTGATTTTATTAGGATCGGTTTTGATAATATTGTGTGCAACCACATATCTCAAAAATCTCTCGTTCGTAAAATTTAGATTTTTCTAATAAAATCCACATATTGGCATTTTTCAAAGTTTCAGTAATAATTTTAATGTGTTCAGTGAGGCTCTTTAGTAGCTTTGAATATATTATTATGTCATCTATATAATTATGACATATTTTTCCAATATGATGACATAAAATATCGTTCATTGCCAAAGCTTTTTTTTCGATATCGGTTGTTTTCATTTTTATTTGGTGAAATCCGGATTCTAAATCTATAGTTGGAAAATATTTTGCTCTTCCTAGATTCGATAATATGACATTTATGTCTGGTATCGGATATTTATCCGATACAGTCTTCTCGTTTAATTTCTTATAGTCAATTAAGAGGCTTAATTTTGGAGTTCCATCCTCCTTAAATCTTTTTTCAGATACCGCCCATATTGGTGAATTATAAGGACTTTTACTTGGTTGAATAATTCCGTTATTCAACATATTTTCAACTTCTTTATTAACAAACGTAATAACTGACAGAGGATAGGGTTATTGTTTACTCCATATAGGAGTTTCAACAAGTGTTAGGATTTCTGCCTCAACGTCTGTTCTGAATAATAAATTCAAATTGATATTTGAATGAGTTACTTCTATCTTATTATTTATAATCTTTCTCAAAGATTTAAAGTCATTACTGCCTTCGTTAATGTTACCCTATATATAGGGTAATTGTGATTGGGATCGCTTTGATCTAAAAATACTTCCTCATTCATGTTATTGATTTTAAGATTTTTTTATTTGGTTGATTAGTTTGCTGAGAGCCTTGATGAGGTCTTTTATCGACATGCTGTTGTCGATTATTAGAATAATTATGATTATTTGGCCGATTACCAATATTATTATGTTTATTTTGGTTAAAAGGATTTTGTTTGTTGTTTGTTTGTTTCAGTTGTTCCCAGACTGATCAATTTGGAAACCTTAAATTATTATTATTTTATATTTATTATAATTTTTGTTGTTGTGCTGAGAGCCTTGATGAGGTCTTTTATCGACATGCTGTTGTCGATTATTAGAATAATTATGATTATTTGGCCGATTACCATTATTATTATGTTTATTTTGGTTAAAAGTATTTTGTTTGTTGTTGGTTTATTTCAGTTGTTCCCAGACTGATCAATTTGGAAACCTTAAATTATTATTATTTTATATTTATTATAATTTTTGTTGTTGTGCCTATTGTAACTACCTACTTTCTTGGCATATTGATGAGCAAATTGTGCCCTCATGTTTTTAGATTCTTACTCCTGTTACTTCGCTAAAGCATAACGTAGATCTTCTGGGCTTAGTGTAAAGAGAATACTAACTTAGGGAGCATTAAGTTTCGTAATAAATACACGAAGAGCATTTCTTCTATTTATATTGTTAAGTTCTTTGGTAAGACCGCTGTCTGTTTCATGTGTGATTATCGTTTTGTTGATCAAAATGGTCAACTTGGAATTTATTACGTTATAGTATTCTAAAATTGACATGTTTCCTTATATAAGAATACTTAGTACTTGTTCAATAATGTGTGCTAGACGTTTGTCTGCGTATGTGAAATCTAGTCGACTTATTAAAGCATCGAAATTTAAAACACTGCCATGGTTTGACAGAATATCGTTTGCATTTTGAGTTATTTTATTTCTCATTATGGTGAGTTCAGCGAAGTTTCGTTTGGTTCCTTTGATATAAAGGCTAAAAGAGTTATGAGCTGCTTCGCTCCAATTTACGTTGGAGTTTGTGTGTTCTGTGAATTCAGGTAAAGATTTGATAACGTCCAGAGACTTAGCATCGTATCGAATCGCCAATGGTTTGGGTTTTAAATTCTGTTACAGAGCTAGTGCCTGTTAGAGTGGCAATTTGAGTTTTTTAGCTGTTGCTCTCAGCTATAAGGGATGCAGTGTTTGCGGCAATAAGTCTCGCGATTAAGTCTTTGTTGTTTATAGTACTATGTTTGTCGTCATTTTCCCAAATCCAAGGGCCAAGTAGGTGACTGGTGGAGGTGATACTATGGCAGGTAGGGCAAATTGGTGGTAATTCTTTTTTGAGAAGATATTGGTGTGTAAAACAGGTATGACCAATTCAGAGATGAACAAAGTTAGTTATCATTTCCTTCGAATTTTGGGTATATTTTTGTTATATTGTTTTTTTTTTGTTCGTGTTGATTGATGAATAATGGTGTTGGTATTATTTCCATTTTGCGATTAGATTATCATGAAATTTATTTTGTATCGACCTCTTTAGGTCACGTTGGATATATTGGCCAAATATATATACTGGAGCCATATGAGCGTCATTTGCAGCTTTATCGGCTAGTTCGTTGTCCCTTATGCCCACATGTCCGAGAGTCCACAATAACTTAAGCTTGGAAGATTTTGAGATTATAATATTTCTTATTTTGGATATGATTAAAGACGTGTTGAGAGGGTTGCAGATGGATTTTAAAACTGAGAGGCTATCGGAGCAGATCGTCCATTTGCCGGATGTATTGGAATATTTTTTTATTGCTTCAAATATTCCCACAGTTAACGCAGTAAAAATAGACGTTATAATTGGTAAAATACCCCGTATAATGGTTTTGTATTGGTTAAAAGATCCGTCTGTGAATAAAAACATCCAGCATTTATCGGAGAGTTTTGATGTAGTTTCAGTAAACATTTGTCTTTATGCTTCGGGGTTGGTATTTTGTTTTTTAAGGTCGCCTAAGCCGAGTAGTATAGAGTTGCTATCTAATAACCATGGTGGCTGTTATATCCGTTTTTTTGCCTATATCCAAAATATTGCAAATTCGTCTACTTACCTTATGTGACAAAACTTGTGTTATATATTTGTCTATCACTGATCCAGTTTGAAAGGCTAGCTTAGGTAGAAGTGAGGCGTTAATTTTTAAATAGCGTTCTTCTATTGTTGAAAGTCCAGCTTCAGCTAAGATTTTTTTGATTGGGCTAGTTGAAAAAGCACAAATACTCCTCCTTGTCGCTTAATGATATGTTTTTGGTTGATTTTGGACAAGAACCGTATATAGCTAGGCCATAGTCAATTTTACTAAGCATGAGCATTTTTGTGACATAACAAAGAGTTTATATGAGCCTTACTTTTTTAAGATGAAAGATACTTAATGATGCTGGGCCTTGCTGCTAGTAAATTTTTTAAATTAGAGAATTGATTTTCCAATTATATTTATTATTTACAACGTTTTCTATTTTTATATTATTAAGCAAAAGTTCGAAACTAGTACAATATTTGTTTCTACATACATGAAGCATTATACATTTGTTTATTGAAAGTTTAGATCCAGAAATGCTCGACCACTCATTGATTTCTTTAAGTAAATTTAAAAACAAAATTTTAGTCATTTCTATGTCATTGTATTAACAAAGAATATATGCATCGTCTGCATAGACACAGTTATCTAGATCTTTGTATTCTGAAATTACTATATTCAATTCTTCCAAAACTATGGAAAATAAAATTACAGAAATCGATGAACCTTGAGGGATACTGTTATCAAGTTGGACGATTTTTGAAAAAGTTGTTTTAATTTTCACAGTAAATTTTCTGTTAGTTAAAAAGGGTTTTATATAGTTAAAAATTTTAGGGTAATTCCCCATTCCTTCAATTTGCTTAAGACTAAATGGATATCTATACAACCAAATGCGTTTTCGAAATTAAGTGCCAGATAGAGCGTTAGATATCACGTAATCGAGATGAAGCAGAACATCCGTGCAACCTTTTCTCGGTTTGAAATCTACTTGATGGATATTTAAAATTTTTTTAATTCAGTGAACCACAAAATTCGATTGTCCATTATTTTTTCAAAGAGTTTGGATATATTATAATATTTATATAATAATTATAATATTTTATTAATTTATTATAATTTAGCTATATCTGGGAAATTTTTGAGTATAGGATAAGAGATTCTATCACGACCAGGTGTTTTACCTTTGACTCTACTTAGGCTACTTTCAATGTTATTAATGTTATAATGTTATTTTATTTTCAATACGCTTAGTAGCTGCATTTTAGGATTGCTGAGTGTCAGCGATAAGACATTCCCTCTTATTTATATTAAAAGCAGATGGGAAATTTAAGCTTTTTGACTGCTGATGTTTTAATAATTTTAGCGAATATTTTGTTGGAAATATTTTGCCAGACATTGCTTTTAGGGGAATAAGGGTTAATGCTTGCGGTAAACTCTTCAAAATATTTAATTTATTTTCATTTGTCTTCTAAGCCTAGCGTTAGCTTTTTAATAGGCTAATAAAATCAAAGTCAAATGGTGACTTTATCGCTTCTAAGCCCAGCTAACTCTTTATTCCACTACGGCACAGCTTTTTTAAGGGATGTTGGTGATGTCTGAGGAATAGAACTATTCGCAGCATTACGAATGCATCTGAGCACCAATGCTGCTTCTTTATTCATGTTTGGAGATTTATGTTCTGGTAGCCTTTGTACAATATTTGAGTATGTTTCAGTCAGCGAGTTCGATTTTATATCTTGGGATGTGTTATTGTAGGCTTTGGATACAACTAAGTTCGATTGACGTGAAGATCGGAAAGTGATCACTATTATTGATCACGTTGAAAAATGTGTGGGAGATCCATCATTGAGCAATAAAAGATAAGATTTTGATATAAATTCTACAATTATTAAACCTCGTTTGTTGGATATGGGCGAACCCCATATCTCACTTTACGACGAATATAAATAAAATGTAAATACCGATTATTGCTAATTTCATACCTATATCAATTTCAACAGCTATGGAGAGTATACTTAAAAAAATCTGTAGGGGCTTATGAGAAATATTCTTTTTTACAAGAATATCCACTCCTTGTTTGGAAGTGGTGTTGTAAGGATAGTTATTAAAGAATCCCAATTTAAATCCATTGGATGGATTTGAAAGGCGCAGTGGGTCTCTTTAAGAGAGATGACATGTGAGTTATATTCTTTGATAAGAAGATTTATTTCTTGGTAGTTGTTAATTATTATTTTATTAATTAATTAATTATTATTATTAATTATTTTATTTTTATTTAATTATTATATTATTATATAATTAATTATTTTAAGATATGCTTGTCTTTTAGAGTGATTTTTGTTGAAGTTGTCAGAGTGAGTATACCGATGCTTGCATCTGGGGAAGAGAGTGCAATACCGACCTTGAGTGGATGAGTTTACGCTCCCCTCGGCAGACGAAAGCACCGGTTGAGTTTTTGAGGTTGATGGTGTATTACTATAATTGTTCATCTTGATGTTCGAAAGTGTTATTTATATTGGTTAAAGAAGTTCTGGAACTGTGTTCTGTTGTTGTGTTGTTTTGTTTACTGTGCTTATAGGTAGATGTGGATGCTATTGGTGACATAGAAAATAGAGTCGAGTTTTGAGGGGAAGATGGTGTGTTAGAAAGAGATGTTATTGGACTGACTGACGGAGTAGATAAATAAGTTGTAATTTGAGAGAATGGTGTTGTGTTAGAAGGAGATGTGTAAAGTGAAGTGGATGATTGGGTTATATTATTAGAAGAATATAGAGTGTTAGAAAGAGATGTTGTAATTAAATCAGTTGTTGTTAAGGATTAAAGTGAGGAGAGAGCTATGGTGACCGTTTGGTTTTTGCTTCCCAGTGCATTGTTATGGCTTTCAGAGACAGATATTATTATTTTTCAAAAGTTATTTTCTTTTTTTTTCACTTCTAAGTAGGGGTTGTACAATTTTTAATTATTTAATGTTTATTTTTTTTGTTTAAATATTTTGTTCTTTTCATTTAACTTGGTTTCACAATTAATTTAGTTTTTGATTAAAATATTTTCACCAGTACATACTATTAATCACTTTTTTGAAAAACAATTTTTTTCTGATCCTACGGTGAGGATACTTATTTGTAAAATATGTTCTTGTCTTACAAAAAGCACTTTGTTCTTCGGTGCTTATTATTTTGCACTTGTACCTTTTTTTTGTCATTGATGCTGGTGATGATTCAGATTGTTAACTTCTTTATAATTTTGTCTATTGCAACTAAGCAGTTTTTGTCATTGATGCTGGTGATGATTCAGGGTATTAACTTGCATACTATGATTGAGAAAAAACTCAAGAATCAAATTATAAATGTTCCAACAGAGTATATAACTATTTGCAAGAAGGCGAAAAAAAATGAATCCTACAATGTCTAATGCTTGACCTACACGTTCTTTAAAAGAACTAGATTTTTATAAGTCAATAAGACCCGTTTTTTAAAGGGTGATCCAAAGGTAATGTTTGCAAACTATTTACTTTTTTAGTTTTTACTTTGTTTTATTTTGCAGCTGTTTGGCACTATCCATTATTTTGTAAGGACACTAAAGTATGATCCTAGTGGAGAAATTCTACATAAGCTTTGGTTTTCAGAAGAATATAAACTGTTAAGCCAAAGAAGAACACAGCTGATGCAATTCTGTTTGAGAATATATTCAATCTCTATAATAAACGAAGGAAAATAATTAAAAAAAGTTTCTGGATTTGCAACAACTGAAAAATACTATAACTCAAGATTACCAAAATTATTATGATAACCTTCCACACCAAGACTGAAATCAGCCCATCAAGTGGAAGATGTTCACTAAACATAATTTAGTTTTCATTATTATATCATTTTTGAATTAATTTTATATATTTAAATGACTCATACTTTTGGTTTTCATATATTGTAGTTCATAAAAAAATCGGTTAACTCTAAAAACTGCTGTAGTTTTGTAAGGAACCCACGAAAACGTATAAAAAATAACCAAAAGAATAGATTTAAATAATAGGCACCAATAGGATTTTCAATTTTTTTAAATTATGTAACATAAATAAATGCGAAGGTTTTTATTGTCCTCTGTAAAGTTTGTTGCTATGGAGTTAGTTGATTTGCGAATTAAGATATCGCTAGGTATTGAGTTATTTAAGCATAGTACTACAAATTGCCAAATAGAGAGAGAGTACATTCAACATTAATTGAAATCGCAAAATGTTTTAAACTAGAATTCAATTTAATAAGTGACTTAGAATCAATAATTAGAGCCGCACATCAATATAATAAAATTATCCACTCAGTTACAGTTCAAAGACCGTTTGAAGTTCTATTCAATATGATATCACATCAAGATTTACAATCAAAACTGATTATAGCTCAGAAGACAATGTTAGTTATAGAAAATCAAAAGAGGAAATCTAAAATCTGCGAACCTAATAAGATTATTTATGAGAAAATTGTAGGAAGTAGAAATAAGATATAAAAAAACAAAAAGTCAGAGAAGACTTAGGTAACAAAATAAGAATTCATCAGAAAAACAGAATAGTAAACAAAGATAATATTAAAACTTGAACATTTACGTATCAGCTTTAATAGGCCTATCGTCCTCAGAAATAATTGATTATACACGGGAAAATTATGCACTCACACAACAACATTTGAGAATCCAACAGCCATAATTTGGAACTATTTGAAGACGGCTCAACTTAGCAATTATGATGTTCTCCAATATATAGAATCTGAAGAGGAAGAACTGAGCTTCGAAAACATAAACCTTATCCAATCGATGGAAAAAGAAGTCACAAGTCGCCCAGTCTCATATATATCAACATTCCTATTCATAATCTTTATCATAAGTTATGCCATATATAAAATAAAAAGAATTCGACACATTAAAGCGCAAGAAAACAAAGAAGATCTTGAAGAAATAATGTTCAATGAATTATATACAAAAATTAAAAATCTATGTAAAGAACTTGGAGAAACGGACGTTTCTCTTAAGAAAGAGGGGAGTTATCACACGATGTAATTTAGTGTGTAAATTTGTAGTGCATGAGCCTTCATGAGCATTTTTACTGACATATCAAACCAAGGCAAGATGTGCTTGACCAGCTGAACTGTCCAATGGTCTCTGTTTACTGCGTAAACAACGAACGTTGCAAATCGATCATCCTATTGCATTAGCCATATGGTGGATATTTTCCATTGTTTGCCACACATTAACGTTGCACTTGTAACTAATATTCTTATTATTCTAAAAAGATGCTTTTATCACTGTAAGTAAGAATTAGTCTATTAAGCAATATTGTATTCTTTCATAGATTCGACCCAGTATAAATAAACCAACCAATTTGTATACCATGTCTTTTTTCTTTTAGTCTTCTTGGTGCCGTTACGCTGTCTAAATGTCAGCTCTCTAAATATTAAAAAAATTAATAGTTCAAGTGTTAAGTATAAGATGATCAAGTGTTAAGCATAAGATCTTGAAGTGTTAAGTTTAAGTGGTTTAAGCAGGTTAATGTAACAAATAAAGATAAGAAAAAAAAAAAATAAGAAAAAGAAAATCTTTTTTTTTTTTACTGTAATTAACAAATTCTTAATTTGCACGAGGTTTTGTGTAGAGTACCGACGTTTCAACGATGCCACTAAAAAGACAGCTACCCACCAACCGGATTTCACTACAGGAAAAGGTCTTTGGTAGTGTACGGTGATGCTGTTTGGACTGTGTAATGCTTTGCCCACCTTCGAGCTATTAATGGTATGTTCATAGCAAGGGCTCATATTGAAAACCTGATATACGAGCAGCAGCATACCGAGCAGTCCTCCGACAAGTGCACACACGACCCCAGTGCACTTGTAAAATTCACTGTATAGTTTTGTTAGAAAAAACTGGCACATTCCAACATACGTTGATTTCCACGTGTGCTAGTGCACAAAAAAAACAAAAAGAAAAATAAAAAAATTGCAACCTTGCCTAGCATCGCCAGTCTTTGTTTATTTTGTGTTTGATTTGTATAATAACTAGCGAATTTAGAGTCGATGTAGCAAATATACGCGGGCTAAATAGTAAAAACTTTTCTGCGTATCTATATCCACGTCTGCAAATACATGACAGCTGTTTTGGCACCTACTATAACACAAGTAGATCCCCGCCAACACCTCTCAGATCACTTTGTGTCACTATTCTTCTCTCACCGCGGTTTCACCAATTACGTGCGTAGTGATGTAGCTTATCAAACTCTACTACAATGTAATCCCTGTTCCAATCCGGAATTCAAATTCATGGGGTTGAAATTCCATCTCCGTAAGCAAATTATCTACTATTTACAGAAGCCCCAAATTGGACAGCAATTCGAATTTTAACGAGTTCGTTAAAATTTGTTCGTTACTAAAATCGATAATACGGGCGATTTTAATATACAAAATTTTGCGTGACTTCGACATTCTAGACAGACAACACCCGAATGACGGTATGTTGTGTTCCTTGCTGCGGAAACCAACTTAACCCAGCTTGTAAATGAGCCAACATCCTAGACTTATTTTAAACTTTTAACCCTGATAAGTACAAAGTCGATGTTCTATCTTCTCTAATCTCGTCGGACCACTGTGTCATATTAGTAAATTTCTCGTATCCTGACCAGACAGTTAAAGAAAAGATTGCTAAAAGAACCGAGAAAGCCAAGTGGAAAGCTTGGAACAGCTTCTTTAGGAATTTCTTTAACTGGTCGTTATGTTTCCTCGATAACGACGAAACCAAAAGAAAAGCCTTGGCATGACTCGAACCGTAAAGAGAGCGTCCGGGTTAGAGAAATGTGTTTTCAATCCTACAAAATCAATCCGACAGAGGAAAACAGAAAAAAGTGTGTGAAATTCCAATACCACCAAAAACAAAGGCAAACAATATTACAACTTCCCAAAGGTAGTATAAATTTTCGGTCGTTTGTCAAGAGCTTTAAAAATGCTGCCTCATCCTTTATCCCAACGCTTATTTACAATGACATTTCAGCTGTCAGTTCTTTTGAAAAGGCCAATCTGCTTGCTGCACGCTTTGTGGCCAGCTCAACACTTCCAGATTGTGGTTTCTCCCGCCTACGCTTGAGTGCTCCGAATCTTCAATGGGACGAATCCACTTTGGCACTCGTGGCAAGAGTACTAAAAGATTTCAATATACACAAATCTGCTGGTCCAGATGGTATATCTCCCCATATTCTGAAGAGGTGTTCTTGCTCGCTGGCAAAACCACTGCGTACGCTTTTTAATCAATCCTACTCTTTAGGTCTCTCTACGAGCAGATGGAAAACAATACTTTTACAGCTGTAGTTGTAACATGCCTTTTCTTTTGGTGTAATATTCTCCATCCGATGAAGGATAAAGGATCTTATTCCAAAGAAAACTGTGTTTGTGACCATATCAGCAGCGGCATCCACGTCGTTTTCCAAAAAACGAAGAGACCAGTTAAAATTGGCTTCAATTGGTTCTTGTAGCAATCTTTTCTCTAACTGTGTGGTCAATGTATAAGAAATTAGCTGATATGACAGTGATCCGACGTGCCTGTAAGGGATAGCACATTGACCTTGTATTTATCAGGGTGAGAAGCTAAAAAGAAGTCCAGATTGTTGGTGGTATGACTATCAACGTCTGGTATACGTGTGGGCGCATTTACAGGCTGGGTCAAGTTGTAAATGCAGTGAAGATCTCAACACACTGTCCTTCGTTTGTTGTCTGTTCAGAATGTCGAGTCACCCAGAATTATGTATATTGAAATTGCCCGTAGTAACTATTTTAGTATGAGGATACAGGGATACTATTCTTGAATGGAATCAGACTGCGCATTAAACTCAATAAAGGTCAAATTGCTGTCCAGTTTAGGGCTTCTGTGAATAAAACAATAGTGGATAATTTGCTTACGGAGATGGAATTTAATCACATGAAATTGAGTTCCAAATTGGAACAGGGACTACAATGTAGTGGATTTTGATAAGCTACATCACAACGCATGTAAACCGCGAGACCGCGGTGAGAGATATAATAATGGCACTAGTTCATATCAAGGTAGTTTCAGATCAGAGTGCTCTGAGAGGTGTAGGCGGAGATATACCTGTGTTTCACTAAGTACCAAAACAGCTGGTCTGTATTTACAAACGTGGATGTACACAGAAAAGTAAATTTTTAGCCCGCGTATGTTAGATTCGTCAACTCTGAATTTCCTTTCATATCTCACCGAAAAATGAAACCAGGGCGTACATCAATCTGGCGGGAGAAAAATTGTTGCACTTGAGTTGCACAGAGTTTGACATCAGGCTCTTTTGGGATCAACGACTCTCTTCTTCATTTTTGTATTATTTTTTTTTTTGTAAAGAACTTAATAATTAAGAGGGTATTACTACTCTTAAAATGCCTGACCACCTATTAAGTTGTTCGGGAAATTTGATAGAGGGGGAGAAAGAAAGATGCCGGGCTCAGTGGTTATTTTGCAGATTAAATTTAAGTGTAAATTGACTTGTTGTTGTATTTTAGGCAACCATTCATCTCACGAGCATTCAGTTGCCTCAAAAAAAAAAAGTTTTTTGAGCGAGGTTAGTATTTAACCCCAAACATTTCAATTTGAAAGTCAATATGCTACCACTTCGGAACGTTTAATTCAAGTTGTCTTGGATGATATTCAATTCCGATATTCACAAAATAAATGCTAGTGTGGCCTAGGGCTTAGTTCTGTCTCCAACACTGTTTTTAATTTTCATTAATGATTTCTTGTCTGCTACCTTCTAATCCAATATATTCCTTTGTTGACAATAGTACTTTCTGCTTTTCAGATTTGTTAAGCATATTTTAAGCTCACTAAATTCCTATTATATATTAACAGCATAGCCAGTTGGAGAACTATTAACGGAGTGGAATTTAATGCTTTCAAACCACAATGCTGTCTGCTGTCGTTAAAGTGAAATTTAAATATCCAGCCATTATCCATAAATGGTGCTTGCATCGTCGAAACTGAAAAATGTTCTCAGCATTATTATCTTAAGTTAGTCATTGTAACTTGCAAATATTTAAGACCAATGTACATCGGTATCTCTCTTCTCTTCCTCCCTAATTTTCCTTTGCCTGCGGTATGTACAATTTAAGGGTACATTTTAATCCCTTGAGCACGTTGATTATACAAAAGAAAATAGCATTGTCAAAATCTAAAATAAAGCACTGAATCCAGAAAATTGTGCCTTTTTCCGTCTAGAAATAAAATATCGACAAAATCGAAGTGGTAAAATGTTAGCCTACCCCTAAAGATAAACGCGAACTGAGAAGCTTTTTGGGGCTTGTCACGTATTACTGCATCCAATTACTGGAAAAGGCCGACAGTTTAGGTAGTCCGGATAGTGTGAAAAAGCATTCCAATAAGTCAAGCTGGAGCTGTGCAATACCCACTTTTTGGGTTATCCCACACCCGGAAAAATGTTCATCGTGAGCGCAGACGCTATCAATATTGGAGTCCGAGCAGTAATCTCTCAAGTTCATGATGGTGAGCGTGAGCTTCTGGCTTTAAGTCTGACAACGAAGCATTTCCATAAATACCCCTATGGATAAAAATTAATTCTTCGCCACGCAGCTCTGAAGTGGCTACTACAATTTAAGAACCCTGAAGGCCCAGTTATAAGATGGATCCAGAAGTTGCAGTGCTACACCGTAAGGCAAACATCCTTTTAAACGTTGATTCTCTCTCTCGTCGATCATGTGAACGATGTGAACACTGCAAATGTGAGAAAGCGAAAGAACAAGCCACTATCCAAATGATCAGGACTGAGCCAGTAGAGGGTTGCAGTACAGACGAAATCTGTTCCCCTTAACAAACAAACAATGATATCGAACCGATATTGGCCTGGAAGAAATAGGAGGAGACCAGGCTGACAGTAGATATCGGGCCTGAGTCAAACTCTGAAGACGTATTGGTCACAATGAGACAAGATTGAGTACAAGATGATTTGGAGAAAAGAAAATATAACAGTGCATATGAAACAGAATCTCGTGGGAATTAGCAAAACGTTGGAGAAGAAACCGCAAGGTGCAAAACAAGATGTTGAGAACTGATGCAAAAAGCGCATAACATGTATTAGATTTTTCGATAAATGGGTCAGAAAGAGAAAGAAAGATGTTTGGGTCCAGTGGCTATTTCGTTCCATGGGTGGCATCCAACATTCAATGGGGAGAATAAATTATTAGAGTAATTGGACTTATAGGCAATCAATCATCTTATATGATTTTAGTTTTCTGAAAAATGTTAGTTGGCGGAAAAATGAATGCACTGAACGTCGAACCATCCCAATTGAAAGTACTACACTACCACTACTATATACCACTCTTTCGAATTCGAATCGCGGTCTATAGATCAACAGGGTATCCTATTTGGTCAAACAGTTTGGTTAACAAGTGAAACGAAATTACACCAAAACGCTCGAGAAAAGATAGAAGTAGCGAGCAGCCGCATGAAGACTAGGTACGACATCAACGAAAACCTTCCACTTTCAACGGTGTGGGTGTATATAGTTACCTGCGTAAGAAAGTCAAATCACCAAAATTGTAACAGGATGGGGAAGGTCAATAGAAAGTAATAACCCGCATTAATGACGTTGTTAACCGGATCCAGCGTGGAAATCGGGGGGAAACGAAGTTGATCCATGTACTCGTAGATAGAATGTATCACTTTAAAGGAACGATGAATAATAAAAAAAAGTTGTTCGGAACGTGTACCAGCATCAAACAGAGGTGAACTCAGTTAAAAAGTTGAATTTGGAAGTGAATGAAGAGTAGTGATAAAGCTGTTTAAGTAAATTTAGATACAGTAAAATAAAAGTGATTGATGAAAGGGATTGAATTATAAATTATAGTTACTATTGTACTAAATCGTAATACTGTCATTTGCAAATAGAACCACCCTAAAAGTTGTTGGAACTTTGTTTGACTACTGCATCGCTCGACCGGTTGGTGGTTAGTTGTTTAACTCTCTGCACTAACCTGTGTCAAATGGGCGATGCATAGAGCTGTAACTATGTATGATGGCATATTAAATGTGCTTAACTTAGCCTCCATGTATTTAATTATTGTGATGAAGAATATACTAATAGTACGTATAAATTTTACGTATAGCTCTCAAAATGACCCTTCCTTTGAAGAGTGAGTTACGGTAGATTACTTCAAGCGATTGAATCAAGGGTGTCGTCAACTGTTAGAGCCACAAATTCTTTCTATAGGGTTTTGCAATAGGGACTTGACAGCTTTAAATTTAAATTGTGAACGCACTCTTTCACTAATCATCAAACTGTCACTGTCAATTTATTCAGTAAACTCAACATTTTCATCATGGTAAAGTACATTAACGAGTAACATCTGAAAATTATAAAAATTTTCTACAGATATTCGGAGTCGCAAAATCATCTTCAGTGACGAAGCTCATTTTTGGCTCAATGGGTTCGTCATTGGTCGGGTGAAAACCCACATGTGCTTCATGAATCACCACTTCATCCACAAAAAATAACTGTTGGGTGCGGTTTGCATGCCGGCGGCGTTATTGGGAAATATTTTTTCGTCGACGATAACGATGGTCACGTTACTGTGAATGGTCAGCGTTATTGCACCATGATCACCGATTATTTTTGGCCCGAATTGGAAGATATGGACTTGGACGACATGTGGTTTCAACAGGATGGTGCTGCAAGCCACACAGCACACAGCACACGCTACAATCGATTTATTGATGAGTAAGTATGGTGAGCGTGTTATCTCAAGACATGGGCCAGTCGATTAACTGGCTAGTTCGTGCGATTTAACGCCGCTTGACTATTTTCTGTAGGGCTACGTTAAGTCATTGGTTTATGCTAACACGCCGATGACGTTGGAAGAGCTCAGAGCCAACATTGAATGCGAAATAGCGGCCGTTTGGGCCGAAATGTGTATCCCAGTCGTTGAAAATTGGGTCCAATGAATCGACCGCTGCAAACGTGCCCGCGGTGGCCATATGGACGAAATCGAGCTCTATTCATAAATGTTTTGATTGTACTTCAAGCCAATAATAAAGTTTTTGAAATATCTCCAGTGATTTGCCTTTTATTTAAAAAAAAGTTGTTAAGTCGTTATAAGAAAACCCTATACAATTAACTTTAATGTATTTAGAGTTGAGTTCAATAATGGTTTTTCGTGACTAGTCAGAGTGGTGATATAAAGATAGTGGCGGGTGAACACTTGATGGGTCAACGGCAGCTTGCATATCCCCGAAACTGATTACTGGCTCCATATTAATAAAAGTTGATAACGTCGAAGCTGTGAAGAAAATTTTTTTAGAAAATCGTCGAATTTTTTCCGATATTTTGGGCATGAGACGTATGTCAGCAAAGTTTGTTCCGAAACTTCTTAATTTTGATTAGAAGGACCGTCGCATGAGCACCGCTCAGGAGCTCTTCAATGACGTCAATGGTAATCCTGACTTGCTCAAAAGGGTCATAGCCCAATCGTCCCAATGGAAGCATCCAAGACCAAAAAAGCACGCCAAGTTCGATCAAATGTTAAAGTTTTGATCACTGTTTTTATCGATTACCATGGCGTAGTGCATCAGAAGTTTTTACCTCAAAGTAGTAGTAGTGTCATTTGCGAGAAACATTACGAGAAAAATGTCCGAAATTTTGTAAAAACAATTCATCTCTCTTTTGCATCTCGATAATGCACCTGTTCATTCATCGTTGTCTGTGAGAAATTTTTTGACCAAAAACAACACTACAATCATACCTTAGCCACCATATTCTCCGCATTTGCCCCATGCGTTTTTTTTCTCTTCCTAAAGCTGAAGAGGCCGTAGATTTGCAACAATTGAGGAAGTAAAAACGGCATCGATGGAAGAACTCAAATCTATACCAAAAAGTGCATATCAGAAGTGCCTCAAGGATTGGAAAAAGCGTTGGCACAAGTGTATTATATCGTAGGAGGATTACTTTGAAGGGGGCAACATTTATATTGATGAATAAATAAATAAATATATTTTACTTTTTGAACACATATATACCCTATGTGTAATATATACATACATTAGATCTTTTTAACCCAATTACGTATACAATTAATTCAGATATAAAATTAGTGTTTAATTTCTCTTTTGCATGTCCAGTCTATCAGTTTATGATTATGGTTATTGGTTCTTAAGTAGGACAATAAATTCCATATTGATATTAGCGCTTTTAGTCGTTTCTTACAGATCATAAGTGAACGTAAAAAATCCATATTCTCTTTTCTGATTTGTTTCCAATGATGAGCTATTGACGGTCATTTATATGATTGTATGTATAAGTACGTACACATGAATATATATGTGATTAAAAATATCTGGCTGCTCACGATCTTCGAATTAAATGAGCCAGTGTAGATGTCGAAAAAGATACGAGTTGAGAGATACGTGCGCAAAGAAACCTTTTTTCGGCTTCGATAAAATAATTATATTTTAATTAAAGCAAAACATGATACCGATCACATTTTTTAATTAAGTTATTGTATATAAGCTTGTCTCATTTGACATAAAAAGCTATTTTTGCTATTATTTATATATATGTATTATATATATTTGCTTTTATTTGTTGCTATTAATATAGGTGTACTCATATGAACGCGTAATTGTATTTATGTACATTCATGCATAAATTGTACAATATATATATATGTATGTACGCAAGATTTACTTGCTATACTTTCGTATTAAAAATAGTCGAGTGGTGCAACAACTGCCTTCAAATAAATAAATTTATTAAATTGCAACAGCTATCAAATGCTTGAGAATGGTGGTTGATAGGTTAAGGACACCATATGTTGCAGGAGGGAAGATCGCTCTAATCGATTCGATTGATTGTGCATTTTTGTGGAAACGCCTCTTACTTTTATAATCTTTTGCTAAATTTTATTTTCAAACTTTAAAAGCATATGTCATGGAAACATGTGCACATATGCATGTTCAAGGGAATTGTTATGGCGCCACGGTTCAAAATTGGTACTATTCTAACAGACAGTAATGTACTCAGATATATATTATGGTTTCTTCCGTGCGTGAGATTAAAAAAAAAAAAACGCGAAATTTTAATTTTATGGACTGTATGTCCAGTATCTATGTTAAGTATCTAATCGTTAAAACCAAAATTTAATTCTATTTTGCAATTATTTATACCTTTAGTTCTGATAGAATAAATGATGAGTAGGCAGCTTGGCTGTGAGGAAAGTGTTTTGTTGTTTGGCTGCTCGAATTCGTGGAACTGTGTCCGGTGCTTTCAGTCGTATAAACTCTGGATTGAAGTGCATACGCTGGGAACATGACTTTGGTCATACGATAAGTGAGTGATTTCTAAATGCTGGGAATCTGATTTGGAACATGTGATAAGTTCATAATCTGAGTTGTAGCTGCACGTTTTATAGAAATAAGTTTTTTGGGTTAAAAAATATATAATACTTATTGTATGGAATAAAGGAATATTATTAGAGCTATTCTCCACAATAATATTATACAACTGAAATATAATACTTTGTCTATTTATTACCGAAAATATGTATAATAAACACTTAACACCCGTTTATTGATTAATATATACAAATGTATAGATAATATTACTGAGGAAATCTTTTGTAATTTTATTTGAAGTAAAGATGTCCACCAGCGAGATCCATATTATTCTATTTATTACCAGCTAGTCAAATGTGTCAAAAGTGCCTCATACTTAAAAATTTTAATTATAATTTTTTGCTAAAGATAAAATAAAAAGTTAAATAAAAAGTTTTAATAAATTTTGCGCGTTTTGGTTATAAACCACTGTGACTGCCAAATTAAGAGGTTTTTATTAGATGCGTTCAAATTAGTTTTTAAATAAAAAGAAGTGTATTAAATATATCAATGATTTTTTTTTTAACTGGATTCATTTGTGCCATTACTTAAAAAGTATGACATTATTTGAATGCCTTCTACGGAACCGTTTGTTTACGAGCATAGCACTTGTGTCAATATGAACTTATACGGACGTATCACCTTTTCTTTTAGTAGAGTACATTGCAGGGAGATTTGTTTTATTAAATGATGTATAGCTCTTGAGAAATGTGAGCAAACGATTGCTTGCGATATTGACCTATCGTTTCGCTGTCTCATGATTATGATGGCAGGATTATGGAGTGAATAAGTAGATTCGAAAAAAGTCGCTCATATATTCTCTTATCCGGATGATTATAACGGCCGTAGATTGGAGTCTAATCATGTCTGACCGCGAATTTTGATAAAAAATTTGGATGATTTCTACCTTAATGTTGTTGAAGTGCATGTTATAACTTTCCATGATTAAACGGTAGACAATCTGGAACATACGATATCCATCAAAAAATTCAGAGTCGTTACTGCAAAAGTGGTAAGCATCTAATGAGTGATAGATAGCTTTCAAACAAAAATGATGGATTTTGGTTATGATTTTTCTAGCCCATAAAACTTTAATTATTTGTTGACAGAGTTAGTTTCCTAGAGTTTTATAATTGTTGTTTAGCCTACTTCGCGGTTCACTTTTAGTTTTCTTTGTTTTTTTTTTGTTTTTTTTTTTCACCAAGGGGATATGAATACGCTTTTACTGGTTTTTCACCACTTCGCGGGCGAGTGGTGTTGTAGTTTTTGAAACTCAGGTGTTGGGTTATTTTTCCAGAGGTGGTTGTCAAACTGGAGCCAGTGCATCCTCAATTAGTGGGTCTTAGTACGTGCTAGTTGTTAGTTCGTTACATTTAGCCCAGTCTTCATGTCAGAGTTGACGCCGTCGGGATTTTCATTTTGTATTGTGAACTTGGAACGCACTTATCTTATCAGTTGTTCTAAAATTAAACTATAACAGAATAAATTTCATATGTTATGTTAAATTAATTTAAGTATAAACTGAGCTTTACGGCGGCGATGACTTCTGCTTGGAATTCAAAACGAACAGAACTTGCTTAATGCCAAAAGAAGCTCGAAGAAAGGGTGTAGAAATACGCTGTTGTCATTGTTTCGATATGGTATTACTTTCACCATTTTCATTTTCGATGTCAGCCAACAGCCAAGCAGACACCCTCGCCGCCGAAGAATTGCTAAAAAATAGTAAAACAATTGAAACATAAACCAAAATACTCTTATATATCTAATATTTAATTCATACTGAGAATAAAACCTTCAATCAACAAATTTCGTGTTTTATTCGTAAACAATGCCCTTTGCTTGGGAAAAAATTTCATTGTTACAAATTGTATTCTTATTTTTTAATTAAGAATATTTCCATTGCAATTGGAACTAGGAGCCTTGTCTCATAAACAAGTCGCAGACAGCGAACAAAAACGCCGTATACATACATAATTGCTAGCCATGAAAAAGAAAACCATCGGCCGACGCCAAAGTTCCAGATTGAACCCAAATAAGTCTGTTCAAGGCGGGAATTCAGAACAGGAGACCTCCTCAAAATAACATTTTGAGAACGAAAGCGACACAGAATTAGATTAAAAAATCACCGACAAAAGTTGACAGTTAAGAAAGATTTCCAAAAGCAGTTGGACGAAATGAGCTTGCAACTTCTTGGTCTTGTGCAGCCAATGAAAAAGAAGAAAAATTTTGGCTCCAAAAAATTCTAGCCACGCAAAAACATAAAGCCATCGTGACGTCTTCAGATGTAACTGGCCCAAGTACAAGTGGTTGTGTCATAACATTCAGTGTACTATACATTGAGACTCTGTCACAAATACGGTGACAGCTACAACTGCTGGCCATATGTTCACTGGATTTGAATTGCCACAGAGCATGCCCAGCTCATGGTGTAAAATTTCTTACATGCAATCACAACCAGCTGTGCTACTACGTGCACCAGCATATAATAGTGGAGCCTAATTAACATCAATAAGTGTTTCTCAAGTGCCCTCGTTCTTGTCACCATTGTTTGGATTTCGGTCTTTCACCCCGAATGAAATTGAAGTGCCTTCAATAGTAGCACAGCCACGGCCAATGCCAACACCATAAAGTGCCGATAGCAATTTGCATTTATGTCAGGCCGCAGCTACTTGTAAGCTACATGATCTTGCTGAATTCACTGGGAGGCCCGAGGACTGGCCGTTGTTTTGTACAACCTTTCGAGATTCTACTGCCATGCATTACTGTATGAATGTAGATAATTTAATAAGTCTGCAGAAATCCCTAAAAAGGTCTACCAGAGAAGTCTTTGAAGCTATACTTATCAACCCGGCAATATAAATCAAGCCATGACAGCTTTATAATTTCGGTTTGGTCGCCCACATTTATTATTTCGAAGCCAATTACTCAAAGCTACTGAAATAACACCAATTCCGGAAGATAAATTGGAATTGTTAATAACATTTGCGACCAAAGCCCAGAATCTGGCTACCTTTCTTGAAGCAAGTGGAATGACGTCGCAGCTAGCCAACCCTGTTGAAATTAATTCAGAGTGGCAACACTTAAACAGATACTTTCTCTCTATAATTGCCATATTTCATTTATAGTTCAATATTCAGTTCTTTAACTTTATCTTTCAATAAAACTCCTTGTGTCATTTCCCAATAGGCTAATGGGCCCTTTTTGCGATTAAAAAAATCAAAAGTTATTTAAAAGTTTTTTTTTTTTTTTTTTAATGAAATTCTAGCTTATGTGTAAGCAAACATACCTAGCTACGTATAAAAGTTAAAATAATTATAAATAAAATGTCTAATACAACGTACGGCAGAATCACGCTCCTATGCGGAAAAAATTATATGTAGTACGTGGTGTGCACAGATGGAAGGGAATCTCCACAAACAAAGATTTCTTAAAATCGTTGAAGGAATTGGAACTCGGAAAGCAGATAACATGGAGGCAGAAAAATGGATCGAGAAAGACTTCGATGCTCGAGCTGAGCTTCCTCTCGCAATAGAGCAATACGTGGTTGCGTTAGTTCGACATCTGCGAACGTCGAAGCAAATATGGGACTTCGTCGAAAGAACATACAACAGGATGTGTCTGCGGCAAAAAGCGGAAGAATTTAGGAAACTACTCAACATGAAAATGGACACCGCCATTTTAATGCAGTCATAAATCATTTAATTGAATTGGAGGCCAAACTAGACAACGATCTAATTTCTATTATTCTGTTAGACAGCTTTGACGATTCGTACAAAAGTGTGCAAGCAGCATTTGATGAACAAGAAAAATTCCCATCGTTGGACACTATTCGCAGTATGTTACTGGAAATCGGCGACAAAAGAAAAGACACAGTGAGTAATAACGCCACGAGAGCTACAGGTAATCCGACACATTCGAAACAAAAAGTTCAATAATTCTCGCCAAACATCAACCAAACAGGTTTATTAACTATAACTATTGACGATGCTAAAAAAGGGGGCACAAAGCGAGAAATTGTAGATCACAAACAGAAACTGCAAAACAAGCAAACGACGACTGCGGATTCATCACACAAGAACTTCCTCACTGCTCATATGCTAAATTCAATGCATCTGATAAAGCAGGTTGGTGTGTGGACAGTGGAACTACGTCCCACATGTGCCAAGATAAGAATTTGTTTTCTAAGCTGACTGAAGATAATTTTGGCATAGTCAAACTAGCAAACGACAAACAATTTGACATCTTGGGTATAGGCACTGTAACGCTTAAAAGCAGAGTAAATGGGCACGTAGTTAGTTGTTTTCGAAAACAACATCTCATAATTATTTAACGAGGACGGAACACTTATAATCACAGCGAGACAACAGGATGGATTATATTTTATTAAACCTATCGAAGACAAGGCCTACAACAATACAGAAACCAAAAACCACAACAGCACAAAAATCAACGAAAAGAAACACGTATCAACTATGCAGCATCCCAACAACAGGGACCAGACATCCAAACACAATTTTTTTTAAATTTGATACAAAAGACTTGGACATTTAAATAGTGCATCTTTAAAACTACTACAACGCGAAAGCTTGGTGTGAGGACTGCCTCATTTTAAAAATAGTGAACATATGCATACGAGGAAAACAGACACACTGCCTTTTAGTCAGAAGTTGGAAAAATCAACATCGCATTGTCTGGAGTTGGTTCATTCGGACATCTGGGGTCCAATGAGAACTGAATCACTGAGTAAGTCACTCTGTTATATTACCTTTGTCGACGATTTTTCCAGAAAAATATTTGTTTATTTTATCCGAATGAAATCAGATATGATGTCAAAATTTCTTGAATTTAAAAATTATGCTGAAAACCAATTAAATTTAAAGATTAAATGATTAGGTCGGATATTGGGGGTGAATATATAAGCCAAGAATTTATTAAATTTTGTCGCATGCATGAGATAAAACAAGAATTTACTCGTCCGAGTACACCGCAGCAGAACGGTGTTGCCGAGCGTGCAAATTGTACACTTGTTTCAATGGCTAGGTATTTAAAATTTGGGGCAAACTTACCCGATATTGGCAGAGTTAGTATATACCGCGGCATATTTAAAAAATAGGTGCCCTACGACTCCAAATTGTAATAAAACGCCAAAAGAACTTTGGACTGGAAAGGTTGCAAAAATTTCCCATTTAAAAGCAGTAGGCTCACGTGCATTTGTTTTGAACAAAAAAGCCAATTTAGGAAAGTTTGAGCCGAGAAGTGAAGAGTTTTTACTATTAGGTTTCTGTGAAGATAGTAAAGCATATAGATTGTGGAAAAGGGGTGCACGTTCCATAACCAAAAGTCGAGATGTTATAATACATGGGCTAAAAAGTATTATAAAGCCGTTTTTAAGAGAGGGAACCACTTGAATTAAATTCATACCATTTTCAGTTAGTACCAACCTTCAAAAGATGCGTGTATAGATTTAACAGCCCTCAGACGATTAGTTTTCGAGATATAGCGTTGTGAAGTGAAGCAACTTTTGTTATTGTGAAAAAAATGGATTCAAAGCAATTTCGTGTGTTGATTTATCATTGCTTTTTGATGGGAAAAAATGCAGCCGATGCAAAGAAATGGCTTGATAAGTGTTACCCGGACTATGTACCAGCCGAACGAACCATTCGCAAGTGGATTGAAAAATTTTAAAGTGGTCATACAAGCACCGAAGATGATGCACGCTCCATTGCGTCCAAAAGAGGCTGTTTCAGATGAAAACATCAAAAAAGTCCACAAATTGATTACGAATGACCGTAAAGTGAAGTTGATCGAGATAGCTGAGGCTCTGAAGATGTCAAAAGAGCGTGTTGGATATATCATACATGAATATTTGGACATGCGAAAGCTCTGTTCAAAATTGGTGCCACGTTTGCTCACAGTCGACCAAAAACAACAACGTGTTGATGATTCAACTGCAATAAAGCCGAATTTTTGCATCGAGAAGTGACAATGGATGAAACTTTGTTCCATCACTTCACACCAGAGTCAAGTCGGCAGTCAGCTGAGTGGCGAACAGGCGACGAACCTCGTCCAAAACGACCAAAAACTCAACAGTATTCAACATCCGTATTTTGAGATACACATGAAATAATTTTCATCGACTATCTCCAAAAGGGGCAGACTATCAACAGCGACTATTAGAATGCGTTGTTGGAGCGTGTGAAGGACAAAATCGCAGAAAAACGGCCGCATTTGCAGAAAAAGAAAATGCTGTTTCATCAAGACAATGCACCGTGTCACAAGTCGATGAAAACAATGGCAAAATTGAATAAATTCGGCTACGAATTGCTTCTCCACCCACCGTATTCTTCAGATTTGGCCCCCAGTGACTATTTCCTGTTCGCAGACCTCAAAAGACTGCTCGCCGGAAAGAGATTTAAGACCGATGAAGAAGTAATCGCCGAAACAGAGGCCTATTTTGAGGCTAAAGCGAAATCGTACTACAAAACTGGTATCGAAAGATTGAAAAATCGTTTTAATCAGTGTATCGCCCTTGATAAATAAAGTTGAATTTTGCAAAAATTTTGTGTTTTACATTAAACTTTTCAGCCCATGTATTATTTATTGAAGATATGTACAACAACAGGAACTTGGGTAAATCTTACGAATTTGTTTTGAGCGAGAATAAAAATGAATTCCAAATTAAAGAAAGAGAACCAGTTAAGGAAAGTTTAGATAAAGGAGAATTTGGTTTTAATGAGTGTGAAAAGGAAGAGGCAGAAGTTAAAGAAAATGAGTCAATGGAAAAGCAAGTCAAAAAGGAGCCGGAGAAAGAAAAGGAAAATGAGAATTTAGTAGAAAAAAACGTACTTGAAGAGCAGGTTGACAAAAATAAAGTTTCATATAGAAAGCAAATACTTCCAAAAGCGGTTACGCTTTGAAGTGAAAAAGCTAATCTTGCTGATATCGGAGACCCTAAAACAATAAGAGATGTCGAAAAATAGTGGACACTTATAGATCGGCCTAACGACAAAAACTTCATCGGTTGCAGGTGGGTGTTTAAAACAAAACGAAATGCAGATGGTACAATCGAACGATGAAAGGCTAGGTTAGTTGTCAAAGGTGAGGCGCAGATATACGGGAAGGATTATCTTGAAACGTTTGCACTAGTACCGGAAATAAGCTCGATTCGAAGTTTGTATGCTATTGCAGCGAATGATCATTTAGAACTTTGTCTCACTGATGTCTCCACAGCGTTCTTGTACGGCGATCGCGACGAAGATATTAACATGGAGCAGCCAGATGGTTTCGTTGAGGATGATAGCAAAGTTTGCAAACTTGAAAAATCTATTTACGGCCTTAAGCAATCGGGACATCAATGGAACAAGAAGCTGTATAATATGTTAAAACAAATAGATGCGTATGTCACATACTTGCGATTTAATCATCGCAACCAGTGATATGAGTTTCTATACAAAAATTAAGGAAGTACTCGGAAAACATTTTGACATTCGTGATTGCGGGGAGCCCAAGTTAACAATTGGTCTTGAAATTTTTCGAAATCGAAAAGAGAGAACAATATCGATTTGTCGATTAGGTTATATTAAAATTTAATAAAGGCTTTCAACATTAATCATTGCAGGCCAAACAAGATACCATTGCCGCCGAAACTCAATCTTCAAACGGAACCAGACATAGAAGGAGAAAAGCAGAAAGGTCAACAAAAGGATTATCAAGAGCTAATCAGCAGCTTACTGCATCTGTCAATCTTCAGCCAACCTGACATAACATACAGCGGTAACTCCCTTTCCAAATTGAATCAAGATCCCAGAGTACAGCGTTGGAATTCTGCTTTATCAGTTTTAAGGTATTTGAAAGGGACACAAAATTTTAAAACTACTTATCGTTAAGAAGGAAAACCACTATGCGCATATGCTGACTCCAGTTGGGCTGAGGACCTCAATTACCGGAAGTCACATTCTGGAATGGTCTTCGTGTTGTCTGGTGGGCCGGTGGATTGAGAATCTCGGAAACAAAACTTCGTCACCTTATCCAATGCCGAAGCGGAGTATGTAACACTTACTTCTTGTGCAAAGCGAGCAAAATACTTCAAACTACTACTCTCTGAAATGGATTTACTTGATGCGGATACACTTATTGTTATTTTCACCGATAGTCAAAGTGCATAATACATCGCAAATTACCAAGGCAAGAGGACACGTACAAAACATCTTCACATACGTTACCATTGCATTTGTCAGGCGATAACAGATGGAACTGTTACCTTGGAGTGTCTTTTAACTCAAAAAATGCTGGCTGATGCTCTAACTAAGCCCACAACGATTTCCAAACACCATTATTGTTTCAACATTTTATTAGATTACAATTCATCTGAATTTTTGGATTGAATAACTTTTTATTATTTTATATTCTACAAGACTTACTTGAATTAATGAAAAAGTTAACTTAGAACTACTATTGTATGCACCAACATTTTTCGAATTAATTATCTTTGGATTTCTCAGTCGATTTAAGCGTTGAGGGAGTGTGTTGAAATTAACTCAGAGTGGCAACACTTAAACAGAAGCATTCTCTCTATAATTGCCATATTTCATTTAGTAGTAGTAGTAGTGGTAGTAGTTAGTTGACTTTTATTTTCTATAAATGTTTTACAATGAAACGATTAATCTAAGTCTTTAATGGTTTGGCCTCTGGCCGTCTACCATATTTCATTTATAATTCAATGTTCACTTCCTTTAACTTTATCTTTTAATAAGACTCCCAGTGTCAAGAAGGTATCCGCGTGTTTCATTTCCCAATAAACCCTACAATCGTCGACGAGCTCATTAGTAAGCTTCCTATGAGCAAGAAGTTGGAGTGGGTTCAGAGAAGCATCTGTTAATATCTGTTAAGGCTAATATGCTTGGTTACTCAAGTTTGTAAGCCACGTCGGCCTAAATCCGGACATAAGTCAATATCAAGAAACGTCTTACATACAACTGAATAACGAGTGTCAAATGTCACAAACAGTCAGAGTTGCCGTCGGTTTAAAAAATCGCCACATAATTTTGCCGACTGTTTCAAGCAACTTGACATTTCCGCTAAACAGAACTTGGTGAAGAAGCAAAGACTGTGCATCTGTTGCCTCAAGTATGGACATTCTGTCCGCATTTGCCAAACCAAGAAGACCTTTTTTTTTATTCTTTCAATATTTTCTTAACAATTATAAAGTTTTCTTTAAGTTTAGTTATAGAGCGTAAAGAAAATAAAGATATTTAATAAAATAGCTAGTGGCATTTGTATAGGGTGATTTATCGTAAGGTTTGATTTATAATGTAAAATAAAACACATAAACTTGAAAGCGAACTTAATATTTTTATTATCAGTTAAAAGAACAATTCATAGCATTTAAACTTTAAATTAACATAATGTAAATAATGGCCACGACTATGTTTGAGGTGATCCATTTGGAAGGTCCAATTTGGGGCGACTCGCTTGTGCATAGCGACTGGTATCTCGCGAATAACACGAGTAATGTTGGATTCCAAAGCGTCAATCATAGCTGGCTTATTCCTGAATACCTGAGACCTTACATATCCCCAGAGAAAATAGTCCAAAGGTGTGATATCGCACGATTTAGGCGTCCAATTTACTCACCAAAATGATTTCGCCAGAAAACCAGAGCTCACCAAGACCATGTGCTTGGATTTCAGAAAGCACATAGTCCGTTAACGTGGCGTGATAATGGCGTGATTTGCCTCATTTTTGAAGAAATATGGACCAATGATTCCACCAGTCCATAAACCACATCATACCGTTGTTTTTAATGGATGTATTGGTAGCTCTTGGTACTCTTCGGGTTGCCCATCAGCCCAAATACGGCTATTTTATTTATTAACGTATACATTAAACCAGAAATGGGCTTTATCACTGAACAAAATTTCACGATAAACTGCCGGATTTTCATTGAATTTTTCCAGAGCTCTTTCACTGAAAATTAAGAGGGCTCGGTGAACTATAAGCGATGCCAAGGTCATCAGCAAAAGCTGCAACTTTGCAAGTCTGGGGACGTTTTGGGACCCAGAAGAGGACATTTATCTTTTTAAGGATCTGTAAGGACATAATGGAAGGAAAGAGGTGACCTACTCAAAGAGAACTCCTAGATATAACATTTTTAATGTTCGGTCCGTACATAATTGCGAATTTTGTAATTCGCGCCAAATTATTACTGCAATCAGTTTGGAGTTACAGTACTGAATTCCTAACGAAATTTTCATGAAATTGCGTTTTTGGAAAGCAGAACTTCTCAATGTCATGCAGCTCAAGTTTCCAAGATGCTATCATCCCTCTTTATTCTCAGCCACAAGAACTGTTCTTCACATGTTCGTCGATGAAAGTGAAGAGGCCTTTAGTTCTGTGGTATACATGAAAGTCGAACACTTGGAAAAAACCAGCGTCACATTTATTTGCCGAAAGACACGATGTGCCCCAAAAAGGAAGATATCGATACCACGACTAAAGTTGTCAGTCGCGGTCTTGGGAACTATAGTAGACTGTGTGAATCTATCATCGAATGTTATAACCTAAAGCCGGATAGTCGAGTATTCTGGAGTGATTCCAAGACAGTGCTTAATTGGTTCCGTTCTGACCCATGTCATCACAAGCAATTTGTGGGATTTCGTTTTGCAAAAATTTTGGACAGCACTAAGGTAAACAAATGGCGTTGGGTTCCAACCAAGCCAAATCCAGCAGACAAAGCAACTCGAGGTCGCTATCCGCCAGCCTTTTGTGATGACAACATGTGGATAAAGAGATCCTTGTTCCTCAAGTTTCTTGAACGTCAGTGGCCATCGTAACCAGATGCCAGTCACGGCTGTCGAGATGAAGTGAAAACAAAGTTCCTTCTTTATATAAAAGTGAGTACACCTCTTTTTGAACTCAGTAGATTTTCGAAGTATTGGAAATTGAAAAGAGCAGCCGCCTGGGTGCTTCAATTTGTCAATGCATGTCGCCGCCAGCCGATAGAGTGTGGCGAACTAGCTGCCTTGGGACTTAAAAAAGCAGAACACTTGCTTTGTAAAGAAGTACAGAGAGATGATTTCGCTAAAGAATTACGCCAACTGAGTTACGAAAAGCGGGTTGACAAAACAAGTTTGATTTATAGACTGACTTCATACTTAGAGGATATTACTTGTGTTAGGACGTATCGAAGCTGCCATTGCGATACCATTCTTGTGCAGGCGACCCATCATATTACCAAAAGATCACAGATTAACAAACTTAATTGGCGCTCATTTTCATCGTCCCTTTGTCACCAAAATGATGATACAGTTGCCAACAAAACACGTCAGACTTTTAGGGTGCCCTGCAATAAAGAAGGAATATAATGATGCGCATTTTACATTAGAATATCTTTTCTTTCTTTGCGACCGTTGATGGGATACCTGTCAGCAGATCGACTTACGCCTAATGTGAGGACATTAAGTTATTTCGGTCCAGTTAACGTAACGATTGGATGTCGTAAAGAGAAACGTTGATTGGCCCTTTTTACTTGACAGTGAGAGCAGTACATCTAGAATTGGCCGCTGACTTATCGACGGACGCCTGCATATTATGCATTCGCAATTTGGTGAATTGCAGAGGAGAACCAATACGCATTAGAACTGCCAATGGCACAAATTTTATTGGCGCTAAAAACGAACTATTAACAACTGACATTCTCGATAGTAAGGCCATCAAGACGGAACTTTCAACCAGAGGTATTGAATAGAATGGAATGAATCCTCATGCTGGTGGTGGCTGGGAAAGATTAGTCCAGTCAGTGAAGAGCGTTTTGTCGATCACATTAAATGAACTCGCACCTAAGTCTGAAACTTTAGTAAGTGCCCTTATCGAAGCGGAAAACATAGTCCACAGTCGTCCACTCATTTATCTTTCTATAACGTCTAATGAAGCAGAACCGCTAGCGCTTTTTGATTGGAACCACCAACTCTACACATACTCCTGGACACATCAACGAACGAGCCCTATGCCTACGAAAGCAGTGGCGAATAAGTCAACAGATCAAAGATCGTTTTTGGCATCGATGGATCAAGGAATCTTTACCAGAGCTGACAATGAGAGGCAAATTCTTTGCCCAAGTTCCAAATCTTTAAGTTAGAAATTGAGTTCTCATCTGTGAAGGCAATGCTGCAAAAAGCCAATGGATGCGAGCAGGTGTCATCGAAGTATTTGTTGCACTCGATGGCCAAGTCCAAGCCATCGCCGCCGAAGAATAGCTAAAAAATAGCAAGACAAAGTAAACATAAACCAAAATATATATCTAATATATAATTCACACAGAGAATAAAACCTTCAATAAACAAATTTCGCGTTTTATTCGGAAGCAATTCCTTTTGCTTGGGAAGCCGCAACAAGTTAAATAAGATGTGAGGTTCATGACAACAATCTCTCGTCTTCTTTTCCTTCATATCCGCCTATTGGGGTTCTACCCAATTCATGATTTTAGAAACAAGTAAGGGATGTACCTTTACACAATAGTCTAAAAACGTTTATAAAAAAATTGTAAAAAAAAAAATTGTGATAAGTAGTTGAGGAAAAAGTATCGGGCCTTTTTCTGTTTACTTGATTTTGAAGAATCTGTCAATTCTTTTTTTCGGTTGACAGATAAAAGTTTACTTGAAAGCAAAATTAAGTGAGATTTCTGAGATACGTCGGTACATTTTATGATGCGGCGCATGCGTGTGTGCAAACATTTGTGCTGTTTATGATGAAGTTACTCACATGAAAGTTACTGGCAAGAGTTCTGTGAAAGATGTACATCACTCTGGTTAGCTTATCACTGAAAAAGTCAATGAAATCATGGGACAAGTTGAATAAGACTGGCATATAGGCAATCATGATACCGAACAGAAGCTCGTTTATCAAATTTTTTATGTATATGTATTTTTTTTTTTAAGAACTGAACACTTAACACTTACACACTAACACACACTCAACATTACGAACTCTGGAGCGTTTGAGTTTGTGTTTAAATAAATATTTTTTGTCGTTGTTTCATAAGTTGATAACATGTTCTGATAACTATTGAAGTATGCATTTAAAAGCCAAAATATTCAAGTTTTTAATTTAATTACATTCATTTTCATTTCATATGCATTTTCATTAGAATTTAAATCAGACAAAAAGAACGCTTAGTAATAGCTTAGTGCACCTATATTATACTCTCTTATTCCTACTTACTAGCCCGATGCGGGCTATCGAAGCTACTCCTAAAACTGAATCTATATGACTTAGAATATTTATTTAATACATATATGTATGTATAACTACAACTTTTCCTTTGAAAAAACTTATTAAAAGTAAACAGTAACAATATATTCAATATAACTAGATCATCATTCATCAGTCATACCTATAATTTAATTTCCTTTAACGCTACTTTTGTTTAAACTATTAGGAGTATGTGTTTGTAATTAACCTAAATTATACGTACATATATAAATGCATATATATATATTATAGTATGTTCGAAATGATGCAGCGCTCTTTGACGGTTCTGCCTACATACAAAAGTTAAAAAATTAAAATCTCCTAGCGAATAAAAAGGAACGCCAGATTTTTCCTATGTACGAGTATCAAATTAATGCTGCATTTGGATAGAAGAGAACCAAACTAAATTACATGTATTAAGATCGCTATAAAGATGATACAGACAAGAGTTGATGATGATTACGATGTCGAATGTGATCTGGTATCTTATTGATTAATTGTTTCATCCCAAAATAATTACGGGTTCTCCTCTTCTTCTTTTTGTTTTTCACTGATTTTTTATCCAATCTGTTAATTTGTGTTGAAATCACTCAATGAGGAATAATGACTTCATCACATGCGGATCAGGCAAGGACTTTGATTAGGTACATAAACCAGCTCTGTGCTTGTTGGCATTGGTGTTACTGGGTTCACCATTCTAATATTATTATGCGTAATTAATAATCAATTAATTTTGTTACTCCTTAAAGTAGATTTTGGAAGATTTTGACTAAGTGAGAAACTTACACACAAATAAGATATGTGTTTTCTCTTTTATGAATAAAAGAAAGTTAAAAAAATACGTTAATACGTTTGTTTGTATTTCTTTTGTTTAAATAAATATGACGATTTTTATAAATAGCAAACAGGGAAAATCAGATGATTTTAAAGCTCTGAAGAAGCATATGTGCTTTGTTTTTATATTCTCGTAAATACCATATACATTTAATCTTATAACTATGTACGGATTGAAGAGAAAACATTGTCACAAATAAATTGTTTTATTTAAGTGTTACGTACTTGATGTAGATTGAGCTCAAAAATTTGGTCTATTTTACCAAATTACAAGTACAATTGCAAATTGAAAATAAGGAAAATAATATTCGTTATTTACAAATACAAAAAAAAAATCGTTTCACCATTTAATTTGCAAAGTTGCAAACAAAAACTGTTTTCCACAAATTTGTAAGCTATCTAACTGATAACATCAAGGACAAAAACGAATAAACAGAACAAAATTTTCATCGCAGGTTTAATTCGTGATAAGAAAAATGTTTTATTCGGCAAATTTTCTGATACCATTAGAAATAATGATTTTCAACACTTAAAGATCTAATGGAATTTAAATAGATAAGGATTGGAAATATCTTAGAGATGTCGTGTGGCAAAATTTTATACGAAAAACTGTGGTAAGTCAAAAACATTTGTACAAAGGGTGAATTTCATAAGATGCAATAAAACTTTATTAGAAAGTGGATAGCAAATTTTAAAAATTAACAAATGCAGTGAAGTCTTCTAGCTTTTTTGAAAGATAATAGGTAAGTATTTAATTCTGTTTAAGTCTTAAATTAATTAATTTAATAAATAGTTTTTGAGAAATATAATTTCAAAGCCGATTTTTTTAAATATCGAAAAAACTTGATTGAATAAACTAATTTAAGAACTGAATATTAGTTTTCAAAAAACCTTTCACTGTACGTGCTTTTGTTGATTTTTAAAATTTGTTATTAACCCTCCCATGCAATTTTTGTCTCAGTCTTTAGCAAATTTGCAAACTTATGAAATTCACCCTGTTAACGTTGCACATCACGTCTCATTTAAAATTTTACTTACTATTAATTTTAAGTCCAAAGTGGACAACAGTAAAAAAACAGGGGCAGCTGGTGGCCCGCAGTCGAAAATGACGGGCAAAGATTCGCCTACTGTCGAAGGAATTGAAGATGAGCAATCCCGAAGCAACGAAGATGAACAAGCCCGAAGCAAAGAGAATAATTCTTTGAAACAATCAAATAAATCTGAGCACCACTGACAACGAGAAGACGAAAGTCAAAAAATTACGTATTTGATTGTTTTAGTTCAATTATATTTTTAAATTATGAACAATGTACATATATACTTTTTTTTTCTTTATAACAGACCACAAACATAAGCACCAAAACCAGGTAAAAAAAGAAATACGTAACAACAATATGACGATGTCGATATTATTGTCTGTCTTAGGAAAAGAAGATTAGAGCTGGAGATTTATAATCTTCATCTTCAGTTAGATGCTCTTAAAAAAGAAAAAGAAATAGGGTTACCACGAAGTCACTTCACCACAGACATTTACAACGAATACCAAATTTTAAAGTGAAAACATTATTGGATTTCATAATTTTTTGATAATTATCCTATTATGTGTGTGAAAGAAGAAAATTATAAGAATAGGTATATTTATGTTTTTGAAATAAGTTTAATTTTTTTAATTTTTAAAAAAAAGTGTACAAAAATATTTCCAAAAAAATTAATATATATATCTATGTTTTTAAAGCAACGAGATGTTTTATTTATTTTTTTTTTAGTTGCAAGAAAAATAGTTTAAAATATAACTCAATGTGTTTTCGCCGTGTAAGTTTTCAAAGTTATCATGAAGGTTTTCTTCTTCTACTTCATCGTTTGTTGACAATTTATGTCATTGGTTTCATCTTTTCGGAAAATGTTCGTTAAAATCATGCAGCACTTTAGAATTTGAATTTGAAATAGAATTCTTGTTTGACATCTCAAATTGTTGAGGCAATGAAATTTTAGTTTTAGAATACCGATTGCATTCTCTTTGATCCTTCGCGTTGATTTATGGGCTCTTTTATAGCGATCAATTACTGGATTAATTAATTTTCCATTGATATATTCATAAAAAAATGGCTTACCTTAAGAAAATAATAATCATAATCTCAAGTACATAGATTTGTAAGGTAGATTATATTTACCGGCAATATTAAAGAACTGTTCAGGAATGCTTTCGTGTTCTTCTGGCTAACGCAGAGTATGTATTTTTAAAGAAAGCATCGACAATAACTAAACAAACACTATGGACAGTTCTGCATACCGTAGATTAAGATATACTGTGCATGTCTGCGATTCCGTGATACTGTCCTCCATTTCCTAGCCAATGTAAAGCTGTTAGAATTTGCTGTGTCGGTGTCAGTGAAAAGTTTTATTCAGACTCATTTGTAATACTAGGTCCAATTTGTTTTATTATTTCCTCTGCCCTAATACGTTTTAACCGACAATTTTCGTTGAAAACAACAGAATCTAAAATTTTATAGTTAATTCACTGACAATATATTTTTCTTGGTCTATAAGCACAAAATTTTCACTTATATAACTATCGGTGCTACTATGCCTTCGGCGTTAGGACGTTTTTAGGTTTGAAATGCGATTTCTTTCGAAAAATAGAAATTGTTATTAAATCGACACACGATCTTTCTATTTTAAGAAACGGAACAAATTTGTAAAATTTCTTGATTTCGTGAAACACAAACTTACAAGAAAATATGAATTTTAACAAATTTGTACTTGTTAGCAACAAAGAAAATTAACTTTTGGTGATTCTACAAATCTCCGTCTTGCGCGACACATTTGGGTAAATTTTAATATAATATAATTCAAAGAAGCGAAGTCACTTGGAGGCTTTTCTGATTTTAAAACCATTGTGATTTCCGTAACTTCCAATCAGAGCGTAGCGTTTATAATATAGTGAAGATTAATTTTAAAAGCGGATTTCTAAGTTGTAACCGGGACATTATTAGGTTTAAAGTTTTTATTTCTTTTTGGAGTTGAGTTTAGTAATACCTTTGACGGCCGTCGAACGGGTTAAGAGTCCCTTTTAAATGGGCGGTAAAAACGGTCACCTTTTCTTTGGATTCCGTTGCTCAGGAAACTTTCCACAGCTTTAAAAATGAAATAAATGAATTCCTTTTGCATTGCTAAGTTTTCAAGGTAATTACTTGCTGTACGGTTTTTGATGTTCAAGATGATGGGAAATGGGTCAAAGCTTCATCAAATTTTATAAAATTGGAAGATATTCATTTTGAAATTGAGAAATTAGATAGGACACAGTATTGGTTTTGCTATCAAATGTATTCATACTATTGTATGAAGTCTAGTTACATTATTTTAGAACAACGTTTTTAAATTTTGCGAATTTATTTTCAAAATCGTCGTTCGTTCGTTGATAACTACGTCACATGTTCTCGGAGCCAGACACATTTAGTTTTACTATGAACGTTATACTGAGCACTTCGTAAGATATATTAGTAAAAATGAGTGATCAAACTCTATATTCAAACCAAAAAGGTACTCACAACATTCCCAGGTATAAATCAGTTACAAGAAAATGAAAGTTTACGAGAAAACAACATAGATTCGAGCAGTCCACCGAGAATACCAGTACGTCCGCTGAAAAACTATCACAAAATAATGATAATAATATTGTGATTGATCCAACTCATTGCCACAGCAGGCGCTTTTTGAAGAAGAGGAAGGCAAATTATATGGGCCTGGAATGACAGATTAGCCCTAATTATAATTTCTATCTATTTATCAAAATTAAATCAATCATTTTATCCTTAAACGAGTTTTTCTCGAAGACAAATCATCCGATCGTATACCATATGTTTTTTCATACATTGACTTTCCAGTTTTTCGATTGTTTGAAAAATGTAATTTTGGTGGGCCAAATTTCGTTAGCTCGAGACCTCGTTACGCTATAGTAGCGTCATCGAAAGGAAGTAAGGCCTTCATTTGAAATATTATCGGGTGATTGAGTTGCAAGTTGCAAGTGATACATTTTAGTTAATTTAGTGTAAAATAATTAATGGTTAATGACTAATAAATTTAAGTTAACTTGTACATGTACAAAAACGATTTCGTAAATTATTTAGTAAGAAACACAGTACAAATTAATTGAAACCTCTTTTTTCTTCCTTTTAATACAATATAAAAAACTTTTGATGAACTTTGCGAATTGTCTTATTCACTTACATTTTCAAAAAAGTCTTAAATGTGCTTGCAGTATAGTTCTACCTGACTTATCAATAAAAAATCGGTCTTGTATCACCCTCAAAAAGGCTGATCAGCAATTTTCGTTGGAACTTTATTTTCGTGCAAAATAATTTCTCATAAACATAAAAGAATGTTCCAATAATTTCTTGGCTAGAATCAAGATACAAAAAATCGGCTTGCAATGATGATGGTGTTCCTTAACAGGGTTTCGTGTGGAATTGATACGAACCAAAAAGTGCCAAATGGGTGGCAGAAGGGCGTTCGTTTTAAATGATTATCAAAATGTATAAAACGTGTTGTTATTAATTTGTGTGGCAGATACTGAGTGTGCCTGTACCTTGAACGTAGCAAAATAATTTACGTAATCACTTCTGACCCATCTGAATTGACTGTTTAAGTATGAGCAAAGAGTAAAGTTATGAGTTTCTTATGAAGTTGAAAACATGAGTTAGGGTAACGATCAATATAATTATATGCGTAATGAAATTGAGGTAGATGGAGCATTTACTTTGCTTGAGTACGTGTAAATAAATATTTGGGATGATTTACTTATTTGTTTAAATCTTAGACTAGCGTCACTATGTACTCATTGACTGAAGCACAAATATTTATATGAGAAAACTATTTCATAAAAGTAAAGAATGTTAAGAAATTTTAACAAGACAGTTTACTTAACATCATGTAGAACAACATGCTTTCGCGAATCTTATTTTTGATTAAAAATTCTATACAATTATACCTAGAAGATACATTTATATAATATTTTACGTAGAAAGTAGGCCTCCAGTTTGAGAGTATCACTTAATTGTTGATTCCAATTGTTTAGTTATGTTTTTTTTTTTGAAAGCGCCATGGTACAGAGTACAGTACAGCTTGATCCATAGCCAGCTGCCTCTAGTCTTACTTACAGACTCGTTTCAATGGTATGCACCACATTTAGTAGGGTTTCCCTTTGCTTCTACGTCTCTGTCGAGTTAATTCAATACTTTATATAAAATACTACGCGGTATTCAGAAGCAAATCGCGTCAATTGTTTTCTTGCGAATCGAGCATACGTCTCTGAGATTCCATTCATCGGCATTCTTTCGCTCTACCAAATTTTCCTTGTGAACTAATGGATGCTTATTAACATATGGTCGATTATTGGTCGTTGTGCAGCAGTTAGACATAAGATGCGAATAAGACATTGTTATTCTCATTTCATGATTGTCTGGTTGGTGGGAGTGTGGAGTACAATATTGTACGCTAAACGATTCATATTGCTTTCTTACAGAGTGTGGGTTGTTGTTGCTTTAAGCAGCTCTCTGAAATGTGTTTTTTTAGTATCAACGCTGCGCGATATACTGGGCGATGAGAATCATAAGAAAAAAAGCTTAAGAGATGCTTAATATGGATGTGCACGAGAATGTCACTGAGTTTTTGTATTTTTTTTTTCTAATTTTAAAAAATTAGATCTCTACTTCTAGTGTATAAATAAATTAAAAAAATTACTAGCGTGATAGTCTGTGTCGGGCCAAAGCCTAGTCTTTTCAACTCGGTTAACGACTTTCTGACGAATCCGAATGTAGGAAGAACTTTTCAAATCAAAGGCTTTCACTTTTGGAGGTTTGCCATGGCTCTCATGTAAGTCTCACATATACGAGTATGCAGTGTGTTTCGGAATAAGTGTCGGAAACTTTTAGTTGTGATTCTTTAACTTATTTTGGGAGAACAAATTTTTTCTGAGAGGAGAGTTGTCAACAGATTTGCTCCAAGGAATAGCGATCTTAATCAAAATCTGGCGTCAAACTGTTTTGACTCCTTTTGAACAAGACTAAGGAACTAGCGGTCATTCAGTCGTCTCCAACCATCCGAAAAGTAAGGACAGACTTTTCTCTGAAACTTGTTTTAGTCTCTCGTGCAAAAATCGCATCGGGCCGTTCACTTAGAGATAGTCAACAACTTGAGTACAGAGGGATGTCTAATGGCAATACGATGATTCATTGCACGGCGAAGGATACCCACAACAATATTCTCAGATAACGCCAAAACTTTTCATAGAGCTGCACAAGAGTTAAAAGGTGCTGGTACATTAGATGACGATGCTTAAGATGAATTGCTGATGAAGAGAAGGATTAAGTGGTAGTTCATAGTGGAGAGAGCCCCATGGTAGGGCGGCTTTTGGGACAGGCTGATTAGAACTATCAAGAACACCTTAAAGGCAGTGGTTGAAAGGGCCAAACTAAATTTCGACCAATTAAGGACAGTCCTTGCAGAAGCTGAAGCATCTGATGCAGATCTTCGTATCCGGGAGCTGTATAAAGTATACGAATATGCTGTGAAGACGCTGGTGAGCTGAATACTTGCAGACGTTGCGACTCTTTCATACCTTCATACTTTCATACTTTCACCCCTTAAAGAAGGTGATGTAGTCATAGTTTTTGACAGTGCAAGGTAGCCATAATCGATAAAGCCTTCATCAGCAGAGATGGTAAAGTCCGCTTCTGCGAAATCCGTTGTGATGGTAAGATCTTCAGGAGACCCATTCCGCTTTTGTACCCATTGGAGATTTCGAGTTTCGGGCCGGCGGAAGATCTTAAAAATTTTATGTAAGGATACAAAACACACATATCTCTAGTCTCGTATTTTGATAAAACTGAATTCAATACAAAATCTTTCCTTTTCGCTTTCTTCGTCTTAATTACGCCATTTAACTGAATTTTTCTAAGATTATTTGTCTCTTTCTTTTAAAATCATGTCATTGTGTTAAATGTGAGGTCAGTTCTTCTTCGAAATCCGCCGCTGATGGTCGGAAAAAATTAAAGCTGAGAACAATAAAGTAGACTGTATCTTTTTATGATAAGGTGAAATAAATGAATAACATTTAAAGGGCCTTTTATTTGAAAGTTTTTCACCAGCGTCATTGCTATTGGTCATGGGAAATATAAATACCCGCTGCGAAGTTGAAATCGAACACTAGCGGAAAAAACGACATTGAATAAAACACCGAAAAGAAAAATCAAACGTGAACTGACATACATAACTCAAACATTATATACAGAGATAAGAAATAAAAGAAATAGTGTACTTGGTCCGAAAGTGATACGATTTCGAAATTTTAAAAAAAGCTTTAATTTCATTGTTGACATAGCACTGATGGCATTCCTTAGATCTCCAATATTGTGAATGATGTATAAAGTTCGGTTGCTTGCAGTTCTGAAGTAAATTTGCCCATTTATGTTATACAAAGAAGTCAAAAGAGATTTTTGTTTGAGTCTTACTGCGTGCCGCTGCAGTTGATAGATTGTTTAATGAGACTATCGATGATATAAAAGCTTTTCGAACAGTCGAGGCTAACGTCAAAAAGCTTTAGCGGAGATTTTTTGTTTTTGCAAAAGCTAGCAACAGCTCGCCCGTTAACATGGCGCCATAATGGTTACCATTGACGGTAACATTCTGATTTTCCTCATATTAGAAGAAATATGGAACAATGATTCCACCAGCCTATAAACCACACCATACCGTTGTTTTCAATGGATGTAATGGTAGCTCTTTGTACTCTTCGGTTTGCTCATCAGACCAAATACGGCAATTTTGTTTATTAACGTATCCACTGAGACAAAAATGGGCTTCATTACTTAACAAAACTTCACGATAAAACACCGGATTTTCATTGAGTTTTTCAAGATCCCATTCAATGAAAATATGACGTAAATTCAAGTCGCCTGGCTTCAATTCTTGCACAAGTTGAATTTTGTATACTTTTAGGCCGAGATCCTTACGTAGAATACACCAAGTTGTCGAATACGCCAAACCAAGCTGCTGAGAACGACGACGAATCGATTCGTTAGTGTCTTCGCGTACACTGTCAGCTACAGCTGCTATAGTATCTTCACTACGTGCACGATATGGTCTAACCGGTCGAATATCATAAACTGATGTAAATTGGGAGTCAAATTCGCGAATGATATTGGCAAAAGTGGTTTCAGTAGGTCGATTATGCGCACCGTAAGTTCCTGGAATCGCACGAAAAAATTTCTCACAGAACGCTGATTTTCGTAATACAGCTGAACAATTTGGTGACGCTTTGTTGTTACGTGTGATCTGTCAAAAAAAGCCTATCGAAAATCAAACCTCACGATGAATTACCCTTTACTTGCATCAGTAGGGGAATGATCGTTGAGAGACTTTCTCTTAGCATGAAAGATGTTGCGTAGGCGAGGGTTCAATATTTACAGAATATGACAGCAGTACAGCTGATTTTTTCTCGCTCAAATTTATCAACCGCAAGCTCAAACCGTTAAATATTTTGGGACGCTTTTTGTAGTTGTTCAAAAAGCGTTTTAGTTTCTCTAACCTGTTCATTTAGGCGATTGTCCAGAGCAGAGAATTTGGTATCCAGCGATAGACAAAAATTCTCCATCCATTTCTCCAGTTTTTCTTCGATTTGGCTCCACAGCTTATCAGGTAAAACAGCTAGATTATGTGCACCAACATTTGCTAACACAGCCTTGTTGTTGTAAATGGCAATTACGGGTGTTAGCAGGCATTGTGTATAATAATATTGTCGAAAAAATTAATAGTGGAATAAAAAACGCAATATTAAACCGATTAACACAATAAAAGAGAGGTTAGCTAGATGTTCCAGATGTTTGCCGAGAGATAGATTTTATATGCCCGTAAACTGCGAATTGACGTAAAAAAACAGATTTTATCGGATGACGAAATCAACACGTCTAGTTACTTTGCATACTTCCGTACGCTAAGATTCTGGTAATAAATGGCGTTCATAACAATATGTTTATAACCTTAATATAAATGGTGATGTTTTAGACACGGTGGAAAAAATATAATATCTGTGTGTGATATAAAACTCTAAATTGAAATTTAAAGAGCTTAAAAATGAGATTAAAAATGGTTTTTAAAAAGAATTCGAATTTTTACTTTTGAAAGACCCTTTATATGGTAAAAATTATTTCCTTATATTGTGATAACGTATCTTCATAAAAAAAATACAGTAGGCAATATGAAAACTTAATTGTTGTCTAATATTTCAACAACCAATTTTGACCAAAAAGCGAAAAAGCACATATTATCTCTTGTTTTAAGTTTGGTAATATCCAACACGAAGGTTGTTTCTGTAGGAATTTTGTAAGGATGTACATAAAAAACTAACAACTATATAAAATAAAACTGTTATTCAAAATGCTCTTCATTCATTACGAAAACCAGTTTAAATAAAAAGTTTTTGATAAACCATGTTAACTCAAAACGTGCATTAAAGTTTCCTTTTTCTCAAATTTTCGCACTTAAAATTTAAATTTGTAATTGTTTACCCATTGTAAATTTTACTTTTTAGAATTTTAATACTTTTAATTCAATCGCCTAATGCAGCCCCATGCTAGGAAGAAAAAGGGCTTGGTTCGACTAAATAATAAGACTGAAACGAGGTAACTTTATTTCACTTAATTTATACAAAAATTTTGTTAGCCTAAGCACGATAAGATGCAAGTATAAAGAATAATAAGCAAATGTTGACCTACACATAAAAATACCAATATTGTTTAACTAAGCAGTAAAAGCTAATAAAAAATGGAAAAGAAAACACTCATAAAATGGAATTTTTGAACAAAATACCCAAAAGCTTTTACACACGATAGATGAAAGTACTTTGTAGCTTTTTAAAAATGGTTAATAAAGTGCTCTTGCGTCGACGTAAAAAATAAGATGCCAGTTGCTCCACACCAATTGGTCTACAATCTCAAACGGCATTTTATTAAAAATATCACAATCTAGTTAGTGAATCAAGATATGTTGAAGAAAATTAAAAAACAAAAAAAAACTTGTTTCGTAAAAAATGGGGAAAGTGGCAAGAGCTAAGATGGTAGTACATTAACTAGCCAGTATATCCACGAACGTAATACATACAATTTTGGTTCAATCGGATTATCAGTCTGAGAAATATTGTTAACCAATTCATAAAAGGTAATTTTGAGAAAAAAGCGTCTGAAATTTTTTTCCGTAAAAAAAACCATAATTTTGATTAATAAGTCCCTAATTTAAACTTATTTTTGGTAATTCATTAATACCAGGATTAATCATTTCATTAAAGGCCTCTTCAAGCTCTCCAGGAGCTTTTTTTCAATTTTTTTGCGTTGCCAGATTTACTAAATACATAGGATATGTAGCAAAATTATTGCATTTTAAAGTGCTTTGCTACATACTACATCGTTCACTAAGTTTACTAATTTTTTTACAAACAGTCCACCTAAACAATGTATTCTTTTTATTGGCTGATATTAATGACTGTTTGTTAGCCCAGTTTTTTTTTTCAAACTAAATATCTAATTAAGTTAAGATCGTTGGCTTTGGTAGTTTTACACATTTGTATTTTTATCAGAAGATGCCGAGTTCATGCCGTATCACCATCATTAGGTTTTGACTTAAATCCATCGATAACTTTTTATGTTATTAAAAAAAAACATACCCAAAATATAATTATTCTTTTCCTAAAAGTAGAGCACTCTTTCGAAATATCTGCAGTACTAGTGGAAATCTACTAACATATCATACATTTAACGAAAATTTGGAAAAAAATGGGCCAGAATCATCTGAGTTACTTAAGTAATAATAAACATATTAGAATCGTCAATGCAGTACTAGATACGACTTCGTTCACAAAGGAAGTCTCATATACAGGGTGTCCCGAAACTCAACGTCAAGCGGGCACTGGATAATAGGGTGAATCAAACTCATGCTGGGAAAAATAAGGAAAAAGATTACATTTCTTTTAGTTAAGTTATAACAGCGATATTTAGAAAAATAATGAAAATCGATATCTTAGGCCACATTTTTAGGTTCTATGGTCACAAATTTCCAAATTTTACGGTATTTTTTTTCACGTTATTTTTAATAACCATTGTATTGATCGAAATCACAAATTCAAAAATAAATGCTGTAAGTTTCGTAAGAAAAATAAAGATTGACTGAGTCATAGTTCAAAGAATTTTTGAAATCTAACTTTGACACATAACGGGGATCATAGATGTCTTTCTTGTAACATATTTATAAAATCCGTTTTTCTTCTCACGTAACCCAGCGGTCTAAGAACGGCTCTCTTTTCTGACGAGGAATGTTTTAGGTACATATGGAAATTCGGTTCATTGATTTTTTTTTTGGCTTAATTAGTGTTCCACCCCTACAGAAAGTTTTGACACAAAACCAAGCTTTTTGATTACTTACACATACAGTTGTGTGATGAACTTAAGGCTTGAAAGGGAATAACATAAGTTCTCATTATTTAGAAGTTTTTGGTGTGACTTATCAGTCATGCTTTACTTTTTCCACGTTTTCATCGGTTTTTGTTGTGCTAGTGCATCCGGGGCGTTCGTTATCTTCAACGTCTTCAAGTTTTGAAAATGATATCGATTAAGTGTGAGTCGCTATTGTTGATTACCGTTTGGCCTCTTTTTATGCATTTTCCATGGTTTTCATTACAACTCCGAGTGATAGGTACTCCACTTCTTGACAGATATTTTCCTTGAGGGCTGCCAGAGTTTGTGGCTTGTTCATATAAGCTCATGACTTTAAATAACCTCATAAAAATTAGTCTATGACGGTCGAATAGGGTTATCTTTCGGGCCAGGGCAAATCGCCAAAACGCGATATCAGGAATAAAAAATTCATTGTCATGCATCATCATCCATAGTGATCGTTTGGCCCGCACAGAAAAACAAAAATGGTCCAATCACTCCTGCAGCGTAAGCAGTACGCCACGAAGTAACTTTGAGTGGATGAAATGGCAATATGAGCATTATTAGAGAATTTTTCCAGAACCGCAAACTTTGTTTTGTGTACTTTCAGGAAGGCGTGATCATAAGTTAGACGCGATTCATGGTCAATAGCCATCAGCTGGTGCACTGTATATACTTTGTAAGGAAACATCTTCAAGTTTTTCACCAAAATGAACGGCAGAAACGTGCGTGGAATGGCCAATTGCGTGGCACGTCGTCTAGTCGAACTCGACGAAGCCTCTACGGAAGAGCGATATTCTCGGTCGAAATACCAAATCCATAGTGATCTTAAAATAAATGAACACCTTAACAACCCATTCACAAAATTGTACTTACTCTTTTTAAAATTCGTTTTGCCTTTCATTAATAAGTTTAAGAAAATTTATCAAAGCAGCGACAAATACGAGTACCTACATAATATTTACGATTCTAGATATTTTTCTTACACCCGATCTTTTAAAGATGGTAAATAGGAAATACCGTAATGACTGCCTTCGAATATTGTTTCTCTTGACAAATTGTGTCTAGGTGTAGAAGTTAAGACCATTGGATTTAAGCATTTAAACAGAATTAGTTGGATTTCTACATAGAGTTTGTTGATCAAATCTTACAAAGATTTGACTTTAAAAATGTACGGAAGTTTGAGATGGGCACTTTTGTACACCACTGTTTTGCACTTGGGAGACGCATTTTAAATCATTTAAATATCTGCAATCGACTATGTGTGTTCGAACGACTATTCTTTTTTACATAACAAGTGTATAAAAGATCTGCCAACGGAGAAGCGGTTCTTATCAAACGGACAAACGGACAACATCGGACGTTGCATCTATTCCGAGCAGCAATTGTTTCTTGCAACGCAGAACGTATTTGTTTAAGGACCACACTAACTCTTGTGCGTAAAACATTGGTTATTCACGCTCAGCTCCAATCTTAATGGCCAAATCACAATGTTACATTCGCGCGGTCGCGTTTTGACATGCTTCATGTACGCTTTATATCGAACTTACAGATAAAGTTTTGTTTCCTCAGATTTCTAATTACTGGAATATTTCCCCCCGATGTCACCTCGAGCAATTAATTTCTTTACAAGTAAAAATAAGGTATTTTCATTTTATTTAGGAGAGTTTCTTTTACAGAAACCAAGTTCTCAGAACACGAATCGAACGATTTGTTCTTCCTTTGCTTTTGACGGGCCTTGTTATTTTACTTTCACTTTACACAATCCGACTCTTCAGACGGCAAAAGCGGATCAGTTTGCATTCCATCATGGTGATAGTGCTTGTAATCCGATTACTCTGAGGGCTTAGCAAAGCTTGGTAGTCTTCTACCGATAATTAGTCAGGTGCGGACGGTAAGTGAGCGTCATCTCGCCATCCGCAGTTTTGGAAGAGGATGCTTCTTTCATTGTGAAGTGCCGTGTGATTTTTATTTTTTTTTTTGATGAAATTGCAACTTTATTGTAAAAAAATGGTTACAAATGAATCATTCATTGCCTATCGCCAGCTACAACTTTTTCCCATATTTCTCGCAGAGCTCGAATACCGCTACAGTAAAAATGTTTATCTTTTGAGGCTATCCACGAATCAAGCCATTTTGTGATGCTAATCAGCCAGGCCATGTGCCATCGATTGGACGCAGTAGTAATCGAAGCGACGCAGTATTTGGGGAATATGGTGAGTGGGGTAGGACTTCCCATTTAAGCGTTTCCAAGTAGGTTTTATCGGGCTTGGCAACGTGAAATCGATACCGTTCCCCAGTGATAGTTTCGTTGAGTTTTAATAGTTCATTATAAATAACACAGATCTGGTTCCAACAATTACACAGCATAACCTTCGCAGCATGACTTTCTTCTCTTTGAGTTACTGTAATGAATCCATTTTTCATCATCCGTCATGATGAAAACCTGTGGCGCACACCTATTGAAATGTGATTTCTCTTAGTTTTAAATAATAAAACAAAACTAAACACTTCAACTTTTGTGTGAACTGAACTCGTCATCTGACTAGCAACATGTGGTTAAGATTCAGTAGTCTAATTGATCCCTGAATAAAGCATTGTTTATACCATTTGTCTTAAATTTAGTACACAGTGTCAAGTACTTAAGCAAAACTTGTGAAGAGATCTTTCTTTTGCTCAGACCAACTCCATTACTACAAAAGATCGTAGAGTGTGTCAATTTGTAAGTTATCGAGTTTTCCTTTTAACCTTTTTCTCTTATGCCTAATAAATTATCGATTGTAGAAGTGATTGCATACAGATAAAATTTGTGTAAATTATTAAATTCTGAAGAAGCAAACATATCAAATCAAATAAAAATGTATTTCCATTTGGTCAATTAATAAATTAATAAAATCTTTGTATAGAGTTTTCTAATAACGACTTGACAAATTTTTTTTGAAATAAAAGGTAAACCAATTGAGATATTTCAAAACCTTTATTATTGGTTTGAAGTACAATCAAAACAGTTATGAATGGAACTCGACTTCGTTTATATGGCCACCGCGGGCACGTTTGCAGCGGTCGATTCGTTGGACCCAATTTTCAACGACTCAGCCACACATTTCGGCGAAACGGCCGCATGTTGGCATAAACAAATTACTTAACGTAGCCCCACAGAAAATAGTCAAGCGGCGTTAAATCACACGAACGAGGCGGCCAATCGACTGCCCCATGTCTTGAGATAACATGCTCACCATACTTACTCTTCGATAAATCGATTGTAGCGTATGCTGTGTGGCTTGTGGCACCATCCTGTTGAAACAACATGTCGTCCAAGTCCATATCTTCCAATTCGGGCCAAAAATAATTGTTAATCATGGCGCGATAACGCTGACCATTCACAGTAATGTGACGATCGTTATCGTCGACGAAAAAATATAGCCCAATAACGCCGCCGGCATGCAAACCGCACCAAACAGTTATTTTTTGTGGATGAAGTGGTGATTCATGAAGCACATGTGGGTTTTCAGCCGACCAATAACGCATATTTTGCTTATTGACGAACTCATTGAGCTAAAAATGAGCTTCGTCACTGAAGATGATTCTGCGATGAAATTCATCATCTTGGCGCATCTTCTCCAGAACCCAATCGGAGAACGTACGTCGCTTCAAATGGTTCATCGGCTTCAATTCTTGAGTCAGCTTGATCTTGTATGTTCTGAGCGATGCCCAATTCTTGAGAACGCCGTGGAATTGACTGATTTGGACGTCGGAACAGCAGCGATATTTTCGACACTTCGACCAACCCGTTGTCTCACTGACACGGCAACATCACACAACGAATATGAAGACCCAAATTTTTGCACTAAACTTGTTATTGCCTGTCTACTAGGCCTAGAATTATAACCGAAAATTGGAGTTAACGTTCTTAAAGTTGCAGTCACCGACTCCGAATATCTGTAGAAAATTTTTATAATTTGCAAACGTTGCTCGTTAGTGTACTTTACCATGATGAAAATGTTGAGTTTACTGAATAAATTGACAGTAACAGTTCGATGATTATTGAAAGAGCGCGTTCAAAAATTAAATTCAAAGTTGTCAAGTTCCTATTGGAAAACCCTATATATATTTCTGCAGAAAACTGTGGATGACATGCGGTAAAATGTGGAATGTTAGTCCCGTTACGTTGGGCCACTAAGTAACTGTTTCCTTCTTAGTGGGACATAGAAATACCGTATGGGTATTCCTTACCATTTGTCATCCGCAGTTTTCTTCAGAAATATATATAGGGTTTTCTAATTTGCACACAACTTTGAATTCAAATGCTTTCCAGCGACACTCAAAATGAAATTTCTTTTATAGACAATTGCTTCAGGACGAAAAATTCGATTAGAACTTCTGAGATTGTAAAGCTTAGCATTTCGAATCTAAAGCAATAGTAAGGGGTTGTGCCTGTAGATTGATGTACCGATGTCCACAATGCTTGCTGGATTTCGGACAGGTAATTATCCCAATCCTTCTGATCTTTGCCAATGTAACTCCGCATGGCAGAAAGGATGGATTGATTGACTCTTTCCGAAACATTTGCCTGTGGAGAGTATAACGCATTTCGGATATGAGCACAACAAAGATAAATGCGTTACCTCTTTTTGTTCTAGGATAAGGTCTCATAAAATTCATGTATGGTTTTGAAAGGAACGATCGATTTCATGACGCAGTCCTATAGGAGTACGCAAGGCTTTATTGGAAGTTTTGTTTTCTTTACGTACAACGCAGTCACGAATGAGCTTTCGTACATCGTTTGTCATTTAGGCCAATAGAAGAGTTCACTGATCTTGTCAAGTGTTTTTATCATTATTCCATGTGCACAGTTTGGAGGCTGATGAAACTTTTCTATAATAGAAGTTATTAATTTTGACGGTAACCACAATCTTCATTCGAATTCAAAGCTAAGTTCATGCTCAAGACAAGATGATTTTTTGTATAATATACAAATCTGGGAAATCTGAAGACTTAAATTCAGATGAATAAAGGTCAATCCAAGGGGTAATAATTTCTTCCACAGACGGGTCTTAATATGCACATCTGGCACAATATTATGAGCCATTAAGCCATTTCAAGCTGGCGTGGTCGGTTATGATGGTAAAAGCTGTAACTTCAACATATGGTAAGCTCGAAGAAGTTTTGTTACTGCTCGTACTCCCACATAACACTCCTGCTCTGTCACGCTGTAATTGCGTTGGCAGGCATTAAGTTTTTCGGAAAATAATGCTATCGATTTCACATTGTTTTCTTCATCACATTGAAACAACACTGCTCCTATAACATAGATTGACGAATCGCATTGGATGGTAAAAGGTTTCGAAAAATCTTTGTTTGATAGTATCGGCGCTGAAACTAAGGCTGTCTTTAAGGTATTAAATGATTCAAGAGCATCGGGACCAGCTATCGAAGCAAAGTTGTGGATAAATCTACGGTACCAACCACGTACCATAAGCCCACAAAACGGCGAACTTGTTTTTGTGATGTTGGGACTTCAAATTCTTTTAAAGCCGACACTTTATTCGAATCTGGTTTGATGTGACCATTTTCGACGATGTACCCTAAATATTTGAATTCTTTAAAATAGAAGCATAATTTCTCAATGTTGATCGTTAGTTCTGATTTCCGAAGACTATCTGCGAATTTTTCTAAGATCTCAAGATAACTTTAGAAATCTTTGGAGATGACCAATAAATCATCAAGATAGACAAAAACTTGTTCTCTAAGTGCGTTGGAGATCACTTTATCCATTTACGAGCGTATACTTTGAGCTGCATTGCACAACCCGAAAGGCATGACAGTAAATTGATAGAGAGGTCATCCGGGCACAGTGAATGCTATTTTCTCTTTTGATTCTTTCTCCAGTGGGGTTCACGCTATTAATGTAACTTGTATCTTGCAGGCGGCTCAGTTAGTGTTTACCATCTGCTGTTTTGACAAAATAAGAAAATTTTAATATGGGAATATTTAACTCTTTAACAACATCTAAGTAATATTCCAAAGCACGAAACGCTAGCTCCACCAACTAACAAACCAGTCATCTCTTTGTTAATTACTTTAATTCTGACATATTCTTTCATCCGCACTATAATTCAGAATTCAATTGCAAATTATTTGCTTAAATACTTTTCGCTTTTAAAGCGCAAGTGAATTTTAAAATATGGGTTCGAATCATGTACTGTTTTGAGTTCTTTTATGTGCAAAAGTTTTAAACGAAACTTGCTTCACTATTTCTTCGTACGCCTGGTTTCTAAATTTTGACTTTCTTTACTTTAGGTTATATCTTGACCATTCGGTGGTAGAATTTTGCTTATGCATTGGTGTTATTTCATTGCATTAACCATTTTTATTTTGGGTAGGTCTGCGTCTAACGAGACTCCCGGGACTTCGTCCCGCCCGTTCTTAAGTTTTTCAGTGGCGGATTACAGTGAACGCAGCTGATTACAGTGACTCCATGAGCACCACATTTGTAGCATTATGAAGGATAATCAGTAAATAAATATTCTTGCCGCTTACACTTAAAACAAGTTTGTAAGCGCTGAGAATAGGTTTTTCTTGATGGCATATTTGCATTGTTATTGTATAGTTTCATACTAGCTAAAGCTGAGATACTGACATTTTATCATCAAAATCACCTTGATCGTTAGGAATTTCTATTTCCTGAACACGGAATAATACGAAATGTTTCTGTTTTGTATGATATATCGAGACTGTAACATCCGTTTCGTTTGGCCTTTTATTGGCTGCCGAAGCTGACTTTTCAACTGCAATATTGCATTAAAAAAGTCTTCGAAGCTCTTTCGAGGTAGTTGCCGTCGATCCATTATTTGCTTAATTATTTCGAAATCATTTTTAGGATTTCGGAACTGTCTAAGAAGAGCATTGCCAATACCAATCCTGCGTGAATCCAGTCAAAAAATGATGAAAATTCATCAGTACTTCACTCAATGAACAGTTTTAGTTGTTTTTCAACATGTCTGAAGACAAAATCTTCTACTGACATAGTTTTTGTGAAACCATCGTATTTGAGACCCCAATGGTCTAGGCGAAATGTTGAAGCATCGAACAATCTTTAGTGACTATTTCGGCAAATGTCCGTTTGCTCTAAAACAAATGTAAGAATTAGCATTTGAAAATTCATCCTGTGTTGGACGAATATCTTGTAGGAAATTATTTTGGTTTTGATGTGTGGCATGAGCATTTATAAGTGGAATTTAAAAGACTCATTCGCATTCGATTGAGCTGGTAAAAATGGTTTCACAGTTCTTTCAAAGTTTTTCACGATCAGCGATGGTATCAAGCTACCTAATTTGTCATTTACAACTTGTCTTATGTGTTTATCAAGATTTTTCATTTGGGATAAACTGCTGTGAGAAAGGATCAGCTGTTGGAATATTACTAGAGGAAATAGGCATGTTTGCATTCGCCGCATACAGAAAAATATATACCTGCTGAGTGTCAAATGGTACATGTTGCACATTTCCTTTGTATAGCTCTCGGATTAATGTAGAAACAATTGAATTTGATACACTTGTTACAGTGCCGGTGGTTGAAATAGTGGTTACTGTTTGCGTTGTCGCAACAACATTAGGGTCATGTCTGATATGGGATGTTTTATTAAGGCTATGATCCAACTGCGGATTTGAAGTATTTAAAGAACGATCAGGGGTTAGTGGCCTTTTGTTTTTTTGTTTGTTTTAATTAATTTATAAAAAGATTCTGTTTTTTATTTTTATTTATTTTTGTGTTTCACAGGGTAAAAATAAAAAGAATTTAACTTTATATTTTGATTAATATTTACAAAGTTCATATAAAAAATATATTGAGACATCTATGTGTCTGAGAATAGTTAAGTGTTCGGAAAGTGAATAAGTATTTTATTGGTTGACAAGCTGTTTATAATTAAAGAAAAGTAGTAGAAATAGAAAGAAAATAAAGTGATATGCGTTAAATAGAAAACTCGTACGAGTATATTCCATTCTGGAATGAAGTGAGTTTTTGAACTCTGGACTATTGAACTACTTAGCCATCGGAAGTATATTTGACAACGTAATTTCATTGTTCACTTAGACTCAAATACGTGATTTCGACACTTTATCTTTATTGTTTCTTCACTGTTATTTGATTTTCAAATACGTTATAAGTTTCTTACAGAAAATACAAGTTAAGTTATAGAAGCTCCCACAAGAAAACTTAAAATTTGTGTAGTTAGGTATTGATATTTCGTGCCTCATGTTGGGCGCCAAGTAAATAGGTGTGAGAGGAAGGAGGTGTGTCAGAAAAATAATTCTCACATGGAAGCAGCGGTTGGCATGCCTGCGGATGTACTGCAATTAGCTCGTTGGTGGGGGGGGGGGGGCTTGATGCTTGTCTTCTGGTTTACAAAAAAAAACATGCCAAAGGTTGTTGACAGATATTCTCACTTTTAAGGCTTAGTTCCTTTTATAACAAATGATATCACACAATTTTAATATGCATAATAAGGCTATTGCGAATATGGTTCGAAATTTGGGTCAGAAATATAAAAGAGGTGTATAAATTAGCTTGTCCTTATTGGTGTAAGGAGAAATCCTACAATTGTATCCGGTCCATACAATTGAACTATAATTGCATAATTACTAAGACTCTGGATTGTAGTAAGATTAACTCTAACGATTATCCTTCCCAAACACTAATCAGATCACATATCTCAACAATCGAAATATGTATTAACACATGTTTACATGAAAACTTTTCTGTAAAATAAAATTCTTTACATTCGATTTGTGGATAACTAAGTCTAAATATAACATATTTATATGTAGGTATATGATTCACTTAATTTTTAGACTTAAGGGAATGTATTAAGTAAGTTAAAATTATGTTTATGATCATGTTGTTATTAAAGTAAGTATAAGTTTATAAATATAAAGTATATGTATTTATGCCATGAAGTAAGCATGAAATTATTGTCTATATCAAAAGCCAATAAATTAAATGTTATAAGCAAAGATGTACTCACTGTTTTCATTTTTATTATGTTCCTGCAGCGTCGAAATTTGTGCACAAATCTCTTCTTGCTTTGATTTGTTATTTGACAAAAAGGTTATAATAATTTACGTTAATCCTAAGGCTTTTAGATTTTGTTACAATAGGGTAAGTAGTAGATTAGGTGGTTTTATCAAATTCAAAAATGAAGGTTAATTTTGTTTTTTTTATAGATTAAGTATTGTAATTATAAGAATAAGTTTGAATAGGTATATACATATTTATTCAATTAAAGAAAATTGAATAGGTAATATATATAAAAAAAAATCTTTAACATTGAGAAATAACAAACTGAATAATTAGAATAACGGACTCTTTCATGAATCAAATGAAATGAATAAGAAGTAAAGACACAATAAAATTGATACACTGGATTGATTTATATGTTGCTTTGATCGCTAATATTTAATCAAGCTAACTGTTTCATATGCTGTGGATATATGCACCAGGCATTCTTCTTTATAGGGTATGTATATGTTAATGTTTGAGCGATTTGTTTACGGCAAATTTTTATGTTTGTTTATTTGTTGTATTTTTGATATATGTATGTATATTGTTCTAGGTGTGATCTGTATGCTTGAGTGCATTTTTATTTTTATGAATGAATGCTTAGCAGAGGTTTTTCCATTTTCTTAGATTATGGATTTTGTTATTTAACATTCTATAATCTTATAGGGGCTGCGGATGACATGCGATAAAATGTATCGTATGGGTAATCCTTACGGTTGGTAATCCGCAGAAATACAAATATTTTATTAATTTATTTATTGACGAAATGGAATTACATTTTTATTTGATTTGATATGTTTGCTTCTTCAAAATTTAATAATTTACACTAATTGTATCTACATGCAATCAATGCTACAATCGATAACGTATTAGGCATAAGAGAAAAGGTTAAAAAAAAACTCGAGAACTTACAAATTGACACACTCTACGATCTTCTGTACTAATGGAGTTTGTCTAAGCAAAAGAAAGATCGCTACACAAGCTTTGCCTTAAGTACTTCACACTGTGTACTATGTTATAAACAATGCTATATATTTAGGGATCAATTAGACTACTGATTCTTAGCAACATGTTGGTAGTCAGATGACGAGTTCAGTTCAAAGAAAAGTTGAAGTTTTAACTAAAGTGTAACTTAAAACTAAGAAAAATCACATTTCAATAGGTGTACGTCACAAACTCTTTCTTTTTTACCGCTGGAGCAGTTGTTCACAGGCGAATAAAATGACGTTCAACGTCTCTTAATTTCAAATCATAAGGAACCTAAGTTCCTGGTTTTTAAATCATTCCCAACGCATGCAATGGCTTGGAAATGGCTTTGCGGGTAGCTCCTAATACTGAAGTAAGCTCTTCTTGCGTTTGGCTCGGATCTTCATTGAGCAATACCTCCAATTCAGCGCCTTCGAAGGATTTTGATCTTCCTTCATGCGGACGGTCGTCAACATCGAAATCACCGTCATTGAAGCGATGGAACTAATCAAGACACATTGTTTCACTTGGAGCAGCATCTCCGTAAACTTTTTGGAGCTCTCGATGCACTTCAGCCGCCGTTTTTCTTGTATGAAAGAAGAAAATCAACACTTTCCGCAAATAACGATTATTTGGCACAAAATCAGATGTTTCACTCAACAAAATGACGCCAAAACAAACTCACTAATGTGTCAAAACGGTAAGTCTAAGTTTGGTTCACGATGTACCTATTCTATTTAGAACGGGAAACCGTTCGTAGTGGAATCTGTTATGCACTGGTCCGGGGAACCGAACGCAGTACCTACTTTTCTTTACTCTGTTAGGTTATGGCGCTAGATTGTAATAATAAAAAATAATAACAATAAAGCAATAATAGGGATGAAGAAAAAGTTTCCTTACTGGCCCAGGTGACCGTACGTAGTTAGTTACCCCCAAGTTACTGAGCTGAAAGGAAAATCAGAAATGGGAATTACATGAGATGATGGATGCCTAGTCATATGGCATACTGATATGGCACACTGATATAGCATTTTTATTCAGTATTTTTTTGACATTTCACCATGGAAAGACTTAGCCTGGCACAGCGTCTATAAATTATTCAGCTATATTTCGAAAATCAGCGTTCTACGAGGAATGCGTTTTGTGCGCAGAACTTATGGTCTACAGCAGAAAAGGCTACAGTGGGCCAAAAAGCATAACGACTGGGCGAAACAAGATTTTAACAGAGTTTTATGGAACAATGGATCCGAGTTTGTGGTATTTGGGGCAAAACGGAGAGTTTTCATTTGACGCAGCAATAAACAAAATATGCTAGAAGACTGTTCCTACCGTAAAGCATGGAGGCGGTTTTGTTCTGGTTTTGGTATGTTTTTCTTTAAGTGGAGTGGCAGATCTGGTATACGAGTATACAAGTATACAAGTATACGAATATACGAGTCTCTTTTATGATTGTAGATATGTATTAAGTAGAACTTAAGAATTTTTCCAATTTTTTGATTTGAGCACTGAGGGCGGCCACAAGCTTTTTGGCCTGCGCTGATTTTTAAGTTTAATATAACTCGTATATAGCGGTGATCTAAAAATTAAAAATATTAAATAAATATTTATTTGATAAAACCCAATTTAAGATCATGAAAAATATCACTGCTATGAAATCGATGCGACGTATATCAGCTCTCATGGCTTTAATACCATTATGAAAGTAAAGGGTATTTTTGTTTTAAAGATATATGGCAGAGCTTGAAAATATAACAAGAGGCATACAAATCGAGTTAATTTAACCAAAAAATGCGAGCAAGAAATAACGCAAGTGGTTCAGTGGTTTCGAAATGCAAGGCTTCTCTGAACATAGTCGGAAGGCTAAATTCATTGAGTCTGGTTTGGCTCAAATGAAATGAAATGATATTGACGATGAAATTATGAAGCTAGTTCTTTCTCAGGTAACTAACAACTTGATTTAGGAATACCTGTGTTTTAGGTTAGCGTTTTAAATAATAGTAGGGTTTTTATGTAAGCACTTTATCACTGGGGAGTTCACTCAGCGTTTTACGAAAAACAGATATGTCAGTAAAAAGATAAGCTACAAATTACAAAAGTAACATAAAATATTTCGGTTATGGTTTTGGTTAGAAAATTATGTATAAAAAGCCCATCTTTTTTTGAATTAAATCTATGAGGTCAGGACACCCGAAGAGTGTTTAAAAAAGTTAATTATCCCAGCTATAAATTGTTTACGGGTTTTAGATCATAATTACTTCCAAATTCTAATTGAATCCCATCATAATCTAGAACAACATTCTTATTTTAGCATTACAATAGTATCAAGCGAGTTCAACTTATTCCGGTGGACAGAATCTTTTTTAACTTATCCACCTGTTTCGTTGATTTTCTTACAAATTTATTTATGAATTTAAACAACGAAACCTGATGTAACCCTTACCACAAAGATCAGCACAGCTCCAAACGAGCTCTAAAAGAAAAAAAAATAAAAAATTTGTAATAAATGCCCAATAAATTAACACCTCAACTGGAATTGACACTGTAACTGCATACCAAAGTGGTGGATGTAATAAGCACACATGATTTTAAGTAAATGCTTACTTCTTTCAAGATGAAAACATTAAAATCGTTAGAAATGAAAATTACCATAATCCCCTTGATTCTTGACAATTGAGAGCGGAAAGCAATAAAATCAAGAATCTATTTAAAGAGAAGGTTCTTCCAGACTGTGGGAATTGTTATTAGAGGAGAGAAATACACTATCTCAGTAAAAAAAAAAAGATGAAAGAATTGAGATTCTTTCATACAATATGGTTTATCTTGTGCAAGCATTCGGGTTGTAAATTGTGGGATAAATATTAATTTACGGGTCGGTCAAGACAAAGCGATTCGTTTGATATGAATAGTAAGCACACATATTGAGTCGAAAGAAAGCAATTGGAACCAATAAAAATGTCCTCTTTAAGTTGACACTTCGATATAAAATTGTGTACTTCAAACAATGTGTCATGTCAAGATATACTAAGGAAAGTGGTGATACTAATAAAGCTTATCTCTAGTGACTTATAACTCAAAAATATATTTGTAAAACGTTTCAGTATCGAAACCGAATATTCAAGTAATTATACTTGTAGTGAAAAGTACTAGTAATATAATTTGTCCTGCAAAGCTTAACTAATAGGTAATTGAATACTGAAGTATGTGTTTCACTTTCATAAGTGGTTTTCAATAAATATGATATAACATAAAAATAACTATTTAAAAAATAGCTTTTAACTAATATTTAATAAAAGGTAATAATATGTTTCGCAAAAAGATATTAACAGTTTTGTTATATAGGAATAGAAAAAATGCGTCGCGAAACAACTATTATAAAAATTCATATTATTAAAAAACAAAACCTTTGGGTGCCAGTTATTAACTACTAAGCTGACTATGTAATATAATATTCTATAGTATGTTTTGTTTTTAAACGTTTATTTGCTTCTTTGAAGTAGATTATTTACTATAATTTTCAAAACTTTTTTGTTGCACATATTTAAGCTGTATACGTACATCTTGAGCAAATCCATTTCTACCCGAGCGTCAATGTATGTGACACGATCTTGTATAGTCGAGTTTTTCAATGTGAGTTTTTCAATCTAGTCTAGATAGTGAGTGCTTTCTTAAATCTATGTTTTATAAGACGACTGGTTCACTAAAAGCTGATGGAATACGTAAGTATCCGAAGTTAAATATTTTGTAAGACGTGGGCATAATTGAAGTAAATTTGAAGAAAAAGTCTTTTCATAGAATTGGTATGTAGTTATATGAAAATCCTGTCGGCGTCAACTCTGACATAAAGTCATAACACTGATGTTGGAGTTGTTGCTGGCTGGGCTAAAATGTAACGAACTAACAACTAGCACGTACACTAAGACCCACTGGTTGAGAGTGCACTGGCTCGTCCCGTCCAGTTTGACAACCACATCTGGGAAAAATATCGAAACCTAATACACCTGAGCGTCGCTAGGTTGGCGCCGTTCAATGCTTATTCTAATCGTGTATCATCCAGCCACTATAACAAAATATATACAAAACTGAAGATCTGGTTTCGATTGTATTTTTTTAATTAATTTACACAAACTAAAAGCATACCAGTTGGGGTTTTTTTGTTCATGAAAATAAATATCCTTTGTTAAATTTTAAGTACGAGTATGAATTGTAGTGTAATTATAAGATTGTAAGTGTTAGAGCTGCCTATTTTTTAAAAATAAAGTGTGATATGTATTTTACAAATAAAAGTGTGAAGTTGTCAATGGAAAGTGGAATATTATTTAGCCATTTGGCTATTATTATTGTTCTTTGACGTGTCTTCCAAAAAATAAAGCACTGAGATTTAACTTTTACTGTTTGTTATGTCGAATTTCATCAATGGAATGAAGGAGATTCATTCACACTAACAAAAAAATGCGGTCACTGAATATGCGAATCAAAATTGTCTACGATAAACTAATGAAGCGGTATTAAAATAATGAATTACGCGTTCAGCAAAACTGACATACATATATGTTAATTGGGACCATAAATAGAAAATTACCTTAATAATATCCAAAAATGTTTAATTCGTATTTTTTATTAATAGATAAGTAAACACAGTGATATTTCTCGTTTTAAATACATAATCAGTTAATAAAAATCATTAAAACGGGACCTGTTCTGGCAGAGGTAGAGTAACAATCTTCATTAACTCTACTATAATGTTCATTTAACAGTTAATATGTATATCGATTTACTCCTAGTCTCTAATAAAATGCACCTAACTTTTGGCTTTTGACTACAAATTTTATTATATGAGCAAAACTTAAAAATACATACACATTAGGCATACATATGTGCAGAGGCAATATTTAATGACAACATATAAAATGTATCAGCTAAAGTTCATTATTTATCCTTTCTATTAGGTAAAACAAATTATACGAACGGATATTTATTCAGCCGAAGAAGCAGGACCAATTCAACGAATTTAGACAACAGGGGATACCAAAACAAAACTGAACAATGGATATTTAAAATTCTACAAATGACTTAATGCCTTAAACATCACATACAAAAATATAAAAGCCATACAAAATAACAATCAACCACAAACATACGTACGAGTAGCATTGCATTGGTGCGGTGAACGCCGCCGCCGCCGGCTGCACGATTGCCCCTGGTGGCAGTTGAATAGAGATGAATAAATTGGTATATGTAGGAGTAAACGCCAGGTAATCATTTACACACTTATACAGAGCAACCGAACTGAGAGATGTCTTCATGAGCAGGCCGGTGTGCGCATGAATGATTCCTTTTTCGCGAAGACGTCTTGGAAACAAATTTATGTTTAGCGCTCTATTATTAAACACCATAAATCATTGAGGGCTCAGATTTAGGAGGCTTAAAGGAAAATTAACGATGTACAGGGTCAAACAATTGTACGGCTCCTTTTTAAGTCAGGCCCTGTCAGAACCGAACGATCTACGCTTCAATTAATCCAAATCCCGAGAAGAGTGATTAAGCCGGTTTACAAATAAATGATATCAAAACATTCTGGTATCTACATTTGCCTTTTCTTGGTATCGGATTTGGTAATTGATATTTTGTTATTGTGTTTTGGTTTTGTTATTATATCTTTCTGCCAGGGCTGACCTGGCTTATGGCGTGTTTTCTTTCAAGCGAAGGAACTTCGACGTGTTCAATTTTGTGAAATTAGTTGAAAATATTGATGGTTTGAGTAATTCAATTAAGTTTCTGCTATTGTTATGTAGGGCGTAAATTTAATACTTCTTTCGAGAAAATGAAGCAGTTAAGGATTAATATTGCTGAGCAGCAAAATTAAATGCATTAATTGATGCAAAAATATTTGTTTATTTGGTTTTAATAATAAAATTCTCATTTATAATTACTTATATTTTGTGTCCACATGCTTCTTAATGTATCTCCCTTAGTTACCGAGTTACTGATTTAAGTCCACAAACGAAATATTACTAATATGAGATCAATCACAATGGAGTAAATGATTTTTGCAACCAGGATCTCAATAGGGGAAGACATACTTTACCACTGAAATCTTATGATTTAACTATTCTAAGAACGTTGCGTACAATGCTGTTTGATGAGTACCCGGATTGGAAGATAGGTTCCGCTACCTGCGGGGGAGTTAAAAAAGTTGCAGCACCGCTGGGAAAAGTGTTTCAAGTTGAAAGGGGGTTATATTAAAAAATAAATTGTCAAAACCTAAAAAAGGTTGCGTTGTCATTTCTAATCCTTTAAGCAAAACTTTAATATAATAAATGCAGTGGAAAATGGAATTATGGTTGCGAAATGCCATGAATAGGGGAAGAGAAGAAAAAAGAAAAACAGTTCCAAAATTTTGCGTGTCGTTGGGTTTTCGCAACATAATTATATGTAATTATATATATGTACGCAGGATCGTTAAACTCCTTCGATTATGAGCTAGGAAGAGCCAAACGATATTATAGTTTTGTTTTTCAGTATGCATGTGAAATGCAAGTTTTATATTACATTTCAGGGACTTAATCGTAAACCTAAGTAGAACTAAGTTGAAATAAATGAAATAAAGTTAAAATCTGCTGAACATAACAAATTCATTATGTTAAATTTGGAATAGCATTTTCTATTAAATCATTTTCTTAAAAATAGTGAGACCTACTTTTGAACTTATTTTCTTCGCTAATCTGAGATTAATGTTTCCGACACGAAAATTTATGGATTTAAAACTCTTTTTGGTATGTGTTTTTCAAAAGCACACTTATCGATATCGTTTAACTTAAAGAAAAAAATTAAAAAAAAAAAACTTTAAAAAATATTAAATTACAAAAAAGTCGTTAGTCTCACTTCCCTAGTCTGGTACGAAATTCGATGCAAAAAATAATTCTTGTTTGAATAAAATGAAATAAAATTTAAAAGCAAAATTAAAATGGCATAATTTACCTCCCCATAATTAATGGGATAGGTCACAAGGCTTTTTTGGGATTCTTTTTAAGGAAAAATATAAAATACATCGAGTTCACAAATGTAGAAATTTATTGTACATATGATTGACTGTGAAACATAATTTTTAAAGAATAATTTATTCAAAAACGGCGGCTGTGCAGCGTTTCTCAGATGACCTCTTTTTTGGAAGAGTCTACGGCCTTACCAAAAGCTCCTGTAAATTTTAAATTATGATGAGTCACTAAATATTTTTTTATTGCATATAACATTAGCTGGAAAAATACATAGGATTTATTTATTTTTTTTTTTTTATATATTGATTTTGGGCTGAGTGGCCAATATACCTTCGATTTGGTCATAAAAGGCTCTCGGCCTACCTGGTGGCTTTGTACTGTACTTTGAGACATTTCCCGGCCAAAATCTTTTGGAATATCATATTTGAGGTCCTAAGGGACCGTTAAAAGCAATAAAAAAATAGATTTTTTGAAAATTCTGGAGTGGACTAACTTCTTAAATTTGTTTTGCCCCAGTTCAAATTATCAACTCTTAAATTTATTTATACTCAAATTGGACACTATGTATAGGTAATAGTACATAATATTTAGAAAATAAAGAAACGAATAAGTAAGTAGTAATTTATTAATATGTCTAATTTAAAAACCTTTTGCTATAATAATTTCCTATAACTCAGCTGCCTATGTTCAAAAAGGCGACAGGAAATTTTGCTCTCGGAACAGCGAAATTTCAAGTAATATATAAGCTGCATACATATTAAGAATAAATGAATATAAACGTTCAAAAACGAGGCATGCAATTGCAATTAAAAAAATAAAGTCAATATACCATATGTTCATAGGCTAATAGTTTTTGTACATACCATATATAATTACTTACTTAAATTACACTACAGTTCGGGGTGGGCAATGGCCTCAGCTAATATGTCTCTTCCCCTGCATCCACTTGTGCCACTGGTGGGCGCCACCTAAGTTGAGGTCATCCTCTAATCCGTTATCCCTCTGGATCGGAATCGAAAATTTTCCGGGCTGGTGCACAAGCATCCAAGTACTCAAGATGACCTATTTAGGTACAGCCTATAAAGTTCGCCGTTGAAATGTCTCTTTCATTCTCCATTGGATTTGGAGTTGTAAGTTGAACCGAAGTAGATAAAGTCCCTTCCTACCTCAACGTTGTAGCTGCTGATAGTGATATTTTGTCATAGGCGTCGATGTTGAGTGTCCCTCTTTGTTGACACCATATGCTTTGTTTTTGCTTCATTGACCGCTAAGAACATCTTTACTGCTTCTGCTTCAATAGTTGCAAATTGACCATTCCCATTACATCAACCTCGTCTGCCTATGTGAGTATTAGCGTACGCGAGTATCTGCGTATGCGTATGCGGAGTCGACTTGGGGGTTTCGCATAATTCCATCAAATACAAATATACAAAACCCTATTTATTCATTGAAAAATTAATAAAAATGTTAAATTTGTACATAACAATCAATCTGCATAAGCAGAAAGAGATAAAAGAGATTAATAACACGTTTAACATAGACCATTGCACGTAGAAAAGTATAGATAAAAATGAACGATTTACATATATAAATATGTTTAATTGCATGCACCTTAGGTGGCACACGCGACAATGACCGTTGTCTCTTCCACTGTACTCGGGTACGGATTTTTGAGGCCCCAACCGACATATGGTACTTTAAAAAAGCTTATCTAGGTTAGCGCCTAGACCTTTCAATTCCAGTGTCTATTAGGGATTTTTCTACATTGGACTGCCATTATGGTGATAGTAGCGGACAGACTTAGCCAGTTACTGTTCGCATTAGAATAGTCATCAGACTTGTCATTATACTTCTGATCGCAGGGGTCACCTTCTAATTGACTATGATCTATTAGACGCAGAGAAGAAGGCATGAGGAAAAAATTGTGTCGTGTAAGTAGAGGCGTAGTCGAAAACTATTAATTTTATCATATTTCTATGCAACAACGATTGGACACAACGCAAATCTTAAACAAGTTGACGTATTTCCGCCCTTTGTGGAACATAATTTTCGGCCGAATAAAGGGGATAGTGCAAATTCTCCAATAATTATAAAATTCAATTGTCTACAAGAGAGAAATATTGTACTCAAAGTCAAAGTCGAAAGTTCAGCAACAGACAAGTTTGTCCTACGTCGGTAAGTAGAGGGAGACTTATAGTATATTGTATTTACCTAAACGACACTCTTAGTAAACTGAATCTTTTGGCAACATTCTATGAATTTAAAACGAAAAAAAAAATAAATAAATAAATAAAAAATCCTGCAGTGTATAGATTAAATAAATTGTTTATTTACCTTAACAAAAAAAAAAAAAAAACACTTTATTATCTGAGTTCAAGCTAACTTAATTCTAACGAGTTGTTGATAACCATTGCAGGAATGTTGCTGATAGTTGTTGTGAGGAGGTTGTGTTATTGACCGGTCGTTGAGTATTATTGAACGGTGCTGGTCTTTGGTTAGTCATACCTTGTTGTGGACAATATGCTAATTGTGGATAAAATGGAATGGACAGACCTGGTTTTGTGGATATTGTTGTTGCTTTCTACTAGGAATTGGTGGAGGTACATGATGTTTTAGTCTTCTACTTAAACTTTGGTTAGCAATGGCATATTGTGCTCGATGGTTCTGATTTTCTTACTTGAGGAACAAGTGAATTGTTGTTCTAAAGTCTCTGATAACTATACCAACCTTGTCCCTATATATTTGCATGAGAAGTGAAAAAAATTCCTTCACAATATCCATGCATGACATTTATTCAAAATTAATGAGAAATGAAAATATAATGTTTGATAAAACTCTTGAAGAGAAGAATTACCCTGAATAATTATCACGCTGTGACCCCGTTCTGGGTTGATAATTTTTCGATACCTCCGAACTGATCGGAATTTAGTTTTATAATGGCATTTACGATCTTCTTCCCGTCGGTTTGTAAGACATTAATAACAATAGACCATACAAGAAAATAAAGTTCAGGCGATGTATGTGGAACTGGGAATGTGGTGGTGGATGGGGTAGGATTGGAGTTGTGAGTAGCTTGGTTTAAAATAGAAGGTCTTAGAACTGGTTGTTCATTTATCATTTTTTCTTTTAATTTTAATTTAATTTTTTATATTTAATTTAATATTGGATTTTTTCTAATATTTTAATTTATTCTTAAATTTATGTATTCAAGATTTCTCAACTATTTTTATTTTTTATTTCTTTATTACTTTGTTACAATTTCTTAACCTATCTGAATTTTTTCTATTTTATTTACTAACTTTTTTGTTATTTTTTTTTTTAAATTTACTAAAAGATGCATTTATTATGAATGCTCTAACTAAATTTAGTAAAGAAATTCGTAAATTTGACGGAAATACAGGATTTTATGTAAAACTGTTCAAATCGCACGACCGCGCCGAGCAGCATACGTTAGGCTGTTAGACCGGTTTGCTACCTGCCCAACCCTTATTTTTCGGCTAATTATTGTATAAGTTAGTAGGGAAGACATGGAAAATTCCTGTTACTGAATTGAATAGAAGTCCGGTAACCAAGCGTAGAAGAATCTAACACGAAAGAGTCAGTTGTTTTTTGACAGTCGTACGATTCGCATCTATCATTCGATTCGTATCGTAATGGATAAAAAATCAAAAAGACATATCGTTGGAGAACCGACAAGAAGGAGTGGTAGGAAACGGTCGAAATCGGGTCCGCCTAATAGATATAAAAAGCAGAAAGAAGAAATATGAGTCTCTGGATGTTGAAGAAATGTTCTATGGTCCAGGAATAGCTGACTTATGATGGGGAAAAAAATACAGATATAAAATTTAGTTTGTATGTCGAATTATCCTTCAGCAAAACTTTGAACGCGTTTTCCTCGGAACTACGTTTTTCAACATATTCAACATATATGTAAAACATATTTGAAAAACTATTCATCCGATTTGCATGTACTAAGTCTTAAAATGCTCAAAAATATAGGCACTATCATCACATAGGCCGCCATTTTCTTTTTTATATATCAAAATTTCAACATGTGATGCTATAAACCTATACCATACGTCTTAAGCTTACCGTCAAAAAGTGTCAGGCTATAACTTATACCCGTAAACGCTCCCCTACTTCACCTCGTTGCTATCTAATCTTTAATCTGCCTGTTCCCTTAGTGAATGAGTTGCGTGATTTAGGTGTTATCTGCGTTAAGCAACTCAATTTTCGATCTCACATTGATAGTATTGATAGTTTTCCAATCCTTATGTTACCAAATCTCTTTACATAACCTTTGTTAGGCCTCTTCTTGAATATGCTAGCCAAGTTAGGTCACCCTACTACAGAACTCACATCCTCCGGATAGAAGTTGTTCAACGCAGGTTTTCACGGTTTGCTTTACGTGGTCTTCCCTGGGATGATAACCAAAACTTATCACCTTACACTGATCGGCTGAAACTTATAAATTTACAACCTCTATCTACACGCCAAAAAGTTTAATTCTCTTTAATTATCAAATTTTAGTTGGTAATATCGATTGACCCTCCTTACTTCAACTTATTTCTTTTAACACTAATCCACGAAATCTTAGGTCTATGCCACTTTTCCGGCTCAATCTTCAGAGAACAATTTCCGGACAACTGGAGCCAATGTCTAGGATGCTTCGTGAAGTTAACGATATTCTTACCTCTCTTCGAGTTTCATCTCAGCAAACTTTCCCTCAAGAATATACTTATTTCCACCTATGCTTCACGTAACTTTCTTTAACCGCCCTCATCCTTTACTTTTTAAGTGTAAATGTTAGTTTTTAAGTATGTATGCTTGCATTAAGCTTAATAAATAAATAGTTTATAAATATATTTCTTGTGAAACGTATGGCTTAATTGCTGTTAACCACTCAGCAGCAACTTCGTCGGAGTGTCCTTTTGGAAGCAGCATACACCGCAAACTATTCTGAAGATTTGTGTAGTGTCTTCTATATGTATATATTGAATATTAATCTCAATAAAAAAAAACCATTAATCGTTTACTCCAAAAAAAAAAAAAAAAAATTATAAAAAAAACACTTTCATACCGCGCGCACCGTGGTCTGGTCTCTTAATTTTTAACTTATTTAACTACACTTACAATGCTAGCAGGAACAGTTGAATGACATCATGCATCTTGTGCATATCGATTGACTCTACTCCTTTACACAGTTCAATCGATTGAATAAAATTTTTAGTTCTTGTTGGTTTTTGTGGCGTATGTATGTATGTAGATTTTCAAGGAAACCCTTGCAGATTTTATTTGTGTTGATGAAACTTGGTTCGACCCCGAAGTTAAAAATATAGCTCACGTTATCGATGGTTACAAGTTATATCGTAACGATCGTATAACTATTACGATTAGTAAAATTATTGCAATATATTGCAAATCAAATCTCTGATGCTCAGAAATTACTGAATCGGTATCTACAGCTATTGCTATTGAATGAAAAATAGTAGAATTAACGGATGGAAACGTTGTCTATAAAGCTAACCATTTGTTTTGCCTAATTCATTCCAGCTCTGCCGCAGCTGATTTTGCTGTTTTTTCATTTTGTGTGGTAATTTTAATACAAATTTACTGATAAATATTAGGTTGACCAGCAATTTTTAGATCTAGTGTTTGAAAATGGTTTTGCTGTTGGTAAATGTAGTGATTTTGAGTGTTTACTAGATCCTAACAGTTTAAACGATTCCTTCTTATCTAATGAAGGAAGAAATCGTAATTTTTCTATCCACCGGGATTTGAGTACATATTTCAGCAAAAGACTTAGAAACCATAACCGAAAGCGATGTTTAAGAAGCATAATTAATCTTGAGTCTAATGCGATCAGATACCTCTTCGGTTTTTAAAATTAATCTAGGCATTTGTCTTAGGCTCAATCACTTATATAATCAATTACTTCATTGACTTTTCCGAATTCTTGAAAATGACAAGAATTATATCTACGTGTCGGTAAAAAAAAAAATCCAAGAGAACTCCCTGATCATCGACTGATACGCATTCTTTTTCAAAGGTATTTGAAAGGTTTATAGCCAAGCCAAGATTGTCAGTAATCTGAATCTAATTTCACTTCTTTTTCCATATCAATCAAGTTTCAGGCGTCAATATAGATGTTCTAACGTCACGATAAAAATGTTAGATGACGTAAGAAGTGAATTTAATCAGGGAGATTTGACAGTCTTTTGCCTCCTTCACTTTTCAAATGCAATGTTTGACAGAGTTAATCAAAAAATACTATGCAAGAATTACGTTATTATGTTGGGTTTAGCCAGAATGCAATAAAACTCAAGACGAATTATTTGTTTAGTTGAGGGTTTCTTCTATCGAGAGTTAGAAATATTTCCAAATACAAATAATTAATAATAATATTTATACAAATATTTACACAAACGGGTCTCTCAGGGTTCTATCTCAGGTCAAATTCTTTTCTGAAATTAAAATAACGATATTGACCAATGTTATGAAAGTGTCTTTCTATCTTTATATAGATGATTTACCGATTTATCTTTCCAGGCCTTTGGGTCTAGTAGAAAACCTTTTTTTTGGTAAAATAAATGAAGACCTTCGTACAAAACATAAGTGGGCTATTATAAATGAACTGACCTTAAATCCATCCAAGTCCCAAGCACTTCTAATTTTCAAAATTAATATACCATATGTAAAACAAGAAATTATGGGTCTCTTTCCTTAGAAAATGCACGGATCCCATTTTAAAGTATCGTGTTTAGGATTTAGAATAGACTACACCGTAAGTCGTATCTATGTTTGACTTCGAAAGATCTGGATAACTGCTCGCCTCATTACAATCTGAACTTAAGTACGACTGATGAAAACATGAATGCTCCCGCGCAAGACTTAGTGCTGAGGAACGAGATACTCAACGTGAGAGACGAAAAATACGCTACTGGAACTGTGATAAAATAGGACATCTTCAAAGGCAATGAAAAGAGCCGGTACGACGAAAAAGCTACCCTTTCTGGAGAAACAAGCATAACACCAGTAGTTGCAGTGTGAACAGCTACAAGCTACAAGGGTTAAGGAATATGGTGAAGTCCGCATAAAAATCCAGCTGACCGGAATAATATTCTCTCACGTGTTTCTGGTATCTGACATGCGAGTATGTGACGAGTGCATTATTGGTACAAACTTCATTGGAAAACATAACTAGTAGTCGACTTGGGGGAACAAACCCTGACATACGAAAGCATGAACAGACCAATGATATATGGAAACATCAACACTTTCGCCTTAAAAGTCGTCATCTGCCGAAATCAGGTTCTAGAGCTTTTGTCGGAAACAATTGTTTGGGCAAAAGTAGAAGGTATTCTTGGTATCCATCGATTTTATTTATTAGAGCCAGCAAATCAGAGAGACCTAATATTGGGAAAGACCTAAGTAAAACCCAATCATAACAAGGCTGTAAGGAGTCTATATATAGGACGTTAAGTGTAAAGGTAAAAAAAGGGGAGATGGTGGAAACATATGCACCCATTGAGGCTATATCGTCGGTTGAAAGATAAAAATCACTAACTAACAAAAGGCACAAGGGGATAGTTTAATTTAAAGACATTTTAGGTTTTAAAATTCAAATTATGCAGATAAAAAATTGATTTTTGTTTTGTTTTATTTTTGTTATTGCACTTGATGTCATAGTTTTTATTGGGAAAAAGCAGTTAATTTACATGATTTTAAGAGAAATGTACTTAATGGCTTTTACCTTTGGGCCGACGATTTCAACCATAACGGACAAGGGTCGTTTAATACTGGTCGCAAAGAAATAAGAAAATCAGGAATAAAATCCTCTGTCTCTGCAATCTGGATCATGAGCAGCGTATACAGGCAGAAAAACTAATCGGTGAGTGCGCTGATATATTTGCAACACGAGACGGAGAATATGGACGTACGCAGCTTGTTCAACGCCACATTGACACCGGAAACGCCCGACCAACAGAGCAAACAGATTTTGCCAAAATGGTGTCTAAGATTAAAGTTAAGAGTCTGATTGAAGAAACGCAGACTCTGTGGGCATCTCCAGTGATCCTCGTGAAGAAAAAAACGGCAGCATGAGGATTTGTTCGAAATACTGGCGTCTCAACGATGTCAGCAAAATGGACAGCTACCTACTACCAAGAATTAACCACACTTTGGATTTCATTTTTTGGAGCGTAATGGTTTTTAACACAAAACCAGAAGAGCGGTTACTGACAGGTGGAGGTTGTCGAAAAGTTCGTGAGATAACGGCTTTCACTACAGGAAGGGGTCTTTGGCAATTTGCGGTGATGCCGCTTGGACTTGACTTTGAGCGACTAATGAAACGTACATTCCAAGGGCTCACGTGGAAAACTTTCCAAGTGTATTTAGAATATGTTATTGTCATGGGTGAAATGAGCCGCGTATATGGGTTTACGGCTTGTGAAGTTAAATTAAAAAAAAGGCTCCTTTAAATTCAACTGTAGTGTATTGAAGTATAACGAATACTGAATAGAAATGTTACAAAAAAAAAAGTAAGTGTGTGGCATTGCCAGAGTGATACAACATCCTGCCTCCATCAAGGTTCTCTTAATTTGATTTATTGGCAGTTTTGATGTCTTGACTATTGGTCGTTTCAATTCCCCAAAGCCAGTCCGTATAGTAACCGCTCGCACCTTACCATCCTTGCCTGGATGTATGTTAACGATTCTTCCCAAGATCCAGACTGTAGAAGGTAGATTATCTTCGTGCACCAGAACTAAATCATCTACCGCGACGTTGTTAGTTTCATCACTCCATTTGAGACGTTAGTTGAGTGTGTGTAAGTAGTCTTTAGACCACTGCTTCTAATATGATTGCACAATTCTTTGCACCTATTGCCAACGGTTGAGTCTCTGCGGGTTGGTGTCCAGCAAATTCTTCTCTGGAAGTGCGGTCAGATGTGTGAAACCCAGAAAATGACCTGGTTCTAAGCTGCTAACATCCGAATCGCTTATTGGAGTGAGCGGACGAGAGTTGAGTATTCTTTCGATTTGCGTTATGAGTGTACCCATTTCCTCCTTGATACCAAATTAACATAGCCCCCCAAAATGTGGGGATGCGGGAGTAATAAAATGCCATTTGGTTTCGCCCTTGGCTAAGAAGTTAGATACGTCGCCGTTGTACTCTTTTGATGGAACCAATTTATAAACTTCCGAAAGCTTTCGTTTTGCACCGACAAAATTTGTTGCATTGTCATTGTAGATTGCAGCTGGAGTACCCCGTCGTGCAGTAAACCGTTTTAATGATGCAATGAACGAATCTGATGTTAGGTCGGACACCATCTCGACATGTATACCCTTCGTACTGAAACAAACGTACAGTGCGATGTAGCCCTTTGTGGTTTTTGCACTTCGTCCCCTGTTAAGCCGTAACTTTATCGGACCAGCGTAGTCGACGCCGCAGTGCAAGAACGTTCTGCTTGGTTGTACCTGATGTTTTGGTAAAACCCATGAGTTGCTGTTGTGTCTTGCATTTAAGTCGGAAGCATTTGAGACATTTGTGAATGTGTTGTCGTATTGTACTTCGCCCTCCTATAATCCAGTGTTTCTGTCGCATGAGGGATAAAAGAAGAGTTGGTCCTGGATGTAGATAACGTTAATGATACTCAGATATGAGAAAAGAGGTTAAGATGTGTTGCTTTGGCAAGATTATGGGTTGTTTAGCGTTGTAGCTGCACAATAAATTCTCGAGTCGACCTCCAACTCGCAGAAGACCACTGCCGTCAATGTAGGGAAATAGTACATATAATTTACTCTTGCTTTTAATTTTGGTGTTGGAGTTGATGCACTTGAGTTCTTCAGCAAATTTTGTTCGTTGAACCCAAAGTAAACATGTGAGAGTGGCTTCTTGCAGCTCGCATGTTGACAGAACGCTGAAAAGACGCATTTTATGAGTTAACTGGTTTTTGGGTTGCATTACCTTGTATTGTATATTGCTAATATAACGTTTCCAGTATGCTACAATGCGCATCACTTTCTCAAAGGAAGAAGCTCGACTTGTTTTGGTGTTCCAGATTGGATTTGACGATGTTGTGAAAACTTGAATGAGATTTTTCCTTTCCTCATTGTTTGTCTGGTAGGGTGTTGAAGACTATTGTACCGGCCAGGTATCTTCTGATTGACTGAGCCATGTAGGACCCCGCCACCAACGAATTGATGATCTCAGAGTTTGCGGTGAGATTCCTCTTGAGGCCATGTCCACTGAATTGTCTTGCAAGGTCACGTGTCTCCACCAGTTCGCTTGACTTAGACTTAATATGGTAGCTGTTCGATTGGCTACGAATGTTGTCCATCGTCTGGGATGTGCATGGAGCCAGCTAAGCACAATTTTGCGACCATTGGTTGAGGTTCTTGACTGTCGAATGCCTTCCTTACCAAATCGAACAACCTTGCTAGTAAAAGAGCTCCACAAAGCTCAAGACGCGGTAGTGATTGTTGTCTTATAGGAGCTACACGGGTTTTTGCTGTAATAATGTTGACGGAGATTTTTTCTTTGCTGATGGTTCTGCAATAAATTACTGCAGAGTATGCTGACTCGGATGCATCACAGAATCCGTGAAATTCACACTGTGTGATGTGCCTTGTGTAAATCTATCGCGGGACCTTGATGTCTCCAAAGTGTTTGAATTCTTCGCGGAAGATACGCCACTTGGCAGCCAATGGTTCTGGTACGACGTGATCCCAATCCAGCCTTTTGCCATTTGATTGTTCCATCCAAAGCTGTTGGAATAGGATATCTATTGTAATTGTTGCAGGTGCCAGCAATCCGAGTGGATCGAAGATTTTTGCGGACTCGGATAATATCGTACGTTTGGTGATAGGACCTCGGTTTTGAAGTGAGGCATGGAAGTTGAAACAGTCGCTGATCGGATTCGAATAGAGGCCCAGAATTATCGTGGTTTCTGCATCAAAATTAAGACATTCTGTTTCTCTCTTATTTGCAGGGATTTTGTCCATTAACTCTTTGGAACTACTCTTCCATTTGCGTAGGTCAAAACTCCTACTTGCTAGAATCTCTTCTACTAGAAGTCGAACAGTTGTAGCTTCTTCATGAGTGTCTGCCCCCGTGAGTAAGTCATCTACATAGAAGTGATTTTTAATAATTTGTGAAATTAATAGGTGTTCAAGCTCGCAATCATTTGCTATTTGAATCAACGATCGCGTAGCCAAAAAAGGTGCTGCTGATGTGCCGTACGTGACGGTTGTTAACCAGTAGTCTTGGATCCTTTTAGATGGATTGTCTCTCCACACAATACGCTGATAGTTCCAGTCCTGTGGATCTAGGTAAATTTGCCTGTACATCTTGGCAACATTTGCACTGATGGGTATTTGAAACTATAGAATAGTTTCTATAGAAACTATAGACAGGTCTCTTTGTATGGTTGGTCCAACTCCCAAAATCTCATTTAGTGACACATTAGAAGAAGTTTTCCGTGATGCATTCAAGACTACTCGCACCTTCGTGGTTGTGCTTGAAGGCTTTACAACAGCGTGATGTGGTAAATAAAATCCGTCATTGTCATTGATGTATATTTAACTTGCCGGCACCGCCTTCATGTGTCCCAGTTAGATGTATTCTTGCATGAACTTATTTTATTGATGACGAAGCTCGGGGTCCTTGGCTAAGCGCCGTTCCAATGACAAAAGGCAGGAAATCGCTGTTCGCTTAGAGTTGCCAAGCTTTTGCGTTGAGTTACTGAATGGAAGACGGACGTTGAAATGACCATCGGAAGAAGTACGAAGATGAGTTTTAAAGTGAGTCTCACAGTGCACTTCCACGTCGGATAGATGAGAGCTTGGTGTAGTAATAGATTATAACTACCAGAACTTAGTTAGAGCCTTGTCGAAGTTACAGTTCATTGTCACTTGAAAAGTGTGAAAGATGTCTAGAATTTCCTTTGCTTCAAAGTGTTGCAAGGCTACTACCCATCCAAACATGGTGTTTTGTAGAAAAGGGTCTTGAGGTGAATGTTGAATTTTACCTTATTTTAGCACTTGAAAGAAATAATCCGCTCCTATTAATATGTCGATGTTTTGAATTTTATAAAAGCTGGGATAAGCTAACTTAAATTTTTGAATCCATATCCATGCATTTGGTGATATCTCAGCTGATGGCATTGGTGACGTCACTGTTTTAAGAATTAATGCTTTAACCTGCAGTGCTTCTTCTTCGGAGTTTATTTGAAGAACTACCTCGCCCTTTGTTGTTGCAACTTCGACGGCTGATAGGCCACAAATAGCTGAACGCTGATTGATCCGTCTGAGACCAAGATCTTGCACACATGACTCAGTTATAAATGTTGCCATTGATCCTGAGTCTAGTAAAGCTCTGCAAGGTCTGGAATGGCCTACCTTGTCCTTTACGTATACAACTGCAGTTGGAAGTAAAGTTGAACAGAATGACGGCTGGACTTTTGTTTTGGTACTGTGATTGTCCTCCTTTGCTCTTGAGGCTTGATGGTGGATGATTTGTGGCTGGGTAGTGTTGTGTGATAATGCTGAGTTTGTGATAATTTTGTCTGGTTCATTTCTAACAGTCTCGCTGATTGATTCTGTTTTGGTTTGATTGTTGGGTGTAGTGAATTATTGAGTTCTGGAATTTCTTTTAATTGACGAGTTGACTGAACAGCATTTAACATTCACTAGAACAGCTATATGGTGATTTCTAATTGTTGAATGTTGATGAAGAGACGAATGGTGTTTCTCGTTACAGTAATGGCAATGAAAAGTTGAACTACACAATGTTGTCTGATGTCCATCATGTAAACAGTTGAAGCAAAACTTTGAACGAAGAACTAGTTTTCTTCTGTCTGCACTAGATAACGCTGTAAAACTAGGGCATTTGAATAGTGGGTGATTGCCGCTGCACTTGGGGCACCGACCTGATTCCAACATTGTACCTGATTTACCTGTTACTTGTTGTTGTGTTGCATGTGAAAATTGTGTTGAAGAACTGTGAAATGAGTCAATGAAATGAAATGAAATTTCTTATCAGCTGCTTTCGATGCCCATTGTTGTCGTGTTTCTGCATCAGTTTTCTGTAGCAGTATGTAAATCAGCCCCTGATTATCTGAGGTATCTGCTAGCCGGCGTAGTTCCGTAGCGCTTGTCTGTGTGAGTTGCGGTTGCTCAAAGAAAGTTTTAATGTAATTATTCACAATTTGTTTTTTTCTATAATACCTGTTAACAAGCTTTTCCCACGCTATCTCATAGTTTTCCTCGGTGACGAGTATGTGACGAATTTGCCAAGCGGCTTCTCCAATTAACAATCCTTTTAAGTACTGGAGTTTTTGGAATTTAGACAAGCTGGTATTTGTGTGTACTGTTGCTTTGTAAAGGTCCTGGAATGAAGGCCATTCTGCATATGATCCATCAAATGGTGGTATTGTGAGTCGAGTCATTCGGAGGTTATTCTTAGGCATGGTTATAGTACGATCGTGCAATGCATCAAAAAGTTGTCGGTTTTGTGCCGTTAGTATGTTTAAGGTCTCATTCAAGTTTGATGACTGTGTCGTAGTTGCGTTTTCTTGCCGAATCGATGAATTAGTAAGATGACGTAGTAGTGAGGCTTCGGTGGCAAAAAATATATCTTCTACTGATTCCATGTGAGAGGATTCATTTGGTGTCACAGCAATTTGATCGTCATAACGACAAAATTCACGGAAAGTTTCTCTGAGTTTATTGAGGCGAGTTTCGATGTCGTTCGTTCTGAACGCACACTTCAGCAATGTTAGAGTCGGAGCAGTGATCTCTCAAGTTGCTTAATACACTAAGGTAATCTTCAGACTTTCTGGATTTAATTCTGGCTGCGAAGAATTTCCATAAGTACTTCTATGGCCAAAGGTTTATTCTTCGGACAGACCATACAGCTCTGAAATGGCAACCCTGAAGGAAAAGTCGCGAGATGGATCGAGCAGTTTCAGGGCAACGGCTTTGAACTGCAACACCGTAAGGGAAAATTCCACTCAAACACTGAAGCTCTCTTTCGTGGACCGTGCGGAGTCAAATGTGAATCAATTAATTCATATTCATCTGTGTTCAGTGCGTTAAAATTAAAAAAGTATCAATTTTTCTCTCATGACTCCAAAACCGAAAGGGCATTTAAAGTTATTCTTTTCGGTCTAGATGAGTACTCTACCGACTTTCTTAAATCGGAGATTATTACTCTCGGATTAAAGAGTAAAGAAGTGAAAATGATTAAGAAACAACATGATAAAGTATAATGAATTATTGAAATTTTTATTTATTTCGAAAACGGTTCAGTTCATTTTGCTGATCTTCGTGAAAACATTAAATCGATCACCAAACTTCAAAAGTCGCGCGGAATATATCCAAATAATCGCAAACGACAAAGAGCAAAAACTTGACTGGAAACCAAGCCATTCAACTTCAATCTTTATTCTAAGGTTAAATATAGTCAGTCAAGTCAGCTCTTATGCTGGATTGCACAAGGCATTCGAAATAAATTCATTAAGTTTCTCAATGTTCTCTCAAATTTTAATCTTCATGTATGTTTTTATGTGGAAACGGTTTAGATGGTGGTTGGCTTGTATCAAATAATATATAATTCTACATATATTCTTTGTTGTATGTAGCAGTTATAAATGTTATAGATAAGATCGCATAAATAGACGAGGTCCTGTATTGCCACCTTAGTAAAAAACTCTTGATCACATTGAACTTTTAGCTTTATGTTAACAAGTAATTGAAAACATTAACATCAACATAAAACTCAAACCACCGGGTTTGAGAAGCGACTTAAGAAAACTATTCAGCGATGATAATTTTATTATTGGCGGTGACCTCGGTGCGGTGACATCGCAATTGGGGTTGTTAAAGAGCAAATTTTTGTGTAAATGTGCTTTACGATCTATCGATAAGGCACGACTTTACAATTATGTATCCTTCTAGTCCTCCAAACATACCACCTTCTAGTAGGTTTTTTATGTCTATTTTAGTTTTTTTTTTTTTAACAAATATAAATTCAGCAGAGATGATGACTCCTATCTTACACTTGCAACTCTTGAGGACCGGTTAAAAACGCACGCCGATATGATCATCAATCGCATAACAGATGAGTTCTCTAAAATCCGCGGTGAGTTAATAGTTAAATTAGAACAAGCTGGACTTATTTGGTCAGAGAAGCTCAGAAAAGTAAAAACGACTATAGCTGAAATCGTGCATTAAGTTCAACAAATTGAAACCAACTCAGTCGATGCACCAAATCTCTTGGAGAAAAACTCAGCTGAAGTGCGAGAACTCAACACTAAAATACTGTCATTGCAGCAACCGATCGATTGAATTGAAAAGAAAGAGATAGCAGCTGACGCTGTTTTGTTTGGTGTTCCTAGCCTGCCAAAAGAAAACATTACGTTTCTCTTGCTTAGTGCAAATCTCCTTTCGCATTCGAAATACTAAGCCCCAGCTTCACCACTAATTATTCTCAAATTTAACACTGTTGGATAGAGAAACTCTCTACTGAAGTGCATCGCTGTGCTCATAAAACATTAACAAAACCATCAACTCTCATTGCGTGACTTGGGTATAGAGTCTGACAGTGCTTGCTTTCTGGGCATCATGCCACCGATTCAGAAACAATCACCAACTGCACAGTACGTAGGCAAGACATGGATCAGTCTTTATAAAACTAAGAGTCGATGGGGAAAGTAACAACGTAAACGTTGAGTGCTTAGAAGCTGCCGCATCGTCAAACTAATTCTGCCCCAAGTAATGTTTTTGTTCTTCAACTTTTTTTGTTATATGTTTTTTATTTTAAATGTTTCTTTCTTTTTATTGTAATACATCTTCTGTCTCTATTACTGTCTACTTTGTTTGTAACGATGTTTTGCCAAATTTTGTCCTATGTTTTTATATTTTTCGTTTGTCAAGTAGTTGCATTTCTCTTTTCTTATTTTGATTCTGATTTGTTCTCGAGCTACTGCTACGTCTGTAGCTATAAAACTTACGAGCACAGCTAACTAATCGTATAGTAGGGTTTTCGCTGGCAACAACATGAATACAAGTTTATACAACATGATTCGAATTCTGCGAGCTCAAAAAAATGGTTTATGAATATTTCACTTAAATGCATAGAGTGTGAGCAGAAAATTAGAGGATTTCAGATACTTGTTTGTAGAGTCCAAGATAGATATTGTGTCCGTGTCCGAGACATGGTTTCAACCAGATATATGCGATGATTTCTATTGCCTAAAGGGCTGTAAGCTTCTTCGAGCCGATCGAATGCTCAGAACTAGTGGGGGTTCAGCTCTGTATGTGCGTGATGTGTTAAGTTGCAAGTTCGTGAGTAAATCGGATGATGGCTGTCCATTGAAATATGTATTTGTTAGTATAATATGTAACACTGAAAGCGTATTAGTTGCATCGGTCTACAGCCAATACAAATACGTTAGCACTGTGCCGTTGGTTTCTTCACTAGAGACAATTTCCTGCTGCTATTTCTATACAATATTATGTGGCGATTTTAATTGTAATATGTTGGACAAATACTTAGGAAAAGACTTTCTTAGTACTTTAAAGGCCCCCAATCTTAATCCCATAAACCGCTCTTCACCTACTCACTTTACTGATTCATCCAGCTCTTTATTAGACCATTTTCTTGTAAGCAATGTCGATAAAGTTTTGCATCTGGTTTCCCCAAGCACGATTTAATCTTTACATTATAGCTTGTCAAGTTGGTCAACAAAGTTTCCAATATCGTTATTTCAAAAATATAAATATATACGAACTGATGCGAGAATTTAATAGCCTAGGATGGAACTTATTATACCTTATGCAAACGAGCAAATTTGCTCTTTAGGCCGTAAAGTCAACTTCCTCTTTGATTTGCATGTTCCTTTAAAAAACATGTGTGGCGAAGTATACGGCTCCATCTTGGCTGAATGGCAACATCTCTGTTCTGATATCACGACAAGATACTGCCTTAAGTCAGTGGAGCTGATACAAGATGGAACATTTTCACCAATCTTATCATAGACTTCGAAATCAAGTGGTCGGAATGATAAGATTGGAAAAAATGCACTTTTATGAAGAAAAACTTGGTTCTTGAGTTTCTAGCAATAAAGTTTGGAAAAACCTGTGGGAAATTGGTATTGAGAGGCAATCTAAAGTGCTACCTGATAATATTGATTGAAATGTTTTCATCAAGAAGTTCACCCTTGTGACCACAGTCAATCGCCAATAGCTCATTAACTGAAGATGAATCAACTTATTTTAGTAGCACTTTCAACTTTATAAGATTACAAGAGGAAGACATTGTTGAGGTAATTCTATCAATAAAATCGAATGTTATTGGCTTTGACTTAATACATCCAAAATTTATAAACCTTTACTTACTTTCGTACATTTTGCGCTTCATAACACACATCTTTAATACTATATTGACTACGTCCGAGTTTCCTTTGGAATGGAAGAAAGCTAAAATTATCTCTAATCCCAAAAAAACCACAGGTATAGAGACAGAGTTCCGACCAACAGCCACACTACCGTTCCTTTGAAAGGTTTTTGAAAAAGCAGTTTTCAAGCAAATACAAAATTACCTGACATCCAACAATCTGTTAAGCACCTACCAGTCAGATTTTCGACCACCACAAAGTTTCAAATCTGCCTTACTTCAGTTACTGAAAAAAGAACTGCAATAGATAGCGATCACATAGCGCTTTTAACTCTCTTAGACTTTTCCAAGGCATTCGACACTGTCAACACTTTTCTGCATATGAAAAAGTTATCCTGCCGCTGGGTGCCGCGCATACGCACTCTTGACCAAAAAGACGAACGCGAGAGTTCTTCGAAAGAGTGTTTGGACTTGCTGATGCGGGATCGGGCGGACTTTTGGTGTCGATTGGTAACTGCTGAATACCAGAGAACAGAATGAGTGCCCGGCAATGGACTGAAGCCGGCACGAGTGCTCCGAAGTGGCCGAGGGAAGCTCGATGTGTCGGAAAGGATATGGCGTCGATTTTTTGGGATTGTAACGGCATACTCTTCGTGGACTACCTCGAAAAAGGAAAAACCATCAACAGCGAGTATTACTGTGCATTATTGGAGCGATTGAAGCCGAAATCGCTGCAAAACGGCCGAACCGAAAAAAATTTTGTTTTTGCAAGACAATGCACCGGCGCACAAGAACATTGCAACCACGGCTAAAATCAATGATTTACTACATCCACCGTAGTCGCCTGATTTGGCTCCTTTGGGCTATTATCTCTTCCGAAACCTCAAAAGATGGCTCATCAATAGAAAATTCAGCTCACGCGAGGAAATTATTGACACCACGGAGAAGTATTTTGCAAACCTTCCGGAAAATTACTTTTCGGACGGGATCAATAAGTTGGAAAATCGCTAGAATAAGTGTATCAAACTAAAAGGGGACTATATTGAATAAAATAAAAAAACATTTTAAAAAATATTTTTTTTCATTCCCAAGGAAAAAGTTCAACTTTTAATCAGTCGACCCTTCTCTGAAAATGAACGAGGACTTGTTTCTTATACCCAACTGGTCAAAAAACAACAACCTCTACCTAAATCCTGCCAAGTCGAAAGCCCTGCCTATCTATCGTAAAGCGTTTGATGTATCAGTTTTAAAATCATTGAAGCTAGATGAGCAAACCATTTACTATGTCAGCTCCGCCCGAAACCAGGGAATGATTTTCAATAGTACCCTCACTTGGCACGACAGTCTAAGCAGTGCTATCGGGAAAGTTTATGGAAGCCTTCGTCTTCTTCAGGCAACTCAAAGGCTTACCATGTTCCTAAAAAACCTAAACTGTTACTGGCAAAAACTCTTTTATTTCCCGTTTTACTGTATGGATGCAAAGTTTTCTGTGATTTGGACTATGCAACCAGCGGCAAACAAAATGTTGTATACATATAACAATATTGCCCGCTTTACGCCGATATGATCATTGACCATATATCTATTTTCTAGATACAATTTTACGGTGCCGGTCTAGAAAATTTATTGCAATTTCGTTCTCTAAGCTACGTGCATCAAATCATTCAAACACAACAACCTGATTACCTTCATAGTACGCTGAATTTTCCCCAATCAACAAGTTTTTTCGCCCTTATACCTCCCCGATTTAAATATTTTAACATTTAGCGTCAATTTTTTATTCATGTTGTACGTATTTGGAACGGCCTGCCAATCGTGATAAGAGGAGTCAGAAGTACAAGAAGTTTTAAACGTGTTCTTTTCACTTATTTCGCTAATCATTGAATGTTTAGTAAGTAGTAATATATGGTATATTTATACACATACTCATATACTAATATACTATATATATACATATAATAATATATACATACTCCATATACTAAGTCTAATCAAAGTAAGAAACTTATATAGGTTAGTAAATGTTTCTCAAAAATGTGCATATTTTAAACTATAATAATAAAGAACAAATTATAGAATAGAGAAATTCTTCGTGAAACAAAAAATTAAAGTCGCTTGTACCCAATTCTAAGATTATTTAGAATACTGCCAAAATATAAAAAAAAATTTTACATTCCAAGCTTTGATGTCAGTGGGTTTAGTAATGACTAAAAGCTGGAATATTAACAGAAACAAAACCATTATGTCACGCAAAATAATATTCATTCCACTTTGCACACAGATGTTATCAATGAGCTTTATGTTTTCGACGAATCAGATATTCAAGTCCATTAGAATTCATCTTTAATTTCCAATTTGAAAAATCGAAAATCACCAGGATTGGATAATATTAACAAAAATCTATTGAAAAAAGCATTCGTATTTCTTTATAAACGCTTATCTGAAACTTCAGTACTTTCCCATGAAATTTAAAACGTGGTCAGAACCCTTTTTATCCAAACAGCTACAGGCCAATTAGCCTTCTGCATCGATGCAGTAAAATACTTAAAAGGGTTATAAAAATAAAACTTGATGCATTTCTAGGGACAAAGAGTATTTTTGGCTTGAGAAAACACCATAGCACGTTTCACAACATTTTAAGGAAATGAAGCAGCAACTTCATCGAAAAAGATAGGTAGGTTTATTTTTCTAGATACTGAAAAAGCATTTGATTATATATGGCACAAAGGGCTTATTTACAAGTTTATCAATTTGATTGTCCAAAATAGTTGATAAAAATCGTTTAAAGTTTTTTTGTGTAATCTAACTTTTTTAGTCTGCCTGAAAGCAGCTTCCTATTTTTCTAAAATAATGCCAGCGGACATTCTCCAAGATTTAGTCGCTGCTGTAATTTTATTTAACGTTTACCTAGCTGATCTATTTAGCATCCCAAACTGTGATACATCACATTATGCGGATGATTCTGCAATATACACCTTTCATTAATTCAGTTAGGGGGTGGCTGTGGTGTAGTGGTACTATATATGCATAGACTCCTCAAGCAGAGTGCCGCGGGTTCGAATCCCGTGCGAGGCAATTCTCTTAAAAAGTCTTTCCATAGAATTTGTATGTAGTTATATGAAAATTCCGTCGGTGTCAACTCTGACATGAAAGCATAACACTGATGTTGGAGTGTCTGTTGGCTGGGCTAAATATAACGAACTAACAACTAGCAAGTACTAAGGCCCACTGGTTGAGGATGCACTGGCTCCAGTTTGACAACCACCTTTGGAAAAATATCGAAACCTAATACACCTGAGTTTCAAACTACTACACCACTCGCCCACACCCTGGAGAAAAGCCAGTAAAAGGGTATTCATATCCCCTTGGTGCGCGCGGGGTCAAAATTTGCGTTGTCAAAAGCACCCTCAACGTCATTGAAAATGCCCAAGGCGTATTCCTTCATGTCGATTGCGTTTTCAACTCTGCCTACCAGATTTTGAAGCGCACTCTCGTAGGATCTTCCGCGTTGGTAGGCGTGTTGCATCGCCAATAAAGAATGGATCTCGACCATTGTTTCGATGCTTTCAGCATGAAGGAGATCACACTTATAGGTCTGACATTTTTTCGAGCGAGAAGTCATCCTTTCCGATTTTCGGTATAAAAGCCACTTTCATTCTTCGAAAGGAGTTCGGTATGTACGATGCCAGTGCTGGGCTAGCAGTAAAAATTCTCTTCAGAGCTACCAGCAACTGGTCTACCTATACCTTTTTGACTTGAAGCCGTCAAAAGAAGCAACAGCATGTTTGATGGCATCATCCGTCAGCACAACCGATGAGATATTCCAGCTACGGCGTGTTGTGTTGTTCAGCTAACTACCAGCTTCTTTGATAGAAGCTAGTTATAAACAGGTTTTGATCAGGTTAACTGGGAAGTGACATTCAAGCATGAAACGGAGAGTCTCCACTTTCGACTCGGTATAAGTACCGTCAGATTTTCTGAGTGGTTCCAGCCTGGTTGATCTTCCCTTTTTGAGGGCTTTGATTAGGCTGCTGGTTTCACCGACAGTTTCGATCTTTTTGCAAAAAAAAAAAAATTGTAAGAGGCGCTCTTCGAAGTCCGAATTTTTTTTCTTTAATCTGTAAAGATTCCAATCTTCCTCCAAATTGGTCTTAAGGGACCTTTTAAGAAGTTTTCTGGGTTGTTTACGAAGATGCTGTAGGTCAGCGTTCCACAAAGGAACGGGCGATCTACAGGATTGCTTAGTTACTGGACATGACATTTCGAAACACTTGGTGAGGGTGCCGTTCATGTTCTGAACAGTTTCCTCAAGCTTTTGTTTTGTCCCGAACTTATCGTGTCCCGTTAGTTTCATGCGGATTCCTCTTGCTCAGCAAGATCAAGATCTCGCATCCGATTCTAAATTCCATGTATCTATGATCTGACGTGGGGATCTCCGATGGTACTTTCCAGTCTATAAACACATTAGCATTGTAACATGAGATGAGAGATTAACTTTCGCCGCTCATATCAAGCGTGTAAAAGAAAAGTAAATCGCAAATCTTTCCTTAGTAAGCAAAACAAAATGATCATCTTCAAAGTATTTTTCCAACCACTGATTACTGTCTCTCTCTCAACCCCCTGCTTGGGGAAACTGTGCTAAAACTTATAATAAGGGACGGCAAATCTTCCAAAATTTTGAAAATTGAAATTGATGTTGGGTCTACCGCAGGTGTTTTCAATAATTGTTCTCCATAAGAAAGCCAGCCAGAGTCATTCAGATAGAGAAGGATAGAGATTCCCTATGAAAATTTTATAACTATTGTCTTTATGTAAATAATGATCTTATCAGAGAACTAGAATTATAAATTGTTTCTCTTGTTTCATAATAATGAATAATTCGATTATTAATTAACTTATTATATATTCACTTATTTATTTATTTATTATTTTAATAATTTATATTATTTATTTGTTTATTTACTTACTTGATTAACTGTCTGTTCTTTATTATTATTATTAATTGTTTTTGTTTTGGTCCTTGTATTTTTTTTGCTTAACTTTGATACCTAGATAACTTTTAAATACCTAGATGCTTTTCTTTTGTATGGATTGTTTTTGTAACAGTTTTTGCTCTAAACTTACATATTTATTAATACGAGTATACAAAGCGCACTCAGATCAATTGTAATTTCAGTGGTAAGGTAGCATCTATTATATGTCTGAGCAAGCTGTGCTGTGTTAAACTGTAAAAAATAAATAATCTAGTAATATAAAAATCATTAATTTTTATTATTTATTTATTTATTTTTTTCTTAATTATTTAATTATAAGAATATGAAATTTTTAAAATATAACTTATATTCCCCGTCCAAGAAAATAAATTTTAACGAAATATGTTAACATGCACAACATAATTTTTATATCGGCTTATGTACATTGAAATTTATGAGTAAAAATAAAAACGATTGGAATTCAAGAAAATGTGAGTACAAAGTGTGCTTTATATTTTGTTTTTTGTTTAAGTAAATTGTTTGATGATGAGGATTTATTAAATTTATTCGAAAGACTATATTTAATATTTAATTTTCGGGCATATTCTACCATGGTTGCCTCGAACGAAGATCATTCAAGTCGAATTTTCGACCACTTTTCAGGCAATAGAGGGCGTCAATCGTTACTGGTTTTTCGATATAAAGTTGTGACTTGACGTAGCACCACAATAAACTAATGGCGTCAAATCGCACCAGTTGGTGTTCAATTGGCGATTGGATTCCTTAAAATGGATCTATTGCCAAATCGTGTTTTCAATAGTAATTTCGTTGGTAGTATGGGGTGGGACGCCATCCTGTTTGAACCACAGTTCCTCCACATTCACGTCATGTAAATTTGGAAACAACTAATGATTGATCATTACATTGCATCGGTGTCGATTGACAGGAACTAGTTCTCCGCCTCATTTTTGAAGAAATTAAGACCGATTATGATGGTATATTTTTGTGGATGTAATGGCATCTGGTGAACTTCCAGATAATTGTCATCGTAACCGACTTAAACATAACTGTTTAACTAGACATGAGCCTCATTACTGAACAAAACTTTACTTTAAAAAAACTGTGTTAACCATGAGTTGATTTAAAGACCAATAACTGAAAATTCGACACAATAAATTGTACCAATTGGATCTTATAAGCCTTGAGACCCCTCCTTTTCAACACTAGCTTCCACAACTGCGATATTTTCTTCGGAACGCATTGTTTTCATTTTTGTTGGTATATTAGTATTCAATGGCATAATTGGGCGCAAAATTCTTCAATAATTTGACAAATGGCACATTTCGAAGAAGAAGTTCTCTATATGTTCTGCGAATCGTTCTGAACCTTGGCAGCACACTATGATATTTGATTTCACATTTAATCTCTATTAAAAAAGCACACTAGTCTCGCCTTTATCAAGTCTGTAAATTTCTTGTTACGATGTCGTTGTTGCAATTCACCTGTTGGCTTATGAGCAATATTTTAAAATTTTGAGTAATTAGGTACGATATCAGTTCTTAAACAGATGTCTGGTTTGTTGGGCTTCAATGCGGTGGTCTTTGGTGTGATCGTGTAAGTAAATACACTCGATTTGCTAACTTTATTTACTTCGTCTTTAGTAAAATTTTATTGCTCAATGATTGTAAGGCCGCGTATGACAGCATTTGTAGAGACGAACTATACAGACCCATGTCTAGTTTTGGAATCCCTACCAAACTCGTCCGCTTGTGCAGAATTACAATGGAGAATGCACGCTGCTTCATCAAGATCGGTAAAGTACTCACCGAGAACTTCGATGCCAAAAAAGGATTTACACAAGGCGATGCGCTGTCATGTGACATCTTCAACATCATTCTTGAAAGAATAGTGCAAAACTTAAACGCTAACACCAGAGGCACTATCTTTCAAAAGTCCGTCTATCTACTCGCCTGTGCCGACGACATCGACATTATCGGCAGAACACAACGGGGTGTCACTGGCGCTTTCGTGAGTATTGAGACGGAGACAGCGAAGATGGGTTTGGCCGTCAATGAGGGCAAGACAAAGCATATGCTGTCACCGACGTCTTGGACAGAATGTCACTATAGACAGATATACCTTTGCGGTGGTTAAGGACTTTGTCTACCTAGGCTTCGCTATGAACTCAGGCAATGATACCAGCACTGAGATTTAAAGAAGAAATTCTTGCCAATCGCTGTTTCTTTGGGCTAAGAAAGCAATTGAGCAATTCCAATATAGATTTTTCTAGTCAAAGCAGGATGATTTTAAAGACATTTAAGCACATTCATGCATTATAAGTCTCTTTGTTGAAGGGGTTATATTATATTTAGAACTATTAATTTTTTTTTCAACGTATTAAAAACTATTTCAGGGAATGTAAAATTCCGTTTTGACAAAAATAAATTAAAAGCAGCAACGTCGTGCACTATTAAATTACAAAAAGGCGGCAATGGTACATTATTTAACTCCATGACAATGACTGAGTCTTTGTGGGAGGCAGGTTGACATACACTTACGATGCGATTTTAAGTTTCTAGATAATGATGGAAACACATCGATGTTGAATGAAAATCATTTGAATGATCTGCATACTATCTTAATCGATTTGGAAAAATCATTCGGCAGAGTTCCCATTATTTATATGGTCTTAAAATGTACCCAAGCCTTTAATACCATATATACGCGATATGTATGATGGCGTTGAAACAAAAGCATAATGTACAGTGGGAATAACTGAAGAAACTGAACTTAAGGTTGAAGTACAGCAAGGTACAAAGCACATTAACGAATTCGAAACTATTCTCTTTTTTTTCATTGAAGCGCTATAATAAGCAGCGGCATAACAGCACGTCAGGTAAATTGTAATAATTGGAAAAAGACGTAAAAAGATAACGGGTAACAAGACCGATAATCTGTATTATGGTTTTCCCGAACCCGTAAATGCAGCTGCTGTATTCAATTTAGCAGAGGTTATCATGCCAAAGTGAGAACAACCTAAGTACTAAGTATCTGTCATTAATCACAAAAGAAATTGCATGACAGTGTCGCACATAGAATCGGTGTGGGGTGACTTAAATGATGAGAAAACTACGAAGAATTTTATTCTTAAAGGTTTGTTAGACCCATACATGACAGTCATTTGTCTAGCCTCAACATACCCACGACAATGTTGGCCGATGTGTGGGAGATATAAATGGACAAGGACAGCGACGGGATCACATGTAGCAAACTATAAGCGGATGAAAATTTGCACTGAGGTCACATGCGGTTCTCCATTTAGGTACTTACCGCCCCCAGTACTGCTTGATATCCAGTGGGAACCGATGCTTTCAGTGTGGCGATTTGTATTTTCCGACGAGGTGATCCATGACCACATTTTTTCATTAAAAAATGTGATCCAGAAAAGTTTGATATCCAAAGAAATTAATCAAATTCCTTTGGGTTGTTAGAATCGTGAAATGCCATATTTCACTGCTTTCTAATAGTATTATTTCTCTTCGCATTCCATATGCAGTGGTAAAACAAAAGCTTGCAGTGCTGGAAGTGAAGCACAATTGATCAAATTTCCTTGGGTCGTTAGGATCGTAAAATGTCATATAAGATTTACACATTGAATTTACTATGGTCGATGGCAAAGTATGTAATGCAGCAACCCATACAAAATCAAATAACAAATGCCTTGTATGCGGATCTGCATCAAAAGACTTCAATGATTTGTGTAAATCCAAAAAATTCAACGTAAATTCGTAGCAGTTTGGATTGTGAATATTACCTGCGCGAGTTACTTACATTGCATATAAAATAACAGTTAAAAACTGACAGATTCGATTGCAATAGGATAAAGATAAGGGGGATGCAAAATTGTGATTCAACAAAAGTTTCGAAACAAACTGGTCCTTATTGTATATGTAACAAAAGCTGGTTTCGGAAAAACGAATGATGGAAATACCAGCCAAAGGTTATTTAGTAGTCCAGAAATTGCCTCTGAAATAACTGGCATTGATTTTCAGTTGATATTCCGGTTGAAGGTAATTTCAGAAACACTTTCTTACAAATACAAAATAGATATTATTAAATTTGGTATATACACCATGGATACAGCAAAACTCTGTGTGGAGTTATACCCGTGGCATTGTCAAAAACATTCGAAATTCTGCCTCATCCTCCATCCCAACGCTCATTTCCAAAGACATTCTAGCTGTCAGCTCTTTGGAAAAGGCCAATCTTCTTTCTACACACTTTGTGGCCGCCTTCGAATCTTCAGTGGGACGAAACCACTTTCTCACTCTTGTAGTAGCAAAAGTACTTAAAGATCTTATTATACACAAATCCGTTGGTCCAGATGGTATTTCTTCCCTTCTTCTGAAGAGGTTTTCTTTCTCGCTGGCAAAAACACTGCGTAAGCTTTTCATCAATCCTTAACTTTAGAGCTCTTTCCTAGCAGATGAAAAGCAGCATTTGTCTAGCCCGTCCCTAAAAAGGCGAATCTTCTTCTCTCTCTACCTACAGATCCATTGCACTTACGTTCCTTCTTTCCAAGGTCATGGAAACGCTGATAAGCCGTCAGCTCATAAAATATCTTGGAACACGAAAACTTTTCAATGATTGATGGTATGTCTCACCGAAAAATGGAACCAAAACGTACATCAATCTTGCGAAAGCAAGATAGTTGCTTGGGCCATATTTTTTCGTCGACGATAACGATCGTCACGTTACTGTGAATTTTCAGCGTTATCGCGCCATGATCACCGATTATTTTTGGCCCGAATTGGAAGATATGGACTTGGACGACATGTGGTTTCAACAGGATGGTGCCACAAGCTACACAGCACACGCTACAATCGATTTATTGAAGAGTAAGTATGGTGAGCGCGTTATCACAAGACATGGGCCAGTCGATTGGCCGACTCGTTCATGCGATTTAACACCGCTTGACTATTTCCTGTGAGGCTACGTTAAGTCATTGGTTTATGCCAACACGCCGACGACGTTAGAAGAGCTCAGAGCCAACATTGAACGCGAAATGTGTGGCCGAGTCGTTAAAAATTGGGTCCAATGAATCGACCGCTGCAAACGTGCCTGCGATGGCAATATGAACGAAGTCGAGTTCCATTCATAAATGTTTTGATTGTACTTCAAGCCAATAATAAAGTCTTTAAAATATCTCAAATGGTTTGCCTTTTATTGGAAAAAAAAGTTGTCAAGTCGTTATTAGAGAACCCTATATAAGGCATTTATCAGCCCAAATTTGGAGTGCTATGCCCACATCTGGTCAGGTGCTTCCAAGACATCTCTGCACCTACTATAGTAGATATAATCCAAAACCGTGTGATAAAACTCATATGTGATACTAATATTAGTCAGTCAATCGACACCCTTAAACACCTGACGTAATGTCTCCCCTCTTTGCTTTATCTCTATTTCTACCACGAGTCAATGAAATACCCTCAAACCCACTTTCGGACGTGCTTTAAAATATCGTGATTCATTCCTAAGTCGTACAACTCGCTTATTGAATCCGCAGGTAAGTACCTCTATTTCCTTTTCGTTACAACTTAATAATGTAAATCGGTACCTCTCTTTTCTTCCTCCCTAAATTTCCTTCACCCGCGCGAAGGGTACACAAATCCCTTGTGCGCACGCTCATTATAAAGAAAAAAAAGAAAAAACAAAAATACTATGGCAACGACAATGCTCTATTGTCATAGAAAATGCCTTACTGCCAATTGGCCAGTTATACCAGAAAATAGCTGAAGCCAAGAACAAACATTTCAGGTCGTTTTTTTTTTATCTTATAAATAATAATATGAGATTCATAATATATATTAAACAATTATTGTTGACTTTCAGATTATAAAGGTTAAATTTAGCAAGAAAGCTTTTTAGGACAGATTGTAACATGGATGTATTTTGAGTTTTGATTCTATCATTACTTGTTTAGAGAAAAAATCAAAAAAAAAAATAATAATAATAATAAAATAAATAAATAAATAAAAAACATCATCTATGAAAGACACTCTAGAAATGCTTCTTCCTGAAGCATGTCTCTAGATGAAAGTGAAGTAGAAAACGATGGAGATTCATTTGATGAATAATCATCCGACTAATTATTATATTTCAGCTACAAAAATATTTCCCTAAAATTACCAAATATATATATTTTTTTTGTGTTACAATTTCAATAAAATATTGACAATTGACTTCGAATTTTTATTTGCTTAGAAGATTCAGGTGTGTCCATTAAGTTACAGCTGTAAATATACATAAAGGCATAACCAATGCAATAGATTAGTAGGAAACCAGTTGACGCAAAATAATACTAATATCAAATATCGCACAAGGTTATGTTTTGCTGACGCGACGTCGGGATCAGGCTAAACAATCAGTACATATTACATTCGGCGACCGACACCTGAGCACCGAACATTGCACAAGTTCAACCTTGCACTTGGCGACTATCGTGGGAACAACGAACTCTGCTGATACAATAGGTTAAGCATATGAAATTTTATAATTAAGTTTAGCTTACGAAATCAGCTGTAAAACTCTAGCAATATAATAAGTACGTGTTGTTTTTAAAACAATAGTTTTCATAATTGCTTAATTGGCGCCCAATGCGAAGCAGGCATCCATGACACATTGCTTTCAGTAGTACCGAAGTAAGCGAAAAAAAAAGTCCCTTAAGTAGTGCTGAGGTTCAAAGCGTTTACTTGTAAAGAAAGCCCTCAAGCTGGTAATCGATTATAGTAAAGTGAACAGTATCACAGTAGCTGATCGGTACCCGATACCACAAACTAACGAAGTCCTGTCTCAACTGGTACAAAATAAATGGTTTTCAGTTGTCGACCTCAAATGTGGTTTCCACTAGATTCCTCTGAAGGAATCAGCAACAGAAAAGACAGCTTTCTCTATCAACCATGACAAGTACGAGTTCACAAGACTGCCATTTTTCCTGAAAAATGCCCTTCAATATTTCAAAGGGCTCTTGATGATATACTTCATGAATACATTGGCAAAATTTGCGTGTATACACGGGTGATATAATCATTTTTAGCCCAGTCCTGACTTTACATGAACCTAACTTAAAAGTAAAGCTCGACAAATGTGAATTTGCCCTCGAACTTTGGAAGACTTAAGGTCTTTCTTGGCCTGTCAGGATACTGTCCTAATTTATCCAAATTTTAAAAAGCCATTCGAGCTTATAACGGACGCCTCAAACTTTGCTATAGGCGCTGTTCTATCCCAACAAGACAAACCAATCACATTCAGTAGAGCTGAGGAAAATTATGGCGGAAATGAGAAGGAGATGTAAGCCATCATATGGGCATTGAACTTCCTCAGAAATTTCCTATACGGACCGTCAAAAGTTATCATCTTTATCGACCATCAACCTCTAACACTTGCGCTCAGCAGCAAAAACAGCAACACTAAGCTGAAAAGATGGAAAGCGCTGTTAGAAGATTACAATTATTAGATACTCAAATTAATTATATGACCCCAACAATTCACAGCGATGAGAGTTCATCGCATGGCCTAATTCCTAGTATTGATTCACCTATACTTGTTTTTAAGAATCAGATCTTACTTCAGGCACACCCCATAGTCAAAAATTCGAAATTATATTTCCCACTTATCACAGCCACACTGTTGTTGAATCCTTTTATGATGAACAAAAGTTAATCGAAATTTTAAAAATCCGTCTTAGTCCTACAGTTGTAAAATGTATTAAAACGTCTTAACATACATATAATGGGTATGATTCAGAACATTTCAAGGACACACCTAAATGCATATCGCATCCGTTTTACACAAATTCAAGTTAATGACATAAAATCTGAAGAAGAACAAAATGATATTATCATTTGTACACACAATCGAGCTCATAGGAACAATATGTAGAGAAAATAAAATCCAGATATTAGAAAAATATTATTTTCCTGGTATGGCGGGAAAAATTAAAAAAGTAACCGAACTTTGCTCGATTTGCAAGAAAAGTAAATATGACCGCCATCCTAACAAAGTACGGATAGAACCTACACCAATTTCAATATACCTTGGCGAAATAATACATCTTGATATTTTCTCTATAGAAGGAAAATTGGTCCTTGCGGCGATTGACAAGTATTCTAAATACGTCCTTATTAGAATTATTAAAAAAAACAGCCATTACGAGAAATAATCTTTGGTTATGGTGTACCAAGATTCGTTGTGTTTGATAATGAGAAATCAATAAATTCCTCCTCAATAGAGTTTATGCTAAAGGATGAATTAGGTATCCAAGTCTTCACGACACCTCCTTACACAAATACATCAAATGGTCAAGTGGAATGGTTTCATTTGACACTTGCCGAAATCATGAGATGTCCAAAATCTGAAAAGATTTACCGATCCTTCATGGAAATTCTAGACACCGCCGTTAATGCCTACAACTTTTCCGTACATTTAGTTACAAACAAAAAGCCCGTCGATATATTTTTTAGCCGAAATATCGGAATAAATCCTGAACAGGTCAGAAAAGCATACAAAGAAACCACAAACAAACTAAAATTAAAACAAGACACTGATTTGGCTTACCACAATAAAAATAAACCCGGAAACACTATATACATAAAAATCAATATAGGCTAGGTTCAAAATTATCATCAAGATATAGTAAAGAAATCGTAAAAGAAGATAGGCCCACTACTGTAGTAACAGAATCGGAAAAAAAGTACATAAATCATCAGAAGGCAGCATAAAATTTATCCATACTATCGAAATAGCACAATATGAAAAAGTTTGAAGTCACAACCGTTATACAAAATCAAATCCCAATAACTAATCCCTACACTACAAAGTTGCACAAATAGGCAATTTAATTGAAAATTTGAAATTAAATAGAGTAAAGTGTTCACTCGATTTCATCGGAACAGCATGGAAGTGGATCGCGGGTAATGCCGACCGAAGATGTTAATATTTTAATAAATAAAATAAATAGCATAGTAGAAAACAATGAAAACCAAATTATTATAAAGTAGAATTATATTATTGTATATTATATTATATTATATTATATATTATTATTGGGTCTATAACTTTAAGCACTTTCACCGTTTTTACTTAGGTCGATAGTATGTTAGTCTAATTTTCGGGTTTTCGTATAGACTTTGTCCTCGTTAATTAGGTACAATATATGAAGAAAGAATTAATAATCTAACTATGTAGAATAACTAATGAAATTACAAATAGTATAATAAAAGAAAGTGTAACCGAATATCAAGTAAATGTAATCCTATTATTAAATATAATCCTATTATTCAAAATAAAAATAATAAAAAAAGAATTAACTAATATTACATATATACGCAATTAAACTAGCAGAAAGTAACATTATAAATTCGAATATACCATATTAGCAAAAAATAATTAAATATAATTATAGATAAAATGAATAAAGATGATATACCATACGAAAACAAAGACCAAGCACTCAAATTCGCAGATGTTAAAATTGCAATTAATTTAAATACACTTAATTATATTATTGATGTACCAAAAACAAAATCTGATTTAAATGAAAAATTAATGTTAATACCAATAAAAAGAAGTAATGGTCTTGTACACAAAATCACTCATAGAAATGTTTAAAAAAAAAATAAAAACATATATGGAATAGTAAATGATTGTAAAATAATCGGTTATTTATCTCTATGTAAAATTTCAAATGTTTTAGATTTAAGCCATTATAAATGTATCACAAGTTTGTTAGAAAATAAAAAGTCATCATGCAATGCAACGAATAGGCACCATATCCCTCAGGTCGAAGAAGTAACATCAGGACTTCTCATTCTCAACAAGTTCAATAGTTCCGTCGAAATAAATAATGGTACCCAATCGCTAAGAGGCACGCTTGTCGTCAAGTATACCATTGAAAACGTCACAATATACAATCAAAGATTTACATCAGAACAAACCTTGCGTATAAAACCGTTACCACCAACATTACATCCACTAACCGAAGATTTAGAAGTAGAAGAAGTTATTTCCCTGCAACTCATGAAGATACTGCATACTAACAACTTGAAACATATCAAGAAGATGCAGGAGGAAAAAGGTATGCACCAAGTGACAACATACGTCATCTTCGGAATAACACTCCTAGTCATTCTTGGAATGGGATGTCAAAGTCAAATTAGAACCAGATCTATTGACATAAGAACTCCACCTATGCCGGTAATACCGATTCAAACCGAGATCAGTCAACCAGGATCTTCTCAAAGATATCTCAGCATTTATACAATAGTATAACATCCCCTTAGTATATATAAAAATGCGAGGACACATTGTCTTAAGGAGGGAGGAGTTAACGCAAAATAATATTAATATCAAATATCGCACAAGTTTATGTTTTGCTGACGCAACGTCTGGATCAACCTGAACAATCAGTACATAGGTAAAAAATTACATCCGGCGACCGACAGCTTAGCACCGAATATTGCACAAGTGCAACCTTGCACTTCGCGACTTTCGTGGGAACAACGAATGCAGAGTTAAGCATAAGTAATACCATATTATAATTATGTTTGGCTTAAGAAATCAGTTGTAAAACTCAAGCAATATAATAAAGATGTTTTTTTTTTTTTTTTTAAACAATTGTGTTTACAATTGTTTGATTTACCTAAGCTGTGAGGCAAGAATCTAAAACGGTTTTAAGAGCGATATCAGATCCTTTTATTGTGCACGAATTATGGTCGTGGGGAAAGATCGAAAGAAGAAAATAAAACAACTTCTTTCGGTAAATGCAACTTTATTACTTATCTTTTTCAACTTTTATATTGGTTTGTATAGGTGATATTGAATTGTCAAGTTCTACGAATTGCACTGGATGGGTGTCTACATTAAAAAATTCAAAGGTTTACACAATTGCACCGGATGGGTGTCTCAAATTTACTTTATTTTAATTTAATATTTAAGTTCGTCTGTAGGAAATGCTAATGGTGTCATCTTAAGGTGTTTGACCCGTAATGAGGTATGTAATTCACATGTCAGGTATAGGTTTTGGAAATCGAGAAAGGGAGATAAATTCCTTTTCATTTGGAGGAGTTTTTGCAATTAGATACCTACTTGTGTATAATGAAAAAAAGCGCTAAGAATCATTCTAAGTTTTCAACGCTCATGGCTCGACAAAAGTGGCTTCGCCATATACTCGTAAAACATCTATTCTGTTGATTATGTTATGTCATAAAAGGTTTCTCTTGTTTTATGCCTTTAAGCTATTGTATGTCAAAAGGTTTTAATAACTCCGTTTAATTGATTCAATACAATAAAAAAGTACAATATAAGTGTTAGTTTGTGCCTGGGAATAATAAAATTCTCTATGGTATAAAAAAGAATGAAAATTATTAAACAAACACCGTGACCGGATCATTTAATTTGAATAATACTTTCCATTCTTCAAAAATAAAACCTTAATTTGTACGTGATAAACCAGTGCTTATTGAAACTTATAGATAACTGATAGCAATGTAGTGATTAATGACTCCAAACAAAATTTCATGATTTAATCAAATTGTTGTTAAAAACTGTTGATTCATATCTATCATCTTTTGGACGAAATCAAATTCTGAAACAAATTTTGACTTTAAATTTACATAAAATTAATGGTTCTCTACCTTCGCTGGACAAGATATTTAAGAACTCAGAGCCGAAAGCAAAACTGTCAAATCACTTGTAAAACATTAACGTACAACATCTGATTTTTTTTTTTTTTTATTATTATTACTTCTTTTTACAAGCCCAACAAGTACTACGGGGCGATAAAGAAAACATTCGTATTGATCTAAATGTTCTCGTCGATCGGATTGCCTCGAAAGATGCATTCAAACAGCTTGGCGGCGAAGGCAAGGTACCTTCGAACAAATTGGGATTATAAAGGCCGACACAGCATGTGGCCGCTTCCTTCTCCGTAAATAATGATGTTATTCTGAATTTCCGACTGTACATATAAGAATGAAGAACAAAAAAAAAAAGAATAAATGGGTAGATTGGATAGGGAGGGAGAAGATGAGGGAAACAACAGCCTCAAGCTGGATTTGATGGCATTTTGGTTACTGCTTCGTTTTTTAATTGAGTTGTCCTTTAAATGAATATGAGAGTGAGAGGAAACCCCGTTGAAGGTGTCAAAAAGAGAAGCTGGCACACACGCAAAGAAAAATAATAACAACAAATAATGTGATTTTCAATCAGGCGAATCACACGTGTGACGGTCAGCGAGTGCTGATTGCAGTCGAAATCCAATTATATGATAAATTATGTGTTTTCATGCCATTCGTAATGTTCTGCATTTTATTAAGTATTCAATCTCCATGCAGTAGTAATTTTTAAGTGGCTTTTTATTCAGGTATAACAATAATCAAAGTGAGGTGATGTGAGACAGTTCCTAATTAAGAAACGATAACCCTGAATTGTGTGGCACAACAATTTATGATTTTATATTATTGTGACTTATTAGCAAATGCAAGTACTTGGCATAAATAAAGTTTTACCCGCAATCTTATACCCCTGTTGTTTACTATTCAGCACCAATTTCTATTTATGAGTATCTAGGCGGTTGCTGGATTAAAGGCGAAAGAAACTTCCTAAGATCCACCTACTGAAAAAAAAAAATGGTTTGGTGCTCATTTCGACAGTCCGGGCATGAATAGCTGACATGAACTCAGATATAGAACTAGTCCCTTGCACTTCTTTTAAGTTACTTTTTAATGGAATCTTTCACTTTTTCGGAGAGAGATGAGTAAGCGCTTTAGTGATAAAGTGCCTCCAATAATCGTACCAGCATCTACCACGTCAACGCCGAGTACCTAGTGTCGTAATCACTTTTACAACAAGCATCGCTGGATGTTGTATAACTTATGCACAGTACATTTAAGTGTTTATCAAAAGTGTAGTGTCCAGTTACAACGCCAGTAAGCACAACCTGTAGTCTTTTCTCCTGATGAACAGCAAGAAGGCCGCTGACTTCTTAGAGAGGTCGGAAACATTCGTTTAGTCTATCTACAACTTAGGGAATCAGGCCATCTATAGTTATATTCATATGCATGCAGTTGCATTATACTGAATAGTTTATTGAGCTTATTAGAGCTTATCATCTCTATAGATGTGTGGTGTGGTCTGTATCAATATGATACAGAATCTCCTCAATTTTTTTGGACTTTTGGATCTTTTTGGATCTTTGTTGGGGTTTCATAGTCTAAGACCACACTGATAAGTTACGGTCAGACTGTTGGCGCTTTTCAGTGAGTCTCCCTTATTTAGGACTTAGGACAAATAATGTTGAGGTTTCATTCGTCGGGCATACTTTCGTCGACCCAGCTGTTGAAGATGAGTTTATATATGCTGTTTATATATATATATATTGGAGTTAAGCCATAGGGGCCAGCAACAGGAGTTAAGATTGGAAAAGGCTGTCCTGACTTCATCTTGGTCGGGTAGACGGAAATGTTGTCTGTCTTTATTCAGGTTGCATGGTTTATGGAATGTTGTTCATTATCACCATTTAATAGTCTACAGAAATGATCTTTCTAGATTCTCAGCATAGACCACTAGGAGGTTTCCTTCTTCATCCTTGCGGATTTCATGTTTTGCATGTTAGTTTATTTGTTGGTAAAACTTCCAGACTTAACTCTTCTGGTAGTACCACTCTAAGCCCTCGATCGATCGTTTCTCATGCTATTTCTTTTTTCTACTGAGGAGCCTCCCTTCTTTGTTGCTCATAGAGAGAGATTGTTTGTTGGGGTCGGAAAAATTCGTTGAATTTAGCTGTTATAGATATCTACATCTATATCTGGGTTACAACAAGATAAGAATCCGAGTCGATATTAACTACTTGAAAGTTCGGACATCCAAAACATTGGTGGGGAGCTTTGCGCCGATCGCAGTATGATAAATTTGGTTCTTTGTTGATCAGGAGAAAGCCAGGTCTCTTTGTGAATATCAAGGTGTGGCGACCGTGTACTGGTCGTGTGTGTCCGTTTACGTAGGTGGTGATGTGGAGACTGTAATTCCCCACTGTATCCTTGTCTAGCTTCACATTAATATCGTAACTACGAGCGACTTCAATAAACACAATCTGGGTGGCTTCAACATATTCAATAGACAACACTGGAGGACGGTGTGTTGTGGTCTTCTCTGCGGTATTCGCCTATTAGAATACAATATTATATATCGCCAACACCATGAACTTGTTTTTAATCTCCCACCCTGATAGATGTGCTTTCTCCTGTAGGCTCGTTGGGCCATTGTGTCATATCAGTTAATTTCGCATGCATACAGTCAAAGAAAAGTTTCTTAAAAGATAATCAAAGACAAACCTTAAGGAAACCAAATTTTTCCAAAAAAACTTGCTCTCACCTCAAACCACACGGGACATTTAAAAACAAGCATAGACCGGATAAGGGCCATGTAGCAAGGGCCCACCCGGGCATCGAGTTGGCTATTAAAAGCCAGTCTCTTTATAAGGGCAAAAAACATCTTTGGCTCTGTCCAGAGCAACATCTATATGTTTAATAAAATACATTTCGACAAGCAAGTGGCTGCCCATATTGTCCCATGATCAAAAACTTTTGTCAATTTTTTTCTGGTGTACCTAGGGGCCCCAGACAAAGACGTCCTTAACAGAATGGTTGCCGATTTCTGAAACTTGAATTTCAACTTCCATTTATCGAAATATAGTTTACTTTTCTCGAAGTCATAATTAATATGACCTCGATTAAGTCGTCTGCGTACGCTAGCGAAATGAACCTTTCAGATCACTTGTGTAAATGTTGAATAGGATCAACGTTATTAATGTGAAATGTTCCAGAAGAAGTCACATCGCCATTTTTCACAATGAACTGTCCGTCTGCAAGCATATTGAAAACAATATACAGAAGTGGCCTACTAATACCCAGCCTGTTCAACTTGAAAAAGAGTCGCTCTAACCATGCGGTATCGAAAGCTTGGTTCCTGTCTTTGTTCTATTGGATATCAGAAACCAGTTTAGAAGCGGCATGAATGACGTCATGCCCCACCGAATTGATTATTCGGAATTATATACTTTTCCTCATCCTTAATCATTTTTGATCACCTTGATCACTTGTTTTTTAACTTCCCACCCTGATAGGTACACTGTTGATGTGCTTTCTCCTGTAGGCTCGTTGGGCCATTGTGTCATATCAGTTATTTTGGCATGCATGCAAGATCACCTTGATCACCTTGATCACCTTGATCACCTTCTCGAACACCCTACTGACGTTTGGAAGAAGACTAATCGACCAGAGATTCGTCGGATTGGATGTATCTTAATCCATTTAGGGATAGGGTTTACCACTGCAATTCTCCAATACGCTGGATAACGGGCATAATTCATTGCATTATTAAACAGGATGAAATAAATGTTCAACACTTTTAGTGGGATATGTCGAAGCACAACGTTTAGTATCTCATCGGTTTACACTGATTTCTTACTTTTAAGTGATTCAAAAATCACTATCGTCGGCGATATTATTATTTATCATATTATCGTCACTGAACTGAATGAAACCCAAGCTCTCGAATTGCCAGCTCATTGTTTCATTTCGAAGGTAGAAATTATGCGAAAGGACTCGATTTTACAGGTCGCCTTGTACACCTCCTGGAAAGTCACTCTTATAGCCTATACCTGTGATCCTTGATCACAGATGAGTTATCAACGGCCCCATTTGGATCTATGCCTGCAACTACAAGTATTTGTTCGTTGTTCGTCGTTCGTGTGACAGAACGTTGTTTTGATTATTTCTTCGAAATATTTTATTCATTTGCGGGAATATATTCGGGATGTTCCCGAATACAGAATTTTGTAATTTTTTTTTACTAATGTGTGGAGTTTTCTAATCGATAACTTCATTGTCATGATCTCCGTCAATAGTTGCGTTGCGGAATAAGTCTTCGTTGTCAGTGGGTTGATACCGAGGTATCGTTTTGTCCATTTATCGTTAATTGTCTCCTCTATTAGTTTTAGATACCTGACAATTTCCTCGTTTGACAGATTTCTATTGGACGGTTTGTATACAGTTTGTGCGAATAGTATGTTGGTTAGTGCCTATTAGTTTTATTCGAGTGTCGAACAGCTGGAAATCCAAATAGGACTAGTTTATAGAAAACAACGGACTCTCCGTCGCCTTAGGGCCGAGTCAGCACATTACACTGTGCTGACCCCACAGTAGGTTCCCTCTATTATTTGAAATCTTCGACGATAATAAAATAATTCTCCTTCAATTTCAGCCTTAGGAATCGAAAAAGTGTCTCGAGCTCAGAAATGAATAAGAGAGATTGAGTAGCCATAGGTGTATACCATATGTCTATGTTTAACTGTGATGTATAACTGCTTTCCAATACGGAGAAGGATATATACAATGCATGCTTCCAGCATCTGAAAGCTGAGTACTACACGACTGTATATCCTTTAAAACATAGTCCTTTTCTTACAAAGGTCGCGACGCCTCCTCCTTGTATTGAGTTAGGTTGGTTTCTTTGTACTATTTTATATGTTTGGTGCCTTGTGTCTTTTGATAAGCTTAGTTTCGATAACCAAAAGCACATCCGAGACTTGGTCTTAAAGCAACTGAATTAGTGTAGCTCTACGTTCGAACCTGATCAGTGAATTCACATTCACAGCATTCAGGGTTTGCTTCGCCACGTACGTACCCATTACCACTGAAGGTGCCTTAGGACTGGCAGCAGCGCTTAGATTTGATCAACACGCGTAGCTTGTTCAGTTACCTGACGTTGGAGCTAAGCCATCTGCCCCTGGGTTAAATAAGTGCATCAAAAACAATTCAAAGAGAAATTCTGCATTATCCTCCATCCTAATGCTCACTTACTACAACATTCCAGCTGTTAGCTCTTTAGACAAGACCAATCTGCTTGCTGTACATTTTGCGGCCAGCTCAACACTTCCAGATTGTGCATTGCTTCCGCCTACACTTAAGTGCGCCGAACCTTCAATGTGAAGAATCCATTTTTGCAATCGTGTACTAGCAAGAGAACTAAAGATCTACACAAATTCAATGGTCTATATGCCTGTCCTAAAAAATCGACAATTTTTTTTGGCTCTATTCCTGCAGACCCATTGTACGAGTATTTACTTTCAAAGGTGATGGAAACGCTGATAAATAGCTCATGAAATTTCTCGAAACATGAACAGAGGTACTACTTATTGGATGACATGGCGTACATGGTGATATGTACATAAATCTGGCGTAAGCGAGATAGTTGCAATTGATATTTCTAATACATTCGACGGAGTTTAGTTGGCATCAGGCCCTTTTGTCGAAAATGCGTGCATTCGGGATCGACGAATCTTTCCTTTAATGGATTAGAAATTACATTTTGCAACGTTCAATTCAAGTTGCCTTGTATGGTTTCAAGTCTGATATTAAAAAAAAAAAAAAAAAAAGTTTGTGTGTCCCTAGACTCCGTTCTGTCTCCGACATACTTTTTAACTCTCATCAACGAGATTTTGTCTGTCACTCCCAACCCAATATTTTCCTTTGCTAATGACAATATTCTCTGGTTTTCATATTCATTCCCTGCTCAGGTTTCTGCCCGTCTCGGCTGTAGAACGTCTGCGAACGGCAGCGTAGGTTAAGCTGATTGCATTGCGATATAAACAGCATTACTAAATAGGGAACCACCAACGGAGTGTTGACGATGTCGTCAAAAATGCTGCGGTCAGATGCTCTTAAGACCCATCTGCACCTGTACCGTGCAATAAAACTGACAGGTGACGCTAATATCACTCAGCCAACCTCGAACAAAAACGAAATGTCTCCTGACTCACCTCAATTTAAATGAGGTTAGAGTGGCTGTTAGAGAAACCAACTCCTACTCTTGGGACCAATTTGAGCTTATGATAAAGCGTTGGAGAATGTAAACGTCTATGTAGTTAAGATCGCTTAAGTCATTGTAGAAGCAAACTCCTTAGTGCGGTTTCCTTTTTTGGGAGAGAGCTGGGAATGTGCAGAGTAGGTGGACTGCTACTCTGCGTCTATACAAATTCTACAGAAATCATTTGTTTAGACCCCAAACCTTTTTGCTTGGATCATTTCGAATCTAGAGTTGGCTAGATCTTTTTGGTTACTAGACATGTTCATACAACAATCCACCTAAGATTTCTTCTTAGCATAGTTAGTTTGTGCGTAGCGATTATTACACCGCTGCTATCCTTTTTCAGTTGAATAGGTAGAGTGGTTTCAATTTTGTCGAGTTCATCGTCCTCTAATTTTTTGGAATGCTTCTGTGCCCTGTCACCCAACGTAGGTGAAATTTGAACTACTCTGTCATCTCTCTAAGAGATGATCGACAGTCAAGGGCGATTCTAGTATTTAATGAGATTGAGTCCTGGGAGTTGATAGCGGTCTGACTATCCGAAAAGATGCGGATATCCCTTAAAGCTATCACGTTTCTTCTTTAGCCAGGATTGGACTGGACCACTGTGTAGTGACTTTAAGGCGAATAGCTGTGGTCGCAGCTACTTATAGTACATGCTGAAAACACTGAAGGGCATGAAGTAAAACGGAATATGCAGTGCCGCGGATGTAGTAGATTGTGCTCCGCTTATGCATAGATATGCTGTTCTTTAGACTCTGCTTAGTTTGCTGCAGCTTACTGCAACAGACAACCACACCGTTAGGTAAGTATCGGTCTTTAACCGAGACCTGTAGCCAATGGCTTTTTCTTCGAGAAAAAAAAAGTTACTCTACTCTTTACTCTTTCTTGAAAATTAGGTTTCTAGGTTAGTTTCATGTCAAAATAAGACCCAGATATATAGTGTATCGGAAAAGATAGAAGAGTAAGGTTGATTGGGGGAGGTTCTATGACAGAAATTTTATATTTCCTGGAAGAGGACGAGATCTCTTTCATGGGGGTTTACTCCCAATATACAGCAGTCCACCCAACGAATCAATCTGTCAAGATTTAGCTGAAAGACTCCTTTAATGGAATTAAGATGCCTACCAGAGACGGCTATTGCAACGCCATCCGCATAGGCAATCATCCTGCTACCATCCGTTTACAGGTATATCGGCAGTTCATTAAACACTAAGTTCCAGAGAAGGGGTAAAAGGACATCACCTTACGGCATATCTCTGCTGACACGTGTTTTTTCACCTAGTTTGGAGTTGGTTATCCTGCTATTGAGCATAAGACTGATCAACTTCCCAAGTGAGTCATCTAACTTCCGACTTGACAGCGCAGTCGTGATTCATGTCCAGAAAAGTGAATATCTACGAGGGCTATTCCAAAATCAAAATCCGATGTGTTTCAATTCAATACATACATGCACTTCGCTGACGTGTTTCTGCATGTCGCAACCAGTACATTATTCTCTAATAATATGCCAAGCTTCGACCCTTTTCGTTCCTTATTTTTCCAATAGTTGGCGTTTTAACATGGAGAATACAATTTTATCTCCTGCCATACGAAGGTACGAAGTGTAATTCGTTTTTTACAAGCCGAAGGAAATGGCGCAGCTCAAATTTATCGTCAGTTATGTGCTGTTTACGGCAATACAGTGATGAGTGATGGTTCGGTACGTGATTGGTGTAGACAGTTCAAAAACAAACGCACAGATGTGCATAATGAAGGAAGCCAAGGGCGCAAATCGATCATGACCGAAGACGACTTTTTTTTAAACGCATATGTTCTTATTTTGTTTATTTTATTATAAAATGTAACCGAAATAAAATTAGGTCATTTGGAGCATTTTATCCCGCGCCGACTTGAATCGAAACATGTCAGAACATGTTTCACTGAAATAGTAGCACGTGCCTAAGCAAATTTTTATTGCATTTTTAGTTTTCACGCGGTAAACACGTATTTTTTTAATCGGTTAAAGATGTCACTGCAATTAAGAAGCAAAACAAAGAGGATTTACTTAGTGGGAGATGTAAATCACCAAATAAAGGGTGCTAAATTACCTTCAAATCAACAAGTTCTGGCAGTTTTCTTTTTTAATATGAGGGAGGTTAAATTGACAGTCAGCGAAAGTGCAAATCTTGTTATTCGCGAGTGTACTATTTTTTGGGAAAAGGCAAGCTTCAACTCTGTGAAGAAGCTTATAAATTTGTATAAAGCTTGGAGAGAATTGCAAAAAAATTCAACGAAAACCCAGGAGGTGTATAAACGACGCGAAGCAGATTTCCAGGACGATTTGGATAACATATTTGACTAGCCCATGCTGATGCTCTTCAAAAAATTAAAATAGAAGAGGACAGAGTTTTTTTTTACAGCGTCAGAGAGAGCCTGGACGACCGGGCTGCTTAGGGGGAGTTGATAAAAAAGAATCTGAAAAGGAAGATAGGGTAAGACAAAGGCGATTAGAAGAGGAACAAAAACGTAATAAAAACAAGTCATCGGCAATACCATCTACTTCTTCAGCGACGTTGGGGGATTTAAGTCCTGTAGAGCATGACATAACATATATGCAAGCTCCAACGAAAGCAGCGAAGTTCTTCCCACTGCACCTAAACCGTCATCTGAGGCAAGCTCAAAACGAGGAACAAAGAAGTTTATTACTCGAAAATTAGTCTCATCCTTAGACAGATGTCAGTTGAGCATAAGAGACTCTGTTTATATACTTCAGGCTACAGTGGAGGCTCTAGGGTTTAACTTTGAGGATTTTCTAATCAATAAGTCTTCGATTCAACGCGTGCGGACATGGATCAGAAAAGAAAGGGCAGAAAACATTAAGACTGATTTTCAAAATAATGTTCCGGAGGTCGTTACTGTTCACTGGGATGAAAAATTGTTGCCTAGCTTGAATGTAAGGAGTACTAAGGAAGAACGACTTCCTATTGTTATTACTTTTGGAGATGAGGAACAACTTCTATTTGTGCCAAAATTGGATAATTCTTCTGGTAAAGAACAAGGTAAAGCTGTTTCTAGGGCAATTAAAGACTGGAACTTGGATGGCAAAGTTCAGATTATGTGTTGCGATACAACTGGGTCTAACACAAGTCGGCTTAATTCAACATGCGTGCTCTTAGAACAGGAATTAGAAAGACAGTTGGTCCTGTTTGGTTGTCGACATCATATATATGAGCTCGTGCTTAAAAGTGTCTTCAAAACGAAGGTCCACCAAGTAACAATAAGTCCAGAAATACCAGATGAATGGAAAAATATTGACACTAACAATTTTCAAACCGGTGCAGACATTGTTAAAGAGAATTTTAATGACCACGAAATTACCGAAATTCTAAGTTTTTACTTTGAGGAGCTACGAAAACCAATTGTTAGAAATGACTACCGCGAACTTACTGAACTTTCAATAATATACTTAGGAGGAGAATATTATCAGGCCCCCGGTGCAATGCATTAAGTCAGATGGATGGCAAGAGCATTTTATGCGATAAAAATATTTTTGCTACGCTCGCAACTTAAATTGACAAAAAAAGATAGTGGTGGATTAAAAGAGGTCTGTGTCTTTATTGTGATGGTTTATGTTAAATCATGGTTGAAGTGCAGTTCGGCAGTAAAAGCACCCTATCAAGACTTATGCTTTCTGGAAAATTTGAAAGATTATGAAAAAGTAGACGAGTCGATTTCGAAGCAGCCTTTTAAAAATTGTGTCAGCATCTATATTTTTTGACCGAAGAGACTGTAGTTTTATCTTTATTTGATGACACTGTGGACTTACACACAAAAACGAAAATGTTAGCCACCATTTTAATAAGGAAAGTCAATCCCGTTCTCTTAAAAGATATGTCCCATCGAAAGTATCAATGTGCAATTCAATGCAGGGTTAGCTAATTTGACTATTTATAATTGTTTTCTATTTATTAAAACGTTGGAAGATATCGTGTCGGCCAAGAGTAATAATTTATTTTCTCGGTTTAAAATCAATGAAACATTTCTTCAAGAAAGTTCATCTTCGTGGTATAACAATGTTTTCTATTTAGAAGCCAAAATAACGGTTCTTTCTCTTAAAGTAGTGAACAATACAGCCGAAAGAGCTGTCAAGCTAATGAAGGATTTTTACGGATTTTTGACAGCTGAAGAAGAGCAAAAACAATTCCTTCTTCGTTGTGTGAAACAGCACAGGAAGTTATATCCCGATTGCAAGAAAGAAGTTTTGAAGAGAAAGTATCCGCAATAAATTATTTTTGCTACTTATTATTCCTATTTAGGTGTTTAGTATAGTTATTTAATAAAAAGTTGTATTTGAAATGAAATATTTGCATGGAAAAAAAAAATGTTTCTAAACTTTTCATACAAATAGACGGCACGTGTTAACATCATACCAGGAGGAAAATATTTTGCATCGAAGTTAGTATTGGCATTAAGAAAAAAAAAAGGGGTATGCGTGCCCATAAAAGGGACACCCTAATGTAAACTCATTCCCAAAACAAGCCAAAAAAATTGAAACAAACTTTTTCCTATCGAAAAATGTTGACCACAGTTTTTTGGGACTGTAAAGGCATATTAATGACCGAGTTTATGGAACCTGGAAACACAATAAATGTAGCGGCTAACTGTTAAACTCTACGTAAGTTAAGAAAAGCAATCCAGAGCAAAAGACGAGTAACGCTTTCAAAAGGTGTGGTGCCTCTGCATGAAAACACACGACCACACACTTTAGTGGAGGAGTTCAATTGGGATATTTTTGATCACCCTTCCTACAGTCCTAATTTGGCACCAAGTGATTATCACCTTTTCCCAAAATTGAAATCATCCATTACATCTCAACATTTTGGAAGTAATGAGGAACTTATGAACCGTGTGAATCAATGCCTCAACGCACTGGCGGTTCCATTTCTTAAGGAGGTTATACAAAAGCTCGTCCCATGTTACCAAAAATGTATAGATTTAAACGAAGATTATGTAGGAAAATAATTTAGATGTTAATAAAACTATTTTGTGCAAAAAATTAATGTTTTTCTGCAAAGATGCATTTAAATTAAACGTATGTACCATGTACTTACATATTTATAGAAGCGCTTTTTCGATTAAGTAAACCAATTTTCATTGGGATATTCTAAATGTACCATACTCGTTGTGATCCTATCTTTAGTATTGTAAAATAATATTAAGGTATACCTAAAAAGCGTAAAATATATTTTGTTTTAAACAATTGTTCGGGAAAAAATTGTTTCGTTAAAAAGGTTGTACTTTCGACTATCCAGTCGAATTTCATTTTCATTTCACCATTTACAAAGTTTAATAATATTTAATAATATTGTATATATTTAAGATAAGATATTTTTTCATTTATTTTATTTATGAAGTCTTTGATTTCAGTATATTATTTATACAATATATATAAGATAGTATAAGGTGCGAAACACTGTTTTTTTTTAAATAAAATTGGTTACAAATGAATCATTCAAAATATTACCCATCGCTAGATACAACATTTTCCCATCTTTCAGGCAAAGCTCGACTACCGTTATGGTAAAAGTAATTATCTTTTGAGGCTATCCACGAATCAAACAATTTTTAAGTGTCTTTATATGAGCGGAAGTGCAGAAGTGAGCCAAACCATGTGCCATCGAACGGAACAAGTAATAATCGGACGGCGCAATATCTGAGGAATATGTCGGGTGGGGTACTACTTCTCATTTGAGAGTTTCGAGGTAGGTTTTGACGGGTTTGGCAACGTGAGGCCGAGCGATGTCATGCTGTAAAATCACTTTTTCGTGCCTCTGTTCGTATTGTGGTCATTTTTAGCGCACTGCTCGGTTCAATCGCATCAATTGAAGTAGATACCTTTCCCTAGTGATGGATTCATTGTGTTTCAGCAGTTCATAATAAGTAACACCGAACTGGTCCCACCTAATACACAGCATAACCTTTGCAGCTCGAATATTCATGACTTTCTTCTCTTTGGTTTGCTAAACTGCGATGAAGAAAACCCTTCCTTTTTTGCCGCTGGAGCAGTTGTTCACAGGCGAAAAAACGACGCTCAACTTCCGTTGGCTTCAAATCATAAGGAACCCAAGTTCCTTGTTTTGAATCATTTAAAACGCATGCAATCGGCTTAAAATTGTTTGGCGGGTAACTCCTAATGCTGAAGCAAGCTCTTCTTGCGTTTGTCACGGATCTTCATCGAGCAATGCCTCCAATTCAGCGTAGTCGAAAGATTTTGGCCTTCCTTCACGCGGACGGTCGTAAACATTGAAATCACCGTCTTTGAAGCATCTCCTTAAACGATTCGCTTCAGTCGCCGTTTTCTTCGATTATTTGGCACAAAATCAGAAATTTTCACAAAACGTGAAATTAAGTGCTCACCAAATTGATTTCTCAACAAGTCCATTGTTTCACGCGCTGTATGGCTCGTAGCGCTGTCTTGTTGAAACCAGAGCTCACCAAGACCATGTGCTTGAATTTCAGGAAGCATATAGTCCGTTGATATGGCGAGATAACGGTTATTATTGACGGTAACATTCTGATTTGCCTCATTTTTGAAGAAATATGGACACTAATGATTCCACCAGCCCATAAACCACACCATAACGTTGTTTTTATGGATCTAGGGGTAGCTCTTGGTACTCTTCAGGTTGCTCATCAGCCTACATTCAGCGATTCTGTTTATTAACGTATCCATTGAGCCAGAAATGGGCTTCATCACTGAACAAAATTTCATTATAAAACACTGGATTTTCGTTGAGTTGTTCCAGAGTCCATTCACTGAAAATATGACGCAAATTCTAGTCGCCTGGCTTCAATTCTTGCAAAAGTTGAATTTTGTACGCTTTTAGGCCGAGATCCATACTAGTTGTCGAATATGCCAAGCCAAGCTGCTGACAACGACGACGTATCGATTTGTTACGGTCTTCCCATATACTCTCAGCTACAGCTGCTATAGTTTTTTCTGGATGTGCTCTAACTGGTCGAGTACGATCCACTAATGTAAACTAGGACTCAAATTTGCGAATGGTATTGGCAATAGTGGTTTCAGTAGGTTGATTATGCGCACCGTAGGTTCCTCGAATCGCACGCAAAACATTTCTCACAGAACGCTAAACCATTTTTAGACATTGTTGTAGTGTGAACCTTTAAACAATCACTTTCCAAATGATACTTAACAAAAATGATAAAGCAGTTTGATAGGAGTCATGAGCGATCTCTAAAAAAGCCCATTGAAAATCGAAGCTCACGATGAATCACCCTATATATGACGCCAAAACCAAATCACTAATGTGTCAGAAAGGTTAACCGATTAACCGTTTTGGATATTATGTGAAAATCGACCAGCACTTACTGCTGGAGTCATTATTGACAAATGGCGAGAACTTAGCACTTAATATATGTAATATATTATGTATATATGTCATGTATGGAATATTATGACATACACTCATGTATTAACAATATTGAACCTCATAATATTATTACCATATTTTGACGTACATAGACGATCATTAATTTATGGTTTAAATATTCTTACTCGTATGCATTTACATGCATATGTATAAACTATTTTGCTATTTTTTCAATCAAATAAACCTATAATGACGTATTCATGTGTATCTATTATATATATTTCTAAAATACATTAAATGCGAAGGTAATTGGATGTAAAAACGATCATTAATTTTAAATGCCACTGACAAGTAATTGTAATTTTCAACAGAAGCGCCAATATAATTAAGGCGCTTGGAATTGAGATGTCAAAAAATAAATTAATTAACTCAGCTTTGAATATGATTGCTTCAAAATACATACGCGGTACATGTATGCATACTCGTTTATATAGTATGTAGGTTTTTTATCTTTAAAGGCATGCGATGCATTTATTTTACCGAAACATGGAGTAACAGATATTTACCTCACCTTAAGGATAATTAATGAATTATTCGCACCTGCATGACGAATCGCAGAGAACATTACCCACAGCACCTTGCAGTTACAAATGTTATGTTATATGTACATATAATACGTATTTACGTATATATGACTTAAACATTCGCATATACGCTTCGACGTAATGAATTTGTTCCGACTTCAAGAGTACCTGTTTGCCGGTGCAGTTGAAACTACAAATGCTTTCAATTTATTTTTCCGAAATACGTGTTCTGTTCATCATGACAACAAAATTAACCAATTCACAGATTTAAACTGCTGAGCCTTAAGGATTGAATTTATCTCAATCCTGAAAGTAAAAAACCGCATGTTTCAAAATAACTTACTCGGGGAAACAATTTCGTACCTATGATTGTTTAAGTCTTATTTCTTCTGACAAGTGAGGATCTAAGACTTGCTAAGTCTTGAATAACCGCAAATGTCTATAGTGTTCATTATTCACTAAGTCAACGCTTTATGTTTGAATAATAGATTCTACAACGTTGTGCTCACCATCATCATTATCTTGGCTCTCATAGATGCAGCAAGTGTTACTGTGAGCAACATAAATCCGCCCAGAGAGCCGTGCGCATCCTACTTTTACGAGTGTCGGTACGCATTCTCCCTCACCGCCCGGTTTTCAAATGAGTTATCGCACGTTTCCAAGCAAATTGATTCGGTATGGCATAAATGTGAATATGCGGGTAAGAGCATTTATTTCGGTGTGCGGAGTGAATGAGGCAGCAGCAGCAGCGTAAATTATTTAATTTAAATTCGACAGGACGCTTGTTCTTGTGGCGATAACGTGCAAACAACGTAAAGAGTGTCGGCCCCACTTACATTGCTCGCCACACTAATAATGACGTTTCAGGTGATGAGTGTGTAGTTTTCTTTTATTGCTGTGTATGGTACAACTTAACTGCAGTTTCAGTTCCTTTCGGATACTTTTGCAGCCCTGGGGTAATTCCAAAACATTTCTGTGAAGAAAAATGATTATCAGCATGAAAAAAGAACGTTAAATACATACATACAAAGACTGGCAAAAAAATTTGACGCGAGTCTTAAAGATGCAAAGAATTTGATATACTATTCAATCTATCAAAAGTTACAACATAAGCAGTTGATCATATAAAGGTCGCAACATATCATCATTTGATTTTTTTGATACATTTTAAGTAAGTTCTACATGTTCTACATGTTATATCCCAATAAACCAATTTATTTATTGGCACGCTAGAGGATTTTTAAGAACAGTAAATTTAGTAAAGAAAACCATTAATCATTGTATTACAATGCAACGTTTATAGTTTAATTCGAATTTTATTTCGGGCAGGAACTTATCAACTAACTTACTAAAAGGAAGTGAAGCAGAACCTTACATTCCGACCAACATGGATGTACTAATAAAATTACACATCCTTCTTTCTCTCTCTATCCCATTTTCCAAAAAAAAAAAAAAAAAAAATCTTAACATATGCTGAAGCGTTATATGTGTATTCCTAGTTCTTAAAAATAAAAAAAATGCAATTCCTCCTTTTGTGGTACAGGCACTGATCGAACTGTGCCACCGTCGCAATTGGCACATCTCGTTCTTGGATGCGATGCCAACGCCCAAAACATCATCTGGGCTAGCAGCGACAAAAAACTTCCCAGAATCTTCCCAGCACGGATTCAAAATGGTCTGGTTTAAATTCTTCCCACCTTAACCGCCTTTTTAAAGTATAGCTTCAACTGGGCATACCTCGCATAGTCTGTTTGTAACAAAAGAAGTTGTTATCCCCAAACCAGAAAAACCTAGTGAACTAATATATCCAGATCTTATCGACCCGTAAGTCTTACATAATTTTTTCGGAAAACCATGGAAAGACTTATCGATTTACACATCACAGACCTTCTCAACAAAAATTAACCTCTGCACTTTCACTAATATGCATGCAGGAAAGAAAGATCCACGGAAGGGCTTCACTAAATCTATTTACACAGATAAAAGATTCCTATTGACAAAAGGAGGTTGCAATATGTGCCTTCCTAGATATTGAAGGTGGCTTTGATAGGGATATGAATCCACTTGAGAAGCCATGCCCAAAAAGGGTATTGGCAATTATACTAACCGTTGAATTAGGTATTAACGAAAATGAACGAAAGACAATTCATTTTCATCAAAAGAGTTTGGGCTCTTTTATGGCTATCATTACTGTCATTTACTGAAATCAATGTGATTGATCTTTTTGACAGATGAGATACAATCTTTGGAAATTTTAGTCATAGAGTCGTTTACCATACAACAACGCATTTTTGTTATTCAATCTTATTACGAAAATAAGGGATCTATAAAAGTAAAATCCGGAATTCGAGCAATGGTGAAGCGTTGTGAAGAAACTGGTTCGGTATCGGGTCAAACTCCACATCAGCATGTTCGGGCAGCAGATACACACCAAAATATCACCACTATGAGCGAAAGTATTCAAAGCTAGCCAGGCACCTCAATTCGTCGCCGAAGTCAACAATTGGGCCTCACTTATGAAACTTTACGGTGAATTTTAAAAGTTGAACTTCATTTGCACGCTTATAAAATCGAAATTACACAGCAGTTTAGGCCTTTGAACCATTTACGACGATTTGTCCCTCGATACTGGATCGTGGGATCAGATTTGTCATCGAATTTGGTGAAGCCCATTTTTAGATGCATGGGTCCATAAATAAACAAAATTGTGGTTTCTGGCGACCGGAAAACCTATACAAGATTGAGGAAAAACTAATGCATCCCAAAAAAGTCACTGTATGGTGCTGATTATGGTAGTGGAATTTTAAGTGTACTAAAAAGCAGAAAGGTGTTTGCTAGCCAAGCTGGAAAACATGTCCGGAGGCTCTTTAGCACTATAGGGTTTGTTTTATTTATTATTATTATAAATTTAGCTTTGTTGTGCAAACCATAGTCGCAACAAATGTGAATCCTGTCATATTGAGTTGACATAAATTAAAAGCAAGATGATCAAGGACCGATCATGGGGCACCGGACTTCCAGCATATTTATAATAAATTTTTGGAGCCTGTTTTTAAAATAAAATCTAGAATAATGCCTCAAAAACCCACACAGTACAACATATCTAATTAAAATTTTCGATCTGCCATATCAATAACTCTAGTTATGCATACAAAAAGTCCGGTATAGCATTTTTTGTCATCGACTTACTTGAAGATAAATTTGCAGAAGATATCCAAAAGGGCGTCTTCAGTGCAGTGGTTTTCTCCAAAACCAAATTGGAAAGAGGTTGATTTTTCCGAGGAAATTCACAATTCTATGCTTCATAATTTTTCCGAAATTTTTTGATATAGTCGAAAGTTAAGAAATCGCCCTGTAGTTTACCTTTACCCTTTTTACAAATGGAAATAACAATATCTTGTTTTAATATTGAAGAGAAAAATTATGTAAAAGTGCTCAAACTAAAGCCGAAATATTATCCACGTTTAAGGCTATAATTTTTAAAATGGAATTCGAAATACTATCGTAGCCATATGTATTCGAATTTTTCAATGCATTAATTGTTTTCGATAACTCGAGTCCGAAATGGGTGTAAAAATTAAGATGTCATGTAAAGAATACATTCTTTATATTTTGTGTTGAAGAACAAAGGCCATATGATATAAATGAGGAACAAGTGTCAGCTATTTGTGGTGGAAGCATGGTAAGGTTAGGTTAGGCTAAGAGAGGGATATGATGAATATGCCATCATACAGACACCGCAAAATCTGCTAATATCTGTATCTGACAATTTGAGTATTCTTCCGAATCGTTTAGAAATTCGAAGTTAAAATTTACTCTTTTTTACTCTTTGTCACTTCTGAAAAGCTTTGCCCTATTATAGAGTTTCCTAACCTCTTTCCTTTTTAAACCTATCTCCCTATTCCACCATTTTGGTTGAGCCTTCTTAGGTGTTTTGTTTGCCGGACAAGCTTTCTCGAACGCCATTGTTAGAGCCTTATTTATATTTCCTAACAACCGATCTACGTAGGATTTCTTTGAAAGCTCCACACCTTATTCTAAAAGTTCACCTTGAAGCGTATCCATCGGTGATCCGACATTGACGATTCGACGATTTCTCTTTATTCCCTTATTTCTAACCCTTCTGTATTTGTAGCAAGGGTGATATCTAGTACCACCTGCCTATTTTTCACTACAAAAGTTGGTGAATTCCCTTTACAAGTATTGTAAATATTGAGTTTGGAAGATATAATGAAATCATACAAATACTCACCTCTTGGATTAATATGACCACTTCCTCATTGTGTATAGTGAGAGTTTGCGTCACACCCAAGCATCAGCATCCAAACTTCTGCCTTGGCAAATCCTTTAGGTTCTCCGAGATTATTACATCGTTGTCATGGGTCTTCTGGATCGCATCACCTTTATCGCATAGTTCGACTTCACGACGTCGTCACTCGTCGCATCGGTCTCCCCTGCTGCTAAAACTGCCTTTCTTTCAAAAGTTAGCCCCTCTTTTATTTTTGCCGCGTAAGAGGTAGAGGTAGATTGACTTCCACTCCCGTCTTTGCAACAACATTGAAATCGCTCTCGTTAGTGAGTGTTCTTTCGAACTTCTTACTCTCGAAGCCAACAGCTCCACTTCTTCCATTGCCCCTCCCAAAAGGGAGATGGATGAAGTCGAGATTTCGCCTTCACTCACTTCTGACTCTTTATGAACATAGATTGTCTGTTTTGGTAGTATTTTGATTTTGTTTTTGCATTTAAATTAAATTTGGTTCGCACAAGTAAGGCCGGAAATAAAAGGTTAACTCAGACAATGCCGCCATACCTGTGAAAGTATAACAGATAAAGCTCGTTTGCGGTTGGTTTAACCCCCAACCCAGCATCTTTCGGCACGGTTTGCTAACTATATGCTCTTACTACGACTGGAATCAGGTTTGGCACTTCTTAGTTTGCCACTCGCCGACAACAATCGGTTGAGACTTTGCGACTTAAGCCTCCGCACCGGCGTCATTGAAGATGATGCTCGCGTCAAGGTGTCTTCCGCTCGGAGGGTTATGGAGACATAGTAATTAATAAATACGTGAGCAACAGCTACTGAATCACTTACATCGGGATTACCATTTTTGAGTGTAATGGATTCAATATGGGTTTTGTTTTTCTATAATATACGAGTATACAATTCACCGTTTTCCACATTTTTTTTTGAAGTTGCCTTTTGCATTTCTGATTTAGTTTTCAAAATAATTGTTGCGACCTTTCGATTTTTTTTACATAAATGTGTATAAGGATTTTTTAATGCAAAATTGGCTGTTTCAGTTGCATTCCTTTAAGAAATGAGTTATTGAGTTTAAGTTTGATTTTACAAAGTCTAATTTTGCATAATAGAACTGCTTAAGGGTATAACGACCACAGGATTGATCCCAACATTTTTTTCCTTTAATATAGACTTAATATGGAACTGAATGCTGAAAGCCAAACGGTCTCTAGAAATGTTTTAAAGTTTGAGTCAAACTAAGGGAGCAACGCATAAGATCACGAGCTACCCGATACGCCATGCTACCTCGCAGACCGCATTGTCTTCAATGTTCTCTCAAAGATATGGTTATATCTGTTCTTTGGATTCATTTTTTTTTTTTTTTTATTTATTTACTAGGGGGATTTGCCCCTGCTCGCTTGACAAAGGAAGCAAATGGAAATAAATAATTATAAACTTGAATATTTTCTCTAAAGTATTTATTTCTGTTAAAAAATCAGACGCGACAAAAAACTTTTTTATATAATAGAAAGATTATATAAAAAAATTTAAATTAAAAATATTTATTAATATTTTTTCAGTAGCAAAAAAATACTCTTTTAGATTTCTGTGTCCCCTGAAAAGTATGCTTTTTTGCATATTTGCCCCATTATCTTCAAGCCTACAAGTGCTACAGTTCTAATTTGTCTTATTATGTTGGTAACATCACTGGAAAACTACTCTGCGGAGGGAGTTTTAAAACTCAACGGATGTTGTACTTTATGTGAAAAATTTTCATAAACAAATGTTAAATAAATCGTTCTATAGAACGTATATATTTTATTTTCTTAAAATCTTGAAACTTAAATTTGTAAAAGAGGCGTGTATGTAAAGTTTGTGTGAAATTCCAGCCGTTTCTGAAATAATGGGTCATTTGTCTCCCAACAGAAATACATATACGCGCCTCATGTATTTACCCCCTCCAGTTTTTTATATGGTTTTGTAGTGTTTTCATAAGTACTTCATATGCAAACGGCGTTTAGCTCTCCAAAAATATCAGCCCAGTTTTCTCTCAAAAGTTTTTTAGAAATAACACCAGGTTCATATAAATCTGTAACATCACCGAAATCAAGCAGTGTTGGGCGCGGTAAGTACGTAGGTGGGTAACCGCATGGGAACTCAGTACTCCGCGTGCTGTTGACAAAACGCGCCACATGGGCATAGTACCCCGGCGTTAAATCCCAGACCCTATAAATTAATTTGTATCGTTCCCTTGACAATAATAATAATAAATCTCTAACAAATACTCTCACGCTTTTCGCAAGAGCAAATCTAGATCTCCGACACAACTATCATTCTGGGTAAATTCTATAAACTTTGGATATCACATACTAAAGAATCAAAAAGGAATTATTATTCTGACGTCAATGTGGAAAAAGATTTTATATTCAGGAAAAAAAAAGAAGATAGCTTCTAAAGGTCGAAAGCAATCTCACCTAGATTTTTTTATATATAAATTAGGTTTAGATAAGGTGATAGGCTTTCATATGACTTTTTTAATATTTAATTTGCGATGATACTCTTTGAAAGAGGAGATTTAAAAGCCAAACCGAAGAGCGAAATTAATCGTGAAAATTTTGGGTCAGTAAAAGTGATAAGATATGTAATCGTAAGCTGAATAAACGCCAGCGCTCCAGTTTGAGGAGTCTTTCATCCTAATACGGTAAAACAACTTAGTAGAGGAAAGGTTTATTAATACACCATCTTTATAAAGTCGTTGCAAAATTGTTAGTTTAAAAAATATCCGTATAAATCCTATTACAATTTTCTTCTGAGAACGTACTGACTGGTAATTGGAGCAACTCCTTTTGGGCGTTTAAATATATATGATGTCAGACATGACGTATTCGATCAAAATCGAAAATGATTTCCAGATCAAGTTATTTGATATATTTGCGTGCGCAAACGTCATCCCTGAGACAGAGATCAAAAGTTTAACTATCAGTATATTCACTCAAAATCTAAAGTGGATTGTATCAATGCCTTACAAATGGTAGCAAAACACGTCTCTGTTCACAGAGCCATTGAGACTTATGATTTGGTTGGTGAATCGGCAAGAAAACGCTCGTTCGAGAGCCAAATACGTTTCCACCCTTACTGCGTTACCTATTCCTAAAACTAGACTTTACAATCAATTGAAAATGTGAAAACAGAAGCAATACCTAACATAAAGGAGTGAATGTCCGTAGTTTACGTGGTAGTGTACTAGTCTCGAAACAATCATTTAAATGTTGTTTGTATAATTAATGCTAAGTTGCTAATTGATTCTATTTAATGCAAGAGATGTTCACTTAATTGCTAGCGAGCTCATGTTCGCTGAATTTTTAGATGTTACTAGTAAATCTTTAAGGTTACTTTGGTTTTGTCAATCTGTTTACCGAGATTTTTCTGATACATTACATACCTCTCATTCTTAATTTAGATCTCCTTATGATGCTGAACACGCTCAATTTGTAATGTAAGCGTTTTTTTTTATATGATTCCACGCTCGCACCAAGAATATGACGACTCTTTTACTGGCTTTTTACCAGGACGCGGGCGGGTGGTGTAGTATGTATACTCAGGTGTTATGTTAGGTTTCGATATTTTACCAGAGGTGGCTGTCAAACTGGAGCCAGTGCATCCTCAACCAGTGGGTCTTATGTAGTACGTGCTAGTTGTTAGTTCGTTGCATTTAGCCCAGCCAGCAACCACTCCAACATCAGTGTTATGCCTTCATGTCAGAGTTGACGCCAACGGGACTTACATATAACTACATACAAAAGACTTTTTCAGAGAATTACCTCGCACGGGATTCGAGCCCGCGACGCTCTGCTTGAAGAGTCTATGCATATACTACTACACCGTGGCCAATCGACATGATTGAGAGTAAAACTTCCGTTATCACATTGATGAGATAATCCTTAAAGTTAACCCATCACTTGATGTGACAAGGTCACTCTACTTTACTCTTTCCCGGCCCCTTGTCTAATATGCCAGCCAAGTATTTCCCTTCCCCCTTTAGCGAGTTTTTATATCCCGAACCGACAACAAACAACACCGTTTTCTTCGATTTTCCTTTCCATATATGGGGGCCTTAACCTACGTCAACATTTAAAAATTTTAATTTCATTTTTGTAAAGTTTCTTCTTACTGTACACCGGATTTCGGCAAGGTAACCGCCTGTCTTTTTGTTATGATGTTACTATGATTCGTTTCTACCAGAGCATCTACCTTAAAGCGTTTTGTGGTGTTGGAGTGCATACCATATTAGCCCATTATGTATGCAGTATATTATTTCCATAATTCTCCATCTCCCGCCATTTACTTACATCTGCTACATCTTATTTAGTCAATTTTTGAATTGCACTTTTAATTAAAGACGTTTTGTCAACATTCTACAATATATCCTTAAGGTGATTTAAAACTGTTTATTGCACTTCAAAACTTAAATCTAGATACACAAATCAAAACAGAATAAATATACATATGCTTATATACTTTAGGTATGTTTGCGATTACAGATTATTAGTCGTAGTCTCAATTTTATTATTATCGTTCATATTTTTAAGTTTAATCGTTGCTTAAACATTTGCGGTATGCTTTTTGTCAAAATTATATACACGTATTCATATGAATATCTAATTTACATCTATCATCGAGTTTTCTCATGTGTTATTGTATAATAAAGATTCTATGCTAAAAGGGTTTATTTGACCAATACTCATTTTATAAGATTTAACATTTTCCATAGTACTATTAATTATTTTAAAATTATTTTTTTCCTTATCTAAAGCCCTTACATATGTATGTTTAATATTGCCTTCACTAATTATCTCACCATCTGCAAGAGTATTATCGCTTCTTTCATTCACTATGCTGCTGTTACTACTAACGCTGTTTATATTAAAACTATTGAAACGCACTTCATTTGATGTTTTGATGGAAAAATCTTCTGGTTCGTCATCACTATCTGTGCCACCAACAACATCAATTTGTATGTCGTCGTCATCGATATCGGATCCAGATAGTGATCCATTGATCCGATGCTGCGCTAAGTATTCTCCCTTAAGAACGTCTAAATCAACAGAAATACCTTTCGCTCGCAGTTTACGGGCCTGTCGTTCGATGGCTTTTGCTAACTTTTTTCGTCTTCGAACCCTGAAAATAAAAACATTATTCAATTTTTTTTACGAAGAGAAATCATTTAAATAGTTCAAAATCAAATTGTCTCACTTGGAAGTGAGTGCAATATGCGATACCATTACCAGATTGGTTAAGGAAATGTTTACGAACAAGTAGCCTGTAGTCTCTAGATATATTATTACTTAAATATATCTCTAACTTGTTTTGATGCCCTCTCTTTATTTCCATTATATTGGATTATTTATAATAGAATAATTGCTTGCATAATTTATCCACTTCCACAATCTCTGTTGAAATGCTTGGTTTTTGAGTTTCTAACATGTTTTTTGCTGGTCCAAAGAATACTTTAGTTCAAAAAGGATCGGAGCTTCCTAGATGAGTACACATATGTAATATACGTGTTCGATAAATTTTGTGTACTCGTACACACCTCGCGAACAGAATTACAATATTGAGTTACAATATATGTATAAAGGAAAAGTATTGAAACTAATTCCGCTTTAGTATTATGAAATCCAGTAAATTATCAATCTGCATATGCATACTTGTGTTAATACGAATAATAATATAATAATATAATTTCTATGCTCTCAGGGGCATATAATATTCTGTAAGTTTCAAGTCTCAATCTTAATATTAGCCTGTGCTGCTTTGTAATGTAAGTTTCTTATCTGATTACTATAAGTTTTTCAGCATTGAAAAATCTATTTATTATTCCGTCCAAATAAACTTAAAAAAAAAGATTTCATCCTTATAATAATAGCTATTCCTTAGAAGTTTTCACACATTCTTAGTTATTGGCGGCATATAAAACTTTGTTTGCTAAAAAAGGTGTCAATGCATAAATAATGGCTTTTTTCTGTCAGCTTGGAAAATTAAAATCTATTGCAAAAAATGGATCTAAGATAAATACTTTTTGACTTATATATCATTGCCGTCGAACGTTGGAAAGCTTTTCAAAAAAATACAAGCCAAAGCAATTAACATATTCTGCAACGACAATACAACACCAGAGTAATTAATTTATTTTTAGAAAAGAGCATTCTCCAGAGCACGTCACGACTCCTCTTTGTACAAAACATTGTTCATAATATGAGGTCTAAGAAATATAATATGTGATTTAACATATTAAGATCTTAAAAAGTCACAAGGGATTGTTTTACATTTATAATAAAACTAGATATCCTAATTGGCTTTTTTAAATTAAATCAAATTTTCTCGAAAATCCTTATTCTTCAATATAAATGAAATCTGCACAATCGAACTTCTTCTCGATATTTTTGAATGCTTCACAATAATTAAAAAAATTATTGATAAGAATTTATATTTCAAATAAATATCTAAAGAACATTTAATTACTTCAATTTGTCCTATACGAACCTTTCCCTTGCTTTTAATTCATTTAGAGGAATTGGTTCTCCTGAGCAGGACAGAGGATGAGCATTATGTGCTGGCCGTCCTGGTCCTTTTTTTGTATGTTCCTTTTTTCGCCACTTAGCTCGGCGATTCTGAAACCAGACCTAGAATGAAATGAATATGGTAAGTATTTCTTTAAATGAAATTTTCACATATCAAATTAATAATATTATTTTCCTTTTTTCTAAAGTCACCATTTACGATCATATATACTTGAGACACACCGTGAGGTTTGATTTATAATATAAAATAAAACACTTAAATTTGAAAGTGAACTTAAAATTTTAATTATCGGTTAAAAGAAAAATTCATTGAACTTACTTCTTGAAAATAACATCATGTACATGTTGCCACGACTACGTCTGAGGTGGTCCATTCCGAAGGTTAAATTTTGGGCGACTCGTATCTCGCGGATAACATGAGTGATGTTGGCTTCCAAAGCGTGAATCGTAGCTGGTTTATTCCTGATGACCTGAGACTTTACATATCCCCAGAGAAAATAGTCCAAATGTGTGATATCTGATCTAGGTGGCCAATTTACCGTAGAAAAACGTGAAATTAAATGCTCACCAAAATTATTTCTCAACAAGTACACGCGCTGTGTGGCTCGTAGCGTCGTCTTGTTGAAACTAGCTCTCACCGAGACCATGTGCTTGAATTTCAGGAAGCACATAGTCCGTTAACATGGCACGATAACGGTTACCATTCACGGTAACATTCTGATTTGTCTCTTTTTTGAAGAAATATGGACCAACGATTCCACCAGCCCCTAAACCACAACATACCGTTGTTTTTAATGAATGTAATGGTAGCTCTTGATACTTTCGGGTTGCACATCTGCCCAAATATGGCAATTATGTTTATTAACGTATCAATTAGCCAGAAATGGGCCTCATCACTGAACAAAATTTCACAATAAAACACCGGATTTTCATAGAGTTTTTCCCGAGCCTATTCACTGAAAATATAATGCAAATTCAAGTCTCCTGGCTCTAATTCTTACACAAATTGAATTTTGTACGTCTTTAGGCTGAGATGATAACGTAAAATATGCCAAGTTTTCAAATACGCCAAGCCAAGCTGCTGAGAACGACGACGAATCGATTCATCACGATATTCGCGTACACTCTCAGCTAACCTATAGTTTCTTCACTACGTGCTGGATGTGTATGATCCACTAATGTAAACTGAGATTCATGATGACTTGCATAACGATACTGAACAAAAATGATAAAACAATTTAATAATAGACACGCATGATCTGTCAAAAAAAAGCTATTGAAAATCAAACCTCACGATAAATCACCCTATATTAACGAATAATAATATGAATAATAGATAACTATTATTCAGTTAATAACAAGGCTGTTGATAAGAGTACTTTGTTTTAGTCATTAAATTTATCATCGAATTATTAAGCCAAACATAAGTTTTTAAAAATATTTGACTCAGTATTCAGATAGTATTAGGCATTTTCCCATAAAATTTGACACTATCTTATTATAAACATTTATGCGATTTGAGATTTTTCCTTCATTTACCTTGATCTCAAATTGTCTATTGTTACCATTATATTTTCATTCTAAAATTCCATGTTGAAGTCGTAATCGCTCCCATCGATGCCTTTATAGTATAATACTTGTGTTAATTTCCTGGCTTTTTTGACCCAGACGATTTTTCTTTTATATTGGGTATATAACTAGTTCGTGCGGTTTGCTGAGAGATGGCGTAACTTGTATTATTCCATTGTTGAAAGGCTACTGTCATTGTACGTCATTTCAGTATAACATATGTCATTCATTTGAAGCGTTAACAACAATTTTTTTTTTTCACTCAAATATGTCGAACTTTGTGCCTGAAAAAGTGTTTTTGCGGGGAGTTCTTCTTCATTACTTTAATATGAAGAAAACTGCTGCCGAGAGTCATCGTATTTTGGTGGAAGCTTATGGTGAACATGCGGTAGCTGAGCGAACGTGCCAAAAGTGGTTTGCAGGATTTAAAAGTGGTGATTTTGGCTTGGAAGACGATGAACAGCCAAAAAGGTTTAAAGATGAAGAACTGGAAGCATCACTCTATGAAGATTGTTGCCAAACACAAGAAGAGCTCGTAGAATCTTTGGGTGTCACTCAAGCAGCCATTTCAAAACGTTTAAAAGCAGCTGGATATATTCAAAAGCAAGGAAATTGGGTTCCACATGAACTCAAGCCGAGAGACGTCGAAAGGCGGTTTTGCATGTCCGAAATGGATCCATTACGACAACCTTAAGCGCAAAAATGATATGTGAAATCCGGCCAACCAGCCAAATCAACGGCAAAGCCGAATATCCATGGCGCGAAGGTAATTCTCTATATTTGGTGGGATCAGATGGGTGTGCCGGCTAAAACCGGGTGAAACCATCAATGGACAACGCTACCGCATACAATTAATCCGTTTGAAGAGAGCAGTAGCCGAAAAACGCCCGGAATAATAATAATGACACGAGGCAATAATGTTTCATCATGACAACGCTCGGCCCCACGTTGCTATTCCGGTTAAGAACTATTTGGAAAACAGTTGATAGGAAGTCTTACCCCATCCATCTTATAGCGCAGACCTTGCCCCTTCTGACTACCATTTGTTCCGGTAGATGCAGAACGCCCTCACTGAAATACGGTTCACATCAGAGCAGAATATCAAAAATTGGCTTGATTTATTCTTGGCTGCCAAGCCGGTGCAGTTCTTTTTAGATGGGATCCACAAATTGCCAGAAAGATGGAAAAAAGTCATAGCTTCAGATGGGCAATACTTTGAATAATACTATTGTACATGTTTTTCATAAATAAACGTTCAAATTTAAAAAAAAAACCGCACGAATTAAAATATAGTTTTCTTCGATAACAGCTATTTTTTGTTTACTTTTCTAATGTAGTTTTAGTGAGAATACGAGTAGATGAAGATCTGATGTTGCCATTCATAATTTATGTGCATAATTTGGTTTAAATTTTGGTAAGTTTCTATCTTTTAATAAGATACCATATATCTTAATTTCATATACATCTTTAAATTGATACGGCTCTGAAGGATATAAAATTAGATGAAACGTTGAGGTTCTTTTTATAAATATATTTCTTCCACATGATATAAAGACTATTTCCATGGTGAATCATTGTGATAGTGCAGGTGTCATCGTTATTTCCAGTAATTTATTCTTTGCACCCACTTCATTATCTATGACACCTGGTTTGTTAAATATCATTATATTTTATTACATTAATTTTGCTCACAATATCTCTGATCTGAAGAAAAAGAAATACAGCCAATACGATATCAAATTCGGCCAATAACTTAGTTAGTGAATTTTTACGATATTGAAGCTAGGAAGATGTCTTCCTCAAAGTACTCTTCCTTTTTTTCTAACTAAGCAATAAAAGATTTATAATATAAATACATACATACCTATGTCTAACCCATACATTTTTTGAGTGCCTAAGTTTTAAAGTATACTTTTAGTTGAAAATCCCCTAATTCATCAAGGATAATTTGGGAAATGATTCTTGATACATTCTAAGAAAAATATCATTCCACAGTAAGGATCTATCTCCAATATTAACATCATTTATTGAGGATTTAAGAAAAGGCTTACTTTGGTGTAACCTGATCCATGTTAACGGATATTGGTCTGTTAGCACTAAGAGTAAGAACTTCGTTTCAGACTTTATTTTTAGAAGAAATATTAGCCTTTGTAATTGCATTTAGTTAACATGGTTGATATCCTGTCTTTAGATATCCAAATTGTAAGTCTGTTTCATTTTTCTTGTCCATGCTAATTTTTGACTTTGAGGTCACTCTTCTCCAGAAAATGCCTAGTTAACATAACGTTTTTTCTTATGAATGTAATAATAATAAAAAAAAAATAAAAATATCATCAAGTCTGCAGAAAAACCCATTGATTTGAAGATATTTGGAAAAACCTGCAGCAGGAATTTATGATTTTTTAACGATAGCATTCTCTAAGATGCTTAAGGAAGTTTTCTAAAGCATTTTTATATATTTCATAAGAGATCCGATCTACATCTGGTGCGTTATTCAACTTGACTTTTTGGTGAAACCTCTCTTATATGGTATGTACATAACATATATCTTACTGTAGTATTTATGTCCAGATCTGAATCGTGTATCCATGGTTCTATGTATTAAATGGCTGTCGAAAGCATCCTTCGATTTAGAAACTCTTTGAAATAGTCCTTAAAATGTACTGATAAATTTTTATTTATTTTATTTATTTTTTTTTTATTTCGGAAACATTTGGCAAGCTTTATCAATAATAATCGAGAAAAATAAACTTAATTGTTTTTACACACTCGGCGTTCGGGAGTATTATTTTTTCTTATCACTTTCCATAACACCGCGCAGATTGAAAACAAATGCAGATACGAGTATATTGTTATGACAATAAAAATGACATACATACCATATGTATTTTATTTTATTGATACAAAGAAAAGCCAGAATTTGGTCGGATGAAAAATAAAAGGACTCTAATTAAAAACTAATTCTTATAATCTTAAACTTAAGTTTATGTGTTTGTTTGATTTGATTTTTGTTCTTTGCGCTAAAAGTTTTCTAAACCTTTGTTTTATTTCACAATTTCGCATTAAACGAAACACTTAATTTATATCTTACAGCAAAATCTTTAACTTTAACTTTGAATGAAATTGAAACAAACACTTAAAGACAAAGGATGAATGTACTTTAATAATGTTTAGGGTCATAGATCGTACGATATTTCCGCAATTTCTGGTTTGATTATTCTTTCAAAAGAATTCCGTTACATTTGAGCTGAGCTTCGTATTAAGGTCCGTTTGGCACGTTTCATATTTATAACCCACTTGCAAATATACTCTCGCATCGACCATTTCACTAAGTTTAAAATAGAAGTATTTAAAGTTATTGGTAAAGTATATTTACAAAACATGCCACGCAGTACATCACTATCAGGTGTTGAAAAATGAAAAACGTGGCCTTAAAAGAAGAACACATCAACATAAGTGAAATTTCAAGGAGAAGTCGTTGTGTTATTGCTAATTTTCTAAAAGATCCTGACTGTTATGGAAGAAAAAAGAAAAAAGAAAAAGAAAGCTTTGTACACGAGAAGAGCGATAATCTAGTTCAGACTAGAGTGTGAAAAGCTACAGTTTGAAGAGCTATTCAGTGGAATCCGATCCTTTGCTGATCGATAATGAATCGCGCTCCACGGGCCTCTGTAAGTTTAAATTAACAGATGTCTTGAAATTCATGTAAACTTAATTTTTGTAATTCTAACTTTCATATTCCTTAAAAAGGTTATTTTTTCTAATGAAAATAAAGTGGAATTTAGATGGTCCTGATGGATTGCATTCCTGGCGTGATTTCCAGAAGGAGCCCCAATATTTTAAAAAGCGAAATTTTTTAGGTGGCTCGGTAATGATCTGGGGTGCTTTCTCTTCAAAGGGGTGCTTGGAAATGCAATTCACTTAAACGAAAATTAACAGCAAAGCTTATCTTCAAGTACTCAGGCGAAGTTTGATTCTATGTATTTTTGGCAGACAATCATGAGAATTAGACTTATCAGCAGGACAATACCCAAATTCATACTACTTAGTAGGAAAACCATCAACTGGTTAAAAATAAATTCTGTCAACTTAATAAACTATGCAGGTCCGATGTAAACCCAATTAAAATATTTGGGGAATCTTAGTAAGGAGAATATACGCTGAAGGATAAACGTATGAGTCAATACCAGATTTTAAGCACGCTCTCAGGGAAGGGTGGCTTAAATTTTAGAGAACTTAACAAATTCACGAAAACGAGGGTATTTGATTTGATTCGCCTCAAAGGTTCTTAAATTAGTTATTAGTCATCGTATTTTATTTCATTTTATTAACTTTTTTATAGGTCATAAATATGAAACTCTTAAATGTGTTGTTTTTTTCATATTAAGAATTAAAATGTATTTTAAAACATTTTCAAAATAATTTGTTTTTTACTCCTGATTTTTTATAAACGGATGCAGCGTTTACGATTTTTAAAGTGGGCTATAGCGTATATATGAAAAACACTATATTTGCAATTCAATTGAATTATATTGACCATTAACACTAAGAAAATATTATTTAATTAAAAAAATAATAATAATAATAATAAATGCCGCGGGCAGCGACATGTTTATAGATTAGATCGAACTTAAACAATAATGACCGAATGAAAACAGCTTGGGTGTATAAATACGATTAGTTATCATTAAAGTGAATAAATAAATCGTCAGTTCGAAATATAATATACATATATTTGTAACATACATACAATTGATATAAGATAAATTAAATTATTGTAAAGTTTGAGTTCAGAAGATTAATTTTTGAAAACGCATATTGCAATATAACATATATGGTACGTATATAATATGTTTGACGCTGCTGAGCTGAATAAGAAATCACTGAATTTGAACAAAATTTTCATATATAGTTTAACGTTTTGTATAGGGGTCTAAGTTAACAAATCGAATGAATGTGTGTTTATCTCATGCGTATTTTGCTATTAGATATTCCAATAGGTACAACTTTCAAGATATACTTTTTCTTTCAAAAGTTTTTTGACATTCAGGCAATTTTAATATTAATAATCTCAAGCCGCTTGATTAACAGATCAAATAACTAGCTGGCAGAGTGCACATTGAAGTGCAGAAAGTGGAGAAAACAAATTCTGGTATCTTCACTGTAGATCCAGACTTCTATACTCGTATATAAATATACTACATATATATATGTACATATATACTACTACCGGTCACAAACACTCTACCGCCAATTTAATCACCTCTATGCGTTATTAAAGGTTTAAAGCTACTGATTAAGAAACAAAAATCACAAGACAGGTTTTTTCAGATAGTCAAATTTAGGTGGTGGTAACTAGATCGCAAGACATCGAGACAGTGTCCAACTCAGGACTTTAGGGGGTATTCTGTCAGAATACCATTTCCTTAAGAAGATTTGGGCTGGCAAAAACGAAAACAGATTATATAATGACCATCAAGCTGAAAAAAAAGTCACACACATGTAATGTGCGAGTATAGCGAAACCAATAAAATTAATAGACGTTCTGTCGAAACATGGCGGAATACTCGGTGTTACACATAGGCCCACGGATTCCGTAGTGACCTGACAGATAATTCATAATCTGTGCAAATACGGTTAAACTGAAGAAGATTTCTAGTATAGCAAATTTTTGGACATTGAAGGAAATAAAATAACCAACAATGAGTTCTATCCAATTCTGTAGGGGAACTGTGCGTTTTCCAAACGATCGTGTTTACTATATTCTTTTTGGCAATAATTCATTGTTTTTTTTTTTTTTTAGCTAACGCGAAGAACCTTCTTTGTATTTTTTCAATTTTCAATTTTCTTCATAAATAAGTCCACTAATGAAACCGTAGTTTCGAAACGAGAAAAATTCAGCAGACGAGGGTGATGCCAGCTCACATATTAAAGTTTCGACGACGTCTTGCCTCATTTAAGGGTCTGTGTGAGCAAAGACTTGTTTGGATATATTAAACAAGACTGAACATGCGCAAATATTCTTATATAAGTTACGGAAAAAACAAAAGAATACTTCTTTTTTTAAAATTCATATATTTATATTGATATGCGTTTTCGAAGTTATGTATACTAAATGTTATACGAGTAAATATAAGCAAAATATTGTGTAATTATAAATATTATATTTGTACTTTAATATGTAAAAATAACTGCTTTGATACATCTATTCAAAAAAGAAACGTCAATGGTCGGTTGGGCTTAAAACTATACGAATACGTATATACGTATACACACTAAACTTTTCGAGATCTGTTTTTCTGTCTATTTCCTCGACAGGTTAAAACTTTCGTTGGAGTCGTTAATATCAATTGGGTGTGACTGTGCACAGCCCAGCCAAAGAGGTCACCAGTAGAAAAACCAAAGTGAAAATCTAATTTCTTCGTTCATGTGGACATGTTTACATGTCGGCAAGTCGCTTGAACTAGTAGCGAGAAGTTCATTTAATAGGAGCAATTTCCGTCTAATTCAATCGGGTTGTCTATATATGTTATGTTTTTTATTTTCGTTGAAAACCGAACATTTTTCGCCTCTTCGTGTTCGATTAACACACAAAAAAAGGAAATCTTGGAGGTGTGCGAACCACCCCAATTTCGCTGTTACATGGAGGTTGTAAGATAGCATAGAAATGGAAACTGAATATAATACTTCGTACCTACAGACACGTCATCTGTATGCATGCATTTTCATTTTACATCATGGTGCCTACGATTGGTTATGGTTCACGTAACGTATTGTATATCCTGGACATATCATACATGTGTATGTATATTTATATACATACATGGCTATGTACAGTCTAGCTAAAACTTCGTCCATGTAAACGAAAGAAATCCACTTGTGGATGTAGAAATCAGAATATAAATGTGAGAATACATGTACATACATATCTATAATAATATTTAGAGTTGAACGTACAAAATCACATATTGCAGAGTATACAAAAGTTAACGTGTTGCTTATGGGTATGTAGGCTTATTCTATTTTATACTTTTTGTTGATGAAGGAGCTCAAAAAGGAGAACTAAGTACTTAGCAAATACATCTGTACATCCCCCTGATTTGATTTCGTTCATTCCTTAATTTTTATCATCACCATAAAATACCTTCAGAAATGAAATTGATTTAATCTAATTGTATTCTGTTGCTCCCTTTGATCGCTTCAGGTCGTCTGGAACCGACGGCATATATGTTATGTTACAAAAAGGTATAGACCAGCTGCTCATAACTCTGAAGGGAACATCCATGGCTAGCCTGATACAGGTATACATACCGATTATTATTATTGAGTTTTTCCAGAGCCCTTTCGCTAAATATATGACGCAAATTCAAATCGCCTGGCTTCAATTCTTGCACAAGTTGAATTTTGTAGGCTTTTAGGCCGAGATTCTCACGTAAAATACGCCAAGTTGTCGAATACACCAAGCCAACAGTTGCTATATTCTCTTTACTACGTGCTGGGTGTGCTCTAACCGGTCGAGTATCATCCAGTAATGTAAACTGGGACTCAAATTTGCGAATGGTATTGGCAATAGTGGTTTTAGTAGGTCGATTATGCGCACCGTAGGTTCCTCGAATCTCACGAAAAACATTTCTCACAGAACGCTGATTTTCGTAATACCGCTGAATAATTTTGAGACGCTGTTGAAGTGTAATTTTTTTCGTGATGAGTTATAAAACGATACTGAACAAAAATAACAAAGCAGTTTGATAGGAGACAAAATCTGTCAAAAAAGCCTATTGAAAATCAAAGCTCACGATGAATTACCCTATATAAACACAAGAAAGATGACAGATCTATAAATATGATGTTGCTGCAGTCCAGGTCTTAATTCTGCGTCTTTTTTTTTTTTTTTTTTTTTTTTTTTTTTTTTTTTTAGATTAACACACGTTCAAAGGTTTAAGCTACCTTTAAAATGTTTGCACACAGCGCGGGCGAATGAAAGGAGGAAAGGGAGGAAATTGAAGGTTATTATCGTCAGAAAATAAGGAGTGAGAAATCGAAAATAAGTTAAGGTGGGTAACGTACCTTAACTTATTTTCAATATGTTTTTGGCTCAGTAGCAGTCAGTAGCCAAATGGCGTCGTATTGCATTGATGGGCACCTTAATTCATTTTACGGACAATTTTTATTTTGTTTAATTAATCAGACTAATTGGGGGTTTTCCAAATTATTTTATGTATGGATATCCTTGCTCTACCTGATCATTCCTTATGCCTCTTTACACACTTTAATGTGTAACGAATGCCCCTGATATTTTAAATATTTTGCTGCGGACTTTATACTTATTTCCGGCCTTTGTGGGTGCCTTGTTAAGAATAACTTTTTAATGATGTTATACATAATCAATCAAACAAAAGTTTTAATTCAATAGAGAAATTGGAGTCTGCTCTGCATTTATTATTTATTTTTTTTTAATACTCACGGCTGGCAACATTTCTCGAATTTTTGTTATTTTATAAATGCTCTCTTGCATTGAATTTATCCATTATTTCAACTTTTATTGATGCTGTTTTCCATCTGCTGGGAAAGAGTACTAAGGAGTAGAATTGATGGAAAAGCTTACGCAGTGGTCTTGCAATCGAGGAAGAACACCTCTATAGAAGAAGGGGATATATGTATGCCGTCTTTACCAACGGGCTTGTGTATATTAGAATCTTTAAGTATTCTTGCTACACACATTGAAGTTCTTAATATACCAATTACTTTCAACGAGTTTGTTTTTGATAACATATTATGGCAGTAGAAGTTATCCTTATATATTTATTTTCTTCCGAGAAATCTGCGCTACTAAACAACTGTTGTCTTAACTTATGACTTTGTCATTTATAAAAATTGTTCTGGAAAGCAGTTAAAATAAAAGATGGTATCAATTCTTTTTCACTTAAATTACGGCCTTCATATCTAAATATTTAATTTTAAATTGTCTGTAACTAATAATAAAATATGTAACGAAAATAATCAAAGAAGTAAAAAAATAAAACAAGTAACTACAATATATTGTAGATAGGAGTTAAGCTCAGTAATAGTGCGTTTTGGATCGCACATTTTGTCGACATACGACATATAATATTTCTAATTTAATTGCAAATCTAAACGTAGATATTAATTACAAATTGATAATCAAAACGACATTGAGTAAACTATAAGCAATCAAAATACTGTGAAAAATACGTCCCGCAATTGCACAATTTAACGAACTATCAATATTAAATAAAAACATTTCTAACATTCAAGTTAGATATTCGTCTTTAATAAATTCTTAGTTTGGCCATTAAGTTAACGTGCATAGTTACGCTCATCCCATGTTACATATTTCCCTTCGTTTTCGTCACATTAAAGGGATTCATATTTTTTCAGCAATTTGTGAATTCAATTGCTTATCAATTATTCAATTGAAAATCTATACTTGAACGCCCCCATAATTATAATACAAATGATATTAAATCAACCTTCTGCTGCTTTACGCGACATACCGCAGAGATTAGTCAAAACCATTAGTTTATATTTCGGCTTTGTTATTCTCGTGCACCAGTTATTATAAGCCAATCACTACGCATAATAAATCCGAAAAATGGTCAGCCACGATATCTGATAAACTCCAGCAATTTTTGTAGAGCGCACATTCTATAATTAAATATGAATTATGAATATAAATGAGCTTATAACCTTGATGTTAGAAAATGTGAGTATCTATGATACTGAAGCTCGATCGTGCCCAAATTAAAATATAATAATTGTTTCCTAAAATTATTTTCGATTTTAGATACTTTGTTGATCAAGGCTATAAGTACTATATATATATGTTCATGTAATAATCTACATATTTGAGTAATGGCGATTCGCAAACTACGTCACTGTTACGAAATGTCGGCCGTACAAATATCCTTTGAAGGCAGTTCTCATGCTACTCCTTTAGAGTAGTAAAGTTGGGAATTTAAGGCAAATTGTTTGGTATCCTGTTGATAATTATGATGATGGCGCTCAAAAAATGGCAGGGCTGGTAACTTCATTCTTAATGCTCAGTCCTCAAAAAGTTGTTTTCTGTTTGTATTGTTTTTGTTTTATGCTGTATAAAAGAGTTCCGATGGCAACCGTGTGAAAGAATACCACGCCCTCAACATTTACAACCCCTCTGTTTGTGAAGTTTGATGCAACAAGAGCAAAACGTACTCACCTGCAATGCCTTTATTACAAACGGTGGTACATAGCCATATATTCATGCAATAATACACATACTATACACATGTTAATATGTAAGCCGTGATATGGAATTCAAGGCACGTACGAGGATTCATATGTTCTATAGAATAACAATATGTACGAGTACGGTTTGTTTTTGCAAACCGTGAGGAAAACACACGTTTCCACCATCTTTTTGCCTTCTTTATGCTATGAATCCTTTATCACATAAGGCTTTATTTGTGAAACGATTTTTCCGCCCATTTTGATGTTCATTTCACGGCTTTTCGGGTTGTTCGTGGTATATTTATCAGACAAGAACACGAGACATTAAAACAAGAAAAAAAACCATTCTGATGTGTTCAGTGCTTGCAGTGCAGAACTTCAGTATGTCATGCAGTAAGAAGTTATCTTTTAGGATTTGATAATTGGTTTTTCATTTCCAACTTACCTACCAAAGCAAAATATATTTAGGTAATAACCAGTGGTGGTTAAAAAAACATCATCCCTAAATATTTGAGTTCCCTTTTGACACTTACAATCGTTAAAATGTATGTACATATTTAGGCTTAAAAACTTAATTAGGCATGGCAACCATACGTACGTATGTAAACACTTCACTCCCAATAAATATATACACTATTTTAAAAATTGTTGTTCGTAATTTAATATAATTCTCATTATTTTAATATAGAATTCCGTGTTTTTTCTACCATTTATAAAGTGATATAAAGGAAAAATACATAATTAAAAATTTATCATTATTTGTAGTCATACATTGTATTAAGCCTTGCATATTATCTTTGAAACAGATAACAATAGGAATATTGGGTTCTAAACTCGTAAGTTAGTTTTTTAGACTAATTTTCGCTTGAAATGTGCAGTAATCATTCATAAAGGTTTATTCAAGAATGATGTACTTTCAGAAAGAAATAAACAGTTTCTTCTGAAACATGTACATGTTATCTGTTACTCGGTAGGATTTCAATGCTACTACAATGTGCTTCAGTTCAATGCTGAAGCACATAATGAAATAGCATAGCACGCTTTACTGTCTATAGTAAGTAACACAATTGTTGGATTTTAGGAGTACTTCTACAATATTCCTTGAACCATTAATATGCTACAATTAAATAGGCATCCTTTTGACAATGTGTTGCTTATCAGAATATTTCTCCATCACATCCGAATTATATCATATAAATATTATATTATACATATTACAAATGCTAACGCTGCTAATAATATACTGGTTTTGATAAAAAAGACGTAAGTTTTTCTTATAATTTTAGACTTTTTGGGACAAGCAGTAGATAGTTTCTTCAAAATCGCTACCAATGTCTTATACCCACATATAACATAATATTGGCTCTTGGAAAAAGTTCGTATCATTTTTGGCGGTAAATGTTCTCAAACGGTTAATTCTCAATTTGACAGTGAACAATCGATAGATTATCTTAGGCAATTGAAAGAAAATGCCCCGAATTGACCAATAACAAAGGTATTGTTCTTCATTCCGATTATACATTTCTGTGATGACTTTTTAGAAACTGCCAAAATTTTCTTTGAGAAGTTTTGATACACCTACTGGACGTAGTCCAAATAGGAACCCTCTGGCCAACATTTGCTCATACCAATAAAGCATATTTTATTTTAATAAATTACTTTTTACTCTCTAAGGAAATAAAACGAAGTTTTTTCAATGCCCAAGTACAATTCACAAGTCAAACATTTGCCTAAACTATAAACCAGAGTAAGAAAAAATGAATGAATTAGATATGTTAGGTTTACCTTATGTGAAAAAATCTTATAACATTTATCAACATATGCCTAAAAGAAATTTAAGAAATACAAAAAACAACCAGGTTAAATTACAAACTCCTATCAGGTATTCCCATTCTCAATTTTGAGAAGCGATTCCTGTAAATTTTATTGTGCTGATTACGAGAAAAACAGTGGAAAAAAATAGATCATGTCACAATTTTTGGTAATTTAAATTTGTATGTTTTTAATATTTTTCTACAGATACTTTATCCCATTAGAAAAGGTATCGATAAACTAATGAGAGTATCGTTGGAATATTATTTCTATGTACACATCTATTATTAATTTATTAATCAAGTAACTAGTTCTTGTGATGGTTAAATTTATCGCAAGTACATTTTTCTGAGATCGGACGAAATGCATGTTTTTTTGAGAGTATGAGTTTTTGTTATCGAAATAATGGAACAATATCACAAACTCTGTGAAAAATATGTATAAATACTTTGATTCCATGGACTTCGAATAAAGTGTGTATAACTTGTGTATCAGCTATAACTTGTGCACAATTAGTCAAAAGGTAACGAAAATAGTTTTAACATAGCCAAGTCAATTCAGTAGAGAGAACATCAGGATTACACTTAAGACAATATAAAAGCATACAAATATTAATTAGAAAAATATTTGTCTATCCGAACGTTCAATCAGTCACACATCCTTTACTTAAAAAAAAAAAATAGAGATCAGCCAATGCTTCTATGTTTAGACACAGTTCATTCCCCAAATTCAATTAAAAGTTCTACTTGGAAGACCAAATAAGTTTCGCTCCTTTTTTTGTACTGTTTTATGAGTTAGACTTAACCGGTTAGACTTGAATAATTTTAAGAGATTTAGGACTGCCAAAATATACAGCAGAACTTCTCAGATTAGATTACAAGATTCTTTTAGATTACAAGAGACAAATTTACTTTCTCCTGGAACTTCATTTTCCTGGTGCCATAATAGAGAAAACGATTTCTTGTAATCTTTTAATGAACATGCAGATCCTATCTATTTTAAAAACATTTATGGACTGGTAAGATATATTTGCACGATATTGAATACGATAATAATAATTGGAGACTTCTTATTGTTTCTTCAAAGAGAAGCTCAAAAGCAGTTTTACTCCATATTAGATGGAGTGGAATGTGCAAAACGCTTAAAAGAGTGTTGCGAAAATTTAGTTTTAGTTTTGACTAAAATCAACAACAAGCACGGGTGGATTGTGCGTGGAGATTTAAAAATACTTGGTATGTTGTTAGAACCGCAAAGTGGTTTTCAAAATATCTGTGCTCCTTATGTGAGTGGGAGAGCATATAAAAAAATCTTCAATAGGAAACTAAATCCTACACAATTGGCAGCAAGGGTATAAATTATGGAGAAATAGTGATATGATAATATGCTTTAAAATTTGCAAAGCTTAGGCTGTCTGATGAGCCTCAAATTTCACTTTTTTTTTTTATTTTCATTTAACTTTTTCCTGATAAACGATTTCAGTTTATTTTAGTATATGGAGGTAAGAGGGAAAGAGAAATTCAAGCACAGTGGCTGACTACTCTTGGATGTTAAAGCGTGATCATCCAAACAAAAAGAAATCGCTGGTATGGTAATGGTATACTATACACTAATTTTTTAATTAAGACTTTTTTTACTTTGTACATCAATTATTGTATAATTTTCAAAATTTTGTATTGCAAAAACCCTGATGGAATAGAAGAAAACCGAGTTCAGAATCGTAATAGGATGTCCCAAACCCCCCTTATCGGTTATCAAAACTTAGAAAGAAAAAAAGCATTTTAATATGTAGGCCTGTGATGTTATTGTAATTATTATTTTATATATCATACAACAAATACATACAAATAAACTATTTAAAAAAAATTTAACAAAAAAAGTTACAATTTTAAGCAAATTATTGTTAGTAAAAGATAACACAACAATATACATCCTCATGTATGGTTAAAATAATCACATAAAGTAACTTTAACTTTACCGTATTAGTATTTGAATTCAAATTTATTTATTATTCAAACGAGTTTTCCCTATTGTACCTTTAGAAAGAAGAGAATACAAGTATATAAGGAGCAACAAGGAGAGAACTTGTTAGAGGACATACAATACTTCATTTGATGATTTTATGGACGATTTACACTATCTTCGATTGCTTTTTGGGTAAAGAGAACTTCTATTTTGCTTCTATATACCAAAATTGAGATACTCGCAAAATATAAGTTGTAAATACGATTTTTATTATTTTATAAAACAATCTTTCGCATTATTTTTCTAGAACGAGTTTCTAATAATTGTATGGTATGTAAAGCTTGTTGGAATAGTTTCCCTTTAACTGGGAAACGGCGTTTTTAAGTTTAGTTCTTATTTCGTTTAGGGTTCACTTAGATGTCGCTACAGTCCGGGGTGAACCAGGGCCTCGATTGCGATTTTTTCCCATCTGCCCCCAGTTGTGGACACGAACTTGGCTGATGTCCAGTTCTACTTCTTTTAAATTGCTCGAGAGAGAGCTTTACTACTAACTTCTGAGATCAAAGAAGCACTGATTAGCAAAATTGGTTCTTCACATGATTTATATGTTGGCGGCGTTGTTTGAGTTGATAGCTGACGTCTTAGTGAACTTGGCAAAAATGCTAACCCCAGACATGGCTTTGTTAGATTCGAGGTTTTAAAGTACTATCCTGACTTCATCTTGGTCGGATGGACGTAAATGATGTCTCTCTTCGTCCAGGTTGAATTGATCATTCTGTCGTACAGTGGGATGTTGTTCGCCAACACCGTTCAACAGTCTGCAAAAATAAACTTTCCTGAATGTCAATATCTGTGATTCTACTATGAGGTTCCCTTCTTCATCTTGCATACTTCTGTTCAGGCTTTATAGCTTTGGCATATTCGTTTTATTTTTTTGTAAAAATACTGGCAATTACTTTCTAGGCCCTCGATCGATCGCATGATCTTTCTCTTTTTTCTGAGGAACTTATGTTCTTCTTGTTCCTCCCTTCTTTGCTGTTCGTAGAGCTCGCGAGCCCCTCTTGTTCTTTTTTTCAGGGCCGTTCTCTACATCTACTGTTCCTCTAGGTCTATCTATCTATCCACTAGAGACAAGCAGGTAGTGTTCAGAGTTCGATCCTGGTGGCATTGGACTTCTCGTGAAATTAAGGGAAACATGATCGGAAAAGACCCTGGCGGTCTCGTGCGATTTTAGCCATTCGACATTACTCACAATGGATTTAGCCGTAATGGGTGTTATAATGGTCGGAGTTGATGTTAGCTACTCGTAACGTTCGGGCATCCAAAACGCAAGAGGAGTGCCTCGCAATATGATGAATTTGGTAGACGGTTTGGTAATTAGGAATCAGCCAGATTCATTTGTGGACACCAAGGGGCGTCTCCACACCTTGGTATAGTATAGAAAATAGTGTCTTTTTCGGAAGATTTAATAGAAGGAAAAAAATGTTACATATTTGGTTTTGTTTTAAGACAGTGTTCTAAATAAGTATATCTGGTATAAGATGATTTTAGTTCAATAAGAATATTTTTTATCGGGGTTTGGGGGACAGAGAGTCTATTCTGAAGGGCAATACACATCATTTTAACACATTTATTAAAACATGAGTAGCTATGTAATGTGCCCTTATACTTATCAATAACTGTCAAGTCCTGATGGTTGTTTCTTTAAAAAAATACAGAAAACCCAACATTTACCAAATAACCATACACCACACAAGAGTGTTCAGCAACCTGTTTTGCAACAATAGGTATTACCAGGATTAAAATTAAATTCAATTGGGCTTTTTTCGCACCAAGCGGCATTCCCAACAATCGATCTTCTGAAAGTCTAACAAATACATTGGAAAATGCGGATATATGGTATAGCAGTAGCAATAGGAGTGATCACAATTTCGGTTATGATAATTTTTAATAACGTTATCGTTTCCTTGTCAATTTATTTTTTCAATCTATATCCTTATTCTCACGTACCCATTTATGCAATAAATACAATAGATGTTTTCATTTAAAGCCTTAAATAACTGCCTGATTGGTCGCGGATAGAGAGATTCAGTTTATTTTATTTTAGTTTATGGTAAAATGTAAATCTAAAGTTCGCTTACAGTAAAGGGACATAACCGAGAAAGGACAAATAAGGCCTCAAACTGATGGTATTATTATTTCCATACAAAATGGAAAATGACTTTCGGAGTTGCTGATAATATGTTTTCATGAAGCATCTACAGACTGCTGTTATGAAAAAATCCTTCAGGACACTCGTACACTAGAAGACAAAGCAAAAACTGTGTCATACAGTGCGGCAGCTACAGTTTAAAAATTATTTAAATAAAAAGTTTTATTAAATTTAATACGTTATTGCGGGACTAGAGGCTTTATCGTAAATTATCGATCATTTTCCACAACCAGAACATTCGAGCTTTGAAAATAAGAGTAAAACCAAAATTTAAGTCAAAACAATTCGGTGTGGAATATAAAACGCATTATGTATTCTACGACAAATTGCGAAAAAAAGAATAAACATATATAGGGTTTTCCAATAGGGACTTGACAACTTTGAATTTAATTTGTGAACGCACTCGTTCAGTAATCGTCAAACTGTCAGTGTCAATTTATTCAGTAAACTCAACATATTCATTATGGTAAAGTACGCTAACGAGCAACGTCTGCAAATTATAAAAATTTTCTACAGATATTCGGAGTCGGTGACTTCAACTTTAAGAGCGTTAACTCCAATTTTCGGTCTTAATTCTCGCCTTAGTAGACAGGCAATAACAAGTTTAGTGCAAAAATTTGAGTCTACATATTCGTTGTGTGATGTTGCCTTGTCAGTGAGACAACGGGTTGGTCGAAGTGTCGAAAATATCGCTGCCGTTCAGACGTCCGTAGCAAACGATCCAAATCAGTCAATTCCACGGCGTTCTCAAGAATTGGGCATCGCTCAGACCACATTATGGCGTATTTTGCGTAAGGATCTTTGTTTACACCCATACAAGATCAAGCTGACTCAAGAATTGAAGCCGATGGAGCATTTGAAGCGACGTACGCTCTCCGATTGGGTTCTGGAAAAGATGCGCCAAGATGATGAATTTCATCGCAAAATCATCTTCAGTGACGAAGCTCATTTTTGGCTCAATGGGTTCGTCAATAAGCAAAATATGCGTTATTGTTCGGGTGAAAACCCAAATGTACTTCATGAATCACCACTACATCCACAAAAAATAACTGTTTGGTGCGGTTTGCATGCCGGCGGCGTTATTGGTACATATTTTTTCGTCGACGATGACGATCATCACGTTACTGTGAATGGTCAGCGTTATCGCGCCATGATCACCGATTATTTTTGGCCCGAATTGGAAGATATGGACTTGGACAACATCCATCCTGTGGTTTGAACAGGATGGTGTCGCAAGCCACACAGCACACACTACAATCGATTTATTGAAGAGTAAGTATGGTAAGCGTGTTATCTCAAGACATGGACCAGTCGATTGGCCGCCTTATTCGTGCGATTTAATGCCGCTTGACTATTTTCTGTGGGGATACGTTAAGTCATTGGTTGATGCCAACACACCGACGACGTTGGAAGAGCTCAGAGCCAACATTGAACGCGAAATAGCAGCCGTTTCGGCCGAAATGTGTGGCCGAGTCGTTGAAAATTGGGTCCAATGAATCGACTGCTGCAAACGTGCCTGCGGTGGCCATATGAACGAAGTCGAGTTCCATTCATAAACGTTTTGATTGTACTTCAAGCCAATAATAAAGTTTTTGAAATATTTAAAATGGTTTGCCTTTTATTTAAAAAAAAAAAGTTGTCAAGTTGTTATTGGAAAACCCGATATATGTATTGTATATAGTTTCAATATATGAGTATGTTATTATAAAGAGTTTGTTATTTAAGTTATATATATACTATATACTATATATATATACATATACATGTAACAATACATTTAACAATCGTTTTGACGTTACAATACACATCATGTAACATTGTCATTGTTATACACTTGTACATATATGATAGTTTTTGAGAACTTAACGGAATTTTTAATCGATCTCCCCGAAATATTTGAGCTTCGAAAAGAAGTTTCTTTTTGCCCCGATACACATGTGCAACAAAGATTTTAAAAAATAACAATTATCTAAAGATGCTACTTCCATATTATATAATAGTTTCAGTATTTTTGTGCCTTCTTTTGTTTTAACTTCTAGGCGCATTTTACTTGTTTTCTATTGTCCAAAAGTTTAATATTAGACATGTTAATCGCACAGGTGTACGATGTATTTTTACCTACAGCTATTCCACTCTTTTAGTAATTTCGCGTGATCCATCAAAACTACCATAGGTCTTCCCTCAGAACAGCATATGTACATACATACATATGTACCCATAGATACTCCAGTTTATATAAGCAATTATTTTAATTTTTTAAAATAATTTAATTTTGCCATTATAGGATTTCAATTTAAAAACAATCAAGAGTCATTTCGTTCCATTATACAGACGACCCCGGTAATTTTTCTACACGAGGCTTCCTTACATATCATGTTTGCGTTCCTGTCAAATTGTTTCTTGACATGAGACATCAAATTGGCTGACAGTTGAGGGATTGCAAATGAATTTCTCATTTTCATGCAACAAATTGATATCTCATTGTTAAGCAAAAAAAAAAAAAAAAAAAAAAAAAAGAAGCAAATTAAACAATTTGCCGTATGGCTATATACACTTACCTGGGTTTGGCTAACATTTATCACACACACTCTCCATGTGCACTGGATTAAGCAGTGAGCTCTAGTGCAGGTATGATATCAATGTTGGCTGGATTACCCTGCAATTGAGCGTATACTCGTACATTAAATTGAAACATTTCGTGCCTGTAAATCGCACATCAGTGCATGTTGGAAGTTAACCACTAAGCATTGAGTACTGCGAATATGAAAATGACATGATTGCAGGCTGCAAATTTTACCAATACAATCTACATACTGGAACATACACAACTATGAATACGAGTATATGTATGTTTAAATGTGCAACGTGGAATAGGTTGTCGACGAAGACTGGCTTTTTATATGTGTATATACATATGTAACATAAATAAAATAATTTATATAGGTTACTCCTTGCAACAGTGTAATGCGTTATTTACCCATAGCCCTTTGCCTAGTTTATATGGTATAGCTGTGATACGTCAATTCTAACCAAATTGCCAAACAAATATGTCATCTACTTGTATTTAAGATGGAAAATACTACAAAGGTCGTTGGAAATGCAATTTGCCAAAGCTACAAGTACGGAACCAAAGTAACATATAACAATGTACTCGTATTTAATAATAGATGTAGGTATTATCTTGGCTCTTTTTGTATTCATTTTTTCTATTGATTTGCATATTTAATTCTAGAAATATTGCCTATCTAGGCAATTCGCAAATCGCTTACTGAATTGTGAAGTGTGTACTCTTTAAATGAAGGTTTAAATATGTATTTTCGAGATGCAAATTGATGTGCGAATACCGCTTGCGTACTTTGGAAATATATTTCCCAAATTCGCGCTCTTTTATTCTTGGGACATTGAATACATAGTGTCGTAGAATATATAGCCTGTAAGCAAAAGTGTGCTCTTATACCCAAAATGATTCGGAAACCTTGTCTTCAACGAAAGATTCAACTGTACACGAAAGATTTTCTGGCACTCTCTGAAAAATTTTTCGGTCGTGGAAATCGGGATTAGAAAGAACAACAATCTGAAACGTAGTTTTCTTTACAGTGATAAGGTACCTACAGTACCAACACGTCAGCGCCGAGTACCTGCAGCCTGATGCAAGCGAATGCTGGACATTCACAGAGATAGAGCTCCGCAATGTCGTTATCACTTTCACAGTAAGCATCGCAGGATGTTGTGTCACTTATGCCCAGCAAATTTAAGTGATTAGCAAAAGTGTAATGCGCTGTCACGACGTCAGTAAACAAGCTGAAGTCTTTCCTGATGAATAATATTAGAAAGGCCCTTGATTTCCTAGAGACATCGAGAAGAATTCGTTTGCGCAGTTGTGCTCATATGAGACCTAACTAACAATTGAATCATTAACCGAGCACGCAGGCAAATCCAAATTACCTTCGGGCCCTGAAAAACTCTCCTTTATCTTTTAGGAAACCAATACGGGTTGCGTAGAAGAACCTTACTTAAAAAAAAACTCCGTTTGTTAAGGAAAATATCGCGATGTTATGGATGAAATGATTATTGTCTCTGAAGAAATTCAGTCAAAAATTACAGCTAATGGATCGTCTTTAGCAGATACATTATTCACTACTAATATTCGCCTCCCACGACTCGATCTTCTCTCGTTTAGTGGAAACTATGCAGAATAGGTACCTTTCAAGGACACATTCACGTCTGGTATTGGTGCACATCCTTCTCTTACCATACATGCGTAGAAAAACTCCAATATCTCAAAGGTTGTCTCACAGGCAAAACAGCTCAACGTCTTATAAATTTGCCACTTACTGCACTTAATTTCTAGATTGCCTGGGGAGATCTTGTGGAATACTAAGACAACAGTAGAATATTGATCTATTCAGCGTTAGAACATCTTTTTGCATTAAAACCATTAACTCGGGACTCAGCAAATGATTTCGAAACACTTCTAAACAATGTCAATCAGTCAATAGGAGCTACTGCAGGACCAGGAGTTAAAGTTGAGCAGTGGAATGAAGTACTGGTCTTCTTTGTTTCACGAAAACTAAATGATTCATCTGTAAAAGCTTGGATCGTTCAAAGATCCTGCTATGTAGAAAGAGCTTAAAGACACATCAAGAGCTTCATCGACTGCAAAACCGGTTTCTTCAAAATTTTTGTTTTCTTACGCTGACTATAGTATTCATAATTTATCATGCACATTTATACATGCACCACCATTATCTAAGGAACAAGCCTTCTATCTGCCCCATCGTGAAGTAGTACGTGAATCAAGCTCCACAACAAAACTACGAGTAGTTCTTAATGGTTCTTTTAAAACTCATCGACCAACTTCACTAAATAACTCCTTGCACGAAGGCCCTAAGCTTTATGTGGATCTCCCAGATGTACTAACGGCGAAGCGTAAAAATTGATTTTTTCCATGATGTGGAAAAAATGGTCAGGCAAATTCTTATGCACTTGACTGCTACTTCCAACGAATCCTGTGTATTGAAGATCCCCACGTTGTGGAATTTTACCTTACCAAAGTAACATATAGAACTAGTCCCGCTTCAATACTCACCAATTAAGGCTTGCGTGAAATTGCAGAGGATGAAGGTCATCTTTAAAGATTTCATCAATAAAGCATGTGTCGTATATCTTGATGATATACTAATTTCGTTCACTTCATTGGAGGAACACATATATAATATTGAACAAATTTTATTAAAAGCTAAATGAGCATAATTTGAAACTATGAACAAATAAATAAATGTTCATTTTTAAAAAGGACACCCCATTCCTCGATCATATACTGACTAAAGAAGGTATTAAACCTTATCCTGAAAAAATTAAAACCATAAAGGGTTGAAAAATTCCTAAAACGGAAAAAGAACTCAAAAGCTTTTTGGGAGCTGCAGGTTATTACAGGAAATTTATGAGGAATTATTCGGCAATAGCCTACCCCATGGTAAAATACCTTAAGAAAGGCTATTAAATGAACTGCAATGATCCACAATATATTGCAAATTTTAAAAATTATCTATCTAATCTCTCACCCAATTCTGAAATACCAAGAATGAAATACTCGAATATTAAACAGCCATGAGAAATTTTATGCCATTACAGACAAAGAATTAATAGCTATCATATATGCGGTATCGTATTTCAGACCGTATATTTACGGCAAAAAGTTTAAAATAATAAAGGACCACTGTCCAATAAAATACCTTAATATATTGTAAATATAAAGGAAACAGAATGTAGTAAAGGCATAGTATATGTATATAGTATATACATATACTATATATGTATATAGTAAAATGATGTAAAATAATTTACCAAAATGGTAAACAAAACGTAGTAGCAGATTCTTTAAGTCGTATCGAAAACTCACCCAAAATAAATGAAGAAAATGACAACAAATCAAATTTTAAAATTTCAGACACAAAATCACTGAACACTATACATTCCGCAACAGAGGAATGGAGAGAGCATTACAAGATAAAAGAAAATATAGTAAGTAAACATAAACAAGAAATTGTAATAAAATACAATACAGACACAAAAAAGTACAGTAGTTTTGATAGAAACATAGTAGAAATTAAATCTCAAGATCAGGAAGACAAAATATAGAAAATTTTGTTGAGAAAGATAAAGAGAGATGAAATAGGAACATGTTCAGAAGTGAGCGACAGCGACTATAACAAAATACAAAAAATACTAGTAGATAATACATGGGCTTAAAAGTCCGCTTCTAAGAGAGGGCACCACTGGAATTAAATCCATACCATTTTCAGTTAGTACCAACCTTCAAAAGATAAGTGTATAAATTTGACAGCTGTTAGACGATTAGTTCTCGAGATATAGCGTTGTGAGTGAAGCAACTTTTGTTATTGTGAAAAAAAATGGATTCAAAGCAATTTCGTGTGTTGATTTATCATTGCTTTTTGATGGGAAAAAATGCAGCCGATGAAAAGAAATGGCTTGATTAGCATTACTCGGACTCTGCACCAACCGAACGAACCATTCGAAAGTGGATTGAAATATTTAAAAGTGGTCATACAAGCACCGAAGATAATGCACGCAGTGGACGTCCAAAAGAGACTGTTTCAGATGAAAACATCAAAAAAGTCCACAAAATGATTACGAATGACCGTAAAGTGAAGTTGATCGAAATAGCTGAGGCTCTAATGATATCAAAAGAGCGTGTTGGATATATCATACACGAATATTTGGACATGCGAAAGCTCTGTTCAAAGTGGGTGCCGCGTTTGCTCACAGTCGACCAAAAACAACAACATGTAGATGATTCAGAGGAGTGTATAAGGCTGTTCAACCGCAATAAAGCCGAATTTTTGCATCAGTATGTGACAATGGATGAAAATTTTCTCCACCAGAGTCAAGTCGGTAGTCAGCTGAGTGGCGAGCAGGCGACGAACCTGGTCCAAAACGACTAAAAACTCAACAGTCGGCTGGCAAGATTATAGCATCCGTATTTTATGATACACATGGAATAATTCTCATCGACAATCTCCAAAAGGGGCAGACTATCAACAGCGACTATTACATTGCATTGTTGGAGCATTTGAAGGACGAAATCGCAGAAAAACGGCCGCATTTGAAGAAAAAGAAAGTGCTGTTTCATCAAGACAAGGAATCGTGTCACAAGTCGATGAAAACGATGGCAAAATTGAATGAATTCGACTACGAATCTACGATTCTAAACCGAAATCGTACTACAAAACTGGTATCGAAAGATTGAAAAATTGTTTCAATCAGTGTATCGCCCTCGAAGGCAACTATATTGATAAATAAAGTTGAATTTTGCAAAAATTTTTTGTTTTACTATAAAACAGCACGGACTTTTCAGCCCATGTGTTATGTTTTTAACTTAGATAAAAAAAAATTCATTACATGTACAAAAAGAGCAACTGAGATTGGTACAGAGGAAGAATTGTATAAGCAGATTTTATTACACCACAATAATGAACCAATTCATAACGAAATCAATGAGAGATTCATTAAAAGCAAAAATTTTTTTCCAAAACTAAGGCAACATGTCCAACTAATAATAAACAATTGTGAAAAATGTCTAACTACTAAATACGACAGAAAACCTATGCGGCCATTTTAAAAAAATCAGTGGGCAGGTCAGACTTTAAATTAAATTCTAAAAGACATGTTTTTGTTAAACAGGCGAATATTATTTTTGCCGAATTCTTTATTTAAACTTAACACTTATAAATTTAATTATACAAAAAAAATAACCTAATTCTATCATTATTCATTTATTTTTAATGTTTAAATAAATATTTTAATAAAAATTTAAAATATAATAAATAATATAATATAAAAATTAATTTATAACAAACTTAACATAAATTGATAATTCTAAACATATAATATATTAAATAAATATTTATTATTTATAAACCCCAATTTCGATTAAAAGAAACCCCACTAGAAAAGAATAATACCATTCATCTTGACATTTTACATTTTAAGAAAAAATCATTCGTTACAGTAATCGACAAACTAACAAAATTCGCAACGGCGTACAACATAACAAATAGAAATTGGCGAATGAAAAAATCAATAATTATGGAACACTTTTCTAAATTTGGTAAACCTAAAACGATTATATTATAATGGTCAAATTCAAACACTTATTAGAATTTTTGAAACAAGAGCAGGTAGACATACATTTAACTACACCCAACAGTCACACTGGCAATACAGATATTGAGATTACACTCAACACTAATAGCGAAACTAACAGGAATTGATGACAACGAACTATCGACCGAAATGAAAATGCAAATGGTCATAAAAAGCTACGATATAATGATAGGTATCAATCAAGAATTATATGTACATCCAGAATAGCTAAAAACAAAGTACCATCAGTAATTCTAAACGACAGAACAGATGCAAGTAAAATGAAATTTATAAATAAGAGAAATAAGGACAGAGAATATTATACGGAAACAAGACAAGTAGAGTCGATAAAAGTTAAAAAAGAGTAAGACATAAGGATGCTCCATACTTCAGAATAACAGAACTAAAAAATATTCATAATGTTGTAAAGTTGTGATTCTTGCAATATATGTACATATAAAATTATTATTATTGTTCATTTAAAAAATAAAATAAAAATTACAGTATTATGTTAATTATAACAAAAAAAAAGTAATTTATATTATTTCGGGTGCTATGGCAACTCCTAAATGCACCACTCATAGTTGTAAGCAACCTTAACGGAAAATTCCCACGATGAAGTGGACACTAAAGTTTGGCATTTCGCCCTGTGAAGTTCAACGAGCGTCCCAGGAAGAATACAACACTTGCGGCTTAAGAAATAAAATTTTGGTTTTTTCGAACTTAAATTGCTATTCGAAAATCTTAATAAAGCCTTTTTAAAATCTTGAAAGACATTCTTTTATTTTTGTAAATTTTCAATTTTTTGCATAAATGTTTTACATTTGCTTAGCTGCCTACTAAGCGTGTACGGTAGAGAGAAAGGCAAAGTAGCTTTTAGAGAAATTGACAGCCGAGCTCTACAATATTAACAAGGCGCGATTCATCGTGAGGTTTGATTTTCAATAGGCTTTTCTGGACAGATCACGAGTGACTCCTATCAAACTGCTTTATCATTTTTATTCAGTATCGTTTGGCCAATCATCTCGGAAAGACCCACACCATAATAGTGTTTCCGAATTGTTCTCTGAAAAATGTATTACGGTGCGCACAATTAACCAACTAAAACCACTTTTGCCAATACCATTCGCAAATTTGAGTCCTAGTTTACATTAATGGTTAAGAGAAGTGATGAGACTATAGCAGCTGTAGCTGAGAGTATACGCGAGGACCGTGATGAATCGATTCGTCGTCGTTCTCAGCATCTTGGCATGGCGTATTCGACAACTAGGCGTATTTTACGTAAGGATCTTGGCCTAAAACCGTACAAGATTCAACTTGTGCAAGAATTGAAGCCAGGCGACTTGTATTTGCGTTATATTTTCAGTGAATGTGCTCTGGAAAAACCCAATGAAAATCTGGTGTTTTAATGTGAAATTTTGTTCAATGATGAAGCCCATTTTTGGCTTAATGGATACATTAATAAACAAAATTGCCGTATTTGAGCCGATGAGCAACCCGAAGAGTACCAAGAGCTACCATCATATCCATTAAAAACAACAGTATGATGTGGTTTATGGGCTGGTGGAATCATTGGTCCATATTTCTATAAAAATGAGGCAAATCCGAATCGTACCGTCAATGAAATTCAAGCACATGGTCTCGGTGAGCTCTGGTTTCAACAAGACGGAGCTACGAGCCATACAGCGCGTGAAACAATGAAGAAAATATCAAGATGTATTATTTCGCCAAGGTATATTGGAATTGGTGTAGGTTGGATCTGTACTTTGTTAGGATGGCGGTCATATTTACTTTTCTTGCAAATCGAGCAAAGTTCGGTTACTTTTTTAATTTTTCCCGCCATACCAGGAAAATAATATTTTTCTAATATCTGGATTTTATTTTCTCTACATATTGTTCCTATGAGCTCGATTGTGTGTACAAATGATAATATCATTTTGTTCTTCTTCAGATTTTATGTCATTAACTTGAATTTGTGTAAAACGGATGCGATATGCATTTAGGTGTGTCCTTGAAATGTTCTGAATCATACCCATTATATGTATGTTAAGACGTTTTAATACATTTTACAACTGTAGGACTAAGACGGATTTTTAAAATTTCGATTAACTTTTGTTCATCATAAAAGGATTCAACAACAGTGTGGCTGTGATAAGTGGGAAATATAATTTCGAATTTTTGACTATGGGGTGTGCCTGAAGTAAGATCTGATTCTTAAAAACAAGTATAGGTGAATCAATACTAGGAATTAGGCCATGCGATGAACTCTCATCGCTGTGAATTGTTGGGGTCATATAATTAATTTGAGTATCTAATAATTGTAATCTTCTAACAGCGCTTTCCATCTTTTCAGCTTAGTGTTGCTGTATTTGCTGCTGAGCGCAAGTGTTAGAGGTTGATGGTCGATAAAGATGATAACTTTTGACGGTCCGTATAGGAAATTTCTGAGGAAGTTCAATGCCCATATGATGGCTAAGATCTCCTTCTCATTTCCGCCATAATTTTCCTCAGCTCTACTGAGTGTCCGAGAAATTAATGTGATTGGTTTGTCTTGTTGGGATAAAACAACGCCTATAACAAAGTTTGAGGCGTCTGTTGTAAGTTTGAAGGGCTTTTCAAAATCTGGATATATTAGAATAGTATCCTCTGATATAAAAGAGTGTTTTAACTTCTTGAAAGCTTCCGCAACAGCATCGTTAAAATGAATTGGCTTTTTAATGGTGATGTATTTGGACACGCGGCCATCCCCACTTCTTAAAAGAGATGTCAGGGGTTAAGCGAGCTTGGCTTAGTCTCGAATGAATCGCCTGTAATACCCTGATAGGCCAAGGAAAGACCTTAAGTCTTTCAAAGTTGGAGGAGTTGGGAAATTTCGGATTGCTTTAACTTTTTCAAGATAGTTTTTAATAACAAATATCTGTAGCATATAGTTTTAATGTTTTAATTATCTTGAAGAGACGACAAAACATAAAAATTCAATTTTCTCTTTAAAAAATTCACATTTGTCGAGCTATACTTTTAAGTTAGGTTCATGTAAAATCAGGAAAACTTTTCGAATATTTTCCAAATTTGTAGCCTTGTTTGGACTAAAAATGATTATATCATCAATGTATATACTCAAATTTTGCCAATGTGCTCATGAAGTATATCATCAAGAGCCCTTTAAAATATTGAAGGGCATTTTTCAGCCCAAATGGCAGTCTTGTGAACTCGTACTTGCCATAGTTGATAGAGAAAGTTGTCTTTTCTGTTGCTGATTCCTTTAGAGGAATCTGGTGGAAACCACTTTTGAGGTCGACAACTGAAAACCATTTATTTTGTCCGAGTTGAAACCGGACTTTCTTAGTTTGTGGTATCGGATACCGATCAGCTACTGTGATACTGTTCACTTTACTATAATCGATTACCAGACTGTACTTTTTCTTACCAGACGCATCCTTCTTTTTTTGGTACGATCTATACAGGTGAATTGTACGGTGATCTTGACCGCCTGATTATACCAACTTTAAGTAGGCTGAATCTCGACTTCATCTTTAAGAGCCATTGCGTACAGATAGAACTTTAAGTAGACAGGGGTATCGTATTTCCCCGTTGACAGTAGTAGGAACGTAAGCTTATTATAGGGATCATCAAATAACTTTGGGAATTCTTGAGCGATAGAATGGATATAGGAATTTTGTTGGTGGGACATTTACATTTACATTTACAAGCACCTAATCATCTTTTGTATGGATAATTGCAGGAAGGTCTTTTAAACTATCATTACCAACAATAGCATGAAAAGACTTGAGCTCCGGCATAAGGAAAAATTTTTGTTTAATATAATTTAGGCCAAAAAGGTTTAGAAAAGTGTTTTGACTGATTTCTATGTTTTCTCCCATGGAGTTGTTATAAAAAGGTTTTTTGTTTTGAAGAGGTGTTTTAACAAGATTGGGCTGGATGTAATTCTTGTTTGACCCGGTATCAATAAGAATTTTTAGAATATCTCCGCTCCCCGTTCTACATTCGAAATATGGGAGCGAAAAGCAATTAAAAAATGGATGTCATTCAATTCTTGTTTCTCTTCCATATAGCCATTTACATCTTCCTGTGGCAGGGAATCAGTGTGTTCCTGTAGGCTTTGTTCGTATTCTTTATCTTCTGATTTTATTGCTTCTTCATACTGAAAGGATTCTTAGGGTTTTGAATCAAGATAAAAATTTCTTTGGATTTTATTTGGATGTACTTGTTTCGACACAGAAGCAAATTATCATATCTGAGCAGATGTCCCGTTATTTTGTTGCGGTCTGTTTGCATAATTTAAGTTATTGGTCCTGATTGTGTCCATAGGAAATGGTGGTGGTTGTTGCTTAGCGTTGAAGTTTTGCTGCGGAAAATTTTGAATCACAGGTCTAGGAGGTGACATTTGTCCTGGAGGAGAAACCATTTGGGGTTGTGCAGGTCATCTCGTTGTGAAGCAATTCGGGATAGAACTGCTGCTGACTACGAGGCTGCTGAATTTGCTGAGGACGCTTAGGGGGAATTGGAGGTGGTGGTGCGTATATTCTGCGAACATTATTTTGGTTAATCATCTCATACTCTACCTGAAAGTTCTGATTCTCGAGCTTGAGGCAGAGGTGCAGGGCTTGCGGTAAATCTACAGGTTCTCGGATACCTAAGGATACCAAGTCACGTTTTAAGCCACGTATGAACGGGTCAAGCGCTTTGTCTCTATATATATGCATTAATAGATTTAAGGCTTCTCCGCCAATCTCCATGCAATAGATCTTGTTAAGTATCAGTGAGAGATGTGAATAAACCTCCTGGTAAAACTCCTGAATAGAAGAATTCAGTTGTACCAATGATGTCATTTGGTACTCTAGTGTGCTGAGGTCTTGCTTATCGGCATAGCTTAGGCATTTATTAATGCAATCTTTATTTAAGGGGTGTTATAGATTGGAATTCAGATTAATTATTGACTGAATAAGGGTTCTGCCCTCGGATTGCAGAATCTCGCTTACAATGGAAATCACAAGAACTTGCAAAGCAGGGTGTGAAATGAATGTATCAGTTCTAGCTTGAGAACTCTCAGGATTTAAGAGATTTAAGGGATTTAAGGTTGACGGACGAAGGATATTGTGGTAGGGAATTGTCGCGTTAAATAAAGGAAATTGCTTAAGAATGTCCTATCTAACAATATTTTTGTTTTTATAATAAAAAAAAAATAGTTAATTTTCAATTAAATTCAAATGAAATCGTTAAATATTTTTATTTATTTTTTTACTTTATTTATTCTCGTTTCATCTTATCAAATTTGTCTTGTATTTATATATTTTTTTCTTAATGTCTTAATCTAATCTTACATTATAATGATGACAACTATTTTTTCCATCTTCTTCCGGTTGAGCGGCTAACTCGTGCTTGAAATCGCGTTTGTGCCCACTGGGGGGCCTCGTTTTCACACACAGAAGTTCTTTTTTTCTTCACTCAAGTCTATGCAACGAGAGATTACTTCAACTTCGTGGTTACGGGTTTTTCACTTAAGTCTATACCGAGAGAGATTACTTTAACTTCACGGTTAAGGGTTTTTCTTAAATATATTTTCAAAACTGCTCTTTTGAAATAAGCAACCACTATTTTAATAATGTTATACAGAATTTTAAAGAAACCTTTATAATCCCAAATGAAAATATCAATTACACATTCACATACAAATTAACTGTGAATAAAATAAACCAAAAAAGTATTGAGAATAATGAGAAAATAATTGAATTAAGTTACCACAAATCGGCAAATTATTTTTTAAATATATTGTACTTACCATAGCATTGATGAGAATTGTAATAGTCATAGTATGCATAAAATATCGTATATATGTAAAAATTAAGGAGAATCTTCAAGCTTACCCGAGAGGAGTTCTGATACAGACAAACCACCCAAGCAATAATACAAACACAGACAATTAAGATTGAATCGAGAAATCGAATTCAGTTAAAAGTGAACAACGAGACGAGTAACATCTTTCAATCTCGGTATAGATTAAAATAAGCTATAATAAACTTAACTCAGAGTTTCATTGCAACAATCTATACTAAACTTAACTCGCGCTTAAGTAATTTATGTACCCTTAAAATGTTTTTACACAGCGTACAATACAAGAAAGTTGTTTGCTTATAGTAGCAGAGAATTTTTAGTATTACGCGTTAGTTAATCAATATACATATGTACATTTGCAAGTATGTCTATTCCGGGATCATCTGCATAATTAAGATAGTATTAAAATTGTGTCTGCTAAAAAATATCACTAATGAAAATAATGCCAAAATCGCAAATATGGTAAGATAATTTTCAGTGAAATAAAAGATTCATTGTCTCTGCTCCGTTTCTCTACTTGTGCGCGACGAATCCACTCTCGCCCTCGAAGGAGTAAGAATACTAAAAGTTCCTAATATACAAATGGTATGTCTCCCCTATTTTGAAGAGGTGTCCTTCAATGCTGACATTACCACTACGCAATTTCATCATTCCCGCTCCTTAGGACTCTTCAAGAGTAAATGAAAAATTATATTTGCCCAGCGAATATCTTACATTCCACTTACGACCTTCCTTCTAAGGTTATGGAAGCGATGATAAACCCTAGGCTCATGAAAGTCCACTGGTGATTTGATGGCATGTCTCATCGAAAAGTTGTAACAAAGTGTACACCGATCTGGTTAAAGCAACATATTGGGATAGCAATACAATACAATACAAATTTTGAAAAAAAAAACGAAAGAAAGTAAGTATTCCCTAGAACCCTAGCTTAGGTAAAGTTAAAAGTTAGCTCCCTTAAAAATAAAAATAAAAACCTGAAACACTGACTTTTCATATGGTGCTTAAGATTACGTTTAAAATCGCTTAAACCTTGACATCTTTTTAGGTTAGTTAAAAATAAGTTCCAAAGACTCACGGCATATACAAAAAACTGTTTTTCGGTTGTCAAAAACTTAAAAGATGGTAGACGGTTCTATCAGACGAAGCAAATTGAAGTCTATAGAAAAGATACTCGGGCAGTTCGTAATTTATTATTTTAATTAAAGTATTAAAATATTTGAATCTAGAAGAAACTCTATGACCAGGAACTCCCTAACATATAGTGAGATGTGGTCACGTCTGCACATATTATAGATAAACTTTACTGCGCGTTTAGAGCCACTTTTAGTTTTCTAGAACTTAGGTAAAAAAAAACTGAATGTCCATATAGTAGGGTGGGTAAAATTAGTGATTTTACTTTTGTATGTAGCTTTGACTTTGATGGTAAACAGTGCCCAGTTTGATTTATGGAACGTGGTGCACCATACAACTTTCCTACGGTCGCAGTAATATGGTCGTCCCAACTAAAGTTTTTATTAATGTACAGCCCTAAATTTTTGTCGTCGAGTGAATAGTAACGGCTCAATTATAGAACTCTGAGGTACGCCTTCCTTGCACTCAAGAAATTCTGACAAGATGGCGTTGGCAAATATTGGTTGTGCTACTTAAGCTACTAAGTAGTTTAAGTGCGGCTACATTAAAGCCAAAGTATAATTTCAGTTTTTGGATGAGAATTTCGTGGCGGACGATGTCAAAAGCTTTCGAATAGTCTAAAGAGGTTATAAGGTACATGTCCTTACGAAAACGAAACTCATCGGCGAGGTATAAAAGAGCCGTAGTACAACAATGTTGCTTTCAGAACCATGATTGGAGAGGAGAAAGAAGATTGAATTGGCTTAGGTGTGAGTAGTCTTGTTCACTCATCAGCTTTTCAAATACCTTTGAGATAAATGGAAGAACATAAATTGGCCGATATTTCTTATTTGCTCCGACCGAGATTTTTAAAACAAGAATTATTTGGAAGCTTTCCAGGATGTCGGGAAGGTTGAAAAGGTGAAAATGTTATTAAAAATCTAAGTCAAAGGAGACAATTCTTCTCAGATAAATATTTTTAAAAATTTTGGGTGTAAATTGTCTAGACCAACTGCTTCGGATTTAATTGACGTAAAATCTTTCAGGACATCCATTTCGTTTACTCTTAAAAACTCAAAAGTGTCATCAGTATTTGTAATGAGGAGTGGATCAATAACATTTGTCATGCCAATATTGTGATTATTAAGACCCGATGCTACTGATTTTTCAGAAAATTTAGAGTTAAGTTCTTTAATATCTATGTAATTGCTATCGGAAGTTGCTTTATTGCCTATTCCCAACGCCTTGATATTTTTCCAAGCTTTTTTGGTGCTTATACCAGATGGAAATTTAGCTGCAAATAATTTAGACTTCAAAAGTCTTATTTCTCGCTTGACATCATTTCTAATCCTTTTAAAATCATCCCTTAACTATACAAGATTATATTTCTTCCATATTTTGAAAGCAGTATCCCTCTTTTGGATAAATTGTTCAATCTTTGGGGTACACAACTCACTAGTTTTACTGCGGAGGGCAAATGTTTTAATAGGAACATACTTGTTCATCAATGAAAGTCATGTAATAAAGACAACTCCAATCCAGCAATAATGCATGATTTTTTAAGGAGTCCATATTGATCGACCGGTAGTCTCTGTAGCTGATTATTTGTCTTTCGGGTACCATCGTTGGAAAAATGTCAAAGAAAATAATAATGAGGTCGTTGTGCGAGAAAACAGGTACATCCAATTGACCATAAAAGCTCACTTCATCTGGATTGTTCACAAGCATGACGTCAATGAGACTGGGGACGTATCCTCCAAAGTATGTTGGTCTGGAAGTATTCTTTAGAGAGAGACGAAGCGATTTTAAGTATTTTTTAATTTAAATATTTTCATTGTGAATTAAGTTGATGTTAAAATCCTCAGTTACATATAAATGATAACAAATTAATTCAGTATTTTCGAATACATTAAGGATAACATTGTTGTCACAAATGCGCGGAACTTTTTATATGACGCTAACAAGACATTAATTAAGCCTATTACTAACTTTAGCAAACAAATATTCAATACTGTCAGTGGTATACGATTTAAGAATGATTTAACTATGAAAGTAAGTTCTAACATACACCACTACTCCACCTGCACGGTCTACCCCATCATCCCTGTGAACATTTAGGGCTATCATAGCGTCTGTAATTTTATTTTGTAGCCAAGTCACATCGAAATATTTGCTTAGACTTTGAGAAACCTGGAAACCATTTGCGATAGATGTTAAGCATCACACAAGTTTTATGAAATTTTTGAATAATTGTACGAGCATTAGATTCAGACTGAAGGAACTTAGTTCCCAATAAATCACCCAGGAATTAACAACTTCGAGGAAGTTATAAGGAGCTACAGTAATGCCGACTTTAAAAATAATTTAAATTAATTAATAATTTAAACGTTCAACTGCTCAAATTCTAATAAGTAATATACATACTCATAATATTTAAGATTCTCAAACTAAATATCTACTTTTCATTCATTTTAGATCGCTATAAATTAACAGATCAAATTTCAACAAGTAGAGGATTACCAAACACTTCTCCATAAATTGGAATTTATTTAATTTTTTGGTACATGGCTAACACAAATACTTTTAGAGAAATCTTAAATTTATTTGCCATTACTTCTTCGACCGCATGAAACGTTGTGAAAGGGTAGCGTGTTGGGCAATTTCGATCGGACACGAATATGTAAAATGGCCAAATTCAAATGAAAGTTTGCGCAATGCAGATCTATTCGAAAGAAAATCAAAAATTCCAGGAATCGTGGGATGCATCGACAGTACCCATATAAAAATCAAAGCACCGATTACAAATAACAAGAGTTATTTCTATAGAAAAAAATTTTACAGCATTTTTATCCAAGGTGTGGTTGATTTTAAGAAAAAGTTCATTAACATATTTTATGATGAACCGTAAAGTTTACACGATAGCCGGTTAATACAAAGATCAGAATGCTTCTCAAAATATGACGGAACTTTTTCCTTGCAATACGTTTTTGCTCGGAGATAGTGCATATCCATGTCTAGACTGGTTAATTCCACCGTTTAGAGACAACTGAATGTTAACAAATGTGCAAATACCATTTAATGTGCTTTATGCTAATGGCCGTGTAGCTGTTGAGCATGCGTTTGGTCTTCTAAAAATCAGTTCTAGAAGATTAATGCACTTTACAGAACAAAGGAATATAAATCTTTTGATAAATTTAGGTATGTGTGGGTGTATATTATATACGCACAGATAACAATGACGAAATAGTTAGTGAAATCTTAGCACATCCTGACATTTTACCAGCAACTGAAATAACAGGTGAAATAAGAAACAGCCGGAGACGAAAAGTTCTACCACAGAACTTCATAAATAGAAGAATTTTTTTTTTAAATTTTTTTTTTATTTTATTCTTAAATAAAGTTTTGAAAAAAAATACAATTCAGTCTTCCTATAAATAAGAAAAAACACTTCATTTTCTTAGAACTATTAAATTCAGGCATCATAACATATAAAGTCAAAATAAATTAAATCACATTTCATATATTTAAAATAAATTATATCACACAGGTTCACTATTTTTTAAACAACTCCTTTAAGGTATTCATTTTTATTTCAAAACGCTCCTGTTTGAGTTTAAGCTTCTTTTCGGCGTAGTCCTTCATAATCTTTATTTTTTCTTCCGCTAATTTCTGCTTTATTTCCAGTTCTTCCTGACGGAATTTCTGTTTAAAGGGTATCCTCGTCCACACAAGAGCTTTTGGTTAATTTACGCCACTGTTGGATCAATTGGAAATCAATTCGAATGTAACATTTAATGTAGGGATTCAATTCAATAAAATGACACTAGTTATATTCCTCACTAGATGAAGAGGGAACTGGTGATTCGGTGACAATATTCGGCGATATTAGTAAAGCCTCTATACATTTCCCCGATAGATTTAGTGTATGGCTATTATTTATTTCGGGATTGTCACCAAATATCAGCTCCATTTCTTCTTCAAATAAAGCTGTGGAGGCGGATTCCACAATTCTTTTATTGGCATCAGTGGTGGCATTATATGCCCTGAGCAAATTCTTTAATTTAACCTAAAGCATTTGCACGGTTGTTGGTTGGCTCTGAAAAAAAGAATCATACTTTAATAAATGCGCAAACATGAGTTATTGAACTTACCAAAACGTCTAACGCCAACAGGTCTTCCAGTTCATTTTGCATCGCAGACTTTTTTTTTCTCGAATGCTGGAACTCATCTTTTGCCTATTGTAGAAAGCCAATAGGAAAGCTTTAGTTTCTGCCACCGTCTAGTTTCTTCTTAAGCTACGAAAATACAATAAATTAATTTGTAAATGAATATTTTGCAATCTTTTTTTTTTGCCCGCCTCTTGCATTGTCAGTGGACCATTAAAATGGGGAGTAACCATGTCAACAAAAATAATTCTTTATATAAGAATGTTGTATGTTCGTTTGTTTTTGTTCATGACTACAACCTTTATTTATAAACAGTAAATGGGTATAATATTTTTGCAAATCAATCTATTTTATTGGAAATGTAGTTCGATTTACAAATCTGAAATTATATTCGGTTAAATATTACATTTTTTAAGCACTTCATTTCTTTCATAAAAATTTATTTCATATGCATATCAGGCAATACTATTTCTTGACAACTATTTTAAGATTCACCAACGTGTACGAATGAAATACACTCCTAGTGGTGGATAGCTTGAATGAATTCTATGATCAGGGTATATGATCTTGATAAGATGATCTCGAGTTGTTATTATAATGCATGTAGAAGTTAATACCAAAAATATTTTCATTCTAAACAAATAAACAACTCATAGACACAAGTTCTCTCCTCGAAATCTGCTACAACAGCAAATAGCAGAATGTGAAATCAGAAACATGAAGATTAATTTTACACCTGCAATGCTGCGTCGTTGATACTGGGAACGAAAAGAAGCTGACTGATACCGATTCCTTCATGTTACTGGGTTGATGAGGCGAGGTTTGATTTTTTTTTTAATTTGTAAAGTAAATTTAATAGATTTTTGGAGGTTCAATAAATTCAAAATAATTTAAATCAATGATCTATTATATATGGATACAACTAATATAAAAGCAACAGAATCATATGGAAGTCAATGAATCGCTTAGCCATATATATAAAAATTTATAAATAATAAAAACTACTAGTATAAAGTTCGTTTCAAAAGTCAATTGAAAGCCAGCTAAACTTAAAATCAAAGAAAATTTAATGTCACATAAAAGCAAAAATAAATCACATATAAATAATTTATACGTTAGAGGACACCACATGAAGGTGTTGAGAAGTTTGAGAGGTGCAGTGTCCAGTACAATGAGAAGCTGCGAAGCCTATTCGCGTCTTTAAATTAGTACTTTTTGTAGGATGTTTTTATTTTACGGTGTTAGACATTCATGTAGATAGATGTTTTTTCTCTAATTTAGACCAACGTCGGCTAAACAGATTTGTTGTGAGTGCTTTTTGCGGTGGTTCAAAATTCCCTACATTAATGGTGTCATTGTCATTAATGGTGAAGAATTTTACAATGATTATTGAGTCAGTGTTTGGTTTCACTCGGAAAATTCGGTTTATAGGCAGTGATTGAACCTCAATAGAGCGACACAACAGGCCAAATATGTCACTCAGCACCTCGTTAGGCATGAATAGTATCCCAACCAAACCAGCATCCGTCGCTATTTAATTTGTGAGACATCACAAACGGCTGCATGTAAGGGTTGAGTCACCTATTTGCAATCCAATTTTAAATGACTAATGTTGCCCAGACACTCATCAAGGCCCGTAATTTTGATGTTCAGTGCATCAACATCCGCGTCTAGAAGTGCAAGTTTTTCGGGGAGGTGCCTTTGAATTTGTGAAAATCTAGACGATAAGTTGTCCTCCATTGTGGTAAGACGGCTTAGAATTGCCTCAGCTTTATCTGACAATTCCGAAAGGCTGTCTTTTTCTGACGTTATCGATTTTGTTGATGTGGATTTTGGTTTGGAGCTAGATTGTAGTGGTGAGAGAGTATTTGATAATAGTCTCTTGGTTTTGCAAGTGGCTCTGTGAACGAGTGCTTTTTATATGTGACATTATTATGCTCTTATCACACGTTGGTGCACTTTAAGAGAGAGCTAGATAACGACGCGAAAAGAAAAAAAAGAAAAAAGAAAACTGAACGCTAACAAAATGAACAAGGTAATTAAACGACATAAGGCAAGAAAGCTGATATGTGGAGTTTATGGTGATGACTGCTTAACTGAACGCACCTGTCAGAATGAATTTAAAAATTTCAGAACAATTCAAATCATTTTAAACATCTTGGTAAAAAATCTCGATATTTGGGTTCACATATATGGAAAGGGATTCACTTAACACAACTAATCAATAATTGCGATATGCATTTCAAACGCAATAAAATAGATAGATGGTGTAAGCGTAATAGACCAGCGCAAACTACATAAATTTTAATGTATTTTGTTTAATTTAGGCTTAAACTAACTTAAAAACTGGGACTTAAAAACTAACAACAATCAAGAGATAGTAATTAAGGAAATGATGGAGGAAAAAAAATTTAATACAAGAAGTGCTCAGGTTAAAATCCAAAAGGGGGAGGCTTAAGTTGACCTTACGTAGAATGCGGGAGATGGAATATAGAAAAGATGAGGATAGCGTCAATTACTAGAGTTAGTGTTGAAGGAAATAAATTATAATATCAAGCCTAATCCACCTAACCAGAGAGCAGTCGCGGGTATTCAGGCTAAGAAGTTTAATCCGGTCACGACGGGGAGTTTAGATAAAGGGTCTATCCCAGGGTAGTCGTCGAAGGACAAATCAAAGAAAACAATATTGAATGTTCTCGATTCGGGATATATGAACTCGCTGAAAGGGGGAGCACTCTTGGCTGGCATTTTCGAGAAGGGGCCGGACAAGAGTTATATAAAGTGACCTTGTCACATAAGGGTTGCAAAATTCTTTAGACCATCATTTGATTAAACCAAGGTCTTAAGGATTACCTCTCCAATATGCGAACGGAAGATTAACTTTTTCGTGATAAAGTCATAGATTGACATTTGGAGACATTAAGCTCAAAGGACACCAAATGGAAAACCTATCGAGGTCTTCTTGAAGGAGTACAACGTCCTGGGATAAAGAAATAGTTTTGCAGAACTTAGTGTTGTCGGCGTAAATTGATAGGGGGAAGTGTTTAATAATCCTTTCAAGATCGCTTATAGTTAAAATGGGAAATAGGGAACCTAGATGGCTACCTTGTGGGGCACCAGAAGTGGCTGAAAACGGGGTTGAGAAGGCTGATCTAAAACGAACACTAGATTAGATTAGGTTAAAGTGGTGGTTGGAAAACAACAGACACTATAATAACGGTTCTCCAGATAAAAAAATATTCATTTTAAAAACAAGAGGTAAAAACCGACTGGGTAAGTTGGTAAGTAAGTAATAAGTGCCTTGCACCGAAAGTTTAGAATTTCATATAAAAAAATTTCGAACTTGTTAGGTATGTAAGATAGCTTTGAAATGGGACGGTAGTTAGTTACTTTATTTTTTAATCCCTTTTTGTGGACCGGGGATTTTGAAAGGGATCTTTCAAACTTGTGAGGAAAGTGGATGCTAAAGATTTGAGGCATACATTTTGAGAAATATTGTTTAGAGCCCGTCAGGCCGAGGTAAAATTCGTCACTGAGATTTTGTAACTTTTCTTCGACAAGGGAAGGCCAATGAAGAAATTGGAAGGTACTTGAAATATTTGTGGTTAGGCACGAAGAAGTTGTCTGCAAATGAATCTTTAAAAACAATTTGCAAAATAATTGGCGATAGGAAGGGGGTCGGTCGATGATATACAAGGTGGAGCAAAATTAATCACCCTATCGGAAGATAGTATAATTTTTGCAAATGGCATCGAACGTCAATCATATTTGACATTTGTGAACTAGATAGCTGCAGCATACAAACAGAGAAGCAATGGAATGCTATATACCGCAATACCGTGGAATAATTGTGTCGATGATTTTCATCAATAATCTGTCGGTGGTGTTAACGCAGCGTGAATTTCGACGTCGATTTCGTTGTCGCGCTTACTGGGCAAACATTCCGGCGCTTAGCTACTCGACTCGAACAGAGTGGAACCACAGGAGACCATGACTGGACTGATCGTTCCCGAAAATATCGTGGCTGTGGCTGCCGATGTCGCTGAGAACGAAGAAATATCAACCAGACGAATTTTAGTGAAAGGCTTACACATGTTGCCGTACAAAGTGCAAACAGTGCATCAGTAATTGCATCCTGACCGTCAGTCGCGTGTGAATTACTGAAAAGCCATCCTCATCATGAGCGATGAGGCGTATTTCCAGTTAAGCGGTTACGTCAATAAGCAAAATGTTCGTTTTTTGGGCACTGAAAATCCGCGTGTGATGCACGAAGAGCCATTACATGCGGATTGGGCCGTTTGTTTTTTTGATGACGCCATCGGCAATACTGGCGAACGCTAAAGGGGCCATGATAAACGACTTCTTACTGTCACAATTGGATGAGCGCGGCTTGGTGAACATATAGTTTCAACAAGACGGTGCAACCGCACACATAGCACGAGTCACAACAGATATTGTAAAGGAAGCGTCTTCTGGTCGCGTAATCTTCCGTTTTGGCGATTTGGCATGTCCAGCAAGATCACCCGATTTAACCATCCCAGAATTCTTTCTTTGGGGCTACTTGAAGTCGAGTCAGTTATAGAGCTAGGTGATTTGGAGTTAGGTTCGAAGATAGTAAGAGTAATCAAAATAAGAACTGGTGCGAAAAAAAATTGCCCATAATTTGCTTCTTTTGTTTTGTAAAGAGCCTACACAGCTGCAGAAAGCAGCGAGGTCTTCCGTAACTTTTTGAGGCGGCACGGTGTGTTGAAAATTTTGTGGTACCTGTTGTAAAGTTTCTTGTTACTAGTTATATCAGTAGGAAAGTCTTCGTAGTGGATGGAACCTATGATACTTGTTTTGGTTTTTCCCTCACAACAAACAGAATTGGATTTATTGCAATTATATACGAGAAAGAGACGTATATTTTCGTATATCTTTTTATCCCTAGCCTAGAGACCCCGCAACAACATTCCGCAGTGTCTACATTCATTTGGTTCAGTTTAACGTTATATGGCGAAAAGGGATCAAAAATAGGGAAAAGGGTGAGTTTGGATATTTAGCTCCAATTGTAAGATCGAAATTGGGAAAACAACTGTTCTCAGGAGGGAGTGTGGGCGGTTGAGCAGTGACAGTATCTGGGGCAGGGGTTAAATTAAAATAAACGCGTTGGGACTTCTATGGAAGAGATGCAATTGGTGCTTTTATGAGAACACTTGGAGGGAGTTACTTAGGGATATAGAAACAAAGAAGGTTATTTGTTCGCATTGGTTATAAAGATTTCGTGTAGTTTGAGCTGCTTTCATGAAAACAACTAATCTATTCAGGAGTTGTCAACAATTTATAGAATTGGAGGGAAGCAATCAAAGAAAAACGAACATAATCTGCAAACCGTAAGGGAACCGTGTTACCCCATGACCCTCACATTTTTTGTAAAATAAAAGACCACAAGGTAAATCAACTGATATAGTATAGACTTTGATTCTGTGTGGCATGATGGTCTTGCCTATAAAATATTGTCTTTTGGTTTCCCGTCGTAACTTTTCAAATTTTTTTTAAGTTGTTTTTTTTTAAATAGACATTTTCCGTGTACATTATAAAATTAAATTAATTAATTAAAGTATTTTACAACTGGTGCTCCACGAGGCTCAGCTTTGAGTCCAATTTTATATAACTTATTCACGTCCAAATTTCCCAAGCTTTCCCCTGTGAATCAGCAATTCTTGCTGATGATAGAGGATTATCATCGCATGAATTTGGTCTTACAACTAAGAAGAATCAGCAAAATGCCATCGAGGCATTATTTAATTACTATAACAAATGGAAAATTAAAGTAAACACTAGTAGAATACAAGCAATCTTTTCCAAAAGAAAGAGAAAAGCTTGCTTTTTGCACAGTAATCTGCCTAACGTCACTTATTATTTATTATCTATTTTCAATTATTTTTTATTAATTACTTATTGTCTATAATTTGTTATTTGTTATTTCTTATGATATATTGTTTATTACTTATTTTCTAAGTTTTATTTATTAAGCGGATATATATATATATATATATACGTAGTCGTTTCCTTGTTTACATAAAAGTTTTTATCGCTACTTTTTATTTAAAATAGAAGCTATATGTAATAAGAATGGAAAAGTTGATAATATATAATGTTTCAGTAGAAGATAGAATAAAAATATCAAATCTCTGTACTCTAATTAAAAATTTGGTGATGACCTACACCTATCTAAATGAAAATTATACAAACAAATAAACTAAAAAACTGAAATTACTTTCTTGCCGACCTAAAAGTTTCACTTAATATTTCATAGGCATTTAACAGAGTATGCCGAACATGCGTGCATACGAAATCGATAAATTCCTGCTTAATTGATTAGATAATGTGGTATGCCCCGTTCTGTCTCTGACACCTTTTTTCAATTTTCATTAACGATCTCTTGTTTACCACTGCTAATCCAGTATATTTCTTTACCGATTTCATTACTCCCTGCTCTCTATATTACTTGTGCCTGCACCTCAGTTGAGGAACGGGAATGGCAGCATATTTTAAGCTCAAGAAATTCCGATATTAACAGTACCACCAACTGAGTGGAATTTAATGCTTCCACAACGCAATGTTGCTTGATGTCGTTAGGTCCATTTTTCTCAACTTCAACCGTAACAAACGTTTTGCTATAAATCTAATCAGTTTACAATCAAGCCCACTTTTGAAGATACTCTGAAATATCGTGATTTTTTTCTGAGGCGATATCAACTCGCTAATGGAATGCTCTGCTGATCTCTTAATTTCCAAGTTAATACAACCTGTATACATACAAAACTAGCGAACTTAGGTATCCCACTTTCTCCCCTTCCCCCTACCCCTCCCCCTTTCGGCCTTTGGGTGCGCGTCAATTTAAAAAAAAGTTCGGTAAAATTGTCAAACAATAAAATAAAAAAAATGCCGATCGGTTTGATTCAAAAGCGACTTGCGTTGTTTTTTCCCAGTTCGAATTTTGAAAACTGTGATAAATACCATATAACGTAATACATCATTTTCTTATCCCCTGCCATACGAATTTGGATTAAATTTCTGCCATGACGTATGCCATCACGCCGGACTAGAGGGGTTTGAAATCTTTGAAATAGATGGTAGTATCGGTTTGCAAAAGCAGTGATAATAAACTACTATGTTATCAATACTAGACTTAGTATTTATAAGGCTAACAACTTAAATAAGGCAGATTGAATATCCTCAATTTCTAGAATTAAATTTTCATAATCAAATTGTGGAATAAAATGTGACTGCAGTAGAGACCATCCAACTGACAAAGATATAAATATTTCAGAAAACTACGTAAACAGCATAACAGATCTTTTAAAGTTGGTGGATATGGAACTTTGGCAGAAGATAAGTTAGACAATCCAGGTTTCGAAATGACAGAGTCATCTTTAAGTTCATTTACTTTAGATTCCAATATTATGGTCTCGAGTGGACCGAGGCCTCATCCTCAATAGCTTTCTCAATTTATCTCCCCTAGCTGCGCACACAAGGTTAGCATAGGAATCTACCACTAGAGTGCCCACCTTAGACTAGGTTTCCGTTTAAACCGTTGTTTCTCAAAAATTGATTTGAAAACTTCATTTGGAGTGGTGGGGTATTCATCCCCTCAACATGCATACCAAAGCTAATGAATTCTGGCCATTCTGGCAATATTAAACCTGCTGTAAAATCTATATGTATAGTTCAGTATTGTATTTTCTCTGAATGTGGTTTATGGAAAACGGGATCTGGGATACTTTTGATACAATTCTTGCTTCGGCGCAGTACAGGTACATTGGAATAGAAAGCGACTTATGCAGTGCTTTCGCAGACTAAAGACGAAGCGGATGGTAAGAATGATTCTTAATTTCGCTTGATCGCTTAATTTCTACAGTTGTGTTGTTTTTTTGAATTCACAGCGGAACGTAGGCAGATAAGTTAAAATAAGTTTGAGTACTCATAGATAAGTCTCTCGAACTCTAAATGCATAGATGCTGGCATGGGGCATAGGCATAGGCATAATACAATATGTTCTATCCGAAATACCACGCTTTTCTAGCGCATACGTAAGCGATTGGGTGTTATTTGGGCTTAGTCACGCTAAGGCCTGAGAAGAACACTGCCTTACTTCCCTGGCTGCACTCTAGCACATGATATGCGAGAAAGAGCTTAAATGGATAATTTGCAGATTCGAACTATACTTGTACAAAGAACCAGGTATACTCTTTCCTCTCTCATGGAACTTAATAATCAATGGGTTGCTTACCAAGTTAGAGAAAGAGGGAATTTGGTGTAGAGGCTTATACAGACGACATTACTTCCCATTTGCAAACATTCACAGGTATTCTCTAGCATTTTCGTAGCACTCCTCAAAGAGGATGACTCAAAAATAAGATGCACACTATCATTTCAAAAGGACATTTTTGCTTTTTAGCTTTTATTATTTATAAAAACGTATGGTATGTAATATTATTTACTTTATATGCTGTACGGGATACAGAAATAAATATAGAACTCTCAACATATACTATGTGTATGTATAGCTTAAATATCCTAAAAATCCAACAATATTGTATCTTAATTTATTTATTTTCGTTTATTATTTGCTTAGTTTTTTCAGTGTTTATTTTTCCAGTCTAAATTTTTAAGCAAAGCAAATTAAAGGGGGTATTCTCTTGTGAACGCATAAATTTTACCTCTTTTTAAGGTTTTTTTTTTATAAGACAATAAAATTCAATCATTTTAATTTTTTTATATGTTTTTATTTGTATGAAAAAAATTTTTTTCTTATTTTACATTTTTTATATATTTTTTATATATTTTACGAAAATCTTGTTTTTTTTGTAAAAATCGTTTAAAAAATATAAGAAAATATATTCGAAAATAAGCAATTTTGGTACGGACGATAACTATTTTTGTTTTTAGGACTATGACAGTTTTAGAAAATGATGTTTCGAAAAAAAGTTTCAAAAGCAGAATTTATACTTAGACTAATCTGCTATGTTTGGACCAAACAACCCTTCGGTGGCTTCATACGCATCATTTTCTGTCAGTTTTTGTGACCTGAGGTATAAAAGACCGGTGAAAACAATAGAAATGTAGCAGCTGCAGACCTGGGGCGCTGCAGACAAGTCGCTTACGGCGCGTAATATAAGACATTGTATCGCAACATTACTTGCTTATGTTCAAAGATATGATGACACAAAAAGCACTTCAAAAGAAATTTCACGCAAAAATGGCAACACAGAAGAAACAAAAATGTTAAACCAGAAAACATCGGTGTTACGAGTAATATCGTTTTTTTTTTTTTTTTTTTGTCTAACTACAAATTATACATATCTCGTTGTATTTGATGGTTATGCTCACACATTGATAGTAATACATGGGCTGAAAAGTCCGTTTGTAAGAGATGGCACCACCTGATTAAATCCATACCATTTTCATTTAGTACCAACCTTCAAAAGATACGTGTATAAATTTGATAGCTGTCGGACGATTAGTTCTCGAGATATAGCGTTGTGGGTGAAGCAACTTTTGTTATTATGAAACAAAATGAATTCAAAGCAATTTCGTGTGTTGATTTATCATTGCTTTTTGATGGGAAAAAATACAGCCGATGCAAAGAAATGGCTTGATAAGTGCTACCCGGACTCTGCACCAGCCGAACGAACCATTCGCAAGTGGATTGAAAAATTTAAAAGTGGTCATACAAGCACCGAAGATAATGCACGCAATGGACGTCCAAAAGAGGCTGTTTCAGATGAAAACATCAAAAAAGTTTACAAAATGATTACGAATGACCGTAAAGTGAAGTTAATCGAGATAGCTGAGGCTCTGAAAATATCAAAAGAGCGTGTTGGATATATCATACACGAATATTTGGACATGCGAAAGCTCTGTTCAAAGTGGATGCCGCGTTTGCTCACAGTCGACCAAAAACAACAACGTGTTGATGATTCAGAGGATTGTTTAAAGCTGTTCAACGATAAAGCCGAATTTTTGAGTCGATATGTGACAATGGATGAAACTTGGCTCCATCACTTCTCACCAGAGTCAAGTAGGCAGTCCGCTGAGTGGCGAGAAGGCCAAAACGACCAAAAACTCAACAGTCGGCTGGCAAGGTTATGGCATCCGTATTTTATGATACACATGGAATAATTTTCATCGACTATCTCCAAAAGGAGCAGACTATCAACAGCGACTATTACATTGCGTTATTGGAGCATTTGAAGGACGAAATCGCAGAAAAACGGCCGCATTTGAAGAAAAAGAAAGTGCTGTTTCATCAAGACAAGGAACCGTGTCACAAGTCGATGAAAACGATGGCAAAATTAAGTGAATTCGGCTACGAATTGCTTCCCCACCGACCGTATTCTTCAGTTTTGGCCCCCAGCGACTTTTTTCTGTTCGCAGACCTCAAAAGAATGCTCGCCGGAAAGAGATTTAAGACCGATGAAAAAATAATCGGCGAAACAGAGGCCTATTTTGAGGCTTAACCGAAATCGTACTACAAAACTGGTATCGAAAGATTGAAAAATTGTTTCAATCAGTGTATCGCCCTCGAAGGCAATTATATTGATAAATAAAGTTGAATTTTGCAAAAATTTTGTGTTTTACTATAAAACGGCACTGACTTTTCAGCCCATGTGTTATTATATTATGTAAGTGCATTTCAGTTTGAGATTCTAAGCCACCTACCATCACTCTCCTGTGCATGCCAATACGAGGTCTCAACCCATCAATCGCCAAGCTGTTATAATAGCTTATTTCAGATCTACCCTTTAATTTGCTTTCCAGGTCTGAGCACCCTAAATTAAAACTTACATTATGATAATAATAGGTTTTCCAATAGGGGCGAATTAATGTTAGGCAAATCTTCATGGAAACTAACAGTGTTGAGCAACGGGTGCAAATTATTAACCTTTACTATCAAAAAAACTGCGGAATTTCTACGGTACTCACAATCAACCGACTATTCATCATTTAGTAAACAAATTCGAACCAACTTGTTCAGTAAACAATCGAACAATACCCACACGTCGTCGAAACGTGAGGTCTGCAGAAAACGTTGCTGCAGTGAAGAACAGTGCGCAGGATAACCCAAGTCGGTCAATTCCTCGTATTGTGCAAGAACTTGGCGAATTTTGCTGACAGCCCGGAAGCCCTTCCTCCCTCTACAGCTACTGGTCATGTTACCAGTAACACCTTTAAGACATTAAAAACAGGTTTTTCTCTAATATCTTAAAATCTAAACTTTTAGAGAAAAAAAAAAAAACAAATTTCGTTTCGATATGGAACATTAGCAAATCTGCACTCATTGGGCATGTTTTATATGCATACCCTGGTCAAGCTTATATTCCCCCTCGAAATATATAATGTACTATACATATATTGAATATTATACATTAGTCTTTTATTTATGTATAATATTTTTCCTATTAAAGTTTGTATATAATACTATTTGGGGAAACAAAAGCCAAAAATATATCACTGACTATCAACCATATATTAAATATTGTTCTTTATTTAATAATATTACTGTATCTCATTAAATGTTTGCGATCTACGAGTATATGTATACATAACTCCTTATAATATTAGAACTGTCTACATTTTAATTAATCACGTTCTGATTAAATTGTCACATTGGCGTTAGCAAATGTGTCATAAATGATATGTCACCTAAATGTTGAGTCAGCTTATCAGTAAGCAAACAAGTCATTGCATCTAATTAAAAGGTAATGTCATACTAATTGACAACGAAAAAGTTAAGATAACTAATCGAAGGTATGTATTCGTATGTGCATATTTAATAAAAATTGTATAAATTCTATACATATTTGATATGGTCGATTAATAATCGTACTGTATAGACTAAATAATAAACTTTCAGTTTAAGACCACTAATTATATTTCTGAATGGAAAGAGTCAAATATTATGTATTTACTCTTTCCAAAAAATTATAAAACAGAAATGAAAAAAAAAAGAAACTATTTCGAAATCAAATGTTTGTTAAGCATAAAAATACAGAGAAATTACTAGGCTTAATAGCTATTATAAGAAGATAAAAATTCAACAGAAATTCTGATAATTATACATCTTAGGTTGAAAATTAATTTGAAGGATGAACATTTAAAGATCAATATAAAAATAACTGGTTCTAAAAATTTCGAAGGATAGGAAAGAAAAACAGACTTAACAAAAAATAAAATTTCCTGTGACCAGTAAATTACTATTCGGCCTAGATTAATGCGTGAATCTCACCATCATTTGCTCTCTTCACAAGATAGAAGACCCCCTCAATTGTGCCAATGTCTAAAACCATTCATCAACAACTTGACTGGCTCCTATCAGTGCGGTTTTACACCAAGAAAGACGACAACCGATCATCTATCGATTTTAAGTCCGCATAGCATTTATAGACACAAGCACTATAGAGCCAGTTTTGGCATCCCTTCGAAGCTCGTCCGTCTGTGCAGAATTACCAATAACAACCCTCGGTGCTTCGTCAAAGTAGGTAACGACTTAGTCGAGATTTTTGATTTAAAAAAAAAAAAAAAGTTTTAGACAAAGTGACCCGCTGTCATATGATTTTTCAATATAATACGAGAAAGAATTGTGCGGAACTCACAAGTGAACACTGGAGGCGCAATCTTCGAAAGTCTGTGCAATTAATCGTACAAGCGTACGCTGATGAAATCGACATATGCTTGAGGTCAAAACCAACCATATGCTGTCAACAAGAAGTGACATACTACACCGATGAATTGAACAGAACATCACAGTCAACAGCTATAATTTCAAGGTAGTAAAGGAATTTGTCTACCTTAGCTCTATAATATAATATACGTAAATTCTGCCAACTGCACCTCAGTAGAAACAAAATGAAGAAACAAATGATGCAATTGAGTAATAAGGTTCCATTTCGAAAAAACTAAGGAGACTCTATAAAAGACCTTGATATCAATATAAAGTACTTCGTACTTTATGGTGAACCTTAGTGAAAACCAAGGCTCAGTAAGGAATATAACGAGCTCGAGACTAGTTAACAGAAATGGAAATACTCTGCGAAGAACTTACAAAATTGTAAAGCCAAAACCGATAATATGAAGGATACATCTCAATCTCGGAAAGAGATCTCCACTCTATGAAAAAGACGAAGAAAACTTAATTTGGAAAACCGACTGGATCCTGTAAAAACGATCAGATAAAAACCTTAAAACCAGCTCCTCACTCAAGTTCTTTACTCTTGAGGAGTAATAAACCTTCTTCGTTTCAAAGAAAACTGACACACTAAGCCACAGCCACCTCCGGCAAACAAGTTTTAGTTTTTATTAATATTCAAATTAAAGAGATAACAAATACATATGTACTACCCGCAAAGCATAAGCTTATCTGCAGGAGATCAAACTGTAAGATATTTCAATTTGAACTTTAAGTTTAAATAATACCATTACTTTTGTGAATTCAAAAAGATTTAAGAAAACAAAATTAATTAATTAATTAATCAAAATTAAAATAAAATACAATTGATTTATGGAAGCAAAAATTTCCTAATCTCATTTTCTTCTTTTTTTTAAATTAATAATGCTTATCAGTCTCAAAGGAAAATTATTTAAAATGTGGGGGATCATGTAGTTGAGTTGTCGCTTGCCATAAACATTCTTGAACCTAGGTGTTTGCTGCATATCTCTAACCTTTCATCTAGTGTTTATTTGATGAGAAATTGGTTTCAGGAATCTTTAATCTTTGCCATACTCTATTACAGTCACCATCTTGAAGAATTGCAATTGAATTAAAATTGCTGATTTTAAGAAGTTCGTTTGTGTACAGGATAAATAATACGGGCCCTAGTTTCGAGCTTTGTGGAACCCCATATTTGACTTCCTTCCTCTCACTCAATTCGACTGCTATTTTCACTTTAAAACCTCTGTTATTTAAATAATTGCATAACCAATCTGCTTAGACCCCTCTTATTCCAGCACGATTCAGGATGTCCATTAGTTTACGGTGATTCAAAGTATCGAATGCCTTGCTTAAGTCGATGAACGTTACCATTACGTGATGATTTAAATTCAGACTTTGATTGACTAAATTTGCAAGTTCACCAAGTAGTTTTCCTGTGCTTTTATTCTTTTGAAACCGGAACTGGTTCTTCTCTATGGTTTTCTCTTTGTCTACAAACCTCCAAAGTCTTCTTGTTACAACTTCTTCAAGACATTTTTCAACTATTGGTAATATAGAGAAGGGCCTATAGTTCTCTATAGCCCTCTTTTTACTACCTTTGTATATTGGTCTTACAATTGCCGTCTTAAGAATAGTCGAAATTTGTCGTTTAGATACACACCTATTAATGATTTTGCTTAAAACTGGGGCGAAAATGTTTGCATTATTTTTTAGGTCGCATGCCCTTATGCCATCTGCACCTGAAGATTTTTTGATTTTGATAGATTGCAGGATAATATACATTTCGGCTTCATTGGTTTCCTCCACAAATATCGAGTTGGGAGTAGTCGTACATATATGATTCGAAGTTTTAATGCTGCAGTCGTAAATAATTTTAGAAGCTTGTTTGCTATACCCGTTAGCACATTCATTAGCTAATGAATTGACATTTTTATTTGAGCCACAATGTTTTATAATGAAGTCGTCCAAATTGGTTTTTCTTCTTCCCAACAATTCATTTATTATTTCCCAAGTTTACTTTGGGTTATTATTCGCTTGGTCGAAACAATTCTTGTAAAACGACGACTTTTGTATAAAGATTTTTTTATTTATTTGGTTTCGCAGTAACTTGTATACTGCTTCATAAGATTTGTTCAGTCAATTATTTTTCCATCTACGGTACAGTCTGTCTCTTTCTTTGCATTTCACTTCAAGTCTATTTGATACCCATGGCTTATGGTTTTTACGTCTTCTCTTATTTGTTGTTAAGGTTGCGTTTGCATAGATCTCGTTAATTTTTTCTACAAATTTCTCATACGCTCCTTCTACATCCGCACAGCTTTCAATAATTGACCAATCACTTGAGGAAATCAGATTGTTAACAATTGCACTTTTTAGACTATCCACACGTTCCTTGGAGTTTTCTACTGAAGGTTTGTTTTTAAAGGTCCCAAATACTACAACATAATGATCCGATACATCGGTCTCCACTACTCCATATAAAATTATATTTTTATCCATTTTGACCATGATGTGGTCTATTAGAGTAGAGGTTCCTTATTGCAAATCCACTCGAGTATTGCTATTTATAATATTTATAAGCCCTTTGGATGCGAGTGCTTCTAAGTAATTCATTACATAGGAGTTTGTTTCATCATGAATGTTTATATATACCTCCTCGCCACACGCAACATTTTTCTCAAGTGCAGTGATAAATGAATTTATACTAAAACCTGGTAGTCTGTAAATTGCAGTTATTTGTTTTTTTTTTTTTTTTTTATTCTAAATGAATCTGTTAATTTCACAGATATTCTTTCATATGCATAGGTCATTAAAGGTACTCGATCATAAGTCATATCATTTTTAAGAAACATCATAATACCTCCGTCCCTTGATTGTTTTTGGTTTATGAATTCCGGTTTATTAAAACCTTCGATCTTAAAGAATTCGTTTGTTTCAACCAAAACAATGACACTTACATAATTGACTAATTTATTAATATTGCAGACAAAATTATCGCAGTTTTTGCGAAGTGATCTTATGTTTAGACATATACAGCTAAAATCCAGTTTTTTTTAATTCATTAATTTTTATGCTGTTAAATCCACTCCATACCCTATATTCGATATCTAACATTACCTTGTTATTTTTTTTTCCTCGTCATAATAATAATTGTTGACTATCTCACTCTGATAAATTGGAATTATTACATACGCTTAATTTTACTTACATCTTCTGTTGTGCTCATTTTCAAAGCAGTAATGTTCTCGCTTTTTCTTGCCAGAAGTCTCCCAAAGCTCTCCCACCCAAATGACCATCCTTCTTTTTTGCTTGTTGCCTCGCTGTCCAGAGCAACAGTTTGTTTACTGGTGTCAGCTGGTTGTTGATGAAGACATTAATATCACCCGCTGCTGGGTTTGGTAAATCCATGACCTTCCCCAGTTTAAGCTTAACTTCACGCGCTTTCTTCATAAGAGTGGATTTGCATGAGTTTCTTGAGAAGGATGTAATGATTGTGGATTTTTCTATGTTTTTTGGTTTTGTTCTGTACACGTCGCTTAGGTCAGTGTCTTCTATTTTGCAGTTTACAGCTTTTCCTATGTTCTTTACGATTTCCGTAAAGTTTTCATTTTGTGTCGCTGGTATGTTTTAACTTCAACGTTGTTTCTTAGGATTTGCTGTTCCACTGAATTTATTTGCATTGGCATATTTGCTATTGTTTTATCTTTTTCTGCATTGGTCAATTTTAGTTTGTATATTTGTGTCATGGGGGATACAATGATTTCATTATTTTTTGACATGTTTTTGTTAAGCTCATCATATTTATGTCTACCAAATTCACAAGAAGTAGTCATCTCTTTCATTTCCCTGCACATTTGCCGTAACTCTTTTAGCACCTCTTGCATTCCTGTTACCTCACTCTCTTTTCCAGTCGGCGAGATGTTACACATTCTCTTGGAAGCAGGTTGGATTGGTGGACTTTGTTGAATGTTTTGACCCATAGCAGCTGGTTGATCACACATGCTACACATCCTACACGTTTGGCAAATCCAAGTATCTTTCTTAGAACCCCTATTCCGCCAAGATTTTTCGGTGATGTTGGTGCATTCAAAATGACGGTATTGCAAGCAACCACTGCATCTAGCATAAGTTCCTTCCGGGGCGGGGGCAAGGTCATTGTTACAGCTTCCACACTTAGTTATTGCCGTAGAGTAAAGAAATTGTGGGTAGACAATTAACAGAAGTTACGGGAAAAGACCAGAAACAAGCCAAAAGAAATTGTTAAGACAAAGTTATTTTGTAAAGTCCGACAGATTGTGTTGCCGATTTTAATGTTTTTTTTTTTTTTTTTTTTTTTTTTTTTTGTTAATTAGTCAGTGCAAAACTAAAAGAGAAATATTTACTTCAGATACAAGCTTAAATTCAAAGAGCGCTTACAAAACACACCCGCTCACTTAAAGTTTACTGTGATACTGTGATCGGGATTTTGCGGACTTCAACAAACTTGAAGCAGTTTTTAAAGTCATTGTTGCGATCTGTTACAAGAGAGAAAATAGAATAGAGAAAATTCAATTGTGCAGTTATAAGAACACTTATAAGAACGAAATGTCGGGTGTACATGCGTCGTGCTCAAAAAAGGATTTCGTAAATGACTAACAAAACAGAAATTTTAACAACAATTGAAAGAAGAGGAGACTTCAACCAAACTCTTTATTTTTCTCTCCTTTATGCAAACTTTCGATAAACCCGAAAATCCTGAAAAAAACCTACGAAATGAAAATTGGTTATTAAATTTGAGCCTCTGCATAAAACACTACATTGATCTCGTCGCCCAGGATTCACTCACACAAAAATTTATTTCCAAAAAGAGACACGCTGTGGAAAATCCACCGGAAATCACATCTTCACAGACTGTAGAGTAAGTAAGCAAATCTCTGAAACGTGTATAAATTGCAAAGGAAACACCCAGCTAATTACCGAAGCTGCAAAGAAGACAAGGAATGAAGAAAAAGGCGGGATAGATAAATAAATAAATTAGATAAAAGTAAAAAACACTCTAAGCCCGGCAAACCAGCAGGAAACTTTAAAAAAATCGGTCATGTTATAGTGAAAACACTTAAAAAAATAGCGGAAGAAGTACTATTAAGCTTTAAAAAGATATTGTGCGCTAAAATATGCTCAAGCCATATTATAAAATAGAACGAATCTTCTCTGCTCTACTTATGGAACTCAAGGAGCAACGTAAAATAAATAATTTATTTTCGAAAGATCGTAAACATGAATATACCATATAAACTTAAAATGCTAACGAACATTTATTGTACAAAAACTTGATAGATTAAGATGTTCATACGAGAAATGGATATTGACGTTTGATTGATCTCCGAAGATGTGAAGTAGGAATAGTCTGTACAAATAAGATGCTTTACGGATTATCACGCTTGTCATCCATTTGAAAAGGTGAGTAGCGACCATTCTTATATATTTAGAAATCTGTCGAACATTCTAAAGACCTTAAAATAGTAAAATTATCACGGAATTTAAATAGAATTGGTAATCTCTGTGCAATTTCACCTATCTTCTGCCCACCGCAATGCGCATTCGAAAGAAGTGTTTTGAAAAACATATGAGTGCGCAACTAAGTTGTCAATAGATTGTTCCAGCAGTAAGTTCTGGTCGATTTTGACATATCCAAAACGTTATGAACCAAGCTTAGACATATGGTATTGTAAACAAGCCCTTTTGACACATTTGTGTTACATGTTCCGTTCGATGGAACATAGTCTGGCTGATCAGTAGTTCCGCTCCAATGAAAACATCAAAAGTGGCTTGATTCGTGGTTAGCCTCAAAAGATAAACTCTTTTACCGTAACGGTATTCGAGCCTAGCAAGAAAGATGGGAAACAATTGCAGCTAGCGACTGGCAATACTTTGAATGATTCATTTGCAACCATTTTTTCACAATAAAATTTAATTTACATCAAAATACAGCGATAACTTAGTTGCGCACCTAAGATTGTCATTATATTAATATGTGAACATCAAAAACTGTCGTACCTGTTCTCAGTATTTGTTCTAAAAGGGGTGTAATGAAACTTACAATATATCATTAGAAAGGTACTATTCCATAGTTGTGAACAATAAAAAAATAATGTGTTTACTTCGCCGTTTGGCAAGTAAGATATAGTGAACATATACACATGATTTCCTCATACAAAAAACATTGTTTATTTCTTCTATTTTAGACTTAGCATTGGATCCATTAGCATATCCCCTTACAAAGATATTGAATGTCAAATTTATTTATTTCAGATCACACCAAATATCTTCGCAAGATAGTCCAGAAATTAAGTTACTATGTTGCAATATGCATACATACTATCGGCTTTTTATTAGACATGATTTTAGCCACTTACCATACATCATTCACAGGAACTATTTTTGCAGTAGATTGTTATACATATATATATATATTTGAAGGTACAGATAGCGCAAAATCGGTATGTTCTAAGTTCAGATATTATAACTTAACTGAACATCTAGAATTGACCTATAATGATACTGTTAACATCATAAGAAGAGTTATTTTGTCATATGGATATGAAATATGTAAAATGTTTCGGGAAACTTGTTTTTATTCGTTGAAATTACTTGCTTGTTTGTTAAAATTAAATAATTAAAGGTTAATCCCATTGTTCCTCTCATTTGAAATTAAAATACAAAGGAAGCATTAGTTAATAAAGAAAGAATGCATGCCAAATGCTTACATAATAATCGTATTGATTGCCAAGTTTTAACTGAAATCACACGAAGCAAGCGAATTTTTATTCTGCGAATAAATTTGAATTGTTCCAATACCAGTTTTCTAGTTAGAATTTGAAAGAATATATTTCCCAATTATTCCTAAACTTGCAATTACAATTAATAATGCAAAGAGACAAACATTCAAAAAAGTTAAGATCTTATTATCGAAAGACAATCGAATATAGCGAATAAGGTCACGTAGCAAATGGTAAAAGAGTATTTATGAAAAATATTGTTTATTCTAAAGTTTTGAATCGTTAAATCTTCATAACTGTTTATAGTGCCTTTATTTATTTGCTATATTATTCTACCGTTTAATAGTTGAGTTATTTACTTTTACGCTTACTAATTTTTTGTTATTAATTGCCTCTAATAGCGTTAAAGAAAGAAAAAATTAAGAATAAAGAATTTGCATACAAATAAATTCCAACTTATTATGTAAAAAACAAGTTGAATTTCATTACTTTAACCATACAGTTTGGCGAATTTCGACCACATTCGTTACTAGTTTATATAGTAATATACTAGTATATTACTTTATAAAAATATTTATATTACACCTAATAATGCAAAACATGCTTATTGGGGCCCAAGATGCATTGCAAATATAAATAAGCGAAGGGGGATAGGAAATTAGACACTTTCACTGCACATCTAGAATGAACCATAAGGTCGTTTGATGGTCAAACGCTCGTTCATAATATCAATGCAATTAGAAACAGCAGCTGACAACAAATACAACTTAGATGAAAAAACAACAGATATAAAGAAATCAAAACCAAAGGAAGCTCTCGGTAAATACCTAATAACGGCAATGTTTCTTTAAAAAGCATTAACTAAGCCTCTCTATACCATAAATGCGGCACTTAGATTAGAATCAGCAAAATCAGCAAAAACCCACACCAAAATCAGTGAGACCACCGAATGTCAAAGAGTCTTATTGACCGATTAAGCTTCTCCTAAATGTATCCAACATTTTTGAGAGAATCTATTTACTCGTATACCTAGTGTAACACATGGGCTGAAAAGTCAGTTCCGTTTTATAGTAAAACACAAAATTTTTGCAAAATTCAACTTTCAATATAGTTGCCTTCAAAGGCGATACACTGATTGAAACGATTTTTCAATCTTTCGATACCAGTTTTGTAGTACGATTTCGGTTTAGCCTCAGTTTCGGCGATTACTTCTTCATCGGTCTTAAATATCTTTCCGGCGATCATTCTTTTGAGATCTGGGAACAGGAAGTAGTCGCTGGGGGCCAAATCTGTAGAATACGGTGGGTGGGGAAGCAATTCGTAGCCGAATTCATTCAATTTTGCCATCGTATTCATTGACTTGTGACACGGTGCATTGTCTTGATGAAACAGCACTTTCTTTTCTTCAAATGCGGCCGTTTTTCTGCGATTTTGTCCTTCAAACGCTCAAACAACGCAATGTAATAGTTGCTGTTAATAGTTTGCCCCTTTTGGAGATAGTCGATGAAAATGTGTATCATAAAAAACGGATGCCATAACCTTGCCAGCCGACTGTTGAGTTTTTGGTCGTTTTGGACGAGGTTCGTCGCCTTCTCGCCCTTCAGCTGACTGCCATCTTGACTCTGGTGGTGCTTAGATAAATTATCCAATAAACACTTGTGGCCAAATAAATGGTATCATGGCTTTATACATAGTAATTTCTATAGATTTAGGTGAATAACCCTAAATCTGAGTTATTTTTTACACATTTTTGTTTACACTTCTATAACGGGACATAAGTTTGTCTGCAGAATATTTACCACAAGTTTCTTTGTTTGTCTTTTAAAATCGAACGAACAAAAAAAGCATTATTCTATCTTTACGGAGCTTAAATCTTTTTGCTTGGGCTATTGGTAAAAGCGTTGGATGCAGTCACATTGCAGTTATCGCATTGCTTCATAAACTATACATATATTGTATAAAGAAAATGAAAAGAAAGTAGTTAACTGGGAACCGCTGTAAAAAGACGACAAAGGGAGAAGACAGTATTATTTTGAGAAAATGGAAGCAAATAGATTTCCGTCATCTGGAGAAATAGTCAGAGACTGAGACTAATGGGATAAGGCCTAGAAAAAGGGCTACATTAATACCAAAAAAAAAAAAAAAAAACGAGCTGCCCAAATGAATATACAAAAAAGCATGCAAATTGACTCAGGATGATTAAAAAGGTGTAATTATTGTAGATGAGTCCAAATTAAATCAACATCAGTCAGCAACCCTGTAGTATCTCTCAAAACAAATTCCCGTTTAGTTTCATGGTCTAGGGAGGCATTAGTTTTTATGGTCATTGACGGAAGATTAAATGCTGATGGATTGACAGCAAATAAATAACTGGCGCGACAACCTTGTGTGGGCCAAGACCTAGCTTCTCGCACTTATTTGTGTTTCTCACTTTGTTTTTATTTTTACACTTCTGAGCAGGGCCTACTGTTTATTGCCAGCTTTAAACGGCTCTCCTAAAAAGCTTTTTCATAGGCAGAATTTGACTTTCGGAGGTTTGCCATTGCCAGCCGAAATGGTTGTACATCACTTTTTAAACAGCATGGTATTCGGTCATTTAACTATTAAGCTAAATAAGAATTTTCTTTAATTCAGCGCTATGTAGGCGCTGGTATAAAATTCTGTGCGGAAAAATCCGAAAAGTGTTAAATAGTGGTTAAATATAAGTATTCATTCAAACCATATTTAAAATAACTAAAATAAGAAACAAAATTTAGAAGTTACAGTCATAATCTAATAATTTTCCTAATGAAATCGAATGGTAACAGTTATTTGGCCGGTAGTGTGTATATTCTCGTGTTTGCACGTCTGAATTCTAATAGTTAAAAAGGAGACAAACAACTTTGCGAAATTCAACTAAATGAACACATCAATAATACTATCCTACAAATTTTGAACGAATGAAATTTGTTCAACCTAGTGCGATAAAATTAAGCCGTTTAAAAAAAAAAAGACACCTGCCAAACACGTTTAATTTATGATAGCAAAATTGCTGGTAATGGTTAGGCATATTGGATACCAGCAAATCGGACCATATCGATATTCTCTAAGACTTCAATTAGATTTGTACCCAGAATTACATACGAGTATTTAGGAATGTGTCAGAACTGATTTAATTGTTTACAAGTAAGATTGCGCTTCCGCACTGGTAGTTATTTTCGCCTTGCACTCGCGCAACAGCATTCAACGAATTTCTAACTATGTTCGCAATGCATCAATTTTTGTTTAAATCCTATAGAACGAGGTTTTCAGAGATGAGTTTGTCATTGAACGAATAAACCTTTTTTGATTTCGAAATTTAATATGTTAATGAATTTTTAACGTGTGCTTTTTGAGCTGGCAACGTTGTGAGTAATGTCCAAATTAGAAATGTAAAGTTCTTATACATAACGTTTTTTTTGGCCCATTTTGTGTTCGATGCCCACGCTAACACGTTGACTGCTTTCTAAGGTTCCGACCAATTTTTATCTTTTATTAACGTTTTGCTGTAATAGGAAATAAAATCAACAAACAATCAGGTAAATTGGATATTTATTTTTGGAAAGGGAAATTTAGTTAGCCGCGGGTCAACATCCTTTTATTTCATTGAGATTCTGTGTTGTTGCTACATTTGGGAAGAAAAATGCCGGTAGAAGCCGAACATAACTGTGCTCTGCCGAGCAGCAATCTACCCGATGACGACGATATGATTTCCTGTGATTCCTGCCACGCTGGTAGCAAAACGGTTGTGTTAAATTCAATCCTTCCTTGTTTGACACTGCTACTCCTTGGTTTTGTCGCTCGAAAGAGTGCAAACGTGTTGGTCAAGGAGATCAAATCAGGGGAGTCGAAGAGGGACATATGGCAACCGCTAAAGATAGCAACACTGACGCATTTGTATAAAGTGCGGAGATTCTCATAAATTAAGCGATTGCAGAGAGTTAAAGATTTTGACGGCGGAGCAAAGATTCACCAAAGACAATACCATCTTCTTTCAATGACTAGACCCGACACCTTATCAATGGAGAGGATGTTCGCAAGAGAAAGCATGCGGTGTTGGAGGTTATTCGAAACGTCATCACCCTATACTTCATCCATTAGTTCCCAAAAAAACTTTAAGTTCTTCTGCACGTCCGTAAGTCCCACAACCGCAGTTTCACTCCAGTGGACAAAAGGAGTTTCGAGGGTGGAGGACTCAGTGCGCACCAATTTATGTGTTTCAGCGGTGAACAAGCGTAAGCGATATATGCTGAAGGAGATATACACTCTGAAGGATCTGGAACAGTTTTAAAGACGATGTATCCTCATCTAAATAACTTACCGTTACCGGATCTCCATAATGCAAAGCCAAAGATGTTGTTATTTAGTTAAGACCAACCCAAGTTCCTGGTGGGTTGTGGCAATCAATCTGGGAAGGATGAAGGTGCTTTCAAGACAGTGTTAGGTTGGACTGTTTTTGGAAGGCCAGGATTTTATATATGTCTAACGTATCCTGTGTTAACCCACCAAAAAAGGTCCTCGCAAATATTTTTCCACGACAGCATCAAGCAGGATGAAAAACTTCGCGATCTTGTAAAACGACATTTAACCACGGAAGAATTTAAAGTGCGACCTCCTAGAGGAAATTTCGTGTACCAGACAGATGTTCGTGCCTTAGATTTGAAGAAGCGGACTCAGCGTCAAGTTGATGATCACTAGGAAATCGGTTTGCTGTGTGACTCAGATAAATTTCAGTTTCCAGACATTTACACCATGGCTGAAAGGCGACTTATTAGTTTGGAGAAGTTGTTATCAAGAAATCCCGAGCTGCTATAATGGAAAAACCAACATAGGCGTGCATTAGTAGCCAACGGTTATGCTAATATCGCATCTAATGACGAGTTGAAACGAAAATGGCCCAGACTTTGTAACGCGCCAACGTTTATCATGCTAAACAGGAATAAGAACCCTTCAAAACCCAACTATGTTGCGGATGTTGTTGCGAGAGTTAATGGAGTCTATCTGAATTCGCACTTGTTAAAAGGGCCAGATAATCTTTTTCCAGTTCACGCCGGATTGTTTAAGTTCCGGGAACGGCGAGCTGCTGTGAATACCGATGTAAGAGAAATGTTTCACGAATTCTCTGGAGAGATGGTGTTACATCTCGAAAGCCTTTGGTCTACATCATCGAGGTGATGATGTTTGGTCCTCGTTGCTCTATCATGCTGGTAAATTCCGAGAAGAGTGTCCAGAAGCAGTCGTTGGCCAACCAAACGTATGTATACGAATATTTCAATAGCCACAATATAGTAGATGCTGTGAGTGTGAGTTGAGATGCTATTCGAATATGCAAAAATTAATTTCGAACTACGTGTAGTGGATTTTTAGTCGAACAGTCGACCTTTCTTTTAGCAGATACCAAATCAATGTTGGTTTGTTGAATATACGGCTAACGTTGCTGATGATGGAACTCGATGAAGTGAGTCGTCGTACAGATTTGAGAGTCAGAGATGTTTTACGGGACCTGATTTCTTAATGCAGTCCAGAGATAGTTGGCGCATATCTCCGAGAAAAACTGTTCACCAGGTAAGCGACGTTGATTCAAATCCCACTTTCTCGGTTAATGTGCATCAGAGGGAGATTTCCTATGCGGTTTTTGATGAGTTGAGACCAAGGTTCCGGTGGTATTCGGAAGAGTGCTGGCACTAATACTTCGCTTTAAGAACATTTTACAAGGAAATACAACTGAGAAAAAAGTTTTCGCAATGCTGTCTGAGATTATGCAAGCTGAGAACTGGATGTTTAGAAAAATTAATGCATTTCAGGCTGAGATTGTTAGTTTGCAGGCGTATCGATGTTTAAAATGTATGAGTCACTTGTTAAATTTATCGCCATTTTTAGATGAGGAGGGTACGAGAGCACAGAAAACAAATCTATTGTAAGCAGCATGCAACCCAGCGATTCTACCTAAAACCTATCCGTTAGTTGTCCTTCTTGTGCAACATCACCACGAGGCCAATCTGCACTCTGGGACAGCTACAACATCAGAAATTAGGGAGAAAGCTTAGATTATAAGTATCCGTGGTACTGTAGCCCGGGTCAAATCAAGATGTTTTATATGTAAACGACTTAAGGTCAATCGAGTCATGCCACTTATGGGCCAGCTTTCTGAAGGGCGGTTGACTTTTGATTTGAGGCCATTTGCTCACGTTGGAGTCGATTGTTTCGGGCCAATGTGTATCAAATACGGAAGAAACTCTGCTTAACGATATTTAATGGTATTTACCTGTTTAAATTTTCGCGCTGTACACATCAAAATGCTCAATGATCTCAGTTTGAACCAGTACACTTTGGCAGTGCGGCGATTTTTGATCAACCGTGTAGTTACCCGATTCATCTATAGTGACAATGGTCTCAACTTTTTCGGAACCAAAAATCGACTGGAGAAGGACGTCAAGGAAATGGAGGCCGCCAAATACGAGGGCTTTATTTGGGTTTTTATTCCAACGTATTCGCCTTGGATGGGATGGGAGCGGCTGATCAAGTCCATTAAGGTCAGCTTGGATTTCATTAAAAAGGATGTGACACCGCGGGAGGAGGTTCTTCTGAATGCGTTAGTCGAGGCCCAAGGTCAAATAAACAAACGTCCACTGACTCACATTCCCGTAGACCCAGAGGATCCAAAGCCACCCAGCGCCTGGAGTGTTCTCCGCTCGTGACCAGTGGAGTAGACTGTACAGACGGCGTGCGCAACATCTTATGATAAAATTTTCAAGACATTGGAATATCGAATACCTACCGAAGATAATACGACGTTCGAAATGGTATAAAGATACAAGGCCAGTTGAGGTCGGGAGCATTGTTCTTGTGGTGGAGCCAACTGAAAGCCTTTCGGCGGAAGCTTGGCAGAGTTGCAACTGTTTACCCAGAGTCTTTCACTCAGAGTTTCAAAGGGGTCCCAGAGTGTCATCGGTTTTCACCTTTTTTGAATTCGAAATTTAATATGTGAATGAATTTTTAGCCTGAGCTTTTTGAGCTGGTAACGTTGTGAGTAAGGTCCAAATACTTGTGCATATCGTTTTTTTGGTACCATTTTGTTTTCGATGCCCACGCTAACACCTTGACTGCTGCAAAATTTCTAAGGTTCTGACCAATGTAAGAGGGAATAAGTTTTACATTTTGTATCTTTTATAATGTTTTGCTATAATAGGAAATACTCGTAAAATCAACAAACAATCCGCTAAAATGGAAATTTAGTTTTGGAAAGGGAAATTTTCAGTTAGCCGCGGGTCAACAGAGTGGTTTTTTAAGAACTAAACTTATAACTCCTTAGTGTGACCAAGACGATAGTCACCGTTCAGCAATATGACGTTTTTTTAGAAATAAGTTACGAATCGATATAACATGCGTTTAAGAAACTAAGTAGCGAATGTCTCAAACAGGCCCTGCTACGGAATAAAACAAAAATGTAGTTGTATCAACTTGGTGGTGTATTGGCTTTTAAATAGGACGGTTCGGCGTACATTCACAACATTCTTTTTTTCAGACAACTAAGATCACGTAACGTTAAATTACAACAAGTAGTCTAATTACACTAATATTTAAGTCTCCTTATTAAATTTTGGACTCTACCCATGGAGCGAAATAACCACTGAGCCCAAACATCTTTCTTTCTATCTCTGTCTTAATTTCTTAAAACTTTAACCCGTAGTCAAGCAATTTATGCTTAGTCACACCCCTTTTAGTGTTAAGTTCTTAAAAAAATAAAGTCTAGCTACTAGATAAAATCATAGCAATAAAACTGATAATGAAACATGAAACGTGGAATATTTTTAACGCAAGTTCTCGCTCGAAATCTTGACTGTCAGTATTATTTTATTTATTATCTATTATTTTACATAATTTATATTTTTCGCGAAGCCTTTTGGCTTGTCTATGTACATAAAAACACTTTGAAAGGCTAAATTGTTTTACATAAGCTTGAATTTTACAGGTACACTGTCACTTTGGAAGTTATCATTTCATATAATTATTTTTATTTTATTATTTTTAATTTATTGTTATAATGCACTATAATGCACAATAGCACTAGCTCCAAGCTGGAGGTTACGTTTTAAACTCAAAGCTGCAGTATTATACAAAGATGCAGTACACATCAAGATTGCAGAAAGCAACATTCCGCAGCGACCAGAAATCGTCGTGTTGACAAAAAAAAAAAGGCTCGTCAGAAAAATGAGAAGAACTCTTCAAATATGTTTTTTACAAAATTACTTTTTTTTTAAAGATATCTCGAGATCTACCTTACCGATTTTGATTAACTTCAGCTCATTGTGTTAGTTATTAACTCATTTGTGCATCGCATTTATATGTGTAGCTTTTTTTTATAGCCAAAAAAATAGACCATTTTTTAGCTTTTTTTTAGTGCGACCTTTAAAAAAATTAGGAGTATTAGAAGCTGCTTTAAATGATATTTTAAACACGCTAACTTCAACAATCTTTAAGAGAGAGACGACAAACATTACCGATTTTTTTTTAAACTTTACATTATATGATATTGTATATAATTAATCTGTAAAAAACACGAATTCAGTAAACTAAATTTTAGCTAAAGGAGTGGTGGGAAATACGGCAATAAAAAGAAGGTGTGTTTTTTTTTTCTGTTAAATTTTTAATCTAAATAAAACTTTTCGTTTATCTAAATTCTAAAAATATAAATGTACAACTAAACTCGAAGCGCGCTTTAAGTAAAATATGAAATGAAAAATTGACCAATTTGCCTTATTAAAACGTGCGTCGACTTTCTTTAAAAAGAACATCGTCAGGTTACTAATTTATGATACTGTACATAGTTGTTTTATTTCAGTTACTGATTAGCATGAGCTGTGTATATAGTATTATGTGTATGTGTATGGTATATTAAGAGATATCGAGCTGTCAGAGTAATAATTCCTTTCTTGAGTTAGAATACAATGATTCAGTACCATTGCATGCTTCATTAGTGAAAAGAAGATGAACACAAAATAATCATTTAGCGATCCATATACTAAAATGAGCTTACTCTAAATGAAGACGAAAGAAGGCAATTAACGAAATCGGAAGTAACCAACAAAAAGAAAAAAGCAGATCTGAAGATGAAAACAAAAACGTACCAACAAATAAAAAACAATTTGACAAGCATAAACCAAGCCTACACCTGGAGATTAAAAAAAAAAAAACTAGTAGCAACAATTTTTTAACATTTCTAAAACGATTTGAATATCACCGAGTCCACACCTAACCAGAAATAATAAAAATATAGTAGAGATACCTGATTAACAGGACCACAGACCAGACCACGAACTTAGATTTCGATAAACAATTATCGAACATTAAAAGAAAAAACACTAATTATGTTACTTCTCAACCCGACCGTGAGAAGCTTGGTCAAAACCACCAAACTCACCATCCCCAACACTTACGGATAAAAGAAAATATATTTAAGAATTACACATTTGCTCGTTTAATGTACGCACCTTGCGGGAATCTCGAAAAAACAACTTGAATGCTTAACATAGGAAAATCAAAATTGATACTAAGTTTTACTAATATATTCAACATGATCTTAGACGATCGCATAAGATAGGACATAACAAATATAAATATATATCGATCTATAAGGTTGATATCAATTATATAAAAGTTTTAGCAAAATGTGTCTTTCGTGGAATACGAATGAAACTAGATGAACAGCAAACAATAGAGTAAACTGGTTTTAGAACAACAGACCACTTGCAAACAGTCAACCAAATCGTATTGGGTATGTAATTTAATTCGTGCGGTTTTTTTTTCAAAATTTGAACGTTTATTTAAGAAAAACATGTACAATAGTATTATTCAAAGTATTGCCCACCTGAATCTATGATTTTTTCCCATCTTTCTGGCAATTTGTAGATCCCATCTCAAAAGAACTACGCCGGCTTGGCAGCTAAGAATGAATCAAGCCAATTTTTGATATTCTGCTCTGATGTGAACCGTATTTCAGTGAGGGCGTTCTGCATCGAACGCAAATGGTAGTCAGAAGGTCCGGGCTACAAAGCGGGTGGGGTAAGACTTCCCATCCACTGTTTTCCAAATAGTCCTTAACCGGAATAGCAACGTGGGGTCGAGCGTTATCATGATAGAAAATTATTGCCTCGTGTCTGGTCGCATATTCCGGGGGTTTTTCTGCTACTGCTCTCTTTAAACGGATTAATTGTGTTCAGTAGTGTTGTCCACTGATGGTTTCACCTGGTTTTAGCAGCTCATAATACAACACACCCATCTGACCCCACCAAATACAAAGCATTACCTTCGCGCCATAGATATTCGGCTTTGCCGTTGATTTGGCCGGTTGGCCGGTTGGCCGGGTTTTACATATGATTTTTTGCGCTTGGGGTGATCGTAATGGATCCATTTTTCATCCCAGTAACAATCCGATGCAAAAATTACTTCCTTTTGTAGCGTTCCAGCAGCATTTCGGACATGCAAAACCGCCTTTCGACGTCTCTCGACTTGAGTTCATGTGGAACCCAATTTCCTTGCTTTTGAATATATTCAGCTGCTTTTAAACGTTTTGAAATGGCTTCTTGAGTGACAACCAAAGATTCTGCGAGCTCTTCTTGTGTTTGGCAACAATCTTCATAGAGTAATGCTTCCAGTTCTTCATCTTCAAACTTTTTTGGCTGCCCAGGACGTTCATCGTCTTCCAAGCCAAAATCACCCCTTTTAAATCGTGCAAACCACTTTTGGCACGTTCGCTCAGCTAGCGCATGTTCACAATAAACTTCTACCAAAATACGATGAATTTCTTCAGCAGTTTTCTTCATATTAAAGTAATGAAGAAGAACTCCCCGCAAAACACTTTTTCAGGCACAAAGTTTGACATATTTGAATGAAAAAAAAAATTATTGTTGTTTACGCTTCAAATGAATGACATATACTGAAATGACGTACAATGACAGTAGCTTTGCAACGCATGTTCCAACGGAATAATACAAGTTACGCCATCTCTTATCAAACCGCACGTTATAGACCCAATACAAAAAAGGGGAAAAGCTAAGCAGAACTTAAGATTAACATTCATAGATATTACAAATCCTTTTGACACAGTAGAACATATATGTACATATGTAGTTCTTTGGAAAGCATTACAAAATCAGTATGTACTCAACAAAATAGTAAGAATACTCAAAGTTCTTTACACGAATAGAACCGCTGCAAGAGTCTTTTTGGAAAGCAAAGGAAGAAAAGTAAGTTTCGGCCCATGACTTAGACAAGGAGACCCACTCTCACCATTTCTTTTTTTCACAGTTTTAAAGGATATTTTTTGTGCATAGAATTATTAGACAAGAATACTTCAATTTTTTGTTTTTCTGGTACTACACACATAGTCATACTTATAAACTAAAAGTTTATTCTGCCAAAAGCTCGAATAAATGGGAGAAATAAAAAAGAAAAGAACAAGATTGCATTGAAACCTTGTACCAATCCAGGTTTTGTTCGCTTTAGAAGCTTTTGAAGTATTAGTCTAAAGAACACTCTGAGATTTATACCTTATATTGTTGAATCTAAAATTTTTCAACAGATCTCAACTTATAGTTTAGACTTGCTTAGGCAAATCAGTTGTTAATTAGCTGGTACCGTTATTTTTGGCTTAAATCATATAAGACATTTTTGTTGATTTTCTGGCATTGCAAAGACAAATAAACTGGTTATAGTGATTTAGAACTTGAAGTACAGTGTGCGCCCCTTACATATGGGCATTTTCCTTAAACATGCTAAGATGTTTTTAAAACAATTGATTATATATGGCATGCAGCTTATGATATGCACATTTAAATTAATAAATTTATATTTATTTAAATTAATAAATAAATTCTCACTGACCTACAGAAATGGATAAAATATCCAATTGCAAGGTTTTCTCTCGAAGTCATACATTAAATTATAATTATACCACATACAGTTTGACTAAAAGGGCATGTAACTGCCCTAAGTTATGGTAAATAACTTAGAAAATTTACCCACCATTATAACCCGCATATGGTATATACTCGTCCACACTCATAAATGCTTATAAAATCAGCATTCGTAATTTTAAAAAGATATTAAATTATTTGGTTTTTCATCTTGCATACTTCAATTATCATTTTTAAATTAAAAGAAATAATTAATTATTTATAATTAAAATTAAAAACATACATATGTATATTCATATTACGTACAATATTATATTTTAAACGATTCGATTGGTTCCGAAGCACAGATTATCCCTTTACAATGAAAGCTCTTTATTGGAAAAAATGCACCAACGTACAAACATACGTACACATTTAGAGGTAAACAAAAAACAAAAACCGAGTAACAAAAGTCAAAAGTCATCCAATTTACTTACCCGTAAATGATGGGATAAATAAACGCACAAGCCAACAAGGGCCATCCTTTACGTATTTACAAACAAAGCAAACTGAATCAAAGTGGTAGCATAATAATGAGAGGGTGTTTATCCCATTTATTATGGGCAGAACATGATTCCTTTATCCCGTCTTTAGAGATGATAAGGCTCTATTCCATTGTAGATACAATACACTTGTATGTATTACAGTAAAAGTGCCTTTTGATTTACCATAGGGGAGCGACCATAGTAAGCTCGATAAAGGAAAAGCAATTGTAATACACATTGATACTATTATCCTTATCCTTATTTTGAAAATCAGGCCGATAATAACGATATTTATGTGTATTTGTGCTACGTATACAAAAATCTGAACCATTTATTAATATTGTTTAGTGATATTGTTTTTCATTTCAAATTTTGTTATAAACAATTATTTTTTTTAATAAATAACAATTAATTATTTTTTGCTTACCGCAACTCTACTTTCTTTCAGATCCAAGCGCATTGCTAAAGCTTCCCGCATAAATACATCTGGATAGTGACTTGATGAGAATGCTCTTTCAAGCTCTTCAAGTTGCCATGAATTGAAGTTTGTCCGGGCTCGTCGCCTTTTTGCCGCACTACTTTCTTCGTCTGCTTCAACAAATGATCCTGCAAAAAACACATCACTCAACCAAAGCTTGAATACTTTCCTACTTTGATATTCAGGGTATCCAACTTCAAGAAAGTGTAACTTTAAGGATCGAGTCAAGGCAAAAGTTTTATATGCTGTATTCGTATCTACTATAAGACATTCAAGGGGATATGGTTATTGACAGTTCCGCATATATTCTTCTATTTTGTGTATTCGAATCTATTTAACTTTAAGGAAATAAAAATGACATTTTTCTTGTAAAGTAAAATCAAGATATTTTTATTAATACACATTTTATTTTCTTGTAGATGTAGTAACATATGTATATTCTATTTAAATAAAAAAAAAATGCCAACAGTTTGGTTAGAAGAACAAACACATATGTATGATGTTTCAGTTACTTTTTCTTATTGAAGTTAGTTTTTACTGGAATTTCTAATTCAGAAAATAATCATTCTTTACATTCATGATTTTTTTACTTAGCTGTATTTTCATAAATTATGCACTCTTCTTTCGAGAGGTAAACAGTAATATACGATTTTTCATTAGATGCGCAATCCGAAATGTTTTTTTTTTTACATAGTAATCACACCAGTAGTTGTGAGATATGATAACAGTCAAATGTCCTCCATGGAACCTTCCATGATCTAACAATATCACATAAAAAGATCGCCTCGAAGTCGTCTAAAGTTTCTGGTTTGTAGACATAGATTAGAGTCTTAATGTAGCGCCAAAGAAATAGTCTGAAAGTATTGAATCGCACAGGCTTGGCTAAGAACTGACAAGACTATTTGTGCCGATATATCCCGAAAAAGTAACTTTTTGTTGCGGTTTGCTTGCAAGAGGCATAATTGGCCCCTTTTTTTTCAATGTATAGAGCCAACAATGCCGTCGATGGCGAGCTCTACAATCAAATGAATTTTTTGATTCTCTGTGTCAATAACAACATCGGGTCAAACGATCACTTCATTGGGATAAACATTTGGTAAGCAAATCAAATGGTCAAATGGAGCTGTCGATTGGCCGCCTAGGTCATGTGATTTAACTCCTTTGGACTACTTTTTGTGGAGGTATGTTATATCACTCATATATGCTGATCAGCCAGCTGCACTTCACGACTAAGAAGCCAATGTTCGGCGGGTTATTGCGGAAATAAGTCGCATCCCTTGTTTACAAATAGTAAACAACTATTGAAAATTCATTATAAATTCGTTGGAAATCGATTTGTGAAATAAAGCAGGAACTTACAATATATTTCTAAGTAATTTTGTTGCCCTTTTTAAATTAAATTAATTGCTGTTGTAGATACATACTCGTATTTGTTATACATACATACATACATACATACATACATACTTCTTGCTTACTTGATATAAGGACACAATATTTTTTACAGACTTGTTTTTTTGGTTTCCTAACAAACTGCTAATAATCGTCTAATTTCATAGAGAAACCATGCCAACTCCTCTAACGAACTTTTAAATGGAAAAAAAGTAACCATATCTTAAAGTGGAACCGTAAATTCGATTTGACAAACCTAATTTTCGCAATCCCAATGCCTGCCACCAGAACCATTTGTCATCCCTTTGGTGCGCAATCTTTTTCTCATACTCCAAGTTAAAATTAGAAGTTTTCGGCGTGAAATTCGGATAACGCATGCATGTCACGTGACCAGAACAGTTTATTTACAGTTCAATATTATTTGGCGCACGTGACACTTATCCACAACAACAACATGGATTTCGGTTACTCCCCAAAATAAAATTGGAATATTTGAGTTAGAGCTGAATCACAGAGTGTGGAAGGGGTCTACTTATGTGTGATTCTTTTTAACAGAATTCTGATCGGATCAGTCCGATAAGAAAACATACAGACAAACATAGCAGCATACCACTAAAGGCTATTCTAAGTGTAAAAATTGAAGCGCATGTTGATATGGTATAAAGTGTATTATCATATTTATGTACATAAGTATGAATCCAGTACCCTTCCAGGTATAAGTTAAAAAGTAAACTATAATTCTGCTTGCAGTTTCCACTCTTTTAAAAATATTCTAAAAATTAGCATAGGTTTACATAAGTTGTTGCAAGATATCTCTATGTATGTTCATATATTGTCGGATCCCTTAAAATGGATCGGAATTAGCTATAATATAAGTACGTGCATTGTATATAAATACTCTTGATTTGGCGCTAGTATGCAAACTTCAGATGGTGCCGTGAAATAAGACCACGCGAATTAAGTTCAAATAACGTTTTTTGTAAATTTGTAAAATAAACCAAAAAATCTATGAAACATTTACCTAAATCTGATTGAGTGCCTAGGTAAAAGAATATATTTAGACTGTTCAACCATAAAATATTTTTTAGAAAAACAGGGTCAGAATCGAAGACCCTTTTGGCGGAGATGTTGTAACAATACGCTCAATCAGATGTTGAATCTTTAGACGTTTGATTAGGCCGATATCAAAGAACAGCCACATAGTTCGTGGTTGAATCTCATCTACCATTTTCCATGAATTCAAAGGGTTCAAACAACTTTCGACAACGTCTTAGCCTCTGCGCTAGAGAATAACAGGAATGATAAAGGTCTTGTATAAAGCTAGTTTGGTCTTACAAGAGGCGATTATATTACTTAATTGCATTCTGAGCCGAAGGAAACAGCGATTGGCAAAAGAAATTCTGCGTCTGATGTCTGAGTTGATGTTGTAACCGTGGAGCCAAGGTAAACGAAGTCTTTAACTACCTCGAAGCTGTAGTTGTCATTGCTGACGTTCTGGCCAAAGCGTCGAAGGTCTAAGTTCTTTTGTAATGACAGCATATGTATTGTTTTACCCTACGGTTTAGCCCATACCCATTTTGGCCGCATCCGCCTTATTACTCACGAAAACTTCTTTGACCGCGCGCTATGTTCATATAATTGGTATGAAATTCCCAGGTCTTTCTCAAAATCTGCCGTAGTGCGAATATGGACCTCCTATATTGTTCATGAATATTTTTAGACATTTACATAATACGACAGAAAAGATCATATTAGCGATGTTTATGAGGCTTATTCTTCTATAGTTGGTACAGTCGAAAGGTTCTCCATTCTTGTGAATCTTTCGGACGTCATACCTGTGGTAACGTCTCCTAATTTCCTCGATCGCGCACTTTTCAGGTTCATTTTTGTTTGCAGAGTCAACCAGCAGCTCTATATGCTTCTTGTTTATCTGCATATACCTTTTTATATTCATCGCCAAACCAGAAATTTATTTGTGTTGTGCTTTGAAATCTATCACTTTATAAGCAACTCTGATGGCTCGTTGACAACATTCCTACTGGTGTTCTACGGTTTTTTTTATGAGGAATAAGATTTTGAGAGAACTTGAGGGAAACGCGATCGGCAGACTCTAGCGATTTCTTGCGATAGCAGATTATTAGCCTCGAACTGTGGTGGTCTTACTTGACGCATTCTGCTTGTGATATACACATTAATACCCTTGCTCCAGTAAGATAATAATCCGAGTCGGTATTCGGTCATTTTGCTAGCAAGTTAAGAAGGGATATGATTTTTAATATTCTCTTCAATTGTTGAAGATGTATCTGTTACTGATAATTCTTCCACTGACAAATTTTATTTCAGTCCACCCGTTGCAGCTTTTTCCAGCTAAAACTATTGCAGAACCTTCTCGCCACGATAACTTAATGCTTGCTACTCTTTTTTTCATGAATTGTAATTTAAACTTATTTTTTCCACTCTTTCTGCCAATGACAATGGTTACGGATAAACTCTAAAGGATATGTTTTGTCAGCTACGGCTAACGGTGGTTTTCACCTTTGAAGATATACACATTGTTGGAAAACTTTTCTCACATTTTTTATATTGGTTCTCCTTCTTTTGCTGCGAAGACACATTAGAGAAGAATATGAAACTTCACGCTTTGATACAAAATGATCAACAAACCATATCCTATCTTTTTGTTTCACACAGTTTTCTATTTTTCTCCCAAAACAAGAAAACTAAGGACTTCATTTTTACATTATAATTCAATTAGATGTTATGCATACTTTGTTTTCTTAAGAATTTGGGAGGTGTCCATCAGTTTGTTCCGTAGTGTATCTGTTTTATCACGCTACATGAAAATACATAGTAAAATATTAGTGAATACAAGTTTTGATCTACCATTATGAGGCCGACACCAGATATCAGAGGTACAACATTTCAAATTCTGTATAACTGACATAATGGAAACAAATCATCGAGTTGTCACTGGACCAATAAATTCGAAGAGAAGATAGCTTTACAAGTAAGTAAATTGGGGTAAAACTAAGCATATCGTGTCAATGAAAAAGAGCACCCCAATGACAAACTATAAAATTAAAGTGGTAAATGACTTTTTCTATCTGGGCTCCGCTATAACCTTAAATAACGATACAACTGTAGAGGTCAAGCGAGCAATCAAATGCTGTTAATCGCTTTTTTTTTGGACTAAGAAAGCAACTGAGAAATTAGTCGCCCATAAACAACAAACACAACGCCGCATAGGACTCTAAGTCGCAGTTTAACTGGTTGTCCCGAAACATGAACTTTATCTTTCCACTGCTTAAAAAGAGCTTGTTTTGTCAGAAATAATTTAATTCAGCAACTCCGATGACTTAGACATTTTGAATCAAACCACCATAACCACTCACAACCAGAGTGCCTTCCAATCCATGCCGGAAAGACAACGCGATAAAGGAAGACACCGACTTAGGTGACAGTCTCAATGGAAAGAAAAATATGGCTTTGCTTCTGAAACGAAGTTTTAAGGTTTATTTCGTGTGAAATATCTTTGATTTTTACTCGGTTTATTTCCTAATATTTTAACGATATTCTAATTAGTCAGTGTTTGTTGCTGTTTGACAATAGTTTGATAATAGTTTTTCTTTTTCTTTCTTAAAGTACAAGAAAAAATAAATTAACCTAAACAGAATCATTTATTTTATTCAAATATTTTTATGCGTATAAAAGGTAAATAGAAACCAGTTTTTTATGGAAATGCGTTCCTAAAAAGATTTGCCTTTTAATTTCATCGTTCGTTAAGCAGATGAAAGTGGAACCAAATGCCGAGCCTGCTGGCAGGATGCAGAGCTTTTGCGGATGTCAGTAAACAACCCTCAGAATTGTTTTTTAAATATTTTACTACAAAAAATTGCCACCCTGATATTTTGGTGAGCTCATACCGAGGAGTAATTTTAAGGGTGTTTCTGTATTGGCTTTGTTAACCTTTTTTTTATTGTTAATTTGACCTAACTTTTTTTTACATTGATGTAATTAGTAACCCCACACAATGTTTTTTGCTTACATTTCATATGGGTAATTGTTTTGTTTCGAAGTAAAATTACACCCGTCCATTTTTGTTCGTTTAATATAAGAACCTTTTTTTTATACAGAGTAGGACGTAACGTTTGAAGGGTATATTACCCAAAGGATAGTTTATTTATTTAAAAAAAAAAAAATAATAATAATAAAAAAAAAGTGTTACGAATTAACGCGTGTGTCTTTTCAAGTCAGAGTTTTGATTTTTTTTATCAAAACGTTGGAGTTATATTTTTTTCTAATCTTCTGTCACCCCTTTATTATTTTTTTAATTCATATGATAATTTGCATATTATATGTATATATATATGTATGCTTACATCGTTGGAAATCAAGCGATAAATATTCAGCAAAATAGATAATGTACATATTCCCTAATTAAATATTTTAAAAATAATTCTATACTTCATAAATAAATAAAAAATCTGGAAACATTATGGAAATCATACATATTTGACAAAACAACTTTGAAATTGTTTGAACTACTCATTATGGCTGCAATCCGACTGCACGCCCTTAGTTCAATTTATTTATTTATTTTTTTTTTTAAATGAAATTCTCGCTGTTCCACGTTAGCAGGGTTTTCTGGCTCCTCTTCAATATATGTTATGGTAGTTCGACGAATGAATCTCTTCGGAGTTTTCTTTTCATTTAATTTTTTTTTTTTTCATTTCCTTGACCTTAAAAAAATTAGCAGAAGTGATGTTACAATGCCTCTACTGCTATTATAGCTGCATTTGGAGATATTTGGAGACATCTAGCTGAGTTTTGGCACTACTTACATTATACATTAGCAAATGATTCGCCGAAGATTACTTTAGAATCTTTTATTCACCATTTTGTTGTCCATCGCCAAAGTACTATATATTTGTATAACACATGGGCTGAAAATTCCGTTTCTAAGAGATGGCAACCACTTGAATTCAACCTTCAAAAGATAAGTGTATAAATTTGACAGCTGTCGGACAATTAGTTCTCGAGATATAGCGTTGTGAGTGAAGCAACTTTTGTTGCTTGTGAAAAAAAATGGATTCAAAGCAATTTCGTGTGTTGATTTATCATTGCTTTTGGATGGGAAAAAATACAGCCGATGCAAAGAAATGGCTTGATAAGTGCTACCCGGACTCTGCATCAGTCGAACGAACCATTCGCAAGTGGATTGAAAAATTTAAAAGTGGTCATACAAGTACAAGATGATGCACGCAGTGGACGTCCAAAAGAGGCTATTTCAGATGAAAACATCAAAAAAGTGCACAAAATGATTACGAATGACCGTAAAGTGAAGTTGATCGAGATAGCTCAATTTCTGAAAATATCGAAAGAGCGTGTTGGATATATCATTCATGAATATTTGGACATGCGAAAGCTCTGTTCAAAGTGGGTGCCGCGTTTATGTATGTGACAATGGATGAAACTTGGCTCCATCACTTCACACCAGAGTCAAGTCGGCAGTCAGCTGAGTGGCGAGCAGGCGACGAACCTCGTCCAAAACGACCAAAAACTCAACAGTCGGCTGGCAAGGTTATGGCATCCGTATTTTATGATACACATAGAATAATTTTCATCGACTATATCCAAAAGGGGCAGACTATCAACAGCGACTATTACATTGCGTTGTTGGAGCGAATGCAAAATTGAATGAATTGAAAATTGCGAATTGCTTATCCACCCACCGTATTCTCCAGATTTGGCCCCCAGTGACTATTTCCTGTTCGCAGATCTCAAAAGAATGCTCGCCGGAAAGAGATTTAAGACCGATGAAGAAGTAATCGCCAAAACTAAGGCCTATTTTGAGGCTAAACCGAAATCGTACTACAAAACTGGTATCGAAAGATTGAAAAATCGTTTCAATCAGTGTATCGCCCTCGAAGGCAACTATATTGAAAGTTTCGTGTTTTACTTTAAAACGGAACTGACTTTTCAGCCCATGTGTTACACCCTGACTCGAACTGCAACCAACTTCAGACTGCTATAATTTCTAAACCGTTCATTACTGTGAGCTCAAATTTTGACACTTGACAGATAATTTTATTATTTACAAGCCTTTTGAACGATTTGCGTCTCAGTTGTGTTGAAAAATTTTTATCCGCGATGGAATTCAAACGTGATAGTGTGATTGCTTTATATTTGGCTGGAAAACCACAAGTAGCTATGCTTAGAGCCCTCTAGCACTTCAACGTGAATAAATCATTTATGTCTCGAACCAACGAACCACCGCGAAATCCGCGTCGAAGTAGAAGAAAAATGGCTCGTGAGCATAAACATACTGAAAAATGAGCTTGGGCTCAAGCCATTGAAGTTCCAAAAAACACACGATCTTACACCGCAACAGAAAAAAGTTAGAGTCGAAAGAGCGAAGGAGTTGCTACGCTTGCACGAAAGTGGTGAGTTGCCACATTTGGTTTTTTTCCGATGAGTCGCCATTTGTTATCGAGCAATATGTCAACAAACAAAATGACTGAGTTTACTTGCCAGAGAGGTCCTTCCAAAATTTACACCTTCGGACGGCCACCAGAAAGCAGGCAGCAGCGACGGTGATGGTTTGGGCCACCATAACGCGGCCTATGGTCGCTCTCCGTTCGTATATTGAACCGTGGCGTCAAAATTAATGCGATCGTATACCCTGAAACTGTCTTAGAGACAGTATTGAAGCCTTGGACAAACAATCATTTCGTCATCAATCAATCATCACCGTCTCACAAAGCGCGCGTCAACCAAGATTAGTTAAAAAACAATGTTCCACACTTCATTTCGTCGACATAATGATGAGCTTTGGTAACGATTTCAAAAGTCAAGAAATAAATTTAAACAAGTTTTAATGCAGTAATAAAATTGGTTCATCCGCTTGAGTTCATCAAATGGAATTTACAAATCCAACAATGGCAACCCTTGTATCATAGATAACAGTCAATGTACTTGTAATAATAATGCAATTAATTTTAATTCTGTTAAGCCGTGTTGAAATTCCCGTGCTAATAAATACCCACTTACGACAATCAGTTTCAGTTTCAATGTTATTTTACTGTATATTTTTCGTTCAGTGCTGGGATGTCTAATAAAGTTTTCTATTTAAGTCCCCCAAAAAACTAACCGAACTTGTCCAGTGTAATATATTCCCTGTTGACTACAACGTATTATACAAACACATAAAGCCAAAATCACCACAGACTGCCATATGCTTACAAAACAATCCTTACTCTTTCGAATTTCAAGTGGAGAGAAATCAAGGAAGGGAAACCCTCATATATGTATATTGTAGTTCAATTCCTAGGGGAGTAATAAATAAAATTTATCCCTTGTTAACTTGTCTAGATTCTACTAGATTCTCAATGAACAAAAACTCCTTCATCCCCGAGAAGGTCTAGTAACATATGCAAATACTCTTCAATATTGTACATATGTATATGTCTATATAATATCTTCTGGATAGTTTGGTGCTTGTCTGGTTTTGCTTTCAGCGTCAGAGAGCTATTAGGTGAAAATTAAAATGTGAAGCGTAGGCAAAAACTGCACAAATCTATCGTGCACATTACTCGTTTGATTAAATTGTTGTTCACACTTAACAACATCAAGTGCAAATGCAGTTGCTCTCAAGCACCAAGCCCAGTGACGTAAGCCATTTGTAACGACACAAAAATAAATACAACAATGATCCAAGATCTTATTGCATCTAAAATTGGCGAAAGCTTATTGTTGATTGTTGATTTTTTTTTTTATAATTCCGCGCGCGCACCAAGGGGATATAAATACCCTTTTATTGGCTTTTCACCAGGGCGCTGGCGGGTGGTGCAGTAGTTTTGAAACTCAGGTGTTACATTTCGATATTTTTCAAGGGGTGGTTGTCAAACTGGAGCCAGTGCATCCTCAACCAGTGGGTCTTAGTTATATTTAGCCCAGCCAGCAATCACTCCAACATCAGTGTTACGCCTTCATGTCAGAGTTGACGCCGACGGGATTTACAAATAAGTACATACAAATTCCATGAAAAGACTTTTTCAGAGAATTGCCTTGCACGGGATTCGAACCCGCGACCCTCTGCTTGAGGAGTCTATGCATATACCACTACACCACGGCCTCCCCATAATTTGACTATTTATTACGTATTTTTATTGAATTGTATAATTCTAGCATGTTACCCCGAAGTAGCCATACTATTGCTCTTAGGTGTTTATAGATTAATTATTACAAAAATACATTTAAAATGAAATGACTAAGCAGCAGCTCTTATATTTTTTCAGTGAATTCCTGGCTCCAGAATATGCGGCCTCTTTCGACCAAAGGGTAACAGAAGAATACTGTGCATTGACTTCACTACCCCACTACGTAAAATCAGAAACCACACTGATGCGAAGCAACTAAAGGCTACACTAAATTCCGACTTATTCTGTGTTACCTGGGCAAGCAAAATGAGGACAACGATCTAGAAAGCTACAAGGCAGACCTAACCAACACCTTAGAAAAAGAGGATACAAAAATACACCACATATACTACGGTTTTTGCTACAGACTTCTGTAGTGTTTATTTAGACAAGAATTCTCGTTGTTATAGACTTTACGTCATAGGACAATTTGTATCAAATTTGCCAGCATTACCTTAACCTGTGCGCAATCCTCCGGGGAGAAGAAAGGCAACAGCGTCAACAAATCAAATCCCCCTCACTGGTATAACAGAAGAATTCTCTCTTTACGGAAAATACGAAAAAAAATGATGGCGGTTTTTTAGCACCAATTCTTATTCTGACTATTCTAACTACCTTGGAACCCGCTTCCAATTCACCTTGCTTTAAAACTGCCTCCTTAGACCTAAGACTTTTTATCAATTCGTCCACTACAAAAGAAAATCAGAAGATCAGAAGATTGTCGACCGACCCACATACTATTGCCAACTATAGTATTTTGCAAACTTTTTTAAACAATCATTTACAGACAACTTCTTCGTACCTGACCACATATATTTCAATTGCGTTCTCAATTTCTCCTTTGGTACGTCTCTCTCCCAATCTTTTGATCCTAATATTATCGAAGAAAAATTATAGAATCTCAATGATGAATTTTTTCGTTGGCCAAACAGGTTCCCCGCAATATTTCTCAAAAAGTATGTATACCTACAATTTTTCGCACCCAGTTTCCTCCCTATTTTATCTATCCCTTACACAAGGGGAATTCCGCACAGTTTGGAAGACTTCTTTCATAACCCGGGTTCAAATTGCTAAGCTTTCTCACATACCTTAAATGTTCGAAAGTATATAATATGAAGTTCTAAGCTTTCAGTGCAAGTCACTTATATCACGCAGTCAGCATGGATCTGAAAGGTAATCAACTACTGCAAACGTAGTTAAATTCGTGTCCTTTGCACTCAGCCCTAGAAATGGCAAATGTAGAACCATTATTACAGCTTTCGTTTTAGGTCAGTCTTCTCAACCTCGTTTTTATCCACTTCTGGTGTCCCACAAAGCAGCCATCTAGGTTCCCTCTTTTTCATTTTAACTATAAACATTATTATTATATTAATAAACACTGCCCTCTATCCATTTACGCCAACGACACTCAGTTCTCCAAAACTATTTCTTCACCCCAAGGCTGTATTTTCCTACCAGAAGACCTCGATAGGTTTTCCACTTGATGTCTAAAAAATTGCTTAGAATGTAAAATCTCCAAATGTCAATCTATGTCTTTGTCACGTAAGTCCAATCAATCTCCCCTTCGACTTTATTTCGATTTGACCTTCGAGGGCTATCCTGGGATAACCCCTTTAACTTACCTCCCTATCGTGACGGCCTTAAATTCCTTAACTGAATACGCTTGAAAAACTCAGAGATGTTGCTGACATTCTCTTTATTAATGGACTGCTCTCTGGTTCTGTGGATACTGTGGACACCTACCATTTAAGCTGTCCTCGTCTCTTCTATATTCCAAACAATCGCACCTCTTAATTTTCAAACGAACTAATCTCCTTCTTTTAACTTCTCATCTCAAACTTATTTCCTAACCTTTTCTTGTTAATTTTTAAGCTTCTGAATAAAAACTAGGATCAGTACTCTTGGTTTGACTTTGAAATTGTCCTGGAAAATTTCGACGCAAGGCAAGAAAGGAGACGGTGGTACTAATCGTATTTGAACATAAAACCCTCATGACAGCACCTTCGCTAGCGGATTCGGCGGGGCAAGACTTTGTTGTGACTAATATACAACTGTAACCGTTTGTGAAAATAATAACAAGAAAGAATGGAATAATAGTAATCTCGAGTTATCTGAGACTACTCGTATATAACTGATATATACAAACACAACAATTAACTAAGTTTAAGGGATTCAAGAGCAAATGTGTATGATTAATTCTAATATGAATATGATAATGTGTGAAGCACACACATTAATGAACATAAAAAAGGTATAGTTTTTAAACTTCTTCTTCTATTCTATGCCCGTAAAATTTTACAGTAACTTTTATGACATGAATACAAAAAAGCCATTATGATATACCATATGTTAAGCGTCATAATTATTTCAACTATTACAAATTTCAAATTTGTAAAACTTTGATGCATTTCACCTGTTAGTTTGTCCTGTCTTCTACTATTTAGTATAATACTTTGATTGCGAGGTAAATGACAAATTGGATCCAATACAAGTTTGCCCTTTCAATGACAGAAAGGATTTAAAAAAGAAAAACAATGTTTCTTTAGTTAGTTTTAGTTTTTCCAATTTCCATCTGATTGGTTCATCGCACAACTAAATGAAGAAGACGAAGATTACATGTGCATGCTCGTGGTTTGGTAGTGCCCTCCTTTCCTATTCCAACACTTATCAACAATTCTCTCTACTACCTTGATCAAAAATTAAAAATTCAAGTTTATTTATCTAAATCTATATTGTCCACTTCAAAGTAATCCGAATCGACTGCAGCACAATTATGCCAGCGCCAATCCAATCCTCGAAACATTCTTTATATCCGGTTTTCGGTATGTCCATCGGTGCTTCTTGCGATTTTTCCATTACTTCCTCTGGGCTGCTGAAAACCCGTAGTGGTTTTTTTAACTCGATTGAACAGAAAGAAGTCACAGGGAGCCAAATCAGGTGAATTCGGTGGATATTGGATGGTATTTGTTGCATTTTTCGTCAAAAAATTACGAATAACGATGGCACTGTGCTACAGTGCGTTATCATGGTGCAAAATCCACGATTTTCTGCCCACAGTACTAGTCTCTTTTGGCGAATTGCTTCACGCAAACGTCTCATAAACTCATAAACTCACGTCTCGTCTCCAGTAATGATCCTTTTGATGAATGTGGGATCGAATTTAACCTCGCGAATCATCTCTTTTGCGACGTCAACAAGGTCTCTTTTTTGCATGAAATTGAGGTCTTTTGGCACCAGCTTTGCTGCTACACAACGGAAACCCAAATCATTAACCAAAATGTCTTGGACGGATCCATAGGCAATGTTCAAGTTCTCCGCTATCTCTCTGATGGTTAATTTGCGGTTATTGACCAACATTTCTTTTACTTCATCAATGTTTTCGTCGGTTTTCGATGTCGATGGTCTGCCACTGCGTTCATCATCTTCATCTACTGGTAAACACTTTTTCAACATTTCCAACGTTCGCGCACCATTAAATTCGTTTTTTACGCAAAATTTAATACAAGTTCGTTGTTGCAAATTTAAATTTAATATAATTTGAATTCAAATCCATTTCTAAAATTGTAAAAGATCACCAACACACATATAGATAGATGTACACTTGGCTACGTAACTTTTGCAAATGTCAAGTTATGACGCTAAGATTTAGAAGGAATGTCAACAACAGATGTATCAACTTAACAAAAAAACAGAACTGAAATCGGAAGAATGGGAGCGCCACAAGGTGGTTATTGGCTCATAACTTTGTTCTTATGTCTGCCTCTCATTACAACTCTACTTTTAAATATACGCTGCGCGTGATTACATTCGCTGTACTAGATATCGTAGTTTTTATTGTCTTGCCAAGTCCCATTGCATTTCTTGAATTGCGATTATGTCGGCCTTATAAGCTTCCAGTGCATTTACTAGGTATTTAGAAGCATCTAATCATCTATTAAGAGTGATCACATTCCAGGTACATAGCCTAATGTAGTTATCCTTGTCAGGTTTGCTTGGGTTAAATTAAGTCATTCCTATCCTAAACTGTTGTTTTTACCTCACAATTATTTCTTCCTCGTATAAGCTTCATATACGCCTCAGCTACATACGTTTATTTTTCCCGATGCGCGTCTTATTCAAATTTCTGAGACGCATATTTAGCTGATCAGGTTAACCAAATATCTACCAACCGCTTACACCCAGTCTGTCACCCCAACGTTGAATTTCACTCAAAAGAGGAAGAGCTATTCAGAGTTTCCAATTGTACGAATTTAGCCAAGTTTGATACATGCTCGTCGTTAGTTCACTGAAATATAGTTATATGTAGTAGTAGGCACCACGGGGTGATAATGAAGTCGGCCACAGCACCTGATTTATATTTTCTTTATCAAAATGTAATTTTTCAAAAAAATATCCATTGCATAAGATTTGTTTTTCCCTAGAGTTGGTGACACATTTGTTTCCGATTTATTATTCCACACACATACAGAACATACTTCATACTTCAGACTAAAATCATCTTAAAGAAAATAAACAAAATTTTATAAGGCACAGGAAATCGCTCATCCTCTTAATAGGTATCCTTACTTACCGAACACTACACCATGCAATGCACCTGTGGATTTGTAACAACGAAACAACGACTTGTGCAGAATATGTGGGCGCTTAAAACTTCAACCCACCTCACTATCCCTAATCGGCTTACACATGTATGATATTTATGTGCAACAATTCTGGAAGAATTCTTCTTCCATGGCATGAAATAATTATCTTGAATTGCTATCGAAAAAATTAAGTTTAATAAAAATACGAAAATAATTTGACAGGTAAAACACAAAATAGAATGCGCAATGCTTTAGTAAATCTATCGAATGAATAACTACCAATTACAAAATGCTGTATGTGGGCATCAGATGTGATGATTACTTATTTACAGATACATACGTCAAAAATCTAATAAATTTATTTATGATCTACAATTAGGAGTATAATGTATGGTATTTTTGAAGAATTCTAATTCAAAAACAATTGAACAAGTTTTATTTGGTTTATGTATACGTATTACGTATTGTATATTCGTATGTATCTATTCATTCGAAAATTATTTTATGATATTCCCTCTGCCAAAATATATCCATCCAGAATAGGTAATAAATAACCAGATATGGTCTTATTTAACAGACTCTGCTTCCGGATGGCGAACATGTTACATAAATTAATGTCTGTATAAACTTGAATTTAAAAGCTCCAAATGCTGACCAAAGTACCAGTTTCAATGTATGTATAAATGCATACTTAAACTGTTTTTGTATTCACATTGAATTTATAGAGGTAGAAAATAATTCGAATACTCTCAGGCAGAAACACTTAAATGCGGCCTAAGACCAAATTTAATGCTAAACACTATGCGGCCATGGTAAAGGGCTGGCTGGCTAATACGAGTATAATGTGCAGATGAAATGGGTACTTTCTCGGATTTCTCCATGGAAAATCTAAAAGGTGAATAGTTATTTACCAACGCAGCCCAAAAAGGGTTATGACACGGAGAAAAATTACCTTTTATAGCTTAATTGGATGCAATTAGGATATGCAAATTGTAATAAGTGTTTTGTGTTGTTTTCGTCTATGGTTTAGTAGATAAATTGGGCTAAATATTGGTGTAAAATTTACGCTATTTTAGAAGAAACTGTGGGTAGTATTTTAAATCTAATTACTGTACTAATGAATTTATAAATTGTGCGAAGAAGTGAAGGTAAGAGGCTTACTGCAATGTTGTTCAAAACACAATTAAAGTAAAATATTCCCCACAAGCAAACTATTTCGAACTAATACGATTATACATATTTGTTTGTATGCGGGTATGACTATTATAATAGGTTTTCTGTGTTACGTGACTTCTTTTCTAAAATTTTCAGTTTTACTTTTTCAGTTTTAATTTTTTGATATCATATGTACTCATATAACATACTATCATAAATTATAAGCTAAGCTTAAATAGTAATTAAATTCTTCTTAAGTATTTAGTCAAAGAACCGTGGCCTCTGCGATTATAATGAATCCTTGCTTTAACATAATATTTGTTAATTAGTTTTGCCCATCAGTTACGTGAATCTTATCTCAGATTCACGTAACTTTCGTCCTTTTTATGACATCAGTGATGTCCGTTTATTAAATTTTATCATTTTTTAGTTTGTACTTAGTGTAAAAAAATGTGTCATTTTTGTCTATTATCTATTATCTTAATTACACCCAATGTCTGAGACCCATTTTATAACAAAACTAGTAAACTTTCTGTGACTATTAGATGCTTTCTTATTTTTATGATTTATTATTATTATTATTTTTTAAATTTTAATGGATATAATTTTTACAAGCTGATGTCAAATTATTTGCCAACACAATACTGCAAATCTCAAATTTTAGATATGCTGTCCCTGCGCTTTAAATACTTCTTTCAAAAAAGCAAAAACTTTCTAGAAAATCCGGGAGAATTTAGCTCTTGAAGAAAAAGTGTTGACCGGATTCTACAAATTTATGAGCTGCTTAAGGGATCGCCTAGATACCACGGCATTTTAAATGTTATAAGAAATAAAATAGTGGGAAACGCAGATACTGCATAAGAGTCTTAAAACACGGTGCCTTACGCAATTACGCATTACGCAAACAAGAGGGTCATTGCTACCTTAGAGTACCAGATGACTTCTCTCACTCAAGGCAATGCCTCAGTAAAATAATTATATTATTCTGTTTATACCAACCTATTCCTCATTTCAAACAAAATCTCGAGCATAGAAGTTAGCTCTTAATCATTGTCTTTAGGCACAATAACATACAGGGATAAAGCTCTGGACATCTTTATCCGAGGTCTCAGAGGAGTCTTGGCAAGGTTCCTCGGCATTCGCAGGAAACCCCTCCATCCACAAATGCGCCTTATGGGCAGAATGCGCGACACATGCAAAACAACCCCTACTACCAACAACTTACATATGTCAATACTCGCTATGAACCAGTATACACCCAAACAAACCAGGAACTATATATATATATGTATATATATATATATATGTATATATACCGATATACATTTTTTAGATTAGCCGACTCTTCTCTGCCTTATTTTCAGGTCAGAATGAAGAGCGGAAAATTTTTTAATTTTTTCAATCGATACTGGCTCTAAAATCAGAATCTGTTGGGCTTATATTGATGACATTATTGTCTTCAGTAAAACTAAGGGCGATCATGTCAAGCATCTAGAAGAAGTATTTAAAACGCTTAACGAAGCAAACATGAAGGTGCAATTAGACAAGTGTAATATTTTTAAACAGCAAGTCGAGTATCTTGGGTTTATTGTATCATCCGAAACAGAAATCGAAGCGATTTTCAATATCCCAATCCCGAAAGCCCTCAAGGATCTTCGATAATTTTTTGGTCTCTCAGAGTATTATCGTCGTTTTGTAAAAGATTATGCCAAGCTCGCTAAGCTCCAGGCATCCCTTTCGAGAGGAGAGGAAGGACGGTTGTCTAAGACTACGTCAAAAAAGAAACTTATTTCCGTACCATCTGACGGGATTGAAGATTTTCACAAAATTAAGAACAATCTAACCTGTAAAGATCTAATTCTCTCAGCAAGGGCAGTAAATGCATGTAAAAATCTATAATAACCAACAGCCATTTACGAACGCTCTTAGTAATATTCCTATTTCCAAGATGAAACTCTGGAAAGCGATTCTCTAGAAATAAAATAATGAGATGAGATACAAGCCTGGGGCAAGCAACGTTGTTACTCTCTCGATCACCTAAAGTATCCGAAATCAACTCAATGACTCCGACCCAACACAGCGAGGAATTTTCGTCTATCTATTCTAACTAATCCCAGCTGTTGATTCCTCCATAAAAGCCTTCAAAAAACAGACAATACTACTGATAGGAAACGACAAGTATGAATTAAAATTCAGCAGGCATATACCATATTTAAATAAACACAATACGCCAAAGATGATTTAACAGCAATTCTTAAAAAATGCTTGAACCCGAGAGTAATAAACGGTCTTTATTTTAGTTATAAATTTCTTTACACACGTTTTAGAACATACAAAGTAAGGTTCAGCTAGTCCCAATTGACATATCTAGATAGTTAATGAAAGTAAGCAGGAGGAAAGGATGCTTAAAAAACACTAAAGAGCTCGCCGGGATACAATTGCTCCAACGATTTTACTTTCCACGCATCAAGGCGCGGGTACAAAAATTAATCAAACAATGCAGAGTTAGCAGACCAAGCAGAGTACGAGCGGCATTCCAACAGGCCAGAATTGCAAGAAACTTTTATACCTCAGTAGACAGTTTAAATACTACATATAGACATATATTCAACGGACAAAAAGTTGATTCTTACAGCCCTAGATAAATCCTCTAAGTAGGTTCAAGTACGAATTTTAAAATCAAAGGCTATAGAAGATATTGATTTTGGTGTCCCCAAAATGATCGTTTTCGACAAAGAAAAGTCATTTAATTCGGCTTTTATCTGTAACATATTACAGGATCAGTTGGGCATAGAAATTAACAAAACTACTCCATATATAGGGTTTTCCAATAGGGACTTGACAATTTTGAATTTAATATGTAAACGCACTCTTTCACTAATCATCAAACTATCACTGTCAATTTATTCAGTAAACTCAAGATTTTCATCATGGTAAAGTACACTAACGAGCAACGTCTGCAAATTATAAAATTTTTTACAGATATTCGGAGTCGCAAAATCATCTTCAGTGACGAAGCTCATTTTTGGCTCAAAGGGTTAGTCAATTAGCAAAATATACGTTATTGGTCGTTTCATGTGCTTCATGAATCACCACTTCATCCACAAAAAATAACTGTTTGGTGCGGTTTGCATGCCGGCGGCGTTATTGGGCCATATTTTTTCGTCGACGATAACGATCGTCACGTAACTGTGAATGGTCATGATCACCGATTATTTTTGGCCCGAATTGGAAGATATGGATTTGGACGACATGTGGTTTCAACATAAGGGTGCCACAAGCCAAACAGCACACGCTTAAATCGATTTATTGAAGAGTAAGTATGGTGAGCGTGTTATCTCAAGACATGGGCCAGTCGATTGGCTGTCTCGTTCGTGCGATTTAACGCCGCTTGACTATTTTCTGTGGGGCTACGTTAAGTCATTGGTTTTAAAGGTTTTGAATTATCTCAAATGGTTTGTCTTTTATTTAAAAAAAAAGTTGTCAAGTCGTTATTAGAAAACCCTATAGTAGTTCAGTAAACGGCCAAGTAGAAAGATTTATTCTACGCTATCAACAATAGTGTGATGCTTAAAGACAAATCGAATTTATAGATCCTTAACGAAATTGCTAGATGACTCAGTTTACGAATATTATTATTCTATATATTCATCTATTTTAAAACGCCAATCGTAGTATTCTTCGGTAGGATTTTCACCACAGATCCTGAGAAATATGATTAAGTAAGGCATGAGAACATTGATAAATTAAAACACAAACAAAGAGAGGATATCAAAAAGCCATAATAAAAAGAGGCATCCAATAAAAACCTAAATCTCTGCTAAATTTGTTAACGTTAAGATCAATGAGCGTTTAGGGACAAAACTCTCTCCGAGATATCAGAAAGAAATAGTAAAAGAAGATAAATCTACAACTACGTAGTGAAGAAACTATAGGTTAGCTGAGAGTGTACGCGAAGACCGTGACGAATCGATTCGTCGTCGGTCTCAGCAACTTTGCTTGGAGTATTTGACAACTTGGCGTATTTTTCGCGCGGATCTAGTCCTGAAAACGTACAAAATTAAACTTGTGCAAGAATTGAAACCAGGCGACTTGAATTTGCATCATATTTTCAGTGAATGGACTCTGGAAAAACAAGACGGCGCTACGAGCCGTACAGCGCGTAAAACAATGGACTTGTTGAGAAATCATTTAATTCCACGTTTTGCTATGGTAAACTGGCCGCCTAGATCGTGCGATATCACACCTTTGGACTTTTTTCTTCTCTGGGAATATGTAAAGTCTAATGTCTTCAGGAATAAGCCAGCTACGATTGACGCTTTGGAAGCCAACATTACTCGTGTTATCCGCGAGATACCAGTCGCTATGCTCGAACGAGTTGCCCAAAATTGAACCTTCTGAATGGACCACCTCACACGTAGTCGTGGCCACTATTTACATGATATCATTTTTAAGAAGTTAATGTCATGAATTTTTCCTTTAACCAATAATAGAAATTTTAAATTCACTTTCAAATGTATGTGTTTTATTTTACTTTATAAATCAAACCTCACAATGAATCACCCTCTACAAATCCTAGACTAATCCAATTTCAAAGCTAATCAAGCTGAATATAGGAATCTCCAAACTGCAAACTGGGGCTTTGAAGCTAATCCACACTATCGATTTGGAATCCTACAAAAAACCCAATTATGTTTTAGTACGCAAGATCGAAAGCGATTTTGTCAAAAATCGTCCTATGTATCCTTTCCTTTCCCACCAATCCATCAAAATCCTAGCTACACTAAATCGTTTAAAACACAGAACAAAAGTCAAAAGAGTATTAAAATTTCTCGAAAGCACATGGATATGGACTTATACTTAAGTCAAAATTAATGGAACTTTAGAAATTATAAACATTATAAACAAATTGTAATTAATAAGTCAGCAGTCGATAGAATTAATGAAATAACCAATATCACGAGAAATTAAAAGATTGAGTATTTACCATTATTAAGTATAAATCGGATTTAATTAAGTAAGTAGTTATTTATAAATACGTTCTACACTGAACCATAGCTAGTCTAATAAACTCTTTTATATAAGCAAGTAATGAAATAAATCTGATTAAAGATCTTTGTGAGAAAAGTAATGTTCCATACTTAAATTCAGAAGAAGCAATAAAATTTGCTTGTATAAAAATTGCATTTAGTGATACCACACTACTTTATCTTATAACAATACCAAACATAGAGTTTGAATCATGTAATAGTAATTAAACCAAAATATTATTTTAAAACCTTTTACACAGTCAAAATAGAGTCTATGGAGTGAGAGAAAAATGTACCTCAAGTAGAAAGTTAATGTTATTTAACAAAAACCAAATTCTTGATTTAAGTGACAAAACATGCATTTCTAATTTGCTCAGGAGCAAACCCTTAAACTCCACAGAAATATCTAATCAACATATCCAGTTCAATGGTACCATCCTGATTAATAGTGATGTGATGAACCTATTAGGCACATTCGTCATCCAATACCATTACAATAACCGTTAATTAGCAAACCTACATTTCTAATAAATTGTCTAGCGCAAAACCACTACCTTCAATCATACTTACATAGTAATTGTAATTTCAACCATAGTAATTGTTCTACTTGTAGCAATGATGGCTGTAAGAGCATTCGCCAATATAATCCTGTAATGCTACGATGGTAGTAGACGGGAATATTCAACTCAAATCCGTGATGGTAAACTAAGAAAGCCACCTGTCAAAGAATCTCTCGCAGAAAGTTTAGAGCGGACATCATCAAACTTAAAAATTTGTACAAAACCAATTACCACCATTTTATAAAAAAAAAAACGAGTGAGGATACTCGACTTAATAAGGAAAGAGATTGACGTTGCAAACCTTGAAACACTTCAAATTCTGCATTATCATATTTTTCCCATGTTAACAAGTGCATGCAATCATGCTGTCGTCACCCAACACCTTACACATGCCGGTACCAGGTGCGTGGGAAGCTTTGGAGACGAAGCTACTGACAAATCTTCTGCACCTGAGCAACCATATGAATGTTATAAATAGATGAATTTATTGGTTTTGATAATAAAAAATAGCGGTCAGTCTTCCATCGATTGTAATAAGATATTTTTTTTAAATTCTTTAATAAAAAATATTTAATTTATATTGTACAAAATAATTAGATATGGTTAAATTGATCGCTCTTCAGGATGATGACTGTTCGGTAAACAGATGTCAGCAATTGAGTTTGGGCGCTCGTTAAAGCAGAAATGCAAATATTCGTTCTTAGTACGACACATCGATTAACTCAAATAATTCAATCGAATTTTTTTTACTTCTACATAAAATAATTCAACAAATTAAGTACCAGGTAGCTTACCACATTTCAGTATTCCACTATATAAATATTAATTTGCATTCGCTAGCTCACCTATTCATCAGTAAGCGTGTGCATTTCGCGACAACGCTTGTAGTAAGTTTTCGTTACATTTAAGCGGGGTACGAACGAATCTATAGAGAAAAAATAAAAATTGTGATTAAAGAAGAATTAAGAGAGACAATTTATTCACTTAGATTTAGTCTGGGGTATGCGCTCGTAACCTCTTTAATAGCCGAATCATCTACGAGAAGAAGAAAAGAACTTCGAAAATAACCTTGATGTACTCCAAATTAAGTTTCGAATTCTCCTATTATTCCCGCTGTGAATTTAACTACAGCTTTGAAATTATCTTACATACCGCGTACCGCCATTCATATATAAAATCTGGGAACTCGGAGTTTAGATCTTCGAATAGTCACGCTATTTTCATCATCGTATGTTTACATATCTCACACAAAGCCGCATTAACGTCCATGGAGAGTAACATTGCGCTGTCGACCACAAAGAAATCTCTCTCTCCACTGATTAGGCCTCCGATCGCCTCTTATCATTTTATTAAACAAAATTTAAATTGACTATTACTATTGGGTATATATTTTAATTCGTGCGGTTTTTTTTTTCAAAATTTGAACGTTTATTTAAGAAAAATATGTACAAAAGTATTATTCAAAGTATTGCCCGTCTGAAGCTATGACTTTTCCCCATCTTTCTGGCAATTTGTAGATCCCATCCCAAAAGAACTGCGCCGGCTTGGCAGCCAAGAATGAATCAAGCCAATTTTTGATATTGCCTCGTGTCTGGTCGCATATTCCGGGCGTTTTTCGGCTAATGCTCTCTTAAAACGGATTAATTGTGTTCGGTAGCGTTGCTACCTGTGTTTAGCAGCTCATAATACAGCACACCCATCTGATCCCACCAAATACAGAGCATAACCTTCGCGCCGTGGATATTTGGCTTTGCCGTTGATTTGGCTGGTTGGTCGGGTTTCACATATGGGGTTTTCGTAATGGATCTATTTTTCACCATCAGTAACAATCCGATGCAAAAATGACTTCCTTTTGTGACGTTCCAGCAGCAATTCGGACATGCAAAACCGCCTTTCGATGTCTCTCGGCTTGAGTTCATGTGGAACCCAATTTACTTGCTTTTGAACGTTTTGAAATGGCTGCTTGAGTGACACCCAAAGATCTTCATAGAGTAATTCATCCAGTTCTTCATCTTCAAACTTTTTTGGCTGCTCAGGACGTTCATCGTCTTCCAAGCCAAAATCACCACTTTTAAATCGTGCAAACCACTTTTAGCACGTTCGCTCAGCTAGCGCATGTTCGCCATAAGCCTCCACTAAAATACGATGACTTTCGGCAGCAGTTTTCTTCATATTAAAGTAATGAAGGAGAACTCCCCGCAAAAACACTTTTTCAGGCACAAAGCTCGACATATTTGAGTGAAAAAAAAATTATTGTTGTTTACGCTTCAAATGAATGATATATACTGAAATAACGTACAATGATAGTAGCTTTCCAACGCATGTTCCAATGGAATAATAAAAGTTACGCCATCTTTTAGCAAACCGCACGAAGTTATAGACTCAATATTTGCTTGAACTTCGGAGAGCATGTGACCGGCACGGCTTCACGTTCTCGGTTCATTTTTTCTTTACTACTCTTGTAACTTTGACTTCTGTTAAATCTCCGGTTTTCTATTAGGATGCGATGTTTGCCGTAGCATGCCCCCTATTCGTGTTTAATATACGTATTTCTGCAACTGAACATTGGGAGTTTTTTCTTAGCTGTAGCGCAAACTTAACTACAAATATGATAAAAACGAAGATATGTAACGAAGAATATCGCTTAAGACCACACTTTTTCTTACTCAGCGGAGATCATGATTTACATGTGTATCCAAATTTGTTTTAACGCCAACGCCAGTTGACCGAGTTCAAATGCATTTTTAATGCTTAATATCTAGGAAAGCTCCTTCAATGTCTGCCATCGCTGGTTCTATGTTGTCTTATGAGACAACAATGAAGATATACCAGAGGAGCGTCTACCTAACGTTGTATTACACCAGTAGCGGATTCCTGGCTCCGGTCTTCTAGATTGGTTATGTTACCAACATATGGAATGTACGAGTATGTACTACATTCACATATTTTGAATTTAATTTATTGTATCTAAAAAAGTAAAAATATTGTGATTACGAAAATTTATTTTGAAAAACTTGATTTTATTTCATAAACAATATATATGGCATATATACAAATTTTATATTAAATTAATAAATATTTAAGCTCTGTAATAACTGATGACACATTTTCACTGTTTGATATGCGAATGAGTGAAATTGAAAACCAGTCTTTGAAATTTAATATTCAAACCAATAATCGATCGATCTCTCAAACGAGTCTAATCAATTGTCCGACTGTGGGTTGACCAGCCGGCGCAGTGCACATTCAGGTGATAATCTGCCTGCTATTTCATTAATGGATACAATGTTCGTTGCAGTAAAATTACTCCATAAAGGATCACGATCTTTCGCTCAAATTACCACAAACGTATAATCAATGAAAATAACATTTTCGGGTTCAGCGTTAAAACTAACATTAATTATGACGGCGGTGCGAACGACGATGATCAAAATAATACATCCATCCTTGTGCGCCGCACTCGAAGACACACAAAATCATGACAGGGAGGATATACCTATACTATGACTCAATTTGATAGGCCGAAGACCAAAGAGCCCAACTAAATATGCGGTCTCTGCCGATGTTTATGATGATAAAGAGGATGAACAGACTCTGAACTAAACAGGTTCTTTGCAATGGTAAAGAACTTGCTACCAATTTTGTTAAAATGTTAAGGATCACCTCGAGCTCACAACACAAAGAGACCAGCACAGCAGTGTACCAAATTGCCCTGCATAAAACGTTAATAAGAAATTAATGTCTTGATCATTTTCGATCGTTATGTAAATCAATCAGGCAAATTGTACCTAAGGGGCTTGTGCTGGTGCAAGGATAATTAGGGCTTTGGTTAACTGCTGTTTCGGTATTCTAAGTCTGTTTCGACTTTTCGAATATCTACTTATGTAGTTATTCAATTTCCCCTCTATTAAATTTAGCAGATGGAACAGGTTTTTATTTTATTGATTTTCTTGTTTTACTTTCTTTTTGTAGTAACTGCTTTGCTATACTCCTATTATATTATGAAAAAAAAGTGCGATTTTCATTGTAAGCCTACTTTATATATAAAGATGTTATTATAAAATCTTTCCTATAATCAAAACTAGCACATATACTCATATGTATGGTTGAAATGTTTAAACTAATTCAAAACGAGGCATTCCTTTTGACAATAAAATAAATCCTTACTTTATATGTGTATTACTATAATATCTACAATGAATTAACAATAGTATACTATATATATATATCTATATATCTACATACAATACTGATTTTAGATTTTTACCGAGTCAACTCGGGACACACTTATTTTCTAGATACAAGTTTATAAAAAAACAAATTTAATTCTGTGCTTAAAACTAACAAAGTTATACTATAGTAATACTATAATTAGTGTACTATGAGTTACGTCAGGATAGGAGAATCCAAGTTTGCGAGAATTGGAATTAAAGGAGTAGGACAATTGATATTCTCACGACGATTTTACGCGACTGTAAGTTACAAAATTTAAGACGATTAGAATAGAATGGTAGAATGTTGATTTCGACCTGCGGTAGACGGTATAAGGTGCAACAATTCAATCTTCGTTGAACCCGTCTCAATATGTTTAGTATGGCTTATGGTCTGGAGACGATACTTGGGTATCATATGTAAGAATAGGCCTAAAAAAAGGTAAGCCCCCTTGATTAAAAAGTTCCCGAAATTTATTCAGAAAATTAAAAATACAAGTTTATTTATCTAAATCTATATTGTCCACTTCAAAATAATCCCCATCGACTGCAACGTACTTATGCTAGCGCTTGATCCAATCACTGAAAAATTTTTTATATTCGGTTTTCCGTATGTCCATCAGTGCTTCCTGCGATTTTTCCATTACTTCCTCTCGGTTGGGGGCGTATATCGTGTATTGCTCCAACAAACTTTGTTCAAATTGTTATAATTAAATTCCGGTAACGGATGTGTTGTCCCAACTAAAAAATAAAGCTCTGGAATCTACTGAATCCAGCTGTGGGTTCGCTCTGCCAGGTAGCGCTTTGACGGCAGCTCCACCAGGAAACAAGTAAAGGTTGAGCGCCACATAATTTTCGAAAAATCATGAAACCTATACGAACTACGAAATAAAAAAGGAAAAAAAGATAAAACAAAAATTTTAAAATACAACGGGTTTTTTACCACGTTATAAAAATTCCGTTTGAGCTCGACAATTTACAAATTACGGTTGGAATTAGCAGAACATTCTCAGTAGGGTGACCCGCTATTATAAGATCCCGAACAGAAACGGTATATTACATGGGTGGCGTAGAATTTGACATGTACAGGTAAGTTAGTTCATCTATGTCCTAGTCATACCTATTTCCAATAACATTGGATTTTTAGTGGAGATTGCGAAAAGCAGTATTGCCTTTATCTTTCACTCAAGTAACGATTTTAACAATCGATTTTGTTAACTTTTTTTGCAAGACAAAACAAACGAAAAAAAAAACCTGATTGAAAGGTATAATCAATAAGGGATTATATCACAATCCAGCCATGCTCTGGATCGCCGCTAACAAAGCTAAGTATAGGCTTGTGCCATTTTTTCCGCAGTTCTTACTATATACTCTGGTGAATCGGCTTTTAGTATTGAGAGAATGACTGCTAACTAATAGCGTACGACTCCTTACAACTAATTACAATGCGTGACAGGTTTCAATTTTTTTTTTTTTTATTTTTTTTTTTTTTATTTTTTTTTTTGTAACATTAGTAAAATAGGATATGCCTTTATCAATTGGGAATTCTATTTAAGGATATAGCAATGATTATCTTCGTTATGTATACGAAAATTATTATCAAAATACATACAAAATTAGAAGTGACAAAACGATTGTTGGCACAATAATTTTAAAAAAGAGGTACCTTTATTTTTAAACGTCATACTAACAAGGAACTGCGTTACCTGCGTTCAAAAATGCAGTTGTTTTTGCAGATCTGTCGAAACATATCATCGTTGTCGTACAGATTAATAAGTAGAAAAAAAGTGTTTGCGTGATAGTTTAAATTGGATTTTGTTTGGACTTTGTTGAATTTTATAAGCAATGTAAGTTGAAATGCAAAACAAAAAAAGAAAAGTATCTTAACTTTCATTGTTTAAGGAACATAAATGGGGAACCGGAATTTTGGGGCCCAAACGACATTATATTGTTAATTTCCAAGCGCATCCAAATAAAGCCAGAATTTTGAGCGGGAAAAAGAAAGAGGATTTTGCCGTGGCGGATGGTACTTGCCGAAATTAAAAGTGCGCCCATTTTTCAAATTTGATGTAAGTGAAGAAAAAAACAAATCCTAAAACGTGATGACAACTTTTAAGCATATGAAGAAGAAATGAATCTGAACGAGGAGTAACAACTTGGGAATACTACGAGGAATTCGTAGTGTATGGTACGATTAGTATCATCATTCCCTCAGCGGAATTAGTTTGCTCTTCTTCATCATTTGAAAAACAAAGAGAACCGGAGACACTGATGGAAGACAAAAGTCAAAAACGCCAAAAAAAAAGAAAGCAAAAACCAAAAAAAAAAAAGAATTTCTAGAGAAAAACAGAGGCAGTAAAAGAAGTCTTGCACCACAATGAAGTTATAAACATCGACAAAGAAAAAAATTTTAATAGAAAAAAGATTTTATTATTAAAATACTTGGCTGTTTGCTTTTTATTCTATTTAGAACATTCAAGAACAGAATAACTTAGCGATATTTTTTCTTTTTTGCTTTGCCTCATTACTTGTGCTGATATAATTTTCGTTTTGATTTCATATTTCAACATGATATTCACTGAAAGATGCATCTTCTACAAGACCTTCATTTTCAATTATTATGTTGTGCAATACCACGCATACCACAACGGCGTACTTCAAAAAACTTAAAATTAAACTTAAGAATCCGTAATTTTCACTTTAATCTGCCAAACGCCTGTTCGATAACGACTCTGGCCGAGCTATGATAATAATTTAAAGTATTTTCCGTAGCATTTAAGAATCCGTTGTCTCGATAAGGGACGAGAAGGTAAGTTGCAAGTGTGTAAGCGGAATCGCCTTATGTGTGGCCTTGTCCCACAACATCTCTTGGGTTCGTTCTTAATTTTTGTCTTATTGGACTGCTTTCCCAAACATTGGCATCATGGCAGCTTCCTGAAAATCAAAAAAAAAAAAAAAAATGTGCAAAATTTTCTACTTTCTTCTACTATCACAAATTGCCTAATAAATAATATAATTCAGAATTTGTTTGTAGAATTCGCTCAAATATATATATATATATATATACTATTGTATGTATACCTGGAGATTGCTGGAGCTAAATCCTCTTCTATTATAATAGCTAGATTTATTATTTATCGGAGGAAGTATTGGAATATGCGTTGGGATTTGTGGGCAAATTTTGGAAATTTTCCATAACCTTATTTCGCGCCTGATCGGTTAAAGGCCAATTTATAAACTTGACCCTAAGTTTGAACAAAACTTGTACTACTTGTACAAATCAATTGAAGGATGTTCCTTTTGAGACATTAAACAAATTGGACAGCTGTCTGAAACTTGAGCTAGCTTCCAGAAGGTAATGTATAAGGCTAACTTTACTTTGGTTTTTTTATTCCTGTTTTTTGTTTCTTCCAGAAAGCTTGTATTTTATTTTCCAAAAAACTAGAAATAAAACTTATTTGAATTGCTCAAATTTTCAATATAATTTAGATGATTTACGTGGAAAGTGGATTTGTCCATCCCAAAATAAACAGCAGTAAACTTATTTAATTCATTCTAAAAAATTCTATGATTCAGCTTGATTCACTGTGACTTGTTGCGTATTCTCGCAGACCAACAGTAATCCCCTAACATGGGGTTCTTTTATCTTTTTTATGTCCTGATGAAAGTTTTTTTCTTGTTCGTCACTCACCGCTTTAAGGTTTTTTGGAAAAAAAATCAAAATGTGAATTTTTTTTTAATGACATTCTGCAACCTAAATACTTATAAGTTTTTAACAACTTTACGATTAACATTTCAGAATTGTCGGATCGATGATTTCCCAAAAACCCGTTTAATACAGCTTTTAATAGTGTCCAAGCTGCTAGTTCCTTTGTATTTAGTTAAAGGTCAAAATTGACATCGTTCATTAGTTTTTGTATTTGCGATCCTTCAAATACAATATAATTTATTTAAGTTTGGCATCACATAATTTATCAAATACCATACATGTATTTATACTGTACATTTAAATGTAAAAAGCCTTTAACAGTTTTGTCCAGAGCTTTTGCGAAACTCTTCATTAAACTATCTTCATTGTTCATGTTTAACGGCGGAAAAAGAACATTTTATGCCTCAATCGGTGGTGAATATTTGACATTTGACTGTACAACAACACATTTCGATCTTATAGGCCAATCTTTCACCAAGTAGTGTTTCTCTGTAACTCCACTGTCCCATATGAACAAAAGTCAGTAACATTTTGTAAAGGTACCTAGTAACAAGGCTATCACTTCTTCTTCTTCATTTATCAAGATTCCACTCTTGGTCTAGAGCCGAGAATTTAAAAATATCTGATGCATAAATTTAAGAATCATGTGCGGTTCTTTCAATGAACTTCTAACAGATACATTTTCGGATATTTCCTTCCCTAGCGCATAATTTTCTTTACGATCATCCTCATCACTAAGCTTTGCACATGGTTCTTGTGTGGTTCTTGGCACAGGAAATTCTTCACTTTGAGGTATTGGCATGGAGACAGAAGTTGCTTTAGTGTATTTTATTTTGTTTTTAATTTATTTTTTGTTTTTTGAAAACCCTTTGACTTTATTTAAAAAAAAAAATAACATACTCGTACATCATAATGATTCACTTGTTCACGCCAAATCATTGGAAAAGCAAACGGCATCGACTTCTTTTTCCTATAACACGAGATACAAAAGAATTCCGGAATCCATTCTTTGACTTGTTTTATAGAACGCTTAAAATAAATTTGATAAGCCTGCTTTACTTTTTCAGTTACAGCCCTTACTTCGGCCTTTACAATATATTAATCAACAAAATTTATTCTAGCAATTTTCACAAGTGCGACGACGGATTTTTGCCCCATTTAGTTTATACTATAAAAAAAAAAATGAACATTCAAGAGGGTATTACTACTCTTAAAATGCCGGAGAACGTGTTAAGTATTTCGGAAAATCGGATATATAGAGAGAGAGAGAAAGATGCTCAGTGGTTATTTTGCTCCATGGGTGGTTTTCAACTTTTATTGGAGAGACTAAATTATTAATGGAAGTTGGCTGGCTTGTTGTTGATTTCTAGTCAACTACTCATCTTACTTGATTTTTTTTTAGCTGAAAAAAAACTTTTGGGCAAGGCTGGGATTTGAACACCGAACCTCCCAATATGGAAGCCAGTCCACTAGAATTTGAGCCACGGCCACCCACATACTCGTAGATTGTATTGTACTTTCCCTTAAAACTATCTAAACACAACTTACATCACTTTTTTCAATTATTCCGATTGCCAACCAAGCGAGCAAGACAACTAAATTGAATTATTGGTGCACTTAACACATGAAGGTTGCTTTCATATTGGGTATGTTATTTAATTCGTGCGTTTTTTTTTTTCAAAATTTGAACGTTTATTTAAGAAAAACATGTACAATAGTATTATTCAAAGTATTGCGCATCTGAAGCTATGACTTTTTCCCATCTTTCTGACAATTTGTGGATCCCATCCCAAAAGAACTGCACCGGCTTGGCAGCCAAGAATGAATCAAGCCAATTTTCGATATTCTGCTTTGATGTGAACCGTATTTCAGTGATGGCGTTCTGCATCGACCGGAACAAATGGTAGTCAGAAGGGGCAAGGTCTGGGCTAAAAGGCGGGTGGGGTAAGACTTCCGATCCACTGTTTTCCAAATAGTTCTTAACCAGAATAGCATCGTGGGCTCGAACGTTGTGATGATGGTAAATTATTGCCTCGTGTCTGGTCGCATATTCCGGGCGTTTTTCGGCTACTTCGGTAGCGTTGTCAGAGCATTACGTTCGCGCCATGGATTTGCCGTTGATTTGGCTGGTTGGCCGGGTTTCACATATGATTTTTTGCGCTTGGGGTTGTCGTAATGGATCCATTTTACATCACCAGTAACAATCCGATGCAAAAATGACTTCCTTTTGTGGCGTTCCAGCAGCATTTCGGACATGCATGAGTTCATGTGGAACCCAATTTCCTTGCTTTTGAATATATCCAGCTGCTTTTAAACGTTTTAAAATGGCTGCTTGAGTGACACTTGTGTTTGGCAACAATCTTCATAGAGTTCTTCATCTTCAAACTTTTTTGGCTGCCCAGGACGTTCATTGTCTTCCGAGCCGAAAACACCACTTTTAAATCGTGCAAACCACTTTTGGCACATTCGCTCAGCTAGCGCATGTTCACCATAAACTTCCACTAAAATACGATGACTTTCGGCAGCAGTTTTCTTCATATTAAAGTAATGAAGAAGAACTCCCCGCAAAAACACTTTTCCAGGCACAAAGCTCGACATATTTGAGTGAAAAAAAATTATTGTTGTTTACGCTTCAAATGAATGACATATACTGAAATGACGTACAATGACAGTAGCTTACCAACGCATGTTGCAATGAAATAATAACAATAGTATAATACAAGTTACGCCATCTCTTAGCAAACCGCACGAATTAAGTAATAGTAAATGCGTCAATAACTCGAGAAGTTGACGTGATGGTAGTTGTTGTTTATGTTTGTACCATCGTTGGAGGCTGTCAAATGTCATTCTTCTGTTGCTGTTTTGGTGCTTCATCGGTGGGGTGCTAGTTTAAGAAGGGGTCGTCGTCCATTTACCCATCGTAACTGACTTTTAAAGTTGATGCGTCGTTGGGCTGTGTTTGATTATATTGACCGTCTGCCTGCACACCACTATTTTTCTTCTGTTGCTTTCTTGATAGGGTGTTACTACAAAAGAGATCGTCCTTTCTTCACCCATCGATCGCCTTGCTCTCTACTAGCTCTCTGTAAAAAATGCATCTATATCAATTGTAGGGATGTGATGCTGATGTTTGCGAGATGTGGTGTTTCTCTTTATGTTGTACTCGTCCTCGCCCTCCGGTCGTCATCGGGTGGCCGTGGCCCGAGTGGTAGTGTGCTGACTGAAAATAAAAATGCATTGTAAACAAAAAAAAAGTGTACTGACTTCCAAATCGGATGGTTTGGGGTTAAGTACCAGCCGCACCCGAAAGACATTCTTTTTTTTCAGGCAACTAAATTCACATGAGATGAGGGGCTACCCAAAATACAACAAGTTCAATTACACTAATAATTAAGTCTTTCCATTAAATGTTGGAGGCCACCCATGGAGTGAAATAATCATTGAGCTTAAAAATCGTTTTTTCTCTCCCTCTGTCCCATTTTCCTAAGAACGTAACACCTGCTCAAGCACTCAAGTGTAATAATACCCACTTGAGGGTTAAGTCCTTAAAAAAAATTATCGTGTTGACTTGACAGGACGTTACGTCCCTACCTGTCGGCTACTTTTAGACGTCCTATCTGATGCTGCTCGTTGCGAGTCTTCCGTCTACCCTACGGGCTCTGACAACGGTGTTTCCTGATGGACCTCTCCTACAGTATTTAGGGCTTGACGGACCGAGCCTTCTCGTTCTCCTCCTCTGTGGGTTGATTTTCGAGGTCTGGTTCTGATGGGGCCATGGCTGCCATCCACCTCCGCAGGAGCTCGGTTTTCCTACTAAAAAAAGGAATGGAAAGATCTTCGCACGGGAAATATAGTCAACCTTATTGCTGGAAAATTTACTGTAACAAACATCATCCCCACTCTCTAGTAAATGGCCTTGCATTCTAAGAAGCGCAAACCATTTCACGAGGCTAAAGGCTCATTGAAAAAACATTTTCATCAATGCACACAACACAATTTTCTTCAATTCTTCTTCAATTTTGACCAAATCGGTCTTTCAAACTACCCTATTCTGCTGCTATAGAGCTGAAAGCACTATGTGTGCCATATTGTTTTGACCATTCGCATCCACCAAACTGTCCACGCTGACACACGTTTCAAGATCTGGAATGGCCACATGCATTTCAGCTTGCTACTAAGCTTCGGTATATCCTGTTCCCTTATCGTCTTTTCCCTGCTTTCAGTGTCAAGGTTCCTTACCTATAGTACCTATAATCTCCCTACTTGTAATAGGTCTCTACTACCTCTCCCACTATCCTCGGTAGCCATCTTACTCTGGAGAAAATTCTTCTAGGCCTCGAATTCAGTGCCGCGAATCACCATCCCCCTTCTAAAACTTACGTAATATTTACAATAATATATTATCGCAAAAATTTAGCGGAAGCTTATACAACCCGCTAATTTGTTATTATGGCGAGTTTGTCTACTTTGCTTTTCTACTACAAGCTTTCACTCGTTATTTTTATCATTGAACACTACTATATGCCTAACTTTAACAAACTTGAAGAGTCTGCCCTTCTTTACTCTCCACAAGCTTCCACTGTTACATTCATTTTCCTGATCCAAAGGTCCTGATCCGCTTCTGATATCCCAGCCAACTCCGCGACTCCTCGTGAAAGCATATCGGGAACTACATGTTCTACACGCTTTCTGTCTATTGACCTAGTTTCTCTTGAGGTTCCTTAATGCTACTCAGCCTGACTAGCGAACAATTATCAGTTCCGACCGCACACCGAACCCCTTCGATATACGTTCGTAACTGCTTAATCGCCCAAAGGATAGCCATGCATTCCTTTTCTGTGCTAGGGTAGTTCCTCTCACTTCTCTGAAGAGACATACTAAGATAACAAATAACCCTTTCCCCTTCTTCAAAGTTCGAAAAAAAAAAATCCATTCGAGGCGTCCGCCTGAACTGCTAATGGCCTATCGAAGTTATGTTAAAATGGGTGCTGTAAGTAAATATTGCTTCGCCTGCCTTAAACTTTCCTCACACTCGTCCGTCCATATAGATCTCTTATTTTGCTTTAACAAGTCTGTTAAAGGCCTAACTTAAGCCGCGAAGTTTACCGCGAAATGTCTGTACCAAGGCACTGCACCTACAAAGTTCTCAATTTCCTTCACATCCATAAGCTTATTCAATGTCGTTGAAATGAACGATAATGGCCATTCCTATCTGTAAGCTTATCATATTTCCTATATTCCACGTAGAACCTGCGTATTGATCTTATGTTCTACCACATTAGTACACCCCAATTTCTCAGGTATTGATTAAAGATACCGTGGACCAAAGCTTCTAATTGCGCTGCTTCGCCACCGTCCAGCTCAGAGATCTCGCAAATTGCTGTCATCAAGGCAACTGAGGATTGACTCGAAAAACTCCATACGATTCCTGATAGTGCACAAAAATATGTACCAAGGACTCACGGTATGTGGTATCCCTGGGATAAGGAGACATTCATTATATAAAGATGGACTTTGTACTAAAACTATTAGAGACACAAACCTGCTTTCGGGCGCGGTTATGGTTAAACCCCGAACAGTCGTATTGGTAAGCCAATACACTACCACTTAAGCCGCGGCCACTCTTAATTGGGGGAAGAGACTCCAATTTTAATTCTGTCACCAACTATTGCCATGAAGAGACCGACAAACTAATCGACCTATGCCAAATTACTGTCCTCCGTGAGAAAAGTTTCACTGTTGACTGAAATTAGTGAACTTCAGTTACAACAAAGGGTTTCAGCGAGTGCGATATTTGGTTTGCAAAGATGGCGGTGATCATGAAAAAGAACCCAAACGCGATCACTCGACGAAATGTCAGCGACAGATGGCTTGTCAGAGAATAATTCCTCAATACATTTTAAAGACTTATGTTAAAAGAAGATATGCATGATGAAAGGAACTACAGCACCATTATCCTGGTCCGCAAACATGAAGATCTTTTGAACTAAGTTAACTCTCCGTCTTCTTAACATTGCGAACAAGATCCGTGTGTCGTATGTAAAGATCTTACTGGTCCCAGTGACGAACTTTATGAAAGCAATGTCTAGTTTTAGCGTTATCTAATATTTGCATCCCTCTCAAACTAAAATTAAATGAGTCTTAGAGAAGGCGTTGCCTTTTATATCATGTAACTTCTTTCACGTCATATTTAACAAGAAAAAAAAAACTGTATAAGGCCCACATCATCTTAGCGCAGAAGCATAGTTCTTAGCGAGGCCGGATGAAGATATCCTTCATTCCTAGGACATGTAAAGCGAAAAGATACTAAAACTGCAGCGCATAGATTGTTTGAAGGGAGAACACATCAGAGAAAAACCTCATCTTAAGTGTGGGAAACAGAAAATTGGACGAAATCTGAAGAGGGTGATTGGTTAACGCCCTTTCAATCCGAACCATAGCGCCGTAAAAGTAAATGAAACATTCAAATATCTTGCTTATTGCAAGTTTTTAGAAGCTATATATTTATATACATTTTTACATTACATTAAACATATTTCTTTGTGCTCGAACCTTAAGATAATAAATTAGTCAAAGTATTTCAAAACTTAATGTTTTCTTAAGCTTGGTTTAGTAACAGTTTAGTATTTTCTTTATTGAGATTATTGCATATTTTAATGAAAAGTTTGTTTGTTTCTTGGATCCAGTTCAAAACTTAAAAGAAAATGTAATTGGTCCGCAAACTCTTCACTGGAAAAGATATTATTTTCTAGGAAAAAGCTAACGTTGATTTAAGTAATATATGTAAATTTCCTCTCTTATCTGTTTTGAAATATTTAAGCTCCATGCATCGCATCCCGTGGTAAGGGAAAGTTGTGTATTTGATATTTCCGTCAAGTCTTTTGCAGCTGTTCCTTGTTTTTTTCTATTGATGTTCAATTTTGCTAAATGGATTGGGTTTGTTACATTTTCTTTTAACAACTAAGCTACATATGCCACACTATAACTTAACACACATACAACCTCCATGAAGAAACAGCATGAGTGGAGCTTAACTGAAGCGGTTAGAATAATCACTGTATTAAGAGCCAATTCCTAAAAATGCTTTTGAAAAATGCATGTTTTAACACCCTTTTTATTGCTGTTGCATACATACTCGTTTACATGTATGTATGATATAGATTGAAAAGGACTTGACATTAACCGCTCCCACCATCCTTTCGGTGGATTTTGCTTTAGAAGATGAAATTAAATACAAATTTGCCAAATTGTTTTGGATGCTAGTCCACAGGGAGTGCTATGTATAAATATATGTACATGAATGACAAAGCTCTCAAAATCATGGCATCGATTTTACTTACACATAAAAAAACCACACACACACAATACAAACCACAAAAATCTCTTTTTCTTCAGCAATCTGTTTCAATATAAGATGGGAGGGAAGATGAAAGCTTAGCCTTTTCATGTACTCTATGCGTTCATCACTCCCTTAACTTTGGTTTCTGTTTGTATCCCTGGGGTGTCATAACTTGTGACGAGCTCATCTTTTACTAAAGTTTTACATATTTTCTGTCCATAGCCGTATTGAGGGAAAAGTCGAAAAGAAAGTTCCATGGATTGTTAAATTGGCTTATAGTCACTTGTCATTGACTCAAACAAAATACCATAATAAACTCAATGTACATAGATATACACATAAGTATAAATATTAGTATATAAATAGCTAGAAACCATCATACGAACAGATACGAGCTCTATTTTCTTCTAATAATACACATAGCTCTATCATGCCAGGGAGTACAGGATAAATCTGTAAAGGAAAATAAGCTGTTCTTATACTCATACAAGTTGAATATAATCGTACACGTGCACACATTGAAAAATATACACAGCATGCGCAAAGCGATAACGACAAGAAAAGATGGTTAAGATACAAATGTTCTTTTGGGGAATTACGAAAACGTCAAGAGGGAAAAATTCATTTCAATCTCTGGCATTTGGACGATGTCGCCATACCCCACAAAAAGGGAAACTGATAGGAAGCTGTTGCAGTATATATATATATATATATATATATATATATATATATATATATATATATATATAAGTATGTACTTTATCTCTATTATCTAAACTCATTTAATATCTCTTACACCAAGGCATTGTTAGAAAGCTGGGAGAAGAAAATTTCACGGTTTAGTTAACATGAGTACCATGTTTTCTATAAAGGGAAAACCACTAGCCGCCTCAGACATACTCGTACATACATACGTATAATTCGGTAAGGAGACAAATTTACCCTAGGGCTTTCAATTTGCGGGCCGCCCCAGACTATATGTAAGAATACAATTGGTGTGTACATCTTTATTTATTTATTTATTTTTTTTTTTTTTCATTTTCTCATAGCTGATGATGCTTTCATTAAGATGGGTAATAACAGCGAATCTATGTTATTCAACCCTATAAAAGTGGGGGAAAGGGAGTCATTGTTTTTTGTCTATTCTAGCCACAAAATAGGCGTTTGTTAAAGAAGTTTAATTGAATTAATTCAAAAAGTTCCTAACAGAAGAAGTTATTGACAAAAGTATTTCGTAGGAATTGCGATCTAGAGAAGAAGATAAGTTAAACAGTTTAGTAGATGTATCATGTATAGGAGTTTTTTTTTTGGTTTTTTAAAAAGGCCTGAATAAAATTGTTTTTTTCTTATCTGTTCTGATAAGATAAAATCTTAAATATTCTAAAGAGTTTAGTAATTAAAAGAGCGGGTAGCCCATTCTTTTGATAATACAAGCAGATGTGAAAAATTAACTGGAACGAGCTACTTGCTGAAGATGCTTGGAATTAGCACTATTGATACTATCGGGGTTAAAATAACCTCAAACACTAAAGTTCTCTTGCTGCTCTTAGTAACAAATAAGTTAATTATATTTCAGCACAAAAATTAAATATTTATTCATACAACAACATTTTTATGTAGTTTCATTTGTATTCATAAGCTGCTTTGGTTTAGTGGAGAACAGATAGCTCCCCTTACACCTCTCTGGCCATTCAATTCTAAACCGCCTGGATACAGACTCGCCTTTTTCGTGAGTAGCTTACCAAATTTCTAATTCTGAACTCAATATTGCATGGCCAAAATTCAATTTCCGTAAGCAAATTTTTTACAACAGCTTTATTTACAGAAGCCCCAAAATGAACACCAATTCGATTGTTCACAAGTTTGATGCGCTATCTGACTCTATAGTCTATACAATTGTATCGCTGCATCCCTGCACACTTCCTGACAAATTGAATGCCTTCAATATACTCGGATATCGAATCCACTTTTGCACACCTGTAGCAGTAAGAGTACTCGAAGATCTCAATAAGCTCAAACTTGCTGGTACAGATGTTATATTGAAAGAGTGCCCTTCCAAACTGGCAAAACCATTGCGTAAGCTTCTTCATCAATCCTTCTATTTATGACTATTTTCAATTGGTGGGAAACCGCATTTAAGCTGGACGAAAAAGTCGAATACATAATAGTTTTAAATTGGTTTAGTCAAAATTATTTGGTAAAAAATCCTAAACCTTAATTAATATTTCCTAAACCGTTTCCCCTGTTTGTCTTCATGTTCAAAAACAACTATTTCAACTTCTAGTTGCCTACATAGTCAGAATTTCAATAACCATTTGCTATGAGACCTAGTCATTTATTTTGGTAGGTGAAATTGCTTTGAATTTAGTATGTCAGTGAATCCCTACAGATGGAGCCCGTTTGGTTTTATAAGTATAATAAGTATATATAAGTTTTTTTAGTTATGCAATATTTTAGCCCATGTTCAATTCTTGCCATTGTATTATTTTCTCACAGTTAACTCCTTGGACTATATCTCCATAGTATATTAGTATTTAGTTTAGTATAATATCTAATTATTGTAGTACTTAGCTGTGTTTAAACACTCTAGACTATTGTAAATGTATACTATAACACGTTTTAGGCACATTTTTATTAATAAATGCTTCCATGTTATTTAATTTAATATGCGCAATTTTGATACACATATTTTTTACATTTTTTTTAGCTTTTTTTGTAGCTAACCCTTTTAGAATCATCTGCAAGAGTTGCTGTTTTTTTCTGGAGAAAATTCAACACATGGTCCTGTATAATAAACTTCTTTGATGTATCGCAACTTTAATTTCTCTAAATGATAAGTAATATTGTATATCTACCAATATTCATTGTTATGTATTTGCGTATGCATAGGATCTCTAGTATATTTAAAAGAATTCACCCTGTTCAACAAAAATCTACAGTACAGGGATGATAGAAAAATATGTGCCCCTCACTCTGGTTACAATAAAAGGCATACGCATTTCGCTCTTGAAAGCTCTCATAGGGATACTATGATATGCATATTTGTCGACAGAAATTTCTGAATATATCATGATTGCCATAGAGTTGCAATCACCTGTTTTGATGATACTCTGCCGTCTATTTTTTTGTTTAATAATCTTTTTTGTTTGAGCCACGATGAAAATCGCAATCAATGCAGCAGTGAGGACCTTATTTTTGGAAGATAGCAAATAACTCGCTGAAAATCTAGTAAATCCAATGCTATCGAAATTATCAAAGAAATGGACAATAAATGGATTAAAATATAATAGCTCAGGATTTTGTTCAATAAAATGTTAAAATCCGAGCGGATATCTTACCAGCGAAGGGGACACTTTCATGCTCCAAGGTATCAAGGAAAGAGGAAACTTAAAAAGTGAATCGCCTTGCGATCGGTTAAACTAAACCGCTATTAAACATCTAAGTTTGTAATGGCACTAAAAATATGCGAAAATATCGATCTGGTATGCTCCTGCAGACGATCTCCTGAAGGTCCTCCAAAAAAAGGTGTTCAGCGGTGATCACGATATCTCCGGTTTAGGTTATCTAAAATTTATAAAACCCGAAAGATTCTTTTAGTGGATAAATAAAACTAGATATTGATCAAAGGAATAATCGAAATTTTGATTAAATTTTGATGAAATTTTGACAAAATGGCAGCTTTGTAAAAAAAAATCAATTTTCGACCAAAAATGTCACGTAAAATTGTTTAAAACAATTGATATAATTGTCCGAAATCTTATTCCTTCGATCAGTACTTGAGGACTGTATCTGAGGAGGTTAAGTCAAAATTTGAGATCAGATCAGAAAAACTGAGCCGTTTTTTAGAAAGCTGGATCATCGACTTCGAAAAATAGTTTTAAGAAAAACGCGTTTAATGTTTCGGAAAAAATTTACGCATAGCCTGATATGTCCTTAAAAATATACGTATATTTCGAAAATACTTGACGGATCGATTTGAAATTATAAATTCCCTATATAAGGGAACATAGTCAGATATATGTATCGTACATTACGAAAATACAAAAAAAATCTTTTATTTTTTTTTTTTTTTTTTAAATCCTAACTGCGTATAACCCCTTAATCTTCGTGGCAGTCCATGCCGATTTGTGGGTGAAAAGTCAACATTTAACATGATGCATAATTTGCGATGACGGTGAAATGAATATCAAATGCGCAATTGAAGTATGAATATACCAACACTGTGAAATGTCGTGCAAGACTTTTTATTAAAGTGACACATTACCGCTATCATAACCAACAAATAAACTGCCCATCACACAATTCTTAATCACTGGATGAATGCAGTAGAAGAAATCGGATTACTATTCAGTCATTTTTCTTATCCCGGGAATCTAACTGCTAATATTTATTTGAGACGTAGTGCGAAAAATTTTAACACCTAGGCAATGTCGTACACCACCAACGAAATTGCGATGACGACGTCGCACATAGAGTTAGAGTTAGAGTTGGATGCAATATAAATTACACTATTTCTTGTGACAGGAAAACGTCACCAAACTAATAAGAATTTGTTATATACGACAGTTCTATGTCCACATCGCAGAATTGGACGATGTATAAAAAATTTAGCGAAGGGAATGAAAACCAACTAGTGTAAAAAAAGCCTGATTTAATATGAAGTAGAGGGAAAAGAAATCGAAATCTCAACATATACAATAGAACCTACTTTAGCCTGTTTCAACAAAGCTCATCAGAAAATCCGATCCAAAATGTAATAAAGTTCAAGTTCGTGTTGAGATTCGAAGAAGGGACTGAAAGAAAAATAAATACAAAGACTTCAAAAAACTATTGATCTTAATAAGGCAGTGATTTAAAATATGTAGAGCGACGGTACTAAGGTCCGCGAATTTAACCAAACCCACAAGTCATGCAGCAGAGATGCAGATACGTAGGAGATATATTTCAACTGTTAAAAAAAAATCCTTCTTTGTTCTGAGTTAGTCTTGCGAGTTGATTTAACCAAAAAAATCCCTTAGATTTAAGTAGTGGCAATTTGTAAATGAGTTTTTTGACACCTGTAAAGATATGTACACCCATACAGGCTTAATAAAAAAAATCATAATAAAAAAAATCAAAATCTTTGTAATAAACACATTAGTGGTAAATTGCTTGAATTCAGTTAAGTTTGTAGATATATTATATTAAATATAATGACAAAATAATTAAGACGACAATAAAAAAAGAAGCAGAAATATTAACTAAATTGCTTCCTTTTAAGCTAGTTTTCCAGTGATTAGTCCTGATAAAAAACATATCCGGAAAATAATCAGAAGCTAGTGAACCTGTTCAATAATTTATTATTTTCAATCTTCCAATGTGTTTTGACCAACCTTCCATTCCCAAAGTTTACCTCTAATTTGACGTTGAATCAAAAAAAGGCAAGAAGAGAAGTCAATTTAATATTTTGTGGCCAACCGGAAGTTTAATGTTGGATTAAGCAGTTATTTTGTAAAACAACCTAGGGCTCATTCAGTTCTCCTTTTAAGCAATTCAGTTGGTAATAGCAAACACAAATGAAATGAAAGGTAACCGGATAAGATACTTAAATTTAAGCCTAAAAATGTCTTATACTATTGTCTGGCTACTACAACAGTGAAACCATTTTGGTAAGTACGGACGATAACTGAGCCACTACATGGCTCCTCTGCAATTGCAATGTAATTTCTTTTTGACTAAATTGCTTCATTTTCCAAAGTAATATATAATTTCTAATAATCCAAATTGTTATGTAAATGCACATACACACAGTATGTTGCAATTGCAGGAAAATGAGATGGAAAGGTAAATTTATTAAACTTAAACAAGGCTAAGTCCAGCCAACCAACCAAGAGATCATCATTAGTAAAGGAAAGTACTAAAGAATAAACAAGCAGCCTCTATGTAACTTAAAATTATGACAACAGCAAAACAATCACATTTCATCACACCATAAAATGTAGCCAACCCCTGCTAATGACTTCCAGCAAATGGAGTACTTTAATTAAGTGCGCCCACGAAAACCGCCTGATAAACAAAACAATATTATTACCACAATAAACAACTCAAACTTTAAACAAATTACGTACATAAGAATCTCATCGATTAAGAGGGGAGACGGCGAAACGAGACTAAAACGGTGCTTACAACAATGGTGCTTATGACTATTACCTATCTTGTGGTTGTAACCCACACATTCGATTTAATTTTCCTTCCATTTTTTTTTTTTTTTCATGATTCTAACACGATAAGAAATGACTATAAGTATACGAGTACAACATAAAAAAAAAAAAAAAAAAAACCTGAAATGAACGATGTAGCTTGCACCTTTTCTGAAAATGTAATTAATTATGGTCAATACAAAATAGATTCATTATATTATAAGCTCAGTGAAAGACAAACAACTTTATCGAATAATAAAGTTTACAATAGTGTAGGTATGGTGTAGGAAAGAATACGTAGAAAACATCAGTCTCTTCTTCCTTTATATAAAATGCATTGCTACTGGATATTAAGATCATTCTACAAGGTCTTCTAATTTAGTTTACTTCGCCAGTTAAGCCAAGGTTTGCTAAAATTTTACCATTTTTTTCAAATGACAATACCAAGTTTAAGTTTTTTAACTATCAGTATCTTAATGCGTAGACTTTTGCGAATATGGTATGCGTATATGCAAATTATTTTCTGAACTACTCCGGGTTTTGATTACTTTTTGCCTGATTTCCTGCAAAAATTTTGTCAGCAATTGTAATTATACCCGTAGATGTTAATAAATCCTGGTCGGATGTCCAGCACTGCAGTACATAATTAAGTTCCGCTCTTGCTTAATGTAAAACTTGTACAATATGGTTTAAATATAATTACAGGAAATTAGTATATGTAACATATGCATGTTCTCCAGGCGAGATCCTTCTTACTAAGGCAGTCTTCACCGTAGTTCGATGAAAATCATTTCTTCTTCTTTTAAATTTTTACAATAGTAGGCTTATGATATAGCAATTGCGTTATATTCTGTTCCACATGGTATTGTTTTCTTCATTTTGCTATTGGGATTTTGGATATAAATTTATAATATCAATTTTACATTGCCGTAATGCGTCATAATACTCAGGTCTTTAAAACACTGAGCTCTGATACATCAGAATCATGTGCTTTTTAATTTGTACATTATTTTCAATACTGCCGTAATTCCTATTACCTTACCGGGCCCTCGCCCAATTACCAAGGCTTCATCCATCAATGAAGTTATTTTAAAAAAATCGGGTCAGAGCAAATTACTGGCCTTATCGTAACGGTTTTCTGAGCTTAGCGCCTCTGATGGATGCTACGATTTTTGTCAATATGTAAAAATTTCATCTCACCAGCATCATCTTATGCATTGATGATATAGTTGAAACAATATCATGCGGAACATTAATGTAGTAGTACAATCACCCGGATTGGCACAGTTAATAATAAATATACAACGTGACTACTGTCTAAACTGGAACCTAACTGTTACTTGGAAAAATCTTAAACAATGGTTTTTCGTAGGGAAAGGGGACGCAAAAAGAAGCAGTTATGAAGTACCATTACCTCGGAGTAACTATAACAAGCAGTCATTGCACAAAAAAAAAAAAAAAAAAAACAACTGCTTCTTCGAAAAATGCTATTAGAACAGTTTGGCAAACTAATAAGGTATTTTAAGCGACATCGACGACAATAATGTCTTATGCAGCGCAGTAGTTGGGTTGGCGGCAGTATAAGACTATGAATAAATTGCTCCAATTCTACTTAAAAAGGCAATTCAGACTTCCAAATACCACACCAAACTACTCGTACATGTTACAATGAGGAACAGGATTGTCGCCGCTATTTCTCATCTCGTTAATACTACACTTTGGATATATAATAAAGACATTGCAAAACCACTATGAGAAGGTTCCTAAAAATATTACAATAAATACACAAGCGCCGGAGAATTGTATACAGTGAAAACTGTATCTATACAACCTATTGCTACATGTAAAATTCGGGAAAAATACGTCGATAAAACGAGGAGCTTACAGCACATATAAATCTACTCAACCTTTCAATTGTTTCCATCAAAGCTCAAGCATAGAAAAAATATCGATGATATTTCAACCAAGAGGTTAAATACTACCTTTGAACTATTGTACGAATATGTGTCACACATAGCTGATTTAAACCACCTCTGTACCCTATACAACATTGGTCAAAGAAAATATAAAAAACATTTCACTGCTAAATGCCAAATTTTTGTAAAATAAGACGACAAATTTGGGAGCAGAACTAGACTGATCAAGCGGGCGTCATTTCATTTTTGAATAGAGAGCATTGACATAAACTATTTCATTCTATAAGAATTGCACTAAACTATAGAAGAAAATAGTAGTAGTAAAAATGAATAATCTGTTATAAGTATGATATTATATTTTCTAACATTGTATTATGTTATATTATATTGTATTAAATTATATTGTATTATATTAGACAAGTAACAAAGTAAATTTTTTAGAAGTTTTAATAATTTTAATTTTAATAGAGAATCTATATAATAATAAAAATAAGGATAACATAACATCAATTTATAATATATTGTATATTGTAGTTTATATAGTCTTAAAAAAAAAGTGTTTATTTTTTTTTTTTTTTTAATTTTAATTTTTCTTTTAGACTAAGAACATTTAGGGCTACCACGAAGTTGTTATGAAACTATTGATTAAAATAGGTGCCACTAAGGAATAAAAGTTTAAAAAGGCAACCATAGTCTGAAAATGAATCAAAACAAGATATGGTCAATTGTTTTTTTAAGGTTAAAAGTAGATTTAGGGAACTGCCATTTTATTGATAAGCTACATATATGTTTTTTACGACGGCATATTTTTAATGTTTAGGATTTATTTATAAAAAATTGGAAATGATTACTAAAAATTATTTCCTCTGCACACAAATCCATATTGCAAAATTAACTGAACTTAAAAATAACCAATTGATGTAAGAGTCATCCATATATAAAATGTCCGGAGATGATACACATGAGGTGTGTTCAAAAAGTAACGGGAAATTTTATATTTCAGGAGTTTCATTAGTCAGATTCGTGTAATTTTGACAATCATATCTTAAACGCATCTGTACACTGGTAGCCATATTGGCTGATTAGTTAGTTATCAACTGTGAAAAAAGTTTCGTGTGTTTGCTTGCTATATCTTTAGAAGCAGGTATTGAAATGCAATTATTTTAATAACAACTTGCATATATACACTGCGACAAAAAGGTAGCACATTCATGTTATTTTCCAAAAATACAGTTGGCAATGAATTTGAACACTTTTCTCTTCGTTTAGTTTAGGGTAATAGATGAATGTATTTATTTGAATTTATAGGGATAATAGAACTCAAATAGGTTTACCGTTATTCTGAAAAAACCGAATATATTAGTTTCGAGTTTTTAAGAATGCCCTGTACGTTGCGGGCATTAGATTTAACACCGGTTTTTCCGCCATTTTTTTAGCAGTAAGGTCGGAATAAGATGCCGTACGCATGCGTAACGGATCTCGGTCCTGCACTGCACTGTGAGCTTTAAGCAATTCTCGGGATCTTTAAGCGAATTCATAATTACTTTTTGACTTCTGAATAACTGTTTTACGATTGCATCGATTTTCATATTTTCCTTTTGTGTATTGAGAGGTACTTGAATTTAGCCACTGTTAAGCCATCTTTCTTTAAACATTTTCAAAAAATTAAATTTAAATATATTTATTTATTTCTTAAAAGTACAAGTAGATGATTTTCTTATAAAAAATAAAGAAGGATCCGCTTTTACGATGGCTTAAAGTAAACTGAATGCAAATTGAGTGCAATTCATTAAAATATGCTATCATTTTGTCATTCCACATATTCAGTTTTTTGAGAATAACGGTGAATTTATTTGAGTGTTTTAATACATTCAACTATTAATCAAAACTAAAAGAAGAAAGAAGTGCTCAAATTCATTGCTAACCGTATTTTTGGAAAATAATATGGATGTGCTATATTATTGTCGCAGTGTGTACATATGTTTAATGCGAGTAAGAGTTTGCTAGTGGATACCAATCGAGTCCCTATAAAAAATAAAATTACTCAAACGGATTCGAAAAGTGCTGGTAGAATATTTTATAGAATGTCATTGTCAGTTTTAGAAGTCACTTTCCAGACGAATTCAAATTAAGTAAAGCAACATAGTCTGTGTCCTAGGATGATTTTCCCGACTTCAAAAGGAGAGAGTGGTAGTGTATTTGCTTTCAAATCGGACGGATCGGCGTTTAATCCGAACCAAGATATTATTTTTCCAGACAACTAAAACCATATAAGACCAAAAGTTCCCTTGAAAATAATAACAAGTCCAATTACGCTAATAAGTATAATTTAGTTTCTAATTTGGATGCCACTCGCGGAGTGAAATAGCTATTAAGCCTAACCATTTTCCGAAAAGCTTAACACATTATTTGATATCACATGTGTAATACCAAAACTAAGAATAAAAAACAGATATTTTCACTTTCAGTTATTTACCAGCCCGCCGAATGATGAATGACATCAGCAATTATATTTTCTGTTATTATTTTGTGGACTGTCTGGGAATTGAGTCCAAAAGCTTTTTTATTGCATGTTTATACTAACGCAAATATTAAAGTTGACGAAAGAGGTCAACAAATCGCTATCCAAGTAGTCACACAAACTTAGAAACAGGAAAAACTGAGAAATGTTTTTAATTTCAATTTTTATAATGTTATATTGTTTATATTATATTGACGTAGCCTCATTAAAACTTAATAAAGCTGTCCTTTTAAATTGAATTAATTAAAATTGTGGTAAAATAAAGTTTTTCTAAACTTTTAAAAAATACGTTCAACGCAGCATCGAAATAATTGACATTTATTGATTATTATCTCTACCCTTTCTGTTTTTGAGTTGGGGAACAAACAGAAATCGGTACATTGTGCTTTCTTAAAAAAATTAGGCCATTTAAATTTTAACTACCGTACATTCTGTTTAGTTTTGAATCCGTAACCAGATTTAATTATCCGCAGGAGCCGAAACTTCTCTCCGTTGCATTATAAAATGATTAACACTTCTGCTTCCTCGCAATTATTATCCTGTCAATAATTGTGAACTGGAGTCCAAGACAATCCTTTATTACAAATTCAGATCATTACAGGGGATATATTGTATTTATGTATAGGCAATTCAAAAACTGCTTAGGGCTTTTGAGTATAAAACACAGCTTTAGGTTTTGTCATGTAAAGATACCACTGACTGTTTTACTTACCTAAAAGTTTATATATATTATATAATCATTTAAAAAAAATTGTATTATACAATATTTCATTTTTTATATGATACAAAATTTTTTGATATGATACAAAAGAGAATATAATTTTTTGATATGATACAAAAGAGAATATGGAAAAATTCATCAAACGTTTCCTTTTCATTTTTTAAATGTATGACAAGTTGGCTTTTATACTCACTTAAGTGATTGGACTTCAAAATAAAATATAAACGATATTGCATAAGACAAAAATAACGTATAGTAGCACAACTCATAGCACAATAGAACTGGCCAACCTGTAGAACACCAAAATTAAATACTTTAAATCATATGAAAAGGAGCCGAGGAAAACCAAGCGATTATCCTAGGAACTATTTTCTTGCATTCTTTAAAGGCATCAAGGCTACACAAATCATCTTAACCAAAACAATAATGCTAAACTGTAAAAAACAAATACTTTTATATGGATCCAAAAATTAACTACAGGTGCTAACAGGCAAGGCAAGTATTTAATACAAATATTAATAACGTTCAAACCGAACAATAGACACTTAATACCAAATATTTGTATATGGTTGGTTGTAATGTTTGAAGACATCTTCTAGGAAATACATTTAGTCCGAGATAGGTAGGTATTTACTACAACACCTCGCTCATTCGTAAAATACTGCGGAAAAAGAGAAAGATGCAATGATCTTTTGTTAGACGTTGTTGATGGGATCACAAAGTGTTTTGTTGGTGTAGCTTATATTCCAAATCGAGATTAACTCATAATATTTTGTGGGGACTTTAACGCTAACCTCTTAAAACTTAATAGCACAACCTATCAGGTACTTAATACTGCAGCTGGGTTGTCGATAATTAACTGCTTTCCTACCCGTTTTTCCCCAAATTTTTCCAGTGTCTTACTTCAAGATCAGCTATCCCTTGTTCGATCTGCCTCGTGCTTTTTTTTATTCATATTTTATCTTCAGGGCTTATGGTTCTGTAGACAACAATGCCTTACAACTAGATGCATGCTTACTTTCTTGGCATTATTGTTATTATGCGTCAAACATACAATAAATGACAAAATGAATCATGTTGAATCTTTAATATTGGATCTCTTTAATAAGCACATACCATTGAAGACATTTTAAATACAGAACTACTTTTATCCACAAGTGTAGTTCGTAGTGCTATAAAGGTTCGAAACAAATTGTATTCAAGGTGAAAACAAAGTCCAACTATTCCTAATTGGAGGCTATTCTGTCGAGCTTGATTTTTGGCAACTGCTGTTGATTGCATTTCAGATATGACCGAACTCAATGATGCCTTTTTATCCAGATCTAATAATAACTCTTGTTATACCCCCGAAAACCAACTCAGAAGTAGACGACATCAGGGTTTTGCCATTTCTGTCAAGAATCTTGAAAAAGATTCTCGCTAAGCAAATATTGAGTTATTTGAATCAATATATGATAGTTTTCTTTTCCTAGCCCAATGGGGTTTTAGAGCGCGTCACGGTTGTTCTTCCTCTATGATAAAAGTTCACGATAATATAAGAATTAAATATGGCATGGATATTCACTGTACTCTGTTTGCTTGATTTTTCCAAAGCTTTTGAAGGAGTGAATCACAGCATGCCGTATCACAAACTAAAGTTATTTTGGCTTTAGTGACCTCGAGGCTCAATTTTGACTTACAATTGTTTTGCGTATATATCAATGATATAAAATACTTAAAGTAGGCCCAAATGCTTTAATTCATATTTACGTTGCCGACACCCAAGTATTCTTGCTACGACCAATTCAATTAGTTTAGCACATAATTGCTAGAATAAACTAAGATCTCTTAAGTATCATCTACACCTAGTCACTTTTAAAGGGTCTAGACCTGAATTCAAAGAAATCTCAAGTAATTTTAATTTCGAGAAAATATAACAATAACTGGTTGTTGGAACAGCCTTCCCATGCCGACAAATCTAATGATTGAAACTAATCAATTAAAAAAATTGCGCTCCTAAATGATTATAATAACTGCAACAACAACTCACTTCAATCTTCTCACCCTTTTTCTGCTCTTATTACAGTATCTTTATTTGCTTTTTTCCGCTACATGTTTAGTTCTTTCTATTCTATTTTTTCGGTGACAGCTTAAAAGTTTTATCTACCATATGTACAAATATTGTCATATCACCCGGAAAAAAAGAGTCCAAATTTTATTTGTACCGACTTACCTTAATGTATTAATAATTTGAATTGAATCCTGCTCTGCAACTGGAAGGGATTTTTGATTTATGTATATTTACTCGTATTAATTTCTCTCCATTGATTTGTAAATGTCAGCCACATAAATGTCATACAGGTCATGTCTTTTAACTTTTTGAAAATTCCTAGCGCATGTATCGTGCCCAGAAAATGCAAGATTGTGTTCCCGTTTTTCGTCGCTGCATTAGCTGCAAAAGTGAGCAAAGCTCAATCTTGAACATGTCTTCTTATCATATAAAACTCAATTAAAACATCTGTAAGCCTATGCTTGCTTTGGAAGTAACTTAGCCATATCGGCCCAATATTGTCTTCTTGACCAAGTTGGTTTCCTCTAAGGTTTGTTTTCTTAAGTGCACCAGCTTAAAACGATGTTTGTATTTCAATATACGTTTTATTTAAGCTGACTCGCAATTCGATGGGGCATTAGAACGCTAAGCTGAATTGCTTTTGCGTGGTATGCAATTTACAGGACATGAGCAGCGGTTTTAGGGAAATTTCATGGAAAATTCCCAATTGGGAAAGCAGAATTGTTCATTGTGCTTATCTCTCCTTTCAAAATGAAAGGGGGGTAAATAAATACATAAATACTATCAACGTTTCAACATTTTTTTTAGCTGAAACTGAAAATGTTAACTATTTAGTAGAGAGATACTTTTCAATGGTGTTTATTTAATTGAGTACAGGTGTGACATTACTTGGGTACGAGATATGAATAAAGAGATTTTAAATTAATTTAAAAGTTTGGAATACACAAATTTTTGCATACACATTGAAAGTGTGTGTAAATGTATATGCTACACATACTTCTTTCTGGATCAGATAGTGGATATAGTTCCAGGTGACAACTGGCTTTCAAAACATATCATATAATACTAAATGCGATCTGAATCTGAGTAGGAAAAATTCCATGGAAATGCTGATAAATCTGCAGTTCATGAAATATCTCGAAACCCGAAAACTTCTCAATGACCGGTAGTGCGGTTTTCGTAGCAACAGGTCCACTAGTGTTTTTATGGCATGTCTCACTGAAAAGTGGAACCAAAGCTTAAGTACATCACCCTGGTGAAAAAAAAAGATAGTTGCACTTAAAATTTCTAAGGCATTTAACAAAGTTTGGCATCAGGCTCTACTGTCGAAAATGCCTGCTTTTGTATAGGGTTTTCTAATAACGAATTGACATCTTTTTTTTTTTAAATAAAAGGCAAACCATTTGAGATATTTCAAAAACTTTATTATTGGCTTGAAGTACAATCAAAACATTTATGAATGGAACTCGACTTCGTTCATATGGCCACCGCGGGCACGTTTGCAACGACTCGGCCACACATTTCGGCCGAAACGGCCGCTATTTCGCGTTCAATGTTGGCTCTGAGCTCCTCCAACGTCGTCGGCGTGTTGGCATAAACCAATGATTTAACGTGAGTCCACAGAAAATAGTCAAGCGGCGTTAAATCGCACGAACGAGGCGGCCAATCAACTGGCCCATGTCTTGTGGCACCATCCTGTTGAAACCACATGTCGTCCAAGTCCATATCTTCCAATTCGGGCCAAAAATAATCGGTGATCATGGCACGATAACGCTGACCAATCACAGTAACGTGACGATCGTTATCGTCGACGAAAAAATATGGCCCAATAACGCCGCCGGCATGCAAACCGCACCAAACAGTTATTTTTTGTGGATGAAGTGGTGATTCATGAAACACATGTGAGTTTTCACCCGACCAATAACGCATATTTTGCTTATTGATGAACCCATTGAGCCAAAAATGAGCTTCGTCACTGAAGATGATTTTGCGACTCCGAATATCTGTAGAAAATTTTTATAATTTGCAGACGTTGCTCGTTAATGTACTTTACCATGATGAAAATGTTGAGTTTACTGAATAAATTGACATGGACAGTTTGGTGATTAGTGAAAGAGTGCGTTCACAAATTAAATTCAAAGTTGTCAAGTCCCTATTGGAAAACCCTATATATACCATATATTCCTTTGCTGATTACAGTACTCTCTGCTTTTCATATTCGTCCCGGTCTCACGTTACTGCTCTTCGACTGTTGAACGGCGTCGTATGTTAACCTCATTATATTCTGATATTAATAGCATAACCAATTGTCGAACTATCAGCAGAGTAGGATTTATTGCTTCCAAATCTCAAAGCTATGTGCTATCATTAAAGCGAAATTTAAATAAACAGCCATTACCTATTAAAGTCACTTACATCGTCGAAACCGAAAAACTTTGGAATGAACCTATATTCGATATCGTCAAAAATGCTATGAAATATCAGTTTTACACAGATATTTTACCCGCTCTGATGTGGGCTCAATATATAAGGCTTCATCCCTCCAAAATTGAATGACATTGCCCACATATAGTCAGATGCTTCTAAAACATATCTGCTCCCGCTACATACGGTTTAAAACCGTGCGATAAGACTCATAGGTGATACTAATATCACCAGTGCTTTTATGAAATTATCAACAGCATTCCGCCTTGTCAAACCTTCATTTTTGTTGACTTGTAAAAATTTGTTTAAAAATATACAAAGAAAATGCAGATAATAGTAACAACTTGAGTCAGATACAGGAAATGCGGGCTGACTCTAATTCCAGCAAAAATTCTGGAGACCCCTTATGTGTCGATTTCGTGCAACCAATTGAATTATTTGGTGAAATAGATTTCAAGGCACACCTGAGAAGAAAAATTACGTGCATATCTGAAAAATAAATTACAAATAGAGTTTATGTTTAACATTTGTTTTTTTATTATTTATTTATTTGTCATTTTCAAGGAATTGTTCTAACAACTAATTTTCACTTGCTCTGCATTTTAGATGATTTGTTGCTGGGTTTTTAAATTTTCATTCATGATGATGACTGGAGGGTGTTATGTTGCTGAACTAGAAGAAGAGCTTAATTATATTAAATTTTCTGGTATTTTCACAAGGAGAGGGGAAATTTGACCAAATCTAAGGTGAATTGTTGTAGGATTTGCAACCTCTAAAGGAGCGGGTTAACTAATTTCATCATATCGAGGATGATGCGGCCGACCTACAAAATAGGAATAGACCAAAGACCTACTAAATAAAACCCGCCCAGATATCGCCAGAATCACGGTGACAACCACGGAGATCTAAAGGAATACGAAATCTAATCCATTTTCTTCCACAGGCTGGATCCATTCACAGACTATCTTATATCCTCAGCAACACATACCCGTATCAACTAGGTCACACGAGTCGTGGTAGCAAAAAGGTACGCTCTAGTGCTACTTGGGCTCATGGTGAATCGCTAACTTTACCTGCCTATTATGAGGATTTAAGGTTATTTGAGGTTAGCAAAAATCTCATCCATCTCGTCAATATAAGGGACCACACTTATATTGGCAACGGTCTGCTGTTTGTTATGTTTTGCAGCTTTCTATGCGACTAGAGGGGTCTTCATATTTACCTCAATTACACAGATCGCAGCACTGTAATCCTAAAACTATAGTTTGCGAATTATAGTTTGCAAATATGCATTTTCTACGGTAAAACCCTGAAAAACCATATCTTCCAAAACATTTGCATATGCGGATTTGTTTTTTTCTTTTTGTTTTTATGCCTGTATTTTTTAGCTTTTGCTTGAATTGAAACTGAATTCATCTTTATTTTGCAATTTTAATGACGGATGTAATGTTATTTTGACAATCTCGGACAAAATAGTGTGGGAGCGCAGTTTTTATATGGCCTACGCCTAGTTATCCAGAAATTCTATACAGTGTTAGTTGTTGTTGTATTGTTTTATAATGCTTAATACATAGAATACAAAGAAAATACACCTAATCATATAGATTACTGTCGCACGTCTAATCCAAAAAACAATTTATTTAAGAGATCCAATAATACCTTTTCCAGTGCTTATACGAGTAGGCGTTATATTTATTTCTCAAATATAAAATAAAAAGTTAAGCTACATGAGCCAATTTTGTTCTATTTTAAGGTCTTTATAATACAATGACCTATTATACAATATATTAATTAGTATACAATTAGTATACTTTCAAATACTTCGAGTATGCTATAGAGTTGCAATGAAAGTATTCTCGCTAGTAATATATTAATATTACTTATATTTTAAGAATTTATTCATTTATTATTTTTCGGAAATTATTTTATTAATATAATATTCTTGATTACAACTCTTATGTGGAAATCGTGATATTATATAAATCCAAGTCCTCATATATGAATATGTGTAGACCGTGCTTCAATAAGGCAGTTCACAAAATAAAATATTATCAGCAGAAAACAATTCAAGGCGAGTTTTTTCAGTTTTCAAATTTTTTAAACAATGACCATTCGTTATTCACAGGCATACGTTTCTAAGCCTTTCTGTATGTACATGTCAGTACATATTTACATATATATGTATTTAAAAAAACAAAAAAAGAAAAAAAAAGAACAAAGGTACCTATCCTATTACGCATGTCAGGCGTTTCAATGCACAGATCGTCTAATCATATGACGTACGTACGTAGATCTTTTAGCTCCATTAAAATTTTTAAAAACGATTAATTTAGTCTTAATTGTACACACATACATACATATATATACATACCCCTCACACACCTGTGTCGTTGGTATGAAATTTTTTGTTTCGGATGCCTTAATTGAAGTCCTCACTTGACAAGGAAATATTGTATAATATACGTGAATCTATGTCGGTTTAAATTTTAATGATATAATTAGAGCAGTAGGTAGATTTATACATAAATGTATGTCTGCTTACAAGGAGCGATATTTAAGCTACATTTTTCATCTTGTTGATAGAAAAAAAACTGATATAAATACTTATAATTAAAAAGTAAAATTTTTCAAATTTTTCAAATTTTTCTATCACTAAAACACAGCTTTTAAAATTCGGAACATACTGAGACAAAATTAAGAAATGAAAATATGATAAAGTGCCACGAATAAGTTATCAGGATCATAAACGAAATTATCACAGCACTGTATTTACGAATTGCAACCTATAAAATATTTTAGAAGATTTGTAGGAAACAGATATTCAGAGTATACAGTGCAAGTAAGAGGGTCCGCTTTAGAAATAATAGAATTAAGCAATAAGAAAATAGCAATAAGTATCGGAAATGATAGAGTCTTTTCAAGTAAGGGTCCTTGAAATAAGTGAGTTTTATAAAAGAAGGCTCTCACTTCAGGTTGGAAATTATGAGTGGTGCTTCTTATCTGGTCACGTAAAAATCCCACTATTGTAAAGCAATCAAGAGCCTAAAATCAGCCCTATAAGGAACTTAACGCGCTTAACGGACCACATTCATTAAAAAAAAAAAAAAAAAAAAAAGGTGAATCTCCCAGACTGATGAGTTTTACAGCAGAATTTTTAAAAGGAAAAAAAAGGAGTATGAGGAAGCAGATATAGTAATGTTGCAAAAAGAACATGTTAAGGCTGTAAATCAACACTCTGTGTCTGCAAAGACCATATATTTGTTTAATATTAATGATGATATGCAGCAATTCTATCCATTGATTGATTTCAGATTGATAAACACCACACAACTTAAAACCGCGCATAGTAAATTTATGCACCATACAAAGCAATGCTTTATGTTATTATCCAGGACAAACTCTGCCGAATGTCGAAGGAAAAGATGAAAAGCTCTAGCTGCTTTATGTCGAAGGAAAAGATGAAAAGCTCTAGCTGCTTTTAACATCAGTAAAGTCTTTAACAAGAATTTTGATATCCAAAAAGGATTAAGGCAAGGTGACGCTTTGTAATGCAATTTCTTTAACTTCAAATCATAACCAATTAAGAATGCATGATGTACTATTTTAAGAGAAAATTTCTAAAACACGAATTTGCAATAGTTTATTTTTTTAGCTTAACCTAGTCGCAAAAGTACGAACACAACGTTTAAAAAAGGATGAGATATTTAGGTTGGATGAAAACCAGTGCCCCGACATCTTCGGTTTTAGGAATTCACTTTGGAGGACCGCGCCATAGAAGAAACTAAAATGCTACAGAAGATTGTATTTACATACATATGGTATGTGATAGTAAGAGCCCTAGTAAGCCTAAGAAGATCTTTATTATTATTGATGGTAGCTTCTCAAATTTCCACTTACATTTGATTATCATAAATTGGTAATCACCATCCCGCTTGCTAAATTCGATTCAATTCCCCAGAGTTAAAGACACTTAAACCCTTCATTAAATACTATATGAAGCTTATTCGCTGTTAATATTGATTGTGTACAGTGGTATGGCAGTTGTCAGTATTAAAGCCACAGTTAATTTCATCCCAAAATATATGTTGTACTTATAGAAATATTTATACACGCTCGTACTCACTACGCCCCAAGTGCCCCGCACAGACAAGCCTCCAATGCGGTGTTTTTCTCTGCATCTGCAAACTACCTAATTGGTAATAAATTAAATAAAATTCAGTAGGAAAAACTCGAAACTACAATATTTGTACTCCATGGGATGGTAAAAGCAGACGATCCCGTTTACGCTCATGCCACTTACATTTATCGTGTTAAAAATTAATTTCGAATTTTCCCTGAATCGATGTTTAATAGACACTAGGTGGACACATTCGTGATATACATGCGTATAAGCACTACGCTGGTTTGCCGCACTAGGATGTAATACCTAATGTAAAATTTTAATTTGTGAATTGATTAAAATTGCGATTTTAACTTTACTGGTAAATTGAAATTCGGGTGGTTTTTATTAAAATTTATTGCGTAGACGAATGACTGTTTGTTTTTTAATAAGTGCAACTTCCTGAGCACGAATCAGGATAACGACTCTAGCTAACTAGTACATTAAAACGAACTCAGCGAAAATGGATTGGGATTCACTCCATAACAATGAGAAATGTTTGCATGTTTGTAAAAATTTAATATGTTGGTGGTTATCACACTTTACTAACTATAAAGATATTTGGGTTTTGTTATTTAGAGGCACATTATTAGAAGCAATTATTAGAAGCACTTTTGATTTCAATAATGCTTATATGACCATATTTTGAATTTTTTGTATATATCATCTTTTTAAATTGATCGTATAATGTGTTCTTTTTTGTCAAATGGGTAAGAGGTCAGTCTTAATTAAAGAATGCTACATTTGAAAATTGGAGATTATAATTTCTTGGGGTGCCTTTCAATGAAACGTGTCAAGCCGCTCCAGTGTGTTTGCTCTCTGAATACACTGCGTTGTTATATTCTTAAATTGATATACTCGTACTTAATAACTCGACGAATGTGTAACTACCTCTCTCTAATTGTGTGGAATTTTGTTTCAGAAAAATCCTCTTAACGGTGCCATTAAATCTAGTATTCCTCATTCTGTTTGCCAGTAAAAAATATGTAAATGAATAGTATATTGAAGTAAACTGTTTGTTTTCATATCGTTTATGATGAAAACGACTGAGGATTTTGACAATTTCAGGGCTTTGCTCAGATGGAGTGGTACACTTTTAGGTATTATAATTACCCTGGAAAACCCTATACATATTAGGAATAGTGATTGCTAGAAATTCCCTAGATTATTTCTTCTGTTTTGAAGGAGCACCAGATAACGTTTCTGCTCCCATTTTGCTTCTACTAGACTAGATTTATATTTTCTAACATTTATAATTATATTCTTAAGGTTTTGTTTTTCACCTCTTCATCTAAGTATTTTTATTATTATTGCTAACATGTAAAGAGATGAGAGTTACTTCCTAAGTAAGTACATAACAGCTAATAACAGCTCTTTTATAATATTAGAAAGCTGCAGAAGCAATGCAGAAGAAGACTCAGTCCTGGATACATGGTCCTCTTCTCCTTTTAAAACATGTATCAAGGGTCTATCAAGCTTCAAATAGCCTCTAATAAAGCGCATGTAGTACCCTTAAGAGGGTAGTCTCATGTCCAAGCTTAAATTTTTAAGGATTTTTTTTTTTTTTTTTTTTGTTTGCAGAAAATGAAATATAGTCTTCTTATGATAATTATATGTTATTATTTAGATATTGAATAATACAAAACAAAAGTTTGTTATGTGGCCTTGTAAAAAAAAAATTAAAAATCGACTGTTTTTTTCTGTTTAAATCGATATAAAAAAAAAGTGGATACAACAATCTTATTCTGGTACCGGACAGAAACATTCATGTATAGAATATTGTGTAAAATTTCAGCCGAATAGTTTTTTTTTAATCATCCGGAATGCAGCTGCAGGGTACGCTCTTCCCTATTATTTGCTGTAACTTTAAAATGACTTAGTGTATCGGTCTAAAGCTTTTACAGTATATTTTCAACTAAATAAACTTTGAAAATATGCAAAAAAAAAATCGATTTTTGACGATCAAACATAAGACTACTCCCTTAAAAACTTGGCGGGATTTGTTTCTGTACAGTTGGCTAAAATTAGAACACTTAAGAATTATAACTAATGGTTTAAACACAAGTTTGTTTTTGAATCATATGTTATTTTCACACTGATAGCTCTTTCCCATTCTTGTGGGGTGTGTTTAAAGATCGATGTTTTCGTCTGAGCCATTCGTGAGATACAGCCAGAAACAATCAACAAGATCTAAGAAAATTTAGTTAACAGAATGGCAGCCACATGAATGAATTCGTACCCCATAACTATAAGGTATTTTCGCTACTTTTAATAAAGCCATAACGAACCGTAAATAATTGATTTTTGCTCACTTTATAATATTTTTAAAATTAAATTGCATGTGGTATTTTAACTTGTCCACTTACACTTTTATATTTACTTTCTGTGAAACTTAAAAATCTGCTCAATAGATTTGGCATGCTGAGATTCGTTTTCACTAAAAACAACATTATTGGTCGTATGATATGATAAATCTGAGAAAATTGTCCATTATACCGGGTCAATATATGTACAATATACAATTAAGGATATACTGTAAGATTGAGCGCGTTCAGAATTCTAGGGAATTCAAGAGTCCGAAAGTTGACTGCAAAACTAGATGATAGTAGACTGGATTTTTAGGCAAAAAATTTATACCTGAAATTTCATTCAGATGAAGAAACCTTAAAAACCAGTTGATTTGTCAGCTTTGATTTCAGTGAACGTTGTGCTTTTTTTGTTTTGTAAATAAAACAAGTTAATTTTCTGAAAACAATTAATAAAAAATAATGAAATATTGTACAAAGAACATTCCGTCTCAAATTAAAATAATGAAAGCCAAAAGTTTCGTTTTCTCTCAGGCGCTGTCATTTAGGTTTTGCACTTCCACTTGCATGTTCATTTTCTGTGTTATAAGTATTGAAATTCTATTGAATAAATTTTACACTATTTTCGTCTCCAAATATGTGAATGTGGTGTTGTAATAATGCACAAGTTACTACAATTTTGAAAACCATGTTAAAGTTGGCTGCATAGATATATCTAAAGCGATAAGTGTTCACATAATTTTACTTACATAATATTTCATTATCCACGTTACCGATTTTGCTGTCTTTTATCTTTCTTAATACTATGAATTAGTTATATTTATAAAAACAATTCATCGACAAGTTTTAAGTAAGAAATGAAAATAAATACTAAATTATAATGTACTTTTGTGGCAAATAGAAATGTCAAAACATGAATGGGCATTCCCTGGAGGTTCTGATTTCCGCAATCATCTTAATTTTTATTTTTTTTTTATATAACCGGTTTTTAAGAACAAAGTGCGATGATTGATTAATATACATGTATTTATATAAACTTTGAAGGCGGTAAACGAATTTATCTGTAAATATGAACTTTTTTTTATAATTCCGAGCGCGCACCAAGGGGATATGAATACCCGTTTACTGGCTTTTTCACCCGGACGCGGGCGGGTGGTGTAGTAGTTTTGAAACTCAGGTGTTAGTGCATCCAGAGAAGACTTTTTCAGAGAATTGCATCGCACCACTACACCACGGCCACCGCCCACTGCCCCATCCACTCCATCTATAATATAAGCGGGGAGATTGAGCGATTCGTTAGGACGCTTTGCCTGCAGTGATCGATATAGTAATACCTTACGTAAAATAATGCACGCAATTGAAAGGTTACCTTAATCACCAAAGTATATTTAACAGGAAGCAGCTGGCTATAGATCAAGCTGGTTGGGAAACCATGTTGGCTTAGGCCCAGGACCGCCCAAATCTGTAAAATATTATAAAAACTACGAAATTGAGAATTTATCATTTTTTTTTTTTTTTTTAAGTGAACCAACTTTTAATTAAATTACAGATTGCGATTTTTATGGCCTGGTTTTCATCCGCATCCTGTTCAGAATTGATATATTTATAATCATCTTAAATGTGGATAATTGCAAACAGCTCCCAGATATACTTTCGTTTTCTAGGCTTGGATATTTTAAAAGGTTTCGAGATAAGATGAAAGGAAAAATTGTATTTGTATTTTATTTGTATTTTGTATTGTATTTACTAGAGTATGTGGTTGGCCATGCTTCCGCGCCCCAAAGATATACTTTTTGTAGGGCAATTAAAAACATATGTATAGACTAAATAGTTACCTACAATACAAGTACAATTACAAGTCAAATTACACTATTAATTAAGTCTCCACCTGTAATGTTAGATGCCACTCATGGAGCGTATTAAACCCTGAGCCTAAACATCTTTCTTCTAGTAGTAACGTCATACCCTCTTGAGCGTTAAAAAAAAAAATCATTAAAAATAAAAATAACTACGACTCTTTATACCAAGATAAGGAACAGTGAGCCTTCTGTTAGTTTGTTAAATCTGTAAATGATATATAGCACATTAATTGAATATTTGATTGATTATTTTAAAAAGGTGCTAAATCCTTCACCATACCCATCTTATATCAGTCTATTCATTGAGTCCCAAAATTATAGAGCAGAAGGTTTACAAAACACTACATAAATGCAATTTAAATAAAACAGTAGGAGCAAAGTGTATTCCAAACGAATTTTCAAATGCGCGACAAATATGTTTCCGGGAAAGTGTAACCTCATTTCCAGCTTTTTTAAAACCGAACACACAAAAGATTCAAGAAACTATCACACTTTAATTCAATAATCAAATTACCTATCATATTTAGCCAAATTTAAACTGGTTAGCCAAACTGTAGCATTTACTAGACTGATTACTACAAATATTAAGAACTGCGCCTGCTTAAATGTTGATTTGTCGAAAAATTAAATTTAAAGTCTAAGGTTAGGGTTAAAAGTCATGAACTTAAGATCGCTTCACAAGTTCCTTAACTGAACCCTTAAGCAATTTCTTAAACAAGATTATTGATTAGTTTGATATTGAAGATTTTAACTTCACGTTATGGAAGGAGGAAATCTTTCGTGGCGCAGTTAGAGGGCAGATAACATTTGAAAAATTCCCTACGGTTAATTCACTCCGCGGTAAGTACAGGGAGAAATATTAGCTTCTCAGATGAATATATAAAAGCGCTTTATCGAGGACGCGGAGACGTTTAACTGCACAAATATATATATGGTAACTCTGACAATGCAGAATACTTTAATAATCGTATGCTCCTACATAACATGCGAGACTCATCAATGTTTGAAAGCCTAAAAACAATAAACAGGGTATTATAACCAAGCTCTCAATCTATTCGCAAAGCTCTATGAATGCTCAAAGAAGATACACATTAGAATGAATCTCTATCTGACGTTAACTTTTCTGGATAGCCAATATCCCTGTCTATCTTTTCGATACCATTTTACAATAGTTTTTCGGGCATGTGCTCGACCCATTGCTTGGCTGTGGACTCCTTCATGATGCAAAATGACCCATAAAATGGCAAAAGCAGCTAAATTTTACAGAATTTGCGATTAACTAGTGTGCTATTTGGAGGTGTAACAAATTCTACTCCCCGATAGCTTTTCCAAGCACAACTAGTTACAACTTGAGAAACTCGAGTTGAGCTGTTGAAGTAAGATACTTTTTAAATAAATCGAAATGTCAAGTCGTTGAAAGAAGGAAGTTCTTTTCAAAGAATAGAATTAGTAATATATAACAGACTATTCAAGTTACTCCTAACTAGTAGACAGTATGAATAAATTGGTGAATTTATAAAATAATATTAATAGTAGATATATATATAAGACACCTCATTGCCTTAGAAAAAGAGCCTTCCTTCCTCCCAGAAATGAGGAATGTCATCAAAATGGATGGCGTAGCACAATTTTATAAATCCATGTTCAGATAATTGAAAAAATCGAATGGCACCAATGTGGAAAGCAGTCTACAGACGCTACTTCTCTTAGCCGAAACACACTTCCCAAATTCCACATCCATTGCTTAGTATAATCCTTTCCAGAGAAAGATCAATAGACCAAGGAGAGAGGACTGAAAGGGGTTAGAAGAAATTTTTCAAAATATAAAATAAAACCAGTTTTGCCTTGGGTTACTTATCAAAAATAAAGAAATTACGGTTAAATTTATACCCAAAACAGGAAGTATACCAACTGATTTAACGAAATCATGCCGACCTATAAGCTTCACTCCTTTTTTCCTAAAAACAATGGGAACAATATTTGATAGACATATCATAGATAGTCCATTATATAGGAATCCACTTCACAAAAATCAAAATGCCTATCAATTATGAAAATAAACAAATCATGCTCTTCAGAAACTCACTGCAAAGATTGAAAATCTCTTAAAGACAAAGAAATTGCAGTGGGCTGCTTCCTAGACATATGAAGGGGCTTTCGACAAATTCAGTGTGACTAGATAAATCATACGCTTAATGGTAGAAATATCAAGATTACATTAGGCAGTGACAGAATTAGCGTCACTGATGCGAAAAATTGGCCCCAGGTAGTGTTTTCTCCCCGCTGATATGATCAATCGAAGCTCGAAGCTTCGCCAGGATGCACTCAACCTTGTTGCCAGCTGATGCAAGAAATTTGGCGTAAGTCTTAACCCCAAAAAGTGACCATAGTTGCTTTCACAAAAACACGAAACTGAAATACAATGAAAAAATCCACTCTGTTTGGAGAAGCAAAAGAGTTCTTAAAAAAAGTCAAATACATGGGCCTAACTCTAGATGAAAAACTCACTTGGAGCTCTAACCTCACGAAAACCATAGACACAGCCAGGATCTCCTTATTGACTAGCAGATGTCTTATTGATAAGACCTGGTTTCACATTACACAGCCATAACCTTACCAATTGTCACATAAGCAGCACCGGCATAGTGGCAAAAAAAAAACAAGCAAAAGTTTACACAAGACAGGGTCAATGAACTTCAAAGACTACTGTAGACCTGGAAGTTATCCTTAACCTTCCACCCCTCCATATTCAGATACAGAAAGAAGCCACTATTTTATGCTCGTATCTGAAAACAACGACAACTCCAAGATAGTCCATCCAGACATCGCCATGGAATTAAGCGAAGCTGGTTGGAAGACGATGCATCGGAAACAGATGAAGGTATCGGGGCTGGAGTATACGGTGTTAATACAAAAACATTCATCTACACAAGCGTGAACTAGTGTAACTTCGTATTTTACGCGAAGATCATTGCTACAGAACTATGTATCAGAAAACATATAGGGTTTTCTAATAACGACTTGACAACTTCTTCTCCAGAATCCAATCGGAGAACGTAGCTCGTTAGTGTACTTTACCATGATGAAAATGTTAAGTTTATTAAATAAATTGACAGTGACAGTTTGATGATTAGTGAAAGAGTACGTTCACAAATTAAATTCAAAGTTGTCAAGTCCCTATTGGAAAGCCCTATATAAACAGATTCTATAACATATAACAACATTTATATTCTGCAGTCAGCTGAACTTTTAGCTATTAACGCCTTCAACTACTAACATCATTAGCCAGCACAAAATAGATCCCATCTCATTTGGGTCTCAGGACACAGCGGATACATAGGCAATGAAATGGCAAACATACCAGGGTCTGCATCATCCTTCGTGTTGTCATGACCATTCGATGGATTACCCATCAGCACTGCCAAATTCTGTATTAAAATCTGGCTGAAAAACAAAGCTCACCATTACTGGATGAAAACTGAAGGCAACAGACAAGCCAATTTATTAATTCCAAACATCTCCCATGCAAGAACGCAGCAACTCCTAGGTGTAACTAGAATTCAGATTCGTATAGTCACAGGATTCCTCACTCTCAAGTAAAAAAACATCTCATATGACATGGGGATAAGCCAAGATAACAATTCACTTGCAGAATGTGTGATGAGGCCGAAGAATCAGCAGAAAATAGTGTAATGAAACTTGTTGCAGGTAAAAGTTTTTAGGCCTAACATATCATATTATCATCATACAGGATAAGACAAAGATTAGAACGCATTTATTCCACGAATAGCGATAATGCTTCAAAACTACTAATTTGTTTTTAAGAGTCTACAGTTTTTGATTAAATTATTAGTTTATATATCTATCTAGGAAGAAGACCAACCTTAACTGTTTTCCTATTTGGAAAATATATACACATAGAAAAGTATACCTCTGAACCTTACTTCTTTTTATACACTTTTCTTGGGCTTAGTACCCTACGAAACACACAAATTATACATTAGGTTTAGAGTCAGCTTAATGACTATGCCGGGTAGATTATCAATTTTTCAAGAATTCTTTCTAAATTTCGTGCCATTTTAAAAGTAAAAAAGAGAAAAAAGAGAGGTACCGATGTACATTGGGCTTAAATGTTTGCAAGTTATAACGACTAGGAAATAGAGAGTTCAACAAAGCATTCCATAAGCGAGTTGTATGGCACTGGCATAAATAACGATATTTTAGAGTTTGACTGAAAGTGGACTAAAAGGTATTCTGACTAGCATTCATAGCGAGACGGTTAAAGTTACATTTAAAAATTTGAAGGGGCTATTTGCAACTTTTATGGATCACTGGTGTTGGAAATAGCGATAAAACAGAGTGAGACACGAGTCGAGGGCCATCTATGAGTTTTATCGCCCGTTTTTGAATCCCATCTAGCAGGTGCAAGGATGTTTTAGGCGCAGATGGCAGATGTGGGCATTGTACTTCAATTGTAGGCAGATGAATGCCTTATATATTGAAGCCATATCAGAATAGGTGAAATATGTCTTACACCACATGAGGAAACCTAGATATTTTGAAATATTTTTGACGACATCTGATATGTGGTCATTCCAACGTAATTTGTCACTGACAATCATACCGATAATGGAATGGTGGACGTAAATTCCATTCAATGATAATGATTGGGTACTTACATTTCGTTCTGTCTACAGTAGACAGAATTAAGTTTTGAAAGCATAAAATTCCACTCTGTTGATTGTCTCCCAATTGATTAGGTTGTTAGTGTTGGAATTGAATGAGATCAGCGATGTGACTCCGGGAATGAATATAAAAAGCAGAGAGTACTGTCATCAGCAAAGGAATATATTGGATTAGAAGTAGCAGAAAAGAGATAATTAATGAAAATTAAAAGGAGTATCGGAGACAGAACAGAACCCTGGGACACACCACCATTTATTTCGTGACCATCAGACTTGATGACAACTTGAATTGAACGTTCCAAAAGGTAATTTTTAATCCATTGAAGAAGAGAGTTGTCGATTCCACGCATTTTCGACAAAAGGGCCTGATGCGAAACTCTGTCAAATGCATTAGGAGTATCAAGTGCAACTTTTTTGGTTTCGCCAGACTGAAGTACGCTTTGGTTCCACTTTTCAGTGAAACATGCCATTAATCCGATAAATTATCCCACAAGGCAGCTTTAACCAAATCAAATAAAGAAAGGTAATTAAGTAGCACACGATTGTCCAGGAGCGCTAAGAAGACTTTATATGACTTTATCTCAACCCTACTCTATGGCGGAAGAGATGGCAGAAGAAAATATTTTTGGTCATTTTAAACGCAATTTTGCAATTGATTTCTGGTCCCAATTGCGTAGACGGACCTCGTAGAAGGAAGTATAATAGCGAATGCTAAGCTATACTGACCTAAGATGACTACGACATGTGGAGTGATTAAATTCGTAGGATGACTCCCACTGGAGGATGACTTTACAATCGGTGACGTGTTAAAGTGAACGGGGACCTCAAACATCTTGGAGTTTACAATTGGAGCGATTAACCAAAGACCACGCTAACTGAAGAAGTATTTTAGTTGGGGATCAAGTACAACTCAGCCTCTAGGATTATCTACACAATATAGATACTAATATCGCGACGGTAAGTTAACAAAGTTATTATTGGGCTGATCGTCAATTTTAGCAATTTGCTTTTCAAGGGAGTAAAATTTGTTAAGGAAAATTAAAATGAGGTCTGAAGAGCTACTAAACTAGTTCGGTTCGAAGCATAGAAAAAGAATAATCGTCAACAAAATTACATACTTAAAGAATCTAGAAAGCTACGGCAAAAATACAGCTTGACACCAAATGCTATACCAATGAAAAGAAAAATTGAGTCAGGGATTTTGAATGTGAACAAGAAACTAAGAACTTGCCAACCTATAATGTGCGAAGCAGGGATAAATAGAAGAATCCACTCTGTTACGCCACCGAAATGTCTGCTTTAATCATGAAAGGTTACAGAATGCAAAAGAATTTTACCTCGACCGATTTGAAGAAAAAGACGACCGCATCAGGTTTTGGGCAACAATATCGTGACAAAACAACACCAATATTCGCTTGTAAAATTTTAGATAAAAATATTGAACATCCTAACAATTTGTGTTTGAGCAGTCCATACAGCCGAAAAGTAAAAGAAAATGTCTAGTATAGCAATATAGCAGACCTCGATATAACTAAGAATGCATCTACTCATACAAGAGTAAATACAAGTATGTATCTCCTCAGCAGTTAATAAAGACAGGCAACAATTTAACACCATGAAGGACTTCTTAAATTCCTTCCATCTCGAATGTAAGAAGTTGCAAAAAAGATTTCACAAAACTCAAATGTCCTATTCTTTATACAAAGAAGCATTAACTGTCTCAACAAGTTGAAATTGCTACTGACATAGAGGAAAAAATGGATTTATTGTGTTATTTTCTTGAAAATCAGTGAAAAGTCATTCATAAAGAAATATCGAGTGTAAGGGATTGCTTTACTAATTGTACGGAGATTCACTAATAAATAGAATATGTTTAATTACTCTGCAAACCGAATACGTCTCAAAGTTGTTAAGACTTATAAAGTATCCTGAGTAGCTAACTGTAATTTATATTGTACTTTTTAACTTATTAATAGAGGACTGTAAAAAATGTGTACCTACGACATTTACGACAGTTCGACGCATATCTAATAATTGCCGTCGGCACAAAGTTTTCGTACCAAATGCACACACAAATATTTACGTACGTACACAGACACATAGTATAATACATGCATATGGTGTTAATAAGTTATGATGTAAAAAAAAAAGTAATAATCACCCTGGTATTCATTTGAATCCTCACTTGAAGTTCCAGCTTTGCTAGCATTCATTATCCGCTGCTGCTGGTTTTGATGTTGATTTTGGTGTTGCTGGTGATGTTGTACTGCTGCTACCGCAACAGCGGCTGCTGCTTGAGCACTAGCATTTACCATTGCTACACTTAATCCACTTAGTCTATTCAATGCAGTTGTTGCACCTTGGCTACAATTAGCCATTTCACAGGGTGTACATGGAACATTAGCACTACCACTATTCCCATTTGGCGTTACCGCTCCCGAAAATCTTGGTTGCGTCAATAACTGTCCACTAAAAACGCCCGGTATCCCAGCAAATTGTAAGAACGGTGCCCACGGTGATACTCGAACTCGTGGTACCATTTGTGCCGCCGCTGCCGCATATAATTGCAAAGCTGGTTGTAAACCATCGTTCGGTAACATACCGGGATGTTCAAAAACCATTTTACGTAAACGTTTACCGGTTTTCTATTGGGAAGTTGTTAAAATATGCTCATACATGTTTCCAATCGAAATATTTCTTCCTTTTCTTTTTTTTTCCAGCTTAGATTCGTTGGCAACACGCGTCAGCATCGAATATTCGCCATCAACTAAATCGCGTTTCAGCTCCATTCACAATCCAAAGCAAACGTTGCGAGAAGAGGAAAAACCAGAACGACAGGAAAACAGCTCCCTTAAGTGAACAGATAGAAGATTCCACTTTTGAACAACCCCTTATACAAGGAATGAAAAACCCTACCCATATTACCACTACTGTTTGCATTCATGGAGATGTGGTATCAATTAGAGACCCACTTTGCAAAATAACTTTGCCATCTCTGTCTTTCTTAAGTAAGAAACTTAAGTGAAATTTAAAATAAAATTGTATAGGAGTGCCAAAAAAAAGGCCCAGCTGCCTTTAAGCCAAGAAGAACAAAAAATCAAAAACACCATATAAAATAAAATAGCAATCAAGAGAGAAAAATGGGCGTGTTTATATAACTGTAGTCACATTAGAATACAGGGAAATTTTATGAAAACCGACGGGAAATTTTGGGATATCACTCCTTTGTGTTTCTCGTTTCTTCTTTTCGATGAATATATATAGCCGATTGTAATTTTGATTGGTGGGCCAGTTAGCCATGCGTTCTTACTGCCTGTGCAAGTATATGGCGGCAAGAAGATGATGTTGATTTGTTTGAACTGATTACTAGGTACAACTTTTGGAAAAAAGAAGCACTGCTCTATTAAAGATGAATTCAATTAATTATGTTATTCTTTATAATTTCCTGTTCTCCCCTCCTTGTCACTCTAACAATGTAATCAAGCTATTCTTTTTGCAATTCTCGATAGTATATATCTCTGTTCTCTTTTTTGAAACTTTGCCACAAAATCAGAAATGGAAAATGGAAAATGGAAAAATTTCAGAATTATTGATTCTAAGTGCTTTGATAAAAACCAACGTTTGATTTCATGTTGCGCTTCGGCAAACGCTAGAAACAGACGACCGACCCACAGTCAGCAAAGTGAGAAGAAAACCAAGAACACGCATTCGCAGGAATGGTCCAAATATACATATATATATATATAAACACCTATATACATATGTACATATACTCTTAAGCATACACCGCATGTTTGTCTGCATGTGTGTGTGTACCTCCTTAGATACGAGCATGCAAGTAAATGGGGTAAAAGGAGCATATTGCTCAATCAGGAAATTGGAATCAGATTTGAATCAATTGGATTTTCAATGTTTTTTCTTGTTGGGTTGGTAAGGAGGATGCCTAAAGTTTCCTAATGCCATTTCTAGCCGGAAGCAGTTAGACAGACTTTGGAGTTTATGGTTATGGTGATGAAGTAAATGAAATTGAATGGACTTTTTTTCGTAGTCGCACTTTTGATGCGCGATAATATTTGTTTTCGTTGCTCTCCCCATCTTGTGATCTCGTGGATATTTACTTATTTTGTGTGCTAAAGAAATGCAAAATTAGGAAAATTAAATTATGTTGAATATGATCAGTGACTAGGTACTTATTTTATTTATTATTCAATTTTTATCGGGAAGATTATATCTATTGATTTATTGACCTTTTATTTCATTAGTTTTTTTTGTCTTTTCATTTTCTTTTTGTTTTAATTGATCACTTATAAAATATTTATATTTTATTTCATAGATAGGTACTGCTATTGCCATACAAAATGAAAATATTTTTAATGGGTTATACCATTTATCTTATGTACAATACATGAAATCAAAGGCCAGTTTCTGCAATTTATCTAAGATAAATAAACCAATATTTTTGAATTCTGTTTTTAATACATAGATATTTATATATATATATCTATCTATCTCACATATATGTAAGCCTACTCCTTTTTTTCAAAACTTCCCTGGCCGACCACCAGCAGATAGCAATTTTTAATCTATAACGTAAAACAAAAAAGATTTTGAAAGAAGGTACCTACCTAAATCTATTCAAATGCGTTCGATTTTTAAGAACTATGTAGGTATCAATTTTTACGAAAATAGCCTCATTGGAAAGGCATTAATAATTTTAATTTTAATTAATCTAAAAGGTCATACGTTCTTTACTAAAAATTGTTATTAGGAAGCAACAATCAAAATTTGAAGTTTGTCGGTTGAAAACTGAAGGCGTTAGTTGGACGCCCGTCTTGAGGAATTTAGTTTTGAGGTACTGTTAACCTAGCTTTAATCTACAATGCTGGAGTATCAGTAATCTGCCAAATGTACATTATTTTGTTCCTGACCCTTTCTTCAAGAAATTTTTGCTTTATGAGCTCCTCTTCTTCCTTTAATAACAGAGCCTTCGAACCTCGCTCTTCAAATTACCTGCAAACTGCAATGTAGCATTACCCCTTAATTGATTTTCACAATTGATGCTAAAACATTGCATTTTCAACGGTCTGAGTATTCGTTGATGATGATGTGTACTATTTAAACATATCTACCACAATGTACCATAATGACATTACACGAGACTTGTAACATCGTTTACGTACCTACTTGAATCTACCTTTTAAAGCAATACCATGAGCAATTTTGTAAGATCCTAACTTACACGATGGTCCGGCCTATGCCACATGTTATAAAAGAAAATATATCCATTATTACTATTTTGAATTATATGGTATTGTTACTCAAACCTAAATGAATTATTGGGTCTGCTAAGAGATGGCATAATTTTTATTATTCCATTGTTATTATTCCATTGGAATATGCGTTGGAAAGCTACTGTTATTGTACGTCATTTCAGTATATGTCATTCATTTGAAGCGTAAACAACAATAATTTTTTTTTCACTCAAATATGTCGAACTTTGTGCCTGAAAAAGTGTTTTTGCGGGGAGTTCTTCTTCATTACTTTAATATGAAGAAAACTGCTGCCGAAAGTCATCGTATTTTGGTGAAAGTTTATAATGAACATGCGCTAGCTGGGCGAACGTGCCAAAAGTGGTTTGCACGATTTAAAAGTGGTGATTTTGGCTTGGAAGACGATGAACCTCCTGGGCAGCCAAAAAAGTTTGAAGATGAAGAACTAGAAGCATTACTCTATGAAGTTTGTTGCCAAACAGAAGAAGAGCTCGCAGAATCTTTCGGTGTCACTCAAGCAGCCATTTCAAAACGTTTAAAAGCAGCTGAATATATTCAAAAGGAATTGGGTTCCACATGAACTTAAGCCGAGAGACGTCGATTCATTCTTGGATCCACAAATTGCCAGAAAGATGGGAAAAAGTCATAGCTTGAGATAGGCATTACTTTGAATAATACTATTGTACATGTTTTTCTTAAATAAACGTTCAAATTTTGAAAAAAAAAAAAACGCACGAATTAAATTACATACCCAATATTATTATTGAGAAATAACTTTTCTCCAAAAAAGTTGCAAAAAACCTGACGTAATGAACATTTTACCTATTAAGAAAATCCTAAAAAAATTATCAGGCTATGAAATTCTTTACCATCATGCACTAAAACTTTATCAAATGTCAAAAACTTTAAAACTACAGTAATAAGATATTATGCGTCGCAGTATTAATATTACTTCTGCACCTCTTTCCCTATCCTATTAATTTGCTATTTTCCTTTTCTTTCTTCTTTTATGTATTTACAAACCATATTTATGCAGTATTCTATTTTTATTAATTTTGTATTTATTTAAATTCAACTTGACAATTTTCCGTGATGTACTATTAAAGACAATGTCTTTATAAATACCTCATTTTATAAATAAATTGAATTGAATTGTTTCTTTACGGCGGTATGATTACTAAAAACATGCTAGTTATACACAATCCTAAAAAAGGAAAATGCCAAAGTAAAGATTCAATCTTTTGTCATCATCAGGTGGTGCAGAAACCAAACAATTCTGGTGAAAAAAAAATTTCTATACTTATCTTCAGTTTCACCTTTGATTTTATATACATTTCGAAGGAACTGATAGTATCTAAAAATGACTTCAGATCACCTTCTGATAAAGTTCACCTCAGTGTTTATCGATTTCTCTCTTTGGTAACATATGCCCTTAAAGAAAAACTACTGCCAAGCTAATGTAAAACTCGATCGCCGTAAAAACGAGGATTCATTTATTTTATTTAGCACTATTATAACTGGCATTAATAAATCAGAATTTCTAACTGAAACAAAAGCAACAAATCGAAAACTTATTTCATTTTCATATTACACCTATAAAGAACTATCACATGTTTATTTATTTATTCTATTTAAGGGGAGATTGGTATACCTAGCATGGTCGAAAAAAAATATATATTTTTGAATGAAGCTTGAAGAATATCTGGTGAAAACGCCAAGTCAATATTTCGATAAATAAGCGAGCTACAGCCGAGAGAGTGAATAAAGTTTTGCGGCGTCTAACCGAGAGATAGGTAGCGCCCTATTTTATGATTCTATTATGTTTTTAGGCATGCTCGCCTCCAGGTATAACGACTCTTACTATTTGCCTGTTTAGTTGAGAATGTTCTGAAGTCTTATCACTGGTGGTGGGAAGTCAATAACAACACAACTTTTCCAACGAACTAAACTTTATTTAAAATAATTTTGCCTTAAATACCACAATTTTGCTTATTCTACATTATTTACACACCCTAAGTAGGCTAAGAAACAAATCGGAAAAGGTGTACAATTACGTAGCATGTGCAAGTAACTTAATAAGTTGTGCGCTTTGGAGTGCACTACTTAGTTCCCAAAAATATGCAGAGTTTTTAGTTGTGCGTTGTTCGTCGTTTGTTGTTCGATGCTTGTTGTTGTAATTATTAAAAACAGTTACTATTTGCCAGAAATAGACATCTTTTGTCAGTAGCTTGCCGTTCGTGCAATTGTGAGTTACAGTGAATTTTCCATATTCTGAAGAAAATGGATATCAGAAATAAAGACTCTCGAAAAGCTCATCGATTCGAATTTTTTTTACAAAGATTACCGCCCTAAAATCGACATACTGCAAAACACTTTCTGACGAGAACATTAGTTCCAGTGCCAAGAAATTTAAGACTGATCATGAGACATCCGCACTAGAAGATCCAAACAGGGGGTATCGAATTTTGAAATCTCTGTCTTATCGGAATGTGTAAAATGTAAAAAGTGTCATAGTGATGTTTGATTCTCAATAGAAAGCAATCGAGAAATCCGACTTTCATTCCTTCGTGCCCGTACATCAACACAGCTTTTGTAATGCGGAGATTGGTTTAGGTGGAGCTATGCAATTTTGTGGTGTATAATATGATATTTAATAACATTCATTCTGCTCCTTCAAGTATTGTTCAGTTGATGTTAAAACAATCTGTGAAAGAAGAACAACGGGAAATAACAAAACAAAATTCTAGTCCCGATATAACAAAACTGACCGTTTCAGGAGATGGAAAAATTTATAGATTAACTGAGAATTTACTGTGGCTTAGCTATTCGCAGAAACTGTAACTCCTATGAATTAAGGATGAAATGGAAAGAGCGGTATGGGCAGCATTCTACCATTACGGCTCAACAGACAGAAACCCTCAACATCATTTCGGTCCCGAAGGTCCCGAATCGTGGTGCAAGTGGAAACAAGCAAAAGCTGAAAGAGATCTGGAAACTTTCCGTCACCTTATTGTTGGAGGTCATGAACATGTTAGGAATATCGGTCGAATCGGGAGCGCACTTGTACACTGCGCAATAAGACGAAACTCGTAAAGCCGAGTTGCAAGCGCAAGAACACACTAAAGAAGGTCGAATACAGCGCTGACAACAAAGTTTAAAAGCTATGCACATTCCGTCAACTGTAGAAGACTTACACTATGGGCCTGGTATCGTTAATTTTATGTAAATTGACAAATTTCAAGATTTATTTATTCCCAAATATTTTTTGTTTTTCTTAAAACAACGTTTTTTAAATCGGTACCCAACATTTCTTGAAAACCAATGAACCGATTGCCTTGAATTTTTTTCGCGATTATTCTACATACTATTATCTAGTACCTGTTTCGTTGTTCAGTTTTTGTTTTAAAGGCAAAATAATAACTAATTTTTGGTCTAAAAATAACTATTTATGTTCAAACCTCCGCTTTTTCGTAATAAATCAAAATTTTCAAAATCGGCTATGACAAAAACTAGATTATAGTAGATTTTTTTACGACTCCTCAAGAATCAGACACCATCCTTAGATTTTTTTCAATGAAAAAAACTAAACATATTTCTGAATACGTATACATTTAGAAAGTTAAGCTCCGACTTCGAAACTTCGTATAGTTTTCCTTAAAATAATACAAAAAATGTAGGTGTTTATCTCCCCTTAAGAACTCTAAACTGCGTATATTTTATGAGTTCGATAGTTGGGCTAGGAGAACAACTTGACTGACTTTGAAGACTGCGTCCGTAAGTGATCTATTCAACTATACAAACATTAGACAACAATAAAGACAGAACACTACTTAAAAAAAAAAAACTCTCTTCAACTGCAGCATGGACCAGCAAAATGTCAAAAAAATCATCTCAGTCACTTCTCTTAGGTGAATCGAATCGCAGTTACTGGAACCATGCTCGAAACTCTAAAACAGTACTTCAATTCAAATGGTACACTGACGGTTAGGAACCGGAGTTTTGGGATATGTTCTGTTCTGTGCAACAAAAATCTGCAGTACAAGGAAGACAGGAATATTTGCCCCTCACTCTGGTTACAATCAAATGCATAAGCACTTCGCTCTTGAAAACGTTTGCTTTTGAGGAAAAAAAAATGTATCCCATAAGTTACATTTTTATTTAGTTTTGTTTACTGTACCAACCAGTGTAAAACGATACATAGGTACTACTATGATACAGTAAAAGCAAACAAATCCAATGAAAATTCATTGCTGCTGTCGTTCTCATCATTTAAAGTTATAACATCTCGTCTATTTCTGTTTGGGCGAAAACATCTGTATCCCACATCTTAGATTCAACTTTTAGTTTAACATGTTGCATCAAACAAGCCATTTTTCACTGTCCACTTTCTCAAGTGCTTCTGTTAATAGTAGCTTAACGTTTCCCATTTCGAAAGTTTTGTTTTGGCTTGCTATGAAACTTTTTCTTGAGCCCATATCAACTCTATTTGATTGACCTCGCGGAGGTAAAGTGGCAAGTTTTAATATTTAATAATTTAATTTAATAGTTTTAATCACAAACTAATAAGCCGGACGATGAATTTACTCAGAATGTGTCCATTCACAAGCTCTCTGCCCAATGCTCATAGTAAACCTTTTGTCGACGGGTTAACTACGGCTAAGTTCCCTTTGTAGTTTCATTCTTTGTAGTCAGCATACAAGGTTTGTCTCGTCCAGAATTTGGAGTGCAAAGTTGTTGCAATGTCCATGAAGTTGAATATGGAGCTTTCGTTTCTGTGGACATCATTGTTATTGAAATACCATAGAGCATCAAATATGACTCTTAGCACCTTATTATGAAAATATTGTAGGATATACATATCTATAACAACCCCAAAGTTGTACGAGTATACCAAGAATCAAACGTCTTTCTTCAATGACCGGGTGTAGGCGCTTTAACAAAAATGTTTTCAGACACCTTAGGTACTATCGGCAGAAGTGATATCGTTCTGTACGATTTTTTGTCGTTTGGAGGCTTTCCCTGTTTTGGAACCATCTGGAACGGATCTGGAACGTAGATTGGTTGCGTTTGATTGCATCAGATTGTTAGAGGAGTAACATCAACAATTTTAAAGTAACCCAATGGCACTTCGGTGACGGTTTGTAGTATTTTGAACCGAAACCTTAGCGATAGGTGCACATATTCCAAAACAAGGTGTTCCATTAGGCGTGTGTTGCAGATTTTTGTTGAACAGGGTAAAGCTCGACTGCCATTATGGTAAATTAAATCTCAAGAAACAGGTAGCTACAGCCGCAATAATAACAACAACTCTCATTAATACCTATCATTCCATACATTTGCACATCAAACAAGGAATTTTTAAATAGCCAATTGTCGCACGTGTCCAAACATCACCCGAGTTTTGTTTGTAGATTCAATTACTGTCACATTAAAAAGAACTTTAAGTGACGCGTGCTCTGTAGTGAATTTGAAATATTTGAACAAATTTTTGCGGCAGCATCCCTTGAGATTATTTCCAAAAATCGTTCACCACATGACCCTCACACCCTACTATTTGTTTTCTTATCGACACTATAATCATTATCCCCAGAGAATAAATTGCTTAAGCAAGTATTCGTACATACATGAATATACTATACATTCTCATAGCTGGTATTTTTTTTTTTTTCCACTAGAAGAGTACATCAACTGAATGTGTCTACCCCATAAATACAGCATTCGAAACTGTGTCATTTGAAACCCTTTGTTGTCATTTAAATTGTATTGGTAAGCAAAAATCCGATAAATATCTTGCAAATTCTATTGTCCCAGAACAAATATTACACCGCTTGACATTTGATTGAAATATCTGATCATTTTAAGTAGATTTATTCCTAGTTCATGATTGTTATCGCATTTCTCCAAGTTCCCTATTTAATTGAAGAATTGTAATCTTTGACAAAATATTGAGAATAAGAATATTTTTTTTTTCATCATAAGCGATTTACTTATGTATTGATGATATAGTTGAAACATTATCCTGCGGAATATCAATAGAGGGATTTCAAATAAGAGCTATATGCACGCTGACGATCTCGTAGTCACCCGAATCGTTCTAGTTAATGATAAATATGTTAAATATGTTAGGTTGCGTAACTACTGCCTAAACTGGAACCTAGAAAAACAATGGAAAACAGAACGAGTAGCTGCAAAAGAAAGTTAATTTTATGGATTAACCCAATTAAAGAGTGCCAATACCTCGAACCAACTAAAACGGACACTTTTGAATGGAAAAGCAATTAGCTGTTGCAAAAATTGCTATTGGAAATAGTTCGGAAAAATATATATGGAATTAAAAAATTGACGTCCTGCTCCAAATATAAAAGGTATTTCAAACGAAGGCATTGAAGGCATGCGGCGTTGTCGTAGGTTTGGCCGTAGTATAGGACTATAAAGAAATACTACACTTTGGATTCATTGCAAACCACTATGAGAAGGTTGCTAAAAATATTGCAATACTAATAAATATGCGAAGTACATTCAGAGAAAAATATATCGAAAAGGCAAGGGACTCACAGGAAAGAGTTATATATGCAATTCTGCAGTATGATTTTAATTAAAACAATTATTTCCATGATAGCTTAAGCATAGAAAAAATGTCGAGGATATCTGTGAAGTACTACCTCTGACCTATACTGATACAAACAACAGCCGTACCTTATTCAACAACGGTCAAAAAGAAAATATTGTATACTATCGCGAAATGTCACATTTTTGTGAAAATAAGAAGACAAATTTGGGGGTAGAACTATGTTGATCTAGCTAGCGTCATTCTAATTTTGAATGAAGATACTTCGCATAAACTATTTCATTTTATAAGAATTGCACTGCACTATTAAACATTTTCAAAATACATTTTGATATACAATATTGTATTATATCACTTTCTATAATTTTATATTTTATTATTGCTGACGGCCCTTCTAGTTAAATCTAAGAAAAACATAAATAAATTATAACCATTTGTTTAACCGAAAAAATAAATAAATAAAAATAAATCTATCTATCTATCTAACTTAAAGATTATGAGTAAAACATATTTACATTGTTAAGAAGTTAATTGTTTAGTTTAGTTTAGTTTAATTGGTTAACAATTCAATATTAACTTAATACCAAATCTTTGATTCGATTTATAAAGTTTTAGTACTTTACTTAAAAATAAAATTAAAAATATTTATTTTCGGAGTAAGTGCATATCCATGTATGTTACATGAGCGATTGTAATCAGCTAGATTAGCAATATGCGCATAGATCCTAAAAACTGCAGCAATTTTTATATGATGCTTATATGAGTTTGATAAATTGGCATATCTGTAAAAATCGAGGTCAACAAATGGGCAAAGTTAATTTAGACTAACTTTAAATAATTGTGCTACACTTTTGAACTGAAGTAAAACTTTCTTGACCAATAAATTAGACTTTACTTTAAATAATATAATACAACATTAATATACAAATGATATGTATTTTGTGAAATTAACATATACACTGAAATCAGACATGTGACACAACTCAGGATACCGTCACGGAGCTACAAACATATATGGCAGTGCAGTGTAATAATAAATAATTCAACAAATCAAATTTTCCCTATTAAAAGATCTGTATCTTCATGCCTTGTGTCTTTATTTATTGGGTGTTGTATCGGAGCTTCTTAACCTATTTCATTTAGGTTGAACTGAGAATATAAAAAGAATTTATAGTTCATAATTCACAATAGTAATAGATATATCTCCCTTCGTAACAGTTCCCCACATCGACTTTTGTTTGCTGACAATGTTAGAGTACCTGCATCGAATCACTATTCGGTGTTGTACAAAACATTAGCATCCACATCGCATTTCAATTTCGTGTTTAAATTTGGTAAAATTTAAATTAATTTAAATTTAAAAAGTAAGAGATGATCGGCATTCAAGGGCAGTTTAAGAATTTAATGAGAATACGGATTTCCTTTGCAGATATCAGAGCTTCTTTAATTGCTAAAAGTTTTGCTTGGAACACGCTACAGTGATTTGAAAGACGAAAGAAGAGGCTTAGATTTAGCTTATCTGAGAAAACACCGCTACTAACTTGGATTGACTTTTGATTGACTTCCTTCCAGAAGGATCTAGAGGGGAGGCTTATATAAATGTCTGTCAAACCAAAGTTCGGGAATGGTGTAATCGATGTTCTCTGTGAAGATTCCTAATAGATATTTTAAGATTTTAGCGTGTCCAACTAAATTATTTGTCCGCTGTGTAGTCGCTTTAAGGCGAAAAGCTGCAGTTGCAGCTACTTGGCTGCTGAAGATATCGAGAAGTGTCAAGTGGAGCAGAATATCCAATGCCGCGGAGGGAGTAGAACTTATGGCTCCGCTTATGCATAGACATGCTGTTTTTTTGGACTCTAATTAGTTTGCTGTAGTTGACTGTATTGTCTAAGATCGCTCAAAAGACAGCAACCCCTTAGGTAAGTATCGGTCTTATGACCGAGATGTATAGCCAGTGTGTTATGCGAGGTTGATTATTTTATGGTGTATGGGTCACTCTCCGTTGTTCGTTACATGGAACAGCACTACAGAAAGTCCAAAAGACAAAGTTTCCGTCGCTAAAATTAACAAGAACGTAGTCACTTGTGTTTTCCTCTGTCAGACATCATTGTCTGACAGTCAGATGAGTATATAAATCCAGTGTTCTTTTTGAGTAATTTGTGGCAACGTCCGAAATAAATCTGTAGTAGTAATTGACCAATCGTAAGAAATTGTCTAAGTTTTGTAAGGTCAATTGGGGGTTTTATGACTGCGATAGTCGCAATCTTTTCACGTGCCTTGTGTAAACTTTCTCTGTCTATTTGGTGTCCTAAATATGACATACGTTTTTCTCTCGGACACCTTTCATTAACATATGTATGTTTATTCAAGTGAAGATTGAATTTGCGTAACTTATTTAGCAAGAGTGTACTTATATCTTATGGCAGCTTCATCGAGAGTTGAACCCGTTACAATAATATCGGCAAAAAAGCATGACATACCTTTAAGATCGTTTATTATATGTTGGTCCATGAATACGAACATAAATCTATTTACACTCCATGTTCCTTTAGTAGTATTTATTATTTGAAGAGGGGCCTCCTCGTCCTACATTGGGTGTTAATAAACTTGATATCGTATATCACACATATATGAAATGCAGTTAAATAATTAACAGTTTCAATATTCGTCTAAAAGACGTCACCATAATCCATAAGAATTTTTTGTTTAATGCTTTTAATTTTGTCTTATGTAATTATTGTATTAATCGAATTGATTTTCAGTAAATTTAATATCCTTACCCATTCGTATCCCACCCTCTTCATCAATATCGTATTGGAACTTCTTAGCCTCTACGAGAAATTTCAGAGAGAAAGACACGTGTCCTTGTATTCAAGGTTGAAAATCAAATTCCTTTACTAGGTGGAGTGAAAAATAACCTCCTTGACCGCTCTGCTACTGCCATAAAGGTTATGGTGCCTTGAAGTCAGTTCATATTTAGGCAGACATGCCAAATTTGAGTGTGATACTGTCTTTAGTTTTGTTTTGACAGCTGATTGTTGCTGACGTGTTTGGCATCATGTTGAGTATGGACAAAAACTATTTTCGTTCTCTCATAAAACATTATATTTTGAGAGGCAAAACGGCGAAGGAAACAAAAGAAAAGTTAGATAAATGTTATGGGGCTAATGATCCGTCAGATTACACCGTCAAATATTGGTTTCGAGAGTTTCGTAGTGGCCGAAACTCCACCACCGATCAAGTCCGCAGCGGCAGGCCCTTCGATGCGGTTACAGAGGGCAACGTCAAAAAAATACGTGAAATGATGTTGGCTAACCGGAAAGTGAAGGTGCGCGAGCTAGCAGATACCCAAAAGAACTGCGCCGGCTTGGCAGCCAAGAATGAATCAAGCCAATTTTTGATATTCTGCTCTGATGCGAACCTTATTTTAGTGTGGGTGTTCTGCATCGACCGGAACAAATGGTAGTCAGAAGGGGCAAGGTCTGGGTTATAAGGCGGGTGGGGTAAGACTTCCCATCCACTGTTTTCCAAATAGTTCTTAACCGGAATAGCAACGTGAGGCCGAGCGTTGTCATGATGGAAAATTATTGCCTCGTGTCTGGTCGCATATTCCGGGCGTTTTTCGGCTACTGCTCTCTTGAAACGGAGTAATTGTGTTCGGTAGCGTTGACCAATAATGGTTTCACCCGGTTTTAGCAGCTCATAATACAGCACACCCATCTGATCCCACCAAATACAGAGCATTACCTTCGCGCCATGGATATTCGGCTTTGCCATTGATTTGACTGGTTGGCTGGGTTTCACATATGATTTTTTGCGCTTGGGGTAGTCATAATGGATCCATTTTTCATCACCAGTAACAATCCAATGCAAAAATGACTTCCTTTTGTGGCGTTCCAGCAGCATTTCGGACATACACGACGTCTCTCGGCTTAAGTTCATGTGGAACCCACTTTCCTTGCTTTTGAATATATTCAGCTGCTTTTAAACGTTTTGAAATGGCTGCTTGAGTGACACCGAAAGATTCTGGGAGCTATTCTTCTATTTGGCAACAATCCTCATAGAGTAATGCTTCTAGTTCTTCATCTTCAAACTATTTTGGCTGGCCAGGACGTTCATCGTCTTCCAAGCCAAAATCAACGCTTTTAAATCGTGCAAACCACTTTTGGCACGTTCGCTCAGCTAGCGCATGTTTACCATAAACTTCCACCAAAATACGATGACTTTCGGCAGCAGTTTTCTTCATATTAAAGTAATGAAGAAGAACTCCCCTCAATAAGACTTTTTCAGGCACAAAGTTAAACATATTTGAGTGAAAAAAAATTATTGTTGTGTACGCTTCAAATGAATGACATATACTGAAATGATGTAAAATGACAGTAGCTTTCCAACGCATGTTCCAATGGAATAATAACAATGGAATAATACAAGTGGCGCCATCTCTTAGCAAACCACATTAAGAATTAAGAATTAAGTTATAGACCCAATAAATAAATACAACTTATAACAACATTTTGTAAATGAAAATCATTGTAACTTCTATTACAAGACTTTCAGCACACTTTGTTTAAATCAAACTGAACTGTTTTCAGTTACTGGCATGAAAGTTAATCTTAGAATAATAGTAAATAATACAAAGAAAAAACATTAATAATCATCGTTCCACGCCTTAGGGCTAAACATATCTAACCATTGTGAATAACTAGGTATCTCGTTGTAAACCTTAAACCATACATAACAAATTGATTAAACACAATTGATGATTTAGAGATCATTATTGTACGTATATTATAAGCGAGGATCAGAAGTAGAAATTAAATTTTCGCTATGAGTTTTTTTTTCAGTTGAAATGACTTTGTTGTACACGCGAATCCAACATAAAAACTTCGATAAATAAAAAATACATATCGAAAAGTTCAAATAATTTTTGGCTTTTAATTTGTTTTTTCCTGTAAAGGGATGAAAAGTTTTTATCGGTTAACGTTCAAAGTTGTAAAATGCTCCTTTTAATTTTTTTTGTGTTACGGTTATGTAAATCTTAGAGTCAAACTTAGTATCATTAAGGAAATACTTGCAAGACAATCTGTTGTAGCAAATAAAACCCTTAAATGACATTAATTTAAAAATTTGCAAACCTAAGAAGAAAACTCAAAAAACATCAGCAATAAACTGTTCCAAAACCTTCGTAAAACGCACATTACCTCCAAGTAAATAAAAAGGCAACAAATAGACTTATTTTATCGTTGCGTACCCGACACCTTTTTATTTAACCCTTACAATAAGAAAGTTAAAAAATCGTACCTCAGAGAGAAATCCCCCTTTGAGAACAACATACCGAATCAGCAGAAAAATTTACATTTCAATAAACCATAATCATATTACTCCTGATCCGGGATATGAAAACTTCGAATTACTTCGATTACCCTTCGAAACTGCAAGTATGAGAAGTATAGGAATTTCAGTAAAGCATCTAATAAATAAGAAAAGGTGCCCCAGGGTCTATCCAATAACCCCAAAATAGCACACAAATTTCGATTTGCATGCAAATACTTGACCAGCTTACTTGATAATAGCCAAGAAACGTATTTGTTCAAGTGAGTGCTTTCTTATTGCTTCTATTGCATACTCATATAGTAGACCGGGGAATTGCTCAGCCCGAGTTGTTAGAACACCCAAATAAATTCTAAAAAGGACAAAAAAGGTGACGAAATAGTGTCAAATATAAAAAATGATAACATCAAAGACTTGTACTTAGAATTTTAAAACTGTTATATGTGATCTTTTGGATTTTAAAAACGGATGTAGTATATCGGTCGATTCCGAATGCATTTTTCAAGAATTTCATGCATTTATGAATTATTCAATTGTTCTAACCATACATGTTTTATTAGTTTTTAAAGTAAGCTGGTGTTCATCTACTATATTTAACCGAGCCTTTGGGAAGCCTTTTAAAATTGAATATTTTATGATTTTTATGACTTTGCATTATATTTCTCTGCCAAAGGCAGCAGTTTCATTTATCAATGTTTATGAACAAAATACTTGAATCTTCTATCCGCATTAAAAATAAATCATTTTGAAAAATATTCATAAAAAGTACCTTTTGTAATAGAACCTGCAGAATACTATATTCAAAAGATATATTGGCGTTGACAAAGGTTTCATCCACATTTTCGGTAAATTATGTTTTAGTATATTTTATGATAGCCGCAATATTGAATTATTAATATTTTTTTTTTGAAATATTCTTTGAAGTTCAGAAATCGAATTTTGAGTTCGAGTACAGAGTAATGAAAAATCGGCTCGAGTACTTGAGGATGAGTAATTTGCCAGTATACTCGTATGTATAGAAATGCTGTGATACCCTGTACTTATATTACACTCGTACTCGTATAACAGTCGCACCCAGTACAACATTTTTTATAGGTCCACTAATAAAAAGGTCTTATAGAGCTGAGATTATTTTCATGTACTAGCTTAACTAGCTTCCTTAAATTGTTAAAGCTTACTACCAGTACGAAACATAATTCTTAAATCTATGTATGTTTTTAATTGTAACCTAACACTTATATAGGTTGACTAAATATTTATCAAATAAAATGTTGATTATTTTTTTTTACAAACCGTTAGAATAAGGTTTCTCGCTAATACCACCTATTTTGAATTTTTTTTTTTTTTTTGACGGTCATACACCGTTATTGTTTAACAGCTTTCATGTGTGAATATTAAGGTTTAGTCATAGAGAATTAAACGGAATATAAATTGCGAAAGACGGTTCGTAGACGGTTCGAAAATATCATGGATATTTCGGTCACCATAATGAATCTTCTCTTCGTACAGTGGTCCGATTAATCTAAAAATTCCAGGCAATTAGTTCAGTTCAAACCCAGAAACACCTGTCCGTATTCGTGCAGCTTGATCAAGTGAAAACATTGCGGCAATTAGTGAGAGTGTTGACCGGAATCCTTTCGCCAATTTACAGCGAATTTTGACCAACGATTTGTAATTTCATGCCTACAAAATTCAGTTAACACAACATTTGAGGCTAGTAGATCATGTGCTAGTAGATCTTACAGCAACAAATTAACGGTGATGTTCCAGAGAAAACCATCTTCTCCCATGAAACGGATTTCGAGATTGATTGCTAGTTATATTAATAAACAGAATTGTCGCATTTGGGGAGCTAAGAACCTAAAAGTGATCCATCAACGTCCCACGAATCCACCACGAGTCATTGTTTGGTGTTGATTTTGGGCTGGGGGAGTGTTTAAACATTTTTTCTTTCAAAATTCGCATGGAAATTTGTTTACCATCAACACTGATCGTTACCATAAGATGATAAAAAATTTCTTCTGGCCTCAAATTACTGAAATGGATCTCTAAGGCATGCGGTTTCAACAGGACAGTGTAACCTGTCACGCAGCAATCGAAACAGTGGAACTGTGGAATGCGAAATTTATAGTATTTCGAGCCGCGGCGATTTGGATTATCCACTGAGATCATCCTATTTGACGATTTTGGATTTCTTTCTTCAGAGATTTTTGAAAGGAAAGATGTATGCCAATAACTCAAGAAATAAATTTTATCTAACGTTATATATTTCTCTCCTGTATTTGTATTGCGACTGCTCCTCTAAACTCTATTCTACAAGCTGCTCTGGTTAAGCTCACTTCGCGAGTGAGACTAAGATTTTACTGATGTTTTGCAGTTGGGTGATCCAATTATTTCACTTTCAGACTTTTCCAAACTACGCTAGAACTTAAGCCTCTATTGCTTTTGGATAGGTATTTCCGACGAGATTTTTTTAACATGAGAAAACCATTTGATTTGCTTGGACTAGAATTTTTTCACTATTAGAAGTGTTGTCTTACCCTTTAATATTCGTAAAATTTTCATTTCTTTCATTATAAGTTTTCCTTTATAATTCTAGTACAATGCCTATGTAAGGGCTGTACGAACGATTATTGTGTGTAAAAAAAACTTATAGTCTTAACTGCATTTCATATTTTTAAACTTTAACTTGACTGTTCCTGCTTTCGTTTCATCGTCATCGAGAGTACATTGTATAAGATTTCTGTGAACTCTATCGGACGCTTTTTTCATAGCGATGCGGATCTCTCAAAGTATCGCGATATTTCTTCATCATATGTTTTAAACTTTACGACGTTCTGTGTGTCGACTTTTCTATAACAAGGAAGCATTTATTGACACGATGTTTAGAAATATCATATTGTGTTTTTGACACTCTCGTACATTTTCATAATATGAAACATTTGCTTCTCCGTCGGTTGCTGTTGCAATTTTCCATGTTCTGTAGTATATCCAATACGACTACATCACCCCGGTTCACATCAGTTTCTTCTCTGTGATGCCGCAATCTTAAAAGTATGAGTTCATTTGCCTGTGCTTAGACATTGCACATTGATTGCTTATCAGCTTTTTATAGGTTTTTAAGGTATATTACATATAACAATATAATTCCTTTGCGGTGGTGATTCATTTGAGATCACCTTGGAAGTTTGCGCTTGATGTTTCTTGACATACTATGTTAGATGGTAATCTATGTTTGGTCTTGGTTTTAACTGATGTATTACGTTTATGGAATTGTTTTCCCACTGCCTACTTGGGGCAGTGATTTTTGATAATCTTATGCTCGCATCTAGGTCAAGCTGTCGAGATGAACGCAAATTAGTTCTTATTTGGTTTAGTTTCATAATAGTATATTTCGTATGCTTTATTTTGCAAATTTAGGTGCCGAGCCTATTTTCCGCATTTACCCATTTGGTTTCTAGAATATACATTTTACCCTGTCATTGTACCGACGTTCTTGCTTGCGTAAGTTATTTATTTCTTGGTGGCATAATATTGTATTATTTTATTTTCATCTATTGTATGCGTGAATAAATGAATGTATATCCGACTTTTTTTTCCCCCACTGGTAGTGTCCATACCTGGGCACCAATCATGTCATTAGATGTTAATGCACTTCAGGCTTATCATCAGTGTTAAAGTGCCTGAATATAATTTTTCTTTCAGCAATTTGAAGAATGAACTACGACAACGGCAACGAAAAAAAATTTAAATAAAACAAAAACAGTGTGAGATATAAAATTAACTGGGTACGTTCATATCATTATGAGTGATAAGTCGGATTGACTCTCTAGCAATGCCCAATTTAGCTTATCGGCGCCGAATCGACATTTCTGGGTCTTCTTCTATACTGGCCGCTATAGCGGCTGTATTTTCCTCATTTTGCACCAATCTCTGCCTAGTTGGTGATTCAAAAGAGTTCATGTACTCACGCTTAAACTTTTCCACGGTGCGACGAATTGCTTATCCACTGAAGCAATGATGTTGACCGACCTTACGGCGAAATTTGCGTTGCGTTGTGAAAGCTGATAAAAATTGGAAAAATTATCATTGCTATCTAGTCACCCGTTATATGTATTTATAACATAACATAAAACTCTTCACAATGCTCATAAAGTCCGCAAGCGTGACATTTTCGTACTTCATCTAAAACTATCCTAGAACATTGGCTGAATTGAATGAACGGATAGCTGCAGCGGTACAAAAACCATTCATAAATGAGAATTAGCTTACATTCTGTCTGATGGAGGATACTTTGACAACTATTCTGGATTTTAGATTGTGTAAATTATGATTAGAAATAAAAGGATCTATTTATTTGTTTATTTATTTCTTAATAACAATTCTTTATAATGGTAAACGAAAGTGTACTTATTTTAGAGTATAAAATAGTATAAAAAGTAGTAGAGTATAAAAAAATAGTCATGTTGGAGATTAACTTACCTGAAAGCTGTAAGTTCCAGGTAAAATCTTTATATGGCGTATTTGTACCTAACATTATGGCACACTTGGTTTTTTTAAGAACTTAACTCTTAAAATGCCCGAGCACGTGTTAAGTTTTTCCAAAAATTGCATAGAGAGAGAGAGAGAAAGAGAGAGAGAGAAAAATGTTTGGGCTCAGGGGTTATTTCGCTCCATTGGTGGCTTCCAACATTTAATGGGGAGACTAAATTATTAGTGGAATTTGGCTTCTTGTTTATTTCTAGTCAACTACTCATTTCACTTGATTTTTTTAAATGAAAAAAAAAAACGAGTGTCTTTCGAGCGAGGCTGGAATTTAAACACCGAACCTCCCGATTTGGAAGCTATTCCACTACCACTTGAGCCACGGCCCACGAGATAAATGCAATTTTCCCAAAAATTTATTAAAAGAAATTAAAAAAATTTATCAATCAACCAGATCCCAAAATATCTGTATCCCAAACCGGACCACCCTCTATATTGATTTCATGTTTTTGCCTTAATTCAGCGAATGAATTATGAATACTTCATAATAAATAAAATATAAAAATTAAATTTATTTTAGGGGCGTCTTACATATTGCCGAGTACCAGGCCCATCAAATAGCACAATTTTCGACTCATCAGTTAATAAAATACTTCGCCACTTTAAGGCCGAAATGGCAAATTCAAGTCGTTTTGCAGTATATATTTTAGAGGGAAGTGGCTTCCTTCTTGGCATACGGGCATTTAAATCTTGGTCCAACGGACTTTGTTGGAAACTTTTTTCTATGACGCACAATCCTTCGATCTTCTAATGCACTTGTCTTTTTCTTTCGATCAGTCGTTTCCGGATTATTTTGATATTTGATTGCGTTGGCTATTATTTTCGCTGAGCATGATAATATTTCTTGAATATCTTTGAAGGTTTTTCCTGCAGCGCGAAGATTAAGTAGTGCTTATTCCGACTCATTAAGATGTAAAAATAAAAAATGTGTTCTTAATCCTTAAATAAATTAATTAAAAGTGATTTTTTGATTTTAACTCAAGTTCTTGGCAAAATATTTCTAATAATATAAAAAACTGCTATTTTTTTTTTTTGTTCTATCAAAAATCGGCACAAATGATTCAAAGTTACCGTTTCTTTTTTTTTTGGACTAAATTCCCTTTTCTTTTGCGAAATCCTTATCTATAACAAAATAACTTCTCCTAGATGCATTCATTACGTTGGAACACTTCAGAAACAGGCGCAACATAATTTTAAAAGTTTTTACTGATTGCACTGTCCTAAAAAATCAAAGGTAGGCAATTGAAAAATCCTCCATGACACGATAGATATGGAAATCCATAGGAAAAATGAGTAAATACCGTGGAAGTATTCATCATCTTCCAGCTGAAAGACGTCAAGTTAGTAGAATAAGTATCTGCATAAACTATGGTCAAAGAATGGAAATATAGATGCGATGAAGACATAAGATAAACAATTATTTTAGTGGCGTACTTTTTCCGACAGAATTTTCATTTGACCTTACAAAGATTCATCAACTGAAATGTAAAACAATCTCAAGAATGACGCTAATGCCACGGATGATGATTGCTGTTATGCTTTTGAATTAAAAAGGGAGTCCTAGAGAAAAATTAATTAAATATATTTAGTAAACAGAAAAACATTACTTTATTTTTTTTTTTAACTTTTACATTCATATTCCTGAGTCTAAATATGATGAAGTAACACGTAATAGAAAAACAATTAAGGGCAATTGCTTATTCATTAATAATATAAAAATATAAATACCTACCTATGTACCATTCTCCTCAAAGGTCTTTCGGCAAATGAGTCAAAGTCAAAACTCTGAGTGGAAACTCTATATCAAAGATAAGAAAACTAGTAAAAATATGGTATCGTACACAACAAGACAAAATAGTGCCAATAATGGCATCATTCTTCTACTGTTTCCTGTCCTGAAAAACAAAAGAAGGCAGAAAACGAAACAACAAATCATCAAAACCTTAAAATAATAATCTTACGATCCACATCTAAGATTTTCGGATGATAAATAAACTATTCTCAGCTGTCTAATTAACCATGAGTCTTAGTAGTGATAAAGCTTACATTATTTAATGGGGTGAATAAAAAAAAATAAAAATAATTTCATTTATGATGATGAAGTTGTAAAAAAATATTGTACATAATTATATTTGGGTATAGATTTGCTACAAAAGGTATAGACTAGAATTAACAGACATTGTGCTTAGGCGTATTATCACAGTTCGAAGTGCCAGTATCGGGCTTCCTGACCTAAATCTATGAAAATACCACCAATTTTTTTAATCACATTGTGATCGATGCAACTCAGTATCTCGCAATTTTTCTATTATTAAGCCACTTTGTTTGATTATGAATGCAACACTACTTATGCAAGTAAAGAAAAACCATATAAAACAGGGCAGTGGTGACAAAGATTTCGGGGTCAGGAGACAGCGATAAAATAAGCTTTGTTGAGTTATCCTGCCATAACAAATTCTATAATGTTTCTATTTTATTATTAAGATATTCATTCCTAAATCTTAGATTTTGCCATACAAGGAAAAATTCCGTCAACATTAATTATTTCGAAATAAAATTAGAGTAACACTAAAATAAGATAAAAGTGTATCATCTTATTTTTTATAGTTGATTACAACTATCATATGCGAAATCATAGTAACGTTCTATGCCTACCTAACGAAAATATGCAATTGCTTATTCGTAGTTTGGCCCAAAAATTTGCTTAATATTCCGATGCAAGTGAGAGAAAGAAATGCAAGAAATACTGAAAGTATTGAAACCGTAAGTGCATCTGCTGAGAGCGACTCAACTAAATCCATTCCACGGACTTGGCCGGAACTGGACATCGCTCAAGCAACATTGTGACGAATTTTGCGAAATCTCGAAATATCTCGCCACACAACAGCAAATTTTTCAAAATCGTCATCACCCTTTCAACGGGCTGAGGCCCTGCTCAGGAGTGTAAAAATTCACAAAGTGGGAAACACAAATGAATGCGAGTAGCTAGGCCTTGGCCCACACTGGTGGGCGCGCCACTTATTTATTTATTTTATTTATCTCGTTCAACACCCGTATAAGATCAATTTGACTCAAGGACTAAAGCCAGATCATTTGAAGAGTCAAACTTTCTTAAATTGGTCTCTAGAAATGGCATTTCGTAATTTCGTCGCAAAATCTTTCGAATTGTTCGTCACTTACAGCACCCAGGTTTTTAAAAAAATAACTCAAAATGTGAGTCCTGGATATGCTTTGTGGGAGATTAAGAGTTCATCAATGAAATCTTTGTAATTCTTCAAATCGCGGTTACCTAAAAAATTGATAAGGACATTAACAAAACATTTCCCGATGGATTTTTCAGTATGTTTCACTTTCTACTCAAACCTGCAAATATCTCCTTTTCAATTTTTGCGTCGCTGATTTTGAGAAATTTCTCTTTCAGATAGGAGTATAAAAATCCACCACCATTTTTATAAATCACTTTTACAAAAATTGGTACTCATGGAACCAATTTGAGTTTATGATGAAACGCAGTTGACTGTTAGCGTCCATATTCGTTTGATCGTTTAAGTCATTGCAGAAAAAAACTTCTAAGTGGAGCTACTGGCCGCGAATAAGGAGCTACCTAGAAAGTTGGTGTCCAGTAGCAAGTTGAGTGATTCATCACTTGAGGTTGTCCAAGGGCCATCGTTTTTTTTTTTTTTTTTTTTTTTTAAATAACTAGGCATCATAAGATTTGTAGTGAGGATTTATCTTAGCTGCGATGCCTCAGAGGTTTCTGTGATTTTGTCACAGAATGATCTCTAGACTGGATCCGAAGGTTTTGACAATGCGTAAAGTAATTCGGCGTGATAAATTTAATAACAAATCTTAGTAGTCGCTCTCAATCTCAAGATTTGATTTTAGGAATTTTAAATTAAAAAAAAAAAAAATAAATAAAAATGTGATAAGGATAAGAACGAAGAGAAGTCGACGAAACTCTCTAAGGTCTCCTTGAACTTCGCAAGCTCCAAGGCAAGTGTAGAGGAAACAATTCAACGAGATAAATTCGGTGTTAATGTTAATTCTAGAAGGTGTTAATGACGCTATCATGAACGGGCCTGGGAATACCCCGCACTTCGGACAGCTGAGGACCTTAAAAGAATTTAAAGTCATATATTGTGATAACGAAACCACCCTGGAATGGCTGAGGGAGTTCGTTAGCAGCACGAAGGCTACATGGTCAGAAGCCGAACTTTGTATTGCCGAAAAGAAAGAGCTTATGGACAGTTGAATATTATGGGTCCATAGATACTGAAGGAAAAAATAGGTGGAGTATATTTTTAATGGGAAATCACGTCAAAGATAGCAAGGAAGTTATAGTTAAATTAAGACATAAATCTATGCCACTACTACGCAGAGCCCGCTAAAAAGTCCTGATAGGGATAACCTGATGCAATATCAGACTTTTCCCAGTAGCCTTGTGTAAAAAACCAAAGAGGAATGTGAAACGCTATGTTGAATGGACCATGGAATTACAATGAAAATCCCCGTCGAAATAGATTATGCAGCAGAAAAACTAGAAATGATCTTCACTCAGGCTTTTAACCAAGCATCCAAGAATTCCCACATTGGTGGACTAAAGAACTACAATGCATTAGGAAAGACGCAAGAAAGCTTTTTAAAGCAGCCAAAAGCTTGTGTTCCGACTGGGACAAATATAGGCCAGTCTAAGAAAATATAACAGCGCTTAATGAAAATCAATGCGCTAACGAAAGCACAACAGAGGGTGCGAGGCTAAGGAAAGATATATCTAAGGAACCTTCAGTAGTGGGTGATTTAAAGCTATCAGATAGTAGCTACACGAAATCCGACACTAAAGCTTTTGGACTCCTGTTAAGAACCCACTTATACTACTAAAAGAAAAGAAAATGAGGTCAAACTGTGTTAAATTGTCCTCGACTTGACAGAATCATATCAATCATGCTTCAAGAACAAAGCAGGCTGTGATCCCGTTTCGAAAAAGATTATTTAGCAATAGTATCAAGTATGGATATATGCCGAAAGGAAGGATGGTAACAAAGAAAGTTTTCATTCCCAAGCCAAGTAAACCCAACCGTACCCATTCAAAAGACCTCAGGCCCACAAGCCTAATATCGTAAATTTCAAAAATTTTAAAAAAATCGCTTGATAATCATATTCCAAGTAATCTGCACACAGAAGACATAGCCTCAACTCACCATGCCTATATAGAAGGCAAAGGCACGGAAACGGCTCTGCATGAAATTGTCTGTATGATTGAAAAAAGCCTTCACGACACACACCACCTATTAGCAGTTTGCCTTGACATCGAAGGAGCCTTTAACCATTTTAATATTCTCGCTATATATGTATATGCAGAAACGTAGGAAATGCTGGAGTTCGTCCTTCACTAACGAACCAGATAGCTTGTATACTCCGCAACACGAACAACGATGCAACACTAAGTATTAGGGGTAAGATACTGAAGGGGCACCCCTCAAAAATTTGTGATATCACTTCTTCTGTGGACCCTAGTGGTTAACAGAATACTTTTGAATCTATGAAGGGAAGTAATAAAAGCCAATTCCTTTCCCCTTCCAATTCCCCCACCCGGGCATCACAATGTGTCTACACGGTACACGGTGGATTTGGCTCCAGACACCTCTTCTACCCGCCAATATAACCTAACCTAAACCGTGGTTTTCCGTTACATGTTAAAGTTGTAAACATTGGGACAACAATAAACAATACTCAATACTCTCCTGACGGAGAATGAATCGAATAGAATCGAACGGAAACTAATGAAACACCTGTCATAAGAACTTTTATTCTATTTTTAATTTGTAATATTTATTTATTTTTTTTAATTGCTAACTTGTCAAACTAAATATCAATGATGGACCCTTTTTCCGAACGTCCATGGTCAATAAATACGGTAGCCCTTATAATAATATAGTACATCATAATACTCACTTATTTTAATTTTAATTACCCGCTCTAGGTGAAGAGTAAGTCAATAACTTGGTAGAACAATTTCCACGGTATGATATGTTATCATCTCATAATACAAGTAGGCACATGCCAAACCATGGCACAATCTATCCGACTGTAATGGCTGACTTAGGACGTTGATCTTTTACAACCGAAGAAGCAATAAATCAAAAATGAAGCCGACCGAAATTTTACTTATTGTCAACATAGTAAATTACTTTTAACCACTCCTTTCTTTAAGACATGCAATGATTCAAATTCTCTACGGACCCATTCTTTTGCTGTGGACTCGGCCTTTAGGCCCTTCAATAAAAAGCTGTTATTTATCTGCCTGTGTAATGAAAGCATTGCATCATAACCTTTTGATCCGCAATATTGTCATTCTGTCTGTCGTTCTTGTTTGGATTAAAAGTAACGAAAAAATAAATTTAGTGATCATTTAAGACTTTCCAAAAAAGTCTGAAGAAATAAATGTTATTTTTCTATTACATATCTTCTCAACATGATAAAAAAGTATCAATTTGAAAATAATAAGCGTAACATTTTCTTAATAAAGGTGTACCTATTCTGTTGAAAACGACTGTTCATTGGTTGTACAAGTATCCGTAAATTATTATTGTAGGAGTGAAAAGATGTAATCAGAATTTTGATCAAATTTAGCTAGGGCTTACTAAAACTATTCGCTTTGCAAAAATATTGTATGTAGTTCAGTCGAAATTTGGCATATTTTAATTTTTGCAGTTAATGACGTTATTAAAATGTTGGAAGGCTCCTCAACTATTCAACCCCAAACATTTTATTTATTATAACAGTAAGTGTTTTTATATCGTACAATTTTCCCTCATGGCATGTGATTTCATACAATCTGTTTATGAGCAAAAAGAAAGATTGGGAAAGCGTATGAAAGAATTGCAAATACGAGTAGCTGCACTGGCGAATATTCCAGATAATGGCAGCTGCGAATGCATATCAGAGAAGAATTTCATTTATGTTTTTTAGTCACGATCGCTGTTTAATGGCTTCCATCAAAAATCTTCGATTGTCAGCAGTATTTTATGAAAGTTACGAATACATAATACACGAAGCTCGTAGACATGAATTGCCATTATTTAGTGAATTTTTTTGTTTTTTGCCTTCAAAAAAAAAAAAAAATAAAAATAAAAAAAAAAATAAAATAAAAATGACAAGGATATTTGTACTCTGTTGCATCGTGCAACGAGCAACGGCAGCCAATTTCAGTAATGTTAAATCTTCATATTCCATAGACAGTAGCAAGGATGGACATCATTTGTTCAATTGGATAACGACTCTCATGCTGAATGAAATTGCAGTTATGGTCATAGAATAGTGGAGATACGAGTTCGATAATAGTACATTTTTCCTGTACGAAATACTCGTAAATTACGAGGAAAAAGAAATGCAATTCCGTCAAGAATGACATATGCATTGAACTCCGCTAAAAATATTCATCTTTTGAATAAAAAAAAAAATATATTATAGTATCTACTTGATAACGCAATCCATTTGAACTCAACTCAATAAAAAAAAGATTTAGTTGGACCTCTTCAATCCTAAGTCACTCATATCGATAATGTCGATTAATTGACAAATTGTAAAATTGTTTTGCTCTTCCATGACTTCAAATATATAGTACATAACATGTTCATTGTTCATGCTAAGCCTGTGTTGTTTTTTGTTTTTATTTTTTTGATTATTAATTAAATTGAGGACGCAACATAACTCATAATTCTTCTAATTGTATGTGAAACATCCGATAAGAAAACAAGAAAGAAATCTGAATGGGAACCATTGTAATTAATGTCCACATCAACAATTGGGAAGTCACAAACAACAAGAACATCGCCTTAGTAATCTGATTATTCCCAGCGGATCAGAAGGAGTTTAAATGACCCGAGCGGCCAACTGTCATAATGAATTAGCTTCAGGGAGTAAGATAACTTGAAAATAATTCCAATTACGAAACCACTAATTGGGAGGGACTGGTGGCGACTACTTGTCTTTGCCGAAGCGAATAAATTATTTTTCCTATTATTAATTATCAATTCGAATAAATTTATTCGTGTTGCCGGAAATAATGCTGATTAAATTCATTTGGCTACTATTCTTACAAATTTTGCTGAGTCTAGTTGCTTTTCATATACTATGTTAAATATTGTTTGTTTTTCATGGTCATATTTATTTTGATTTCAATAATACTATCGTATATTGAATAGCTTGAAACTGCTTTGAAGATACAATTCAATTTAAATTACTTAAATGCAATAACATATTCTTTTTTGTTTTCTGAGATATTTGTGTTACCAGCATTTATACATAAATATGGTTCATTAAATATTTTTTCTATCAATAGACAGTTTCTATCATATCAATATCAGTTAAATTGAAACAAGATTTTTTCAAGTTTGGGAACAGAAAATAATCCGAGGGGGCTAAATCTGGCGAATAGGACGCATGAGGTAGCAATTCAAACTTTAATTCGTTTATTTTGGCCATTGCAATAACGGAAACAACACTTTCTTCTTAGCCAAATGCGGCCGTTTTTGCTTGATTTTTTCGCTCAAACTTTGATAGTTTTTCCCTTTTTAAGATAGTCAATGAAAATTATCCCACTCGCATCCCAAAAAATCGACGCCATGACCTTGCCTGCAGATGAAACAATCTTCGCCTTCTTTGAAGCCGGTTCTCCCTTTTGAACCCAATGTTTTGATTGTTCTTTTGTCTCGGGTGTAAAGTGATGGACCCATGTTTCATCCATTATTATAGAACGGCGCAAAAATTCTGTTCTGTTGTTGTGAAACTTCGCTAAACACTTAATTGAAACATCTTCACGACACTGTTTTTGCTCGAGTGTGAGCAAACACGGCACCCATCTTGCACACTGCTTTTTTATGTCTAAATTTTCAAATAATATGCGATGTAACGCACTTTTTAAAATGCCTACAATGTCTGCTAGCTCGCGCGCTTTCTCTCGACGATCATCTAGTACCGCTTTGTGGATTTTCTTCACCATTTCTGGAGTCGTCACCTCATTTGGTCGACCACTGCGATGCTCGTCTTGGCAGCTCGTACGGCCTCGTTTAAACTCAGCAACCCAAAATTTTACTGTTGTAAACCAAGGAACAGACTTACCCAGAGTAGAATTCAGTTCGAGATGTTTTTGTGTTCAGCACTTAACCAATGATCTCTCATCTGATGTTTCTATTGTTCATCAAAATATTCGTAGTATGAGAACTAATTTTAATACATTTTTGTCTTACCTTCCACCTCTGAAACATCTGCCAGATATTATCTTTCTTTCTGAAATTTGGATATTTGATGAAGAGAAATCAGATTATAATGTAATTCCTAATTTTACCTTTGATGCTACCTGTAATTACTCGTATGCAGCCGGTGGAGTTGCGGTATATTATAGGAATAGTATAAAAGATTGTGTAATTAATAACTAAAAGTTGGAAAGTTCTGATGTTATCAGTGTAAATTGCGAAATTTCTGGTGTAAAATATTGTTTCATTTACGTCTACAGACTTCATAAGTTTTCAGTTAAATGCTTCTTTAATGCTTCTTCTTTTGAATATACAGTGTTTTTAGAACGTCAGAAATCTATGAATTTTGTATTGCTAGGTGATTTTAACATTAATATCCTCTGTGATTCTTCTGATTCAGATTGCTTTTTGTCTGCCCTATATTCGTTTGGTTTTATATCGACTCTTAATCAACCTACTCGTCTTATTTCTTGTTTAGACCATATCAAACAACAACATCGAAATAGTCAACTGAATTATAAAACCATGGTCTACAATCTAAGAATTACAAATCATTGTTTAACTTCCATTCAATTTGGTAGTAAATTTACTCGTTTAAATAAACCTACAGTAAGGGAAAAAACTAAAATAGATTTCACTGCTTTAAAAAACCAACTACATTATAAATTCTGCGATGAAATCTATACAACTTCTAATCCGTGCATTTGATATATTTCTATATCAATATTATGTTTCTGTTGCCAAAAGAAGGTTAGAGTTGATAAAAAATTAAAACCTCTGAAACAATGGATGTCCTTTCCATTATTAAAGAAAATCAAAAAAAAAAAAAAGCTTTGCTCACTCGTTCAAAAACACCCTAACAATGCTAGATTAAAAACCTTTTATGATAAAATTTGCTAAAATGAGCTAAAGATAGAAATACCATACTGTAGAAATACTTACTATAGCAAAAAGCTAGCTTAAAGTATAGGTAACTCCAAAAAAGAATGACAAATTGTTAACGATATTTTAAACAAAAACACACCTTGCAGTGATATTGTACTTAACAATAACAACTCTACGATATCTGACCCTTTGGAAGTAGCTAACTTATTTAAAAACTTCTTTTCCAAATTAGGCTTATTTCTTAGTGTATCGATTACTGATAATCCAACTTTGTATAATAATGATAGCATACTGGATACTTTTCAACCCGAAAGCTTCTACTTTAACGAATTTACTCCACTTGAAATTCATAAAATAATATCTTCACTTAAAACATCAAATTCAACAGAATTTATATATATATCTAGCTTTTTGTTAAAAAAAAAAATTTCTTTTCAGATCTCGGATGTTCTGTGCTATATCTTTAATTCTTGTGGGCATAATGGTGTTTTCTCCGATGCCCTAAAAACTGCACTCGTAATACCTCTTCACAAAAAAGGCAGTACTATGTCACTAAACAATTATCGCCCTATTTCGCTGTTATCGGTTTTCTCTAAAGTTTTTGAAAGAGGAATGAAAATAAGAATGATTTCTTTCTTAAACAGGTCACAGTTCTTTAGCGAATTCCAATTTGGCTGATTGGTAAAATATATAACAGCTTGAATATTTCTCAAATTCCATCTTGCCTAATTATTGGCATAACCAAGGATTTTGATACAGTAAACCATACCATCTTTTAAATAAACTTTTTAATGCTGGATTCGAAGGCTTTCTTTATGATTGGTTTACTTCCTACCTTGAAAACCGGAATCAAATAGTAAAAATTAATAATGCTTTTAGTTCTATAAGATACATAAATATTGGAGTCCCGCAAGGCTTAGTTTTGGGTCCTTTATTGTTCCTTATGTATGTTAACACGCTATTCATCCAACCCTTTATAGGCAGAATCACAGCATTTGCTGATGATATTCAAGCGATAACTACGTAAATTTGTATCTGGACGTTAATAATGACTTGGATTTACTACGACGATGGTTTTATAAACATAAACTAGTAATCAGCAGTAAAACAAAGAATATGATATTTAATCTCAAAGGTTTAATAATTGAAGATCTGCCCCTCCTTTGTCAATCTCCGAGTTGCCTACGTTTTTGCTTAGTTGATTTAAATGCTCGAGGTCATGTTACCTTCAATGCAAATGTGAACTGTAGTGAAGATTGTTTTCGTATTGAAAGTGTCGATAGTTTCCAGTATTAAGGTATCATTTTGGATAACAAGCTCAATTGGAACGATCACGCGCTATACCTAGAAGAGTATTTTAATATTGTAGTCAGGAAAATGTATCATCTAAGCCTCTATTGCAATATTCAAGTTCTAGAAATGGTTTATAATGGCTTATTCAAATCTAAGTTGCAGTATGGTATTTCTTCCTGGGGTGGTGCATATTTTAATAAAATAGAACCTTTATTAAATAAACAAAAGCATGTCTTAAGAATTATGTCTTAGGCAAATCGGAAAACGCCTAGCTTTGGACTATTCAAAAGCCTAGAAATTCTTCCATTAAGACATTTATATTGTTATAAATTGCTAAAGATATTTTTCGAAATTTCAGGTTCTATGAGGTTAGGTTTCAGGAAAATTATAATTTACGTGTTAACATGAGGAACTTCGTAACTATTCCACATATTTATAAAGCACGCTTTTGTCGATTCTACTATGTTACAGCTACCAGATTATTTAATTCTTTGCCAGAAAACCTTAGGTGTGAGAGGACAAAAACTGTATTTTTAAAAAATGTTAAAAAATGGCTTTTCACTTTCAACCATTATGAAATAGATTCGATTCTCATTCCAATGTTATAAATTGACTATTTATCTACATTGCGTTTAAATTTGTAATATCCTACTAAGTAAAGGATTTTTATCCTGTCAATAATAAAAAAATTTAATCCCGCACGACGTTATCGTGCGCCACTGGATCGTTTAAATTAAAGACCCGTTAACGTTATAAAATAGGTTATACTTTATTGACACAATATTTCTCAATACCTAAAACCTAACTTCGGTTGACCTTGGTTCCCACGCAGACCCATTCGCAATATCTCGCAACCGGAGTGCGCAAGTTGACACCGTTCGTCGTGAAGCGCATAACGGATGCGCGTGTATGAATGAATTGCAGCGCATGCATTTTTTATCGGCAGGTGAACAGCCGATCGTGTTAACTGAAGTCCCTTTAAATATCTGCATCCCGCAGATCTATCACCGAGCATGAGGAATAGGTTAGGTTACTGCCAGGTTGTTGAACTCCCTCTGAACGTGGAGCTGGGAGGGGGATTCGCTTCCGGTGAAAGGATAGGCGAAGTTCCGGGATGTTGATTTTTCCGTAGATCTTTTTCCAGAGTAGGCAGATGGCGATAACTATGACTACAGCAATAAGGATTTCTGTAATGATAGAAAAGTTAAGATTTCCATTTAAGGCTTTGATTTGCTCAATATTCTTGACACTGATATCGTGCACAAATTCCAGGTTAGGCTTGATTCTCTTGCTGGTTACGTTGGCCAGGACGGCAGGGAGCGCTTGTAGCCTTGAAGCAGACCCACTGAAGTATGTCTGATCCTTGATGGTGACTGTGTCGTTGTCCAGTTGGATGAGATAGGTACCTTCTAGGGGAATAGAAGAATTTTTACTTAAAATTGAACCATTAAAATTCGTCACAAAGATTGTATTTTCCCCAATAAGCTCGATGACTTCTTCGTTAGTGTTTTCAAAGTCACAGGCTGCGATGCCAACCTTAAGGATCCTGGGTAGGCATGTGTCTTCTGCCAATTTCTTTAAAATGCTACCCTCGCAAACCGATGTGTTTCCTATATGGAAGCAGTCACCCTCGAGTCCGTAAGTCATGTCGTGGTTAACTAGTAGTTTCGTATAGTCTAGGTCGATTTGTCTCCCATCTCTGATTGCCGCACGAGCGTTTACCAAATGGAAAAATGTTGGTACCAACTTTGGGGATTGCTAAAACATACAGCAATATGGTTCCATTGCTATATACAGAGGGCCGTCCGTGTTCTACCGCTTCTACGAAGTTCTGATAAGGCAGAGTTTCCATTTCGTTTATGATAGTGTTAACCTCCTCGGAGTCTAGTATGTTGCTATTAACTATTCCGGTCTTGACCATTTGACAGGCCCTAACTATTTCGTTTACTCCTTCTTTTAGTATAAGTACTTTGTTAAGTAAGTCGTGTTTTAGTCTTTCCGCTTCCCCCTCCTGTACGGCGTTATTATAGCCATCAATCATTCTGTTAATCTTGTTCATAACCTCGTGCGTCGCCTCGAAGAGTCTTTCGTTAATTTTGTATTGGTCGTTGTTGTTGTCTATTATGTCTGCTTGCGTTTGTAAGAGTTTGTCCCAGTCAGTTGCATCGGGGGAACCTGCCAGCCATTTCCAGGCACTACCTATCCAGTCGATAGATCGAGCCCGTCTCATCTTTGGTTCACCAAGTTCCCTTAGTCGAACCTTTACCTGGTTCAGATGATAGGTTAATACCAGCTGCATTTCCTGATCTGCCACGCGCTTTGCGGCCAGTTGTTCGGAACGTTCAATGAGAGCGCTGTATTTGCTTAGGTCAATGACATGGATCAGCTTGAAGTAGCCATTTATCACCCATGCGTTGCCCTCCTTAATGGTCACGAATTGTGATTTGTACTCGAAAATGTGCAGGGGCTGCACAGGAACCAAGAAAGCTAGACTGTAATATAGTTTCATTAATTTCGTTACTTTATTAATTAGCTAAATACAAAATTGGACTTAACGGTATGTTCAGAGCAACAGTATGTTAAAGACGAATGTCTTAATTTCATTGGAATCTTTTTGATATAAAAATGTTTATATAAGTTGACTTCTTCTTTTTCTTTTTATCTTTAAGATTTATTAATTAAAACTTATTGTTTTTCAAGTGAGCTTTATGAATTATTTTGCCACTAGCTGTCGTTATCGTTACGCAATTGTCCTTTGCGACAATTTCTCTTCGGTACAATGGTTTGTTTTTACCCTTTATACGTTTCACGGCAGCATACACTACCTCACCCTCGCAGTAATTTCTAGGCGCACTCCTTTTTCGGTTTAGCCTCGCATTCCTGGCCTCCATATTTCTTTTTATGATTCCCCTCAGATCCTTGTTGATTTTCGAGCGAATGTTCAAAAGGTTTTGGTAATTCACTCTCTGAGATCTGTTAAATCTGTTAAATGTACGGTGTTATTATAGCGGTCTACTGCTATGTCGACAAGTTCTTTAACATTGAGATCCGGGTTCTCGACTCTAAGACACCGGTAAATTTCCAATATTGTAGAATGGACCCTTTCTATTTGTCCATTAACTTCGCTTCGGTATGAGGGGGTCAGATAGAGTTTGACACCTAAGGTTTTTATAAAATTTAGCACTATCGGGCTAAGAAAACCCCTTTCGTTGTCAGTGACTAGGATTTGAGGCACCGTGAAATAGTGTAAAATTTTGATTAACTTTGATCGAATGTATATAGAGGATCTTTCTTTGATGTGGAAAAATTTTGCGAATTTGGAAAAATTGTCAACGACAGTTAAGAATCTTTTATTCTGAATTTCCATGATATCCATATGAAGAATCTCACATGGATATTTAGGGAACGGTGTTGCTTGGAATTCGGGAGTCAGTGGGTGTCTGTCATATTTGTCTGAGCCGCAGATCTCGCACAAGGCAGCGAACTTCCTAACCTGAGACATCATTTGTGGAAAATAAAATTTTTCCAGGATTTGCTCCCTGTTTTCCCTAGGAGCACGATGGGCTCTCCTATGTTCTTTTTCAATTATTACGAGTCTGCGCTCTTCATTGGCAACATCCTCAACAATTCTTTGAGTGACTCGTATTTTATAATTGCCAAAGTTCTCGAGATAGACCCTTTGGAGCAAACCAAGATACTTCTCCGGAATCTTTATTCCGTTTACTACCCTAGGGTTAAGTTTTTCTCTCAATATCTCCACGAGGTTGTCCCGATAGAGCCCGCCTGTCGAGATGTAATGGCGATAATAACCAGGGTGTGGCTCTTCGTGAGAGCGCAGATCGATACCAATCTTGAAAATCAATTGGTTTCTGAAAACGTTGATTGGGGCCTCCACATGCGGTATAAGATCTGAGTTGTCCTGGTCGACACTGTGTATCGTACAGGATTCTGTGTCACTACCAGAGAGCTCACAAAGTCCTTCCTCAGCCGTACCGGTCTGGGAGCCCCCGTCTTCCGCAGCCGTATCCGTCTGGGAGCCCTCAGTTGCGCTGTTCGTGACCTCCCCTGTCTGTGAATTGGAGTGTGCCTCGCTAGCAGTTTCGGTGCTGGTATCTGATAGATGATTGACCTCTGTCTCTAATCGTGAAAGAGCATCGGCCATGAAGTTTGATTTACCGGGAGTGTAAATCAACTCGTAGTTGTACTCTTCGATCCTTGCTTTCCAGCGCTTGAGCTTAGCGTTATGATTCCTGTTGCTCAAGGCAAATGTCAGAGGCTGATGGTCAGTGAAAATTTTGATCTTTTTGGCTCCATACAGATAATTTCTCAAATTATCCAGAGCCCAGACTATGGCGAGCATCTCTTTTTCGTTAGTCGCATAATTCTCCTCTGTTCGATTCAGGAAGCGAGAGATGTATGCCACAGGCCTTTCCTTACCATGCTCGCCTTGAGATAAGACCGCACCAATGGCGTAGTCGGAGGCATCCGTGGTCAAATTAAAGCCCTTCTCGAAGTCCGGAAAAGCTAGAACGTCCGCAGACGTAAGTAGCTCCTTCAGAGTTTCGAATGACTTAACCGCATCGTCGTCGAGAGAGATCGCAACATTTCTTGATTGGTTGGCTCTAACATGTGAAAAATCCCCGCGCGTTATATTAGTTAGGGGTTTTGCTATTTTAGCGTAGTCTCGAATAAACTTCCTATAGTAGGATGTTAATCCGAGAAAACTCTTGAGCTCCTTAAGATTCTTTGAGGGAAGGATTCCTTCTATGGCTTTAACATTTTTTCGATCTGGGAGTATGCCCTCAGGAGTAACCAGATATCCGAGAAATTCCACACTGGTGGTCAAAAAATGGGTTTTTTTCCAGATTAATCCTTAGTCCGGCCTCATTCAGTTTTGAGAAAACTCTCTCTATGTCCCTCAAATGATCTTCCTCAGATTTGCTGAAGATGATTATATCGTCGATATAAACGTAACAGATCTTGCCAATTGACTCCTTGAGCACATCGTCAAACATTCTCTGAAAGATGGCAGGGGCATTTTTGAGGCCGAACGGAAGTCTAAGATATTCGTACTTCCCATTCATTGTCGAGAAGGCTGTCTTCGGGATATCTTTTTCGTTCATCAAGATTTGATAAAATCCTGAAGTCAGGTCAAGTGTTGAGAAGAGTTTTGCGTCTCCAAGGCTGGCGAGTGTGCTGTTAATGTCCGGAATAGGATACGTATCCGGGATCGTAACAGCGTTCAAGCGCTTATAGTCGATTACCATTCTATATTGCTTTTCGCCATTGGGTTTCGGCTTCTTAGGGACAACCCACATGGGGGAATTATATGGGCTGTTCGAAGGACGTATAACGTTTTCCGACAGAAGTTTCTTGACCTGTCGCTCAACCTCCTCCCTCATACAAGCTGGGTAGGGGTAGCTTTTAGCATAGATTGGTTCATCCGTGTTCGTTCGGATCGCAGCTCTTACGTTGGTTTTTACCATTTCGTTGCCCACAGGACCAAAAAGACTATTAAATCTACTGCAAATATATTGCAATCGAAATTTTGCAAGTGCTGTGATATTCCCGCACAAGGGTTCTTTAAGGTTATGATCCTATTGGACATTATAGTAAGTGTATTTTTTTCCCTGTGGTTGACCGCGCTGGAGGCCCTGTTCTTTAAGGTTATGATCCTTATGGACATTATAGTAAGTGTATTTTTTTCCCTGTGGTTGACCGCGCTGGAGGCCCTGTTCTTTAAGGTTATGATCCTATTGGACATTATAGTAAGTGTATTTTTTGCCCTATCGATGACCGCTTTTAGCTGCTTGAGCGTGTCATCACCAATTATGCCATCAAATGAAGTCAAACCTGGAAGAATGAAGAATGTGACTTCTAGTTCACAACCCAGATCACGGAAGAACTTTCCACTTGTTTTACCGTTGATGCGAATCTTCCCGCCGGGACTAACCTGTTCTTTAAGGTTATGATCCTATTGGACATTATAGTAAGTGTATTTTTTTCCCTGTGGTTGACCGCGCTGGAGGCCCTGTTCTTTAAGGTTATGATCCTATTGGACATTATAGTAAGTGTATTTTTTTCCCTATCGATGACCGCTTTTAGCTGCTTGAGCGTGTCATCACCAATTATGCCATCAAATTAAGTCAAACCTGGAAGAATGAAGAATGTGACTTCTAGTTCACAACCCAGATCACGGAAGAACTTCCCACTTGTTTTACCGTTGATGCGAATCTTCCCGCCGGGACTATTTACAAAAAATGCATGCTGGACAGGGTCAGGACACGGAATTAGATTTGGCCTAATAAAATTCTTGTTAGCTCCGGTGTCCACTAAAAAATTCAAAATGACCCCATCCCGCGTAACATACTCTAAGTATGGTACGCTGGAAACGAGGCACCTTGCATAAAATTTTCCGGCGATGGTTCCTCGTAGGGTAGGGTAACGGCTTCCTTTTCTTCCTGCGTGTCAGGACCGACAGATTCTAGATGGTACAATCGCTGTTGTTTGCGCGGGTTGTAATTGTCGGACCGAGGTTCCCTTTTGAACCTGTTGTTAGGCCTATTCATATAATTCACGTTCCTTGTCTGAGCGGAACTATCCACCTCCATTTTGATCGGTGGTTTTGGAGCTGTTGGCCTTTGGGGTGGATTTTGTTGTTGGAATCTTGAGTTCCAATATGGATATGGCCTTTGACCAAAGTTGTTCCTTGCTACCAGTGGACCGTCGAAGTTTCCGGGGGTTCTTACATTATCTCTGAAGTTATGGTTGACAGGTGAAGTTATCGTATTAGGAGCCCTCACGTGCAACGAGTTGGTCCTGAAGTTCAGGTTTTGCATTTCTAGGCAAGCCGAGTATGCCTCTGGTAGGGTTCTCGGCCTTTGGATGATCAGAAGCCTCGAGAGGTCCCCACTTAATCCACGAATGAACACGTCTAGTGCTCGATTCCTGTATGTTTCCACCAAGGCGTTCATTGTCTCGGTGGAGTAAACCTCAGCCCTGATTTTACTTATAATCAGGGAGAACTGATGGTTAACAGTTGCATAGAACTCGTCGATTCTTGTATTACCTTGGGTTAAATGATTAAGCTGATGTTCCAATGTTCGTATGTCCCTTTTGTCGGCATAGTGGAGTGAGAGGACCCTTTTCATCTCCACCCAGTCATCATCGAACACATTATAAGATACCAGGGCAGAGTCGGCCTTGCCTCTGACCTTCTGCCGGATGTGTTGGAGTATTGCCCTGTATATGGGCTTACTACGAACTATTTCGTAGTCCTTCAACACAGTCTCGACACTGTGGACCCAGGAAACGTAGTGGATAGAATTTCCGTCGAAGGTCTGGAGTTCCTTGACGGAATCCGGAAGTTTCGAGATGTCCTTTAGATCTTGTTCATTTTTCGGACCTTGTAGGGGTTCTACTTGTTCCGTTAGGGGAGCGGGGATACCTGTCAAAGCTGCCTGTTCCAGGACAAGGATACGATTTACGATTGTTGTCAGCTGGCTGTTCACGGAATTAGTCATCTCTTGTAAATTGGATTGCTCCATCCTACCAATCCGTGTCTCCAGCCCTCGAAGTTGTTCGAGGACGGAGTTGACCGCCCCCGTGAGCTGCCTGACCGAATTCCTAAGCTCGTCCATTCTTAAAGCGATTGAGAGTATGTTTGCGAGTGCGAGTGAATAAGGGTTTCCTTTTTCTAAATATAATAAATAGACCAACACCTAGTGGCAGAGTTTAAATTGTAATCGATACAGAATTTAAAGAATTTCTTAATTCGTTTAGATTTGTTAAATATGGATTTATGTATATTTTCTTAGATCCCTCTATATCCTTAAAGTGTGGATTTTTCCTTCTTTAGATAAATTTGAATGTTTCTTATTTTAGATGCCTGCTAAGCGCTCTCTGTTTTAAGATTTCGGGGTAGTCGCCGTCCTCACGGAAGGCTTGTATGCGTCCGTTTTAGTCGTTAATGCATGTTTCTGCAGCGACCTACTAGGGTACAAGGGACTTCACACGGATAATTAGATTTAATTTTCAACGACTTGGCCCCTTTTTTCAAGAGATTTCGCCCCTAGGCATAGATGTTATAAATATAAAGTTAAGTAAGTAGATACTCGTAAGTACATGAGTGACTGCACAAGCAGTGTATAATTCTTAGACTATCATTTAATTGTTTCTTAGGCTAAATCTTACTACAATCCTATAACTGTCAGTGACTTCTTCATCCTTGTATGTCTCCAATTTGCTCCTTCTTTGGATACGGCTACTATGTATGTCTTCCTTCACTGTAGGCAGTTGCAATTCACCTCGGGAAATTTATTGCGTTGTCGCTTGGTCTTTACACAGAGTTCAACTTGTCGTTTCTTAGCTTCTTGCGCTTTTACTTCACACAAATTTTCGCTTATTGTTTCTTGTTGTTCATAGCATTTTGCCTTGCACAAATTTACACTTATTACTTCTTGATGTTCGTAGCATTTCGCTTTGCACAGATTTACACTTATTGCACTTTTATTTCACTTTAGTTTTTAATGCTTAATTGCATTTTTATAGGACACTGACTCTGTCTTATTATCCTTTTTAAGTCAGGGTCCCTGCTCGGGCGCCAGTAAAGGATTTTTATCCTGTCAATAATAAAAAAATTTAATCCCGCACGACGTTATCGTGCGCCACTGGATCGTTTAAATGAAAAACCCGTTAACGTTATAAAATAGGTTATACTTTATTGAGTTCCAGAATTGAACTAACACAATATTTCTCAATACCTAAAACCTAACTTCGGTTGACATTGGTTCCCACGCAGACCCATTCGCATTATCTCGCAACCGGAGTGAGCAAGTTGACACCGTTCGTCGTGAAGCGCATAACGGATGCGCGTATATGAATGAATTGCAGCGCATGCATTTTTTATCGGCAGGTGAACAGCCGATCGTGTTAACTTACTACTTTGCCCCATCAATATTGTTTTATTTTGTTATTATATTTTTAATTTTTTCTTGTACTTTCGCCACTTGCCATATGGCGACAGATTGTGCAAAGCTATTTCTTAGACAAATTCATTGTATCCTGGATCATTTATATTTGTAAAAAATTATTTATATTTTGTCATGAAATAAAGATTGAAAAAAAAATGAATGACCAATTTTCTCCATTTTCACAAATTCAGTGACAACGTTCAGTATTGATGGCTGCCAAACAAATACTAAACAACGTGACGCTTTCAAACTTGAAACATATGCTTTACAGACTGCGTACTTTCCAATACATTTTCAAACAACTACCGTTATGTCTTGGTCAGGCCAGACCGCCATCGTAGATAACTATTTTAAGGAGTTAAGAGAAATAAAAAAGATGTTTTCAGCCGTGCAAAAAGGATAACGACTGATAGCCTTTGAAATTGATCAAATTAAGTTTTTAAGATTTCGAGAGCATGTCAAGTTATCTAGTCGACAAATTTCAAAGTAAATAAAAAAGATTACAGACAATTGTTCGCAATTTCTTAAGGAAAGATGAAAATTGTGGAAAAAAAAAAACTAAAACAAAGGGTAATGCAAAATTGACAGCTCAGCAAAAAAGTCAAATTTCTAAGGAAGTAACAGAAGATTAGCTGAATTGTAGACAAATAAAAAAGAAACTAGAACTACATACCACCAAACAACATTTTGTTAAAATTCTTAGTGCCTGTTCACATTGGCGTGGACATGAAAGTCCTGCCCATGAACGTCGGTTTCACAATTTCATGAGGATGAAAGACATTTTGACAAGCGATACACTTGAATTGGACCATTTTTAATTTTTGAATTTAAGCCGTTGGGCTGAAACTGGCTGAAACATACCTTTTTTCCTCTTCTTGACACTTCCTTGCACATCAACGATAAAAACTAAAATGAAAAAATGTGTCAGAAATGGAACGATATGGGTAAAAACGTCATGCTTCACCTGAAAATCAACTTTAGGAATGGAAAGCAATTAACCTTTCTTCCTGCCACTTAAATAAAAAACTTTGCCTCATTTCAGAAAATTTTTCTGCCCATTCCAAATGAACAGGTGAACAATGAGCAAAGGTTATTGTTTGTCAAAAATTATATAAACTGGGCGTAAGGGTTAGGAAAGCGCAATTTTTAATTGGGAAATTTTGGCGACAGAAGCTTGATATTTTGGCGAGCTTTTGCTTACAAATTGCGGCTGCCGATTTATTACATTCCAACAAAACTGAATTCTAAGATGTGCACTGAATTATTAAATGCCACTGTAGTTTATTTTATGGATAATGAGCATGTAAAAACATTCATTTTTTAGCAAGCAAATACTGTTATTCATGGGTCGAAAGAGTCAGAGCAGTCGTTTTTATAAAAAAATTCTTATCGTAGAGTTTTTAAATCGGCCGACCTGCAGCTCTGATTGCAATCCAATTAAAAACCTTTGGGCCATTCTTTCTTCAAAAGCATATGAAAACGAAAGACAATTTGGGTCAGTTTCAGAGCTTCGACAATGTATCAAAGTATGGTATGTTGGAATGACATTGATGGAAATGTTTTGAAAACATAAATGAAATCCATGACAAACAGGGTTCCTGAAATAACTAAAAACAAAGGAAACCACATAAAATATTAATTCAGTTTTTACATAAATTCGAACAAAGAAACATAGGCAATTTAAGCAATGCGTTTAAACCAAATTTTCAGGAAATACCCTGTTATTTTTTCATTTTCTTTTTTAATTAAAAATAAAATAAACAAGATAAAAGTACATATAATATGTATATAATATATATATCAAATTCCAGATAATGCCACATCATAAATCAAATAGTTTTTTTTCTGTGGGTACAACCCTCAATATAAGGTATTTAATATAATTTATTATATTTAACACATTATTTTTATAGGCAACCAGAATGTAGCTGACATTTAATATATTCGTATACCATTGGCAATCTTATTTTCCGCGCTCATATTGTGACCTTTGACCCCTTTCACTCTCGAAATAGCTTCGAAGGGATTAAATTGTTCAGCAAAACCTTAAGCGTAGCTCTGCTTTTACTGCAGACGGAATTATTCCACCCTTTCCACCTGTTAAGATTGCAATTGATTGTGCTTTATAGATAAACATATGATTTTCTTACAAAATGTAAAATTTGAAATTGTAAGATAAATTCTAAGACAAATGATGAGTACATGAAAAGTTGAATGTGTTTGCATTAAATTCCGCATAAACGTATACGGTTAGATTAGCTAATTATTGCAAAATAAAAAGTGCTTACTTACCTACTTATCTACTTACTTGGGTTTGAGTAATTCCCGGAGTGAACCAGGGCCTAAAACTAACATGCCTCTCCAGCTAGTGCGATCTTTTGCCTGCTGTCTTTTCTGACGAGGTCAGTATGGCTGTACAGCACAAACAGTTCGCTATTGAAATGTCTTTTCCATTCTCCATTGTTACAAACGGAACCGAAACGTACTTGAAGAACTTTTCTCTCGAGCAAAGTATTTTCATCAGCTTTCGTCGGTGTTCACGCTTCTGTGCCATAAAGCAGGACGGTGTCTTTATTATTCAATTGCCTTCTAAGTCTAAAAAAACAGCGAATAAAAAGAGATCACTTCTCATGACTTCCACGCTGGTGTGGTTGTTAAAGTTAATAGCGGAGCCGAGCTATTTAAAGTTTCTTACTACTTCAACATCGAACATGTAGACATTGAAGACCTCAATTTTGTCATTATCGACCTCGACAGAGTAGTATGCATTCTTCAACGTCACCCTACACAGTCGAATGACCTTGGCAGAATTGCCTAAAACTAGAAATAGCTTTGCATAATTTGGTTCTGAAATCTGTGGTGGTATGCATCGATTTCACAGAATATGCAATGTTGAAAAGACTTATTCTACTGTAGTCGGCGTAGTTCATAGGACCTCTCACCTTAAGGATCGGACAAACAATGCTGAGGTTCCATTCGTCGGGCATACTTTAGTCGACCAACATTTTGAAGACGATATGATGTAACCTCCGTTATCAATCATTATCTGATGTTTTGAACATGTCGTTGAGCCATCGTATCCAGTAGCTTTGTTAGAACTAAGGTTGGAGATGGCTGGTCTGACTTTATCTTAGGGTAAACGAAAATAATTCTTGTCTTCGTCCAGGTTGAATTCTTCATCCTGTTTAACGGTGGAATGTTGTTCGCCATCACTATTTAACAGCCTGCAGAAATATCCTTTCCAGATTCATAGCACCGTCTGCAATCCTACAATAGTATGAGGTTTTTTTCTACATTCTTACAGATTTTTGTTCGCGCTTTACAGATTTGACATGTTCATTTTATTTCTTCTAGTAGGACCCCCAACTTCTTTCTTCTGATAGCAAATATCTAAGACCTCGAACGAAATATTCTAGTGCTCTTTTTCCCCCTTTTTTCTCTGCTCGTAGAGGGGCTTGCAACCTCCTTTTTTTTCTGCAGGGACGCTCTATATATCTGGATTTGCCTGTTTTCATTAGGTAAAGATGGTTATGTTTATAAAATATAATTTTAATATAATTTAATATAATTTTTTATAATTAGCGAACGCTCAAAGGATTTGTGTATCCCCAAAAAATTTACTTTTAAATGTTTTAAAGTTATAACAATCAGGAAATAGAGAGCTCGGCAGGGCATTCCATAAGGGAGTTGTACGGCTTAGGAATGCATTAAAATATTTTAGAGTAAGTCAAAAGTGTAAGGTTATACTGATGAGCATTCGTAGCGAGACGGGTGTTAGAGTTAAAGGTTTGAACAGGCGGAATGCTACTGACGATTTCAAGGGAGCATTTGTGGTGGAAATAGCGATAAAACAAAGTGGGTCAGGAGACATTATGTTAGTATTCAAGGGTGTCAACTGACAGACTTATATTATTGTAGTATCACCTAAGAGTTTCATCGCACGGTTTTGAATCCTATCTAGCAGTTGCAGAGATGGCTTAGAAGCATCTGATCAGATGTGAGCATTGCACTCCAAATTTGGCCTATATATTGAGGCCAGATCAGAGGGGGTGAAATAAATCTTTTATCGTTAGAGGAAACCCGGACAACATTTTTGATGACATCGTCAATCCAACTTAAGTTATCACTGGCAAACATACCGAGAATGGAAAGTTTTTTGGTTTCAACGATATAAGTGCCATTCATGGACAATGGCTGGGTATCTAAAATTCGCTTTAATGTCAGCAGACAGCATTGTCGTCATAGTCGTTCGCGTTCTACAGCCGAAGAGCAGATACAAATATGAAAAGCAGAGAGTACTGTCATCATCGAAGGAATATATTAGATTAGAAGAAGCAGACAAGAAATCATTAATGAAAATTAAAGAGTGTCGGAGGCAGAACGGAGCCCTGGGGTACACCAACATTATGAAAGCATCCAGGACATGAATTGAACGTTTCAAAAGGTCATCTCTAATCCATTGAATAAGAGAGTCATTTGATCCCAAAGGGACGCATTTTCGACAAAAGAGCTTGATGCGAAGCTCTGTCAAATTCCTTTTAAATACCAAGTGCAACTATCTTTCTTTTGCTAGATTGATGTACGCTTTGGTTCCACTTTTAAGTGATACATGCCAATAAATCACGAGGTTTGCTACGAAAACCGTATTACCGGTCATTAAAAAGTTTTCGTGTTTGGAGATATTTCATGGGCTGACGGCTTATCACCGTTTCCATGACCTTGGAAAGAAGGAACAAAAGTGCAATAGGCCTTTAGGAGGAGAGAGAGAAGAAGACTCGCCACTTTTAGGGCTTAAAAAATGCTGTTTTTCATCTGCTAGGAAAGAGATCTTAAGATAAGGATTGATGAAAAACCCTACGTAGTGGTTTTGCCAGCGAGTAAGAACACGTCATTAAATGTCATTAAAAAAAAAGCGTTGGGATGGAGGATAAGGCAGAATTTCTAATGTCTTTGATGAACCTCCAACAATTTTTTACTTGCTTTGGGACATTGTAGTATTATTTGCATTATTTTTTGGTCGTATTGGAATTTCACACGCTTAAGAAGATCGTTGCAGTCATTTTTGGCTCGTTTGAATTTTTTTCTCAGTTTTTCTCTGTCGGGTTGGTCTTGAAGGATCGAAAAAACATTTACCTAACGCTGACATCTACTTGACAGGTCAAGTCGTACCATGCCATTTCTTTTGGTTTGATACTCTTCATCGATGAGGAATAAAGAATCTCACTCCAAAGATAATAGTGTCTGTGATCATGTCAGCTGCAGCATCCACGTCGTCACCGAGGAAACATTACAACTATTTAAAATTCCTAAAGGAGCTGTTAAGTTCGGTCCAATTGGCTTTCTCGTACTTCTCTAACTCTAATTGGTGGGAATACAATAAATTAGCTGATATGACACAATGGTCCGACGAGCCTAGACGGGAAAGAACATTAACAGTGTACTTATCAGAGAAGTTAGAAACAAGTCCATGGTGTTAGCGGTATGACTATCAACGTCTGATATTTGGGTGGTCTCATTTACAAGCTGGGTCAAGTTATTTTCCGCAGCGAATATCTCCACACGTCGTTCTTCGTCGTCGTCGTCACGATTTCAGTAAGTCTGTCTGTATCTGTATTTGAATTTTTTCATCTTATATTTTTTGCGATATAAGTGAAAAATCAACCCTTAGTATCTATAGTTTTTAGTCATCTATAGTTGTCAGTTCTACACTTCGTGTGACAAGCTAAATCAATAAAACCACAAATAAAGGAAAAACATTTTTTCTTGAAAATGATTTGACGCAATATTAATTGTTTCACTAAGAAATATCACACACACCACAAGCATCCGCCCCCTGCGGAAAATGCTTATTTTACTATGAACGGCTCAAGCATCATCATCAACGTTCCCTGGTAAAGTACAGATTTCGTTGGCACTAAATTAAAAGTCACTCACCCTTTGGAGTTATTACTTACCACAGAGCTAGCAGTCGTGACAATGAGCAGAAACTTAGGGGGAAAACTCAATTATAACAATCTGTTCTAATTTTTGTACACATCATCAACTGCCAAGCGAATTCCAGTAGTAGAACCCATACTCACCCTCAAACACCTTGTTAACCCGTAGCTCAGGAATATATAGCGAACGTATAACGTACGTACAAATGTTAGTATGTTTATATTTACATTTATATGTATGAAGCGACAGGAATCTAATTTCGTTGTGCTTTTGGAAGCTGAATAAACAAACATAGGGCATACGAGTTATATACGGTGATCGTAATGATGAGTTATCACTCCTCAATTGATGTTATGCGGCTTACTCTTACAAGTAGAAGGGTAGATGGGAAAGTAAGGATACTTTTGTCTAATACCTGCTAAAAATAACCCCTCCCGCAATTTTTTCTCAAATATATACATACATATGTATCTACTTATCAGAGGCAGACGCAGGCAGAGGAGATAAAATCACTTCTACTTTATAGTCTTTAGAAGGGGATTTGCGTTGTTCTGTTTGCTTTATCCTATTAAAGCAAATAAAAAAAATATTAATACCATTTGATTTAAGTTAAAAATCAGGCAAATACAAAAGAAAATTTGAAAAGTTGTTGGTTTCATTGTGGTAAGACGATGACTTGTCATTTTTGAAGTTTTTAATAACACTACGAAATTGTAAAAGGAAAGCTCGAATTAGAAAAACAAAACACCTAATCAATTAAGCAAGTATTGCTTTATTATTATCATGCTGCAATAAAAAAAGCGTCGAAAGAGAAATATTAAGTTTAAGCCTTTGGTTAAAGCACCCAGTAAATTATTACAAGTAAGTGTACTAAGCTCAACTAATTCAAAGTTTTTTTGTCTAGCATATACAAACAGGAGAAAAAGTTATCTGGTGTGTACCAATGAGTCCATGTCTCATCGACAGTCACAAAACGATGCAGAAAACCCACGGGATTTCGATTACTCAGACAAAGACAGGCACGTCTTGAAAGTGGTCTTATGATTACGCTTGTTCTTCGGTTTGAGCAAACCGCGGCACCCCTCACGCGGACAGCTCTCTCATGTCTAAAATCTTGTGCAGGATATGACTAACGTGTTCAGTTGGGATGCTTGCTATCTCAGCCAACTCGCGAATTTTCACTCAGTGGTCCGTTAATACCAGATCATGGATTTCGTCCAAGGTTTCCTCTGTGGTAACTGTTTTTGAGCAACCTGGGCGCGGCTCATCAAAAACCGACGTGCGGCCACGGCCAAACTCTGCGAACCAATAGTAAACGGTTGTACGGGAAGGTGAATGCATCCCATGCACACCATTGAGAATGAGTTTGATTTCGACGAAATGATTCTTGGGTATATTCTAAGAAAAATATCGTTCTATGGTTAGGGTCTATCTCCAATGTTGACATCACTTATCGAGGATTTAAGAAAAAGCTTACTTTGGTGTACCCTGACCCATGTTAACGAAAATTTTAGCCTTTGTAACAGCGTTTAAATAAAGTTGATATCTTTTTTGAGTTTCCAAATGTCTAGCTTCAAATAAAAAAGCCCAACGGCGACAAAAGTGTGCTCCACCACTGAAAAAAATTTGACAGTTTAAATGCATTTTTATTTCCTTAAATAATTAATTGTTACACGTTAGACAAGAAATGCTCAAAAATTAGCTTACTTAACTTAAAATTAATTTATTCTATCTTACTGGCCCCTTGCGGGCACTCTAAGTTAAACCTAACATTTATTCTATGTCTTTCGATGATTCTTATGCAATTATTTATATGTTTATATTTATTAAATCTAAAACAAAGAAAACAATCGTGTTTATATAAAAACTTAGTATATGGACTTTCGTATAAAACTTAGAACTAATACCTATAACCTATAAACTACATACCTAAAAATAAAACTTAACTTACTTAACCTATTACACTATCTTATTGTATATACACTAAAATTTTTTGTGTATGGATTATTCCTTATGAAAAAAATTTTAAGTCACAGCGAAGTCACAATGCAAAAGATGGTCGCCTAGCTTTAGTTCTTGCTGCAATTAAATCTTGTAAGCATTTAAAATAATACCCTCATGCAAAACCTTTCAAAGGACAAACTCTTGGGCACGAATCAATGAATTAGGATCTTCCTCAACACTTGCTTCAACGGTACCGATATTTTCATCTGTGCGCAGTTTGCGAAGTTTGGAGTACAAAAGAATAAATATAGTACGAAATTGTTTAATTAGATTGTGAATAGCTAACTCACTTATTGATTTGCATATCGCTCTGTAAACATTTTTTATTGAACACTGATAATAAATTTCCATCATTTGTATACGTTGCTCGGGCGTAAGTCTTTGCACGATGATTTACCAAACAATATTGAAAAAACTGGAGTCAGGGCGTCATAGACAAACAAGCAAACCCTAAACTCCATGAAAGGTATTGTCGTAAATTTACGTAGACAACCGGGCGTCCAAATGTCTGCTAATTATTTGAAATTCAGGCGTTCAGTCACAAAATGTTTGCCTAAATTTCTTCAATTTACTATATTTTAGACAAAAATGTGCTATGATAAAATTATTAAGTGGGGGCACCTTAAACCTTCTTTGTTTCTTTATTTTTTCCAAATTTGGACAAGAAACTTTTGCGTGTCAGTCTGACAGTAAAAAACTGTCATGATAAATACACGCTCGAACATTAATTAAATAATCATATGAGTTGACTTGACTATGTGCTATGATTTCTGTTACCTGAAAATATAAATGAACTGTTTGAATACAAAAAAATAAAAATAAAATTAGTAGTCTTCTCGGTGGGTATTAATTCTTTTTCTTATAGTAACCGCCTTAACACCCTGATATCTCCATAATCAACTTGGTCGTTATGAGATGTCATCTCGGCGGGTCAAGAGAATTTGAATCGTACAGTATTACAGTACCGTATCTTTTAAATAAAAAAAAAACTAGCTACTATTTACTCAGTTTCTCGCAAAATTATATTAAGTCATGTCTCAAACCATCTTAGCGCCAAACTCAATCGGCAAACTGAATTATACGAGTAAATACACAGTACTTGTCGCTAACATGGTGGGTGCTGGTACTATAAGCACTGTATCACAGAAGGGCTTACTCATATATTGTACATACAAATGGTTTGCCTTTTATTTAAAAAAAAAAAGTCAAGTCGTTATTAGAAAAACCTGTATATAAAAAGACTGAGTAATTTTAGTTAAAAGAAGTACAATGGGCTAATTCTTTGTCTGAGTGCTTTTTTCCGACTGAAAGAAAAGTAAAACATAACGCTCCAGAGAGAAATGAGAGGGACACAATTTTATTTTTGGATAAGAACCAACGATATTTATCGACAACTCCCAGAAATAGTTTAAAGTAGGATGAGCTGAAACAAACTATCAAATTTTTTCACTCTATAACTATTTATTTGAAATTGAACCGGTAGGATGATTCAAGCACTCGGCTTAGCAGCCAGTTCAACATCACGATCTATCAGTGATTTTAGCGCATTGACAAGACCTTTGGGTCGAGTAGTGCACAGAGAGAGCTATTACATCCATTCACAGTCACTGCATGTTATGCTGTTTACGATGGAAAATTTGTTTTTTTAAAACGGCACGGGCTAAACGCTCACTGTTTGGTAAGCGCTACAGACTCAGTGAATTTTTCATTCCTCAATAGAATGAGTTGTGACTGCAAGCCACAACCGATGTTCTAAAGCGAAGGGTAATAAATTTTAGTAACTTGTGAGCATTGCTCGTTCGAGTACTGAACAATGATTAGCTGGTAGACATTGACATAAAAAATCGTTCACAGTTCACACTTTAAGAGAAACCTGTATATGGCTTATATCATATTTAGAACGTTAATATGACCTCATAAATAAATTTCGTATTGGCACTGCGAAACTTGCAGTTACAATATAAATAGAGAATATGGGTCCCATTCAATATTCATTGTCGGAGTCGTTAGGATGTAACCACAAAAGATGTCGTTTTTCGTCATTAGATCGCACTTAACATAAAGGTGTGCCTGTCCAATTTTTGCATACAAGTACACACAGTGTTTCACTTCTTTTGCAAATGCCCCGCTCTATTAAATTCTCCAATATCATCGAATTCCTAAAATCCATCAGGTGGGTATACAAAAAGAACACATAGAGGTTACATAAGCCATGATATCAAAACATTAATGTTTTTGAGACTAATAGCCAAACAATTAAAGAGTTCACAATATGTTTTTTTTTTTTTTTGTTTTATTTCTGGTATGCTCTGATCAACGTTTAGTTCCTATTTTTCTCATACTTCTCAAGCTTGGTTTGATTTTGCCTTTAATAAACTTTAAACCATGATCAATGATTACACATTATTCATCAAATAACAGGAGAATTCGGATTCCTTAATTAATTAGCTACTCATTTCAATTAACAAATCTAATCGTAAGGCAATTCGAAATGATATGCAATGATTTATGAACTTATTATATTCGTATATGGACATGCCTCAAGATCAGTAGGATCGTTTGTGTTTATAAAATTTAATAGTAACATACATATGCATCTCCATTTTCTTGTTAATTGTTTTTTTTTTTTTTTTTTTTTTTTTTTTTTAATTTGAAGCTCTACGCATCCACTCGCTAACCTAATCTGTTTATTTATGATTTCTCTTCCTTGATCTAAGCCGGGCGGTTTGGTTAGTGAGCGCATATGATACGAAAATGCTATAAAGTAGTTCAAATATTTTATTGGGGCGAGTTTTTTATGCTGCTATGGAAGGTTGCTTTTGTTGTTATAATATTTTTCGAATAAAATATTATCAATTTAGCTGTGCCTTAGTTTTCTAAGGTGTAGCAACACAGTGCACAGCTGGAGCTCGAAAAAGTATCCGAATATTAATTTCACGGCAATTTTATAAGTTATTAATAATTTGTATATCTACAGACTGTCGCTATCACGCCTTTTTTATTTGATGTTGTTTTCTATTCTGGATAGAATGGGTATTTATATAATTTGGCCGGTGTCCTCAGGTAATACTTTGTTCTCTCTTTTTTTAGATTTAATTTGTTTGAATGCGCAAACATCGAATGGGAAACCTTATCTCCGTAACTTAGAACGTTGATATGAAAGGAGCAAATATATTTTCGCTAATTACATTTCGATGTTTGTATTTTTCGAAGATATTGAAACAAGAATTTAGAAGATCGGAAAAAATGGTATTAAAAATCAGAACAGGATAGTCACGGCATTTGAAACTAAAATAAAGACCATTAAAATCTATAAAGAATGAATTCTTTATATAAATTTTGCAGTGGATTGAGAAAATTAAGTATTTAATGCATGAGGGTAAATCAAATTAGTATTTTTAATTATCGGTATCTTGGTGGATATTGGACTTACACCCTTCCTACCTATAACGTATACACAAGGTGTCTAGAATTAGTATGTTGCATTGAATATCTTTCTCGTATTATGACGTCATAATATTCAACATTTCAGTGGAAATTTTGAAATGTTTGACATTTTTTTATAACCAATAATTTTTTAATATCATGTTTAGATAACATCTTTATAATTTGAGATCGGGTTGAGGTGCACTTAAGGTACATGAGCAAGTAGCTGCTTTAACCTTAACATTTACTTAGAGTTTAATAATGAGATTTAAATTCCAATGCAGTTTTATTAAGATTTTATGATAATGTAATTGGCCGCTTAACAAGAATAGTTTTATGATGAGTCCTTTATGATCACTATACTTGCTCTACAGTTCAAGTACCGGCTTCGGAGTTATGTTTATTATGTTGTGTTGTGAATGTTTTATTCTAATCTGCAAGTGCTGTATGTTATCATAGTGAGTAAAAAGATAAAAATAGACTTAGATGACTCACTTATATTGTAGTCAGCGTTTATGAAGTGGATTTTTCAGTTTAATCCGAAGACCATTCTCAACCATCATCACTTTCACTTAGAACTCAGATCTTGTTCAAGATCATTCTCCCTAACCACAATCTTGGATATTTAGGCTTTTTGCAAAGTCTTAACATCCGAAATAAAGATAAAAAGTTTAAGGTTTTACCTGTTCACGTGTGCACTGACGAACGAATGGCAAATGTAATAATCAGTGAGAAAGTCTGTAATCGACTGTTGGATTTAGTGCGCTCTTTAAAAGATATTTTATCTTTGAAATGGCAACGCAAGTATTTGAAATTAAAAGCGGTCTGGAACAAAGTGCGAACATACTCTACAGCTTTAAATCACAAGCTGTGGTATGACTAAACCATGCCGTAGTCTACGCACACAGCTTGATCGCGAAAAGATTAGCTACAAGGATCATCTTAATTAACATACGACGACTAAGAGTTGACTAACTTTCGGAAGCCAAAAATTATTCAAAAGCAGTCTTTGTCTGAGGCCTCTAGAGAGAATATTTTCGTTTATGGTATAAAGGGACAGCCACATGTTGGTCGAAATTTTGTCAGATACTTTGTCATCTGGCCATGATCAATGTTTTCATTTTAATGCACATATAGACACTGCTCCAAAAGGGCCTCGACTACATACATTTTGCGTCCATCCACAAACGCAGAAGATATCTTCCTAATACAAGAACCATGGATTTTAGAAAGCTTAGTTCGGGGACTTGGGACACCTGAATACGTTCCGCTCTACACAAAAGACAAAAGTAAAACCAGAACTTGTATATTAACGAAACGTAGCCTAAATGTACTCGCAGTTCCCAATATCAGCGACCTGCTAGATTAGATAATGTCAAAGTTACTTACAGGCTGGCATCGACATATGTTGGCCTCGGGTATGTGGGCTCTCTCACTGGTGTCAACTTGTGTTGGAAGATGGAAAGCAAAAAACTGGTCTCATCATTGGGTGCGATGCACATGACAGAGTATGAGGCAATACCGTTACAAAAGATAAAGGTTACTCATTTCTTGATTATATTATAAACATAGCCCTCATTGTTAGCAATATTGAAAATGAACCAACCTTCATATTTTATTGCCCAGTAAACGAAAAAAAGATGCAGAAGTTTAAAGGTAAAATTAAATTACGTACACATTTTACAAGAATAAGGTTTCTTAAGTCACAAAAAAAATATAAACTAAAGAACTTATGGTGCCTTAAAAATGATCTTACGGGCCTTTATTTTTGCCTTTATTCTGGCATAATCTTTCACTTTTTAATTACTCTCAAGCTCCGACATAATTTTTTTTCGCCATTTTAAGTTAATTTTTTTTCTAATTTCGAACAGTCTTCAGCTGAAACTAAACTTGGATTTAATTTGAGCCTTCCAATATTACATACATACACATTGGTATATATTATTGTACTCTTTTATCTGCTAAAATTTAAAAAAAAAATAAGTTATTACAGTAATAGACGACAAGAAATTATTTCCCAACGAGCAATTTGGGTTTCGAAGTTATCATAGTGCTGTTCATCAAGTACATAGAATTGCCAAATATGTTAAAAATAAAAGATCATAAGGTAATTCAACTGGGTTAGTACTCATGGACATTAAAAAAAGCCTTTGGTTCTGTGTGGCATAATGGTCTTGTCCATAAAATGTTGGTTTCCCGTCGTACCTTATCAAGATTGTGTTAATTTTCTTGTTAAATAGACGTTTGTTCGTGTACATTAGTAAACATCGTTCGGAATTAGAGTATTTTATTAATATTTTACAGCTGGTATTTCTCAAGCCTCAGTTTTGGGTCCAATTTTATACAACTTATTCACGCTCAATTTTCTCATGCTCCCTTCCTGTGAATCGGCAATTTTTGCTAATGATACAGATTTATACTCTTCCCATGAATTTAGTCGTCTCATAATTGAGACGAATCTGCAAAATGTCGTCGAGACATTGGTTAATTATTACAACAAATGGAAAATCAAAGTGAATACTAGTAAAATACAAGACATATTTTTCACTAGAATGAGAAAAGCTTGGTTTTTACCAGTAATATACCTTACGTTGGGGGAGACATGTGTCAAATACATAGTAATAGTAATAGTAATTTCCCTAGATCAACGGCTTACTTTTTAAGAAACACTTTGCAAAAACTAACCAAAGACGTCAAATTGCAACTAAAAAGCTAAGTTCTCTATAAATAGAAGGTCCGAATTAAGTTTTGGGAACATGGTAATAGTGTATAAAGTGAGATTTTAACCAATTTTGCTCTAAGGTTGCCAATGCAATGTGTCACAAAAAACAGCTGCAAATGCAAAACAAAGTGTCGAAGATGACGCTTAATCTTTCCCGTTATTATGTTGCCTTAAGTGTATACCTCGTATGTTTATATCTCTGACACTTATAATTTCTCTTTTGATATTCACTATCTGTTATTATCTATTTATTATTTTTTAATTATAATTTATTATTTATTATTTATTATTTATTATTTATTATTTATTATTTATTATTTATTATTTATTATTTATTATTTATTATTTATTATTTATTATTTATTATTTATTATTTATTATTTATTATTTATTATTTATTATTTATTATTTATTATTATTATTTATTATTTATTATTTATTATTTATTATTTATTATTTATTATTTATTATTTATTATTTATTATTTATTATTTATTATTTATTATTTATTATTTATTATTTATTATTTATTATTTATTATTTATTATTTATTATTTATTATATATTATTTATTATTTATTATTTATTATTTATTATTTATTATTTATTATTTATTATTTATTATTTATTATTTATTATTTATTATTTATTATTTATTATTTATTATTTATTATTTATTATTTATTATTTATTATTTATTATTTATTATTTATTATTTATTATTTATTATTTATTATTTATTATTTATTATTTATTATTTATTATTTATTATTTATTATTTATTATTTATTATTTATTATTTATTATTTATTATTTATTATTTATTATTTATTATTTATTATTTATTATTTATTATTTATTATTTATTATTTATTATTTATTATTTATTATTTATTATTTATTATTTATTATTTATTATTTATTATTTATTATTTATTATTTATTATTTATTATTTATTATTTATTATTTATTATTATTATTTATTAATTATTATTTATTGTTTATTATTTATTATTTATTATTTATTATTTATTATTTATTATTTATTATTTATTATTTATTATTTATTATTTATTATTTATTATTATTATTTATTATTTATTATTTATTATTTATTATTTATTATTTATTATTTATTATTTATTATTTATTATTTATTATTTATTATTTATTATTTATTATTTATTAGTTATTATTTATTATTTATTATTTATTATTTATTATTTATTATTTATTATTTATTATTTATTATTTATTATTTATTATTTATTATTTATTATATATTATTTATTATTATTATATTATATACAGTGGCCGAAATAAGTATAGTATAGACACAAGCAATGTAAATGCTCGAGTGAGTTTTACCAGAAAATTATGAAAATTAAAGGCTTTAGTTTTTGGGGCGAAACAAGTTTACTTAATTCCGTAAATAACAAAACAATAGATGATAATATATATTCTTTATCACAAAGGCTACCTTCTTCGAATTCCCGTTAATGAACTCTAAAAACAATCAATTTCCCTGCAAAATAAGTATAAAGATAGTCAGTATCATAAGCATTTAAACACTGATTTTTTTGGTTTTACTTAAATAATTCAATTCGGCATTGAATTTATCACATTTTGCAGAACTTCCCCTTTGATCTCCTCCCATGCCTGCTTAATTTGCCTTTTAAGTTCGTCCGCATTCCTGTTTCCCATTTGATTCAAGCCTTCTGGTCATGATCCGAAGCAAATTCTCGATTGGGTTCAGGTCAGAACTACACGAAGGCCATGGTAAAAACCGTGTTGCACTTACCTCAAACCATTCGAGGACAGTTCTCGCATTGTGAATGGGAACATTATCTTGCTGAAAAATAAAATGTTCACCAGCCGGAAAGTCTCCAAATTCATCCAGGGCGTATTCCAGCATCTTCCTGTATTTTTCGCCTTTCATTCTGGGTATTACCAACATCGAGAAATTGCATTTTTGTTGCGTGGGGCCAGAAGGCTTTGGCGACCAAATCGTTTGCAGTGCCATAATTTTCGGCTAAATTTAAAAAAATTACAAACAACAGAAACAGACCACCCAACTTCGTGGATATTGAGCGGTTTGATAAGCCGTGCGTCTTATGTGTTGCAATAATTGCCCTTTCTTCTGATGTCAAACAAGTTCCGCGAGTCATGGCTATGGTGCCAGTAAGTGCAATTTACCTTTTAAAATATTGACGAAGTATTTTTATACCGTTTTAATAAAAATACCCAGCAAAATTGGAATATTTTTAAATAAGTGCATTGTCTTTATACTTATTTCGCAACTTTGTCACTGCCTTTTTTATTGGGGATGACAAATCACTGCGCTCCTAAGCTTAAATTGTAGATAACGGCACCTTTTTTTTACACTTACCTAGATTTTTGCTGAACTTTACCTTAGCATAAGTTTAGGTCTTCAAGCTTCAAATCAAATTGAACATTTTAAGATGACTGGCTTTAAACTTATTTCAGTCACTGTATTATTTATTTCTTAACCATAACTGCTGGTATATTCCTTACAACTACGTTGCTTAATTTATTAAACTGATTTATTTTCACATTAATAAAATTTATTATTTTTTAATAAATTTTTCAACAATAGAATGAGCCTGCTATTATACTTACCTGTGGTCTTTTGATTATATGAGCTGTTCATTTGACCAACCACAAAGTATGTTGGTGAACTAGAAGTACATATATTACTCTCATCTTAAATATAGGGTTTTCTAATAACGACTTGACAGCTCTTTTTTTTAAATAAAAAGCAAACCATTTGAGATATTTCAAAAACTTTATTATTGGCTTGAAGTACAATTAAAATATTTATAAATGGAACTCCACTTCGTTCATATGGCCACCCCGGGCACGTTTGCAGCGGTCGATTCCGCAAGCAATTGCTTAAAACATATTACTGCCTTAAAAACTGGAATCTCTACATATGCACGAAAGTGCGTTTTCCATTAAAAATATCATAATTTGTCAATTTCACCGAAAAGTCTTTGAATGTGACTTCTTCTGAACGTACCAACTCCTTGAGTAGATCGCTAATTTAATCAGTTGATAGTAAATATGTCTTCTGTAGCACACTTTAAAAGATAACGTACAACTCCTTTTCTATTCCGAATGACCAGAATTCTGTTTCTTTAATAGTTTTTTCTTCTCTCCTGGAACTCAATAGCCGAAACTTGTACTTTAACTAGGAACTAATGACAATGCAAAAATACTTCCATTCTAATTTTCATAAAGAAAGTATATATAAATATAGAAAATATAGAAAATATATTTTGTCTTCGACATTGACAAAATCCATAAGGCTGTATTAACACGGACCATAAACACAATGTCATTGATTTGCCTTTTATTGGGTAAAATAATTTTAACAGATGAACAATAAAGGTAGACATTTATATTCCACACAAATATGTGATAAGTAAAAATAGATAAGTAAATATCAAATATCATAAATTTTATAGCCAACAACCTTAGCAACTTGCCTATATACATTTATGTCGGTTATAGCACTCTTGCACTATTGCAGGATATGAAACATCTTATTTATATATATTGTACTTACAATACCATCTTGAATAAAATTCAGCGAAAAATTAATTTCTTTTCGTAAGATCCAAATTGTGTTGAAAATTCAAAATCAGTTTCAATTTAATTAAATACGAGTATGAAAATGAGTTTTTGTACATTTGTCTCAGGATTTGTCTTGAGAAATATATTCATTTTACCAAAGGAAACTCTGATAGATAAATATCTGCAGATATGTTGCAGATAGTGTTGCCCTTGCATTATTCTGGAATTAAAGAGATAATATATATTTTGATACAAGATCGTTGTTTTACTTCAATATTTCTCAAGTGGCAACCATTGATCAGAAATTTTCAAACGCAGGCATTTCGGACAGGTAATTCATGAAATTGTCGCTTGTAAATAAAATGTTAAATTTAAAAAACTCTCTGTAAATTAAAAGACAACTTCGATTTCTCTTAACTTTATTCTATAATTATTGCATTTTGTTTTGTAATAAATAATAATTTCTACATTTTGTTTTATACCATTATAATGTTTTCTTTTTTATATACGAGCACTCGTACGCATACTATTTAGAAAGTACAATTAATTCGTTTCATTTACGTAGATCATTTCTCAGATTTATGTGAATTTTTCTCAAGTCATCAATTATTATTGCAAACTTTACTTCTTAATATTTCTTAAATACCTCAGGATGAGTTACTACTAAATAAAAGTGACTCTATACTAAAGGGATTGCTCCTTCGAATACTTATTTGATGATGGGTGGGGGATTTATCAGCCTTCATAAAGTTCGTCTGAGAGGTATTAAATGTAAACGCGGGTCTCTCAGCAACGTCCTCCTGTGGGACGGAATACTGTGACGGAGGGCTTTCTATACTTGTGGGGCTCGCTGTTGACTGAAAACTGTTAGTTAAATCATTGTTTGAGCTTCGGAATGAAAAATCTTCAGGTTCATCATCACTGTCAGTGCCACCGACAACATCTATCTGAATGCCGTCATCTTCGAAATCTGAATCTGAGAATGCACCACTTCCCCGATGCTGCGATATGTATTCAGCCCTAAGAGCTTCTAAGTCAACTGAAATGCCTTTAGCTTGCAGTTTTCGTGCCTGTCGATCTATAGCTTTTGCCAATTTTTTACGTCGCCGCGCTCTATAATATTAATTGTTAAATATTTAAAAAAATAAATGGAAATATATATATATATTACATCTACCTCTCTTTGGCTTTTAGTTCATTTGGCGGGATAGGTTCACCGGAGCATGTTTGCGGTTGAGCATTATGGGCAGGTCGGCCAGGTCCTTTTTTTGTGTGCTCACGCTTTCTAACTTTTGCTCGCCGATTCTGGAACCATACCTATCTGAAACAAAGTGTATAATTCAGCAATTGATTTAATGTTTTGTGTCAAGCATGCAAAAAGTATAAGCACAAAATAACATAATTGTGTTTTCGTTGTAGCTTTTAATTGAAACTAAACTTACCGCAACGCGACTTTCTTTTAAGTCTAACCGCATTGCTAACGCTTCTCTCATAAAGATATCTGGGTAATGGCTGGCAGAGAAGGCTCGTTCGAGTTCCTCTAACTGCCATGAATTAAAGTTCGTTCTTGAACGTCTTCGCTTTGATGAATTATTATCTTCATCGCCATCAGCAGCAAACCCTGAAAGTTTAAATTATTGTAATACCAAAAACTATTTATAGGCTTTGTACAAATAGGTATATACATATGTATAGATGTACCATATATATGTATATATCTACATTTATGCAGGTATATGGAAATTTAGGTAGTGGTTATAACTTGTAATAGTCCCCTTTAATAGTCTAGTGTATTTGGTTAAGTCAACATTTCGTATGCCAGGCTACCGATTAGAAAAACAAAATTGGATTTAAGCAAAGCGTGCCGATTATTTGAGCTGTTATTTTTATATATGTACATATATTTAAAAGGTAATATTCAAATACAAGTTCAAATAAAAAGTACTAGGCTACAATAGATTTCAAATAGCCTCTGACATTACTACTGTGAATGCGCAGTAACATCCATATAAATATAAATATAATTAATAATTTGCCGAAAGTCAAATCTTTCAAACTTCCATCATAAATTTTTTATATTATTGTACATAGTTTTACGAATAATTTTACCTTTCCTTTATATTAACCTTTGTATACTTTGTTTTCAACAATAAGCAAAACTTTCTGAGTTTTTTATTCGATTCCACAAGTTTTCAACTTCAACGACTCGTAATATTTTTCTCATCGCTAAAATGAAATACACGTCAAGAGATAGCAGCAAAGTAACATATGTACGTAAGTAGGCCTAAAGAATTTATAGTGTTTAAGGATGTAGTTTTAAATTAAATATTTTGTAGGTATTTACAGTCTTGGAAATTGATGGTAATTTCACTTGAAATGAATTTACAAAACTGTACAAAAAATCATTTGTTCATTTACGCATCCTCATTAAGTAGGGTATATCATCATTTGTTTGATATGTATACTCGTAAGTGTGCTGTGCATATTCGTGTATGCAAATTAAGCAACAGGCACCTGGGTTTTCTTATTTATATTATATATAAAACTGAATTAGTGAAAAGTTGTAATACAATAGAAAAGCGTTAGGATTCATGTGCCAGTGTATGCAAAAATAGTTTCAATTTTGGAATACAAATGTAAATAAAACAAACACACTTTTCTAACAATGCGTTTGTGCATATGTATATGCATATTGAACAGCCACCTGCAAATATAGCAATGTATGTATGTACATAATAATGAAAAGGGCTAAGTTATCGAATATATGTACATTCACGAGTATAAATCTGAATACCCATTCATAAAGTGACGAGCACAAACTGAACAGAGAAACACTACGAATACCTCTAGGGAGGTACTCATAGCAACGCAAGTATGGCCTTTCCTGACCAGGTAATAGTTTCCTTGTAGCCTGACTTAAAAGGTAAAATAATAGGGTTGCAATATGAAGCAGTTCACAGTAACCTGTACTACTGTATATTATTGTACTCCAGCTCAGGTCATAACTCTTTTAAAAGAGAGTAATTGAAATTTATTATGATTATCACGATATGCGGTGGCATGGTTTATTGAGCTTTTTATACCATATTATCCAGCCGACCAATTTGTGTTGCTAGAATTATATGATACGCTCACAGAGGGCATTAGGGTCGGTGCAAACAGGGTTGTGCTGTAAAGTTAACTTAATTTAAAAAGAAGTTGCAAACATGAATTACTACATATGTGATTAAGATGTTTCTACGCATTGAATAAGCTATTAGTTAGTCAGTGAGATAGAATTGTAGGAACTACAATATATACGAGTACAGAAGGTTGTTTAAAAAAATTATTTGGTGTTCAAATATTAAAAAGATTTCTCTTGCCCTTGTTTTTATCTAATCCTGCATCATACAGATCTTTTCAAATCGAATAATAAATGTTCTATGTTCATCATTTATCGACGCATCAAAAACATCAGAATTACAGTTTGTTGAGACATAATACCTTAAATATATGCACTTGTGATAAGACTGCATATAGAGTGAAGAAACATGATAACCGCAAAAATATATTCTATATCTATTCTTTTGGATAGAGCTTATGAGCAATAATTGACCATAAGGATCATCCTCACTGCTGGTTGAAATATAATGCTAAAGAAAGAAAATATTGTCGGCAACAGACATACTCGTATGTAGGTAGGGTCATTGACTTTGCGTCTGATAAAAATTTTGCGATCGCACGTTTAAACTTTGATCAGTACCAGTTAAAGTCAAGTGCAATGGTAACGCGAATAACAAATCTGTATTATATGATGATATTTTTGAATCTCTTGTGATCATGCGTTAATTATTACGAGTAGGTATGTCTGAATTTTCCACAAATATGAAATAGTTGCGAGTTTTTATCTTAAACCTGCAGTTCCGAGTGAGTTAATTTTTTATTCTGTCGGTTTTTGAATCATTTTCACGTTTTCCGTTTATTAAATTAGATATTTATTATGAGTTTTACCATGTTAAGTTACGTATCTCTTTAATATTGCTATCTTTTGTCTATTGTGTATTATAGATGCTCACAGACGAACTTTCGGAGTACAAAAATTCTTGATACCAAAATCGGCTTGTTGATTGTACCTATAAGAAAACAAAAAAACATCTACTTCGCTTATCGGACTAGCATGGGTGGCATCCAACATTTAATGAGAGGACTAAATTATTAGTGGAAGTTGGCTTGGTGTTGATTTCTAGTCAACTACTCATCTTACTTGATTTTTGTTAAATGAAAAACACGAATGTCTTTCGGGCTAGGCTGTGATTCGAACACCGAACTTCTCCCGATTTGGAAGCCAGTCCTCTACCACTTAAGCCAAATGGTCGCATTTGGATATCTGTAATATTTTCATCTCCGTCGCTTTTTTTTATTCAAATTTTTAATATTGTACTTCTCAGAAGGAATTGAGTAGGTAATAAAGTTCACCACAGGCAATATCCTGTGTCATTTGAATAACAAAAGATTACGGTTAAATCATGCCTTACCATAAAAATACTGTAGGAAATTTTATGTCATATATCAACATCCTGAGTTCTTAATTGTTGTTTTAGAGGAGCAATATTTGCTGAGCTTTAACAGTTGTCCTCTTATCATCATAGACCAACTTCACCTGGTTTTCGCATTCTATTTGAAAAATTTCAGATCTGCATCTTCTTGGCAGGAAAATTCAAGCAAACAGAAAATATCGTCATGACCACAAAATCTAAGAAACCAATTGAGTATTAGTCCCTTGTCACTAAAGACTAAGTAAAACATTAGGATATCGAGGGTCGCGTTGAACGCAAGATTCTTTGAGTGATTTTTAGTGTCGTTTGGACGTTGGAAAAACAAGATTATCAAAAGAACTTTAAAATGACATTGGCGTCCTTAGAAAAATGTACAGCATACGTCTGAGATGAATAAGACATTTGCAACTGGAAACAGTTGGCTAAGGCTTGCGCTAAGTGGGGAATTTTATTGGTTACGACTCAGATCCACACTGAACTGTAGCACTACCTACTTAGGCATAGGATCTTGATTTCGACTTTCCCAAAACTTTCATACACACACGAACGACTTTTGTGAGATTATTGTCGAATTCGGATATACCAAAGCGGCAATAAAGACAATCAATTACCAAAAATAGGAATTAAATTGCTCAAAGACATTCATTATGAGATCAAACATGCCTGCTGTGCTACTTTTCGCAGTGAGGTGCTCTTACCAGGTAACTGAAAACCAGACTAATTAGCTACAAAACTGCTAAATCAGCAAACCACAGTGCATAAAGTTCAATTAAATACCAATGTAGAGACGTCAACCATTTAATGTGTACTTCGTAGGCCGTTTCACAAAATACGTAATCTCATGCCCTTAACACATATAACCATAGCATAGCAAACTTAAATACTGCAAATTATTTATTTGGAATTTATGTATATTGAAGCAAAATAAAACAGAACTCCAAATATGTTTTAGATTCTGTTGTGTTTTTTCCCCAAACGGTTTTTTAAGAAGTCGTTTATGTCGTCGTTAAAATATGATAAGATTGGTTCTTCGTGGAAATAGTTTAGTTTTGGATATATATATTTTTTTTTCGAACTTACAATATTATAAAATAAAACGCAACAATTTTGTCATTACCTCTTTGTGGTAGGCAGGCCGACATATGACCAAAAAACGTTACCACAGGTAAAACCGTGAACAAAATTCATGATCTCGTATTGGCCGAATGCCGAGTGAAAATGCGCGAGTTGGCCAAGACAGCATGCTTGTCATTTGAAAGCGTTAGCCATATCCTGCACGAGATTTTGGGCATGAGAAAACTGTTAGCGCAATGGGTGCGTTTACTCACTCCGGAGAACAAGCGCAAAGACGTGTTTGGCCCTTTTTAATCGAAATCTGGAGGAGTTTCTGCATCGTTTCGTGACCGTCGATGATACATGGATACATAGCTACACACCAGAGATGAAAGAATAATCGAAACAATGGGTTTTACCGGTGGTGAACGTGCTCTAAGGTAGACGAAAACCTTGTCTTCGGCTAGAAAGGTGATAGCCACCGTTTTTTTTGGGACGCGCGGGGTGTGATCCACGTTGACTATTTGAAGAAGGGAAAAACAATCCCAGAAGCATACTACGTTGATTTATTTAACTGATTCAATGCAGATTTGAAGAAAACCACATTTGACGAAGAAAAAAATGCTGTTCCACCAAGATAACGCACCGGCTCACAGCTACGCAGTCACCACATCCAAATTGGTCGAATTGCACTACGAAATATTATCCGGATTTGGCTCCCTGGGACTTCTTTTTGTTCTCAAACCTTAAAATATCGAATTACAGGTCGATCGAGAAAGCCATATACATATACCGTACGGAGGGGTTAAAACATTTGCAGCAACGCTGGAAAAAGTGTATCTAGTTGAAAGAGAATAATGTTGAAAAATAAATTGTCGAAACCTGGAAAAGTTGCCTTTCATTCATCAAACAGCCATCGTATGTACGATGATGTTACGAATAAAACAAAGGCTGTGCATTTACAGCTGGAATAAATTAAGTTGGAATAAATTAAGGCAGCGTACAAAGTTTGTTGCTTTTTAATGCCATCCAACAACATCTATTGAAGCAGCATATAAACGAGTCCGGAATAGTTTCTTTGGCTTTCGCCGATGATAGCGCTACCATAAGCAACGGCGTGACAGCAATTCAAGCAATTTTTACTCATTCGTACTAAGACCGAATATTTGCATTGTCATTTTTCCGAACCAGCAAGCCCAACTCCCGATGTTTAACATATAACATATAGAAAGAGACATCGTGACAAAGTGCAAAAAATTAAAATAACATCATATGTTACACATTATATATGTATAGTATTATATATTATTATATATTTTATTTCTATGGAAACATAGAAATACCACAATTGAAATCCCGTACGATAAGGACTTCTTGGTATAGCCTTCAGCTGTCCTAGCGACGTCGTCTTTTCATGTGTCTCTTTAGTTTTGGGAACAGGGAAAAGTCACATGGGGTCAAATCCGATGAATAGGTATGGTAGATGAGGCATGATTGTCGTGTTGGTTTTGGCCCAAAATCTCTCACAAGCAACATGAATAAGCAGGTGTATTATCGTGATGCCAAAGGCATGAATTGTTTTTCCACAATTCCGGACGTTTTTTTCGTATTACTTTTGGCAAACCGCACATAACTTCATGGTAATACTCCTTATTGACTGTACGACCTTGAGATAAAAACTCCTGATGAACTACGAAACGATAAAAAAAACAGCTATCTAAACTTTGACATTTAATTGAACTTGGCATGCTTTTTCCAGTCTTGGCCCTCCTGGGTGCTCCATTGGGGTGATTGGGCTTTGATCTCTACGTCATAACCAATTAGCCATAATTCGTCACTAGTTATGACCATTTTGAGCAAATCAGGATCATCACTGACTTCATTCAAGAGCTTCTGAGCGATGCTTGTGCGACGGTTCTACTGATCAACATTAAGAAGTTTCCGAACGAACTTCGCTAAAACACGTCTCATTGCCAAAACATCCGAAAAGATTGTGACACGAGCCGATCGAAATGCCAACCTACTCAGCAACTTCTCCTATGGTAATTCGACGATTTTCCAAAACAATTTTCTTCACATCTTCGACGTTATCATCTTTTGTTGATGTGCTGGGGGTTCCAGAGCGAGGTTCGTCATTGGCATCTTCTTGGCCATCTGGGAAGAGCTTGTACCACTTGTAAACATTTTTTTACTTACCGTATGCCACTTTCAACATTTCAGGTGTTTTAGAGCACTTGATTTCATTTTTTACACAAAAATACGATGCAAATTCTTAGCTCCATTTTTTTATAATAATTGTAAATCGACGACTACACCAAAATACATCTTACTTTTCTATCTGTTAAAAAGTTAAGTTAAGTGTGTTAAATACTTGAAACTGTGAACATATGTTCGGGAGACATGTGTACAGCATGTACCATCATTATAATTAAAAGCCGAACTCATTAAACATTGTGACTCCAAATATTTATATGAAACTTACCATAAACTGCGATGCAAACTTTCAGAATATATGTACATATAAGTTAGCAGTAGTTAAAACATACAACGCAAAGTGAGGAACTCTTCTCAGATTTTTAATATTAAAAAAAAAAAAAAAAAAAAAAAAAAAAAAAAAAAAAAAACCGAACACTTGGTTGGAAGCATAACGAATATTAAAGGCTAATAAAGCCAAGAGCTTTAGACTTATCCGTCAAATCCATGCCTTTCGATTGCATCCTTTTATCAGACCATGCCTTAAAATCTAGCAAGTTGCAGACGAACTTCTACAAGCATATACTCTTATGTATTTAGTGGACAGAAATTTAGTTGCGCAAACTCAGCGAATGTGGTTAATGTGCCTTGTCGGTTTTGTCCCAAGGCATCTCCACATGAGTTTCTGCATGTTTGTTGACTCTTTGACTAACGCTCTTAACATTCTAACTTCTATGTTTGGTATGATCTAGCTGTAAGATATTTTGAATCATGTTGATTTTTTGCTGTCAAGAACGGGCAGCTACAAAGACAGGGAAATACCATCAAAATTACATTTTAAAAGAATTTAAACTTAATTAGTAAAATCTTTCAAAAGATTTTAAGCCATAGAAACTTCCAAATGAATTGTTGACTCGTAAATTTCAATACACACTAGGCTACTTGGTGTAGTGTAGTATTTTCCAAATCCCTTAAAATTTAGTTTACAAATCTAATTCAAACTGCCTCGTATGTATGGCCTTTAAGAAGCCTCTTTGTAAGCAATCGTTTTTAAATGACTTCTTGTTTTGAAAGGTTTTTTTTATAACAGAATAAAAATAAAATTATTTTTATTATTTTATTTTAAAATATTGAATGGGGCACACAAATAAGTAGTTTGATACAAATTTTTAATAAGTAATTTATTATACCTAACATATATTGTACTTGTTCATAACATGTGAAAATTTTCGTGCAACTAATTTAATGCCTTCGGTCAAAGCGATGTTTACAAATACTCGGAGCATAAAACGATTCCCTTGTTTAACACTTCTCGTTGTAGGGTTTAGAAATTTCACCATAATTGTTGTACTTCAATTGCCTTATTCATATCATCATGACATCAATTACGTCCATTAAACATTGCACTACTTCTACTACATTGTCTTGCAGTACTTCAATTGTTTGATCGAACAAAAAATTTATGAATTGTCTAGCACTTTTACACTTCTATGCCAAAAATTCTGCGAAAATGTATGTTTTTTTTTTTTTGTTACATATTCTGATTTGAATGCTCTTTAGCAGAATTAAAGCACCTTATTTTAGAAGTGTTTTTGAAGAAATTTCTAAATTTTTGATTGAAAAATTTTAGACATTCTATACGAAAGCATGCGAATACAATTTTCTTTTTCATATGCTCAACAAGAATCCTCTAATGCATAATACTGCTCAAAACCACTTTTTCATGAAAAGAAACGATGGACCACCATCTTTTGTGTCTGTTGTCTGTTGTGATTTGTATCTTAGTCGCAAAAGGGCATTTTATGCTACCATGTAGCTGAAACTACGGTCTTTAAACAGACTGCCAAGTGTTTTTTTTGTTTTTTTTTTTTTTTAAATAACCAAATAAAAAGTATTTATTGCCTAAGATTTGATGTGAAGTAAGATAGATCTCTTTCAATCTGTGCATAAATAATTGTTCAAAACATATTTATGTAGGTATGTACATACAAGTATAACCGAATGAGTAAAGTAAAAGTAAAAATAATAAACCTTGGTAATGATTTTTTGACATTACCGACTTTGACGAATTTCTTACCAAAATTTGAGTATCTATTTTAATTGTATCTATTTTAGAAATACTTTAAATGTTTAAGATTTTGTCTTATTTTTAATGACCAATTTTATTAATTAAGACATTTATGGACTTATGAATTTGTATTAATGGCTATGTTCCTTCATAGCAGAGTTAGTATAGAAGAAGACGTTTTGAAATATTATTAATATTAACCATGCTCGAAAATCTACTATCCCAACTCTACATAAACCTAAACACAAAAACGTACAAAACAGAACATTCTGACATCGGTTTTAAAATAAATTGAAAAAGACTATAAATCAAATTTACGAAGTAATGCTTCCAAAAGACAGCATTAAGCACCCACTGTCTTAGGAAGAAACACTTAACAGGAAGCATTGCAATTAGAACAACACCAAAACGACATGATGATGATATTACCAACGAAAGCAACACAATAAAAAAAATAATAGACCCAGACAGCAAAAGCATCCAAAACTGATTGTTCTTTAACAGATTCCCCTTTTTTTCCAACATAATATTTTTACCAACTGTTAGAGACAAACTTCAGCATGGTGAATGTGCCCTAATTCGCGTAAAATATTTCTCAATGGTTTTATGAATATTCATAAGGATGCCCATTGTTTTTCTAACTACTTTTTTCCTACGTAGGCAATTAAAAAAAAAAAAAAAAAAAAAAAAAAAAACACAAACAAAAAGCAACTACACGATTTGCTGAATTTATTGATAATTGTTAATAATTGTGTCCTTGGATCCCCGTAGCTCCAGTTTTTATAAAATTTTGATATGCTGTAGTATTCGTCATTCGTAATTGTTTAAATATATAACAAAAAAGACACATCTGCTGTTCGTATTTTATTTATTTAAATTTAATACTAAATCTGACCTAATGCCGATGTATCTTACCTTCATAACATGGAAATAAAAAACAACCATGATTCCTTCATACGCGAATACTATGGCTCTTTAAAAAATAAAAATAAACATTTGTTCAATAGTGGCAAATTTCAAGTTTTCCCAAATATAAAATAAAACAGATTTTCAACCTTGAAAACCATACTAACAAAAAGTGATCAACGAAACACATAATATATAAAAGATGATGCTTGCGGTCAATCTTTTACGTTGATGTAAGAGTATTAAATACCGAATTGTCAAAGCCTGTTTAAATTCAATTTATGCTATATATGTTATTAAGTCCCTGAACAAAATATTCACTCTCCTCAAATAATGAGACACTCGAATATAAACGTTCGAAATCGACCAATTTATTACAGATGTACAATTATTACAGATTGATCAATTAATAACAGTAATAAGCAATACTTATGAATATGTCAAGTATCATTACTTTTGTTTTTCGAACGCCTTCTTTTCTCAAAAACTCCATAGCTAAACCTAAATATACCAGATTCATGAGTTTATGAGAAACTAATTTTTATTTCCCTATCGCTGCTTTGTGTTTTTACAAATGCAATTACCCATCAATTACAAAATGCTAGTAGTTTCTACAATGAATTCATTATTTCGTCAACTATCATAGATATGAACGGGACCTTTGAATCAAAATTATAGATCATAGACAATTTTCGAAAACTTTTGGAAAACATCGAAAAACATGTGTAGGTATTGTACGTACAATACCTACATCCAAACTAAAATATAAAATATCTGCCTAATTTTTTGGCTGTCGGATTAATTCAAACATCTATACAAAAATCAATAAGCACAAAATCGATAAAAATGTAAAAGCTTATAGAAATCAGCAGTATTCTTTCTTGTTAGTCAAATTCAAAGACGACTTCGTCATCAAGTAGTAAATAAAAAAAAAATCTAAACACATAATCAATTATAGAATTATTGATTTTACGAGCGTGACTAAACCTGATCGTAAATCTTTGAAAATAAATTTCTTACATCATAGATTTTAACTAAATGCATACTCGTATTAATAGATTTAGTTTTTTTTATCATTTCTATCATTTTTAATTGATTTAACTCTGGCAAACATTTCATCATTGTACAAATTATTTATTCGTGAAATATTCACTTCGGTCTAAAAAAACCCTTAAAACCGTTTTATGTACGGATACGTTTATAATGATGTAAGTATCCTGATGGTAAGATCTACAAAAGGAAATGAACAACTGTCACTTACCTTAATCCATCAATCAATCACAATCACAAATCGGTTCAGGGAAATATTCAATAGCAAACTTATGTTATGACTTTATAATTAGTTTATTTTCGTTGAAAACATTAATTTTATTATCACTTGAAGATATTTAAGATACATACATACGAATATATCGGCAAGATTCAATTTAGATAGAGGAGCGTGCCATTAAAACAACATAAAGGGGGCAGTTGGTCTGACTCTATTTCTACGTCAATCTATAAAAAAAAAAACTGTGAAAAACGATTTTGTTTGGCTTTCTCTGCTCAATGAAAACTGAAATGATTCTATTGTTTAATCGAAATACATACATGTATGATTGTAATGCATAAATTTCTTTGAAATAATTTAAAACCGAATAAAAGTTAAAATCACTGGGAGAACAACAAATAAGTTAATAAATCTTTACCTTAAATGAAGAATATGTAGAATTAGAATTAAAGCATTGAAAAAGGATTGTGTTTCCTTGATCGTTGATCAATAATTTTTTTAATTGCTTCCTGTTCTTTAAGTGGTTATTATTCATACTATCTCTTTTTAATTACCGTGATCTCTTATTTTCGCTCTAAGCCTCCCCGTAGATTGGAATTAGAATTCCTTTAAATTAAAATTATAATTTGATTCGGACTGACCAACATTCTTATATTTTTTTCGTGACAGTTGTGGAGCTTAAGCGATTTCTAACTTTCGTATACATAAAACTGTATGAAATTGAGTAAAAACTGTGAAATGCGGAGAATACTCTTGTATATTTAGTGAACAAATAGGTGAATAACAATCTTTAGGTATATTTAAGCGTACTTAATTGATAGTCAACGTCTATTATGTGCACAATGCGAATTTCGCCCACATTTTCATTTTTCGCATTGTGCTCCTGTTCCAAACAGTAAACCATTTCTGTTTAGGCTAACAACTTTCAAACAACAGATCAAAAACAAGAAGAAGAGGCAGGAGTGCTAGAGCTATTAGCACATCTAGGAATGTGGAAGCTGTATGAGTAATGATTAGTTTATCATTCGAAGAACTCCCTGGCGCCACACTGTTTTTATTTGACTTTGACTGAGACAAGAAGGAGAATGTTGATCTATACTTTTGCAAACGGGTCTCAGACCTCACCTTAATTTTCAATGGATTACAGTGACGTTGTTGACAACTTCATCACATCACACACAAATCAGAAAAGGATTCCGTTGGTACAGTCCGTTGTGCGATCTGTTCGAATTGCATTACCGTGAAATACTTAGGCAATGTGAACAAAAAAGTTGTCGCCAGTTTCCTGGAGTAATGCTGCATTGCTTATATCTTTTTTGCGTTGTTATAAATGATGAAAATAAATGTGTCCATTTAAAAATTGCAATTTGACTGTCTCTAAAACATTTCGTTCAATCAAAATAAATAAGAACCGAATGCTCAAGAGAGTATGCAGGCTCATTCACCAACATTCCTTTAGCATTTTTTTTTTTTTTTTTTTTTTCATAAAATTATTATAGAAGGAGAATTAAAGTTATTTGAAGTTAATGAAGTGGTTACGTTGCTTCCTACATTAAATAGATAGGTTAAATTATCACATTAGTGCGACTTGACTTGTATTTTAGACTTTTACTCGAATTGAATGCTTAGTTCGATTTGAAGGCTGATTGAGCTACAAGCCTCACTTTTATTTTCACACAAACTTAACTAAAATTCTAATACAAGTTTTACATCCAAATTTCTGAAAAGCAAAATTGCATATACGAGTAACTAGTCCTGCCATAAGTTCTGTTACAAATATAAAACTATATACAATATAAAAAATAAAAAAAACAGTAAACATATTGGATTCAAAATTGTTTCATTTATAAAGTCACAATACTGATTATTAAAAAAAAAAATTTATTCACTTGAAATGACTGCCTTTTGCTCTAACACAAGCTTCAGAATGGTGTGGCCATTGGATTATAGCGGCACGTACGTTTTAAATGGAGATCGTGGACGCTGCTCTGGTTTATACCGTTTTAAATCTTTCCAAATTTCTGTGGGGAGTCTTGCAGGCCATTTTATCCAATTCTGACCACAAACCATAATCCAATGTATCCATATCTGGACATCTCGTCGACCAATCTTCTGCTGCTATAAAGTCAGTAATATTGGCTCTGAGCCACTCCTGCGTACTTTTGGCTTTGGAAGATCCATCTGTATCCACTTAAAAGGGTATAGATAAAACCCTTCATAACACCCTCCAGCACATCTTCTGCTAAACTTTTGCAACAGTTTTACGCCTTTTGCACAGATATTGAGGGATTGTAACACCATGGTGAGAGACCACAAACCAAACCATTCCAGAAACTTTTTTCGTTTCCTCAGATGAAGTGGCATAAATTTTGTCATTTTGTTTCTTGAAAACTTCTTCCAGGGTAAAAATTTTCTGATCCGTAACTAGAATGTTTTCATGACCATTTTCCGCCTAATTTTTTTTTAGTTGATGGCCTCACCCGTGGCCCAATGATAGGTGTTCATATGCAGATCATCCCAAATCAACCTAGAAAAGGATATGGTTGATATATCCAATTCCTTGGACATAATCTCCGAATTCGTTCACGCACTGCCTTTACTCTTTTTTTTTTATACAATACCGCGCGCGCACCAAAGGAATATGAATACCTTTTTACTGGCTTTTCTCCAGGGCGCGAGCGGGTGGTGTAGTAGTTTCAAACTCAGGTGTGTTTGGTTTCGATATTTTCCCAGAGGTGATTGTCAAACTGGACGGGACGAAGCAGTGCATCCTCAACCAGCAATCACTCCAACATCAGTGTTGTGCCTTCATGTCAGAGTTGATGCCGACGGGATTTACATATAACTACATACAAATTCTATGAAAAGACTTTTTCAAAGAATTGCCTATCACAGGATTCGAACCCGCGACCCTCTGCTTGAGGAGTCTGTGCATATGCCACTACACCATGGCCACCCCCGTTCGTGGTCCGTACCGCATTCGTACGGACGACGCTCGGGAGACCACTTCTTAGTCTGTTCTCTTCTCCAGATAATTCGCCGAAGCCAGTAATAGTTCGATGAACGAATATTCTCGATATTCCGAGGGGTTTTAACAGCTCGAAAATTTGGCCAGTACTCACTTCGCACTTATGCAATGCTATGACTATGACTCGATTATCTTTAACGCCCCACTCCATATCAATAGCTTGCAAACTGAAACCAGACTGACTAGTATCCTTCACTGAACAGTGCATGTGTTCTGTTCAGGATTACGTATATAAAATTTTGGTTTCCATTCCCTTTATATGTCCTTGGCATCGCAGGCTACTGATGCGCAGTTTTCTGATTAGGTCGATGTCGCTGTACAGCTTGATATTTCGTCACTGGATCTTATCCTCTAAAGCCAGTCAACGCAAACGGGATCGAATATTTTTCGAATGATTAGTCTGGCGAAACGACCGAGGATATCTTCATCTGCTTTCGATAGAATCCATGTTTCAGCGCTATACAGTAGCACGTGGATGATCAATTTTTTATATAGAGACTCCTTAGTTTTTCAACCCAAGGAAACAGCGATTGGTATGAGTGATTCTGCGTTTTATTTCTGCTCAGGCGTTGTTCGTAAAATTTATGGCAGAGACAAAGCCCCTTACTTCCTCGAAATTATTGTTGTCAGCTGTGACGTTCTGTACAACTCATCGACGTTATGTGTCAATTCTTTTTGACAGCACACACTTTGTTTTACCCCCATTTACCGTTTAACCCATCTTTACAGCTTGCGTTTCTAAGGTCAAAGTTAATTCGTTACCGACTTTGATGGACCAGCGACCGTTCTCAATAATCATTCTGCACAGATGGAAGAGTTTAGTAGGTATGCCAAAACTAGATAATAGCTCTTCTCTATAAATGCTATCATATGCGGCCTTAAAACTAATGAAAATATGGTATGTATCGATTTGGGCTTCTTGAGTTTTTTCCAGGATCTGCCGCAGTGGGAAGACTTAGCCGATTCTTTCCTGATTTGAAACCTTATTTGTAGGTCTTTGTCGCAATTATATAATCTGCAAAATAAGTTTTTATATATTATCAACAACGAATGTGACACTAATACAAGCTTTTCCTCTTTATATCTACAGATTTCTATACGGGTTTTCTTACCTTGACACGTTCTTTTCATCTATTGGTAAGACTTCCGTACGTTATTAATGGGGCACAAGCCCTCGTGCTCGTTTTGCTTTTCTTCTGAAGATGCCGATGTTTTTCATGTCTCTTCTGCACACAGAACTCACGAGAGGCTCTCATCCTTCGTTAAAACGCCGCTTCTTGTTTAGCTGCATATGCTGGTCGGAATTCTTTATCAAACCAGACATTGCTTGGCAGTAGTTGAGTGAATCTCAATACATCGGCTGTGCACGATTGCACGTTGACAGCGTTCCTACTCGTTTTAGGTACTTGATGATGGCGGCATAAATGTTGCTGACAGATATCACGATGCGCGTTCATATAAAACAGAGCGACAATACTCTGTAAGATATAAATTTTTGACACTTTTTTGGAAAGGTGGCTTTTGGGTATTTAATATAATTTGGATCAAAGACTGATCTACTTAATTCAATACTCGGCACTCATTAAGATCAAATCATTTGTTTACCTTATGGCAAGTATACATAGGACTTTTATCCAGATATGTGATTCAATCACTTTAGCCATTTTCCTTTAGTTCTTTATTCATCACTAGTAAACATAACCAATTTGATTTAGTTTGCTGCATGTATATTTCACCTAATGCCCTGCGTTTTAAATATGATGCTGCCAATAATTAAATTCTACCAGCTGAGATCATTCTGGATTCATCTGTCTACCTTTTCTGAAGTTGTAGATATATGTTAGGTGGTTGTTTGAATATTAACAGACTTTATTATAATTTGTTATACATGAGCTGCCGTTTCTAAGAGAGGGTACCACTTTCAGTTAGTACCAACCTTTAAAAGATACGTGTATAAATTTGAAAGCTGTCGGACGATTAGTTCTCGAGATATAGCGTAGTGAGTGAAGCAACTTTTGTTATTGTGAAAAAAAAAAAAAATGGATTCAAAGCAATTTCGTGTGTTGATTTATCATTGCTTTTTGATGGAAAAAAATGCAGTCGATGCAAAGAAATGGCTTGATAAGTGTTACCCGGACTCTGCACCAGCCAAACGGATCATTCGCAAGTGGATTGAAAAATTTAAAAGTGGTCAAGTGGACGTCCAAAAGAGGCTGTTTCAGATGAAAACATCAAAAAAGTCCGCAAAATGATTACGAATGATCGTAAAGTGAAGTTGATCGAGATAGCTGGGGCTCTAAAGATATCAAAAGAGCGTGTTGGATATATCATACACGAATATTTGGACATATGGGATACACATGGAATAATTTTCATCGACTATCTCCAAAAGGGGCAGACTATCAACAGCGACTATCACATTGCGTTGTTGGAGCGTTTGAAGGACGAAATCGCAGAAAAACGGCCGCATTTCAAGAAAAAGAGTGTTGTTTCATCAAGACAATGCACCGTGTCACAAGTCGATGAAAACGATGGCAAAATTGAATGAATTCGGCTACGAATTGCTTCCCCACCCACCGTATTCTTCAGATTTGGCACCCAGCGACTATTTCCTGTTTGCAGACCTCAAAAGAATGCTTGCCGGAAAGACATTTAAGACCGATGAAGAAGTAATAGCCGAAACAGAGGCCTATTGTGAGGCTAAACCGAAATCGTACTACAAAACTGGTATCGAAAGATTGAAAAATCGTTTCAATCAGTGTATCGCCTTCGAAGGCAACTATATTGATAAATAAAATAAAACGGACTTTGGTTAATGTGTGTGTTATTGTAAAGTAACTTAGTATGCCTCTAATTTAGTCTTTATCAGGTTTTGAACGCACTGAAACTTTATGTTCAACCACAATTTTAGTTAGAATTAATTTTCATTGATTTTATTGTAATGTGACCTCTATATACGTCACTGTATGTGTATAACTTATCAAAATTGTTATTATGATTTTTAAGTTATAAGTTCTGTAAACTTTCGTGGAATGAGGCTAATTTATTACATACTCGTATAACGATGTATTAATATTTTTAAAAATATCCTCAGACTTGTAGTTTCGATTATCTTATTTATACTTTGCATGTTATTATGATGGCGGCAGTACCATTGGATTATGAACCATTTTCAACGAATGGCTCTCTGTGGGGCAAAAGACTCTTAGACAACTTTTTAACGAGAAATGTAGCCTATTTTTACAACACAGGGAACAAACTTTGTTTGCTATCCTATATCAATCCTGAAGTTTCATGTTATTATTTTCAATGCGATTGATTAAATATTTATTGTTTTCTTTTTTAAGTTTTTGCTTCGGCGCACCAAATAGCCACGGTATTTTAAACGTTCATTATCAACAGAATTATGTAGCCTCTCAATCACGTCTTCGCATTACTTTGGGAACTAATTGGCACGCATAAAAAACGACAAACTACACAGTGATTCTTTTAACATCACTTGTTCCTTTATTAACCTACAAAATGAGGACTACTTTTCCGCATTTTTTTTTTTTCTATTTTTATTTATTTTATGCAAATTTTATTCATTATTTTTGTAGGAAAAAATTTCATAACATGCTGAGATTAATAATAAATATTTTAATGTGCCCCTTATACATTTAATGTTGAGCACAAAAACTGAAGCAGCAACATTGAAAAAGATCTAACCTAACCCTCCGTTATTTTGCAGTTTAGTTTCCATATTTTAATTCATATTAGAAAATGCAACTGAACATAGAGTAAATTAAAAAGAAATTGCCGACAAACTAACCTTAAGATTAACTATCCTCAATATACAATATAATCTATTTTATCAGACTAAAGATGTTAGTGTATTGTGCAACCCGTTGTCTGGATTAGAGTAAAAGTAGAGTACCAATAATTTTAACAAATTTTTGTCTCTCCGTTTAATCGTTCTACACCTCAATACACGCTTGATCACACAAATGTAAAACTATTACGATTTTTTCCAACATTGTCGTGTGAGTTATTGGGTTGTCTTTCATTTGGGATTTCTATAAAACTAATTTTACAAAGTTTTATATTCATATTTTCAGATAATGTCATTATTTAAATAAATAACCAAATTTCTCATATCAGAATACATGAAAAGCCACAATAATTTGTAAGAAAATTATTATTTTTATTTCTTGTAAACTTTGATAAAGATCCATTGGTAGCACAATTCATCCTTGGTAACAAATATTAAAAAACAGAATTACCGCTTCCTAATCATTCTCACAAAGACATTGAATCCAATTAATGATAAAATTTTAGAACAATTAATGTAGTCACTAAAGGCTACTACAGTACTTCAAAGCAAACAGTAACATACAAATGCAAAGCCTAAGTGTTTTAAAATATGCGGGGTCAGAAGATTCTTTAGATATATGTAAAATATATATAAAACTCGTGGTAGAACGTTTGGGATATTATGTTAAAATTTGGCATTTGTTAATGTTTACCATAGATGCAAGACATTACTTTTTTTGTCTAGTTTAAATACCATATGTCATATGTTCATAAAACTTCCTATCTTTCTCTGCAACAGTATTGTCAGGGTGCTATTTGTTGAGATCTTCAGAAGCAAATGTTCTACTACTCAAGGAATTTTGCAAGGAGCGAAATAAGATTAAGTCTGATGGCGTAAGACTATAGTGTGGATATAGTGTGGATGTGGCAGCACAAACCAATCAAGCTACAACAAATTATGTCCTTGGTCTTGCATTATCTTAGTCCAACACAACATCCTTACGATTGATCAGCTCTGGACGTTTCTGTGCGATTTCATCTATTAATTCCTTTAGCAGGTCACAGCAGATATCAGAATTTATCGTTTTGTTTTTTGGAAGCAGCTCATAGAAGATTGGTCCTTTAAAGTACCACCAAATTGATAGCTTCACCTTCTATTGGTGGATGTCCGCTTTGCTTGATTTTCCGATGCCTCGTCTCTTCTACGCTCAGGCGAACCAGTTCTGCAGCTGACATTTTGCGATTACATTTCAGCCCAAATTTTATGCACTCTTTCCTTTCTTCAGTTGCTTTCTGCCCTTTTTTGAAGTACTCAAAATCGACCGAATCGCGTAAATTAGGGACTGCATATGTAGAAATAGCATGCAGAAGATATCTCTTTTAATTGCAACTTTGGAATTGGAGCTGTTTTCAGTCGTCTCTCAAAAAGGAGATGTCGTACTGAGATCGAATATCTGCAAATGGGTTTCATTAGATGGGCCCCATTTTTCTAATAAAGATTTCCAAGATTCAAAAAAAAAAAAAAAAAACTCCTTGACACATGCAATATTTGTGTTCCAGATTGTCTACTATATATTTAATCATGACCGCATATATTGCTTCAGCAACGTTTACAAACCATCCAAATTTGTTTCAACTATTGTTTCGTTTTCAAATCTTCGGCGTTGTCAAACTTCCAATAAGCGAAATGCGAAATGCCAAAAGTGAAGAAAATATTACGACTGTAATAATTCAAAAATTACAATATATTCAGTGTTAAGGCACATTTTTGGTTAAATGGCCTTGTTAACAAGCCAAATCCCCACATGTGGTCAAGCGAACAGTCGGAGGTGCTGCATACGTAACCATTGTATAATATAAATTTGACCCTTTGGTGTGATTTACATGCCGGAGATGTCGGTGGGCTATACATGCTAAAAGATGAAATTAACGAGTCGGTTTTAATCAATGGCGAGTGATATCGTTCCATGTTAACTGTTTGTTTGTTTTTTTTTTTTTTTTTTTTAACAAATTGGAACTGAAACGCTCGGAGGAACAGTACCAATTGCTAAGATCGAGTTATTAAAGATGAAGTTCGATAACCGTCTTTTCATATGAAATTGCCTCGTCAATTACCAATTGCTAGAATTTATTCTAAATTATGCAAAAAAAATCTGGAAAATTCCAATCAGGTCCAATTCTGTAAAATAAGTAGTTCACACGTCTTTTTATTAAAAAAAAAAACAAATTGGGCTCTGTATAATAGAAAACCCTGTACAAATTTGTCGAAATTGCTTGTATGATTTTCTTTTCTTTATTTTTAAAATGAGCTACCTTTTGTTAGTTGCTTAATGGGGGCAAGCATTGTGTTCCAGTTAACTATTGTACGGAAATATATAAATTCGCTAGAAAGTTAATTTTCGGAAAAGAAGGTATGAAATTTATTTTAATATTCGTCTTAAATACGTTTTCCTTATTCGGCACGAGTTTGTCAAAGTTTACATTTATCAAATTTCTATATTGAGATACAATGTCGAAAATAATGTATGTAACATACATATATCTCATTTTTTATCAACCGAGAACTGGAAAAACGTACAGATTACGCGCATAAATGGATTCAATGCTATGTATTTCTTTCGCGTATCTGATTGTGACTACGTCCCTTGTAGGATTCATTTAATTTGCGGGCCTGTGAACCATTATACAGGCCACTCGTCACTCATTTTGTTATCACTTCGTTTGGGAGTCCAAGAATTTTCTGATGTTTTCGCACTTGAGTGACGAAATTATTTTGAATTCTAACTCTAATTCGAATCCGATGGCCTCTGTTGAACATGACAAAAGCAGCTCACTCTAAGGTTTTTTACTGTCGGTTTCCTAATTTTGAAACTTCATACTGTTAAATTAACTTAACATTTTACGAAAAAGAAGAAATCTTTTTTTTGTTTTCAAAGTTCAAAGTAAGTCTCTAAACAAAAACATGTCATATTTTTTTAATATCAACTTTAGATTTCATTGCTATTTTCGCAAAAATACTATAGTATAACTAAAAATTCAACGAGAAATCTTACCGCAAAAGTCAATTCATATAAAAATGTCAATTTACCAAAAACGAGTGGATAGACATTTTGGCATTTCGCCACGGATTGGCTTTTGTCACTATGCCCATTTATAGCTGTCCAAATTTTAAATTTACTAAATCATGTTACACTCCAAACAATTTGTAAGGCTCAACGGCACGGAAAGCCGTTGATTCAAAATAGAAATATTTTCTATTTTTCTATATCACTGAAACGCATTTTCCGCTTCCGATATACACTTGTAAGGAGGTTTCCTATTCCTTTTAAAAAAGACAACAACAAAAAAAATAAACCGTTAGATCACTAGGTGTTGCCTTTGGCATAAAACAAATGAATCAAAAATATACAAATATATTTAAATTATTTGCACTGAATTCCAAGCAATGTAGCAACATTTTGTAAGTGAAGCCATAAGCATCTTGAGCCGACAAACTGCTGGCATTAGTTATACACGTTTGAATTGTAATTTGAATTTCTTGAGCGCAGTACATTACAAGTAAAAGATTTTTCCATTAGATTCACTTTATAGACAACCTATGTACCATAGCTCATTAAAAGAAAATATATACTCTAAAATTATGTATAAAATACGATGACGATTGGCCAGCATCTTTCAAAAATATTCTATAGTACCTATTTGAATCTGATTTACCGGCAGACCATGCGACAGTAAATTATTTTCATTCAGTAAAGTAAAGTTCTTTTAGCGGTAAAGGATGGTGCACAATGATTTGTTGAAATCATAAGCTTCTTAGATGCATTATATTATTATTTTATACCATACGGCATTACTACTTTAAATGGGGGGACTACCTCGAAAAAAACTTGTCACTTGTCATATTTGTGAATGATTGCCACCGCAAAATTGTTTTCATTTCCAGCTGTCTGAAGTCAAGATTGTTTGTTTGACCTTTGTTTTTTATTTCTTTTTGTTAAATAGAAAATCCTACAGTTCGAGCCAGAAAGGCAATTTCACATAAAATTATGTGCTTTGATCAAAGGGTTATTTCTATTTTTCTAATTTCTTGCTTGCAGCTCGAAATTCCTTGACTATTTGATCTAAAGTCCCTTTGACATCCATTTGATGTATATATCTATATTCTACATATAAATCACTTATAACCAAATGTTTAATGATTAAGCGCTAGCATAATCCCACAATATAGGGTAAATATACATTCACTTGACTAACTAAATTGGTACTGTCAAAGATTTGTTTTCCATTTTATATATTTCTTCTGTATGGTCGTATCTCTAAGTAAAATAAAAAACACCCGGCGGGTGTTCAAGGTAAACTAATTTCTGCAAGTCAGTTGGCTGACCAATTTCTAAGGAATCCTTTACGTAATTTAAAGCGGCGAATTCAGAGATTGGTTTTCATTGATCTGGCCTTTTACAAAAAACATTAAACCTGGGCTTTATAAACACGTGCTTTTTTTATAATTATAATTTGTGAAATAAACAAGGGTAAAAGTTGTTTGAAAAGTTGTTTAAGAAATATGTATGTATGTAACAAATAAAATCCAATATTCAGTATATCTTTGCAAATAAATAGTCAAATTTTTTTTTTACATAGTAGGTACTGTACATAAATATATTTATCCAAGTATTAAGCTTTCATTGTGGAAGCAGGAATGTTGTTGTTGAATTTGATGCACAGAGCTTTATTTTATTTGTTAAAAAAATAATAAGTAAATAATTACCATTATCCTCGTTGGATCCTTCACTTGGAGGTCCCTGTGGTAATTGCCTGTTTCCTGATGATATCAAAAGCCTGTGATGTATCGCAACTGAGGCGACTGCCGCTGCTGCAGCAGTTTGTTGTGCTGAGACATTTCTCATCGCCGCATTTAATCCACTTAAGTTAGCAAATGCATTTGCATTTGAGTTGGCGGCTACCAATGCTGCTGCACCATGTCCGGGATTTCCTTCAAAACGATGTCTGCTCAAAAACGAGGCACCACCACCGCCCACACTATTTGAGACAGCAGCCGCCGCAACTGCGGCTCCAGCTGCACCTGCTCCACTAAATACCCCTGGCACACCGAATTGAAGAAACGGTCCCCACGGCGGCACTCTAACTCCCGGCGCTCCTAAATGTGCCGCCGCTGCTGCATACAATTGCAACGCTGCAGTTGGATGAAGACTTTCCGACGGTACACCAGATGTTACATTCGTTGGCTGTTCCAAAACCATCATTACCACCTCACAATTGCACACTCAACACAATCACTGTCAAATGGCAAATAAATCTCAAATATTGCACATATGTATATACGAACAAAATAATAAACAATAAAATGCTAGATAGATATTCTTGGTGCTCATAAAATCTTGTATCAATTATAAGTCTAAAACCCCACCGCGTCAAATCAATTCACTCGCTGCACTGATGTTCTGCCAATTCAATTACATCCAATTAAAGTCAATTATGACATATCAGCACATACAATGAAGCACACAGCATACAGCACACATTCTGACTGATTGTCTTCCACACTGACACTAGAAGTGATAATAATACGACCGACACCCCTAAACTTCCGATTTCGACTAAACTACAAGAATGTTGCTTCGGCTGAAGGAGCCCCGGTATGTGATTCACAGAGAGGCGGGCTCAGTCCCAATGGGATCTCTGCCATTGCTGTACAATACAAGCGAGATGGCTTTCGTTTATAAATGCATCGAAAGAAAAAGAGAGCTGTGCGCATTTAATTTGTGAACGTTGTTAAGGAAATGGTCTAGTAACCCCTGAATAGGAGAATGTCGGCCGCCTTTATATCGTATTCCTTAAAGAGGGGATGAAATACAGGGAATTTTTCAAAATATCACAGACATTTTGGGCGGAGTTAACAGTTTTTTTTCTCACACTTTGTGATATATCGTTTTATTCACCCAGTATAATGTGTGCATGAGTTATATTTGGTTTGGAATGGCTGAGATGAAAATACGAGCCACCTACCACCATAACCATATTCTAAGGCGACCAATTTGCTTTTAATTTGTTAACATAAACGCCTCGCTTTAAAGATAATGCGCATGAATTATTTTTTTGGTTCTGATCACTTTTAGAATGTTTTTTTTGCGGTGGTGGGGGGCAGAAGGGGTTTTGTTTTTGTGCATTTGCTGTTGTTTTGTAATTGTTGTTGATTTTGGAAGTGAGTTGTCCTCTTTCGGCATCTCCACCAATATTTGGAAACGATATCCTAACAAAAAATTCTTGTCTCGTTCATCAGTTTAAGGAATTACTTTTTTGAAGTGCTGACCTCGCACTAGTGTGAGTAGTAAGGGGCTTGTTTCTCATTCTTTTTATATCATTTGGCAACAGAGTCACTCTGCTGTCACTGTCACCTTGACTCCCCACTTTATGGGTATCGTATATATATGTTTGTAGACTGGGCAGGGCTCGGTCCCCTCTCTTAGTTGTACCGCCATTATGTTTATACATCTCTCTTTCTCTTTATTGGTTTTGCCGGTATCAACATGGAATGCAAAAGGCTACGTCAGATTCCAATCGGCGGTGGTGGGCTTGAAAATATTTGATATGTTGGCAGGTTACTTAATTGGTGTGTGCCATGGTGATAATTTTATAAATGACGTCAAAGTTTTGTGGTTGAATCTGAATCTTTTTTCGTTGGCTTCGTTTTTCTATAAGCCAGTCCTTGAAGTATGGTGGAAAACAATCTTTAAAAGATGGTTTGACTGTGTTGAGTGAGGGCGATCTCCATTATTTTGCTCCTTCTCTTTTTTTTCAGTTTCATTTTTTTGTTTAAGTAGTAGATTTTGCCGCTGATGTGATAAAACTTAATTAATTCGACTCTCACTTGGCCTGCCTCCCTTCGCGGAAATACGTAAAGAGATACAAAAAAAAGGGATTTATAGGAACTTACTCGTGTATTTCGGGAGCAAACATTGACGTTTATTTGTGGAACTTATTCTGTTACATTCTAATTGACTTGGAGTTTGGTTCGCTTTAGATTGACGGTGAACTTTAATTAAAAGGAAATTATGACAAGCAATTCCGTTATTAATTTTCTCGGGTAGAAACACAATTACGTAGGGAAATATGCAACAAGCCAGTGACATAATGTACGTACAAACTTATGCATGTATGTAGATATGTATGGTATGTACATATGTATAAATATGTATGGACATACGCTGTTAGGTTTTCTTTTGGTAATTTTCCAACCGACAAAATATAAATTTAATGCGTAAACCGCTACTGAATTTAATGTTTGAGTTACAATGCTCATTCAGTCCGCACATTTCGGATTGCTAACATGGTTGCTAGTATTTTTATATGGAATGAACCGAAAAAGCAATTTCAGAATATCTTACTGTTTTTATTCAAGAAAAACCCGAATGGGAGGGAAGTCATTAGAGGAATCCTAAATGTGTATGGAGAGAGCTTTCTCATTAAATTTAAGTATCGCTGTTGTGTTAAAGTGGCAATTCTAACCAAAAGAATGAACCTCGTTCAGGTGGATAAAGAACTCAGCAAGGCGCTCTACTGCCGAAAAATCCCACTTTGACAGTGAGGGAACTCGCAAGTGAAATCTGTGAAATCCATCCATCTGCTGAAACCTAATTAAATCGAAAAATTTGGAAATAGGTATGCGTATCATACCTACCATACCATTTTCGATGAAAATCGACGCTACGTTTTTGTTCTGGCAAACGGACCAGCAAAATATTTCAGAGATAAACTCTACCCAGCCAAGGTTATACTGTTTGCATTGTGGAATACTGACCAATTATCGAAGAAGTCAACTATCATCAGCTGTTAAAATTAAAGCCGGGGCTAGAGAGAAGCCACCGCTATTTAATCAAAGATGTGTTCTGTTCCATCAAGCTTCTGCTCGCCCTCAAACACCTCCACACAGATTTCTAATTTTTTCGAAATCTGCAAAACTTCCTTTCAAAAAAATTTAAATAATAACCAAGAGGATTTGGAGATTTTATTTATTTAGTTTTTTTTTTTGCCGAATCCCAAAAATCTTTTGAGTGACTACATTAAGAAAATCCCAGGGAAATGTATTGCACCTCCAGTCGTAATGGGTACGAATTCGCTGCAAGGACCTTTAGGGTATACGTTTTAAAAGAATATACAGTCGTATAGTGCGTATGTTTCAGGTGCTAGAAGCATGCATCATGTATATCCCTCTCAGTAGTGGAAAGCGGTTATACATGGTGTCAGTTTACCCAATCCACCCTATTCATCTCAGAGCTCGAAACACTTTTTCGAATTCTTAGACTGGAATTGGATTAAAACTATTTCATTATCGGCGGAGATTTCAACGCCAAACATAGCGATTGGGGAAATAATAGACCAAACACTAGAGGGAACCTACTATTCAATTTCTTGGGGTCAACACAGTGTGATGCATAGACTCGGCCTAAAGGCTACGGATAGTCCGTCGTTTCCTAGACACTGCTCCTATTTGGATCTCCTGTTGTTTTACAAACATATAAAACTAACAGGCACGACTCAACATACTATAAACTGTCTACGCACTTTTGTGTATGACAGTGACCATTGCGGTCTAAGTACCGAAATAACCGTTTCGAACGAAAATGCGGAATTGCTCAAAGGCATTCCTACAACTACAGTAGAGTGCGTTGGACACACTTCTCCAGGACGCTGACTAGAGCATTGTCCTCGAATTCGCTCTACCCACCATCAAACACAAATCTGTCAAACGATGAGATTTACAGGTATCTAAAACTAATGGACGAGACAATTAAACGGACTATGGACAAAACGATACCTCGGTATCAATACACTGACAACGAAGATTTATTCCGCAACGCAACTATTGACGCACTTCACCGACATAAAAGTAGACTACTCTCAAGACTGAAGACCTTATACAGACAGTTTACTGATGGACATAACCCGGAGATTATGACATTAAAGTCGTCGATTAAAAACCTCCAAACATTAATAAAAGAAAAGTACAGGTCTTCTGTAAGTTTGTATTGGAACAATAAAATTCGGGCTGTAAACACCAGCAACCCGAATATGTTCCCGCAAATAAATAAAATATTTCGGAGGTAAGATCAAGACGACCTTTCATGTCTTAAAATCGCCCGAACGACAGACAATAAACGCATACTCTCAACAGCAGGCATAGGTCCAAATGAGGCTATTGATGATGACGACTTCTTTGTGATCGAAGATCCGCAGGAGAAGGTCGAAGCTATAGGAGCGACTTTCCAGGAAGTGTACAAGACGAATGACACCACGACCTGGAAAATCGAGTCGTTGTGCAGAATTTCTACCTTCGAAATTAAATAGTGAACTGGCGAATCGACAGCTCGGGTTTCACCTAGTTCAGTGACAGAATATGGCAAATAATGTCACTGCCAATGAAAGGGAACAACCCCCGTCCATTTCTAAGGAAGAGCTTCAAACGATCTTCGACACAATTTGAAGTAAGAAATCAGTGGGAACCGATGGAATACCGAACATTGTGCTTCGACATCTCCTACTAGAAGCGGTGGACATTTATACCACCCTGTTCAACAATGCAATGAATAATGCACATTATCCAGCGCATTGGAAAACTGCGGTGGTACATCCCATCCTCAAAAGGGATAAAGACACCTCCAATCCGGCGAATCTCCCGTCAATCAGTCTCCTTCCAAACATCAGTAAGGTTTTCGAAAAAGTTATCAATAGAGTTCTGACTAAATGGGTTGAGGACAAAAATTTAGTTCCGGATAATCAATTCGGTCTCAAGGCGGGGCACGATGTCATTCATGCCGCGTCTAAGCTGGTTTCTGATATCCAATGGAACAAAGCCAAGAAACAGTGCACGGGTGCCTGCCTGTTTGATTTGGAGAAGGCTTTCGATACCGTATGGTTAGAAGGACTCTTCTACAAGTTGAACAGACTGGGCATTAGTAAGCCACTGCTGTATATTCTTTTCAATATGCTCACAGATAGACAGTTCATCGTGAAAAATGGCGATGTGATTTCTACTGGTACATTCAACATTAAAAACGGTCTGCAACAAGGTGCGGTCAATTCGCCAATCGTTTTCAATAATAACACAAGTGATCTGATATTGCGACGACTGGAAGTTGAAGATCAACTTTCAGAGGTCGGAAACAATTCTGTTTAGGACGCTTTTGTCTGGGGCCTCTGCGGATACCAGAATGAATTGGCGAAAGTTTCAGATCGTGGGACAACACAGGCAGCCACTTGCTTGTCGAAATGTAGTCAGATACCTTGAGATTTGGCTAGATCAATATTTATATTTTAACAAACATATAGAAGTTGCTCTGGCCAGATCCAAAGGTGCTTTTGCCTTTACAAATAGACTGTTTTATAACAGGCAACTCGATGAGAGGGTAAAGGTGATCTGCTACATGGCCCTTATCCTTCCTATGCTTGTATTTGGTTGTCCTGTGTGTGAGAGGGCTAGCCTTAGGGCTAGTCTTCGCCTAGACAGAACACCAAACTCTGAGTACATAAAATTCTATCGCAATGAGAACTTATACAATAGGACTAACCTAATAAGAGTGGACAATTTTGTTATTAAGTTGACTCGAAGGCATATTGCAAGAGCAATGACCTCGTCGAATAACCTGATTTCTGGGGCTTACTATCCCAATTATATGTATTACGAGAGAGTTCGGTTTGACGGCTTTATTCCTCCAGAAGCGTTCCTCTACCTCTACCTCGAGGACCTGAAAGGTCTGATCCAGGATAGATTAGCGGTGCCGTTAATCTTCCATGACGCTCGAACAGCTGCGGACTGGCGACTTAATTACGATAGAGACGTCGCACACGGCAGTGCGGAGCGTCTCCGGTTCAGTAGGGCGGTAGGGAATCGCCACATGAGGGATGTTGCTCGGCAGCACCAACAATTTTGGTGGCTTGTTGAAGGAGCAGAATCTACGTCGTCGAATTCCTCTAGCACTAAGCAGCAGGGTCGGCAGCCTAATTTTCTAGCCATGGCCGACTTACATAGATTTAGGTAGGTTTAGTATAGTTTTAAGGGGAAAAAAATATGTATATATATATATATATATATATTGTATATACATATATATATACAAAAAAAATACAAAAAAAAAACTATAAAACAGCAAAGAGATGGGTAACCTTCGGGTAACTTCTCACAAAAAAAAGTAATACCTAAATGATAAGATAATTTTAAGTAGCTTACGTATCCTAAGTAGATTGTTAAGGTAGTTTTTAAGTTTTAGTTAGATGATAAAAAAAATAAGTCAATTTACTAAGTTTTTGTAACAAATTTATTTTCTTAGTTTTAATTCTGTTTAATACAAAATAACATCAAAATCAAATGTACGAAATGTCGAAAGACAAATTTTAATTGTTAGGCTTAACTTAGAGTGTCCGCATGGGGCCAGTAAGTTAGAATAAGATAATTTTAAGTAAATTAAGCTAATTTTTAACCGTTTTTTGTATAACATGTAGGAGTTATTGAATTTAATTAAATAAAAATGCATTTTAAATGAAAATGAAAAAATGAGGGAAATGTATAAAAGTTTTGTTTAATAAAAGAAATAACTTTTGTATTTGGTGCAAATTAATCAAAACAAAAATCGCGCAATAACAATAAAAAATTGTTATGAATAAACCGACAGTTGATAATCAAACTAAAACGACAGTAATGTGCCTAGAACTTCAAACACACACAAAAATAAGTTATTGGCCTACTGCAGAGGCGGACAATCTGGTTGGGGCTGCCTATCTTAAGAGCAGCTGTGAGTGAGTGGAAAAATATTGATAAGTAAAGTAGCAAATTAATCCAAATTTCAACTTTTACTTCATTGTTATTGTCCGAAAGTTAAAAAACTATTTTCAGTCTTTAATTTTGAAGAAATCGTTATGTGTAGTAGTTTGAAACTCAGGTGTATTAGGTTTCGATATTTTTCCAAGAGGTGGTTTGTCAAACTGGAACCAATGCATCCTCAACCAGTGAATCTTAATACGTGTTAGTTCCTTACTTTAGCCCAGCTAGCGAAATGCTAGGCCAGTGTTATGCCTCCATGTCAGAGTTGACGCCGACGGGATTTTCATATAACTACATACAAATTCTATGAAAAGACTTTTTCAGAGGATTGCCTCGCACGGGATTCGAACCCGCGACCCTCTGCTTGAGGAGTCGATGTATATACCACTACACCACGGCAACCCCTAATCTTTTCCTCCAAAGCCGTAATCGCAAACAAGAGCAAATATTTTTCAAAGGATTTTTCTCTCGAAACGACTGAAGATATCTTCATCTGCTTTGGATAGTCCATGCTTCTGCGCCATAAAGTAAGACTGGGATGATCAAGCTAAGAAGGTCGTATATAAAATCTCGTTAGTTTTTTTCGTGATAGGACCTAACTACTCAATTGCCTTCTTAGCCCAAAGAAACAGCGATTTGTATGAGTGATCTGGCAGAATTCATAGCAGACACAAAGTCCTTTTCTACCTCAAAATTAAACCTGTCCATTGTGACTTTTTGTCCAATTCGTCGATGATGTCTATCCCATCTTGCCGACAGCATATATACGGTTCTGCCCTCATTTACCGGTAAACCAATTTTGACAGCTTCCGTTTCAATACTAGTGAACACACCGGTGACAGCCGCAGAGTTCTCCCAATTATGGCGGTATCAACGGCATACGCTGGCCAAAACTAGATATGTTTTTATATACAAAGCTCTTTTCTTATAAATGCTGTCATATGCGGCCCTAAAATTGATGAAAAGATGGTGGGCATTGATTTGGCTCTTTTGAGTTTTTTTTTTCTAGGATCTGCTAGAGTGTGAAGATTCGGTAGATTATGGACTTTCCTGATATGAAACCGCACTGATGTCCACCAATTAGATTGTTGGCGAATGGTTTCAGACATCCATGCAATATGGCAGATAAAGTCTTAAACCCGATGTTGAAGGAGCTTACAATTACCTCTATTGTGACGCAGCTGAGGGCGTCTCCTTTTATGTGAATCGGGTCTACAGTACTCAGATTCCATTCATTGTACCTCTTATGACCAGATCTGAGAAATGCGTTAGAGTGCATGCTCTCCAAAAAGTCATTTTCAGCAGATTTAAGTACATCGGTAGATAAGCCGTCAGGTCGGGCTAATTTATTGAAAGAAAGATGGGAAAACTTCACAACCTACGACACCTAAAGACAATTATGGCCGGAACTCAGCAAAGCCAGAACAAGTAAGATTCCCTTGTAAAACAGAGCTGTACTATCTACATTTGTTGGATTACTCACAGACCATAATCTTTCGAGGACGTACGCAACAAAGCTGCGCCTTACCGACGACAACCTCTTCAGAGGCTATAGGTATATAGGTTCACTGGATGACACCATACATTTTTTGTGCCAGTATCACAGCCTTAGTAATTAGAAATAAAGAACTTTATTAGGTTATTACTTCCACGACCTCTCAGAACTGTTCTCTCCGCCGCTTCATGTCATGTCTTTTTAAATTCGCAACAAAATTGCTAAGACCTGCTCAGAGACCAAACGACAACAACGCGAGACGGAAAACAAAAACCAGAACTATGAAACGCAATAAAATTCTCATCCCCTCCCGATTTCCCCACCCGAGCACGTGATAAATCGACAGCTCATAAAATTCTCAAAATACGAAAACTTCGCAGTGCGGTTTTCGTAATAACAGGTCCACTGGTGCTCTGATGGCATTTCTCTCCGACACGTGAAACCAAAGAGTACATCTATCTGTCAAAAGCATTTGACAGAGTTTGGCATCGGGCTCTTTTGTCGAAAATGTGTGCATTTGGTATCGACGACTCTCTTCTTCAATGAATAAGAAACAATTTTTCGAAACGTTTAATTCAAGATTCTTTAAAGTCTAATATTCACAAAATAGATGCTCCACGGATCCCCTCTGTCTCCAACACTCTTTTAATTTTTTTCAATTCTATTCTATTCTATTCTCGGTATGTGTTTCAATGACAACTTACGTTTGAATGACCACATATTTGATGTCGCCCAAAATGGTGCGCAATGTATAGGTTTCCTCAAGTAATGTAAAAAATATTTCACCACTCTGATCCTACCCCAATATATATATTCGCTCGAAGTTGGACTGCAATGTCAAAATCTGGTCGCATGTGCCTAAAACATTTCTGCACCTATTAGACATTTTATGGGTACTTAAATCCCTTGAGTGCGCCACAATTGTATATGTATACAAAAAAAAAAATTAGACTCTGTCTTTACAGACCTAAATGTGATAAGGTATATAGTAGTTTCGGCTCTAAATACCTCATCAACCCGCTTGTCTAACCTTACCTTCTATAATAGTAGCTTGAGAGATTCCGTTCAAACCTGTAAAAAGGAAATCCATGGAAGCAACCTCAAATCTTTACAAATATAACAGGCGAGTAAGTTAATAGAACGGCGAGAATTAAATAGATACCCGTCAGGTATACATATTCTTGAATTCATATTTTTTTTAATATTCACGATTGTAAGTTTGCAAATTTCGTTAAAAAAAAGAAAATTACAGTTAATATGTTAAAATTGGTTAGGCATTTTAAATAACGATGAAGTTTTATCACATCCAGGTAGTAAGGCTACACACGAAGCTGAACGCAATTTATTTGTTTGTTGATTTCATATCAATATATCGGAAAGTGTTTTAAGGGCATCATTTTTCAGGTAAGTTGAGTTGTATAAGAATATTTTTATCCGCATCATAAGTAATCACAACGAAATTGTATTAAAGTAAAAACGACGTGCAAGTATGTCGTTAAATCTTGTCGTGCTTGTCGAACGACTTGACCACTTTTATTATTATAAAAAAGCACTCATAGCCATCTTCATATGTTATTACAAAAATGCTGTTTATTCAAAGTGAGATTGTTTACTTGCCGTCGATTTGGCAAGAAACGATTCTCATGCTGTCGTAGCGTTTGGCTAACTGCACAACACCTCCCCCTTTAAAACATATCTTTGGATAATTTACCCTTAGATTGGATTTTGATGTCTGTAATTTCAAGGCTTCCGTTGAGATACTGGCTTCCGTTATCCTGAACTTTATTTCTGGATTCGGAGCTTTCTATTATAGCATTTATTGAAGATTTCGAAAGTTCTTCTTCCAGAATGGTATGCCAGAATAAAGTATGCGATACAGAATAGGCTAATGACTCCAAATTAGGACATTAGTATTCCATGTGAGCGTTCTGGAATATTCTCTAATGCTTTTGACTAAAACTTTCTTTGGTTTTGAATATCTGAAGATAAGTCCTGAAGTTCATGTACATATGTCTTTGGCAGATATTTTTGCTCTTGGTTCTTGGTGTGTTTTCGGCTTAGTACTTATGCAGCAGTCTTTCAAAGCTCTGTATGAATATTTGTCTCTAATTGAAATTTTTATATTGAAATTAAATGTTGTATTATAGGTTTCTAATTTACAGCTACTTTTAAAAACAACTAAACCTGATAATTCTTTATATCTTCTCTTCTCTTGATATTTAATGAAAAATATCAGCTTAGGAATTTACAATTTTTGGCTTAAAATATTCAGCCATGTTTCTCGTAGAAATGTTTGTTTCACAATTCACAATTTGGGGTGGCCGTGGTGTAGTGGTATATGCACAGACTCCTCAAGCAGAGAGTCGCTTGTTCGAATCCTGTACGAGGCAATGCTTTGAAAAAAGTCTTTTCATAGAATTTGTATGTAGTTATATGTTAATCCCGTCGGCGTCAACTCTGACATGAAGGTATAACACTGATGTTGGAGTGATTGCTGGCTGAGCTAAATGTAACGAACTAACAACTAGCACGTACTAAGACTCACTGTTTGAAGATTCACTGATTCGTCCTGTCCAGTTTGACAACCACCTCTGGGAAAAATTTCGAAACCAAACACACCTGGGTTTCAAACTACTACACCATTCGCCCGAGCCCTGGAGAAAAGCCAGTAAAAGAGTATTCATATTCCCTTGGTGCACGCGCGATATTAAAAATAAATTAAAAAAAAAATTTAAATCACCTAAAGTACAATATATAACTGTGGCTTACAAATGTAAACATCTTACATCTTATCTTACAATCATTTAAATTTTCTTTTAAGACATATTCTTATCTATTTTTATTTATTAATAAAAAATTATCTTTTACTTCTAATACTTCCATTTTTTATAATTTTTGGGATAATAATTATTTCATAGATGTCAAATAACTCTCTTGTTACATTTTGATCCTTTGTAGAGGTTTTTAATTTAATCAATTTTAGAATTTCTAAATTCTAAATTTCTGTAATTCTCTACACTAGGTTCTGTTGCTAATAATATAATATCCTTGAATTCTCGGAATTCGTTAAGTACGTCCAGTGTTTCTACAATTTTTGGGTGCAGGATACCTGCTTATATGAATAAGAGGCTATCTATAACTTGCTCTATTTCTAATTCTAAATGCATAAGCTTATGATCGATTTTACTTCTAATATCCTCAAAATATCCTCAAACTTGTTGCTATTACATTCAGTTTGTCATTTTGGTTTACCAACTATTCCTGAAATTATCTAAATCCTGTGATAAAATTTTTGATTTTCAAGTTTCGCATTCTGTTGAAATTACATCGAATAACAGTTTCATAACAAACACTACCAATTGAATTTATCATTGTTCTCATGTTCAAACTAGATTTTTTCAGTATAGCTATATCTAAGTTAATTACTAATACTATGTATGTTACTTTAAATCTCATACATGCTTAAAGTAGGGGCTACTATAGTCTTGTAGGCCCTTAATTTTGACATTCATTTTAGCAGTCATCTGTGCGGAGAACACGATCCTGAAACATATGGTTTGACGTTTAACTTATTGAACTTTTGCTGTTTATTACTGATTGATTATTTCAACTATTTTAAATGGATCCTTATATTGACTTCGGAACTTTCCCTTTTTTCCTTTTCAACTAAAACTTCTTGACCAACTTTATACTCTATTGTTTTACCTAATTTTTTACCATATCTAACCTTCGATATCTCTCTGTTCTTTTTAGTATTTTTCTTTGCTACTTCTTGTTTTTTAAATAGATTCACTTTAAGTTCATTGATATAACCAATATAACCGGTTGTGTTATTCCTTGTGCCATTGTAACAAAACCCTGCCAATCTTCAATTTGGTTTTAACGTTAGTTTTTGATACTCTAAGAATACAATGAACTCCTTCAACACTGCTATTGGCTTGTAGATATGCTACACTTGTGGTGATATGATTCATATTTAGAATTTTGCAAAATTCTTCAAAAAGACTATTGCAAAACTCTAATCCATTATCGGACAAAATTATCTTTGTCATACTGATAATTATCTTTGGCATAATCAATTCTTCCATAATATCTCTTGCAACTTCTGCATATCTTTGGATTTGAGCGATAAAAAGCATCGTCGTTGATTGTTAATCCAAATTTTAATTCTTCTTCCGTTACTCCAAGAGGGCCTTAAATATCGATCATAATGTTTTATAAAACCTTGTCAGAGCTGACGATTTTCATTGGACTTCAAGTCGCTGATCGGTTTGACACAAATGACAATTTCTCACATGGTTTTCAATGTGCTTCTGCATTCCTTTCCAATAAAATTTTTTCCTTAACTTCACATATGTTGCCTTTTGCCTCGTGTGCCCGCCTAGTAAACAATTATGATATTCTTTTATTATCGCTTCTCTTCTATTCATGTCATTTAAGATTTATACATTCTCCTGTAATTCTATATCTATTCCTACCGAATTTTCACCTGATTCACTAACAGGTAACTTTTCAATAGAAGTAAGTAATATCTGTTTCATTGTTATCAGTGGTATTTTGTTCATTTCATTTCCTAGTCATTTTCATTTCTAATTTCAACACCTTTCTCTTCAATTGGACTCATTAAACCTTCCTCAGATTCTTCTTTTTCTTTTCCAGTTATTCTAATGTTTCTACTTAGTTCATCAGCTACTATGTTTTCTTTGCTTTTCATGTAAGTGATGACGTACTCAAATTTCTCTAATTTCAGATGCCACCTTATGAGTTTACTACCAGGAGAGCATTTCCCATTATGCTTAATCAGATTTTGCCCATATATAACAATGAAGTCCTTTTAAAACAGTGTTAAACAGCATTCGAGTATACTAAAAGTGACATAATATAATGGTGTACTGAAGGCCGTTTTTTTCATGTCTCCAGAGCTTTTTTGCTCTTCTTTATTTGAATGTTCAGTGCGAACATTTCCCAACACTTTCTGAAACATTCTTAACATACTTCAAAGTCAGTAACATTAGATCTGCGTAATCTAACATTTGTTAAATCTACAGGTTTTTCCGTTGTATTTACAATTATAACTAAACATTTGCCATTTTTGTTGGACGTAACGCAACTTGCAACTATATTATTACTCCTGGGCTAATTTCCTATTTAGAAACGACAATTTCTTTGTTTATGCTGTTGTTAATTTTTACTACTCATTTGATATTAAAACCACCACTAAGGAAATGATTTCCTTAATATTCCATCAAACTCGATTAATAAATTATTTTCAATAATTTTAAAACTTTTAAACTTAGTTAAGTACTAAGCCTTGGTTGAACAAGGCCAAAATCTGAATTCAGCCCGTGTTTCACCCATTGCTTCACGCATTTTGCCACTTTTAACACTAAATTTTATTTTTGATTTTGAATTAACCTCGTCCTCATACACAAAGTAAGCTTTGATTAAGGAGATCTGTATCATAATTAACTTTTTCACCTCATTATTTATTAATGCTAAAACGTGACAGCTTTCGCAATTATCCAAAGCTCTAAGCTCCGAACTTGTCTCGGATACCAAACAGCTTACTGATAATCCTTCTGCTTGGAATGTTTTTCTTACTGGTTAGTCTTAGACTGATTTTCTTCTTGTTTTTTTCGGTGCCGTACAATTATTCGCAATATGTCCTACTTTGCAACAATTTTATCCTTTTATTTCTTCCGAACTGATTGTAGCTAGGTGTGAACTTTCTTGGTATTTGTTTTACAGAGTTTTGTACGTTGTTCTTCTTCACACGCAAACATACTAGCCTCAACTAATGTTTTGTGCCGTTGCGTAATCACATATGTTGAAAATCTCTCTTTAAAAACTGTGGAGGTATCATCTTCTATGTATTCCAACTGCCTTGCCTTATATTCATTTTTAACGTTTGAATGCTTCCTTTGTGAAAGACGTCTTTGCAGAGTCTCGAAGCGCTATAAAAAGTGGACAACAGACTCTTCTTTAATCTGTTCCATTGAGATTAATTCCCTAGAACTTTGAAGTTCTTGAAACACTAGACTCAACTCCTTTTAAGGAGTTCGAAATCCCGAGAACATGGATATTTGAACATATATATGTAGGAATTTTGAGTTCAGGAAAAGTAGAAGGAATAGTAATAGAAGAATAAAATTGTAGTTAAGAAGAGAAGAAATGAAAAAAACGAAAAATTCGAACCTGCCGTTTTCCAGCGGTTCATCAACACTGTTTTTCAACAATTCGTTCAAGCAAAGAAAGTTTTTATTTACATCGATGACATAATCATCCCACCGAAAAAGGTAGAAGAAAATTTGACGGTACTCAAACATTAAGTGGAGAGACTAATTTTCTTACGAGAAGGCACGAGCAGTGTCCGGTTTTCCCCGTCCGAAGTCTGTGAAGGACGTGCAGTCTTTTCTTTTGCAGCCTAACCGGATTTTTCCGAAAATTCATTGCTGGTTACTCTGTGTTGGCGATGCCGTTGACGGATTTGCTCAGAAGAAACAAGGATTTTCACTGCACCGAAAGGAAAGAAAGCAAAGATCATTTCACATCCTGAGGGAAAAGCTTTGTGGCGAGCCTGTGTTGAAGCTTTTCAACCCATCTAGAGAGGCAACTACACATGGATGCCAGCAAGGTCGGTCTAGGAGCCGTTCTTCTGCAGAAAGGTGATGATACTAAGTTCCACTCTATTTTTTTCATTAGTTTCAAGGCGTCAAAAGCCGAACAGCAGTATAGCAGTTACGATCTCGAGGTTTTGGCAATTGTAAAGTCGTTAAAAAAGACTTCGTTCTTACCTCTTAGATATCAAATTCCAAATCTCCACCAACTGTCAGGCGTTTTACTACACCAAGCGGGGAAAAGAACTGAACTGTCGAGTGGCGAGATGGGCACTACTAATGGAGGAGTTCGACTGTTCTGTCAAACACAGACTAGCAGAGACGCTTAAGCACGCGGACGCCCTAAGTAGGTATCTTTCAGTACTTAATGTCGGGTCTGAAATTTTTTGCAGGATTCGCCAAGCACAAGAGAAGGACAAGCACTGTAATTTGATCAAGTCTATTCTTGCTGAGAAGGAGTTCGATAATTATTCTCTGCCACGTGATGTTCTCTACAAGTTTGTAGAGGGAAACTATATACTGATGGTTCCAAAATGCATATAAAATTCTATCATCAGGGACTTGTACAGTCTGAGTCACCTTAGTGCATGCAGGATGGGGAAGCAGTTGAGTCAAAATAACTTTATTTCACAGGTGTCGAAAAAAGAGTTGACGAGGTGGTGGCGAATTGTGTACCCTGCATCATTGCTTCGGAGAAGACAGGGAAACAGGGAAGATTGTTAAGGCAAATTGATAAGTTTGATGTTCATCTCCATACTTATCACATCGAAAAACTATAAGTACATTTTCGTTATTTTTGATGCCTTAACTAAATTTTCTTGGTTGTATCGAATAAAGATGGCGTAATCAGAGGAGACAATAGAGAAATTAATTTTTCAATGTGAGGTTTTCGGGAGCCCACAGCGTACCATCTCCGATCGAGATGATCTGCTGCGTTCACAGCAGGTGCCTTCAAGAGTTACTGTGAGGAGCATCAAATCATTCACGTACTAATTACCACCGGCGTTTCAAGGGGGAACGGTCAGGTCGAGCGGCTAAATCGAGTCATCATCGCTGTGCTCTCGAAGATCGCTTCAAAAGATCCGCAGATATTTTAACTTCAAGCTTCGAGGTTGCAGCAGATTCTGAAGTTATCAACGATGAAACTAATCGACAAGATATGAGGGATCAGGCAAAGGTTCAAATAGAAAAACTATAGAGGAAGAATGCAAAGTATTCTTTACGCTGTCGAAAAGCAGCAAGGAGGTATGCAGTGAAGGAGTTGGTAGCGATTCGAAAAACATAGTTCGCACCTGGTGACAAGTTTTGTGCCAAATATTACTATTTGCCATATGAGGTGACTAGGGTAAAGGGACAGGACAGGTACGACGTCAGGAAGATTGGCACTGGCGAGGGGCCATACATCACGCTGCCGACTACATGAAACCGTGAACAAAATGGGATAGCGATGATGGTTCGTCGGAGACCGACGAGGAGCAGGATTGCCGAGTGTAGGAATTTTAAGTTCTGGAAAAGTAGAAGAAATAGTGATAGAAGATTAAAATTGTAGTAAAGAAGAGAAGAAATGAAAAAACGAAAAAACTATCAACGAAAAGAGAAGACTGAAACATTGTTGAAAAGAAAGGAAAAAGAGAAAAGAAAGTTTAGTGTGAGGAAAGAAAATAAATCGTTAAGAAAAGAAAAGTCAAGTTGATCGGTCTTCCAGGAAAAGCTAAGAAAGTCATTTTTTGTAATCTTTCATAATAAAACAACGTTTTATTCGAATTGTTTTATTTTTATATTGAAGAAATTCGACCGCGTTTTTTTTATCGAACCCATATGTATTTGACTTTACATACGAAGTTATAACTTTACAACAATTTTTTACTCACATGAATATTATTAACACTTTATCCATCAATGAGCAATGTAATGTTTATCGGCTGTTATGTTATGCTTTGGACATTACTTTTGTTTTATTGTTTATTATTGACTTTTATGATCAAGAATCAGTTTTATAACGACTTCCCAAGACTGAAACAACACACACAAGACTATTCTGTTTATTCACTAAATAAATTTAGTTTTACTTAACGTTCTCTTAAACTTAATTGTTAGTGATATAACTCTGTGATAACTAGGTTCGACTCCAACTTACACATTTGCTGCGAGATTCCCTCTGTTAATAAGATTTTGTTGCTTACTCGGCGTGCAAATACTTTCTGTAACTTGAGTTTATCAAGTTTTACGAGAAACGATTCCCATGCCGACGTAGCGTCTGGGTAAATACATAACAATATATTTCTCAAAACCTTACTAAACTTAATCGACTAAATCTACCTATGTATCTTTATACAAAGGGCCTTAGTAACAACGAAATTAAGTACAATCCCACTCCACATATTCCAAAATATTTGTACCAATAACGAATTTAATATCCGACTTTAGTATTAAAATAGAGTTAAATTTAAATGTAGAGAACGTCATATCTTAGTTTTAAATATGACATTATAGAACAAAGTGATTTAATACTAAGAAAAATACTAAAAAGGATTCGATTTGGTATCTTAAATACTAAAATTTGAATTAAAAAATTGAATTTAGTTGAAATTGTAGAAGCGTTATTTAATTTTTATGAATTTAAAACTCCTTTATCTTCATAACAATTATTGAAATATAATATTTAAAATATATATTTTATTGTGACGTTACAGCAGCATTTCCGTCCTTATTTTTTAAATCCAATGAAAAAAAGAACAATGAAAAAAAAATGGTCATAACAAGTACCATATATAATTCGTAGCTAAACCTTAAAAATATTGTTGTGGTAATAATATCACTTCATCACTATCAGCGTTAAGCAGTTTTCTTAAATCGCATTTGTATATGCATCTGCTTATACAATATATTTTCTTCAGTGTATTGAATGTCACATGGCCTACTTGTACATCGCCTAGCATCTCTTGAAAAGGTGTGCACGCTATATCTCGGGAAATATTTTAAATATTAATTCTACATAACCTTTAGAACATTCTAAAATATAGTAATAAATAAATTTTTTTTTTTTAATTTAGGTTCAACACAGGTAAGTTCTCTTAATCACTACATATCTTGTTATACTACAAAGTTATTGATTGACAAACTTGAAAATAATATTATATGGGAGTTTTAAAAAGAACTCTTATTGAATCTAGAATCCATTTAGGAATGAAAAAGGGAGCCAACAAAGAGTAGTAACTTCAAAATATTGGCATCACCTTTTTATATGCACAAATGAAGAAAACAATCTCAGCTGATTTTGTTTATTTCGACTTACGAGTACCAGAAGTATTTGCGTTTGCTGATGTATGTACATATGTATGACTCCGCAATTATCTAGTTATCCATATTATACATTTTCTGGATGGAAACTCAGAATACAATTAATTCAAATTCAAATGCAAATATGAATCGTCAAGCCAATGTCATGTAGTAGATTGAATGAAATATATAGTTTCTTTGAAAGAGTGAACTTTAAGTAAAAGCTGACTATTAAAGCATTATTGGTATACTTTACACTTAAGTCTACATATTTAAGTCGACACCGAAGACAAGTAGCGACTAACGATTCGATGTTTGTAAGGCCCAATGTGAATAGTTTTTTAAATTCACAGATCTGTCAAAGAATGTCCACAGCGATTTTGCCAAATGAAAGGGGGTAAGGTAAATTACAAACATTAAATGTACATAATAAAATTATTTCTTTGATTAGGCGAAGAGGGAACAAACATTTTCTTTAAATGACTTAGCATACTTAACAGTTTTTCTGGTACATAAGATTATACCTGTTTATATCATACAATATGATAAGTAGATATTTTAATGTTTCTTAATCAAAAGATATCTAGTCTGTTCTGAAGTAAGGTCTACATCTACATATCTATATTTTAAGTTGTCTGGCGAATTTGGCTCATTTTGGAAAAACTCACATGGCATATCGAATACTTGTTATTTGCACGATCTTTATCATTTTTTCCGTTAAAACATATTAATTGAAGTTTCTTGCTTTTCAGATATTCTTAATTTATGAGAATAAGAATAAGAAATTAAAAATTCTTTGGTGGTATCAGCAGTACGAACAAATGCTTCCAAAATTGTTACGAGATCATTTAATCCTGCCACTACGATGACTTCTTCGATTTCAATATAGTCCTTCCAATGAACTTACAATTCGAAATTTTTTTTTAATTTTCTTGTACCTACGCCCGTTTTTTGGCTTCACAAACTGTTAAAATCATGCCAAGTGGACACTTCTTATAGTGTGGTTAAATGAGAGCATGTTATTAGGGAAATACTCCAGTTTGATAGAACTTAATCCATTTTTAATTTACTTTGGTGAGTTTTAAAAACCAATTCGTAAAATGATCTGCGGTCATCTTCAAGAACGTTCGATGGACTGGACGTATGTTATAATGTTCTGGTAAACTTTTCATTTTTTCAAAGCAGCATTTTTTTTTTCGCACCTTCCGATGGTTACGAGCCTTAGCTCGATCCTGCAATACAGAGCCTCACTCTTAACTGTATTTGAATCTAAAACATTTTTCGCTTTTAAAAGCCAAAGTACGGTTGGGAAAATACTTAAAGAAAGTTTTCGTTTCATCGAAATTGAAAATGTTATTCTGCTTAAGCCCAGAGGCAAATTCTGTGACCTAGTGTTTATAAATAGAGGGTTTTCCTTATTATAAGACTTGGACAAAAATACTATACCTGGTTGGAATTCAAGAAAACTAAAAAACTTTCAAATGTTACTGCATATATTTTTTTTAAGTTGTTACATGGTCTTTTAAGCTATTATTGTAAAAAAGCTTTATGAGCGTTTTTAGTTTTGCTCAGAAGAAAATTTTGGCTTGAGGAATTGAAATAGGATAAGATTTTAAAGAGGGTATCAAAGTAAGAGGGACTTTTGACCTTAAGGATGACTTTTCTATGAAAAACTTAAGAGAATACAAAATATGATTGGTCAAATTCGAATAAAAAAGTGGCTCGACTATTGTAGGTTCTCTCTCTTTGTTGCATCTATAACGACTACTTAGTTATCAACTTTTTTACTTTTCCATACAAAAACGATTCAGCTTACTTTTTAACGTCTCTTCTAAGAATTCTTAGATTTGTCAATGTTATGATTTCTTTTCTTTTGAAATAATATAACTCTCACATTAAGCTGATTTTAGAAACAAATTCAGCCTAATTTTATTTACAACTATTAGTACTGTGTCAATTTTAACATGGAGTACGAATGTGACCATTTCGACATATTTTGTTTTTCTTTTATGTATTTCGGTAAAACCAAACAAAGAGATAGGTGAAGCTTACGGTGTAGATTGCTTCACTGAAAGATGACCACCCAAGTTGATGATGTCCAAATTAAGGTCATCATTAAATTAGTTCATCATATGACTGTGCAGGAGATTGTAGAGAGGTTAAATGCATCACAATACATGAACTGAAAATCACTGAAAACATGTTGGACTCGTACAAAATCTCGACATTTGAGTTCCAAAAAAAGTTAAAGAGATTTACTTCACACAAGAAATCTATATTTGCGATATACCTCTCAAACGCAATGAATTTGATCCTTTGTTGAAACGAATTATCACCGGTGATGAAAAATGAATCTACCACAACATCAATCGAAAACGATCATGATATAAGCGTAATGAATCAGCGCAAACCACACCGAAAGCTGTACTGCATCGAAAAATGTTTAGGGTTAGAGAGGTTAAAATTCATGTTAAAATTCTATCCCCTAAAGCAAATTATCCACTATTGCTTTATTTACAGAAGCCCCAAACTAGACAGCAATTCCACCTTTAATGAGTTTGATGCGCTATCTGACTCCATTCAAAGAATTGTATTCCTGTATCTTCATATTATAATCGTTATTTTGGGCGATTTTAATATACATATTCTAGACAGACAACACACAAAGGATGGTGTTGTTAGTGTTGAGATCTTTGCTGCGAAAAACAACTTGATAGAGATTGTAAATGAGCCCACACGAATACCACACGTTGATAGTCGTACCGCTAACACTCTGGACTTGTTTTAAACTTCTCACCCTGATACACCGTTGATGTTTTCCTTGCTCTAGGTTCGTCGGGCCATTGTGTAATATCATCTAATTTCTCGCATACTAACCACACAGTTAGAGTAAAAATTCCTAAAATAACCGTATGGCAGTTCGAGAAAGCAAATTGGAGTTAACTTAATACCTTCCTTAGGAAGACCAGTTAGGTTGTTATGTATCTTCGAAAATGATGTGGATGCCGCACCTGATCACTGATCACCTGATCACTGATCGCATGATCACCATGATCACTGTCACTATTCTCTTTGGAATGAGATTCTTTATCTCTCATCGGATGAAGAGTATCAAACCAAAAGAAAAGGCATGGTACGACTCGATCTGTAAAGAGGATGTCAGGGTTAGATAAATGTTTTTTTTTCTAAAGACCAACCCGACAAAAAAAAAAAACAAAAAAAAAAAACAACAATCAAGCGAGCCAGGAATGACTGCAATGTCTTTGTCCATTCCATCCTTAAAAAGGCTAATCTTCTTCTCCCTTCTCCTATAGACTCATTGCACTTACGTCCCTTTTTTCTAAGGTCATGGAAACGGGAACGACTGTGTATGTAAAGTGTACTAAACAGAGAAAAATTTAATGTTTTCAAAGCACAATACTATCTGATGTAGTTAAAGCGAAATTTAAACACCCAGCCATTATCCATGAATGGTACTTGCATAGTCGAAACCGAAAAACTTTCAGCTTACGTTGAAATGACCACATAGTCGATGTCGCCAAAAATGCTGTCTAGGTTTCCTCAAGCGATGTAAGAAAAATTTCATTCCCTGTGACCTGAAGTAGGGTCACTGGGCTCAGTATAAAAGCCGTTTATCCTTAGAAAGCTGGACTACAATGCCCACATCTGGTCAGGTGCCTCTAAGACCTTTTGTACTTCTTAGATATGGTAGGATTCAAAATCGTGCAGTAAAACTCATAGCTAATGCCAATAATATACAACCATTCGACGCCCTCGAACACCAGCGTAACGCTTCCTGTCTTACCTTGTTATATCGCTGTTTTAACCACCATAGAAATCGCCAGTAGCATACCGCCCCTTCAAACTGTTAACCGTAACACCCGTCTCGCTATGAATTTTCATCCCACTTTCCGACGTACTTCGTCGTGATTCGTTTCCAAGCCGTACAACTCGCTTATGAAATGTCCTGCCGAGCTCATTAAAACCAACGTTCTTCGGTACCTTTTTTCTTTCTTTTCTAATTTCCTTCGAGTGCGCTTTGTGCAACTATTTTAAGGGTCCTCAAATATCTTGAGCGGACGCAAATTATAAAAAAAAAAAATGATTTCAGATGTTTGCTGACAACAACTAATGAAGCTGGAGGAAGTAATCAAAGAAAAACGGCCAGAATTGGCAAATCATAAGTGGATCGTGTTCCACCATGACACCATAACAACGCTAGACCACACATATCTTTGGAAATTCATGTCCTACATCAAAGTAGAACAAGATATATGTACCTGTAGATAAAAAATAACATCAACAGCCCAGCTCGCACGCTGCAACATAAATTACTTCGCGATAGTTGAGGACTATTCTTACCTGGGCTCCATTGCAAATATTGTATGGTATAAACAAAAAAACAACTGTTGAAATCAAGATAAGCATCACTTTTCACAACCTTATATAACAGGCTTTTCTTCCAGACTGTATCATATGCTGCAGTAGGGTCTTTTTTTACAATTAGAGCGCGCACAAGGGATTCTGTGTATCCTTTAAATATCTGCACATAACGCGTGCGAAGATAACTGCCGCTCATAGACTTAATTTACGCTCTGTTTTAAGAGCGGGTTGCTCGATTGGAATAGTTAAGCCAACGGCCAATGGTATTGTTATATGGTATATTGAGCGTTCCAAAAGTTTGTAACAGGTATAGCGTTTTCTAATAACGACTTGACAAATTTTTTTTTAAATAAAAGGCAAACCATTTGAGATATTTCAAAAACTTTATTATTGGCTTGAAGTACAATCAAAACATTTATGAATGGAACTCGACTTCGTTCATATGGCCACAGCGGGCACGTTTGCAGCGGTCGATTCGTTGGACCCAATTTTCAACGACTCGGCCACACATTTCGGCCAAAACGGCCGCTATTTCGCGTTCAATGTGGGCTCTGAGCTCTTCCAACTTCGTCGGCGCGTTGGAACTAACCAATGACTTAACGTAGCCCCACAGAAAATAGTCAAGCGGCCCATGTCTTGAGATAACACGATCACAATACTTACTTTTCAATAAATCGATTGTCTCGTGTGCTGTGTGGCTTTTGGCATGATCCTGTTGAAACCACATGTCGTCCAAGTCCATATCTTCCAATTCGGGCCAAAAATAATCGGTGATCATGCGGCGAAAACGCTGACCATTAACAGTAACGTGACGATCGTTATCGTCGACGGAAAAATATGGCCCAATAACGCCGCCGGTATGCAAACCGCACCAAACAGTTATTTTTTGTGGACGAAGTGGTGATTCATGTAGCATATGTGGGTTTTCACCCGACCAATAACGCATATTTTGCTTATTGACGAACCCATTGAGGCAAAAATGAGCTACGTCACTAAAGATGATTTTGCGATGAAATTCATCATTTTGGCGCATCTTCTGCAGAAACCATTCGGAGAACGTAGCTCGTTAGTGTACTTTACCGTGATGAAAATGTTGAGTTTACTGAAAAAATTGACAGTGACAGTTTGATGATTAGTAAAAGAGTGCGTTCACGAATTAAATTCAAATTTGTTAAGTCCCTATTGGAAAACCCTATCTGTACCACACATGAGTCAGAAAAGAAATGATTATTTACTTTGACCCCTCGATGTATAGATTTTGTGTAGAAAAAAATGAAACATTTATCAGTGTAACTAGAAAATGTATTAAAGTATCTATTATCAAAGAATTTTGTATTTCTATCTATGTAGATGATATGAAAATCTATCAGAAAAATTCAACGTTCTCTGCCGCTTCATTAGACAACTTTTGGTGTTATTCGTAGGGACTGTTTTTTTTTTGCATCATTTTTCCCTGTGAAAGCCAATGTGACTCATAGCACCAGCAAATCATGTGATTTGCATTCTGTTCGGATTGTCATTTCATCATGGAGAGAATTGGAAGAATTGCGCAAATTTATTTCGAAAATCGTGATTTAATTCGCAAAATTTACCGTGTGTAACGTCCATCTGAGCATGAAATTCGAATAACTATTTATCATTTTTGCAATTGCATACTCTTATTAATAATAAGCTTTACCAAACACTCCGTACAGTGTACACCGAGGAAGTTGTTCCTGCTGTGGGGCTTAATATCGAGTAGGACAGTAATTGAGCTGTATCACTTTATGAAGGATCTTGGTTTACGAGCTAACAAGATTCATCTCATGTAAAAATTAAAGTCACTTGATTGTATATTGCATTGATTAATTGCCTACCAAATTAATTTAGAAAATTTACGGTTTTAACGGCATGGTTCAACATGTCACTCAGCTCGCCAGTACCAATTTATTGGAGGAAACATTCTATGAGATCATAATTTCGTGTAATATACCTGTGAATTGGCATCCAAGACCATGTGACCTATACTACCACTATCCCATAAAACCTTAGATCCCATTCCTTCTTCCATCTCTATTTTCATCGAATGTATTATTCAGTTTCCCTTATCATATCATCAGCAGCGACTTTCCGATTGACCCGCCGTTTTTTTTCTAATGCATTTAGTTCAATTCACAGGGGTAATCGCAGTAACTATATGATTTGATAATCTCAACACTTCCCAAAAGAGCACCCTTAATTCGAGAAACCTTTGTGCAACGACCAAACTTTAGAGGATCACGGGTAGATTCTCGCAGTTTTTAACATTTTCGGATTTTAACCATACTATAACTAATACAAATAACGGGCTACATAAAAGTACATTTGAACAACATTTTTGGCAAATTTTCAATAACTTACAGCATTTTGTTAATCACATGGTTTTACTCTCTTGAATCTTCGGGGTTCTCTAGTGCTCAGACTTACTGTTTCGTGTTTGACATGTTGTCTGGGCTTTATGAAATGCATTCTTGCGATTAAGGCAATATTTCGTTAGGCAGTACACCCTAATAGTTGAATACCGTATGTCCATACTAGTTTTAGTGTCTGTTTATGAATTAAGAGTTTATTATGTGTTGATGTAGCAATTTTCTATTTAATTTAAAATTAAGCTTTTTTTATTTTAGTATGTTCTTTTCATCAAAGCTTGGCTTGTATTTCTGATGTATCTACTTGACAGATACGACTTTATCAAATCTGCATATTCTCTCTAAAATAGTGTTTTTATGTTTTGAAGGAGGCATATGCACCAAACTATGTCGAAAGCCTTTACGACGTCTAAAAAAACTGCTGAGCATACCATTTTATCCTTCAGAGCTTGTTCGATGACGTTAGAATGTCAAACCCTGAATAAATAATGGTCTGGAATTAAGTTTTAAGCATTTGGTTTGGGAATCATGATTACGTCTGCTACCCTATGTCTGATAAGGAACGTATTTCAAGTTGTAGCTTGCATTTATTAAAATTGGTTATCTAAATCCTTTATCCGGTATTTTATTAATTCGATCTTATTAAAGAGATTTATATTTGTTGAGTGAATCAGAAACAATTTGTTAAAAACTAAACTATCATCTAAAAAAGTGTAGTAATATTTTGTGAATATAAAAGAAAATCTTATTTCTGACTATATTCAGTCGATTTTCTTAAAAAAGTGTATCAAGCACGATTTCTAGCATTCAGTAAAGCGAACCAACCTGTCAAGTTTGAACGGCCATGATTCAGGGAGCAGCAGCCACGTAGACAAATTTAGATATCTCTGATCAAGTCAGACGCGGCATTGAAAAACGGAAAGGAGAATTTAAAATAAGCTCTTATTGCGTGTTATAAAGCTCTAAAATACTGCCAATCCGTGAACTTGTTTATAAGATGTGAGTTCGAGTCTGTCTTTACAACACCTTCAATGAGGATCAGATATATTGGAGGATGTTCCGAACTCAAAACTTTTCCATCTTCTATTAACAGAGATTTGGTGATTTGATGATGTGAATTCGATCTGTTATTTTATCCTTGTCTGTAGGTTAATATTTTGGCTTAACAGTGAAAATAAAATCGCATCCCTCTCTTTGGATTGCTTTTAGTAATTCCCTTCATTTTGTAGTTGTCAGCCGGAATCCCGAATGTGTATGTTTGTGTTTATATGTTTTTTTTTATGTGAAAATAAAACACTAATTTTTAATTAGAAAGTAAAAAACATTTTATACAAGGTATTGACCATTGCTAGCTACACATTTTCCCCATATTTCAGGCAATTTATGGATTCCACGCCAATAAAACTGTCTTTTGAAGCAAACCAAAAAGTCATACAATTTTCGACTTCCTTGTAGGATTCGAAGTGCTGCTCAGCTAATGCGTGTTCAATTGATGAAAACAAATGGTAGTCGGAAGGAGCCAAGTCTGGTGAAAATGGCGGGTGGGGTAGAAGCTCAGAGCCAAGTGCTTTGGTTGTATCCTGAACCAGTTTTGCTTTGTGTGCAGGTGCACTGTCATGTAGCAAAATTACCATGCCGTGTCTTTTCTCGCATTCTGGTCGTTTTTCAATCAATGCGTGGTTCAATTTGATCATTTTTTGTCGGAAGCAATCTGTATTCTTGGTTTAACCAAGTTTTAGGAGCTCGTAGTACACCATACATTTTTGGTCTAACCAGACACTCAGCATTGTCTTCTTGCCGAATCGTACTGGTTTTGCTGTCGAAGTTGATGGTTGTCCCGGATTAACCCATGATTTTTTCCATTTAGGAATCTGAAAATAAATCCATTTTTCATCGATGCAAAACTGTTTTTTTATCGTGTCTTTGACACAAAATTTCACACGTGGTTTTTCGGTTTTCCATTTGCCTTTCATTCAATTCATGTGGCACCCATTTTCCAGAATTTTGGATCTTTCCCATAGCTTTTAAACGGTCAAAAATTGTTTGTTGTACAACATTTAACATTTCTGCCATTTGTTTCTGACTGAAAGTGTCATCTTTATCCAATATTGTTTGCAATTCGGCGTCTTCAAACTTTTTTGGTGGTCTTCCAAGTTCTTCATTTCTCACATCAAAATCGTTATCTCTGAGCCGTTGAAACCATCTTTTGCATGTTGCTTCTGATAGAGCATGATCACCATATGCCTCGACTAGCATTCGATGCGACCCTGCATCATTCTTCGAATGAAAACAAAAAATCAATGCTTTCCGCAAGTCATCATTTTCAGGTACAAAATTCGACATTTTTTAACACGATGAAAAAATTTGATGTTGTTTGCTTAATGATACTAAATATGTTTGACAGGAAACAAAACAAAAAAAAAGGCCCGTTCACAATAAATGTTCTCTATCGAGACATTTGTATCTTGACGCTCACTCTATACCGGTACACCTGGTATATCTAGAATCTAGATAGATATTTGTAATGTTCGTAATTGATTTTATGCATTAGTGTGTTGTAGACTGACGAAAGAAGCTTACTTACAGCTAAGAACTGATCCTTGTGCAACTAAAGCAACGATATGCTTAACAGATTTCTTAATAATTATTTCACTTCCTTCTCTTGAACTATTGAATGGGCTACTTGCTGGATATGTTTCGTAATTTTTAATTTTGGAATAACTTTGGTCTGTAAGGTGTGATTCAGAGACCAAACATACATCAATTTTTTTATTTCTACTATAGGCTGAAGTAAATGATGACGCTTTTAACACTAGGTCCATATGGATTAATATATTAAAGCTTTCCGCCAGTTTTAGAGAGCCGCTCTCGCTACTAAGGATAGATGTTTAATTTAGGACTTGATTATACATATATTTTATTTATACATATTGTGCAATATATGTTATTTTCTTTAAAAAAAAAAGCTTTCAAAACCTAGCTGGCTTTTTTATTAAGAGATTTTGACTATTTGAGTGAGTCAAAAGTACACACGTAAATTATGGTTTTGATGTGAGTTCCAATTTCACTATGGATTGAACTTGTTTGATCAAAAACTGTGAAATTATGGCAACTATAATCAAAAACATACCACCCTCTTAGATTTTTCCAGAGTACATTTGATATATTACTTTTTTAAAAACTTTGTAACATTTCTTTTCAGCGAAACGATTTGGATAGTTGAACCATATCTAACAATTTTTCAATCACATTCAAACATACCACTCTGTTGCTATCAAAACATTTTATACAATATTTATTAGTCCAAAGCATTTCAACCCCGAACAAAGACAAAGCCTCTTCATGCTTTAGAAATTCAATTATCTGGACCACATGTTTTAATATTTTTATTGAAGCACACCCTGAGGAAAGGACCGAGACGTATTTATTTATTAATAGATATAGAGGCAGATCTTCCAAACCATAAACATCAAAACGTAGGTATAGCTAGAATGGAATGAAAAAGGGGTGGGTTTTTACCTTGACAAGTACCTACCAAAATTTGGTTCTTCACGTAATTACCTTAATACTGGCTTTAGTTTTTTACTTCAAACAAACGAAAGCCTGATATTTCTAAAACCAAGATGGATAATTAAACATATCAGGCATTGAAAACACACCGAAACCACAAATCACGTTCCATTTTTCAAGTCAGTCAAGTCAGTCGCTCTCAGGGGGGTTGTACACATAATGTTAAATCTGCATCACAAAATCTGAATTACATAACAGAGTGAGCCAATTGTCTAACTACGAGTATACGAGTACTCGGATACGAAGACAGCATGAATTAAAAACGAACGAAATCATCCCCAAGGACAAAATCTGAGTTTACTTATTTCCTCCCTCAAATGGGGGTGGATGACAGCGCAACCACATTATACGCCACAATGGCAAAGTGTCAACAACAACAAAAGCCACAAAAAGTAGGAAACATGAGTAAGTGAGCAAGGCAACGTGTAAACTTAATCATTATAGGCAGCAAAGAAGAATCGTCACCACAAACAATACTATGTATACGTACGAGTAGATACACGTGCATCGAGCCGAAAATATACGAGTAGTAGACTAGGTAATCATCGAACATGACAAATGGGCCGTAGCCATACGAGTAGTATCCGTACAAGGCATGTCTGCATTTATCGACTTGAATGTGCAATCGAATTCGTTTTTGAAGAGTCTTTCTTTGGTTTTTATTATGTGGGGTTGTTTACGAGGATGTTATTGCATGTCTATTATGCCATTGTGCCTGTAGTTAGAATAGAATGTGTTGTAGGTATAAAGGGTGTTGATTTGGTGCTTGATGAGGTGTGAAGAAATGTGAACAGATTTCTCAAATTGGATTTGAGGGATCAAATTTTCTACACAGATTAATACATACAATTTTCTGCAGAGATTGATCTTTTGCAGAAAGGGCAAGTGATTTTTTATTTTACCTATAGATGCTTAACAATTTAAAATTTCATACGCACCAAAATCTTCAGTCGGATACACATAATCTGGTTAACTGTGTATGAACTTTCTTATATGTATCACAACCCATTCGCTGCAAAACATCGGTTGCAAGATTTCATTTCAAATGTACCTTCTTCAATCCAACAAAATTCGAAGTTTTGTTTTTCGACACCAATCCGAACCTTTTCTAGCTTGATAAAGCCAGATTAGGATGTACTCTAATGATGGCTTTTAATGGGGTATAAGTGAATCAGTCTTTAATCCCTAGTCATCATCTTTGCGCATTAGATATAAACTAGGAACTTGTGAATTTAATGGTCAAACTAGATACCAACTCACCTAACTATGTGAGTTGGCAACAACGCCAATCAATTTCACAACCTATATTTGAATCTCGAAAGATCCCATTTAAAGGGGGACTATTCTTTACAATTGTTTCACCATCTTATACCTTTATGTAGGTACTAGTTAGCTCTAACCATATGTTGACATATACTGGGTTTTGCAATAATGTCGGAAACCAGTTCTTTAAAAAAGTTAAATAATATATACTTTTTCGAATACCATTCGAAAGCAATTCAATTCTTTCCTTTTGTGATTTATAGTCGCAAATAAGTATTGATTTTCCTCAACTTAATGCTTGATGTCGTAATCATTACAACATGGTTTGCTAACCTTATAAGCGCGAATATTGACCAACAAAGCAAAGTTTATTTGGATGCGGAGTTGTAATGATGAATGATGAATCATTCCTGCAAATTGTATAACGTCAAGGATGACCAAAATTCCACTAACTACCATCTGAAGCACCTGGAGCTGAAGGCCTATATATAAAGATGTTTAAACGAGCGAGAGATTATTTGTTAACAAACATGCACCAATTCTTCTAAAAAATATTGTCAAAGAAATATATGCTCGATAAATTCGTTTAAAGAAGTTTAAGTATACTCAACATTACCTACACAATTTCACATACATTACTGTGTGAGCGCTTACAGCTTTTTGCCAGCAACCTCATAGGTCAATTTCGGTACAGATTAAGGCCAGACAATCTATCATAGAACAAATAGCTAAATAAAAGGTCTACAGTGTGACATAGAGAGTTTAAGTTGCCAGATGAACACCAGCTTTCTTAATAAACTTGAGAATAGCTCTGGTGGAGATACATCTCAGTAAGTAATTAGGCCTATTGGTCCATTGTGCTGCCACGTGGATCTGTGATCCTCTTACTCGTGGAACCAATTTGAGCTTATAATGAAGGATTTAGAAGGATCAGACTCTTACAGCGATTCAGATCCAGCTTTGGCCACATCTGTTCGGTCGCTAGACATGTTGTTCCAACAGTTTACCTAAGGTCTATTCTTTTATAAGCATCCAGCTTTAATATTGAATTGCACTTAGCGTTTGGGATACCTTTGCTACCCTTTTCCGGTACAATAGGTAGAGTGGTTCCACTATTGACATGTTTGTCTGCCTTACAATTCCCTGGAATGTCTCTGTGGTTCGGTACCCAACAAATGTGTAGGTTGAACTGCTCTGCCATCTCCGTAAGAGATGATCAGCATTCAAGGGTGGCTTAAGAACTTAATGAGACTGAGTTCAGGGCCTTGAAGCGGCCAGAGAGAGCTTCTTTTATCCACAAAATTTCTGCCTGAAACACGCTACTCTGTTTTGGAAGGCGGAAGGAGAGGCTTATCTGAGACAACACTGCCACCAACCCCGTTATCAGACCAACCGTCTGAGAAACTAATATCTCCTTATGGCGCATAAAACCATGAGTCATAGTAGTACTTGTATTACACAGTCATATATTCTGTTACACTTTCATACCTTTCCTCAAGCCGATTCCTCATTGGCAGCGACTAAACTTTTCATACAATCACAAAATGCTCGTTTTCAAATCCAGTTTCCATTACATCAGTTTTTGGTAACTTTAACCGCTTTTCTGACTCTCACGGTTTCAATTTCGATTTGGGCAAGGGGCTTATTATGATATTTATTGCTTGTGGTTTAAAAAGCTACTCAATCAAAAAAAGCTCGAAACTACTTTCTTATTCCTAGCGCAATCCATACAAATTGGGGAAACAATACGCTTGAAATAAGAGGATCCTATTTTTTATTAAATCGAACAAACGGCCGTTTTCCAATTACGGCTTCTATCTAGATGTTCAAGCACATGTTATCGATAGCCCGAATTTTAGCAAACACTATTTACTTACAAAAATCTTAAATTTCTAGTAAAGTAAATGCTGAACTAAAATTTTCTGCAAATACCATATTAAATATTTATTATACTGAATAGTTTATTCCGGCTATAATTCCCTTACGTTTGGTGTAACTTAAATTAACAAATTGATTTCAAAGTTTTTATTTTGTGACAATTCGACTGTCCGAATAGATAAGAAAAAAAAAAAAAACAGGAAGCCTCATAAAGGAAGCCATCTTTTTGAGGGTTATTTGTGTCATCTAGATTTGAGAAAGGCGAATGCTGCCAGAGTCCTCAACACTGAAAATAGAGCTGAGAAGGAGTAGCTGATGTTATAAAATTTTAATTTGAAAGTTAAAAAAATCGCGATCTAATAAAGCTGATTAATAAAACAACTAAAATTTTAGCGGCCAAATTCAATGAAAATTGTAGTGTGACAACATGAAAACCAAAAGCTAAAACCTGTCCACTTCGAAACAACCAATGATACTATAGAAGCGTGTGTTAACCAACATCAATAAATTTTATATCATTGCTGCGGTCAGCAATTGGCCTCCATCCATCGACTTCGCGTAAGATTTTCAACATTTATTGGCGCATACAATATGCAAATGACTCAAAAATTATTGCCGTTTGATAAGCAGCGTCGTTTTCAAAACTTTGCTAGTGAACCTTTTTTGGGACCGAAGAAACTTCTTTTTAAATCACCTTTACATATGCCAAAAGCTATGATTTGGTGCGGTGTAAGCTCTGGAAGAGTCATTTCTAAGACGGTAATGCTGAGACGACTAAGTTTAACGGAGACCGATATTAGGTATTGATACGTAATTTTTGGCATATGTACTGGATGAAAATGCCATGAATGGCATGTTTCAACTGAATGGCACAATTTGCCCTACCGCTCATGAAACACTCAATTTGTTAAAGATAGATTTACCTAGTAGATTGATTTCAAAAAGTCATTATTTCAACTGGTCATCCCGATTAAATGATTTGACTCCGCCTGACTTTTTCTTATGAGAATATTTAAAAAGCAGAGATTATTGCAACAAATCGGAGTCCCTTGAAAAGCATTAAGACTAACATATGCAGTGAAATCTCCAGAATTTCACAAGAAACAAAATGCAAATGCAAAATGCCGAAAATGTGGTTCAATCTTTGCGTAGCCGCAAGTTGTGGCATATTTGTAAAACATTTTCAAGAAGTGTCTAAATAATTAAAACGGAATGAAAAAAAAGTATTGATTGAGTTTTATTCAGAATTAAGGAAAAAAAATATGTAAAAAAAAATCGTTAAATTATTGAGTTAGGTTTAAAATCAGAAAGGGATAGTCTTAATTTATGTAATTTTCCGGACATTTCCTGCCATATCATCCCTGGATGCGAGTCTAAAAAAGAACTTCTCGACCTTCGGTGAGGTGTAAATGTTTTCTTCCCAAGTTTCAATACAACGATTTAAGGGCAACGGTTTTTTTTTCAGATTTCAAAAGAACTTATAGCTACAAATTCGAATCATAAAAATAATTCTTCAATAGGAGACACCTTAAGATTTTGCTCAAAAGTGCTGTACCTGGCGCAAATACGGAGTACCCTGCATAACCATCATCGTAATCATTGTTATTTGGAATTAGTAAATAGTTTAGTCTATTGTTATTCAGATGCGATTTCGTCGCTTTTCTGAAGTTTAAGATCTTGGCTTATTTTTATTATTAAGTTGCCTAATAATCCACAAATTTATAAAAGAAGTAAATATTAAAAAAAAAAAAATTTTTTCAAATTTTCCGCCTATCCGGTTAGTTAGTAGCCCATCATTTTAACCCAATTTGCTTGAAGAAGCAGCATTTCACAAAACCCTCGATCGGTTTTTGCACTTAAGTATCTGCATAGTTTTTAGTTTATCCTTTTCCAAATGCTTTTTTTTTCGGTAAGATCACTGACTTCATATCTGATTTGGCCAGGTCTTGTCAGAAGGAGGTATGCCGAAGAATGGAATCTTAGCATCATTTGCCCATTACGTTACATTGAAAGGACACCCCCTCTTATATGCCACATAACTTTGAGGTAAAGGACTTTGTCTACGATGGCTCTGCTATCTGGTTAGGTTAGGTTGGGTAAGAGCGGTTGTTGGAAAGACCAACCCACTTAGGCCCATTGTAATTCAATGTGGATCTGTAATCGTACTACTTTTGGAACCAATTTGAGCTTATGGTGAGGCATAGGAGACAATTAACGTTTATATTCTCTAGATCGCTTAAGTCATTTTAGAAGAAAGCTCCTAAGTGTAGTTTCCTTCTTTGGAAGAGAGCTGGGCATGTACAGAGTAGGTGGACGATTGTCTCTTCCACCACCTTATCCATGAAGCCTCTTAAGAAATCATTTGTAAAGATTACAAGTTTTCTTGCGTGCTTGCCTATAAGGCAGCGATGTATACTTTTTAGAAAGGTCAGACTTTAAGAACGATTTGGCCAGATCTGTTTGATCACTAGACATGTTTATCCAACAGTCCACCTAAGCTTTGTTCTTTTGTTAGCATCTAGCTTTAATGTCAGTTTGCACGTAGCGATTGATATACCGGTGCTACCTTTTTTCGATTTTAGCGAGTTTGTCGGCCCAATACACAATTCCCTGGAATGTCTCTGTGGCCTGGCATCCAACATAGGTCAAGGTTGAACAACTCTACCATCTCCCTAGGAGATGATCAGCAGTCAGAGATAGTCCTAGAATTTATTAAGACTGAGTCCAGGGAATTGATGGCGGCCTTACTATCTGAAAAAATGCGCATATCCTTTGAAGATATCACGTTTTTCTTCAGCCAGGACCGAGCTTCTTTAGTCGCCAAAATTTTCGCCTGGAGCACGGAACAGTGATTCTAAAGTTGGAAGGAGAGGTTAAGATTAAGCTTATCTTAGAAAATACCGCCACCAAATCCGCTATCAGTTTCAGATCCATTTGATTGGATTATGGATTGACTTGCCATCCATGAAGGCATCTTCCTGTCAAAAGGATCTAGAGGGGATACTTACATGAAAGTCTTTGTCTAAGCCAATGTTTTGATATAGTGTAACCGATGTTTTCTGCGAAGATTCCTAGTATATTAAGAATATTAGTCTATATGGTATATTATATATTACAACCGAGACGTACAGCTAGTGGGTTAAACGTCGGGTTCTACTATCAATTTTGCTAACAGCACCTCAATAAAAATAAAACGAAGTAAAATTTTTGCCAAGCGCTGATTGTAAGCTCCTATCTCGAACAACTAAGGAGACTCTGCATAAGACCATGACTATCTCAGTCTTATTTAATAGGGTTAAATCATAGATTCTATTGAAAATGGAAGATGTCCTCGGTGGTTTTGAGAGAAAAATTTTTCTTAAGATATTCTTTGACATTGCAGATTTAACGACGAAGTCACAAGGCGTACAGTGAAATTGACCTGGTTAAAAGTGCACATTAGTCACTCTAGGCGGCTAGAAGATGTAAAGCGAACGAATAACAACGCTCCAACCGAAAGATTCTTCGATTCCAACCTAGAGGATGTTGTGGTGGTCCCAATTTAAGGGTGAGTTAAGTTGGTAAGTCATTAAGTTCTTTTACCTGAAAGCGGCGATTGGCATGCTTGCGGGTACGCGGCCATTAGCCCTACGGTGGGGGGGGGGTGCTTACTGTTTACTTTTATTTACTACAAAAAAAAAAATTCATTCCAAAAGGATATAGGTCTGAAAATAAGTAGAAATAATAGAATAATAGGTAGTTTTCCCCGCATACCTGGGGAGTAAACAAATGTACTGTACACACATTCATATGTAGTAGAGCTATTGCAAAATATGAAGTTTTGAAGGTGAAAATTATAAAAGAATGGTATGACCCTTAAACGTCAGGGCGGTGTCATCGATGTTTTAACACCAGGAGAATCCCTCCCACAGCACCTAGTCGATGCCATGGTTATATTGTTCTCAATTTTTAATAAGATAACCCCTAGAAGATTCCCTCTAACATTGATCAGTAACGCATCTTAACATAACTTATATTTTAAAACTTTATGTATTTATGTATACATCAAACGTAAATCTATTTAGGTATAAGTGACTTCACATGACTTAAAAGTTATAGCGGTTTCATTTATAGACACTTCATTTGTATGTTATATTCTATTGATATCCGTATTCATGTTGTAAGTAGGTTTAAATATAGCAATATGAGTACAATTAGGTGAATTAATTAATTGTTTTCCTTTCTTGCTTTCCTTTTTTTTTCTTAAATCAAGTAGCATAAAACTCACAGGATTGTGTTAGAACATATAATATAAAACTGCGGATAAGTGGCCGATATCAATAGCCGCTACGTTACGGTATCTGGTCCCGCTTGTTTTGCAGTGGCGATCAATATGTAACTCGTGTTTTCTTGCATATGCCATCCGCAGTATTCTGTTTAAAAACTCAGCGATAAAATTTTGATAGACTCAACTAAAATATTATGATTTTACCTTTATTTTGTTTTTTTTTTATATCTCAATATAGAGAGATAAATTAAAAATTTTTAAATTAATGAAAACTACCCACCCGCTTAATGTTGGCCGTGAAGAAGTTCGAGATGTTACAAAAGAAAAGGAGAACAAGTAACGTGCGCATGAGCTTAAGTACTCTATGTCATGTACTAAATTTTTTCCAATTTGTTTAATTGAAGACTGTGTTCGAAGGTGTACTATTCTACCTATTATGGGCAACATGTTGCTTGTAAATTGACTAGTTTCCCTTGCAATGTTTTAGAGTGATTTTCACGTTGGATAAAAGGAATGTTTTTTTTTTCTTTTATTTATTTATTTTTATATATATATTTGTTATATGTTCTATATTATATATTTGTTATATATTCTATTTTAATGTATCACGCCACAAGGGACAACGCAGTACAAGGAGACATCTCCTTAGGTGGTGCGCGCAAGTGAAAAGTGATCTCAACCAATTTGTGGTGCCAGGAACTCCAGTAGCTGGATATGCCTATTGATTAAGGCCACCTGGTTGCCATGTAAGTAAGTAAAAACTAAATTCTACATTTTTCATATTTATACGGACGGAAATTTCTTAAGTTCGCAAAATAGTTGTGAAGGAAAGAAAAGGGTGAGAATAACTTTTTCGTAATCAAGTAATCATCTTTGGTTGAGGTTTTCCAATTTACGCATATGGGTTCTGTCCGGCGCACAGGGGCGAGTTATGTTGAAAATATGTAATATGTTTTTTATGCAAGTATGTGCTGCTTGCACATCAATAAAAGTATTTTGAACTTTTCAAACTTTTATTTCAGTGCCTTATTCATGTTTCTTAAGGAAAAATCAGAAAAGAAACAAAATAAATTAAAGAAAATTCATTAAATTTTTAATTCTAAGAAGTTTAATTCAATAAATAGTATCAATGGAATCATACTTTCACATTATTTTGTAAAGAATACTAGAATTCAGATTAACTATATAAACTATCATAATCACTTTTGTATCATGTGTATGGATTGTATGTATTAGGATTTACAGTAACTACATGGTAAAATAATTAAATCAAATACTTCTTTTGAGAATGCTTTAATTGTTTTCCGAGGAAGTTTTCTATAGATTTTATTAATGGATCTGATGTTATTAGCAATAATTTAAAGTCATCTGTGCTACATTTTTTACGACAAAAAAAAAGTCGGGTCATTTCATCTGAAAGCAGATTATAATGTCTGTTTAGTTGCTCAAGACTGGTAATTAGATGGTCTCTGACTTAATGTAAATCGTCTTCATAGCTGCGAACGCTTTCTGCTAAATCATGATGTGAGTCTCTCAATGTCTTCCTCAACCACGAAAATGGTTTAATAAACATACGGCTATTTGGGGCAGACTTATTAAGGCACCGTGTGGCGCTCACATTATTCCAATTTAAGTCCTTTTTTTTGTTAAGTTGGTACATCTGTTGTTGATATTCCCTCTAAATCTTAGCGTCATAGCTTGACATTTGCAAAAGTTACGTAGCCAAGAGTACATATATCTCTGTTGTTAACGATTTTTTACAATTTTGGAAATGGATTTAAATTTAAAACGAACTTGTATTAAATTTTGCGTAAAAAACGGATTTAATGGTGCGCGAAAGTTGGAAATGATGAAAAAGTGTTTCTATAACGATTCTCTAAAGAAAACGGTCATTTACCAGTGGCACGAGCGGTTAAAAAGTGGTCGTGAATTAATCGAAGATGATGAACGCAATGGCAGACCATTGACATCGAAAACCGATGAAAACATTGATGAAGTAAAAGAAATGTTGGTCAATCACCGCAAATTAACCATCAGAGAGATAGCGGAGAACTTGAACATTGCCTATGGATCCAACCAAGACATTTTATTTAATGATTTGGATTTCCGTCGTGTAGCAGCAAAGTTGGTGCCAAAAGAGGCACCGTGTTGACATCGCAAAAGAGATGATTTGCTAGGCTGAATCCGATCCCACATTCAGCATCAGGATCATTACTGAAGACGAGAGTATGCTTATGAGTACTACATGTAATCCAGACATTAGGCAAGCGAATGACGTTCACCAAATGAGCCGAGACCAAAAAAACCACAGAAGAAAATTCGTAGATTTTGAACCATGATAACGCACCGTCGCACAGTGTTATTCGTAATTTTTTGACGAAAAATGCAACTATTACCATTCAACAGTCACCGAATTCACCTGATTTGGCTCCCTGTGACTTCTTTTTGTTCAATAGAGTTAAAAACCACTACGGGGAATGTTTTTCAGCAGCCGAAAGGAAATAATAGAAAAATCGCAGAAAGCGCTGATGGACATACCGAAAACCGAATATAAAAAATGTTTCGAGGATTGGATCAAGCGCTGGCATAAGTGTGTTGCAGTCGATGGAGATTAATTTGAAGGGGACAATATAGATTTAGATGAATAAACTTTATTGAATAAATTCCGGGAACTTTTTGAGGTGGTATGTTATTTAACAATTTTTAATATTATACATTTCAGTCTTTTGTTTGCTAATTGTAAATAATTTTGCATTTTTTTCATATTATTTTGTAAGAGATCTGTTTTATTTTTTCAGAAACCTGGACCTATAATCCGTTTTTTGACCTGACCGAGGTGGTACCTTTTTCCTTTTTAGTGGTAATTTTTTTTTTAATTGTATTTGACTTACATTGCGCAATAGCAGACTTTTTTTTTATTAACCCCATTTTTTTAGTTTTATAGTTTGAACAAGTTGACTAGACCTGACTTTTTTTCGTTTGTAAGTACTAGGTACATATTTCAAAATTGCAGTAAGTGAAGGTTAATGGGATATTTTTCCAAAAAAAATTATGACAAAATCAAAATTTAAGTTTAAAACAAAAAAAATTTAAATGTTTAAAAACGTTATTTTCAAATGAAATCAAAACAAGGCAACGTACCCTCAAAGGATTTTTTTCTCAAAATATTTCAAAAAATCTCCCTTTAAAATTTTCGACACATTATCCGGAACACCACGTATAACTGTATACTAATAGAATGTTATTATATTAATTATATGACATATGAGCTGCCCCCCTTGCGCGGTGGTATTTTTTTGACATGTAAAACTTTTCCTGGCTTTTTTAAAATAGAGTGGTAAGCTTACAATTTTGTCTACATATTTTTCTTTTTTGGAAATAACCAAACAGTTGCCCACGTATTCGTAGCATATACTCGTGAAATAAAGATATCTAAATTATTTTTGAAAATCATGTATTATTTTGGTTTTAGCAATCCCGAGATCACTAGTTGTAACTTTGTTGTACCCCAAGCTCGTCCGATTAATTAGACTGGTTTTTGCATCAACACCAATGTCTTTTGATAAAGTCAACGAAGGGCCGAGCTAACTCAAGAGGATTTCTGGTACACCCCGTATTGTAAAGACATAATGGTTGAGAACGCCGAGTAAGCGATATTACACATGTTTATATCCTTTTCTATCAATTTTCTATCTCTTTCTAATTGTTTCCACTTGAGACATATAATGCAATTAAAAAATAATTTTACCTTTTTTATGTAAAACGCGAAAAGGTGAATATTTTTAAATTGCTTAAACATATGATCAGTTCCTTATACTTGAGTTGGGAAAAAAGGACGATATTCTGGCTAAATGGATGTCATCCATTGTTTAATGAGGGAACTTATTTGCTAGTAAAAATTGACTTGTTGTATTTTAAGCAACTACTCACACGACATAATTTTCTTGCTTGCCGTCTACGTTGAAACTCAACTACAACTTAATTATAGTGGAGGACTTCATCAACAGAAACACCTACATTTTAATTTCGGACACCTTTATTTTGATTACATATTATAAAACGCCAGTGACCTGCGAATATTTTCGCACATTTAGGTGGTTCAACATACTTGTCAAAGCGAAAAAGTAAGCTCCGAAATGCACCAATGTTATTAAAGTTTGAGAGACTTAGAATTATTGAGGTATTTGTCGCAATTATATAATTATTTCGAAATTATATTGTATAATAGATCAAACTGGTGTCTTTTTTGAAAAATTCCAGAATTCCTCTAGTCATAGAAGTATTTAAGCGTAAGTACAAACTATCAATTGCTTTAGTAAAATTAAATTTAATTAGCATAGTAAATAAGTTTAAGGTCATCACCTAGTGTGAATTTAAAAAAAAAATTGATTTGATGTAGATTTCTTTAAAAAATTCCCAAAAATCACCTTCTATTTGGCGGTTACACTAGGTGTGCTTTTCAACATTTGTATTTCTTACCTCACTCAGTTTTCTTGCGTGCTTGCAATTATTTTTCAGTATATTCCCACTCAAATTATATTGGCGACAAACGCTTAGATTTGTATTACATTTTCTGCGATGGATTCTACCATTCCCAAATTATTACCGCTACCTGCCATAATTCTTCATTATATCATACCTATTCGTATACATACTCGTATAATGAACTATGATACATCAAACACTTCAAGTAATTTTGCCCTGACACCTCTCTACCAATCTGCTTTTTACGCATGCTATGTCTAAACGAGAAACACACATTTAGTGTAGTGTTGTTTGTGAAGGATGTGAATCTTAGTGTGAATAGTTTAGCTTGAGTGAAAATAAAATCATTTTACCTGATTTGAGGAGAAACACTCACTTTCCCATTATATAGGCACTGTCCAGTCCACAGTGCAATGATATTTACAATACATTTTCATCCAAGTAATACAAAATCTTTTTTTTTTTTTTTTTTTAGTTCAATTGCGGGATTATAAAAATAATAAAATAATCAGGTGTCATTTGTAACTATATTTGCAGGAAACTTCCTTTGGAAAATGAATTTATCCAAATTACTAACAATAAGTTAAAACAGACATTTCTCACTCTAGCCTTACGCCAATCTGGATGACGTTGTCTGTAATGATCATGCCGCCGCCGTAAACTGATTCTCAAAGTGGTTATTATAATTACGATGGCAAAAGGCACAAACAAGCCCGTCCTTCTCCGGTTCTCAATGTGAATTACTTTTTCTCGTCTTTTTTTTTTTTTTTTTTTTTTTTTTTTTTTTTTTTTTTTTTTTTTTTTTTTTGAACTCACAAAGAGGGGTCAAGTAAAAGGTGTGAAATCCCTGCTGGGTTAAAACACTGACTAAACGCTATAAAGAGCTCGCGCTTGCAATTTGGACGGCATAGGCAGACATAAGAAAAGTCAAGTTTCTAAATCATGGAAAAACATTTCTTATTCTGTTTTTTGAGTCGTAAAAACTTGCTTATCTGACCAACAACAGCAGGAGTGGATTTGTAGGTTTACGAGCCTCGCTCAGCACTTTTTTCATTAATTAAGATGAAATTTCTATTTAAAACAAATCACAGTACGCTAATAAATGTTGGCAAAGCACTTTTTATAATTCAGGAAGTTGAATGGTTATTTTTTTTTTTTTTTTTTGACACCTATTCTAGTTAACGTATTAGTAAAAATGGAAAATTGTAATATGATATTATTGGTTTAGTTAATACAATACTAAAGCGTGTTTTCATTTAAGAACTTTAAATTGTAATGTTATGTAATGTAATTATTCCATTCATTAGTGCTTAAATAATTCCTTGTCATTAGTGCTTAAATGTAAGTTCGAGCATAAGGAAGTTGAGGCTGGCTCGAATAAAACCCAATCTTGAAGTATAATTTTCGACCACCTTTTAATAAGATGGGGCGACAAATCGGCAAAAACGCTGCGAATATCGGCTTTTAAGCCGTCTATTGTCTCTGTGCTATCAGCATATCCCCACAGAAAATAATCCAAATGTGTTCAATAAATTGATTGTGTCGACTGTAAACGGAAGAAAGGATTTTCGATATAAATTTGCACAATTTTCAAGCATCCTGGTTGAAGTGCATGCATTGGGAAATGACAACATAAACTGAGCACAAGTCGGCTACCAAGGAAATGTTTCCAATTCAAAAACCAAACCTTTTAAAAGGAATCCGTTATTATTATTATTATTATTATTATTATTATTATTATTATTATTATTTTAGATTTTAACTACACTTCTCAATCTCTATGAAGTAGGAAATTACCTATCCCGGGCTATGCTAAGAGATTAGGCTCTGTTGGGGCTTAGACCATGTTCTAGTTCTTTAGTTGGAGTTTTTCTGTAGGAAACGCCGCACGATGTTGCATGTGTTAGGAATCACAGTCTTTTGCATAGTCTGAAGTGCGTTTTCGAAACTGTGCTGCTTAAGGTGTTCGATAAGACTCTTTGTTATTAATCCAGTTGTTGAGATTATTATTGGCGTAATTGTTACTCGTTCAACTTGGTACATCATCCTCAGCTTCCCACCAAGTTCCATGTATTTGCCCACTTTCGTGCTAGGTGTTGTTAGGTGGATCATTTTCGCAATTTTATCAAACTTTTATATATGGGTTATTGGTTTTTACAGTCTTTTACAGTACGGTCGGTAATGACCGGTCTATCTAATATAGCTTCGCGGTGCTGTTTTCAATTACAGGTTTTGCAGTGTATTTGTAATAAGGAACTCTTTGAGATACCAATTTGTACTTATGTGCCAAAAGTTAATGTATAATTAGAACAACTTCATTGTGCCACACAGTATAGTCTACTCCTGACATATGGTCTATTGTCCCTGCATAATTGTTGCATCCCCGGCATTTATCGCTGATAATAATGATACTATTATTATCATTATTATTTTTTTTTCGCTACCATTATTAATATTCTTATTATATTCGTTTTAAGCTCTTCTATTTGCTTTATTTTATTTTACAATTTTTTTACATTATCACTTCTTTTCCTCTTTTTTTAAATTATTTATGTTTTTTTTTTTTTTTTTTTTCTTAATACCAGACACATGCTTTCATTAATATCGTCTACCCATCTTTCTTTTCATCCTGCTTGTATTTTCGAATCCGAGAAAATGAGAGACATCTCGTTTGGTAATTATTTTTCTCCATTTGTTATTTGGAGTTTTTGATACGTTAAAATATCTTTTTCATAACACCATTGATGTTCATTTTTATTCTTCTTATTTTGCCTTTTCGCACTTTATGTTCTAGTCTAATGTTGAAAAGTTTTTTGTACATTTCTGTACGCCACAGTGACACTTATTTGGCAATGTAAATGCTAGATCTAGCATTTTCGAAAAACTTCAAATTACGAAAAATGTCAAATGTTTTTTATCTCTAAAAAGTATATGAGGATATAAGGGCTTGAAAACTTATGAAAATATGGTAAATTAAATTTTTTTCTTAACTTCACTCATTTCCTTAGACAAAATTAAGCATCTTTCTTTTTCAGATTCGATAACATTGACTCGGTATGCACTTATGTGCATATGTCAAAAATGGAAGAATTATATACTTTCTCGCTAAATTATTTGATTTTGTATATTTATTCATATTTGCTTGATGTCCAAAAATTCGTTTGATTCATTTTTATCCAATTTTATTCATTAATCATTCAAAAACTAAAAATACACTTATTTTATTTAACATAAGAGTTTAGGGGCATTGCTATTTTAAACGAACATAAAAATAATGTCACTTTTTTGTTATTAATTATTTCTGATTTTATAAATAGTTGTGGTGTGAGCAGTAAAGTAAAGAATAAAATTGATACAAAAGCAATTAGAAAACAAAAAGTACGAAGAAAACAATTTACTTTGACTTATGAAATTAGCAGAGATATATTTAGCTAGCTTATAATCGAAATTTCGCTAAAGTTTTAGTATCGGGTTGAGTAGCAGAAGCCACAGACCACAGCCAATCAGTGCACACTCAGATGTGCGCCGAATGAGACGTGTTTGAGTCTGCCTCAGATGCAATTGGAAATTCACTTCTTATGGGGGTTTCTTTCAATTTAGTATGGTGCAAAATTATGACACTCTACTGATTTTGAAAAAGCTTCCCCATAAGACATGTACTGCCAATTTATTTTGGACAGAGTATAGTTACTTTCGTGACAAGAAGTCACAAGTTGCGCATAAGCATTAAAGATACTTTTAAACTCAGCTCTTGCGCTGGAAGGTCAAATGCGTTGAAACTAATATATGAATTATCCCGTTATTCCACATAGCGATGCACATCGATTACTCAAAAACGGTGTATCCGATTTAATTAAATGTTAATTCGTTGTAAAGTGCTGGGCTGAACAAAAATTGTATGGTATTATTTATATCTATAAGTTACCCCAAATGATTAATATTAATAGATTTATTTACATCACAAAATCTAATTGCAACACATCGAAGATCATTGAAACTGATATCACACCAGTGAGCATTGAAAACAAAAACTTATTTTTTGTGTTTTTGCTTTGTTTTTCATTTGTGTGAGTGTGAGTATGAGTATGTTTATGTTTTCACTAGCTCGGCAACTGCATCCCTCTGGTTCTGAACCATACATATACATTCTGTATAGTACATACATAATATACATAGGTAGATATGTGCACAGCAATTTTAGTAGTAATTCAATTTTTTTCAAATATTCTTATTTTGAAATGTTTCTTTAATTGTTACTCCAGCTCTATTCAACCATCGTAATGTTTTTTTGTGATGCTTGGACAAACGAACAACCATAAAAAAATTTAAAACTGTGATTACGGACACATTCATATAACATAAGTCTAGTATTTTTTTGAAAATATCTACAGACATGACTTCATCACAATTTTATATAATAGTAGAGAAGAGATTTCAAACAATGGATTACAATATAATGGAAATGATTTTTTTATGTCCGAAGCAATAAGTAAATATATTAAGAAAGAATGAAAACTAAAAAACTTTCTTTATATCTTATTTAAATGTAGAATGTTTCGCATTTTGTCAAAATATAAGATAATTTGATTAAATCTCCAAAGGATTACCATGCAGAATTTGCAACTTAATTTTGGTAATTTTTGGCGCCTTGCTTCTTTATTCTGAGTACAAATCAAGTGCGCTACTGATATTTTTCCTCTAAAGGTAGGTTAGGTAGATATGTCCAATTGCATTTTGCTTTGAATATTCACAAGATGACTGAATGATATGCTGGTTCAATCTCCGTATGCGAGTTGTAACCCCAGGCAACATTATTCTGCGATGCATCTTGCCATCACCATCTATATTCGCTATAGTAAGACGAGCTGTTAAAAGAGGCTAGTAGCATTGACTCTCAACATATTCAATAGCGATTCGCTTATGTTGTGCCAATCAGTTTGTTGTTGCACAATACGCTTATGCCGGCTCTTAAAATAAAGACTTCATGCTCTGACTGAAAAATAAAACACCTTCATTGAATGCTAGACTTGTCAATATATTGAAAGATCAACGAAAGATGGAAAAGAGAGAGACTAGGCTAAAGTATGAGTATGAGTATTCATGACTTGGTCAGAGATCAGATAACTCAATTATCCTTACCGTAAATAAGTAGTAGGTTGTTGCCGAGGATCAGTAAGATTGGTTATGAAGGCATCCGCGTCACAAGAAAGCCTTCATCATCATCAGTACCCATCGGTATAAATGATTTGTAAACTTGATTTGTATGACCATTTAACAAAACAATGCAATTAAGTGCTGGCTGAGTGAATAAGAAGTTGGCTCTGCATTAGTACAGTGCTCGTGTTTGTCACATTGTTTGCATTTAAATTAACGATTGACTTTAGATAAATCTTTATACCTATTAAATTCAGTTTTTTCATTATCGCTTTGATGGGCATTGGGTAAATTAGGGAGTATACGAGTATACCATTTATAAACAAGCACAAATATTTGAAGCATAATCGTGAAGTTGATTACTTTTAAAAGAACTTAAAGATAGACGAAATACATGCATTGTAGTTGACTTATTAAGGCACATGATTAGCACCAAACAAATCACATAATTTGTGTCGCGTATTCAACATTTTTAAATACAATGTTTTAAAAACTTCAACAAGTTGTTGCGGTGTTGATGATTCATAATACTCGTAAATTGGTATCGAACATTCCCCACAAATAACAAATTCTAGCTGGCCAAAATACAGCCATTAAAGGCACCCTGTATAAACACTTTTTTCTCTGGCTTCAGTGAACAGATTATAAATTTATATTATCCGAATACTTATATATATATGTATTGTATGTACAGTATATAACAACTCGAAAAAGTGAATTCAAATGAATTTAAGATGCAATCGTGGCCGTTATTTTCTATAAACCCTTACAAAATATAGAAAACAAAAGTTTGTTCGGGCCAGCTAGTACAAATCTGATATGAATTGATATGTACAACTATATGTTAGAACGTCATGGTGAATATTTACAACAAGGATTACGAGTATTTTGGAAGAGAATCAGAAATTTAAGTTTCCAAACAACGTTGTTGAATGAGTTATTATTGGGCCGCAGTAAAATACGTTCTAAACCATTTGGCAATTAGACTAAAAATGAACTTATGTATGAACTACTTTTGTGCGGTAAAAGTTTCATTAAAGCTTTTAATCTAACTTTAAATTGTTTCAGTATTAATTGCATTAATAATTAGGCAATACTGAAACTATGGTACAATAAAAGTGTATCTTGATGTAGAAGAGAATGGATTTGTAATACGAGTATATTCTTATAAAATATATTATTATGATGCGAATGCAAAAACTGGGCGTGGTGCCTGCTGGATAGCTATCAAATAGTTAACTAACGACGAACGCATGCTGAATCTGACTACTCGTATATACGAGTATGTGGAGTTGTACACTCGGAGTTGTACAGCGGAGGCTTCATTTGAGCTAATATTCAGAGGTCAAGTCAATTAGAAACTTTCTAGACCAAGGCATTGTCTTGAGAAAAAAAAATGGAGCGAAATTGCCTTGATGTGCCAACGGCAGTGCTCGCAACCCCGAAGTGGGTTACTGGCAACAAAACATCCCTTATCTCAGGTGTTAAGACCAAGGACTTGGCCTTGTGGCTTGTGCGTCGCAGTAGCTTTTCTACCATAGAAAACTTAAAAATCTATGAAACAAAAACAAATCTCGGATATGGATGAATTTATTCTTGTCGACCCCAGCAAACGAAACAAGGACAATGACTTCCGGACCCGGACGTGAGATGTTCAGACTCTTAACAGGCTACGTTCAGCCGAACAACTAACAAAAGCTCTTAATTGCTATTATACAAATACCACCACCATCCTGGAAGATTGATGGGATAGGCGAAAGGAGGATAAAGGGCTGTGATATCAACTATTGTGATATCACCACAGAATACAAGGGCAACTCCACCAAAGAATGTTTTTATGCACTCCAAGACAAGTCATGTGAGCAATGTCGTAAGTATGACGCTAAAACCGGACTCCAAGACCTGGACTTTGGCTGGACAGTTGATAAGTAACACCACGGCTGGCATTGACTTTGCAACAGGACCAAATGTCACTATAGCAAGCACACAGTTTTCTCAACCAAATATACACAAGGAGACATGCCCATCTCCTGATGAAACACTAAACCAAATTGATTATTTTGCGATGGATGTAAGGAATGCCTCCAGTAGTCTGGAGTAGTACGAACCTTCCTGACAGCCAACATTTACTCAGACCACTACCTTTTTGCAACCAAAATAAGTAAGGGGTAGGTTCATTTATTTGACTCTGTAAATTTTATTGTAAAGAATATTAAAAACTAAACAAAATTTCATAGAAAAGTCATACACTTTGATGTTTTTTTAAATATACATATAAAACACAATTTCAAAAAAAACAATTATAAAAGATTCTAAAGTTTGCATTTATGTATTCTATTATTATGTATTCTATTGCTATCTCATGATAATACGTACAGAAGGCCTATGTAAGCAGTGAAGGGCATCAAAGACGCTTGCGTGGTTACTTCAAAATACCTTAAAAATCAGGTAACCTTAAAAGTTTAAGCCTTAATACTGTTGTTTCTTTCTAAGATACAAGAGTATTTATTCAAAAGAAATAATGATGTTTCACTTTATGATCACAAAGTGTAATGCAGAAGAGCAGCTAGGATCAGCAAGAGCTTAGTTGAATGATGTCATTCATGCTCTGCTTGGGGGTGGCCGTGGTGTAGTGGTATATGCATAGAATCCTCAAGCAGAGGGTCGCGGGTTCGAGTCTCGTGCGAGGCAATTCTTTGAAAAAGTTTTTTCATAGAATTTGTATTCAGTTTTATGAAAATCCCGTCGGCGTCAACTCTGACGTGAAGGCATGACATTGATGTTGTTACTGGCTGGGCTAAATGTAACGAACTAACAACTAGCACGTACTAAGACCCACTGGTTGAGGATGCACTGGCTCCAGTTTGACAACCACCTCTGGAAAAAATATCAAAACCTAATACACCTGAGTTTTAAACTACTACACCACTCGCCCGTGCCCTGGTGAAAAGCCAGTAAAAGGAAAAAAAAGAAAAAAGAAACAGTGCACTTCGATGCCGTATGGCAAGAGACACTCTTCTTCCAGCTGAACAGGTTGGGCATTAGTGAACCACTTCTGTATATTATCTATATATCAATGTGCTTACAGATAGACAATTCATCGTGAAAAATTGCGATGTGACTTATACTGGAGCATTTAACATTAAAAACGAACTGCAATTCGCCGATCTTGTTCAACATTTACACTTCATCATGAAATAGCCTACGCAGACGACTTAATCGCGTACAGACCAGGTCCAAAGATCGAGGTCATTTATATACTATTGCAACGTGACTTCGATAAAATTATACAATATTGCGATGAATGGAAGTTGAAAATCAACTTTCAGAAATCGGAAACCATTCTGCTTAAAACGCCTTTGTCTGAAGCCTCTAGGGATACCAAAAAGAATTGGCGACAGTTTTCTATGGACGGACAATACGGACAGCCACCTGCCTGTCGAAATGTATTCAGATACCTTGAGATCTGGCTATACATGTTGCTCTGGCCAGAGCCAAAGGTGCTTTTGCCCTTACGAAAAATCTGTTTTAAAGCAGCTAACTCGATACGAGGGTGAAGGTATTCTGCTTGTCTTTGCTTATACAAAACACCAGAACCATTATACCAAATTCTGGCAATTTATAAAGATGTAAAATTGTTGGTAATTCACTTAAGTTAAGGGCTTGCGAAGCTATTAGCAAAGTTTGTCATCTAGGTTAGTTTATCTATGCTCTAACTATATGTTATATATAAGCTGTGAAAGGACGCTGTGGCGGCTTTATTCCTCAAGAAACGTTCCTCTACCTCGACATAAAAGGTCTGAACCAGGAGAGATTAGCGGTGCCGCTAATCTTCCACATCGCTTGAAGAGACTGCGGACAGGCGACTCTTCGACAAAGACGTCTTACATGGCAGCGCTTCTCCGGTTCAATGGCGCGGTAGGGAGTGCAATGTAGAAGGAACAAAAAAAATACAACACAGTGCAGGAATGCCACCTCTCCCGCTCCTGGTCGTACTCGAAAGAACTGCCGTTGTTGTATTTGTCATGCAGCACGGACAGTGGTTAAGTGTAGTTAATAAGTGATAGGATAGCGGTATGTGGGTGAGAATTTTGTAGGTGCACTGTTTCATATTGTGCACATGCAACAATTCGGTAAACCAACGTCAGTATTTTCACTTCGGAGCCTTGCTGACAATGATGGTCGGTATTGTGTTTTTGTTTGTTTTTTTATTATAATGACCCGGGAATTAAAAGTAAATATATGTATATATTCCAATCCGGATTTCAACTTTATATGGTTAAAATTCCATCTCCGAAAGCAAATTATCCACTATTGCTTTATCTAAAAGAGCTCCAAACTGGACAGCAATTTAACCTTTAATGAGTTTGATGCGCTGCCTGACTCCATACTAAGAATTGTATCCCTGTATCCTCATACTGAAATCGATTTCAATATACACAATCTGGACAGACAACACTCAACACGAATACCAGACATTGATAGTCATACTGCCAACACCCTGGACATGTTCTTGACTTCTCACCTTGACAAGTACACTGTTGATGTGCTTTTCCCTCTATGCTCATCGGACTACTGTGTCATATCAGCTCGTATGGCAATACGAGAAAGCCAATTGGAGCGGACTTAACAGCTTCTTAAGGAATTTCAACTAGTCGTTATGTTTTCTCGATAATGATCAAAAACACTATTCTCTTCGGAATGAGATCCTTTACCCCTCATTGGATTAAGAGTACCAAACCAAAAGAAAAGGCATGGTACCATTCGAGAAAGAGAAATGTTTTTTCGGTCCTTCAATAGATAGATAGATTAAAACCAAACAAGTTTAAGCGAGCCAGTAATGACTGGAACTTCTTTCTTAAGCCTCTGAAACTTCAGTACGACCAAAACCTGAGGCAAAAAATGTCTACAATGTCCCAAAGGTAGTTAAATCTTTTAGTTATCAAAAATATCAGAAATTCCGCCTCATTCTCTATCCCAACACTCATTTGCACCGAAATTCCAGCTATTAGCTTCTTAGATAAGGCCTATCTACTTGCCGCACACTTTGCGGCCAACTCAACACTTCCAGATTGTGCTTTATCTTCGCCCACACTTGAATGCGTCAATTTTTTATTTTTTTTTTAATCCCGCGCGCGCACCAAGGGGACATGAATACCCTTTTTACTGGTCTTTTCTGCAGGGCGCGGGCGTGTAGTGTAGTAGTTTGAAACTCAGGTGTATTAGGTTTCGATATTTTTCCCAGAGGTGGTTGTCAAACTGGACGGGATGAGCAAGTGCATCCTCAACCAGTGGGTCTCAATACGTGCTAGTTGTTAGTTCGTTACATTTAGCCCAGCCAGCAACCACTCCAATATCAGTGTTATGCCTTCATGGCAGAGTTGACGCCGACGGGATTCTCATATAACTACATAGAAATTCTACGAAAATACTTTTTCAGAGAATTGCCTCGCACGGGATTCGAACCCGCGACCCTCTGCTTGAGAAGTGTATGCATATACCACTACACCACGGCCACCCCCAATGTCAATGAAACGGATCGACTTTCGCACTCATGTAGTAGCAATAGTACTACATCATATATAAATCCGCTAGTTCAAATGGTATATCTCCCATTCTTCTGAAGAGGTGTTCTTCCACAATGGCAAAACCGCTGCGTTAGCTTTTCCATCATCGTTATGACTCTTTCCGAGCAGATGGAAAACAGCATTATAAGGCTTATAAGGTCATAAATATAACTTTAAATTCAACCAGGTACTTTTCAAGATGCGAAATATTTGTTCCATTATAAATAAAGAAGGTTACAAGTCGCGTTTAGTAATAACGAATTCACTTATTTTGCGAAAATAAGTTATACCTATAGGTATATATGTATTTGCAGATACTTTAAAACTTTTTAAAAGTATTTTGTGCAAAGAAAATTATGTTACACCCAATATGTTGAATATTTATTTGTCAGCTAACCAGAATTGGATCACTTGACTATTATTTACATATGTATATACATAGGTACCACATCCGTCGCTATCAATACACCGTTAGATGTAAAATATATATTAGTAGCGATTTTACTTTAACAAGCTGTAATTAAATAACAATAAAGGAGGGTAGATTGGGACACATTTTATCTTTTCTCATACTTACTGATGAACTAAGGAATAAAACCCAATGTAAATAATACCAGCGGCAAACAGCACTATAGTCATATCTCCCTTTAAACATAAGACAACGGACATTTTTTAGGTACTCAGGAAATCATTTTTATTTCTCAATGGATTAAATTAAAATGTCACAATTGCTTTTATTTAGAAAGTAGAACATATAAGCTTTTCAAAAATATGTAACACTTATGTAGTTACATTCACGGTCATAAAGAATAAAGGCGTTCAAAAGTTACTCTACAAAACTGTTTGTGTGAGTTTCTTTCAAGAACTTTGGGCATAAGTTTTTGGTATAACTGTTGAGTGTAAATGCTAAAAATGTATTAAAACAAATAATTTAGACATCCATATAGCCATTTTCATTGGTATAAACATTGAAATTTAACTTTTGGAAAAAAGATTTTTGAGACGAGATCATAGATTTTGTCCACGGTTTGCTGTGTGGTAACCGTTCTTTAGCCACCTGGACGCGGCAAAACCCTGCGAACCAAATGGTAAACGGTTGTACGGGAAAAGTGATGTTTTGAATGGGCGTCAAAACAAACGTAAGCGTCTGATAGTCACCAAATTTTGACATGCGGGTTAAAAGAGGTTATATTAAACGATGGTACACTTATTTGGGCTCAGAAGCGCCACCTATCTTTGAATTCGGGTACTCATCAAACAGCCCTCATATTCGATGTCGCCAAAAATGCTGCGAAATGTCTAGGTTTCCTCAAGCGATGTACGAAATATTTCACCTCCTTTAATCTGACTTCAATATATAGGGTTTTCCAATAGGGACTTGACAACTTTGAATTTAATTTGTGAACGCATTCTTTCACTAATCATCAAACTGTCACTGTCAGTAAACTCAACACTTTCATCATGGCAAATTATAAAAATTTTCTACAGATATTCGGAGTCGCAAAATCATCTTCAGTGACGAAGCTTATTTTTGACTCAATGGGTTCGTCAATAAGCAAAATATATGTTATTGGTCGGGTGAAAACCCACATGTGCTTCATGAATCACCACTTCATCCACAAAAAATAACTGTTTGATGCGGTTTGCATGCCGGCGGCGTTATTGGGCCATATTGTTTCGTTGACGATAACGATCGTCACGTTACTCTAAATGGTCAGCGTTATCGCGCTATGATCACCGATTATTTTTGGAAAGATATGGACTTGGACGACATGTGGTTTCAACAGGATGGTGCCACAAGCCACACAGCACACGCTACAATCGATTTATTGAAGAGTAAGTATGGTGAGCGTGTTATCTCAAGACATGGGCCAGTCGATTGGCCGCCTCGTTAGTGCGATTTAACGCCGCTTGACTATTTTCTGTGGGACTACGTTAAGTCATTGGTTTATGCTAACACGCCGACGACGTTGGAAGAGCTAAACGCGAAATAGCGGCCGTTTCGGACAAAATGTGTGGCCGAGTCGTTGAAAATTGGATCCAATGAATCGACCGCTGCAAACATGCCCGCGGTGGCCATATGAACGAAGTCGAGTTCCATTCATAAATGTTTTGATTGTACTTCAAGCCAGAAGAATACCCTATATAAGCCATTTATCCGCACCTGCTAGATAGGATTCAAAACCGTGCGATAAAACTGTTGATATCATTCAGTCAATGGTCACCCTTGAACACCGACGAAATATCTCGTGTCTCACTTTGATCTAACGCTACTTCCACCACTAGTGGTCCATAAAAATCGCCAGTAGCATTCCAACCCTTCAAACTTTCAATCGTAACACTGGTCTCGCTGTGAATGCTCATCAGTATGCCCTCAAGCCCACATATGGACGTCTTCTGAAATATCGTTATTTGTTCCTAAGCCGAACAACATGCTTTTGGAACGCTCTACCGAACTTTGTATTTCCTAGTCATTGTAACATTCAGGCATTTAAAACCAACGACCATCGGTATCTATTTTTTTTCCTCCCTAATTTTCCTTCCCCCACGCAGTGTACAAACATTTTAAGGGTACCTTAACCCCTTAAGGGCGCGCCTAAAAATTTTGCTCGGCAGCTTCAACAATTTTTGTGGCTTGTTGAAGAAAAAGAAGCTAGATCGTCGATATCCTGCAGTACTATGTAGCTCCATAGGAAGCACCTTTGGTCAACCAGCCGTGGCCGGAAAATAAATATATAAAAATATATATATATATAAAAAAACTATAAAAAAATAAAAGAGATGGGTGACAATTGTAGTAATTGTATATATACACTAAGATAGGGTAAGTAGGTTAAGAAAGTTAAGTTTTATATTTAGGTAGTTTATATATTAGGTTTATAGATTTTAGCTCAAAGTTTTATACAAAACCAATTGTTTTCTTAGTTTTACTTTCATATTCATATATGAAAATGTAAATTATTTCTGTAAGAAACTTACCATAGTGTCCACATGGGGCCAGTAAGTTAGAATAAGGTTATTTTACGTTTATTATGCTTATTTTTAAGCATTTTTTTTGCCTAGAATTAATTAGTTAATTGAAATAAAAATGCATTTAAAATAAAAAAGAAATGCGTGGTGGTTTGTTGCGGAAAATTTTCACGATGATGACGGGTAGGGGAAGACGATCCCTGGAGCCTTCACCCCAAAAAGCCAAATAACGGGTGGCTTAAATAACACCAAATCCTGTTACCGAAGTAGGTACGGACACCGTCATCACACAATTGATGTGGATGCAGCTAGCACTGAGCCAATCAGCTAGAATAATCGGACACACCCAAACGACTCACCAGCTTTAAAAGTTAGGTTCGATAGGTGAAGGGCTGAGGAGTTCCAGTTATCACTGGAAGGTGGACCGAACTCCGAGCTGAGGAGTTTAGTGTGAATGTGTAAATTTGTATGCACACACTAGCAAAGCTTGTTAGTGATGTAGCTAATAACCCCGTCGTTGGGTCCGCTAGAGCTAAATGGATGTGTGAGTGAACGTATGTGTGTGAGTCTGGCAGAAGTTGTGGAAAGATAAAAAATATTTGGAAGTCAATTTGGTGACGACCATTAAGAAAGAAGGTCAAGCAACATTTTGTTTTGAGTTCAGTTTTGCGAATTTCGAGAAGCAACTTTTTCTTATTTTTGCGTGGTAAATTTTTATTTGTAAAGTAGAGACGCGTTTGATAGCTTTTGTTGGCATACAAAAGGAAAAAAAGGACGGCAAAGAATTATCCCGGAGCGGGGCTGGGGGGAGATAAAGAAAGGAAGACTGTGCCAGCAAGGGGCGCAACACCGCAAAAGACAAAAGATAAATATAGTGTAGTGTAGTGGAAATAGCTTAGAAACTCGTTCTTGTAATTTTTAGTTAAGAGTTCGGTAGATAGCGTGTGCGCTAAATTTCTCAAGATTAGACGGGACACGCGACCTGTTAACTAACGTTTTTGTGTTTTTCGGGACTGTGAAAATGGTGGGTCACTCTATCAACGAGTATACCGCGAGGATAGAGGGATCTCATAAAGGTTATATTTCGTTCGGAGCACCGCTCTATCGGTTCCAGGAATCAAACGTAGCAAGAGGACTGGATTCCAAATCGGAAGATCCAGTGTTCGAATCCCAACCGCTCCCGAAAAACATTCATTTATAAAGTTAACTCAAATCAAGTTAAATGAGTAATTGACTAGAAATCAACAACAAGTCAACTTCCACTAAGAATTTAGTCTCCTCATTAATTGTTGGATGTCACCCATGAAGTGAAGTAACCACTGAGCCCAAGCATCTTTCTTTATACCTCTATCCCATTTTCCAAAAAAAAAAAAATTCAAACATGCTGAGGCATTATAAGTGTATCATACCTACGCAAGTTGACGTAACTGAGTTTTTAAGTATACGAGGTGTGTTCAGAAAACAACGGGAATTTTAGTTTTTTTGAAAAAAAAAAATTTGTTTATGCGACTGCATTAATGTTGTTGCCTTCAAAGTAGTCTCCATTAGATATTATGCACTTGTGCTAGCGCTTCTTTCAATTCTAGAAACACTTCTTAAACTCGATCTTTGGGATAGCATTTAACTCTTTCAGCGATGCTCTTTAATATCATCTATGGTTTTAAAACGACGACCATTTAAAGTTCTCTTTATTTTTGAAAGTAAAAAAAAGTCACACGACGTGTTTGGCGTATAAGGAGGCAGTATTGTTTTTGGCCAAAAATTCAATGAAATATGAGCAACAATTTTAGAACAAATTTTTTCTGCTACGCATTAAAAAAACATTAAAAAAAAAAATTCATGACATGAGTCAATCGATATGCCAACATTATCAGCGGCTCATCTGATTGTAATTCGGTGATCGTTCATAACCCTTTCTTTCACTTTTTCCATGTTTTCATTCACGGCCATCTTGGAAACGCTTATACCACTTGTAAACTCTTGTGTTACTCATAGCAGACTCACCATAGTCCTTAAACATATATACATATACATATTTTTTTCTAGGCGTGCCCCTCTGTGTCCCGATTACTACAATTTATCGTTGAAATTTATTGTTCTTACATAAAAAAGGACTATATAATTATTTATTTTCTGTAAATGTTTTCGCCTCTAAGCATACGAGTATAAATTGTGTACTAGGCATTTTAACTTCTATATCAAAGAAAGAAAATATATCACAGATTCTGATCAATAAGTTGATGCCCTCAACGACTTCCTAAAACACAAAAGCCAAAATCGCTACTACAAAATCAAGCGAAGAATATTTGAGCAAATAACACAATGGTAACCATGGTTATATCAGAAAATCCATCATCGTGTTGGGGATGTCGTGTATTATGAAAGCAATTACGAAAACAATTTCCATGTAAACTAGTGGTTGTTCAGTCGCAATTTAGTGCCAAGAACGATAAAAGCTCTCCGGAAGCCCTATACTACATATTTTTACTATACAGAGTATACTAGGTGGAGTGAAAAGCATCCTCCTTGACCGCCAGAATGCGCTGCTACTGCAAAAAAGCTTATGGTGCCTTGAAGTCCGTTCATATTTAGACAGACATGCCAAATTTCAGTGCGATACTGTCTTTAGTTTTGTTTTGACAGCTGATTGTTGTTGACGTGTTTGGCATCATGTTGAGTATGGACAAAAACGATTTTCATTCTCTTATACAATAAAACATTATTTTTTGAGAGGTAAAACGGCGAAGGAAACAAAAGAAAAGTTGGATAAATATTATGGGGCTAATGCTGTCAGATTACACCGAAATATTGGTTTCGAGAGTTTCGTGGTGGCCGCAACTCCACTACCGATCAAGTCCGCAATGACAGAGGTTACAGAGGACAATGTCAAAAAAATATATGAAATAGTGTTGGTTGACCGGAAAGTGAAGGTGCGCGAGCTAGCAGATAACACAAGGACTAGTACTGAGCGCTCACGCCATATTTTGGGCAATATTCTGCATATGAAAAAGTCATCCTACCGCTGAGTGCCGCGCATACTCACTCTTGACCAAAAACACGAACGCGAGAGTTCTTCGAAAGAGTGTTTGGGCTTGCTGATGCGGAATCGGGCGGACTTTTGGCGTCGATTGGTAACTGTTGAACACCAGAGAATAGAATGAGTACCCGGCAACGGACTGAAGCCAGCACGAGTGCTCTGAAGCGGCCGAGTGTGGCTCGATGGGTCGGAAAGGTTATGGCGTCGGTTTTCTGGGATTGTCATGGCATACTCTTCGTGGACTACCTCGAAAAAAGAAAAACCATCAACAGCGAGTATTACTGTGCATTATTGGAGCGAAATCGCTGCAAAACGGCCTCACATGAAGCGAAAAAAAAATTGTTTTTGTAAGACAATGCACCGGCGCACAAGAGCATCGCAATCACGACTAAAATCAATGACTTACGGCTCCAATTGCTGTCGCATCCACCGTATTCGCCCGGTTTGTATCAAACTAAAAGGAGATTATACTGAATAAAATAAAAAAAAAAAACATTTAAAAAAAAAACTTTTTTCATTCCCAAGGAGGTTACTTTTCACCCCACCTAGTACTTGTAGTGGCTACATACTTTTATGTAGAGCATGACATTAAGTTCAGTTGCTAATAGCACAATCACTTTGTTGTAAAGAATAGTATGTATAGCAGTTTTCACTTATCCCATTAAACAAATTATATCTACAAACTTCCGACCTATCGAAAGAAATAGTAGTGCAACCAAGTTATTGCTTTATCTACCCGTGGTGGTCTAGGGTAACAACTTATATAAGCCAATATGTAATGACCAAGCCAGTATCTCAGCGCTATCATACATAGATTTTATCCCTGGACACTGTCTTTAAGGCAAACATGCGAAAAATCAGAATCTGCATGGACAAGACCTAGGAGGATACAATCCTCCACCTAATTTGTACATGCCATTTATTACAAATGTAGATGGATTACAGATCAACGTATCATCACAATGGGGCAAGTGGTGGAAAGGTTTTTCCAACGCCCACTGTTACTTAAACTAAACTTATACAATAAGGACCGAAATGTACCATAAATGGCAAAAGGTTCGGCCTTTTTTTTTCTTACTTTTATCTTACATATTATACACGGACAGATTTTGGTTTCTAGAATGTGGCATTTTCAACTAAAGTACTTCGAAACAGGAGAGTATCATTGATCAAGAAGCAGTACTGTACTGTATTATTACAACTCATTAACCAGAAGACCACGGGAAGTAGAAGTGGAGCTAATAGCACGTAGGGATCATATTACCTATCAACACTACAGAAAACTTTGTAGGAGGGGCGAGCTTAAATCTATAGATATATATTAAACTTAAAGGCAAGTAAGTTCAACGTAGAGAGACACTTGAAAAGTGCAGCCATATCAGCCAGCTGACTATTGACGAAGGAAGCGAACAGGTGCGATAGTATAGCCATTTACAGAAACAAAACGGAGCTTACAGGTAGTCATTGCTTCAGCCAATATCTCGTAAAAGCCCGAACTTGTGGTGATCAAACTAAATTAAAGATCATTCTAAATAAAATTCTAAGGTAAAAGTAAAAGTAGATCTAGAATAAGCTGGTTTCCGCTTATCCTAAATTGAAATGGAAGTAAAATATCTCAAATTGATTTAGTTACTTGAATTCAAGAAATACCCATTAAGAGTACGATTTTACTGCAATGTCAGATATTAAAAAGTTATTGTGTGTAAATTATGAGATTTGTATTTAAACCATAATACCTTACCCGAAGCTACGAATACTTTAACGACGATTTTCTTTGGTTGGTTATTATTTGGGCTATGTTTTTAGTGCGGTAAGTGTCCCACACTGGTCTGAGGAACTTAACTTCACGGGGTCATCCAGATTTTCACCTTCATAAGAAAAGAAAAAAGGATATTAATAAAAAATAAGAAATTAAATTATGGACAGCATCGAAAATTCTTCTGATTTAGCCGGTAAACGATCATCATTGTTGCTTAAAGGCATCAAATTTGAAGAATTTTTACATGTGTATAAGCTTTTACTGCTGAATAACATCTTCAGACAAATTGGCTAATTTAATTTTAAGATTATACTAAAACTACCGTAAAATGTTGTAATACTTCCTTCTATATATGCATGTACTAAAATACGCATGCTCAATAAATTGACACTTTTATACCCCCCGTTCAGTAAAATCTTATTCACCATCAAATATTAAAATACAAAACAGCGTTAAAGTTAGAACATGACTCAATTATAGCTCCATAACTTTAGTAATATCCTGTTCTCATCTACTGATACTTACGTTGCTGATGTCTTTATACTAAGGTACTTAACTTAAAGATGCTTATGATCATGAAGATCCAAGCCTAATCAATTCTTTAATGTGATAGCAATCATTATGTGATTATGGTGTTTACGGGTATTTCTCCAATAATTGTTATTGGCGATAATAACCAGCTATATAAAATTATCTACACCAAACCTGGTCAACATCTCATTATGTTGCAACGATGCTGACTTTTGTCTGGTTGGCTTGTTCGACTGCTATGTACTGAGGATCATTGGGGCATCGTTGGAGTAAATCTGTACTTGATTTACAATATTAAACATTAGAACAACAAACTGAATTTAGAAGAATTCTGTTTCAGATTATAGATAATTAAGACATAATTTTACTACATTAATACCTAATGCAATATGTCATATAAATAACTAAACTGAAAATACAATAGCCCGATATGAGTCAAGGCCTGACATTGCGTCTCCAATCATATGATCTTCAGGGACCTACGAAAAAAATAACTTTTCTGCTTTTTAGTGCTAGTCTGAATTAAATTTCCTGATGAGGCATTGCTAAATTAATTAATTGTGTTAGACCTTGCTATGACAAAGCATTCGGAAAAAAGCTATTGCAATATTCTGAGATATAAAAATAAAATAAGGCAACAAGACATTACTCATTCACTCAATTCCATTTTTTTATTTTTTTTTTATAATTAAATTGAAAACAGAAATTTTAAATTTAAACAAAAATGAATTTATTATAAGTAAGTAAACATGATAAACATTTTTTAGTTAAAAAACATAATCCGGGAATTCCGGAAAACCTAAGAGTTCTCATTAATGAAGGGTTATTTTTACCCTCTCTAAAGTACTTGCCCGCTAAAATTTGACCTCGGATTTAGAGACATAGGTACTCAAACTATGATGCTATATGGTAGCTTCTGAATTATTGCGTAAGTGTTATTTAATGCGCCCGAAAAAAAAATATAGCTTCTTGAGCTCGAAATGCATAAAAAAAACTTTTATTTGATAAAGAATTCTTCAGAATTTTGGAAATCGTCAAAAAACCTCAATGGTTGTAACTTTATAATTAACTCCAAACTAAGTTCCAGTGTCCTTTTAGAATATTTTAGTACGGTTTTCAACCTATCCCCTATTGTGTTCAACTTTTAGTTTCTGATAGGTAACGTATGAAGATATTATCGGTGCGCTAATTTCTTCAGGATCTGACTGAAAGATCTAACGATATACCCTCAAAGTTTTATAAGCACGGTAATGATGTATTACACAAGAAATTTGCGACCATGTTGAATAAGATTTTGACACTGGAGTCATTCCGAACAGTTTAAAGGAAGTGATTATTTTTACAATTTATAAAAAGAGATGTTGAGCGGTTCCAGAAAATTATAGAGCAGTTTACAGCAATTCTTCAATATCGACCAGCAGAATCTATAAAAAAAGAATAACCAAGCGGGATTCACGCCAGGATATTCTAATATCGATCATGTTCTTGTTTTGAATCTTATCTAGCTGGTGCAGAGTTGTTTTAGGCTCACTTGACCAGATGTGGACAATGAAGCCAATTGAAGCCAGATCAGAGGTGTGAAATTTATCTTATATCACTTGAGGAAACGTAGATATTTCGCAGTATTTTTGGCATCAAATATGCGGTCATTCCAACGTAGGATGTCATTGACAAACATATCGTTTCGACGATGCAAATTCTATTATTGGGATACTGGCTGGGTATTTATTTAGTGAAAGCAGATAGCATTGTGTTTTGGAAGCATTAAATTCCACTTTGTTGATAGTTCCCCAATTGGTTATGCTGTTAATATTGGAATTTAATGAATTTAACATACCCTGTCGTTTCCGTTCTTTAGTCAAAGAGCAGGTACGTGAGTCCGGGAACGAATATGAAAAGCAAAACACACTGTCGTCAGTAAAGAAATATGTATTAGTGATGAAAATTAAAAAATAGTGTCGGAGGCAGAACGGAGCCCTGTGACACACCAGAATTTATTTTGTAAATATAAGACTTGAAGACAACTTGAATTGAACGTTCCGAAAAGTGATTTCTAATCCGTTGAAGGACAGCATCCTTGATCCCAAATGCACGCATTTTTGACAAAAGAGCCTAATGCCAATTTCTTATATTTTTGACGGACCACCAAAAATGTTTGTTACCTTTGTGACATTGTGCCATTTCTTTTGGTTTGATTGTCTTCATCCGATCATTCTAAAGAGAATAGTGTTTATGATAATATTAAGCAGCGGCATCCACCACCAGGTATAATTCCTAAAGAATCTGTTAAGTCTGGTCCATTTAGATTTATAGTATTTTACCTTCACTAGACGTAGTCACCTTGTCGTGTGTGCCTTACCTATGTAAAGGTGCCTGGTGCGGAGGCTTAACCATGGCCTAGCCTTACCTCCACCTGGGAAACCAGACGGAAAAGACGACCCTCTTAGGAAGGGGCTAAGTGGCGCTTGAGTGAGGCTTTGCGCCCGAGGAAACAAGAAGGAGAGTTGAGGAGCATCGGGTCAAGCCCGAAACAAAAGGAGTGACTGCGGAAAAAAGACGGAACACTACCATCACACCCCCTAGCAACGTAGCCAACAAACAAAGGGTGGACGAAGGTGCCAAGAGGGCCAAGTGCGTGCCTGTGAAAGCCAAAGCCAGCACGGTCGGTCTTAGCTACGCTGCAGCGGCGAAAGCTGGTACAGCCCGGGTGCGACAAACCACTGGTGCGGTGGCTGGTAACTGTTCTCCGGGTGAAATATCCCCGGGAGATACCCATCCACACAGACCTCACAGCACAGGAAGATGGGATGGAGGCATAAGCTCAAATTTCAGGACTGCAGTAGCACCCAAGCTAAGCAAGAAGGAAGGTCAGAAATAATGGCCTGCGTTGGGAAAGATATACCAAGGGCACATTCAGTGACCGTCTTCCTACCTCGTAGCATGAACCAGAAGTCCAAAACATCCTAGGCATTACTGGAACCGCAGAATGAAGGCCTAAACACAAAGGTATGGAGGGTACTCCATAGTCGTAGTAAGGGAACCGGGAAGTTATTGGCCCTCGGCATTCACTAGGAGTACTTCGATACCATAAAGAAGGCAATGGGTTCCCTGAGCCACCGGGTCGACAGGGATGTGGTGTGTGGAATCAAGAGGTCTGAAGAAAACACCGGGCAGGCACCGGAAGCTTCAACTCCGGCCTCGCAGAGTACACAGTCTCGGATAGAGCAAGCATCTGTACCGCAGACTGTAGCACCGACGGTCTCTTTCGGATCCATGGTTCAGGAAACCGGGTCCATGTCTATCCCTGAGAGCTCGCTCCAAGAAGGAGATCTGGACACAACAGTAATCGACCTCTTCCGGGACATGACACTAGATGAAAAAGACCCAGCAAAATCAAAGCAGCACAGGTAAACATTCATCATGCTATAGCGGCTTCGGCTGTGATAGCTATAATGTTTACCTCTCAAGGTCTGAGACTGGTCTTAATTCAGGAGTCTTGTATCCTGAAAGGAAAAATCAAAGGATTGAAAAGTAAAGATGCACATGTAATTTGGGACATTCGGGCTAAAAAACCGAGAGCATGCTTCTAATACGAAATAAAATAAAATCTATTCTACTTTCAGAATACGCGGCGCTAGACTTGGCGACAATACAGGCGACTTTGGACATTGAAGGAGTTAACCGCACCATCATGATCGCATCTGCGTACTGTCCAGGAGATGAGCCTATGATATTATCCGAGCTGCAACGACTTGAGGAGCACTTCATTAAGATCCGCATGCCGCTGCTAATAGGGTGTGATGCAAGCGCCCATAACATAAAATGGTGCAGCAATGACAACAATCACAGAGGTGGGTACTTATTAGAATTTATCATAAGTTCGTCTTTTGATATTTACAACGTAGGAAGGAGCATAAGCAAAATTATAAAGAACGGGAAAGTATCTTGTGAATCATAGTATTCGACCTGGACAATACAAGTATCTTGAGAAATCCAGCAAGGAATTCCAGGAAAACCTGGGAAACCTTTCAGAAAGCTCTAGAATACAATCTAAGGCGTCTTGAAAAAAGGAAACCTCCAGCTCACTTTCTGGAACTAGAGAACGCAGTGGAAGATACCACTCACCCCATCACAAATACGTTTGAACTAAGTTGCACACTTACGGGGAAAAAAAGCAATAAAGATATGATATGAGATCCGAAAGGCGCAAGCTGTTAAACACAGCAAAACGCAATGGAGACTAGCAAAGGTATCAAACGGCTCTTACCACATACAACAAAGAAATAAGAAAAACTAAAAGAAATAGCTTTAGCAAATTCTGCGAGACAATCTCAAGCACCCCTTCGGCGGCGAGGCTACACAAGGCCCTTGCTAGTCGGGAGGAGTGTCAATCTTGCTTAAGAAATCAAACGGCAGCTATACGGAAAATGATGACGAGAGGGCACTGCTACTTCTACGAACTCATTTTCCAGGGAGCTCACCTAGTACTGGCTTTGGCATCAGAACAATTTCAGCTCAACCCCGGAATCATCGTCAACATGCATACATGGCGGGCGGATCGACAGAGACGGCCCTGTATCAGCTAACAGAAATTATCCAAAGTGCTCTGAATTCAAAGGAAATAGCATTGTGTGCGTTTGACAATACCTCGCATAAGGCTATCAAACGAGCCCAGCAGCGAAAAGAAGCCAACAACACAGTATCCAGATGGATGTGCGAACTGCTGAGCACTAAATCAACAGAGATACAGACATCAGCTGGAACTATTAGAGTAGGCAATGCAAGAGGGCGTCCACAAGGAGGGGTATTATCACCATTAATGTGGAGACTGGTTGTAGAATAACTACTGGAAAAATTAACCACCCTTGGCACCAGCTGTCAGGCGTACGCTGATGACATAGTATTAATTGTCAGAGGAAAGTTCGAAGTCACTGTCTGCGACATTATACAACGAGGACTGAGAGTAACTCAAGAATGGTGCCTCACGGCCGGGCTAAACATCAATACGGCCAATACCACGATAGTGCTAATCACAAACAAAAGGAAACTTCAAAGACTCAAAGAAATCCGATTGTCAGGCACGACACTGATACCGGTCAATGATGTGAAGTATCTGGGACTACATCTAGACAGCAAACTATTCTGGAAGAATCACACTGAGGAAACTGTTAGAAAAGCAACCCGTGCTCTTATGATATGTAAGAGCCAAGCGGGAAAGTCGTGGGGCTGCATCCCTAGTATTCTGCGATAGATGTACATAACGATTGTGACACCAATGATCACAAAACGAACCAGTCTGGTCACAACGCGAGAATCTCTCAACAAGGTGCACTGGCATGCCTATGCATCACCGGCGCAATGCGTACATGCCCAACTGCTCCAATGGAAGTGCTATTGGAATTATCTCCCCTACACCTCATTGTCTCAGAGACGGCGGACTATTCTAAGACTATTTTAAGAATAGCAAAAAAGGGAACTGGAAAGGAAAAATGCATTAGTTCGAAAGAAAATGATGAACTACTCGGAAAACTTCCACTCTTGGCTATTCCAAGAAATGACAGCATTAGGAAATATAACTTTGAAAAGAATTTCTTAACGAAGTTCAGCAACAAGAAAGGATAGAGCGATGAATCCACAATCTATGGACTGAGCAACCACACGATTAACTGGTATACAGACGGCTCAATAACTGATGAAGGAACTGGTGCAGGAGTGTTGAAGCCAAGAACGATATACCATGAATCCATGGGCAAGAATACTAACATCTTTCAAGCAGAAATAAGCACCATAGAAAGATGCGTTCGAATCTCGATAAGAATTACAAGAACTGTCAAGCAGCTATCAAAGCACTGGACTCCTTTGTCATTTAATCCAAACTTGTATGGGAATGCCTACAAATTGGGCAAAAAAATAGATTATCTGGATACCAGGCCATGTAGGCATTATTGGTATCGAGGAGGCTGATTCTGTAGCGAGAAAAGGGGCGGCAGAACCCTTCATAGGACCTGAACCATTCTGCGAGATAGGGAAACACACCCTACGCAAAGAATTCAGGAGATCGGAAATGGAGAAAAGGGCTAGAGCCTTTCAGGATCTCCAAGGTCTAAGACAAGCCAAAAAACAGTTAGGAGATTATAATCTCAAAATATTTAAAGCATGTATCATTCTAAGCAAAAATAACTTACGCATCCTAACTGGTTTCCGAACGGGGCATTGCAAACTCAGCTACCAAATAAGGAAGATAGGGATATCAGATGAAGGTCTCTGCAGATTCTGCAATGAGTCCACAGTAACTCCAGAACACATACTGGAATCCTGTGGAGATTCCGGGATTAAACCCGAAAAAGGTTTAAATATTTGGGAAAACACCAAATTCAAGAAAAGGATCAACCAATCATGGATCCACTACTCATTCTCAGATTCATAAAAGAAACTGGACTGGATGATGCTCTGATTAGGTTTTCTTTGCCAAGGCCAGAGAGAAAGCATAAACACTCCAACAGAATAATAATGGTGAATTAAGTTGTGAGGGGGCTCTGGAAGAGGGAGCAAACCTCTCCAAGGTATAAGTGGAGGCACAATAGACCACAAGGTTGCAATGAACTACACCCTATATATTATTATTATTATTATTACGGTACTTTTAGGAATCTTTTCTCTAACTGTGTGGTCGGTGTAGGAGAAATTAGCTGATATGACACAATTATCCGTCGAGCCTAGAAAAGAAAGCACGTCAACGGTGTATTTATCAGGTGAGAAGTTAAAAACAAGTCCAGAGTGTTGGCGATATAACTATGAACGTCATGTGTTCTCATGGGCTTATTTACAAACTGGGTCAAGTTGTTTTCCGCAGCCAAGATCACAACACACCGTTATTAGGGTGTTGTCTGTTCAGAATGTCGCAGGCACCAAGAATTGTGTGTATTGAAACGCCCGTAATGACGATTTCAGTATAAGGATACAGGGATAAAGTTCTTCTTATGGAGTCATACAGCGTATCGAACTCTTTAAAGGTCAAATTGCTTTCTAGTTATGGCTTCTGTAAATAAAGCAATAGAAAATAATTTGCTTTCGAAGATTAAATTTTGACTTGAAATTGAATACCAGATTGAAACAGGGATTGCATTATGGTCGAGTTTGGTTAGGTACATCACTACCCTCGCAAATGGCGAGACCGTGATGAGAGAAAAATAATGGCACTAATTGATAGCAGGAAGCTTCAGATCAGAATGATGTTTAAAACAAACAGAAAAACAAAAATAAATAAACCGAGTACTTTCTCTTTATTTCCAAAGCAATCCAGATCTGAGGCCAGGCTTTGTAGGTGCTAAAATATAAGTTCAACATGTCTTCATTATCTAATGCTGGTACGCAGAACCTTCCGATTTGGAGACCAATACACTTCAGTTCTTCAGCCATCTATGTTACTACATTCGCTCAGCCTGGAGATTTCCGAAAATACGCGAATTTTGTTTTGTAAAATGGTGTAATTTATACAATACTTTCTTTCCAATTTCTAAAATTTCCTGAATTTAATATGACACTCTTTTGGTTTGTAAACAGGGGTTAATTACATTCTTTTCGAAAAAGGATTAACGAAATCACAATTTTTAATTTCTTAAAAGCAATTAATCTGCCTTTGACCTTGAAATGACACTAGATCCACTTTCAAGTACTTAACTTATTAATGATTATAATACAAGTTCTTGACATTCATAAGAAAAACATGTACAATAGTATTATTCAAAGTATTGCCCATCTAAAGCTATGTCTTCTTCCCATCTTTCTGGCAATTTGTGGATCCCATCCCAAAAGAACTGCGCTGGCTTAGCAGCCAAGAATGAATCAAGCCAATTTTTGATATTCCGCTCTGATGTGAGCTAAGGCGGGTGGGGTAAAACTCCTCATCCACTGTTTTCCAAATAGTTCTTAACCAGAATAGCAACGTGGGACCGAGCGTTGTCATGATGGAAAATTATTGCCTCGTGTCTGGTCGCATATTTCGGGCGTTTTTCGGCTACTGCTCTCTTCAAATGGATTAATTGTGTTCGGTAGCGTTGTCCATTGATGGTTTCACCCGGTTTTAATAGGTCATAATACAGCACACCCATCTGATCCCACCAAACACAGAGCATTACCTTCGCGCCATGGATATTCGGCTTTGCCGTTGATTTGGCTGGTTGGCCGGGTTTCACATATAATTTTTTGCGCTTGGGGTTATCGTAATGGATCCATTTTTCATCACCAGTAACAATCCGATGCAAAAATGACTTCCTTTTGTGGCGTTCCAGCAGCATTTCGGACATGACATGCAAAACCGCCTTTCGACGTCTCTCGGCTTGAGTTCATGTGGAACCCAATTTCCTTGCTTTTGAATATATCCAGCTGCTTTTAAACGTTTTGAAATGGCTGTTTGAGTGACACCCAAAGGTTCTGCGAGCTCTTCTTGTGTTTGGTAACAATCTTCATAGAGTAATGCTTCCAGTTCTCCATCTTCAAACTTTTTTGGCTGCCCAGGACGTTCATCGTCTTCCAAGCCAAAATCACCGCTTTTAAATCGTGCAAACCACTTTTGGCACGTTCGCTCAGCTAGCGCATGTTCACCATAAATACGATGACATTCGGTAGCAATTTTCTTTATATTAAAGTAATTAAGAAGAACTCCCCGCAAAACAAAAAAAGTGAAAAAAAATTATTGTTGTTTACGGCTTCAAATGAATGACATATACTGAAATGACGTACAATGACAGTAGCTTCCCCAACCCATGTTCCAATGGAATAATACAAGTTACGCCATCTCTTAGCAAACCGCACGAGTTATAGACCAAATACAAGAACTTATTTTTTTATTAACTAAGTGATCGTAGGCAGTTAAAAATCCTTATTTAAAGGTATGCAACAGCATTGTTAATTTTAAATTAGGGGTTATCATGGAGGAAACTGTAAATTTGGTATTACTAAAAATGTTATTTAGTTTACCGTAATTTGCTCTATGAAATTTGAAGCTTTATGAGTGTTCGTTTTTAACTGAATATTATATGGAAAAATGAGAGAGAGCGGTGGGAGTTAACTATCTAATTTAGGAAGAAGTTTGTTACTTTCTAAGATGATGCACTTATCTGTATCAGTGATTAAGGTAAGATCGATTTGTTTGCCAATGTTCTTGGGCACTTTATTCACATAGACCAGAATCGGTAAGGGAGTCGATAAAGCGCATTTCTCTTTCAGATTTGGCATTAGTAGTAGTATACAGTCTGACACACACACCTTTACACACATTAATGCATCCGATCAATTCTCATTAAATTAGTACATACAATTGTAAGCCATGTTAATGCAAGGTTTTCCATTTCATCCATATTTCATTCGATACGACTTTACAGCGTCGTCTAATTTCTATACTTTTCTTCACTTACTTCGCTTTTCATAAAATCTAATGTTTTATTTACGACAGCAGAGAGATTGTTCATGAAAATTTTTCGTATTAGAATTCTCTTTCCACTTATTGTGAATCTAGTTATTTTTTGAAGATTAAAATATCTGCTAATCTTATGTATATGTATATAAGTGATTTAATTTTCATTATATTCCTTTGTTTGGCAGCAATCTTGAAAATATTATTCAGATTGTTTGTGCCCCGAATTTTATACCTGTTAAGAGAAGTAGCATGCTAAAATATACAATACCAAAACCTCCTTGATCTAAGAGAGTAGTAATCTAGTAGAGTAGATTACAGTAGTGCATCTCAAAAAGAAAAACAAAAACCATATTGGTAAAATGTAAGTTTACATTTTTTTAACTTTATATATGTATGAGTTTAAACATTAAATATCATAAAACCACATTAATTGTGTAATCGGATTACACTTTCAAACAAATTCGGCAATGCAAAGTGCAAGCAATCGGGGTAAATGTTTAAATCAATGCTTGAACAAAAGAAGATGTCTCCACTACCAAAATTGTGAAAACAAAGATCATATGATTACATTTTAATTGCCACAGTTACAAAAAGTTAGAATTGAACTAACACCGGATTGCTTTTGCTTTACCTAACCTGGTGTCCATGACATCAGTTTCATATTGTTTGAAACAAGAACAGCTTTAGCAATATGAATGGTATTTAAATTATTGAGGGGCAACTGCAAACAAATACACAAACTGCCTGCACCCATTTTTTTTTTTTAATTAATCTTTATTAAACATTAAAAATTAAAAAATAAGTTGTTTAATACTTGTGAGAAAGAACCACAATTTATACCGCATTATTGAGATAAAAGATTCGGAATTCAACTCAAACCATTTCAAATCTCTTCCAGATTGACCGATTATTTTACTCCCCAGAGCCTTTTGAACGCAGACACTAACTATTTTTTAGTGGTGCGTGGCGAGGATTCTGATGTCACGCCTAACTTACGCTTTACAAGTGTGTCAATATACACAAAAACAAAACCTTTCATTCAATATTGGTTGTAACTAGATAAATTTGACACGCTACATGATTTAATCTACGAATAATTTCTGGCTGCTTCCACCAGCAATAAGGGTGTGCTCTTCTTTTATTTTTAATCTGTCGAAGATAGATTTTTCATATACTTATTTCGAGATAAAATAGTAGACAAATCCCTTATTGTAAGTATATGTATCTTCCCTTACTTACTAATATCAGATAACGTAAATATGTACATTACTTGCATAGAACCCATTTTTGTGGAGGATAAACACTCCTGCGGGTAACTCGATGCGCAAAACTATTTTATTTTATCACTTTCAGAAAATCAGCAATTGTAATATTACTATAGTACACTAGTGGTGGCTGAGGTTACGAAATTAAATGATGCATATGTATTAATACTCGTCGTTATCATTTTTATGTTGTCTCAAAAACACCCCTACAAATGTATCATAAATTGTATTTGTATATTTTCAAACTAAACATAATTTTCAGAAAAGACAATCATTGCGACTTATAGAGGTCATGTCGAATGTTGGCCTGAGTAATAAACATGTGTTTATAGACTAACCTATGTATATATGTATGCAGATATACATATATGAATGCTGCTTCTTTTGTACATAATCATGAAAAAAACCCGCTGAGTATCCCCACATTTTGTGGAACGATGTTTGAAAGTTTTGAAAAGAACTTTGAATTGCATATTTATTCATCATACATATTTAATATCTTTCTTTCATTCATGCATTGTCGATTTCAAAATACATTAAGCTTAAATTGTATCTAATTAAATATATTGTTCATAACACCATACGACTACCATTGAACAAATCAAGTATTGTAAAATATTCTATTGTACTAAAATATTCCATTTTACTAAGATAGGTTGTTCAATTTATTGTTTCATTCTTTTTTCCATTGTCTTTGAGGAAAAATCACACTCCGCAGATTATGTTTACGCATAATAAGTTTTCGTTTATCCAATTGTTTTATTAAATTCTAATTTGAAAAGATTAAAAAATATTAATTTTCACACGAACATTTGTGACCCCTATGTGATAGCAGTTTGATATACGTCTTAACCGGTTTCTATTTTACCAACACTCATATTCGACATAATCATAATTCCGCATTCTGTGGAAAGACAAGGATTAAGAAGAGTTAAAACCTGAAACCCAATTAACTTCATTGTCAGAGAAGAAATTTCTAAGGTAAATAGAAGCTCATCGAACGTTCGAATAGTTCTTATTGAACAAATAAAACGTTTTAACAACTTTGTGTTCAAAAAAATAATTCAATTCATTGATGTATTTTCGAACTTCCATTAGAAGTAAAAATATCCACGCGCTCAGACAATGAGGAATCTTACTATTCGGTGTCTTCATTGTTACAGGTTATGCTAACCAAATTGCAAAATCATCCCTTGAAGTGCACTTTACCAAACAATCAAGAAAACAGGTTTGAGCCCATAAAATTATCTAAAATTGAAATTCCTGCACGAATGCCTTGGCTTGAAACTTTTAATAATCTTGTTCACAACTACTCTCACTTAAGCAAATTGTATAAATTTCATCATTTGGATTACCTTTCATCATACGGATTACCGCTCAGGAGAACCTCTTACGCATCTTTAATCTCCCCAAAGTCAATAAGCTGTCCACTTTGAAATCTCATCGATAAGGCAAACAACCACCTGACCAGTTTACGGATTTTGGATCACCAATCGAAATCGTTGTGCTGAAGAAATTAACAAACAATATTACCGAACACAATATTAACATCTCTTGGATTGATTGATTTGTTCTTTGAATTGATGTTTATTAAATTGGGACTTACTCTACCTGTACTCCGAAGACGATTCTTAGTTGAGTGGTTGCTGATCCATATTACCACAACAAGAAACACCGAACCTCAAGTCAATTTGTCCATACACGAGGATTTAAAAAGATTTTGGGAATTAGAAGCCGTAGGTGATATGAGAGGGAATAAGTATTAAGCATGTAATACAGAAACCTGATTAAGACTTTCGTTCTACTATAATACACTTAGACTAGCGAGTGGTCAGTTTACTGAAGTTTTCAACCGCTTTAAGTATTTGGAGAAAAGGTTTCTGGAAAGCAGCGAACTTTATAAAAGCTATTCTGCTGTAGTCAATGAATTTTTGGCTCTAAATCATATGGAACTAGCAGCCAATGTAGACCTGACAAATCCTCACTTCTTCCTTTCTCATTACTGTATAGTATGTTAAAACCAACTAGTTGAACCACAAAAATGAGAGTTATTTATGGCGGTTCTGCAAAGATCACAACCGGCCCTGTAGTTCAAAATGATCTTTTTTCAAATTCAAATTCAAATTTCGTTTGTTTGCCTTCGTTACGGCTTTTATATCAAAAATGTCGCATCAGGTCGTAATGTACCCAGATAATCATCATTTCCCTAATGACAATGTAAGAACGCTCCTATGGTACTGCTCCTGCCTCATACTTGTCGACAAAAGCTTTACAAAGATTGTCAATAGATGAAGGTCATGATTTTCCTAATGTTGATGACGTGTTAACAGGTGGATCAACCTTAAAAGAAACTTTATACCTAAAGAAAGAATTAATTCATCTCCAATGCTGACAGATTTTAAAGGGATGCTAAAGGAGCCAGGTGAAATGGAATCACATTTTATTGTAGAATTCCTATTCAATTCAAATAGTCCCTTATATCTGGTTTCTGACTTAATTTGGGACCTTAGTCTTTTAAGAATATGGTTTTATAAACACAACTTGCTTATAAGTCCTAAGACTAAGATATGATTTTTAATTTGTCGTTTAATCTTGATCTGAATCTGAATGTTTACTTTCACGCATCAAAGTGTCAAAGATTTCAGTTTGCAGATAGTGACTGTGGGTCTGGTTTATCTTCTCCTTCTTTTGATGGCAGCCTGAATCGCAGTGATAAATGTTTCCCTATCGATATCGTTAGTGAATTTAAATACCTGGGACTTACCATAGACTTAAGAATGAGCTTTTCTAATCATGTAGAAGCTTTGTGGAACTATGTATTACCGTTGCACGCTTAGGCACTTCTTTTATTTGCGAAATATCTGTTCTACTAAATTGTTAAAAATTACAATATGGTATTACTTGCTGGGAAGGTGCTTATAGGAATAAAATACAACCTTTTTTGATAATCCAGAAATATATCCTACGAAAATTATTCCGCAAACTTAGGAGATATTCTACTTACCCTTTGTTCTGTGACTTAAAAATTCTTCCCTTTCGACATTTATACTGCTTTAAGGCGTGGAAGACCTTTTTTATGAAGTTAGGTAATCGGAACTTCCGACTGATTTCTAACTTTAACCTGCGTGAAAGCTTTTCATATTCTGTATCTGTTCCACTCTTCCAATAATAAACTTCCTTTATCGTTCAGATCGATAAGTTGTTTCTCAAACTCGTAAAAACCTGGCTTCTCAATTTCAACTTCGCTAGCTTAGAATCTGTTCTCTTTGCTTATCTGGTATAACCAATGAAACAAGTTTTATAATAGTCAACCATTTGATGCTCTATAGTAAATTTTCTCTTTTGTGTCTGTTTAAGCTTGCCTATATAACATTTGTATCAGTTTTATTATTTGAGGGTCACCCTCAAATTGCTCAGTGTAATGACATTCAACACTATTTTCATTACTGAATTATATTGAATTATATTGTATAAGGGATTTACAGAATAATAAATAAATAAATAATAATAATATTGTACAATAATAAAATATTTTTATGCTGTTCCCAGGGTCTTACATTTTGGGATCCTTCATCAGATAAATTTCTCTTCTAAAATCGAAAACAAACAAGTTACTAAAAGAAATGTGCTTTCAGAAACAGCAAAGATCTTCGATTGCTTAGGGCTAATAAATCCAATAAAAACACTAGCAAAAGTTTTTATTCACAAGTTGTGACGACAAGGTTTTAACTGGGATGAGAGTTTACAATTGGAGTACCACATCCGTTGGTTACGTTTCCGAGAAGAGTTAACGCTTATCAAGAGACTTTAATTTGACCGCAGGGCCTTCTTTAGTAATACAAATACACAACTCCATGCTTTCTCTGATAGTTCCAATCTATAATAGATGATGGAAGCATCGTAGTTAATTTCCGTGCGCAAGGTCAAGAGTAGTTCCAGTAAGAATGATTTCTATACCGCGATTAGAGATATTTGCAGCTAAATCAAAGGCTCGTCTTGTTGATACAATTAAGCACATTTTTGAAAATCATTTTGAGAAGGTGGACTGATTCATTTATTGTTTTAAGCTGGTTGTCTGAAGAATCTTCGAATTTCGAATCAAACCTCTTAAAATCAAACCAATGGAAGCATGTTCAGTCAATTTTTTTTTATCTATAGAAAAAATTATAAAAAAATAAAAAAATTCTTTGCCTGAAACTCTTTTCGGAAAATGTGAATTTTGCATTATATTTATGATATTTATCAAAAATAACAGAATTTACTTAAAATGGGACACATTGTACTATACCTATTAGGCAATATTTTCTCTTATTTAGCAGTATAGATAAGTACTCGAAACTATAAGAACTAATTCAAGCACATATTTATTAACTTAGATATTCAAGTTGTATTCATGAAGTCTTATTATGTTACCTTGCTCAGTGTTAATGTAGTTCAAGGAGCAGAAATTAATAGTAAATTTTAAAATGTCATTGGGCAAAGCTAATCCTAAGTTGTGAACCGCCGTGATTTGTTAACCACCATAAAATAAATAGTTCGCACGAACGTTGTCGATGGGTCCCCTGATTAGTTGGCTATATAACGGTGGACGGATGAAGAATGCAGAATTAATATTATACTCGTATATATATATATTGATTTTATCCCACTGAATGGCGAAATAGAGCCAGAAAATTTGTAATAACCGTGTTTATTAATTACGAGTTTGATTAATACATGTATTAAACAAATTGTTCTGTTATCCGCCTTGTCATTTTGTGAACAATAAGAGGGAACCTACGGTTTTTTGCCGACTTCGAGAAATGGGAGAGACTTTTTCGTAGGATTTCGGAGGATTGCCAATGTTCACCGAAAAGAGTCGTCAAACAAATTTGTTACTTCTTTTTGTTGTTGGTGTATGCCGATGTTCAAATCCAGACGCCCTTAAGCAGTAGGAGAAATTTATCCACTTCGCCACATAACCACTAATTTACGAATTATTAACGAAGTCCACTGTAAACGAAACGCCATTGATTATTAGACTGCAATGGGATTCCGTACGTTACGTGGCGAACCCCAACTAGTATTATAAGAGGCTTAGTTGGATTACCTGCAAGCGTCACTTTATAACGTTTGGTATATAAGTATATTACATATAACATGTCTATATTATGTACTTTTTTATACATATTTTTATTTTTGTTACTCACATAAAACTAAAAAAATTATAAACAGGCTTTCCCGAAGCCGTGATTTTTTCTGAAAAAAAAGTTGTGCCAGATATTTCAGCAAATTACTATTGTAAGATCGCAAATACATTAAATTCCTTTTCAAAAGAAAATTTAAAAATAAATTGTTTAAGCATTTTTTTTTTTTTCCTGTTTTGAAAGTAGCTATTTTGCAAATATCTGAAGTATGTTAGTTCGTTGAATTTGAAGGAACACTGTACTGCGATAGCAGATGTCTTCCTCCATATAAGTTAAATTTCGTTGAAACCTGCTGCATATTTAAGGCATATAGTCTAATATTTTACTTGTGGGAAGAAGCTGATGAAGTCTGAGAACTCTAATCCTACAGAGCTGTTGTGTATTAATCACCTTGGAGTTTTGCTCATCATGCTAAGGATTGTTGGTGATTTTTTGCCTTATAGCTGCGTTTAAGTCTCCGCAGCTTTTAAATCTGGATTTTTGCTGCAACTCACAAGTTGCATCCATCAATGACATAGTCTAATAATAAACGAGGGTAGAGCAATACTGGCCTTATCGTAAAGGTAAATTTGACCGGCTACAAGCGGCATGTCATAAGGCCCTGTTGGATGGCAGGGCTACCGGCAGTCCCATCAAGACTATAAGCAATAAGTAGTGGGCGCCCTGACTCTAAAATCGGTAAGAGGTTTTAGGTGGGCCACGACTCAAACTAAGGGTGGAACTTTTTGCCCTTAACAGAGGTCCCGAATTGGTATCAGAGAAATGATTGTGAATGATGGCCAGGTGTATCCTGGCCCAAATGTAAGTGTGGGCATCTCGTGAAATTAAGTCAATCAATGACAGGTGTTCACGTAAAATACGTGAGACTTTCTGTCTACAACTTCGATGATCTTTTTTGTGGTCCTAAGGCAACAATCATTTCTTAGTTTCGTTAGAATATGCAAAGATTTACAGTTTGAATTTTATATGTAGATGGTTTTCGTATTAATAGTATTGATAATCAAGTTCTTTTATAACAGCAACGAGTATCTCGTACACTACACATAGACCTGTGTCAGCAAAAGCACAGAGTATGCGAGTTATTAAGTCATAAGGTGCCTACAGTACCAGCACCCACAACGTCAGAGCCAATTACCTGCAGCCTGATGCGAGCGTAAGCCGGACATTAACGCGATGTCGTCATCACACTCGCAGCAAGCATCGCAGTGTGTTTCGTCACTTATACCCAGCACATTTAAGTGCTTTGCAAAAGTTTAATTACCTATCACGACGCCAGTGAGCAACCTGCAATCTTTCCTGCTGAGAGACAACAGAAAGGCCGCTGAACTCCTAGAAACATCGGGAAGTTGGAGGTTCTAACACGAATCCACAAATTAATAATCCATGCAAAAACAGGGCAGCATCACGAACGAAAGCAGATCAGCAATAAAACGAAAATGCTTAACATCGAACAGCTGCATAAGATGGAAATTATTTCCACTTATGATAATACTTACAAAATACCAGCTCAACATAACTTCAATATACGAAGAAGACAACAAAGACGATATAACATCTCGACACTAAAATGAGTACGAACAAAGACGATATGAAGCAATAGTGCCGAAAATATTTAATGAACTTCCAAGCGATTTCAAAAACTTTTCAAAACCTCTATTATTGAAAAAAGCGAAACAGTACTTTTTGAACCTAGAATGACATATTAACAAATGTATTTATATATTCGCATTTTTTTCTTTTGTTTTTGAATCTTCCATATACAAAATGTGAACTAGGAGTTTAAGTCGGAATATGTATATTCAATTTAACTCATGTAAAACAAAAAATTATAAACATTATGTAACTAGTCTTCTGCAGATAAGCCCTTAGGGCTTTGCAGATAACTATATCAAAATGTTAATTACCGTTTCTCCGCAATATAGTTCACTGCCATCAGGATAGCGTAAACGTCTGCTTGGAAAACAGATGCAAGCTTTCCTAACGTGAAGTGATATCTAACGTTGTCGTCCTCCTCCAGAAAGATACCAGCGCCACACCCTATATTGGTTTTGGAGCCGACCGTGAAGACCTGACTGGGCACAAGCAAAGTCGATTTCGTATTTTTTCCACAACAGAAGTTCTGGTGTCATTGCATCAGACGGCATGTCAATAAGACCGGAGTCATAAGACAGTCCAGTGCGAAGACCACTTCTTTTTAATCGGAAGATAGTTTTAATGGGTGCCGCCCATGATATGAATATCAAGGGGAGGCAGATTCACCAATGCGTCAAGACCAGAGCCTGGAGTGCTAGGGAAAGCTCCCATGCATCTGAGACAAACCGTTGTTTAGAGTCTGGTGAAGGCAGCAATTAAGTATTTTCGCGAGCGCTTATTCCACCAGACAGCCGACGAATAGGATTTGATTGACCTTATCATAGCCGTGTAGATCCAAAGGACCCTCTTCGGTGTTATCCAGGATAGCAGCACTAGATTGGCAGGCAGCTTCTTCCTTCTCGTAAAGAGAACAACCTTAGCTTTGAGAAAATTGACTGAAAGCGCAGTTTCACCAATAGTTTCGATCTTTTCGCAAAAAGATAAGACTTTTAAAATTGTTTTGCTTTGATCTGTAAAGATTCCAGTTTTCCTCCAAACTAGTCTTAAGGGACCTGCTTAGAAGTTTTCTGGATTCTTTATGAAGACGCTGTAGGTCAGCGTTCCACCAAGAAACAGGTGATCTGCAGGATTGCTTACTAACGGAGACTGCCATTTCGAAACAGTTGGTGGGGGTGCCGTTTATGTTCTGAACTGCTTCCTCAAGCTTTTGCTTTATCCTTAACTTAGGGGGAGCACTATTATATTTCTCGAGCTCCTCCTTAAATCGTGTCCAGTTAGTTTTATATGGATTCCTTCTCCCCTTCCACCAAGGTCGAGACCTCGCATTCGATTCTGAACTCGATCTATGATCTGAAATGGAGGTCTCCGATGGTACTTTTCAGCCATTAATCTCCTTAGCATACCTGTTGGATAAAGTTAAGTCGATTACATGCTGCCTTACTCTCGGAACAAAAGTTGGCTGTGAGCCAACGTTGTTGACAGCCAGATCAGACGATAGTATAAAATGAAATGAAGTCCAGGAGGTGTTCTGAGCATTAACATCGCAGCGTATGATTAGTCCTGTATTTCTGGAACTACAATATTCAATAAGATCTACTATCGCCTCCGGTGGTGGCGGCTTTAGCGAATCATAGGGAAAATAAGCAGACGCAACGACAAATTTGGGTCATTTACCGTTTGCTTCGTATCTTATGTCTGCAGAAACCAAATCTTGATTACAAAATTGCACAAGTTTAGTTGGTGAGAGTGAATTCGGCACATAAAGACAAGCTATTGGTCTTGCCGATCGCTCGTCATAAAGTGGTGTAACCCCTTAAAAATCCGAAACCACAGAACGCGTGGTTCTTGTATGGATATTATTTAGAGTTTGGTATTCAACACGGAAAGCCTCTTACATAGGGATGCAATAGCAGACTTGGAATGTTGAAAGTTACACAGAATAGGTGTGTATTGGGGTAAACGTCTTCTATCCGCACTTATTTGGAAACAAAGTGGAAAGTAACCCTTCCAAGGTGCAGATAGGGGCATTGTCTAAGCCCACAGCAAGAGAAGAGCCGTTCTTGTTTTTCCGATTCTTTCTCTCCCTGTGAGAGTAGATTCCACTTTTTAGTGTCAAGTCCAGGGTTCAGAACGAATCCCGTTTCTCTGAGTTGCCCCGGAACCCAGAAGATGGCGCGTGTCAGTTTTGGTTCTCTGAAAGCCTCGAAAGTCTTGGTCTCCAGGGGTGGTATTTACGACACAGATTTGCCCAGCTATTCTAAAGTTTGCTGCGTAGAGCACTTCACTCTAAGAGTCACATTCTTCACCCTATGCTTGAATGCAAACATTCTCTGCTTTGGCTAGCTCCCACAGACGATCGACACAGTGTTTGTACTCAGCATCGTTCAAACTGTTGTCATTGCCAACCTTCCTGATTCGAAGCACCAGAAAGGAGATAGCACCGTCCTTTGTATGTGTGCCGGTCTCGTTACCTTTGGCGTTTCGGGGCTTAATTGGACATTACTTTTCCGGCGACGTCTAAGTTCTGTCCGCCAGAACTGCAATTCTGTTTGTTTGCAGCACCAGTTTCAACCGGATCTTGTGCGCTGGGAAAGCCACCAGCGGGGATTTCACCGCTTCGGCCAACTTCCTTCGATCAGAGGTACAATTTTCGCTGGTTCAAGCGGTTTCCGCCCACCAGAGCTGCAGCTTTTGCTGGTTGCAGGAGCAGTTTTATCCGGGCATCGTGCACAGATTGACCCATTGATGGGAATGTCGGAAACTTTCTTTCTCTTGACCCTGTTCATTTTAGTGGGTGTCACTTCCACCGACCTGTTTCTCTTCTCTGTCGCAGCTGCGAGAGTGTGACTTTTGGCACTTGCGCCTTTCACGGAACTCGTCATCTCTTTGCGTCGTGCTTTTGCCTCGCGTCTCCGTCGCCTCTTCAACTGCCCTTAGACGGTAGTGCTTCAGAGCGTGTCTCTTCTGGAGACAAGCCGTTAGAAATAGAACCCTGATCAACCACTGGTCTATTCTGATGGAGTTTAACCGTAACAGACAAGGCCTCTCCGGTACTCTCTCCATCATTCCAGCTCAATCTACCGTACGTGTAGTAGAAAGACACTCAGTTAGCCAGTTTACTTTTGCTCTATTTATTACAATACGTCGTAGAGCATCTAATAGTTTGGTAAGGTTCAACGTATCAAAAGTTTCCTGAAGTCCAAGAATAGGACTAGGACATGATTGCTTCTCTTCAGTCTTTCGTGCTTTTGAAACTGGTACTGATTGTCGTGGATAAGGGACAGTATTTACATAAAAATTTTCATAATTACACTTTATATCATACTTTTTCCAATAATTTGACGGAAGCAACAGCTTTCTTAAGCATGCGAAATACAATACAATACAACCAAACACTGAGACAATAAATGCTATCAAAAAATATCATAAAGGAAATACACATTGTTAGTCGATTTTATGTATTAGGCATTCTGCCTCATCCTCCATCCTAACTCTCATTTATAATAACATTCCAGTTGTCGAGTCTTGCTCTAAGAATATATCATGTCTACACTTACACTTGAACAAAGAAAATTCGATAATTCGAATAAATCCACTTTCGCACTCTTATAATAGAAAGAGAACACAAAGATCTCAATATCCATAAATCCGATGTATAAGGTTGCAAAACCTTTGTGTAAACGTTTCCATCAATCCTACTCTTTAGGATCTTCTTCTGTCTGCAATTAGGAATGTGCACGATTGCTTAAATTCTCGGATCTTATACGGAAATATAGTCAAGTCTTCTTGCAAAATAATACATGGACTGAAAAGTCCGTGCCGTTTCTAAGAGAGGGCACCACTTGAATTAAATCCATCCATATTTTCAGTTAGTACCAACCTTCAAAAGATTAGTGTATAAATTTGACAGCTGTAGGACGATTACTTCTCGAGAAATAGCGTTGTGAGTGAAGCAACTTTTGTTATTATGAAAAAAAAATGGATTCAAAGCAATTTCGTGTGTTGATTTATCATTGTTTTTTGATGAGAAAAAATGCAGCCAATGCAAAGAAATGGCTTGATAAGTGTTACCTGGACTCTGCACCAGCCGAACGAACCATTCGCAAGTGGATTGAAAAATTTAAAAGTGGTCATACACGCACCGAAGATGATGCACGCAGTGGACGTTCAAAAGAGGCTGTTTCAGATGAAAACATCAAAAAAGTCCACAAAATGATGACCGTAAAGTGAAGATGATCGAGATGGCTGAGGCTCTGAAGATATCAAAAGAGCGTGTTGGTTATATCATACACGAATATTTGGACATGCGAAAGCCTTGTTCAAAGTGGGTGCCGCGTTTGCTCACAGTGGACCAAAAACAACAACGTGTTGATTATTCAGAGGAGTGCTTAAAGCTGTTCAACCGCAATAAAGCCGAATTTTAGCATCGGTATGTGACAATGGATGAAACTTGGCTCCATCACTTCACACCAGAGTCAAGTCGGCAGTTAGGTGAGTGGCGAGCAGGCTACGAACCTCGTCCAAAACGACCAAAAACTTAGCAGTCGGCTGGCAAGTTTATGGCATCCGTATTTTGGGATACACATGGAATAATTTTCATCGACTATCTCCAAAAGGAACAGACTATCAACAGCGCTATTACATTGCGCTGTTGGAGCGTTTAAAGGACAAAATCGCATAAAAACGGTCGCATTTGAAGAAAAAGAAAGTGCTGTTTCATCAAGACAATGCACAATGTCACAAGTCGATGAAAACGATGGCAAAATTGAATGAATTCGGCTACGAATTGCTTCCCCACCCACCGTATTCTTCAGATTTGGCACCCAGCGACTATTTCCTGTTCGCAGACCTCAAAAGAATGCTCGCCGAAAAGAGATTTAAGACCGATGAAGAAGTAATCGCCGAAAAAGAGGCCTATTTTGAGGCTAAACCGAAATCGTACTACAAAACTGGTATCGAAAGTTTGAAAAATCGTTTTAATCAGTTTATCGCCCTCGAAGGCAACTATATGAATAAATAAAGTTGAATTTTGCAAAAATTTTGTGTTTTACTATAAAACGGAATTTTCAGCCCATGTTACGCCAAACGGTGGTTCGAAAGATGGTAACACTTCGATGTCGATTCGAATTTTTTCCCTAAGCCCTCAGTTGTTTACTTATCGGGATGGTTATAACAGGCAAAATTTGGTAGAAAATGTAAGGAATAGGTAAACATTGTTACACCGCATATCCTTTCCTAGTTATGTGAGTGGTAGACAATTTGAAACTTAAATACAATATAACATCTGCCAAATATGGTAAGCGTGGGTTCTAAGCACACCTTTAGGTAAAATATGGCGCATCTAATTAAAAAACCCTTTATGTAAGTTAACGCCACAAAAATGCAAAATGCAAAGCACTCATGTTTCCGCGATACTAAAGATTGAGACATGCAAGCAGCTCGTGTCATCCTTTAGAGCATGATGATAAGAGCAGAGGAAACTTCCAACGACACCTGAGTTATCGGCAAACATCTGCTGCTGACACCTCCAACTAAACCTATGATATCAGAAAAAATCCGTTGCTGATAGTGCAGTAGCACCGTATTTGGGAACGTTTCAAGTTAGGTATTGGTTGAGTCAGCTGAGAAAATAGAAGAACGCACCCCACGACAGAGCTGCCAACTGGACGCCTCGAGCGAGTATCGAAGTTTTTAAATAAAGGATTTAATGTAAAGAAGGATTGGTATTATTCCTGGAAACGAACGCCGACATTTCTCAGAAGTTGGATATTTATCCAAGTAATCGAAAAGATGCAAACGATAAAATTCGACATGCACAGTGGTCAGATTCTCTGCTTGGAGAAATATAAACGTAGCAAGAGTTCTACCGACGACTCATAATAGACTTCGGCAAGAGAGAAAACCAGGCGGACATCCATCTTAAAATGTCTTCAAATAAACGGAAACAGGGTGAAAATGTCATCGACTTTTTCTATCGCATGCGGGCACTTGGACGGAAATACCGATTGAGCGATCCGACTACAATCAAATACATTCGTTACGAAATTAACGAATTACGCAACACCGTCGAACGTTTTGTTCGCCAATAGTCCAACAGGATCTAAAACCCACAGACTACGAAAAACCACCGCAAAGATTGAGTACTCACCCAACGTTTCGCCAAGAATGACCTCCGCATCGGAATGCCAACCAACCACAGCCAACAACAGCCAAATACTCCTCATTCCCAGTCGTCTGCTATAACTGCTCGGAAACCGGGCACATATCCATCAACTGCACGAAGCCACAGAAGAAAATGCTATGCAATATTTGACAAAGGACGACGCATTCGGAAAACAAATGTCCAGAACGAGGTCGCCCGTCAACGGTAAAGAATAACGTCCTAAGGATCGCAAACGATAACGCTAATGGCAATAACCGAACGAGAGATATACAAATACACAAACACTTGGTGCAGGCATTCATCGACCCAGGCAGCGATCGTTCGCTATTCATTAGTACAAAACATCGGGGAAATTCAACCGCACGACTCTTTTACATTAAATGGTTTCGCTGGCGGAAAGTGGTGTGAAAACAGCTGCATTATTGCGACGATAAAGATAGATGACATGGAAGAGGCGGCTCACTGTTTTTTAATTGTAAAAGACGAATTGATGCCGTATCCTCTCTTCCTTGGAAATGAAATCCTATTCAAATACTATAGAACCGGCGCCTTATCATCGGAAAAAACTTGCCGTCTCGAGGAATTTACCAAGGACGAAGTAAAGACGGAAGAAGAGTTGTCGTCGGATGGAAAAGAGAAACCGTATGAAATCATCAATGAGTTCTCTATGTGCTTTGGAAAGACACTCAAGCGCCTAGAACTCTGCACCACAACTATGATGATCATCACGCTTACGTTCAACACGCCGATTGAGAAGAAACCATATTATGTACTATTTGCGAAAAGGGAAATATTTGATAACGTCACTAAAGAATTGATGAAGTACAATTCGGCCTAGTAACATACATCTGTCTACTCATCACCTGTCGTGCTGGTGAAAAAGTCATCAGGAGAAGACCGTATGTGTGTCGATTTTAGAGCACTGAATGCCAACACGCTGAAGAAGCCATACCCAATGCCGACAGTGGAGGAAATTCTTTCAATGACTGCAGGAAATAGTTATTTCACGGTACTAGATCTCATATCGGGCTACTATCAGATCCCTGCCGACTAAATTTGCCGACACTACACTACATTTATCACACACTCAGGTCGGTATGTTAATGTTAATGCGCCATGTACGTTTTCCGAAGCAATCTCCAAACTTGTGAAACCGATGAAAGGAAGAGCATTTAGCTACATGGACGAGATCATCATTCCGAGTTACAGTGTGGAAGAAGGACTCAGTAGCCTAAAAGAATTTATACAGCTATTAAAAGAAGCAGGATTAACTCTTCGAATTAGCAAATGTGTGTTCCTAGCGACCGAAATCAATTTTCTGGGACATCGACTGACCAAGAATGGAATCAAGCCTAGACACGAAAATACATCTGCTATCGACGATTTTCCTCGACCTACAAACGTCACCGAGTTGAGAACATTTTTGGGCTTGGTTAGCTATTTTAGGAAATTTTATCAGGATTTCGCAATCATCGCCAAACCGTTGACATCGATGTTGAAGAAAAAGAAGGTAGAATCACCGTTCCGTTGGGAGAATGAGCAGACAGACATACGTATTAGCTGGAATACTGGAATGCGGAAATTCGTCAAATCTTATATATCCGCATGCATCGAATGCTGTTATCACAAAAGAGTGACGGGTGCGGTAGAAGTAAGGATGCACGCCGCAGGTGTCACCCCATCCCGTTTAGGACGATTCACGCGGATCACTGGGTCCTTTCCCACGAAGTCAAGGACGTAAAGCGTTCATCATCGGTGTTGCCGATGCTTTCAGTAAGTACATAATTCTTAAAGCAGTAAGGGACACGAGAACAAAACCTGTGATCGAAATGCTAAACGATCTGACGACTTATTTCGGTTTGCCTTATGTCATCATCAGCAATCGGGGAAGCGCTTTTACTGCCAAAGAGTTTGAGGTCTTTTGTCGGGATAATGAAATTCGACACATACGGACCGCCGTTCGGACGCCGAGGGCTAATGGCCAAATCGGGAGGCTCAACCAAAGTATTTTGCAGTATCTCCGGACGTCAAGCGACGAACAGCACAATTGGGACTTAGAACTACGGCAGCTACAATGGTCGCAGCGAAATTCAACAACTTAATACAGTCCAAATGAAATAGTTTTTGACTTCAATGTGAAGGAGATTGGTGTTAATCATTTCTTAAAGGCTGTTCATAATGAGGAAGACCTTGAGCCAATATACATGCAGCAGCGACGAGCAGATGTGTCTCGTAGGATCCATGAGGAGAAGGAGAAATGGAAGCTGAGGCTCAACGCCAAACACAAACATCCAACAACATACAACGAAGGTGACCTAGTAGGAGTGGAAAGTGTTCCATCCATGTTCTGGGTGGAATCAAGACCGGCCGACAACAAAGAAAGTTTTCAATTTTGATGACGAGCGACAAAATAAAGCCATTGGTGTTTAGGACGAGATTGAGTCTGGAGTCAGGGACGACTCCATATCAGGAAGGGCCGAGCTGTCAGCTGAACGCCACCATCAGGATAAAATATAAGAACGCACCCCACAACAGAGCTGCCAACTTAAAATGGCACCAGGACGCCTCGAGCAAATATCGAAGAATTTTTATGAAGTAGGTCACGAAGATACCTTTTTTCATGGGTTTGGGGGAGGCTTACTGGATTGTATTTGTTCTTTGTTCTTTGTTTTTTTTTTGCGTTTTTAAATAAAGGATTTAATGCAAAGAAGGATTGCTATTACGAGTATTCCTGGAAACTAACGCCGACAGTTGTTATGTTAGTTTAGTTTTAAGTTAGCTTAAAAAAGCATAACAGTAGAATTAATTTTTTAAATTGTTTAATTGGCGCCCAACGTGGTTGGCCCGGTGTAAAAAGTGCAGACTAAAAAATTTGAATTTTAAAAAAACCTTACAGAATAGACCTCAAGTAGATCGCGTAAGGTTTCACAAAATACTCACCCTGTTCCCGAGTCAAACCCACAACTACCTAAACGACCATCATCGAACATCGATAGATTTCGAAAACTACGAAGGAGTGTGGATGAGCTGCCTCAGTAGCACAAGCAAAAAGGAATCTAACTGAATCCACCAGCGTGGAATGTTCGTCACCATTCTTTTAACGTATGAGTTACATTATTTTAAGATAAAATTATATTAATTAAAAATAAAATATCAATTATTAATATTATCACTACATTTTTTAAAATTTAAGTCTAAAATTACGTCTAAAAGTGTGATTAAAAATAAAGAGATATGCGATTAAAAGAAAAGAAAAAAAAAACTTTTTGCTGAGAAGTTGAAAAAACTTTTTGTCAGAAAATTAAATTAGAAGTTAAGTAATAATAAATCAAAAATGTGAAGCCAATATTAGGATAATAAAGTTCTACATACACATTACATAATTAATTCTTAGTGAAATTTTTACTTTCATAAACAAAATCCATTTACATATTGAAAGATTTAACGAGTTTGTTCCTCTTATTAAATTAAACCCATTCCAAAATGTCCAATCCTGTGTTACGCCCCCCTGTTTTAACTGTTGAAGACCGCCAAGCAAATACATCTAATGGAATAACGTAAATATGCAATGCAAATAACGATGTAAGAGCAACACCAGAACTTGAGGCACTTATCACGAACATAGTTACCAAAGTTTTTACAGACGAGTGCAAGAATATTAGTAGATCCATAGTAAGCTCCGATAATCCGATCCAAAGTGGTACTGACCAAACTATAGATCCCAGATACAAAGCCGACTTAGCAGATTTAGATAAAATACCGGACGTTGTCCGAAGTTTAAGAGAGTTCTCCGGAACTCCCAGTGAGTTCAGCTCATGGCGAAAAAGCGTCGAGAGAATTCTTGGCATTTACGATCACCTAAAAGAAACTCCGAAGTACTTCGGAATTCTCAACATAATTAGAAATAAAATCACAGGCTACGCGGATGCGATTTAAGAATCGTACAGCACCCCGCTCGACTGGGAGTGTATATCAAAGTGCAGATCGGCGTAATCTGGGTACACTAGAATACCAGGGGAAAAGCCCTTGATACCTTTGTACGGGATCTCAAATGAGATTTGCTACGGCTCTTCGGCACCCTAAATTTATGCCTGAAGCTGGTAAATCAGCAGTTTAGAGCTAATTATAATGGAACTAGTGCAAGTAGAAAACCAAAACCAACTCCACCAATGCCTCCTTGTAGAAATCAACAACTCTATCCCCAGGTCGGCCATCTTCCACAAATATCCCAATACTCTTCTCAACAACCTCAGAACTTTCAGGGCCAAAGACACAAATATTAACCTAATTATCAGCCTGATTACAGACCAACCTCCCAAGAGGTGAACCTATGAATGCGACAATTATTAGGACACATAACGTCAATTATGCGAATAGACCACAATGTAAAAACTGGCCACCTGCACCCAAGCGTACAATAGACCACTCACAGCAGCACGTGTTGCCGAACAAGTTGCAGAGAAATTTTAACGTCGAAACTACAGAAGTTCCATCCCAGAACAATTCTCAGAACTCAGACGCACAACCTACTGATGGCTCTCAAGAAGGAATGAATAATTATATTGACGCAATATCGGCAATGTTGGATCAGCCAGGTGAAGACCAATCATTCACCGAATACAATGATCAATACATGGAGAAAAAAGAAACTGCAAGTCGTAGTGATTTTGTTGATGTCCATTTTTTAGATTAACCAACTCGTCCCTACCATACTTTGAATGTAGGACGAAAGATAAAAAAAATCTGAAATTTCTAGTGTACACCGGCTCCAACAAAAATTACGTGCCACCCAGTCTCGTCTCTAATACCATTCCTGACAAAAAAAAAACTTCCTAGCAAATTCTATCTGTGGCAATTCTCAAACTTTTCGGTCTGAACGAGGGTATCAAATTTACCCTTTTACCATCTCTTAAATCCTTACACGGCATTCTCGGTAACGACAGCCTTAAAAAACTGTCGGCCGTAATTTTTGCAAAAAAAAATACATGTTAGTAGGAAATAAAGTAAAGATACAATTAAAACAACAACAAGAGCAAAAAAACAATTTAAAATTCCTTGTTGCAAATGATTATAGTTTGTTTGGTGAACCAAACGAAAAGCTAACATGTACTACTAATGTGAATGGAAAAATTCGCACAACTTCCAACGATCCTATTTATTCAAAACACTAACCATATGCCATGTCACTTAAGACGGAAATAGACAAACAAGTTTGTGAATTACTTGATGATGGAATTATCCGACCTTCACGGTCACTATATTCCCCTGTATGGATCGTATCGAAAAAATCGGATGCCTCCGGTGGGCAAAAGTTCCGCATGGTAATCGACTACAGAAAATTAAACTCGGTAACGATTCAGAATCTGACGAAGTCCTAGCTCAACCAGCAAAAAATAAATATTTTTCACGACATTAAAAAAACCGCATTCTCCGTAAATATTGGAAAGTGTGAGTTTGTTATACTCCTTTTTGGCTTGAAAATTTCTCCAGCTATTTTTCAATGCGCTTTGGACGGTAATTACGAGAACACATTGAGAATATCTGTTATGTATATATCGGCGATATGATCATTTTTAGTCAAGATGCCGAAACTCACTTCGAAAATTTAAATACAATTTTTAAGACCCTTCGAAAGCGAATTCCTTAAGACAGAAGTCGAATTTTTGGATTTTATAGTATCCTCAGACGGTATAAAAACCAACCCTACTAAAGTAGAAGCAAAAACGTACCCAAAACGCTTAAAGACATACGATTATTTCTTGGTCTTTCGGGAATATACCGGAGATTCATCAAAGGCTACTCTAAATTGGCAAAACCCTTTAAAGCCTATTTAAGAGGGGAGGATAGACGTACGTCCAAATCTGCGTCAAGCAAAAAACTCATAGTCCTAGATGAGGCAGCCAAGGAAGCCTTTAACAAAATCAAACATTCTCTTGTCTCCGAGGACGTCGGTTTAACTTATCCAAACTTCAACAAGGAATTTCAACTTTCAATCGCGGCCGTAATGTCGCAAGACGTTAAGCCGATAACTCTTATTTCTCGGACTCTTAGTAAAGCGGAAGAACACTTTGCCGCTAATGAGAAAGAAATGCTGGCTATAGTATGGGCTCTGAAATCATGGAGAAATAACCTTTATGGAAAAATAAAAATTAAAATTTTCACAGTCCACCAGTCTTTGACATACGCATTAAGCAACGAAAACACAAATACCAAAATGAAACGTTGGAAATCTATGCTCAAAGAGTTTAATTACGAAATAAAATACAAGCCTGGAAGAGCCAATGTTGTTGCAGTTCCATCTCAAGACCTCCAAAAAATACCCAGATAAATGCCTTTACTGCCACCCAACACAGCTCATTCAAATTATGGGCGTACAAATCAACGTTTTTAAAAATCAAATCAAAATCAAATTTTTCTTTCCATAGGAAATTGTCTTCCCCTTCATATCATAGGCACACTTTACATAATTGAAACAAACTACAAGCAAGAAAATTTAATAAACATCCTCAAAAAGTACCTAAATCCAGCTGTAACTAATGCCATCAAAACCGAAGTGCAAATTTTAGGCCAGATACAGGAAATATATCCCACACACCTTCGTCAAAACCGAACGCGCTTCGCTAGAAATTTAGTCATCGATCTCACTGATGAAAATCTACAAGAAGCAGAAATTATAAAAGAATATAACCGTGCTCACCGTAACTCGCGAGAAATTCAACTTTTACAAACATTTTATTTTCCTTGCACGAAAGAAAAAATAGAGAAAATTATCAAAATTTGTAGAATTCGTAAGGAGAATAAATATGATAGGCACCCTAATAATCCCCGAACTCCAACCAACCCGCATTTCTACATGCCCCGGTTATATGACATTTATTTTACGAACAAATATACTATTTAAACTGCCAAGTTCTCGAAATACGCCTTAGCAAAAATATTGAAATCAAGATCTGCGGAGTGACCACCACGACTTATGGTATGTTGCATCCGAAGGTTAAAATTAACGATGACTTTGTGAAGATTAAATTTGTCAATGGCGGCAATTTCAGTTTGGGAGTTATGTTTGAGATCCTGAATTGTCGCTGGATTATTGGTATAGAACTTACCTTACTCTTCAAATAATCCCACAGGAAGAAGTCTAAAGGTGTCAAATCGGATGACCTTGGAGGCCAATCTCCGTTAACTGAAATAATACGATCTTCAAATTTCGTACGCAATCAATTGATTAATTGCTGGCTTGTGTGACTGGTAGCACCATCCTGTTGAAAGCAGAGATCTTCCAGACCCAATTCATTCAATTTTGGAAAGAAATAACCGGTCAACATGTTGCGGTAATGTTCTCCATTCACTGTAAGTGTCTCTTCAGCCTCATCTTCGAAAAAGTACGGGCCAATGATGCCGCCAATCTATAATCCGAACCATCCAGTGACTTTTTTGGGATTCTCTGGTTTTTCGTGAATCTCGTATGGGTTTTCCGGTGCCCAGAAACTATAATTTCATTTATTTACGCACCCATCCATACAAAAACGGGCTTCATCGGAAAAGATCGAATTCGATGGCAAATTGATGGTCTAAAGGCTTCAATTGTTGTAAAATTTGGATTTTACAGGCGTGTGAATGAAAATCAACGTTTAAAATTTAGTACAAAGTGCCGTAGGTGAGGCCCTATTGGTGGTAAATGACTCCACGTGTAAAATTGCCCAAGCTTGTATCACATCTGTCAAAAAGATCAACCAGATTGAATTCAGTAAATGACAGTAATTGACAGAGAACCTTCACATCATCTATTGACTCACCCTTTACTACATAAAATTTAATGAAGCTTTTAAATGTTCGCTGTTACAGCTTAGGAAACACAATTCAAACCTAATTATACGAATTTTGATTGAAAATTCAATTTGTTGTATTCTTTCGACAATATTTATGGCAAATAGAGCATGATAACGCACACTATCCCTACCTTATCAAGGTCAATGTCTTTAGACTTTTTCAAGAATAGATCAGGTTGGCTTTTTAAGGAAATGCAAGAAAGCTAACTTTTCCTATTACCAATTCGAACTGGCGGTTTACACAGGATTTTTCCCTAAAATAAAAATGTGAATACTAACTCACTTCCTTGTACAATTAACATATTATTCGTATTAAAATAAATGATATTTTCTTTTATTGTAACTCAATTTGAGTACTACTGTGTATGCTACATTAAGAAATAAAAAAGTTATTTGTGAAATTCTACATTATTTAGCATTGGATTTCAATGAACGTTCAGCAGTAAGAATCATCAGGAACAAAAGAGAGGTTGTATAATATTTGTAATTCAAGGCCTACTGAATGCACAATGGTAAATGGTCCATATCTGGAATCTGATGTCGTATCGAAAATCTTTTTAGAGTTGTAAGCTTTTCTGTCACTGTAACATACCGTATTTATCCAAGCATTATCCATTATTATTATTATCTATGTATTATCTATTATTCCTGTGTTTGATTTTTCTTTTAGGTCTAATTCTTTACGCCTTTATGATAAGAATTCATCTTCTTTATTAACTCTATTTTATTCAAAAATATGACTTGAGTAAAAATTTGTATGGAACTTTTTATTTTTTAAATAGCTCGCAACCTTTACCAACAATGCTTTTACTTTTTTTAGATCTCAATAAATGAGATTATTTCGCAAGTATTTCTTCTTCCTGTACGTACTTACGCAAAAGAAACGCAGAAGTGCGTATCCTATTTTAAAATGAATCTTGGAAAACTAACTAATTACTCCTGCAATTAACAGAAAGAGATAAAGGGGCAAAAACCGTTTGCTTAAACTCTCTTTCTCATAATTAAGCTCATATTAGAGTTCCAGCAAATTGCCTACTCATTCGTCGCAAATCACAAAAAATTAAAGAAGACAATAAAACAGAACAAAATTGTCGTTCAGATACGCAAACGCAACCGTATGTCGCTCATTAGAGTTAAAAATCAGTTAAGAAACAAAAAAGAAAAATTTAATTCATATTTGCCTGCGGCCTTTCATATGCTTCACTTCACATTTAGTCAAGCTTGGACTTAATCACTTTATTTAATGCGAAGCAATTTTTATTGCTACTGGTTCGCGCAATCAGAGAGATTCACTGAATGAACGGAAATAACGGATGCCTGAAGCAATGTTCTCCTTTCAGAGCAAAAAGCCTCATTATTTTTTCTATGATACACTCACATTTAAAGAGTTAGTTTCTTACAAAGATAGATATACACGTATGTGATTTCCATGCGTTCATTTAACATTATACTCACGTACATATCAAAAGAAGTTAAATGTTTATTACAAAAATTTTATTAAAAATTTTCATAAAACTGAAGACCCGTCCATTGTCGCTCGAGAAAACTACATATTTAAAGTTCATAAGGAGCAAAGAACTTAAAACATCTCTCGCAAGTCCATAGAATTATGATCAAATCGGCAAAGGCTTACAAATCCGACACACGAACAAAACCTCATGTAGAAAATATCTTTTATCAGTTCTGCTCCTCTTACAACAGCCTAGATTGTGAAATAGAAATTTGAAATTCGGAACGAAAAATTGTCAACATAATATGAGTAGCTCAGAAATAAAGTGAACCAAGTTCAGTTGGATTTTTTTGATAAAATATGACTCTGACGTTTTGTTTTACAAAAAATATAATTCAAAATCTGAAAATTGAAATTTATTTCTAATTTGTTTAACCAATATCTTGGTTTTGAGTACAACAACAGTTAATTTGACTAATTGGTTAATTACATATCTAACTTAACTAACATAAACAACACAAAATGGACTTGGTTCACTTTATTTCTGAACCACTCATATTATGCATATGCGAAACCCATAACACTACAGATAACACATTTTTTCAAGACTTTTAACGCAACATTAGTGACATTTTTTCTATGGAGACGGGACACTCAATAAAATAAACCGACACAAATGAAATCTACTAGATGAAGACAACGTACTTGGAATGAAGAATGGATAACAAAGTTTATCAATCTATTTTTTTGTTTAAGCATTAAAGTACATTTGTATTGTGAAGCCCTATATGAAACCATAATACAAAGGAGATTCCGCGGAAAACATTTATGAATTAAGTCAACCGGGAATGATGCTAAGTTCAGATTCTCTGTTTTCGAAAGAAAGAAGATCTTTATGTTCTACAATATTTGCATTACCAGGTTCTGAAAGTATAAGAAAGAGAATCTTTGCTCCAAATAAGCCGTTCTACGCAGTAAAGTGTGAAGTTAAATGAAACGTAATAACAATAGTTGATTAAAGAATAAAAACAAACTATTGTAGCAAACTTAGCAAGATTCTTAATACTTAATATTTTTTGTTAGGATAATGGGGCTATGAATTCATGAGAGAAAACTAGGTTCTGGTTGGGAAAAGAAGAAAAAATAAATTTTCAATTTATCAAAACAGCAGAAGCAGAGAGGAACGGTTAGTAATATAAGTGACACAAAGTAACACAAGGTTGAGTATAAAAGCTCGGCTTGTGAAGACTTAGGTCCTAATTAAATCGAAATAATCAAAATATTAATTGATCATAGTCGAGTAAGGATTTCACCGTAATGCTAGCTCTGAGCAAATTCTCTAAAAAATAGTATCCAACAAATGTGAGAGCAGTTCATTCTCATTTATGAAAAGGAGTCTGTAGTGTTTATATTTTTAATAAAATAATTCACATCCAACAATTTTGTTTAAGATTAAAAAAACCAAAAATATCTATTTACAATCATCCCAACTATATTTGTAGGTATACCATATGTCAAATTTTCATACCTACTCCTACATTTATAAATTTTTAGATATCACAATATTTCATAAAACGATTCATCAACTGATAGGTACTTGGATTCTGTTCAAAAGTAGTAAAGTAATCAAAACAATAAACTGTCATGCCATGCCATGCATTCAAGTTATAAAGTTAATATTTACCATCTTAATAAAATACCGTCATCAAAATAAACACGATCCTAATTTTTAACAACCATTAACACCTTACAGAGCATATTATTTTCGCGTCGCTTCTGTCCTTATTCATACGTGATGATATATTCAAGACAATCGCTCAAATTCTAAATTACAACTAATGGGCAGAAACTATACACACCACCACATTTTCTTACTAATCGTTTGGAATAAATCAAAATTTCCGAAGATCCACCTCATAACATTTAAGCAAAGAAAGTAGTCACTTCGTTATCAACACATTCTAAGGCGAACTGTACAAGTCTCCATCAGAATAACAAATAGAAAAATTAGGACTCTAGAATGCTTGTTTGCAATTTAGCTTATAATACTATTATATGAGGGAGAATACAATTTTGCTCTGCTATCTGTCTATTTACAATGATGCTCAAAATTTGCAATTCTTACATCATCACCAAATAACCACCAACCGCACACCACACACCAGTAGGCTCTATAACAATTTGCTACCCTTAATTTGGAAAATGAAACCATGTCTCTTCGTGTGCCCAACCCATGAAAGAAAAAAAGAAAACACCCCTGGATTTAGCTCTGGTTATATGTATGAACATCTCTTCCCCGCGGCCTCTTCAACTTCTATCAGTTAGCGAGTGGATGGAATTATTTATTAAGCCCCAATGTAATGTCACTTTTTTTTGGTCCAGACAGAAAATTGTGAATGATGGTGGTTGCCAGAGATACTACCCACTCAAACCAGCACGGCATCCCGAAGCCCAGTTGTTATCACCCTAATGTTTGTCCGAAACTTTTATGGCCATACAATCTACCAGTATCAGTAAATTCTTGTGGCAACTATAACTATTCGCAATATTTACTCATATTTGGGTGACCCTTATCGGGTAAAGTGAATTCGGAGGTAAGTATATTGTATATTTTTAATAGAAAAAATATGGAACGAGGAATGTGCAATAGAAGGTACGAGTAATCAAATCTAAATTTGTAGAATAAAAACCAAAAGAGACAACCAAAATGAGTCATTTTTTAAACATCATAGGAAAATAAAATAAGCTCTACATTTTTTTTATAAGATTTTTATTTATATATGATAGTTGGTGAATTTTTGTGTTTCCATGAAAAACAGAATTTTTTTTAGAGAACGAGTATTTACCGTTTTAAAAACAGCGTATATCGGTGTATCGCATCAAATTAAATTTTGCCATTTAGATAAAACACAATTGAAAACTTGAAGCGGTGCCTAACATTTTTACGTTGGCATACGTAGTAGAACGAGAATTATACAGTATTTTCTCGTTTTGTAAATCATACTCTCTCACACTGCGTTCAAAGTACATGACTATTTTGCCAAAAATTCTATAAATATTGCCCAACGACAGCCCTATTCGCCTAATTGGGCTCCGCCTGACTTCCCTTGGTTACAAGGCATAGACTTGATAGACTTGCACAGACTCCTCAAGCAGACGGTCGGGGATTCGAGTCCGAATTCTCTGAAAAAGTCTTTTCATAGAATTTGTATGTTTATTGTTATATGAGAATCTAGTCGGCGTCAACTTCGACATGAAGGCATAACACTGATGTTAAAGTGGTTGCTGGCTGTGCTAAATGTAATGAACTAACAACTAGCACGTACTAAGACCCATTGGTTGAGGATCATTGGCTCCAGTTTCACAAGCATCTCTGGGAAAAATATCGAAAACTACTACACCACCCGCCCGCGCCCTGGAGAAAAGCCAGTAAAATGGTACGCATATCCCCTTAGTGCGCGCGCGGGATTATAAAAAAAAATCAGCTTTTATTTTTCCACGATCCTTATTTTACTTTATTGCTGAGGAATTAGAAAGATCTTCTTTTTTTTTGTGAACGTCGAACACTTAGTTATTGATCTCCTTGGCCTTTCCCTTGATGACTTTGATGTACTTCATAACGTATGATGTCTGTTCTTTCAGTATCATATGATGACAATTTTTCAACCTTTTTTTGTTCTTTATGAAAATCTTTCTCGATCTATAAGTTACGACCCATTTTGATTGAAGATGATTTTTTTTTAAATTTCGGACATCTTTCTACTGTCAAACTTTCATCGGACGGTTAACAATCATTTTTTACGACACATAAGAACTCTTTTTTATTCGGAACGTTTGTAATAAATTGTTGCATGAAATGTTCAATTTTACATTTTGGCTAATATTTTCCAATACAACTGTTTTCTTTAATGGTGTACTTCTTTTTATATCGCGAAGCGGAAACGTAGTCGTAGTATCGTATAGTATATATATATATAAAATGATAATAAATGTTTTTTACACATTACAAGAAAAATTCAAATTATGGTTAGAGTTTATAAAGGGTGAGATACAATGTGATACAGATGTGATACAATCTTTGGCAATTTTAGTCATGGAGTTGTTTACCACGCAACAACGCATTTTTATTATTTAGCCTTATTACAAAAATGGGCGATCTGTAAAAGTAAAATTCGTGTCGGTATCGGATCAAACTACATATCAGCATGTCGTGCAAGCCAAAACATCACTTCTATGAGCGAAAGTGTTCAAAACCAGCCAGGCACGTCAATTCGTAACCACAATTGGGCCTCTCTTATGGGGTTAGGCCACTCTAGGACTTTCAAAAAATCGATTTTTTTTTATTGCTTTCAGTGGTCCCTTACGACCTTAAAAATGATATTCCAAAACATACTGATAGGGAAATATCTCGAAGTACTTGTTTTCAAGGTAAACAATCGAAACAACACTAGAGTAAATATACGACCGATGTTTTTAAAGCTATTTGCCACGTGTTCAGACTATTGTTTGTTTCGTCTTGAAAATCGTCGGTTTCAGTCAGTTGCGTACAGTGTTTTTGTTTTGTGAATGTTATTGTTTCGTTTTTATGAGTGACAAAGTGTATTGTGGTCAAAAAGGTGCAAAAGTGAAACGTACATATAGCAAGCGACCACAACTATCTGAAAGAAGACCACTGGATCGACACGATTTATAGGCACCAAGTGAAATGAATGCTAGTACATCCACGAAAAAGTTGAAGAAATCGAAAGATATGTACGATATTAAAGTGAATCCAGGTTTTGCTTATCGTATAAACTTTACTGCAGTTTTTTCAGCTATTTAAAACATTGTCGTTTGTAAACTGTGCAAATCGCAAGTAAAATTTACGGTAAGTGGTAAGCGCGATTTGGGATTCAAAACAGTAGTGTCCTGTGAAAAATGTGTATATGTGACTGTGAAACCTAGTAATCTATTTATTTAAAAAGGCTATAAAATAAACCATAGAATTGTAATTTCCATGCGATTATTTGGAATTTGTCTGCACAGAATAAAAATGATTTTTGAATTCATTTAAGATGGTCAAAAGAATTTCAACTGCAACTTAACTAGTTTGCAAAAGCAGTATGATAAACCACCGAAAGATGAGGCAACGATTGCTATTGAAAAAGAGAAAATAGAATTATGATATCAGGCGATGGTGTTCATTATTGGCAATTACAGTGCAAAAATTATAGACTGTGCAGTGAAATCAAAAATATTGTAAGACGATCGAGCAGCAGGAAAAATTGAGGTCGGTGCAGGTGTTGAGATGTTCCAGCGATCCGAAGCTTTTCTCCGGGTAAAATACACTCATTATATTGGTGACGGTGATTCTAAGACTTTAAAAGGCATTATGAGAATTTCCAGTACTCAAGAAAGAGTGTATGGGAAAACACTAGAAAACTAATAGAAGAACTCTCTATGTATTATGGATTAGCCATTCGTAGAAACTGCAATTCGGTTGAAAACATGATCTGACACTCGATGGTAAATTATCTAATGGTGCAAAACTGCAGGACGATAAATCTCCGATCGGAGAGGATTCCTGGTGCTCATGGCAAAAGGCTAAAATTATACATATTTTGGCTGAGTACAAACATAAGCCAGTTCTTTCAATTGAAGTGTATGAAGCTATCAAGCCAGTCTACGAAGAATTGACCAGAGACGATCTCTTTACTCGATGCATCAGCGGTCATACTCAAAACTGTAATGGAAGTTTTAATTTGACTGTGTGGGCATTGGCCCCAAAATCCATTTCTAGTGGTAAATCTGTGATAGATATAGGTAGGGATATTGCATGTATTGTACAATGATGACATTGCTTTAATTTTGCACATAATAAGAGCGATGGATTAAGTAATCGGCCCGAGTAACTACGAAATGTGCTTCAAGATTGACAAAGAGCGCATAAGTTTGCAAAAAGGTCGCTGTCTGAAGCTGCAAAAGAGTGGAGGATCGCATTAAAATCCAATAGAAAAGAAATGGAAGAATACAACACTAATCTAGATGGCCAATTATATGATGTAGGCATCGCGGATTAAAGGGATTGCCCAATTTTTTATGACTTTCTACAACTTAAAATTTTAAACACTTTTGTCTCAAACTGCCTTTTCCAAGTTGACCACACCCATAACTTCAAGAATTTTCAAACAAATTTTCAAATTTTAACTAAACCTTTAGAAATATTAGGTATATATTTTAATTCGTGCGGTTTTTTTTTTCAAAATTTGAACGTTTATTTATGAAAAAATGTACAATAGTATTATTCAAAGTATTGCCCATCTGAAGCTAAGACTTTTTCCCATCTTTCTGGCAATTTGTGGATCCCATCCCAAAAGAACTGCACCGGCTTTGCAGCCAAGAATGAATCAAACCAATTTTTGATATTCTGCTCTGATGTGAACCGTATTTCAGTGAGGGCGTTCTGCATCGACCGGAACAAATGGTAGTCAGAACTGGCAAGGTCTGGGCTATAAGGCGGGTGGCGTAAGACTTCCCATCCACTGTTTTCCAAATAGTTCTTAACCGGAATAGCAACGTGGGGCCGAGCGTTGTCATGATGGAAAATTATTGCCTCGTGTCTGGTCGCGTATTCCGGGCGTTTTTCGGCTACTGCTCTCTTCAAACGGATTAATTGTGTTCGGTATTGTTTGGTTTGTTTGTATTGATGGTTTCACCCGGTTTTAACAGCTCATAATACAGCACACCCATCTGATCCCACCAAATACAGAGCATTACCTTCGCGCCATGGATATTCAGCTTTGCTGCTGGCCGGGTTTCACATATGATTTTTTGCGCTTGGAGTTGTCGTAATGGATCTATTTTTCACCAGCAGTAAAAATCCGATGCAAAAATGACTTCCTTTTGTGGCATTCCAACAGCATTTCGGACATGCAAAACCGCCTTTCGACGTCTCTCGGCTTAAGTTCATGTGGAACCCAATTTCCTTGCTTTTGAATATAGCCAGCTGCTTTTAAACGTTTTGAAATGGCTGCTTTAGTGACACCCAAAGATTCTGCGAGCTCTTCTTTTGTTTGGCAACAATCTTCACAGAGTAATGCTTCCAGTTCTTCATCTTCAAACTTTTTTGTCTACCCAGGACGTTCCAAGCCAAAATCACGACTTTCGCTCAGCTAGCGAATGTTCACCATAAACTTCCACCAAAATACGATGACTTTCTGCAGCAGTTTTCTTCATATTAAAGTAATGAAGAAGAACTCCCCGCAAAAACACTTTTTCAGGCACAAAGTTCGACATATTTGATTGAAAAAAATTATTGTTGTTTACGCTTCAAATGAATGACATATACTGAAATGACGTACAATAACAGGATCTGTTAGTACGGCCGTAGACCCTTTCAAAAAAGAGATGTCATCTACGAAACGCTGCACAGCCGCCATTTTTAAATAAATTATTCTATTAAAATTATGTTTTACTGTCAATCATATGTACAATAAACTTCAACATTTGTAAGCTCAAAAAAAAAAATCACAAAAAAGCCTATTTTTACGGCCTCTAGAGCGGCCTAACCCCTTATGGAACTTTACGGCAAATTTTTTAAAGTTAATCTTCATTTGCATGCCTATTTAATCTTAAATACAAAACAATTGAAGCCTTTGAACCATCTACGACGTCGCTGATTTGTTAACTGGATGTAGGATCGCCGCGCCGGGACAATTTGTCATCGAATTTCATGGATACGTTCCTAACGCTTCAAAACTTTTTAATAGGTATGTTTTTGAGGTATTTTTTTGGAGAAAATTGACCTCAAAGTTTAAAATTAGCATGGGTAAGAAAAATGGAAAAGGCTTAGAAAATTAATATTTGAAGACTCAAAAAAGAAATCAACTTTACTTAAACGCACTTACAAAGGCTAGTATTTCTTCTAAAAACAAAATCCCAAACGAAGTTTCTACTATTAGTACTAACAGACCAATTTCCTTTAACATAAATCTGGGTACAACAAAGAAAGCCTTTTTTCAAATCCTCGATAAATGATGTCAACATAGAAGATAAACCCTACTAAAGAAAGATTCTTTTTTTAGAATATATCCAAGAATCATTTCCCAAATTATTCTTGACGAATTACGAATGTATATTTATATATTTATATAGAAATTAATGGTTTTTTTTTTTTTTAATCAACGTAAACTCCAAAAAGTATGTCAGAAAAAGTGTTTACAAAAACAGTAAATCAAATAGTTTTAAAAAAAATTATAAAAAAAACTGCGATCATTTTTGGTTTTACAAATGAACAGATATATCACATGAAATGAAGAAGAAATGATTTTTTGAAACTCTTAGCCTAGTTTTTACACTCAAAGCTAAAAATAAAAAACAGAAAAAAAAATTTATTTTTAGGTGACCTCAAAAATTATTCAATTTTGACTGGCTCTACAAGCAAACCTATTGATGAAAATGCATTAAATTTAAAAATGTTTTACTATAGACTCACCCGAAAATTGAATTATGCAAGAACTTGTACCTTGTGCGCCAATATTTGTAACATGTTAAACACACGGCTGTTGTGGATACGAGTACCAACATTTTGAGTAGGCTGTCTCAAGCAGCACTTTATTTGTTTCACAATTTCCGTTAAATTTAATCTATGATTGAAATGTTTGCCCTTTTGTCATTACTCGTTGAATTCGTTCATTGGTTCCACCACCACGTTTCTTTATTTATACATATAGAGCCGATTTACTCTGTCATTTTTTCTTCGGACCTGTTCCACATATCTTGTCCGAGTTAAATACATATGCAGATTCAGCACGATCAGTGTGCTAAAATTTCATATCGTAGAATAAGAATTTCAACACAAATTTTAACATAAGTATGTAGAAAAAATTTCAAATGCATAAAATGACCCAACAAAAACTTGAAACACTATAACTGGGCTCTTTGGTCGAAAAAGACTTTCTTCTGATGAAATCATTATAAAAAACTTCTCTTTTGACGACGAAAATCTGAAGTGCACTGTAGATGATTTTACAGACTCAAATCAAGTATGAAAAATTATTATGAGTAATATTAAATGTTCGCAACATGAAAACGTAAGTCTGCAAGAGTCTATTTATGTTGAAGAAGCTAGCCAATCGAAAGTCTTTAAAATATGGTCATACAAAAATTCTCCGCGGTTTTTTTTTTTTTTTTGTACATTTTTGAAAACACTGAGCTCGTTTGAGTAGCCTGCTCGTTTTAGATGATCCCAAACTGTCATACGGTTGATGTTTGGTGCTTCCGCTATCTCCAGACAGCTTCCGTGCCGGTTTTGCTCTATCAGTTGCAAAATTTCATCGACTTTTTCAATGACAGGCCGACCAGTGCAAGGTGTATCTTTTACAACGAAATTTCCAGAACGAAATCGAACAGACCACTCCTGGGTCCGGCGTATACTCACAGCCTCCTCATCTTAAGCTGTACAAATTTTTCGGCATGTTTTTGCAAAACTTTCCCTTTTTTTATAGTAAAAAAGCATCACATCGTATTTCTTCAGATATTTTACTTATATTCAAATCAGTATAACTTTTAACACGAGCAACAAATTACACAGCTGTCTTCACAATAAATGTAACCGGACATGTCACCTTTCAAACACATGTTCATTTGACATAATAAGATAAGTGTTTCCAGATAAATTGACACCAACACCATCTAGTGACAAAAAACCGCGGAGACATCCAAATTACTCGTAAAGTACGCGATATCGCGAAAAATGTTTCAGGCAAAAGTCACAAGGTTCTGAAGGGGACATAAGATGGTGACCACGAGTTTGACCTTCAGCCCTATTTTCAAGGTTAAATGAAGGTCACTTTTGATTTTTCAAATGATAATTCTTGATTTTCATTGCTCAGTCGTATTCCTCAATGGGGCACACTTTGTCTCAAAGGTCTTATTCATTCTGTACTAGATACCACTGCACTGGCACGCCTAAATCATTAATCGATTTCCAACGTTGTTAGGGTGTAAGAAAGTAGAGATTTGTTTTGAGGAAGTCATTATTGCCTCGAGTGAAGTTAAGACTCAAAGAAATTTTAGATAGAGACAAATTTTTACACGTATGTTTTGAATGAATGCGAGTCCAGTTATCCTTTCGTTCTTTCAATAATTTTTTTTAGATTTGGATTATTTGGTTCTTTATTAGTAAACTTTTTACCTATACATATATAGTATGAGGTGTTGTCATCATCGTTAATAAACGAGTTATATACCGAGTGTAACGTTCATTTTGAAAAAGATGGAATGTCCGACAAAATCGAGTTGAGGTTTCAAATATTAAAAAAATAAAACAAACATGAGATTAACGCTCATACTTGTACATTTTTGTTTTGCAAGTATGCATAATGATTTAATTTAATTTAATTTAAAACAATATAAATATGTACATATTTTTGAAACAAATTGAGTTTATTATAAAAATACAATTTGATTTATTTATCCTGGATAAAAAATTCATTATTGCACATTTTTTTAAAGGTATTAAAATAATTGATTAGCTTAATAAATGGTTAAACAAAGTATGCTACATTTCCATCGGAGAATAGAAAAAATTATTTTGCATATAAGTACATATTATAGGATATGATTTTACAGAAATTTGACTGTGGGTTGACCTGGGCTCTATTAAGCTTACCTAGTTACCCGCTGTTTTTGCACAACTGGCTCTAGCTGTGCACTCCAGTTTGGTTGAAGACTTCTTCCAACGCTACCTAAAGCGCGATCTTTCTCCATTGCTTTGTCCCTGCGTGTTAAAGTCGAAGACTTCTTAGTGTAAGTATCGCTTTGCTCTATATCTCGTAGCGATCTTAGGCGACTGATGCGCACTTTTCTGACCAGTGTTGTTGAGTTAAGGTTACTGTTCCACCTCCCACCTTAAATAACAACAAATGGGACATGGATATCTTCATCCGTTTTCTGCAAGGACCTTGCTTTTGCATGATAGGGCAGAATTTCGATGATTAGCGCCTCATATTTGAGTATAAAAAATCTCCCTGGTGTTCCTTGCTTATTCTTCATTACTTAATTGGAAACTGTTAAGCTAACTGCGATTGGAAAATATTAGCCTATGTCGGAATCCTGAGGAATTGTCATCACACTAATAGCAGATCCGAGGTAGACGAAATCCATTACTACCTATCTACTACGTTTCTTATAACGTTCTTCCCGATTGTTGTGAGTTCAAACATGTTGGCAGCATATACTTGGTCTTGTGTTCACTCGAAACTAAACCCATACAGTAAGCACCTCTTATAAAATCACGACCCAGGACGCTTATAGCCTGTACCCTTCGTAAGTACTTGAAACGTATCTAGGGTTTAGGTCAGTTTAGTTCACACTGATACAAATAAAAGTCGAAAATCTCCATTTATTCGTCAAATTAAACCTTATGGCAGTAAGAGTATTTATGGTTTTGAAATACACAGAATCCCGCCAAATTAATTTCAGCTATCTCTATACATTTTGGATCGCTAATAATTTTTCACACAAGTTGTGAAAATAAGAGCTCTTGAGAATAAAGCAAAAAAGTGAAATAAAATCTAAACACAATTTTTTTTTAGTAAAAGTGATTACTTTTAACCTCTTCTCAAAGAAAGCATAAATATGTCATATGAGATAATATGACAATATAAAAATCGCAAAATAAGCCATCAGCAACAAAGTTACGTACCCCAAAAATCTGGGAATAAAATTGAAGTTTGAAAAGATAGGTATAAGTATCTCGGTTTTCTGATAACAGCTTTTTTGTGCATGGAAAAACAATTAAAAAATTAAACTAACGGAAGCAAAACGAGCGATCAATTCAGTGTGGAGTACTTGCATAAAAAGCAAATATTTAACACAAAATTCCTAATAAAAAAATATTCAATCGACTGCACAGACAGCTCTTTTGTACGTTGCGCAAGTCTGGGGATATGCTAGTTTTGACTTCGTCGGAAAGTTCCAACGCTGTTGCATAAAACGCATTTTCGTATTACCGAATTGTACTTCAAATTATATGATACATCCGGAAACAGGTTGTTCACTCCTTATTGTACATACACTAAAGCTGCACTTTGATTATATAATCAAAGTTACAAAAATGAAATAGGAACGCTTGCCGAAAATTATGCTGAAACATATTATATTAAACAACACTCATTGCATCAAGGAATGGCAAAAACTTGCGAGTTATTTTGCATGCAGTCTTAATTTTTTACCTGGTGATGGACCCACCACATTCGAAAACATTATGGAAAAATCTGGACCATTTTATACAGCAATTACCTAAATGAGCTCAGTCTTCTCAACATAGGATGTATTAAAGCAACTTTAATTATAATCTACAAAAAAAAAACACATACTTGATGAAAAGAATAAATCTGAGATTATTAGAACTATCTTCATAATACGAGAGAAATTATTAAACCTGAACTACATGCCACATCGACCAGAGTTACCTATATCGTGTGTTCTCTGTAACCTTAAGGAGGATATCTATCATTTTATTTCTGTGTGCCCCATACTAAACGCTTGAAAAGGAGGAACTGATGGATATTCTGAATAGTGTTCGTCCCTGGGGTGTATTATACATATATCATAGATACACTCTATGTGCTCTACAATATAGAAAACGAATGAGAGAAGGATATTCTTGAAAAAAGGAAATATATATATTTATGTTATACAAAACTTAATTCTAATTTTGTTTGATTTACTTTAATATATTTTATTTTGAAATATATTTATAAAGATACAAAATTGTATCTGAATCCGTCTACCAGAGGCTTATAGCCAAAGACATTGTGCTTAAAAAAAGACACTGTAAATTATTGTATTACTTTGTTTTAAAAATATTTAAATAAAAAGCAAATAAAACTGACTAACTAACTTACTTTTAGATACAACACCAAGGTATTCCCAACATAGTATTTCAGTAGCGATTTGAGACATCATGAAACTTGTGCGAAATTCAAAATGTTGAAAATTATGAGGGAACTCAGAGCAGATATTAAGTACTAAGAAGAAATTATTCGTTGCGTATTAAGTAGCGAGAGGGAAGAATAAAAAAGAAGATACATTTCTGTTAAAACTATATTAACTTTGATGTAATATTATATGAATATTATTTTGCTTTTATAACAATTGTGCAACGATACATGGATTCCGACAGGTCATTCCATGTTGATATTGACATTTACTCTCTGTGGATTAAGAAACTTTCAGAGCTTCAATTCATTCCTGGGCACTTTCTTGTTATTCAAAGTTTGGCCTGTAAGAAGGCCAGTTCAAAACATTGAAAATCTTGTCTCCAGTTTTCGCTTATTAGCCGCGCACAATTTTTTTAAGTATGATGTTCAAAAAGCCTTTTTTTTACATCTCAAATATCCGTAAGATTGCTTCCATCGTGATTTTACAAAGTCTCATGAGTTTGGCAGAAATACTAAAACTAAGCATTCTCCTGCTTAGCCCCAATCGATAGATGCTGATTTATTCACCCTTGAAATTAATACGTACCGGGCTTGAAACTCTTATAGAGAGAGTCAAATCAGATAGTTGACAAATAATTCCTCTATAGTTGGCATAGTTTAGAGTTTCCTTTCTTAGGGATCGGGCAAGCGTTGGATTCCATTCATCAGGAAAACTGAACGTCTGACGAAATCTTGGAAATGAGTAGGAGTATTCTATTTGCAAAGTCTTTTCCCGATTGACAGGTAGGCCTCGTTGGATGGGAGTTCGTTGACATCACGACGATGACGAAGGCGGTACTTTTTCACGATCTTGTAACGATATCCATCAGCGGCGAGTTGAGTAGCTTCTTCTAGAGCAGCATCAGCTTAGGTTTCTTCAGCTGGTGGCAGGTATTCGTTGGATGGAAGTTTGTTGACATCACAACGATGATGAAGGCGGTACCTCTTCACGGTCTTGTAACTATATCCATCGGCGGCGAGTTATATTTCAACTTAGGTATAACAGTTTTAAAAGCTCTTTCTACCTGGTATCAAGGAAACCTCCCATAACAAATCAATTTGATGTATTTTTTTTTTAAAAAGTCTGCCTTATCCCATGTATTACTCCTTATTCTATTCTCTTTTCGAATAAATAGATACAAATATGGTATGTATATGCATACTTGCAAAATATACAAAAATATCTCAAACTAAAAATGAATTACAGACCCTATTTGTATAACACAGTCATCGCCCAAAAAACTTGAAAATCATCATAAATCTCTCAAAATGTATGCACTCGTCCTTTTATAAAGGGAAACATTTAATTTCTTGGTCAGATGCATTTATGAGATTTATTGCAATTGTATTTTTCGCTTTGTACTTTTACTCACATTCAGTTCCAATAGAATAGCAGTTGACATTATGAGTTCTGAAGCAAATAATAAAAGTGTTAGGAAAAATAGAGTTGGACGACACTTATTTCAAAGCAATTTTTATACTAGTTTCGCACCCCATCCATTTTTTGACCTGGTACCCACTACCAGGCTGTAAATCAAAACTAACTTTTCCAATTTAACTAAAAACGAATCTAACGTGTCACAGTTTTAGTTTAGGTATTTGTTCTTCAAGCTACCTTAAAATTATGAATACACTTGTATACCTAAAATATATGTAAATATGTATGTACAAAAAGCTTTTATTCTTCATGGCATAGTCGTTTTTATTTATTTTTCAAAAACAAATTCGAATAACGTTGCACATGGTGCACGGACGTTTAAAACATATAACTGAATAGTAATGAATAAATGAATGTTGTACGCGTTTGTCTATACAAGAAGAAATTATATCGTTAACCTGCTCATTTAAGTTGAGAAAAAACAGAAAGAACAAATTACGAATAGGATTGCAGCAATGATTTCCTTTCAACAATATATAGTGAAATATCTTTGAATCATTGAAAATGGAAGGCCCGACAGTTTGGAGCTCCTTCTTTATCTTCTTTTCTTAAGAAGAGAAGAGTTAAATAAATAAACTTACTACCGAAATGTTAGTTATGACCGAAAATGATTTTTGTAATACTACCGCTCCAACGAGAAAATAACAGATTTTTACAAAAACTTAGAAATATTTTATTTACTCACTGTGTGTCCTTGTTGAACGCTGATGCGTAGTAAAAAGTAGGAAAAAGTCGATGTTTGTTAGAAAATTAGTTTTTAAGTCTTAGTTATTCAACAGCGAAGTTTAAATCTTAGTTATTTAATAGCGAACTTACAAGTGCAAAAACTTGCCCTAACAACTGTCATAAACCAAAAAGTAACGAGCGAATTGTTTACTATGCAATACATATATAAAAAATGTAACACCTGATATTTAAGATTCTAACACAACTTATTTCTTATCCCGACTCCAAACCTTATGCGAGTTAAGTGGATAACCAATGCGCAGAAAAAACACATTGACGCGTTTAAAGTGTGCACTCGATTTACTAGGGCTGACAGTGAATAACGCTGACATAAATATAACAAAGCTTTCTCACGCGCAAAAGGAAAAGAATATAACGCAAATACAATAAATTGCTGCAAAATCCCATCTTCTCTCCTTACAAATATGGGGTATATATTTTAATTCGTGCGGTTTTTTTTTTTCAAAATTTGAACGTTTATTTAAAAACAACGTGTACAATAGTATTATTCAAAGTATTGCCATCTGAAGCTATGACTTTTTCCCCATCTTTCTGGCAATTTGTGGATCCCATCTCAAAAGAACTGCGCCGGCTTGGCAGCCAAGAATGAATTAAGCCAATTTTTGATATTCTGCTCTGATGTGAACCGTATTTCAGTGAGGGCGCTCTGCATCGACCGGAACAAATGGTAGTCAAAAGGGGCAAGGTCTGGGCTATAAGGCGGGTGGGGTAAGACTTCCTATCCACTGTTTTCTAAATAGTTCTTAACCGGAGTAGCAACGTGGGGCTGAGCGTTGTCATGATGGAAAATTATTGCCTCGTGTCTGGTCACATATTCTGGGCGTTTTTCGGCGACTGCTCTCTTCAAACGAATTAATTGTGTTCGGTAGCGTTGTCTATTGATGGTTTCACCCAGTTTTAACAGCTCATAATACAGCACACTCACCTGATCCCACCAAATACAGAGCATTACCTTCGCGCCATGGATATTTGATTTGGTTGGTTGGCCGGGATTCACATATGATTTTTTGCGCTTGGAGTTGTCGTAACGGATCCATTTTTTACCAGCAGTAACAATCCGATGCAAAAATGACTTCCTTTTGTGGCGTTCCTACAGCATTTCGGACATGCAAAACCGCCTTTCGACGTCTCTCGACTTGAGTTCATGTGGAACCCAATTTCCTTGCTTTTGAATATTTGCAGCTGCTTTTAAACGTTTTGAAATGGCTGTTTGAGTGACACCCAAAGATTGTGCGAGCTCTTCTTGTGCTTGGCAGCAATCTTCATAGAGTAATGCTTCCAGTTCTCCATCCTCAAACTTTTTTGGCTGCTCAGGACGTTTATCGTCTTCCAAGCCAAAATCACCTCTTTTAAATCGTGCAAACCACTTTTGGCACGTTCGCTCAGCTAGCCTATGTTCACCATAAACTTCCACCAAAATACGATGACTTTCGGCAGCAGTTTTTTTCATATTAAAAAAATGAAGAAGAACTCCCCTCAAAAAAACTTTTTAAGGCACAAAGTTCGACATATTTGAGTGAAAAAAAAATTATTGTTGTTTGCGCTTCAAATGAATGACATATACTGAAATGACGTAAAATGATAGTAGCTTTCCAACGCATGTTCCAATGGAATAATACAAGTTACGCCATCTCTAAGCAAACCGCAAGTTATGACCAATACCATATTTTCAAATTGGATGGAATTTTATCATATGTACAATATTATTATGGCGGAGATTTTTTTGCTAATCAGCAGTTAGGTTAAGATTTATGTTAATAAAACATAGAATACTCTATAAGGTGTTAACTGACCGGCTGATGCAGCCTAGATCATCTTATCGATCTCTTCATTTCGTTCATAAAGGCCATTCTTCCGCCCTTTTAGCAAGGATTAAAAAATAAGAATCGGAAAACCTAAATGACAGAAATATAAATTTATGTGATAAAATTGAAGAGGATATTGAACTGAGTACGGTTTAAGCTGCTTGTCTTACATTCCGAGCTAAAAGCTTCCCTTTCGCTTGTGGCATTTCGGAGACACTTTCACAAATTAGTTGTCCAGAGGAGGACATAAGGAGATTTGCCATTGGTCAAATGGTGGTGAAGTCTAATTAAATAAGATAAATCTTTAACAGTCTTCGGCCGACCTCCCTCTTTGTCTTTTGAAAGAAATTGATCTAAGAACCTTGAGTTGTATACTACGCACTTCATATGTCGGACAAAGGTAAGCAACCTGGATTCTTAATATTGATGAGAATTAGCCTTGACGGATATTTACTCCCTTATTTCAGCGACCGAGATATCATCACCATTTAACTTGAAACTGCTCAAGTCACATACTGGGTAGCTTCGGCATATCTTGCACACGCACGATCATGTGGCCCCTCGCCTTAGGATAACCTAGAAAGGCTGATTGTAGAGAAAGAAATATAAAAAACTGAACTCATCTAAGGATGTGTGGGTCATATTGCATGGGACAGTTCTTACATCAACGAAAGTAGTAAGTCACTTTTTCATTATGTTTTAAGCATAAACATTCTTTTGTGTAATATTGGAAATTAAACCACTAGAAAGTAATAACTTAGCACCTTCAATTCAGTGTCGATGACAGTTTTCCTCGCCAATTAGCTTACTGAAACCCGCGGAAAACAAGTTGACTTATATACAAAGAAGCAGTAAGGCAATTGATTACTTCAAAACTCTAATTTTCGCTCTGTAACAATAATGAGCTTGATAATAAAATCAAAGATCTTACCTTGATTTCAACAAAGTGCTGTCTGCCTCCAATCCTCTTATTTAACAAAATGGTAAGAAAAACCCATTCCTATTAAAAAATTAGGAAAAACCAAACTACTGCCCTGGAGACAATCATGTGAAAACTTCTGAAATATACGAATATTGCAAGTCATCAACGCTAAAAAAAATACTCACAACCAACCAGTTATGGCTCTTGGGCGACTTCTAGAGAAGAATCTATATATCTCTTTTTATTGAATGCTTATTTCGCAGGTCAAGTTTGATTACAAGAGATACACTATTTTGGCCGCTATAAAGCTTCAGGCCCTACAAATCTATTGGACCGTTCGTGATATATAATATAATCATGAAAAGCTGACCGAATCTGGTTCATATTCCCATACTGTGCAGAGTCAGAGTCTAGGTATTTTTCTTAGACGAAGCTGGTACATGTTCCCATGTTAGCCCACAAGATACCAGGCATATCAGTTTATCATCATTCTTTAGATCTGTTCGCTTTCAATCTACGCACAAAAATTAATGCGCAACTTCTGCCTGCTGCCAATGCTAATTGCATTATTGCAACGGCAAATTGGTACAATCAAATATTCCTTTACCATAAGGAGTATATAATGATAACACTTTTGACAAACCCATCTACGATCACAAAATCACTATCACTGTCTGTTTGAACGTTAATATTCACTCAGTGATCTGTGACCTATTTCACCAACATACAAATTTGTATTTACCACACAACTACTTTTTAACAAAGTTTGTGATTTTTTTCATTTATGTTGTTTCACCAAACTTTGGGTATTACAAATTTGTACTTGTATTTTACAAAGAGAAATTTGTAGAAATGCTTTGCTTTTCGTTTCATCAAAAGTTATTTATAGTTGTAATTTACAATTGCAAATTTGTGAAAATTTTACATACCATATTTGCGAAAAGGAATTTACAAATTTTGTTCAGTATGTGACAATATTTTACAAGTGATAGTTGACGTGTAATTTCTCCGACAAGCTTTGTTTTATTTTGAAAGTAATCGAAGAAATGTCTTTTGCGATAGCGAAAGTGATAGTTATGTTTTAGTTAAAAAAAAAAAATTATCGACCGCGAATAAACTTTGTCATTTCGGAGTTATTCAATTTTAATAAAAAATTTCGTCTAAGTCGATACAAGGCAGAAGAAATAATTGCAATTATTGGACCATAGATGACCCACATGACTGAAAAGAACTTTGCATTAGCACCTAGGCAGCAGTTTCTTAAAGCTTTACATTGGTTTGGAAATGGAGGACAGTACCATGGAAGTGCTGACATGCACGGAATATCAGAGTCGACAGTATGCAGATGTGTTTACAGAAATAAACACGAAAACATACAATATGTGAAAGGTTTTACAATATTGCATGTAAATACATGTTTTTTTTTTTTTGAGAATTTTTAGAATGTATATATATAAGTATCATTTGTATTAGGCATGCCATGTGTTTATGGATAAATAGATGGATGCATATGCTATAGGCATGGAAAGCACTCTATTAATTGTATGCTGGTATGCGGACCTGACTATACTTTCTACAATGCATACGTGAATTGGCCCGAAAGTGTACACGATTCAAGAGTGTTACGAAGAAGTCCCTTTTTTTCTAAATTTGAAAGTGGCTTTCGACTTTACCCTCATGCTGTTTTACTTGGGGATACGGGATATCCGTTATTGGATTGGTTATTTACACCAATTTTGAGAAATTTAACTCTAGAAATTGACCGATACCATAGAGCACATTAATCAACTCGAAAAATTATAGAAAAAGCTTTTGCAATTTTGAAGGAGAAATTTCCATGCCTGAAGCACTTACGATTGCAACCGATAAAAGCAGTTACTGTCATAAAATGTTGCGTTATCTTGACTTACATTTCACGACAACCAACAGATAACTATTTTGAGATGTACACCGCTGAAAAGGAAGAAAACTTGATGATAATTTAAATAGCCAAGCTACCTTAAAATATTTTCTAGGTCAATTTTCATGAAAATTTAATAAAACAGCAAGATTTTCTAATAATGAAATAAATATCTATTTATTTTTTTTCATTGGTTTTTTTAATTTTTTAATTAAAGACCAATAAATCTTTCTTAAGAATCTGATTTTGGGTCTAAATGAACGATGTCTCCTCCAGTTCCGCAGTTAGGCGACTGTAGCCCTAAATCAATTTCTTTTTTTCATGAATCCAATTGTAAGTTATATATTTCAAACTGAAGTCTCTTTTCCTTCAGAGAAATAATATCTTCTTCGTCGGATATTTTGTCGCCTTCCGCTTTCTGATATTGGTATGGATAGGCTTAACAAACTTATTAGTGCAAATAGAATTTTGTAAAGAATAAACACTCTCTCGTACCTTATTTCGCTTTCATTATACCCTTTATTTGTGGATTTAAGTGACGGGCCATCTTCTAGTGGTATTGAAGAGAAATCATCACCCCCCCCCCAACATTTGCGATTCCCTACCGATAATATCAATCATGATTTTATCCAGATCAGTTAATATGCAGTTCGTACCACCTGCGGAACCAGTTTTCACCAAATTATCAATTTTTACTTTTAAATGTGTGATAGCAACAATTTTAAAACGCTTTTTTTGCTATGTAATACATATCTAGAGTACTTACCGTTGCCCACTTTAAATTTTGCCACACAACTTCTTGAAAGTATTTCCGGTTTTTGTTACTTAAAATACCTTGAGACGTTACAGAGTTTAAAATTTTTTTCCACTCATTCATTTTCATTTCGTTGGTTAAATTATTGGAAAATTTGCCAAACGATGTTTTTTTTCTCTAATGAGCGAAGCAAAAAAGATCTTGCTTTGTTTATTCATAATTACAAACTTTTCAACACAGCCTTAAACAAACTTGTGAAAAAACACTTGAATAAGTTTACGCCAACAACGTTTTAGTTAACGTCAACAACATGCCATCATGCGCCCAATTTATCAAAAACATTCCATCATGCGCCTTACGCATAATATAGTTCCCACGAGCAGCAACATCAGCTTCAAGCGTGATCGACTGCAACGAATTCGATTCCTGCGCTATCAACAGACAGTCGCTACTGATCTGGCATCTGGGTGCATGCACCCAGGTTTAAGTTATAAATCCATTTTGCAAATTAGTTCTAAGTTAGCCGTGAAGGCAGAAGGTATTAAAAAATATATATTTTTTTTAAATAACTAAATTTTTAATTGTTTAATTGACGCCTAACCTGGGGCCCAGGAAGAATCACCGCATTATGGAAAGTAATTAAATAATGAAAAGTCTTTCGCGAAAAACTCAAGCATAAGTCGACCTAAAAAAAAATTGCTCGCCGCAAGTATAATGCAAAAATCATACGCGTACATTTTTTTAATTAGACTTTAAACTGTGTGAACTTCAGTAAAAATGACCTTTACTAAAGCTGGTGAAAGTACCTGGGTCACGGACAAAAGCAGCGTCTGTAGATATGTATCATGTATCATATAGGGATAAGGCTTTAAATACCTTCATTAGAGGAATTAGAGGTGACCTGCCCAGGCTCTTAGGTATAAGATCAGACATCAGACCTTCTTACAACTCTTTATCTCAGTTTAAAACTTGAGAATCAACAGTTTAGAGCCAATTACGCTCATCATAGTACCGGTCAAGTTAGGAGACCACAACCAGTTCCACCAATTCCTACACGGAAAGGCCAAGACCAGCACTCATTCTATCCGCAATTGGCATATGTACCACGGCAACCGTTTCAATCCCACCAATGAATAATTCACGCTCCAAATCACCAATTCACCCAACAAACAAATTTTCAAATAAATCCACATTAATACTAAACATCCCCAACCACCCAACAACTTTTTGCCAAACCAATCTTTTCGGAAGCCTGGGACTGTGGATGCTAGTACCATCCGTACGCATAACGTTAACATGAACCAACCAGCGATGAAAAATTGGCCACCAGCTCAGAATCAACCTATATCTCCTACCCAAATCCTAACGATCCCCAAAGGAATTTTTATCTGGAAGCTTGCGAAATGGACCCCCAGAATACCTATGGAATCTCAAGAAGTTAGCAATTACAACGCAATGATTTCGGTCAATACCAATGAGATGAGAAGTGATCAAAATTCTAATGAACTAATGAGCAAGACAACGTACAATCGACAGAGACGTTGTAACGAACTCGTTACTACCTTATTTTGAGTTCGAAACCCTATCCCAAATCAGAAAAAATTCCATGCAAATTCAGTCTGTCGTAACATAGAAATTACCCACCATACTATAATAAACCTCTTTAAGTCTGGCACTATAATTAAATTTTTTCTTTTACCTTCACTCCGGTCATTTCATGCAATTCTTGGCAATGACCGTCTTAAAGATCTGTCGGCCGTCATATATGCTAAACAAAATTACATAATTATAAACAATAGTAATAAAATTAGGTTGAAACAACAAATATCCGAATCCATCCATAATGTGAATATCAGAACCCAGCACATGACACAAGAACAGTGAAACCAATTAAATAGCTTGACCATAAATTACGCTAAGCTTTTCGGCGAACTAAATGAGAAACTTACTTTTACTACCAAAGTTAAGGGCGTGAATGCGCACAATAACCGAAGATTACGTTTACTCGAAGCAGGTGAGAAAAAGTACCGTATGGTGATTGATTACAGAAAACTCAATTCGATAACAATACCAGATCGTTATTCGATTCCTGAAACTTATGAAGTATTAGCGTATTTAGGAAAGAATAAATATTTTTTCAGAGATCGACTTAAAGAGTGGCTTTCACGAGGACGATATCGAGAAGATCTCATTCTCTGTCAATAATAAAAAGTACGAATTTGTAAGACTTCCCTTCGGGCTAAAAACGCACCATCTATTTTTCAGAGGGCCCTAGACGATATCTTACGAGAACACATCGGTAAGATCTGTTATGTGTACATCGATGACATAAATGTGTCTTTGGGAACTGATATTGGCTTTTGGAGTACCTTAAATAATAGTCATGGATAATGAAAAATCCTTGGCTTCTAATTCTATAACATTCATGCTAGAGAATATGTTCAACATTCAAGTTTTCAAATAACCTTTCTACACAAGTTCTGTTAGGGGTGGAGTGGAGAGATTCCACTCAACACTTTCAGAACTGATTCGCTGCGTTAAGACAGATAATATTCATAGAACATTCTCGGAATTACTAAATCGATCCATTTATGAATAAAATCGATCTATTCATTCAACTACAAGCAAAACCCATAGACACATCTTTTGGAAGACTTAGTAGCTGTCTACCTAACATTTCAGAATAACTGAACATAATAATAGTGAATAATAGTGAAATAATCCTGAAAATTAAATATAAACATAATTAAAGAAGAAATAGTTAATGTAGTTTACGCCATTCATTGGGCAAAAGCACACATAATTAATTCATTTATCTTATCAAATACGGAAATAAACATAGCCGAAACAATTTTAAAAGTAGAGAATATTCCATACATTATTGTAGACGAAGCGCTAGAATTCGCTGAAATAAGAATTGCGTCAAATGATAAAAATTTAATATATATAGGGTTTTCCAATAGGGACTTGAAAACTTTGAACTTAATTTGTGAGCTGTCACTGTCAATTTATTCAGTAAACTCAACATTTTCATCATGGTAAAGTACACTAACGAGCAACGTCTGCAAATTATAAAAAATTTTCTACAGATATTCGGAGTCGCAAAACCATCTTCAGTGACGAAGCTCATTTTTAGCTCAATGGGTTCGTCAATAAGCAAAATATGCGTTATTGGTCGTGTGAAAACCCACATGCTTCATGAATCACCACTTCATCCACAAAAAATAACTGTTTGGTGCGGTTTGCATGCCGGCGGCGTTATTGGGCCATATTTTTTCGTCGACGATAACGATCGTCACGTTACTGTGAGTGGTCAGCGTTATCGCGCCATGATCACCGATTATTTTTGGCCCGGATTTGAAGATATGAACTTGGACGACATGTGGTTTCAACAGGATGGTGCCACAAGCCACACAACACACGCTACAATCGATTTATTGAAGAGTAAGTATGGTGAGCGTGTTATGTAAAGCCATGGGCCAGTCGATTGGCCGCCTCGTTCGTGCGATTTAACGCCGCTTGTCTATTTTCTGTGGGGCTACGTTAAGTCATTGGCTTATGCCAACACGTCAACGACATTGGAAGAGCTCAGAGCCAACATTGAACGCGAAATAGCGGCCGTTTCGACCGAAATGTGTGGAACAGTCGTTGAAAATTGGACCCAATGAATCGACCGCTACAAACGTGCCCGCGGTGGCCATATGAACGAAGTAGAGTTCCATTCATAAAAGTTTTGATTGTACTTCAAGCCAATAATAAAGTTTTTGAAATATCTCAAATGGTTTGCCTTTTATTTAAAAAAAAAGTTGTCAAGTCGTTATTAGAAAATCCTATATTTTAAGTATTCCAACAACGAATAAGGAAACATGTAATCTATCACTATTAAGACCTGTTAATTTAAATAAAATAATAAATAAAATTAAATATGATTCGATATTAGAATGTAATAAAGAAGGGTGTTTAGGGTGTTACAAACCCATGTAAAACATATTATCTTTGTAATAAAAATAAAATTGTTAGCTTAAGAAATTCGTCACGCATCCCAATGCTTATAAAAAGCCAAAAAGCATCTTGTTCCATCATCAATAACGGACACGTCCCAGATGTAGAGGAAATAGCACCAGGAATCTTTCTCCTGAACCGATTCAATGGCCCAGTTCTCATCAACAACGATACTGTCATGCTCAAAGGTACGTTCATCATCAAACACTTCAACACCACCATTGAAGTCAGAGGAAGAACAATTATGTTCAAAGAAGTCACAAGCCATCAACCCTTAACGGCAAAGGTAACATCTTATAAGCCAGACAAGATAGAGGAGTTACTGTTCCTCGAAATGATTAAAGAGCTGTACGTCAATCGCACTGAAGAAATCAATCTACTTGAAACGAAACATAACATCAACTTATCTGTGAACATCATCTTAATGATTACAGTCTTGCCTACCGCCACCTTCGCATACAAAATTATAAGAAATAAAGTTAGGTACGATCAAGGACAAATGTACTTACAACAACATCTCACGAGGACGTTCGAATTTAAGGACGGAGGAGTTAACGCCAGCAACATTTTAGTTAACGTCAACAACATTCCATCATGCGCCCAATTAATCAAAAACATTCCATCATGCGCCCAATTAATCAAAAACATTCCATCATGCGCCCAACGCATGATACAGTATAGCGTGATCGACTTCAACGAATTCTCTTCTCACGGACATGTGAGACAACGATAGCAAGGAGACACTTCAGCTATCTGGCTGCATGGGCATGCACTTAGATTTAAGTTATAAATTTACTTTGTAAATAAGTTCTAATTTTTAATTGTTTAATTTATATTACAAGTGCCGTTGCGACGGAGATTTTGAACACTTGTGATCAACACCTTTTATTCTATTGTACAATTTTTTGGCTTTCATATCACAATATGAATTCACACAATGTGAATTATATATTTGTAATTTGTGAAACTAGATTACAAATTTGTAGTTGTGAATCACAAGTGGTTTGGTGCAATAGGCCACCGATCGTTTACTAGAAGCGACCGCTAGTTGATGTGCGGACTTCAAACTGTTTACACATTTGGCCTTAATTCTATGTTCCATATATTCGCATGACCTTGTAAGCGATTATTATGTTTTCGCGCAAACATTTTAATTACGTTCTGAACGTTTTCGACTCCTAAGCCTCTGTGGATATCATCGTTTCTAATGTACCACGGCGCATTAACAATACCTCGAAGAACTTTGTTTTGGAATGTCTGTATATTTGATTTCAAGCTCTTCACGTTTTTTCTTAACGTGTGCTCCCCATTTTAGTTTAGCGTCGAGTGTCATACCGAGATATTTGGCCTCGTTCGCGTAAGGAATTCGTACTGCGTTGACACACACACACACACCGGTGGATTCTCAGTTTTCTTGAAAGTGAAGCTCACGTGGACAGACTTGTTTTCATTAAGCGCGATTCGCCAAGTCTTTGTCCAATTGTTAATCCGTGTAAGGGCACGTTGCAACTTGGCAGTTGCTTCTTCGACTGTTTTAGCCGTTACCAAAATGGTAGTGTCATCAGCAAATGTGGCTAGGACAGTGTCATCCGTTTGCGGTATATCGCGGGTAAAAAGCAAATATAGCAGAGGGTCAAGTACACTTCCTTGCGGCACCCCCGCCTTTATTGTCTTAAAAGCGGAATATTCGTTTCCGTGTCTCACACGAAAGAGTCGGTCTTCCAGGTATGAACCTAAAATACAAGACAATTGCTGGGGTAGGGCTTGTGGGAGTTTATATTTTAGGCCTTTGTGCCATACCTTATCAAAGGCTTACGAAACGTCAAGGAATGCGCTTGAACAGACTAACTTACACTCGATTGCTCGTTCAATTACATCGGTTATTCGATGCACTTGGTTAACTGTAGAGTGTTGGCTTCTTAAGCCAAATTGATGATCAGGCAAGAGGGAATTTGTGTTGGTAATCGGTTTAAGACGATTAAGAGGATTCGCTCGAAGACCTTCGATGTAATCGAGAGAAGCGATATTGGCCTATATGACTTGACTTCAGTCAGCGGTTTACTGGGTTTCGGAAACATAATAACTTCGGCTACTTTCCACTGGTGCGGTAAATGCTCTAATGCTGGCATTTATAAGATAGAGCGGCTTTAGCAAACCTTTTTTCGGCAAAGCTTTAAGTATCTCTCCCGTTATTAAGTCATATCCCGGGGCTTTATTGGGCTTAAGCGTGTCTACAATTTGTCTAAATTCCCTAAGCTACTGGAAAGTTTGTTGTCACGTCTAGCGTATTGACATTCTCTGGAAGCACTTCCCCGTCGAATGGTTTAAACGTTTCTGCAAGATGGTCGGCGAGAACATTAGCTTTTTCCTTATCTTCTTTCGCCCAGTCATTCTGGTTTCTTCTTATTGGCGCCACGTGTATTGGCGCACAATATGTGTACAAAATTTATTCCAAAGATTACTGTGGTTACCCATAAAACTTTGCATATGTCAATCAAGAGTCCTGCACAGCATTTTTTTCATTCAAAATTTTATTTTTATTTAAAGAAAATGCTAGAAGAGCATCTTCTGTAAAAAGTCCTTTACCAATTCCAAACTGATTAGGAGGAAAGAAATCTATTTTTTTAAAGTAATCTCGATCTCTTCTTTAAATAGCTTTTTCAAAAAATCATTAAATGAAAAAAAAAAAAAAAAAATACAGGGAAGTTTACCTATAATTATTCTTATCACTTTTCTTGTCCCTTTTAAAAAGAATTTAATTTGCCTAGAGGAATTTCGGTGGCGATACTCAGATCGAGAATTTGTGACAAAACATCAACTACGTTAAGGGCTATTTTATTCTAAGCAAGATTGGAAATGCCAGCGTTACCATCTGATTGTGAGTTGTATAATGAGTTGATGAATCTTAAAAGTTGAGATGATTTAATCTAAAAAGAAACTCACTCTACAAAATGATTCGAACAATAAAAGAGAATTAACTCATCGTACACAATTAGCATCAGTAGTGAGCCCTTGTTAAGGACAATTTACTAACAGAGATAAAGAAGTTAATTATGTTAAAACATTAACAACAATTGAAAGATCTAATATATCAGCACCTGTCTCACTTTGTACAATACGGTTAGAAATCTATGAAGAATTATAACTAACAATGGCCTGTGTTTGTATGTAGACATCCCATGTTGTTCAACCTGAAAGCAAGTTTATTGGGAAACATTCGGACGCTTCAGAGAACTTTCGCTTGTACAGAATACTAAAGTGGATAATTTCGTTATTAAGATGACTCGAAGGTACAGTGTAATAGTAACGATTTTGACGAACAACCTTAATTCCAAGGTTAACCACAATTATCAATAAAGGATTTATAATTAGATGCGCCACAGTTTTCCAAAAGAAATTTTTTGAACCCTCTTTTGACATACCATATGTCTATAGTTTATTCTTTTAAAGGTATACGCTTCAACAACGTTTACAAATTATACTAATTCTTTATCAACAGTGTGGTCAGTTACGACTACATTAAGTGCTCACTCCGATTTTCGCCGATTATAATCATCAAGATAAGCAAAGAATTTAAATTTCGAAGTGCATAAACACTTCATAATATTTCCGTACCAATGAGACAGCGAAACGGCCAAAGTGTACACGATTGTGGCGTATTTTGCGCCCGTATAAGATCGTATTAGCCAAAGAGCTTAAGCCCCATGACTATCGGGCACACGGGAAGACAGTTACAGCTAATGGGAGCTGTATCGCTCCATTTTAACCAATTCTTTTGGAATATATTTGAGCAGAAATGCTGGGTGATTTATGGTTTCAAAATGCTGTATTTTTATAATAACTTACTGATTCAGAATAAATTAGTTGTGTCGCAAATCTTTCAGCTGCGGGCAAGCGACTCAACTACGGCAGAAAGGTTAGGTGGTAGTCATACGCGATATGAGGATGGATTAGACTTAAAAAAATGCCTATGAAAAAGTATATATAGCGGTTAAAAACCAGTTAAATTTTTATTTCTCTTCTCATTACTTGAAGTTTAGTTCAGTTCAGTTTCGTTTTTAGTGTATGGATCTGCTGCCAGGAGAATTGACATGGGTCTAATTAAAAAGACGAATCAAAAGACCGGATTTTAAAACAAATATCCTGCACTAATTTGAGAAACACAAAAAGAAAATTAGCAATCGTTCGGCCAGGAGACTAAAAAAAAACCCATCTTTAAAATAGAAAAACAAAACAATTAAAACCGCAAGCCTGGAATTTATCGGAATTTATCAAAATTGCCATCCATTTCTCCTTACCGCTGACTTCTTCTGCCAGAAGACTTTCATTGCATCGTTTTTCCAACGAGTCTTGGATGATGGCTCTCGGGCCGTTTACTCCTGCTACCAACTTCTGGCCTGCGAAGTTGGTACTTAAGCATTCCCGACTGATGGTTTCAAGAAGATTTACCGTCTTCTTGCAGTTTCTTCCTCTATTTGCTTGTTACCGCAGTAAGGGCAGTGAGAGGCAGGCTCTTTACACAGCCTTTGAAGATGTCTTATTTTATCGCAGTTCCAGCAGCTCATCCTTCGCGTCTTCCGCTGTTTATTTTGATGCTCGGCACTTAGTCTTGCACAGGAGCATTCAACAGATGCTACTTCTCTAGCGAAATGTATTCCTTTGAAAGGTTTCTTTTCCCGGCCATCCTTACTGCTGACTCTACCTTTGAATCGGCAATTATACATATATTGGCTTGCGGCAGGATATGACAGATGTACCAGTCTACTTGAAGTTGTTGCTGTGTTTCTCCTCGTTGCTGCATTCGGCTTTGCAACTCAACCTTGTAAGCTTCCCGCATGTGGCCATCTCCAAACCATTTCTAAATAGCCTGCACTAAGGCTATACAGTGTTTATGTTCTTCGATGTCAATTGTTGCAAAAATTCTGCTGCAGAACCGTATAAAGCCATTGCTAGGAAAAAGCACTTCTCTTCATTGTTTCTGTGGTTCGCACAAACTGCCATTTCTTGTTTTTTATACGCAAACCATAAGGTATAACCGTCTAATGCAGCAGACTTCAACTCTTTTCTCCATGGACCACTTAAAGAATATTCTCGCAGTTTCTGTTTTCGCACTGTGTCGAGGCCCTTTGTCAGTTGCTCAACTTTGCTGCCTAGTAGTTCGAATTTTTCGACGATTTCTTCGAACTTTCGCTGTAGAATGTTGTTTTGATGTTCCAGATTTTTCTTTTGTTCGCTTATCTTTTGTTTGAGGCTATTCTCCTGTTCGTCCATTTTTTTGTTCGAGGCTAGTCTTTTGTTCGTTGAATTTTTGTTTAATGCGGTACTCTTGTTCGTGTAAATGTATCCTTTGTCCGTCCAGCTTTCATTCGAGGCTCTTCGTCTATTCTTCCAGATTTTTCTTTTGTTCGTTGAGACTGTTCTTCTATTCGTCAATTTTCGACTACAAGAGTGGCATCATCGTAACCATGTCATACCCGGTACTCATTTGCTCTTCCTCGTCAATGTCAAAGGAGTATGTATCTAGATTATCTTCCTCGATGGTCAAAGCATTCTGAAGCTAAAGTACAAAGTCACTATTTCCCCCACTGCTACTGAGGTTTTTATTGCTCAACTCTGATTTGAATTGGACGAGGGTCAATTGCTATAGTGTGCGACCCATAATTAATTTCATGTTTTACAAAAGTGAATCCAAAGTAAATGTTTAACTAATTTTTATTAGATTTACATTAGTATTTTTAGTTCAATGATCCCAGGTTTTACGTCATTAACACCAAGGTAACATTGCTATTGCTAGCTAGATTCTCTGCTTGCAATAGGGATTTAAAACAAACCTAAAGGTATGGAGTTAACTTTAAATCAATGCCTCACTACTTACAATATTACTTTTTTAGTCCTCGGGAGCGCATGAGATTCAAGGAGCCCCTGACCCTCGAAATGGCGAAGTAGAGTTGACCGTGCGCGAAGCAAGGCATTCGGAAATCTACAGCGAGCGTCTTTAACGTGCGGCCCTACGACTAGTTAGCGGTTATATGGAAGCAGAGGCAATGACGATGAATTAGGGTCGTTTGAACTGAAAAGGAACTTAGAGGGAAGAAGATGAGCTCTTGGGCTCATGTTAAGAATCGGAGGACTCAAAAAACACTGGAAGCTGCTCTGGTAAATTGTAGCATTGATATGGTTTCTCCAGATTAATCTCCAACATTTAAAAAAGGTTTTGGTCGCACTTATTCTGCGTCATTCCAAAAACGCAGAAGACATCGTCCTAATCCAGGAACCATGGATCGCAGAAAGCGTGGTTTGTGGACTTGGGACACCTGTATATGCTCCACTCTATACAAGAGACAAGGTTAAAATTAAAACGTGTATATTAGTGAAACGTAGCCTTAATGTACTTTTACTTTCTAACCTCAGCAATATCGACTTAATGGTTGCCAGGCTAGAGACTGCCAAAGGTTCCTACCGGCTGGCATCGGCGTATCGTGGCCACAATTATGTAAGCTCTCCTCCTGGTGATAAACTAGAAAGGGTGGTATTGGAAGCTGGTAGGCAAAAACTGGCCTCATTATCGGGTGCAACGCTAACACTCATCACACGATAGGGGGCAGTACCGACATCAACGATAGAGACAAGTCACTTTTTGATTATATTGTAAGTACTAACCTCATTGTTTTCAACATGACAATGACCAAACTTTTATAACAAGATATCACTTTTGTCTCCAACAACACCACTCAAATGCTAAAGACCTGGATGGGATCTTCTGAACACACATTTTCGGACCACAGGTACATCCAATTCAGCCTGAATGATGCTAGATAGAACGGTAGGCCAACATGCCTAGCAACTAAATAGATCTAGTCAAAGCTGGATATGAATCGCTCTAAGAGTCTGATTCTTCTAAACAGGAAATATCTCATCGCCGTCATTGGTGTCATCACTGGACACTACCTTATAGGCAAGCATGCAAGAAGGCTTGGCGTCTTTTCAAACGATTTCTGTAGAAGCTGAATGGACGATGAGGAAGAGGATACACTCCTCCACCTTCTCTGTTCATGTCCAGCTCTCTCCCAGGGAAGAAAACTCCACTTAGAAGCTTTCTTCTACAATGACTTAAACGATCTAAAGAATATAAATGTTAACAGTCTCCTAAGCTTCATCATAAGGTCAAATTGGTTCTATAAGTAAGAGGATCCTAGATCCATGTGGCAGCACAATGTGCCAATGGGCCTAAGTGGGTTGGTTTTCCAACCGCCTAGAAGGAGTCAAAGGAATTCGCGAAATGAAAACATTTTCTCCGCGGCCACATCCGTTTAAGATTGTGATTATTTTGACGTCAAAATTTATAAATTATCCCGCTACACAGCGGTCAAACTACTAAATAGTTTTAACAGTTTTTTATATTTACAAAACGATGTACCTGGTTTAATACAATTATTTGTAAAGTGCTGGACTTAACAACAATTTTAAGGTATCATCTTACCTCAAACGATTAATATTAGCAGATTTATTAGGTTACTAAATCTAATTACAGCCCAGCGAAGATCATTGAAACCTATGATACACCAGTGAGCATTTTTTTCTTTCTTTCTTTGTTTCTCTTCGAATTGAGCGTGCACATGTACGAGTATGTATACGATGTTTGACGTTTATGTTTTTACTAGCTCGGCGACTGCACTTTCTGATTATAAACTTTATGTGATGATGAACAGAGCTATTGTTATAATCCTATTGAAAACCCTGTATAACAAGCAGAGAATAAAGCAATCACTTTATTTTTGCTATTTATCATTACATATGTATGTATGTCTTTTCAAATTATTACAATATTAGTAAGAGTATTTGTATAAACTGATTTTTGTTTTTTTTATAATTAGCGCGCGCTCAAGGGGTTTGAGTATCCTTAAAATATTTGTACACATCCTTAAAATATTTTTAATTTAAAACACGATTTATTTTAATGTTGCTTTAGAAAGAAGGGAGTGGGGAGGGAATTAGTTGCTCTGATTTGCAAAGAAGTTTTGCAAATTGCTTTTAAACCGCCTTGCGTTCCTTTCGTAAGTTACGTATAACAGAATTCCAAAGACGAATGGCAGCAGTAAAAAACTGTCTTTCAGATGTAATTGAGCAGCAGACCACATTTTGACGACCAATCGAAAATTCTCTGTAGATCTTCATTTAGTTTACTGACACAATCCTCAACTACGAGTAGACCTAAGGAACAACTACGATAAAGCTAGACATCATCAGCATAAATATGCTTCGATGAGCTTAAAATAATTGAATCAATATCATTTATATAAGCTGAGAATAATAGAGGTCCTAAAATTGACCCTTGGGGCACTCCTCTACTTATTGAAAGGAAGTCGGATAAGATGTCCTCAAGTGACACAACTTGTTTTTTCTTCACTAAAGTATGACGAGATGAGCTCAATCGCAAAAGGAGAAATTGAAAAGTAGAATGCTAATTTTTTGATAGGAATAGTGTGATCTACCATATCGAATGCTTTGGAAAAGTCTAATATATTAAGAACTTAACATTGTCATTGTCAAGTTTATCATTTATGTCCTCATTAATAAAGCTGTTGTACAGCTATGTTTAGCACGAAAACCTGACTGCACTGGAAGTAACAAATTATTGTCACTAAGAAACTCATTAAGCTGTTTGTGTATAATCCTTTCGCATATCCATTCACCATTGGAATGGAAAAATTTCAGTCTACAGCAAGTGTGGATGGATAGCTCTAACGAAAACTGTATGAATTTCATCTACTCCTATTGCATTCGACCTTGAATACAGACTTCTGCTTTCCAAATCCTAATTGACGAATGTTATTCCAGGCTTTACGAGTGTCTGAATTGGAACTGAAGCGGCTGGAATAAATTTGCATCTTCGCAATTTTAATTTGACGAACAACACTATTTCGCAAACTCTTATAAGATTGATGAAACTCATTCACACGAAAGCGTTTCCACTGACGATACGCCAAGTCATGTTGCAACATGAGCTCTCTAATTTCGTTTGTTAGCCATGCTTTTGTTCTGTCTGTAATAGTACCTGTTTTAATTGGAACGTATGTTTCAAGTGATGTTTCTGTTTATAAATTCAACTTGATCATCTGATGAGGGCATATAATAAACGCAGTTATCAAAATCATATGTCAGAAACAAAAAATCATGTTTTGAAAAGGCAGGTGCTTAAATTTGGTCATAGAGCAGTCAGTACCTTGTCAGTATTTCTTACAAAAAACACACTGGGGAAACTGGTAAAATGAGTAGGAACTGGGCTATTGACCGGCTGTAGCTCAAAAACTTTCATGTTTTGTGTTAAAGAACCTTTTTCCAATAAATTGCTATTAAAAACGCCGCAAAACGTTTGTTGAGCAAGTTGACATTTCTTGGACAATTTCATGTATCGGCGTCTGATCGATGTTTCGGTTTGGCCTAAAAACAACACTAATACAAATATTTCTCTTCCCGTTTATAATTTGTACAAACAAATACTGAATAACAGATACTTTACACGACTGACATTTTCGTTTACAAAACACACTCTTTCTTACATATATCGCTACGCCACCTCCAACACGATCACTTCTATCAGCTCGAAAAAGACTATAGCCATTCATACCATATATGATATATCTCGCAGCTCATCTAATTTCGGACTCAAGCTTTGTTCATTTACGTATATGACAAACCTTAAATCCCTGTCTATATTTGCAAAACACCTTTATTATCGCACGCAATAATCCACCACTGCCATCATCAATGGAACTCAATCTACTTTGGCTTTAATTTAAGTCTATTTTCTAAATAAAACGAAAGAAATTCGAGAGTTCACAAACTAAAAACCCCTCTCGGTTTTAAGTAACAACATTTGTTTGGATTATATGAGGGTTTGGGGGAAATTTCAAGGAATTTGAAATAACAACAATATACAGTATAGTATTGAAAGATTAAAAAGAAAAAATAAGAAAAATTTACAAAAACAAAAAACTGCGGAGACTGATTTCATGTGCTGTTGTTGTAATTCTAAGTCTTTCTCGCCTGGTGGCTGGCACCCCAATATAATGTCATTTATTGTTCTCTCGTTCTCTACCAAGATAACTTCTCCCTCTGCACTCTATTTCATGTAAACCGAGCCAAAATGTATATAGACAGAAATCAGCTGTTTATTGCGCTTGAGTCGCATAGCTCTTTGGTATAAAGAGCGGTTCTTTCTTGTTAAGCTCTCATTCATCAAGATGTTGGTGTTGTTTTGGGATTTAATATTCACATTCTGAAGAGATGGCTGCCTATGATCTTTACAGAAACGAGCAATTGCATATAAGACGGTATTTCTCACACGGGGACTGCTTAATTTGACAACAAAACTCTGGCAAAACTCTGCTCCAAACGAGTCAGTGGAAAGTGATGCTGTTACAAACACTTTTTTGTTTGATCTCCAAATACCTGGTATACCATATTTTTCAAGGCTCTTAGATTTTCAGAGTTGTAAACGAGTAGAGGTTTTAACTTGAAATCCCCATAATCATTTCCCTCTAAAAGAAGTGTGACCCTTTTATTTGAAATTTTAAGACCAGATGTTTTATGTAAGACTTAGATATAAAAGTTCTGTTTGGTAATCGCTTCCAATACAAGTCAGTTTCATCCACATTAAATATCTGCTAAGGACTGCAAACATCGACAATTTGATTGAATTTTTGTCGAAAGTTTACGGCTGCTTCATTATCGGCAGCTTCTCCGCTCAACTTAACATTGTGAAGCATATACCTTTTCCTAAATTTTCTAACACAGGAGATCTACGTTTGGGTATAACTGCATCCCTCGTAGACACTTCTGTTTCACCGCAATTCCGTTACTTTTTCTTACACAACGCATGGTTGATGGAGAATGATCAGGAGATCGAGCGATATATGGTATATACATTTTCTCCTTTATCTGGCGTTCTAAATCCTTAATTTTATTTTTATTTCCAAATCGTTTTGAGGTTTTTTGTCATAACCTTTGGATTGCGCAGAGAATTTTCTGGTTACTGTATGTAACAACCGATATATAGTGGTTTAAGAGTATGATTTTTTGTTAATATGCTGTATCCTATTGTTGTATGAGTATAACACCTACAACAGTTTGATTCGGTAGACCAACTCCAAATTTTTACTTTACAAATATATCGTCGGTGTTTGTATTTTTTTGTGTTTGAATTTTTTTATTATGAGTCGGGAATTTATAGTGGATATAGTAAATTTTCGCGGTCTAAAAAGTAATCATTTTTCTGCATATGTTCACGTCTGTAAATACAGGCCAACTCTTTTGGCACTTAGTGAATCACAGGTAGATCGCCGCCCACACCTCTCAGATCACTCTGATCTGAAACTACCTGGCTACGAACTAGTGCCATTATTCTTCACTGACCGCGGTCTCGCCATTTACGTGTGTAGTGATGTAGCTTACCAAACTCCACCACAATGTGACCCGTATTCAAACCTGAAATTCAACTTCTTGTGAAAAACGATTCCTAAAAGAATCTAATGGAAATACGAGAAAGCAAATTGGAGCGGACTTAACTGCTTCTTTAGGAATTTTAACTGGTTGTTATATTTTTTTCGATAACGGCGTGGATGCCACTGCTGAATGAGATCCTCATCGGATGAAAAGGATTAAACCAAAGAAAAAGCATGGTAGGACTCGAACTTTAAAGAGGCTATCAGGGTTAGAGAAATGTTTATTCGGTACTTCAAGACCAACCCGACAGAGGAAAACCGAAAAAGGTTCAAACGAGGCAAGAATAGCTGCAACGTCTTTCTTAAGCATGTGAAATTCCAATACGATCAAAAACTGAGGCAAAAATTACTACAATGTCCTAAAGGTAGTAAAAAAGGTTTGGTCGTTCGTCAAAAATATTGGAAATTCTGCTTCATCCTCTATTCCAACGCTCAATGACATTCCAGCTGTCAGCTCTTTGGACAAGGCCAATCTGCTTGCTGCAGATCTTTGAATCTTCAATAAGACAAATTCACTTTTACGCTCGTGTAGTAGCAAAAGTTCTTAAAAATTTTAGCATTCACAAATTCGCTGGTCCAGATGGTATATCTCCCCTTGTACTGAAGAGGTGTTGTTCCTCGCTGACAAGACCATCATTTCATCAATCCTACTCTTTAGGACACTTTCCGAGCAGATGGAAAACAGCATTTGTCCAGCCCGTCCCTAAAAAAGGCGAATCTTATTCTCTCTCCTCCTACAGACCCACTGCACTTACGTCCCTTCTTTCCAAGGTCATGAAAACATTGATAAACCGTTAACTGATGTAATATTTCGAAACGCGAAAGCTTCGTAATGACCGGCAAACGGTTTTCGGAGCAATAGGTCCACAGGTGATTAGATGGCATATTTCACCGAAAAGTGGAACCAGAGCGTGCATCAATCTGGCGAAAGCAAGATAGTTGCATTTGATATTTCTAAAGCATTTCACAGAGTTTGGCATGAGATTCTTTTGTCAAAAATGAGTGCTTTTGGGATAGATGACTCTCTTTTTCAATGGATTAAAAATTACCTTTCGTAACGTTCAATTTAATTTGATTTGTTTGATTTCAAATTTGATGTTCACAAAATAAATGCTGGTGTGCCCCAGGACTCCGTTCTGTCTCCGACACTTTTTTTAATTTTCATTAATGATCTCTTTTCTGCTAATTCTAATCTAATATATTCCTTTGCTGACGACAGTACTCTCTGCTTCATATTCGTTCCCTGACTCACGTACCTGCCCTTCGGCTATAGAACAAAAACGTCAGCGTATGTTAAGCTCATTAAATTCTGATATTAAGAGCATAACTAATTGGAGAACCACAAATAGAGTACAATTTTTGCTTCCAAAACACAACTCTATCTGCTGGCGTTAAAGCGAAATTGCACTTGCATCGTCGAAATCGAAAAACTTTCCATTCTCGATATGTGTGTCAACGACAACTTACGTTGACCACATATTCGGTACCGTCAAAAATGTCTAGGAATCCTAAAAAATACTTTACGCCCTCTGATCTGGCCTCAATATATAAGGCATTTATCTGCCCGAAATTGGAGTACATTGCCCACATCTGGTCTGGTGCACCCAAGACATTTCTGCACCTGCTAATAGGATTCAAAACCGTAGGTGATAATATCATCCACACAATGTACAGCCTTGAACACCGACGTTATGTCTCGTGTCTCACTTTATTTTATTGCTATTTCCATAACCAGTGCTCCATACAAATCACCAGTAGCATTCCGCTCCTTCAAAATTTTTACCGTAATACTCCTCTTGCTATGAATGCTCATCAGTGTGCCTTCAAACCCACTTTTGAAAGTACTGTAAAATATCGTGATTGGTTCCTAAACCGCAGAACTCGCTTATGAAATGCCCTGCCCAACTCTTTATTTCCTAGTAATTATAACATTCAAGCATTTAAAACCAACGTTCATCGGGATCTCTCTTTCCATCAACCCTGATTTTCCTTCACCCACGCTGTGTGCAAGCATATTAAGGGTACTCAACTCCATTGAGCGCACGCAAATTATAAAAAAAAAAATTTGTTTCAATATTTGTGAATTTAGTTTAGTTCAAACCTTAATTCGATTTCAAAAGTAAAAGTTAAGATATTTATTAAATACATACATAGATACACAATTATATATTTTAAACAAACTGCGACAACAAAAACAAAATAGTGATAATAATAATAATAATAATAATGGCAAGTAGGCATACAAATCTGATTGAATGCATCATCATTTTTGAACTGAAGTCGCAGCATACTCAAATAAAAAGCTATTAAAAAAATTCAATTCAAAATATGACCTAAATCGAGGTATTGTACTTTCATTATTTATTTTTTGTCGACGTAAGTCGAAATGACGTACATCGAACCGTTGTTAATCGAGGTATTACTGTGCATGTAGATAAATGCATATATTGTACATATGTAGATACATATATCATGTATCATGTATAAACCAGATGTAGTAGTAGTTCACATTTTTAAAATATTCTTATTTTAAAATGTTTATTTAATTGTAAGTTCGTCCCAATTACACCGATCGTGAAGACCCCATTAGAGTCGGTTCAGTAGTTTTTTTTTTTTTTGTGGTGCTGATAGATAAACGGGAAAAAATTCTAAAAAAAAAGCTTTCATTTGGATACAGATACGACATAACTCGTGTTTTTTTTTTTTTTTTTTTTTTTTTTTTTTTTTAAGTGTTTCAATGTACACACATGACTTTATTACAATTTTATAATAGTAAAGATAGCGCTTTTTGTATTTAAGGAACTCAAGAAAAAACAAAACGAGAATACCTTGCTCGAGAATGCCTTCTTTTAATTTGGTTTACTATACATTGTATTTTAAATGCCTTTTGAATTTTGTTATAAATTTACCTGTAAATTTGAATCAATGTGCTCAACAATCATATGTTAACAACAAATTTTCTATACGAGTATATACATACCTATGTATATGGTGTACCTACAGTGGGTGATCAAATTATTACGGCCACCATGAAAAATTATTTTATTTTTATATTTTTATTCATTTTTAAGTTTAAGTATAAATATTAGCATTAAATAACCGTATTGATTGGTTAATATTACATTTTAATAAATTTATGATTAAGGTTGAAAATAATAGAAAATTGCAATAGTTAGCAAGTCGTATTTTTGAAGAATCCATTTTTTTTACAATAAATGGATACTTCATTTTTCACGGAATGCGTTTCATTACGGTTTGTTCCGAGTAGTTTCCATTATAGCGGTTCCCAAATTTATATTATATTTGTTCTTATAATTTGAGAGCGTTCAGTGTAGTGTTTCAAATATTTAATCTAGCTTTTTGAATTAAGACACCGGTCGACAATAGGTACAGTAAAAGATCTTTCTTATTGTAGGAATGGCGAAGTCCACTGTGGAAAAAGTAAAGTAAAAAATGTAAACGAAAATGAATCATAAACATGTAAAAGAACCGGAAGATCTGGACGGAAGCAAACCACAACACCACGAAATGAACGAAGAATTATAGAAATCTGTGTCCAAAATAGAAAACAATCACGCAAGGTCGTGGCACACTTAATAAATGAGGCAGGCATCAAAATTTCTGATATGACAGTTAGATTTCAAATAAAAGAAATGGGGTTCTCTTGCTGTCGTCGAGCAAAGAAGCCAGAGGCGATGAGAAATAAACGCCTTAAATGGGCTAAAGAACATAAGGATTGGACATCCGACGACTGGCTTGAAGTGAGAATATGTTAAGTGGACTTCTCAACATGACTTTTATGGTATTAATGAATATTCTCTTATCATTTCTCTCTCTCTTTCTCTTTTTTGGAGGTTTGTTTTTTCGACGAACCAATTTACAGATTTTGTCGGATAAGGATGAGTAGGTAAGAAGACCCAACGAAAAGTATTTGAAAGAATGCATAGTGCACCAAGGAAAACACCCATTGAGCACAATGGTCTGGTCAATAATTAGTGGACAAGGAACTGGTCGTCTATACATTGTTGAAGGAATAATGCGGCAAGATCAGTATTCAATCAAGGTTCTTTCAATGAAAATGTTGCCGCAAGTGCATGAATGGTTTGCCAACGGCGATTACACAAGGTAAAAAAGGTGACTGCATTTTTACAAGATAAAAATGTAAGGGTGTTGGAAGGGCCGGAAAACTCTCCAGATCTTAATCCGATAGAAAATCTTTGAGAGTTGATGAAGAAAGAAATTGGAAAAGAGAAAATACAAGGTGTGCCGATATGAAGTGAGCGTTTCTTTGTGAGAATAAAACACTAATTTTTAATGGGAAAGTAAAAAAACATTTTATTCAAAGCATTGGCCATTGTTAGCAACACATTTTTCCCATCTTTTAGCCAATTTATGGATTCCACGCTAATAAAACTGTTCGGCTTTTAAACCAAACCAGTCACCCTACGACGTCCTCGTAGGACTCGAAGTGCTACTCAGCTCATGCGTGTCCCATCGATGAAAACAAATTGTAATCAGAAGAAGCCAAGTCTGGTGCATACGGCGCATGGGGTAACAGCTCCCTGCCAAGTGCTTTGGTTGTATCCTGAACCAAAATTACCTTGCCGTGTCTTCTGGTCGTTTTTCCATGGTTCATATTGATCATTTGTTGTCGGTAGCGTTCTATATTAACGGTTTCACCAGGTTTTAGGAGTTCGTAGTACACCACACTTTTCTGGTCCCACCAGATACACAGCATTGTCTTCTTGTTTAACCGATCTGGTTTTGCAGTCCTAGTTTATGGTTGCCCCGAATTAACCCATGATTTTTCCGTTCAGCATTCTGAAAATAAATCCGTTTTTTATCGGCAGTAACAATTCGATGCAAAACTGATTTTATATCGTGTTTTTGAAGCAAAATTTCACAAGTGGTTTTTCGGTTTTCCATCTGTTTTTCAATTCATGTGTCACCCATTTTTCAGACTTTTCGATCTTTCCCATAGCTTTTAAACTGTCAAAAATTGTTTGTTGTGCAACATTTAACATTTCTGCCATTTGTTTCTGACTCAAAGTGTTATCTTCATCCAATATTGTTTGCAATTCGGTGTCTTCAAACTTTTTTGGTGGTTCAAAATCGTTACCTCTGAAGCGCTGAAACCATCTTTTGTATGTTGCTTCTAAAAGAGCATGATCACCATATGCCTCGACAAGCATTCGATGCGACTCTGCAGCATTTTTCTTCAAATGAAAACAAAAAATTAATACTTTCCGCAAGTCATCATTTTCTGGTACAAAATTCGATATTTTTAACACGAGAAAATATGTCGTTTGCTCAATGACTTGATGTAAACGAAATATGTTGTACAGATGTCATAGCAACCAAATAAAAAAAAAAAAAATAAAAATAAGGCCCGTTCACAATTAATATTCCCCATCGAGAGATTTGTATCTTGACTTTATACCGGTACACCTGGTAACCAATAAGAGTAAATTGATAAAACGTCTTATTGAAGTATGGCATAGAAGCGAAAATATTAAAAATAACTGCCTAAAATGCATTCAAAGTATGTCCAGTCGAGTTAGGCAGTTATAGCTTCTAAAGGGAGTGTAACAAAATATTATAATTGTATTTTTTTTTCTTTAAATTTTTTAAAATGAAATTATGTTTTTTCTTTACTTAATATAACTATTGTACTTTCAAAAGAAAAATAAAGAAAAATTATGAGCGCACATGTTTTAAAAGCTATATTTTTTCTAGTGGTCGTAATGATTTGATCACCCACTATATGTAGCAAATTTACATTTAGTTAAGAAATTAAACGTAAAAAAATATATTTATTTTGATGAAATAGTTTAGTTTCCTTCGACAGCAATTTCAGTAAGAACCTGCACATAATAAGGTCCTTCTTTTACATATTTCTTTAACTGAAGTTGTGTTTGCACATCGAAAACACTACTCTCCGACAATTTTTGAACGATTTCAAATTTTATTAGCTTTGCATCCTTATTAAATTCCACTCGTCTATCCAAAAGATACTCCACAAAGCCAGCTGTGTTTTTAAGAGCTAATACACCCCAATTGTATCCACAAAGTGTGAGGATAAATTGTAAACAGGCAACTTTAATGTCTGGAAACGGATTTCTACTGTAATCTATCAGAAATTGTAAATTCTCCCCTCCAACTAAAACGTTATACCATTTTGCCAAGATATCGCTGTGGGGGAAATACCATTATAAACGTAAAACAATTTTTAAATAGATAGCCAAAATACCTAACTTTTGGAGGTATATTCTCTTCAGAAGAAAAAATAACTTGCAAAGCGTTAAAAGCGCGATTTTTAAGTTCGGTTGGGAGATTTTTAATGTACGACAAAAAGTCTTCAAAAATTTCTTGCAAATTTTGTGCATAATATTCTTCGAGGAGTAATTTTCCTTGTTGAGAATGAGCCAGATTACCTAGAGTGTCGAATGCAATTGGTAAAATTGATGGATCTGAGGAATGCAGACAAGAAAATAAGCACTGCACCATATTCGGATAGCCAACAATGATTTTTTGTGGTTGATAGTAAGCGATTTTTCCAAAGAATTTCATGATTCCCGGCACCAACATATTGTTAAATGGCTTCTGTTCTATTTCATCAACTTGCTTTGATATTTTCTCAAACACTTTCTTTTGTTCTAAAAACACTAGACCATGATTTTGCTCTGCGAGTGAAACAAATATTTCCATAATATTTAATTGCAGCAGAATATCATCACGGTCCAAATCTGTTAGAGCTACAACGAGTATTTCTTCTATTTTCCTAAGGTGTGATGGCGAAACTTTTGCCAAATTAACGGCTATTTCATATATTCTACACCGAACTGTGTCGTCAAGTTCAAGTTTTTGAAGAAGAATGTCCTTAATGTTTGAGTTATCCAACTTGTGTTTAAGAACGATCGACAATATGCCTACCGTAGGCACACCGACTGTTGCGTCGTGCTCTTGAAGGCATTCAACTACAACTCGAATAAGATCCTGCTGAACTTGTGCATTCGGTTTCTTTTGCAGTTCTTTTAAGATAGTGTTCAGAGCAAGTCCCCGAACTCCTGCTCTCTGGTGTTTTAGAGAACGCTCCAAAAGATTTGGTAAATCGATTTGATTAATGGTTAAGTGAGACATGCAAATCGAAAGAATGTCGATAGCCAGATTGCATTGTTCGCTACAAAAACAATAATAGTGAGAAATGTGTACAGAGTTAGTGAGTGGTGTTACCTCGCTGTGTTATCCTCTAAGCATTCATAGATCTCAGATGATTTTAAAAGCGTTGCTGTAGCTACATCTTCCAGTGAGCCTGCATCATTAAGATGATGGCGAATTGCATTAAGTGCCTCAACACGATTTTCCTTAATACGAAGGTTTTCGAGTTTTTCCAGACACCAATTCTCGTCCATTTCTGCTTTACCGGATAGTTGACATGAAAATAAGCTAAATCATATCACTTGACAGTTCAACATAAAAGGCAGGGTTCAAAAAGTTGAATGTGACGCGCTTATGCGTTCGTATACGAGTCGAATGGTTGTGTCCAATGAAAAGGAAAACTGTGTGATGTAAATATTGGCATACCAAATATAGTTATATAATTTTACCATATTTAGTAATCTTTTTCCCAAACGATTTTTCAAGAAACGCCAGCGGGTACTGTTTACGCAAATTTTTTAAGGATGCTTCAAGAATCATACAATATCTTTAGATATTTTTAATTTAACATTTAACTGGCACAAATAAACAAAAAAATTTTGTATGTCAACAAGAATTTTCTAATAAATTTGCAACAAGTAAACAAATATCTTATTGTGAATTGATTCGACTAAATCTGAAGTTGTATGTCAATTGTATGAGCAATTTCTAACTCTTAGCTGTCAATACTCTGAGTGGTTTTGTTTATAAGGTCTATTTATCAAATTTGTAAAAAACTACAAAAAGGGCAAATCTCACATTTTTCGTAGCCTTTCGCAGAAGCGAGTGAAATGCGAGAGCAATCGATTTTCACTTTTGTCGAACAAAGGAATTTGTTTGGGCAAATTTGAAAATTTCGAACTGTTAACCTGTAAAATTGTAAAAAAATGTTGTTTTTTTAAATATATTAAATTTATATATATATGTAAAATTTAATCATATGTAACTGAAACTTTAAATGGAACAACATTTCTAAAAAGTTTTTCAAGACAAAATATAACAACATAGAATAACATAGAACGCATTCAATACATTTAAGGGTCTACAAATAACATTTAGATGAACAACTTTAAACAAAAAATTTATTTCTCTAATTCTTTTCAGACTAAAAAACACTCAAAATATAGACAGTTGACGCTAGTCAATTCAAAACTGTTTAAATCCCTTCTCTTACTTTTAAACAAATTTTCTTATATTTGGACACTTTTTATCAAAGTTAATATTTCTTATTTTTGTTATCTAAAAATTACTTGAACAGACTTATCTATAAAAAATATCTGGCCTCCTCTTAGTAGATTTCCAAACTACGCAAACAGATCTTTAATTTTACTTCATAATGCACAGCCTCTAAAACCGCTTGTCACTTTGACATTTTCCTAAAGACAAGCCGTACGCCATTTGTACACTTTTTCCGTGACGCTGTTTTTAGTTTTCTTTCTGTGCGGTGAAATAAAAATCACGATGTCACAGAGATTCTCGTCGGCTTCACCGGGCCAACCGCCTGTCCCTGGACAACCCAGATATCAGCCACCGCCTCCACAATCTGCTGGTATGCGACCTTACAATGCAGGGGGAAATTTTCCAGTGAGTAAATACTTTTATTAAACCTTTATTGTCATATTCACCAATCCGATTTGTAGCAACGAGGATTCCCAATGCACCAGAATCCCCCACCACAAGTTGGGAATTCTCCATCACCAGGTGGTGCTATGCATCCACGTACAACACAACCTGGTTTCCAGAGTGGTCTGCGCGGAAGTGGGTCGGGAGCAGGTGGAAAACGATCTCAAGAATCTCGTAATATCAATCAAACACCCGGTAAAGGCGAATACGCAGCAGCAAAGAAGAAAAAAAAACTTGCCGATAAGATTCTTCCACAAAAAGTACGCGATCTTGTTCCGGAATCACAAGCATATATGGATTTGCTCACGTTCGAAAGAAAACTGGATGCTACAATTATGAGAAAGAGATTAGATATCCAAGAGGCACTCAAACGTCCAATGAAACAAAAGCGTAAGCTTCGAATATTTATATCAAACACATTTTATCCCAGTAAAGAACCAACTGGAGATGGTGAAGAAGGTGCTGTTGCTTCATGGGAGCTAAGGGTAGAAGGTAGGCTCTTAGAAGATAATAAAGGCGACCCGAATACTAAGATAAAAAGGAAATTTTCATCATTCTTCAAATCACTTGTCATTGAGCTGGACAAAGATCTTTATGGTCCCGATAACCACCTTGTGGAGTGGCATCGTACTCACACCACCCAAGAAACCGATGGATTTCAAGTAAAGCGCCCTGGCGATAGAAATGTACGTTGCACGATACTTCTGCTACTTGACTATCAACCACTCCAATTTAAATTGGACCCAAGACTGGCACGTTTGCTAGGTGTGCATACTCAAACTAGACCAGTAATAATTTCCGCTTTATGGCAATACATTAAGACGCACAAACTACAGGATGCCCACGAACGGGAATACATAAACTGTGACAAATATTTGGAGCAGATTTTTGGTTGCCCGCGAATGAAATTTGCGGAGATTCCACAACGTCTTAATCCTCTTTTGCATCCTCCAGATCCGATTGTTATAAATCATTTTATTGAAAGCGGTGCAGAGAATAAACAGACAGCATGCTACGACATTGATGTTGAAGTGGACGACACGCTAAAAAATCAAATGAACAATTTTCTTATGAGCACGGCCAGTCAGCAGGAAATTCAAGGACTGGATGCGAAGATTCATGAGACGGTAGACACGATAAATCAGCTGAAAACTAATAGAGAGTTCTTTTTGAGTTTTGCCAAGGATCCGCAAACATTTATTCACCGTTGGATTGTCAGCCAGACAAGAGACCTCAAGGTAAAAAATACCAAATTCAAACCTTAAATGAGAGCGTATCTAAAATGATTTTGTTTTTTAGACGATGACAGATGTTGTAGGCAATCCGGAAGAGGAACGGCGAGCCGAGTTTTATTACCAACCATGGACTCATGAAGCTGTATCGCGTTACTTCTTCACAAAAGTAAATCAGAAACGCGCTGAATTAGAGCAGGCATTGGGTATTCGTAATTCGTAAGAATTTTATACATTTTAAGATGATTTACACATGCAACGATTGAGGCACGCAGTAATGGAGCTTAAATCTTCCACATGTATTCACATACGATTGTTGTAATGCGTTAATAATTTATGTGAATTATATATTATTTGAGTTAGCAAAACTTATTTCTGGGTTAAATCATTATAATACTGAGTTCTCAAAGTTTATTACATTTGTAAATCCGTCTTTACAACGATTTCTACGTTGAAATTGTAGTTGTATTGGAGTTGAAGTCTAAGAATCGCTAAGCATTTGTAAATCATTCTGTTCAAATAAATTTTCTGAATAATGAAGTCAAGAGTGATTGATGGTACTTAGAGAATCCTACTGTTTGTCCTTAATAATAAACGCGGAGAGTTTTCTCTGCAGTGTTAATTCTTCTTCGGGCTGCCCCGCTCATGTTTCCACACTAGGACCTGTTCCATCTAACGCTCTCGAATTCGTCGAAAATGTAATTTTTTTCCTATTCCATTTTGACAAGAAATGGCAAATCTACCTAAGTGCTAAGTCACATTAGAAAATGAGAAAGCGAAGGACTGTGTTTTTCGTGGAGTGGAGAGACTATGCCGGGTCTACCACTAACCGTGGCATCAACAATTTATTGAATGCAATTAATTCTACCTTGCTTTGATCACAACGCTCTTTTACAACGACATATACACTTCTATCTACTAGAAGTCTCATAGGTCTTTCGAAGACCGTTACACTAGGATAACGATAAAATCTAGCAAGAGTTCGTGACTAAAAAAGGCGAATTTTATTCTCTACCCTTTTACAGATTCGTTGCATTTGTGTTCCTTATTTCCAGGGTTTCAAAAATCATCAGCTTATGAACTATTTTGAAGGGTTTGGCAAATATTCGAAGCAGGATAGTTGGGCTTAATATTGCAAAGGCATTTGATAAAGTTTGGAGTCACAATCTTGTTGAAACTATATATATTTTTTTTATTTTACTAGTGCGGTCAAGGGTTTTTTAGTACCGCACACTTAAAATGTTTACACACAGCGTGCGCGAAGGAAAGTTAGAGAAGAAAAAATGTAAGTTATAGGATGTAAGTTGGCTTTAAATGTTTGCATAATATAATTATTAGGAAATAAAGAACTCGGAAGGACATTCAATACGCAAGTTGTACGGCTTAGGAAAGAATCATGATATTTTGGGGTACGTCCGAAAGCTCGCTTTAGGGTATACTGATGTGCAGTCATACCTAGACGGGTGTTGCAGTTGAAAGTTTGACGGTGGTTATGAAAATAGCGATAGAACAAGGTGGAACCGGACACCATACGTCAGTGTTCGAGGGTGCCAACTGACTGAGTGATATTAGCATCACCCATAAGTTTTATCGCACGGTTTTAGATCCTATCTAGCAGATACATAGGTGTTTTATAAGAACCTAACCTGATGTGGGCGTTGTACTCCAATTTTGGGAGGATGAATGTCTTATATATTGAGGCTAGATCAAAGGGAGTGAAATATTTCTTACATCGCTTGAGGCAATTAAGACATTTTGCAGCATTTTTGACGACATTAAATATGTGATGGTTCCAGCGTAGGTTGTTATTGGCACACATACTGAACATGGAAAGTTTTTTGGCTTCAACGCTGCAAGTGTCATTCGTGGATAATGACTGGGAAATAGTAGCTTTAACAACAGCAGACAGCATTGTGTTTTAAAAGCATTAAATTCCAATTGGAATTTATATCGGAATATGATGAGCTTAGTATCCTAAGCTCCCGGTCCCACCAAAGAAAAAGAACGTGTGTCCGGGAGTAAATATGAAATGCGGATGGTACTCTCGTCAAAAGAGCCAGATGTTAAACTCTGTCAAATGCCTTTGAAACATAAAATGCAACAATTTGCTTTCACCAGATTGGTGTAGATTATGGTTCCACATTCCGGTGAGACATGCCATCAAATCACCAGTGGGCTGTTGCTATGAAAACCATTCTGTCGCTTATTCAGAAGTTTTTGTGTTTCGAGATTTTTTATGAGCTGATGGTTTATCAGCGTTTCCACAACACGAAACCGCATAAGTGAGATGCGTATCATGTTGGGAGTAAAGTTTATTGCTTCCAATGCTTCAGTTAATTGTCGCGTTATGTAGAAAACCACATATTAGTTGTTGTCATCGAGCCACAGTTACTTTTTTTTATTTAAATACGTAAAAATTGTTAAAGTATAAACACAGTCTAAGCCCACTGGATTCAGCCTTCATGCATTTAGCTTTAAAAATTCAGTATCGCCCTAGCTCAAGCAGCAGTTTTACAGAAGGATGAAGAGCTTTTAGCACTGAAGAAGGAGAAGGAAATTTTGAAAGTGATCCTGGCAGACCTTACGTATCGACGTTCATCTGATACTAAAGACTAGCACTATTCATCGACCACCATCTCGGACGATAGGCTGGACATGATCAAAAGGATTCAGGCAAATCACCAATCTTTCCTGGATAAGTTTGCTCAACCCAATTAGTCGACGCCGATATCTAAGAGATCAGATAAGACTTCCAGAGTTCTCGATCCTACCCTCCAGAATGCCGACATGGCGAGTTTGCTCACCGTCTTAAACAGGAATAATGTTCAGGACTTACTTCGGCTCTCAAGTGCTGACAAACGCGAGTGGCCATATTTCGAGGAGGTGTTTCATTCAACGACGGTCGAAGGAAAATAACGTGTCTTAACTAGCTTACCTTAGTAAAATACTCCACTGATGCTGACGGCATCATGGATTGTATACGAGCTGTGTTTTGTCGTCTAGATGTTTTGGTGCACGACTTAACAGCACTTAACAGCACCACTTTCTTCCAAATGTGATCCGAAGATCTAACTATGGGTGGTTGAGCTGAATGGATTTGTGGCAGACCTTAAATCGCTGTGCCGAAAAGAAGATTTAAATAATGGCTACGTTTTAACATGCTTGGCTCGTAGGTTTTGACCTTTGTACCAGGATTGGACAAAGAAGAAAGCTATTAAACCTGGAGCTAACTTTAGGGATCTGGCGGAGTTTTTGACCGAGAAAATCATCGATTAACCTCCAGAGCTTTCGAAACGTGTGGATATGGATTTAAAACGGTCGACTAGGTCTTCGAAGGTACCCGGCCGAGTTACGACCCACAAGCTCGGGAAATCAAGTGTTACCATCAAATGAGTGAGGTGTAATGGAAATCATCCTCTAAATGAGTGTGCAGAGTTCAAGGATATGTCATCCGAAAGAAGACGGGCCTATGCAAAGCAAAAATTATTTTGTTTTTGTTGTTTAGATCCGCTGAAGCATGACTGGAGAACTTGTTGTCAGAGGACTATTTGCGGTTCTGAGGATTGTATTGGCCGTCATCACCCGTTACTTCATCTAACGTTGACTGCCACGTGTACAAATACTGCAGCGGCTCCACTTGTGCCACGAGGACAGTTTCATTCCTCGCACATTGGGACAAGCTGGTCTGTGGATACTTCGTATCCACGGTAACAACGGAAGTTTGCCGACACATATGGTATGCCTTCCTAGATGCCGGCTCATCTATATCCATGATAGAGAAGAACCTGTTTGACGATCTAGGTCTCGATGGTGATCCTGAGGAACTAGGACTTCAGTCAACGAAGGGTGTTTCGCGGCATGAGCAGTTGAAGCAAACTACTTTAAATATTTCAATTTCGAAAAGATCATCTGCTTAAGAACGTTTACACCTATCAGAGATTGGAATTTTCCGGGAGTCACTTGATGTAGCCGAGTTGAACCGAAGATACAGTCATCTTTGAGGACTTCCATTAACCGACCTGGCGAGTGCTAAACCGAAGGTCCGTGTGCCATCAAGACTCTTTGGCGTTATGGCACCCAGGAGTGACCTGGTAGGCAGGGAAGTATGTCGAGCCATTAATATTATGAAACAAACTTTGAAACGAACTGTACATCGAAGAATCGAAGAACAAATACATGCGAGAGTTAGTTTTCAAAGGATATGCGAGGAAGGCATCCGAGGAGGAGTTTCAAAAAGAGTGGCTAAGGGCTTGGTATACGCCTACTTTCATTGTGGAAAACCCAAACAAATGCCCACCGAAAGCTCGAGTTGTGGCGGACGTGGCTGAAAAAGTTAAAGGAGTCGTTCTCAACACCTTTCTGTTAAAGGGGGCTAGATAATTTGATTCCTCTTTATGCTGGTCTCTTTAATTTCCGAGAAGATGTCAATGCCGATGTCAAAGAGATGTTCTTTAGGATTGGTATTACTAAAGAAGATCAACAGAGCTAAATAATTTTGTGGAGATACGGTGTGAGAGACAGTTCTAGAGAACCAACAGTCTATATCATGCAGGTGATTATGTTTGGCCCCAGATGCTCTCCTGCTTGCTCTCAATTTGTAAAAAATCACCATGCAGAGTTGTTTCGTGACGAGTTCCCGGAAGCTTTCAATGGTCTGACCAAAAGCACATACGTGGACGATTATTTCAATAGTCGTGGTCGTTACCCTGAAAGCAATCCATATTTGCAAGACGATGAGCTTTGATTTGGTAGGAGTTCAATCCAATAGTCAGGATCTACTTCGTCTGACCACAGAGGGCCATGTCAATCCCAAGCTGATTGATTGATTCGAATAGTTGCGAGTCTGTTGTATCCAATGTATTGGAAATGTATTGGCAGCCTACATCGGATCTATTCACCTAACATACAAGATTTCAGCCCTTGATGTTCCGGAAAACGTACTGGTATCTGATGCTTTCACCACCAAGCGAGAGATGCTGAGGACGCTTATGAAAGTTTTTGACGCACTCGGACTTGTGTCCTTCTACATCATTCGGGGGCGCTTCATTCTGTAAGAAGTGTGGCGAGAAGGTTTCGATTGGGATGAACCAGTGCCCCGGGTTTTGAGAATAGCTTGGTAGGAGTTTCTGAAGAATTTAAAGGCTATTGAGAATCTGAAGATACCTATCGTGGAATCCTGATGAATCTAATACTATATTGTTAATCTTTGTAGATGCATCTGAGAAAGTGTTTGCTGCTGTGGCGTATCTTCGTTTCGACACGAATGGCGTGGTTGAGGTCTCTCAGGTTATGGCCAAAGCCAAAGTCGCACCGGTAAAGAAGCTCACGATTCCGAGACTAGAACTTCAAGCGGCCGTCCTTGGTGTTCGTGTAGCTACCATGATAACAAAGTCTGATACAATTCGTTTTGACGAAACTGTATTCTTCTCGGATTCAAACACCGTTCTCCCCTGGGTAAACTCGCCAAATATTAAGTTCCCGTCCTTTATTGTCGTATGTATTGGAGATGCTTCCAGACCTCTTCAGTGGTTTCATGTGAGGTCTAGCGTCAACGTTGCGGATGACGCTACAAAGTGGGACGATATGTCTGTGGGAAATGTAAATACGAGATGGTTTAATGGTCCTGAGATCCTGAGCGATCCGAAACATTGTTTGCTTTTGACTCAAGGAAAGTATACAGATGATCCAGTGAGTACAAGTCTCTTAGCTCGAAACACATTTTTGTTGCACAATAGGCAAAATACAGTTTCCTTTACCATTTATGATGAAACTGGAGTGCATGTCAGATGAAGGTCTTCTGTCAGAGTTATGGCATTTCTACTTCGAGTCTAGGATATTTTGCTGCATAGACCTGCGGACAAAAGCCCATTCATCACACCAGATGTGTGAAAAATTTTCCGCAGATATGCTTACACTTCAAGTCAAGAAAAGAATCTCAGTTTCAAGTAATCTTATGGGATTTTCTCCTTTTATAGACAAGGAGGTTACAATGCGGATGAGTTCCAGGGGATAAAAGGCATTTGCTTCGTATGCTGCTCGTAATCCGGCAATATTGTTTATATATAGGGATTGACTCTCCCTAGTGGTTACATTTATTTAATATCATCACGAGAAGAATTGCCACATTAGATAGGAGTCAGTCATTTAAGAACGTTTACTCATGTGGGTGTGGACTGCTTTGGTACGTTGCTAACTAAACATGGAAGAGGGACAGTAAAACGATATGGAATAATATTCACCTGCCTCACTTTTCGCGCAGTGAAAATTTAGGTGCTCAACGACCTGAGCTTAGACCAGTGCATGATGGCTATTCGGCGGTTTGTTATTAATCGGGTTGTCACTCGCTACTTTTATAGTGACAATGGCTTAAATTTTGTGGGTGCTAGAAACCAAATGGAAAAAGATGTAGCAGAAATAAAAACCAAGCTCACTGAGTATGTGGCCAAATATGAGCGAATAGTATGGAGTTTTATTCCAGCATACTTAATTTGGATGGGTGAAGGGATGCGTGAGAGCGATTCATGAAGAGGAGTATTGAATTCGTGCTGGCAGATACCGTACCTCGAGAAGATGTTTTACGGAAATCCCTTCTGGAAGCTCAATGACTAATTAATCTGCGGCCTCTGTCCGTGAACCCAGATGACCCCAAACTACTAACTCCCAATTTGACGTTTTTTGGCGATGACGACAGGGATATCACAGCCCCAGGAATTTTTGTCGAAAACGACTAACACAGAAAACTTTACAGCCGTCGTTGTCAGCATTTAATGAGTCAACTTGTAAAGCGCTGGTACTCGGAATACCTTCCAGTAATAACTAGGCGTACTAAGTGGTATAAGGATTCAAAACCAGTTCCAGTGGGTGATATTGTACTCGTAATCGATTCTTCAGAAGTTCGATCAACGTGGCAATTAGGTCAGGTCGCCGAAACCTTTGCTGGGCCAGACGGTGTCGTTAGAACTGCAGACGTTAAGATGTCCAACGGATCAATGAAATTGAAAAGAGAGGTAGGTAAGCTCGCTGTTTTGAACTTAGAGTTTTAACGCTGGAGCTTCAGACGGGCTCAGGGATGTCATCGAGCCACAGTTACTTTTATTAATTTAAATACGTAAAAATTGTTAAAGTATGAACACAGCTCAAGCACAGTGAATTCAGCTTTATAAATTCAGCACCACTTGCACATTTATCTCTGTTTCTCTTTTTGTGCTGCAAAAAACACAGCCAGAAGCAGGGAAGATTATTGCGTCAGACGAATTAAAACAGTGTGGTCGTTATGTTTTGAGGAAAGAGAATTTTTTCTATATTTCTATATATTGAAACTGTTTGCAGTTGACTCGGGTTGTGTTCCGACCCGAAAGAGAATTGTAAGTTGTCATTGTTTAGATCAAATAAGAATAGAATAAGATTTTAATTTGCAGAAAATAAAATTTGATTTGAGATGGTAAGACAAATTTATTTCTCGAAGGGGATCGCCGAGTCTGCTTTGAAAAAGTTGTTGTTTGTTTGTTTGTTTCACACCGTTTGACCTGACCTTGATTAAAAGTCCGGAAATAGAAGTACAATGGATCGGGTGCATTCGACTGCAATATTCATTTATTCGATAGTTATCAAAAAATCGCTCAATTGAATTGAATTGGAATCATTCATTCAAATCAGTCGAACTTTCACATGTTTGATTGTTTTTCATACCAATGAATGGTTTTTTCATTCGAATGATTTTTTCACTCGATATCCAGTATGGACTATCGGGTTGGGAGTAATGTTGCTTTGGCTTTCATACAGGTGAATGATTTTTTTGACTTTGAATTCTCGGTTCGGTTGAAGGAAATGTTCGAATGTCACTTTTGAATAAATGATTTTTTCCACTGGTTTGGAATTCGGACTATCGAGTATAGGGTATAGTATGTATATAATCCCCCCTCCGCACTCCTTAACCTAACCATGTCAAACCTTTGTTTGACAGAATGTTGTTAGGATGCATGAATATGAATGAATTAATGATTACAACTATTCGATATTAGAATAGAATTCATTCGAAAGTTTCTATCAATAAAACCTACGTTGACCAAAGACAGCCGATGATATTTTGAGTACTTTTTCTTCAAACGATGGCAGTTCTTCTATCCCAGGGTCCAAGCTTCATTATTGGGAAGGACAAAAACCTGGTACAATAAGTACGGATATCAACACTACGATTGGCCCGACTTGCGCGTTTCGTTGTTACATTCGTTTTCTAGCGGTACAGACATCGTCCATCAGCTCCGACGAGTCGCCAATTCCGAGAGCAATGAGTTCATTTCATTTATTGACTTTGTAATGGAAAAGGTATTCCAAGTCAGCCGCTTGCATTTTGAAATTCCCGAAGACAAAATAGTGAGAATTGTTGTTGGCTGTATATCTGAGATTGGTTTACGAAATTCTCTAACGTTCGTTATGCCTTCCTCCGTGTCTTCTATTAGTGAGAGTTCTCGTCGAAAACATGATTCACCGATTTATGGTCATCAGGGCAAAGACATTGGAGTTTAAAGGCATTTACCAATACGAAAATATAAAGGTAACGATTCTTAATCCAAACGTCCCCGAGTCAACGAAGAAAGACGCTGTTTTGACTGCGGAAAAGTGGGGCACATTATAACTTAATGTCCAAATAAATCAACTTGTGAGGGCAGATCTGAACTACATCCGCCTAAGGTAAGGCTGCAGAGTAATTTAGATAAGGGTCAAAAGTGTTCTTTCTGTGGTAAAGCCGGGAATTAGATCACCTGCTGGGCGAAGCAGCGACCTGAGAGAAAAAATGTCAACCTCTGTCGAAAAATATTAACACCAGATATCACTATCCCAGTTATAATTAATGGAAAGCTGTTTCACTATCTGCTTGATACAGGTTCCGATGGTTCCTTAATGAGGTCAGACATTGCTGATAAGATAGCCTTGAAGAAAACAATGTCATTTCTCTACGTACAAGGAATCGGCAAAGATCACATGGTTGAATTTGCGGAAACTACTGTAGAAATAGCTTTTCATATGATTGAGGAGGAATACTTGAAAAACGAAATGATTGTTGGTAGATATCTTAAAGGATCCTTCCTTAAGGATAATCGTCAATAAGAATGGATCGACTTTACGACATATTGATCAGCTATTTTGCTATTGATCCTATTTGCCTAAATACCCATGTAATTACATTTTCAGGAATATCACCATCAGATAGAAAGAAATTACTCGGAAATACTCTCGACAAATCATCACTGGGCTCCCGGTGGCACAAGTTACCACAGGTTGTCTTTCTATTCGTCAATTATCAGCCCCATAGAATGTCGCACATCAGAGCAGGTGATGCGGATAGGAAAGTAGATTATACTATTAGAGGTGGATTACTGTATCTAAACATATAAGGAGTGGACAACCTGTTTATAACGGAATGTTGCCGACTATCTTTATTGAGAAGATTCCATGAAGATAACTGCCATATTGGGTGGGAGAAAATCGTCGCTAAAATGAGAGAACATTTTCGGATACCGTCTATGACACAAAACGTGAGAAAGTTCATCGAGTCTTGTTTGATCTATGTTGTGACCTTCCGAAAAGAAGCAAATTGAACTAAAATACATCCGTTCGAAAAGAGGCCTATACCGTTCCACACTGTCCATATGGACTATATGGGGCCATTTCATTGACAGAATTTGGAAGATCAACGGTATATTTCCATCATTGTGGACTCCATTACCAAGTTCGTGGTTCTTTTTCCATGTAAAAGTTTGCAGGCGCCAAAGACGGTTCAACATTTCCGCAATTATGTGAATACGACCGTTAGCAATAGAGTCAAACTTCACAAGTGGGGAATTTAAAAAATTTTGCGTGTCACTTGGTACGGAACATCACCTGATCAGCTTATAGGGCAAACTGGAAAGGTATATCGACACTGTATCCAATCTATTGTACTATGAACCAATTTGGATATAAATCTTAAATGGATCACGTACGTAAGCCGGGTGCAGTTAGCACTCAACACAACTGTAAATAAAACGACAAGATTGTCAAAATTGAAGGTGCTAACAAGTATCACCGGGGGTACTCCTGAATTTGGAGCTCTTCGGTCGCAATTAAATATCGAGAATATAAAATATTTAAGAAAATGCGCAACGTATGAAAGTGAGATTCGATAAGAGAAAATACAAACCAAGACCGTCAACCCCTATGATCGGTATAAACTGAAGAAAGAAAGTTCCAGAGCAGTCATAGTAGGTGCTATAGAAGTTATTCGCCAAATAGGTGAGGATAGAGTCCCAAATGGTTCCTCTGCAGGTTCTTAGATATGTAATTTTAAATTTTTTAATTGTTGTCTTTTAGTATAAAATCGAATTTATAGACACGCTTAAGATTGCCTTTGAACGATAATATTCTAGTATTGAATGGATGAAGACAGAGCTCAAGTCTGCTCTTGGCTCCTGCCTTTGAATTTCTGACGCTGAACACAAATGTTATGGACAAGCTTAAGATTGCCCCTGAGCTACGCCACCTCTCAATTGTAGAGGATAGGTGTGGACAAGGTTAAGACTGCCTCTAAACTACACCATCTCCCAATTGAAGGTTTTGTGTTACTTTTTGATTTTGAACTATGTATTTGAATAAAATTGTTTGATATAATGATGTTAGTATTGGTCAAGTAAATGATTGAAGACATGTCAAAATTTTACAGATTTCTTTAGAGGTTTTTTTTTATTTTTTACTGAAATGCCAGCAATGGAAAAGAGACGCCTTGAAGCGATCCTGTATGAAGTAATGAAGGAGAAAATTTCTGTTATAATAATAAAGATGAATTTTTATATTGAATTAAGGGAATTTTTTATTCCATCGAGAGCGATAGATATAATAGGATTGCAGTGTTAGAGTGCGGTATGAGTAGAATGACAGGCTGCACTGAATTTTAGGTCATACTGTAACAACTAAAATAGAATCAAAGAGAGAAGTAAAAGAGGAAACATCAGCCACTTTTGAACTGTGAGCATAGATAAACTAAACGAATATGGCAAACTTTCAAGATATTGGAAAATCAAAACCTGTTTTCTCCTCATTGCCCCCATTTGCTTGACAACAATGTCAAAATTTGAGAAGTGAAGTCTCCCATATAATGCTTTTTCTAGGAGCTCATGTTCCGAAAAAATGTAAATTACAATTCATGAATGAATTGGATTATTAGATTAAATTGAAAGTACATATATGTACAATATTATAATTCAATTGTATTATATTATTTTGCAAAATTGAATTTAAAATATTGGTAATAGCAACAAACAAAAAAATAAACAAAGTAAAAAAAATCTTGTGCTTCATAAATCTATTTGTAACACCAGAGAATTGACCAATTTTTTTTTTTTTTAAATATGTGTGTGACTGTATACATTTAGCTCAGATTTTTTTTTTTTTTATAATCCCGCGCGCGCACTAAGTGGATATGAATACCCTTTTACTGGCTTTTCTCCAGGGCGCAGGCGGGTGGTGTAGTAGTTTAAAACTCAGGTGTATTGGGTTTCGATATTTTTCCCAGAGGTGGTTGTTAAACTGTACGGGACGAGCAAGTGCATCCTCAACCAGTGGGTCTCAGTACGTGCTAGTTGTTAGTTCGTTACTTTTAGCCCAGCCAGCAACCACTCCAATATCAGTGTTATACCTTCATGTCAGAGTTGACGCCGACGGGATTCTCATATAACTACATGCAAATTCTACGAAAAGACTTTTTCAGAGAATTGCCTCGCACGGGATTCGAACCCGCGACCCTCTGCTTGAGGAGTGTATGCATACACCACTACACCACGGCCACCTCCATAGCGAAAAATATCTGAATTATACGGCAAATGGTAATTAACTAATATGAATTTCTAAATTTCAAAAAAATTGGCTACGGTCAACGATTTTAATTTTAAAATGTCTATTTCTGTAACGCTATTGGCCGATTTTTTCCAAAAATTTCCGAGAAGAAAAAAGTCGATGTAAACAGAACGCTGTACATTTCACAAAGATCCTGTTGTAATGCTAAAATTTGGTGGGTTTGTCGTGAATGTCAACGAAATCAAATTAGCCTAAAGAAAGCAGCATACACAGTACGTAGACACAACGATCTGAATATATATATATAGAAGGAAACCTTTCGTCAGGGAAGCAAATAAAAAAAAGAAAATCTTTACCGATAAATACAAAAACAAAGAATTTTACTTCTAGAATTGTTTTCAGAAGATTAAAATAGGTATTTGTGGATCAAATAGGTCTTCGAAAGCTTGAAGGTAAACTAATGAAACTTTGAATTCAAAAACACAAGGAAAAAAGTAAAGATCGCTAATTTGGTCATAGTTATTCAGATCATGACAAAAGAATTATATTTAAAAATTTTTGCTGCAAAATTAACAAAAAAGCCATTAAAATACCATTGCTTGTGTGAAAAGAAAACATTCTGAAAATTTTTGGAAAACCTCTAAATTCAATGAAAAATACTAATTTTTTTCTATAAAAATTAAAAATGATCAAAACTGTTAATTTAATAGTTATTAGTATTATTTAATTATTTTTTTACTTAACTAAAAGAACAAGAGGGAAACTGAATTTAAAAAAAGTCCTTAATTAACAATTCTTTTCATTGATGTCCAGAGTCCAAAGCTTATGCCTAAACGTGAAAAATGCTAATACAAATGCTTAGCAATACAAGCTTAAGTTTGATTTCAAAATTGTAGTGGTTGCATCCCATTTATATCTTCAAATGAAGATCAAGCATTATTGAGTAGAGTAGAATCGAATTTTCTAGCAAATTGGAAATTGTATGGAATGCTGAATGGCGCAGATTTTTCTCGAAATATGTCATTGGAGTATAAATACCAGCATATCCGAGGAATGAAAATCAGTTCATTTGAATTTAAAGTGTGAATTAAGACAGTGATTAAGTGGTTTAAGCAGAAGAAAAATAAAAGATAAGATAAGCGATTAAATTGTGAATTCTAATTGGATTTAATAAAGAAATTGAATTAAAAGTAATAAGTACTATTATTTGTACCCACAAAAACATACTATATTGGTGGAATAGGACTTGTTGTGTGTTAAAAAAAATAGATTTGTGATTGTTGGAAAAGCTATAATAGGTCGAAAATTATTGTAGTTGACCCTCGTCCACCTCAAATCCGAGTTGAACAAGAGAAACCTCAACGCCAGTGAAGGAAAACGTGACTTGGTGCTCCGACTTCAGGAAGCTTTGAACAACGAGGGACATGATCCGGATACATACTCCTTTGACGTTGACGAGGAAGATCAAGTAAGTAGCGGCAATGACATGGCTGCGATGATGCAACTCCTCTTGTTAAAAATGGATGAACAAAAGAAAAATATAGACGAATAAAAGATTAGCCTCGTACGAAAGCTGGATGAACAAAAAATAAATAAATAAATAAATAAATAAATAAAAATAAGTAAATTTAGACAAACAGAAGAACAGCATCGAACAAAAGAAAAGTCAAGGAAGTAGCATCTGTTGAATGCACAAGAATTGGTGCCGAGGAACGCTATACTCCACGGGATAGACGAAGAATGCACTTCTGGGACTGCAATATAATTGGATATTTCCAAAGGCAGTGTAAAGAACCGGTGCGACGAAAAGGCTGCCCTCACTGCCGGGAAGAAACCGACAGAAACGCCTATCAAGAAGCCGGTCAATCTTCCCGAAGCCATCAGTCGGGAAATGCTTAAGCACCAACTTCGTGGGGCAGAAGTTGGTAGTAGGAATCGACGGCCCCAGGACCATCATCCAAGTCTCTTTAGCAAAACGATGCAATGAAAGTTTTCTAGTAAAAGAAATCAGTGGAAAGGAAAAATGGGTGGAAATGGCCTCAATCATCGGTGGAATCCAGAAATCCTGGTTGCATAACACCGGCAGTTAGAGCTTGAGAACAGCTACGGGAGAATAGGTAAGGTATATGGTGAAGTCCGTATAAAAATCCAACTGGCCGTAATAGCCTTCTCTCACGTAGTTCTGGTGGCTGACATATACGACGAGTGTATCATTGGTACAGACTTCATGTGAGAATATGGACTTATTGTGGGCTTTGGGGCACAAACCCTGAAATACAGAAACATGGAGATGCCTATACTTCAGTCTTAAAAGTCGTTATCTACAGATATCAGATCATATAGCCTTCGTCGGAAGCAATTGTTTGGGAAAAAATGGAAGTTGGTCCAGGTAGCCACACATTCTATTTGATGGAGCCAGAAAATTGGAAAGGCTTCATGGTGAGAAGGACCTTAAGGGAATCAAAGAACAACATGTTAAGTTGAAAAAGGAGAAAAATGTGTACCTGTAGAGGCCATATTAACCACAATGGAAACAAATCGTGCAACACCGGTCGAAACAGTTCAGTGAATAAAAATTATGAACACTATTATCAGTCTCTGTAATCTATATTAAGAGCAGCGAATCCTGGCAGAAAAACTAATCGGTGAGTACGCTGATATATTTGCTACACAAATCAGAGAATATGGACGTACACAAGGCGTCTTCCATTGACAAGTTGCCGAAATAGTAACCAAGATATAAGTTGAGGGACTGATTGAAGAATCACAGTGTCGGTGGGCATCTCCAATCGTCCTCCTGAAGAAGAAAGACGGCAGCACGAGGTTTTGTGTGGACTACACTTAGTAGATGACACTTGGGATACACTTTATGGAGCGAAATGATTTTCAACTCTTGATTTAAAGAGCGGATACTGGCAGGAAGAAATAAATCGTACGGATCGTGAGAAAACGGCTTTCACTACAGGAAGCGGTCTTAGGCAGTTTACAGTGATGACGTTTGGACTGCGCAACACTCCAGCCAACTTCGAGGGAATAATGGAATGAACATTGCAAAGGCTCACGTGGAAGACCAGCCTAATGCATCTGGACGAAGTTGTCGTCATAGTTAGAACGTTCGCGGAGCATCGAGAAAACCTAAAAGAAGTGTTTGAGAGGCTGCGAAGGCTCATTTGAATCTGAACCTAGAAAAGTGTGCCTTGTTCCGTCCGGAAATAAAATATCTGGGTAACATTATATCAGCGGAAGAAGTAAGGACGGATCCGGACAAAATCGAAGCCGTTAAAAGTTGGCCTGCCCCCAAAGATTAACATACAACTGTGAAGCTTCTTGGGACTTGCCACGTACTACAGGAGATTCGTAAAGGATTTTGCTGGTGTTGCAAAGAGCCTGCAACAACTTACGGAAAAAGGCCGACACTTCAGGTGGTCTGGGGAGTGTGAGAAAGCATTTCAAGAACTCAAGCGGTAGCTGTGCAATGCCCCCATCTTGAGTTACCCAATATCTGGAAAAATGTTCATCTTGGACGCTATCAATGTTGGGGTCGGAGCTGTTATATCCGAGGTTTATGATGGTCAAGAGAAAGTGGTCGCATCTTGCAGCAAGGTACTCTCTAGATCTGAACAGAACTACTGTTCATTCTTTGCACAGACCACACAGCTCCGAAATTGCTATTACAATTCAAGAAACCTGAAAACCAAGTTGCGAGTTGCATCGAGCAGTTGCAGGGCTACGACTTTGAAGTGCAACACCGCAAGGGAAAACTCCACTCAAATGCTGACACTCTCTCTCGTCGACCGTGTGGAGTGAAATGTGAATACTGCAACTGTAAAGAAGAAAAAAGGGGGTCATTATCCGCATGATCAGGACCGAGCCAATAGAGGGTTGGAGTACATATGCAATCTGTTTCTCCCAACGGGCAGATAATGATATCGAACCAATATTGACCTAAAAAGAACGCGAGGAAAGACCAAGCTGGCAGAAGATATCAGACCGGAGTCTAACTCTGAAGGCATATTGGGCACAGTAGGACTCGCTTTGTGTGCAAGATGGTTTGCTGAAGAGAAAATGGGAAAATGCAGACGAAACAACATCTCGTATGCAGCAAATCGTGCCACGGTCCAGAGTCAGCCAGGTAGGTACTCCATGAAATACATGACGGACTCTTAGGAGGCTATTAAGGGAAAGATAAGGGAACTTTTCTATTGGCTAAGTGCTAAGCAAGATGTCGAGAATTGGTGCAAAAAGTGCATAAGGTGTGCGGCTACCAAGGGCCCCAAAGTAAAGCCACATGTCAGAGCACCATTCATACGAATAGTCATCGACATCGCTGTTCCGTTTCTCGAAACCTTTAATGGCAACCAATACATCCTTGTGGTCATGGATTACTTCAGTAAGTGGTCAGGATTGTTTGCCACTCCAAATCAAGAGGCTAAGACCGTAGTAGAAGAGATAGTTAACAACTGGGAGAGCAGATTTGGAAACCCAATAGAGCTACACTCCGATCAAGGGCGAAACTTTGAGTCAAAAGTTTCTCAGGAATTGTTTCAATATCTGGGAATAAGGAAAACAAGGACAACGCCACTACACTCTCAATCTGATAAAATGGTCGAGCGATTCAATCGGAGCTTGAATGAGCATCTGTCTAAGGCCGTCAGTAACTGCCAGCAAGACTGGGATCGACACATAGCCCTCTTCTTAATTGCCTACCGAAACGTGGTCCATAGTTCAATAGGACATACACCATCCGAGATCTTATTTTGTCCAACAGTTCGATTGCCAAGTGAAATAAAATTCGAATCCGCACCTACTGAGCCCAAGGAGATGAACGACTACGTGGACGACTTGCCCAACAGGGTTTATAAATTGCATGAAACACCCGAGAAGACCGCATGAAGACTAGGTACAACAAAGCGAAATATTCCGGTTTCAAGGAAGGAGATCTGGTGTGGCTGTATAATCCTTTTAATTGTACTTTAATTATACCGTGATACTAATTAAAATTTAAGTTAAAACAAATTTTGTTTTCAACATCTCTTTTGAAAATAAAAAATCTTTTATAATAAAAAATAAATTAAATAAACATTTTTATTGCATAAATACAAAATGCGCCTCAATTATTATGTCTATTCTTCTAAGTGTAAACCAAACAGATGGTGGTGTACAAAATAGATTTGGGGATCTGTGCCACCTTATCTGTTTTTCTTGTTATTTTCTAAAAGCTCTTTTGTAGATTCACTACTTGTTTTCTTTGTTTCAGAAATTTCTTCTCCTAATCCGTTATCCATACGATTATTGTCAACTGGATAAAGCCATCGTTGGTAGAGATATATAAGGAACACAACATCATCCCTAAAACATGCAACACGATGCGCTGTAGGCATGGTTATTATAAATGCGAACAAATCATCAATAAAGGTGTTAAAGGCTTTGTACATAAACGATCGCCATGGTAGAGCGGCAACAGATTTCAGTTTGTAATTCACGAACAGTTGGGGTAACATAAAGAGGAAATCGAATGCGTAAACCCCATTAACCAATGAATTTAACGTCCAGGAATACCAGCTTTTATGTGGTTGGTAGATTAAAGAATAAGCTGCTCCAGCTATGCAGAGTGGATACAAAAGGTAACTTAAATATTTCATAGCTTCTCGATCGAACTTTTCAGTTTTTTTTTCTGCTTTATCATCCAAGTTTGAACTGCTCTTACGAATTCCTTTTAAATGTATTTCTAGTTTAAGTATCTTTTTACACTTCCAAAGCTCAATAAGAGCACCAATGCCAGCAGGACCAAGAACTAAAAGCGACGTATTCTCATCCACCAGATAAAAAAATATAACAATTTGTGAGAAAGCCCTCCAAATAATAGTACGTGTAGAAAGTCCTTCATACGATTTCTTTTTCCTCCAGAATATCACATCGTTCTTGAACGATAGAAAATCAAACAGCAACTGAAAAAACACATTATAAGAATATATAAAATAGGTATACCATTATTATAGAGAACTCACGTGAATACTGCCAACAAATAAAGTTCCACACAAAAGATAGACATTTGTATCGGAAAATATTCCTTTAACTTCGTCTACGTCTTTAGCGGAGAACCCCATTGTGTGCATGGATTTTGTAGCGTGTTCAATCAAAAGCATCAGTCGTAATTTTCCAATACCTATTGGCTTGTATTGCAAGGAAACTATGAATTCGGTAGTGTTTTTAGTCACCTGTACTAGGTTCTTAGTTCTAGTGTTAAAAAAATCACATTTGATGATTGGTAAAATTTCTCCATTTCTATTTACACGAATTAAATGCGCAAGTTCCGGTGGAACATCTTCGTGTGAAAGACTTATCAAATCGGTGAGAATTGTTACGTATGCTTTTGTTAAAATATGGGTTACTGGTTTCTTTAACGTAGAGTCTAAGGTTCGCTTTTGTGAACTCGCGGCACCCAAGGATTCCTAAAATAAATCTCTATTGTTATATATACATAGAAACAAATAAAAATTAAAAACATATTATATTATATGTATGTATGACTAAACACTTTCACGTGAGCTTAGTTAGCTTAGCTTAGTGAGTTATTTTATTAAAATTTCTAAATCCATAAACCTGCAGCGCGTTTATGTGAAGGTAAATTGTTCATAACAAGAATATCCTTTATATGTCACCTCATCGAAGCAGTAACACATTCATTTTTGTTTCTGTAATAAGCTTGGATGCTTGGACTGATGCGTGATGTCTGGGTTTTAGGAGTGAAGAAAAATGGTAAAACAAATTGAGAGTGGAGAGTGAGTCAATTTCTTAACAAGGACGATTTTAAGATGCCGTATGTCCAAATACTGCCTACGACTGCTACAATTTGTATCGGATAATTTATGTGGTTCATTAGTTTAGAAAGTAATATAAATCAGATATTAGTTGCGAGCGATGAATTATCTCGTCAGACTTGCAACTGCTTTTTAACAACTATTAGTTAGTTAGTATTAACTATTCCTGAATAAGGTTCCACTTCATTAATAATTACATTTACTTTGGGTAGAAAATTGCCTCCCTCAGAATTATATCGTTACCGTTTACGAGTTTTTTTTTTTCGCAACAGAACACTTGTGTACACATCCATAGATGACTTTTTTCGAATGTCATTTGAAACGTATCAGCCTTATACAACAGCAAAAGTGTCAAGTACGGAAGCGGAAATATATTGGTTTTGGCTACGAAACCCGTACTGAAATTTATTAAAAAGTTTTCTTGGCTCGATATATTTCATTAGTTTTTCTCGTAGTTTCCATGAACTTGAAAAGAAAGGACTTAAGTGAAATGGGTCTGTAGGAGGAGAGAGAAGATTCACATTTTTTAGTAGCGGACTTTTAAGAAGCAGGAATAAAGAAAAAGTTTACATAATAGTTGTGAAAGCTGGAAGAGCAGAATCGTTTAAAACTATATATTTAATTGTTCCTAAAAGGAAAATCAAATAGAATTTAACATGAATCCAGCTTTTGAAAGAAGCTAGTGTGTGGAAACACAGCTAATCACGAATAAGATAGCCGCAAAGACTACCATCTTCGAGCAAATTTACCATTTGTAAGGCAACGTTCTACATTTTAAATTTTGAATATTCAGTCGCAATTTTTTTTTTTTTTTTCGTTTAGTAGAGCGAAATAAGAATCGTAAACATTTAACTGTAGTGGATAAAACTGACGTTTTAAAGAAGTAGTATGCTTGTAAGATTAAGTTCTTGCAGTCCATTTAAATTTTAAAAATTGGAAAAGAAATATGGAATAGACAAATCGGATGTACTCGTATTTGCTATTAATAAAAAGAAAAGTTATAGCAGCGTTGACTTATGCCTACTCTGGCACAGGAAATAAGAAGAAACTGAAAGTATCTGAACTACCTAAAATGGAAATGGCATTTTATAAATCCTTGAACAGCAGAGGAAGAAGTTTGATATGCGGTATTAATTATTATTATTTTTTTTTTCATCAGCAGGCTTAATTTACAGATTACGAATAACATATATAACAATAAATATAAAAATGTATAAAAACTAGAATGAGTACAAAAAACAAAAAAATTAACTATAATATAAGAAATGCCTTTGAAGCGCTCTCTCGAATTGTAAAAATCTATGTCTATAATTTCATTTAACGATTTCAGAAATCCAATCCCAAAGCATTTTAAAGGAGACATATTTTGTAAAGCGCCTCTGCACTCTTTTAATACGTTCCGAATGGGTCAAATAATTTGGATTCCAAACTGCCTATGGTAGCAAAAAGCGATAAAAAAATATGGGGATCAGAGAAATCTTACGAATTTTTTTTTTTTAAGCCCAATTATACTCCGTTCAACATAAATTGGCGGTACAGGGAAGTTAGGGATGTGTGTCTCTCATTCGCACTCTTTCGTTTTTTTGTAAGATGCTATTCAAAAGCTTTTACTAGGTTTCCGTAGTAAGCATTTCAAATTAGCAAAAATCTGAAAGAATATAATGTAAGATTACTGACCTTTTTTTTCTAAATTAATATTTTCATACATAATTTGTTTTATTTATAATAAATTTTTTAAATTAATTATCTATTTCCACACCACCAAAGGGTAAGATAAAAGGCGCGTTTTTGAAAGGTATCCTCAGTAGGCCTAATACTTATATCACAATCCAAATTTAGAAAAATACACGTAACATCAAAAAACAGACCGCGCGAGTTAAGATGTAAGAAAAATAATATGTACTAATAAAAATTAGGAAAATAAATAATTCATGCATATTGACATTCAGATCAGAATATATGGTATGTACATGCCTATATCAATATTCAGATTAGAATATAAGTACCAATAGAGATAAGACGAAATGTTACTTATAAGTAGACTATAAGAAAGTAGTATAAAAGCAGAATAGAATTAAGAACAAGTGTCTAATGCATAGATATGTAGCCGAGAAGAGTACAAAATTATAAAAGTAAATTGTATTTTTTTTTTTTTTTTATTCAAAGTTGTGCGGTGAAACTGATTTCCAAGTTGTGCAGTGAAGTCGTACAGTTATTAGTTATTCAAATAACTAAACACTACCATCAAAGACTATAAAATTATTCCAATTAACCACAAGAGGTTAATTAATTCGTGCTACGAAAACCTACGCAAATAAACTCCTTCCTTAAAGAAAACAGCTTAAAATTTTGTAACTGTATTTTAACATATTTTTCATACATTAAAAGAAATGCAAATATCAAAACAAAGGTCACCACAATATACTCATCATTAAGAACTTTTTCAAAGCTCTAAAACCAAAAGCATGCTATTGATTTTGAAAAAGCTTCCCCATAAGACGTGTACTGCCTGTTTATGTTGGACAAAATATAGTGAGTTAGACTTCGCAACTATGTATTCGACGTGAGACACAAGAGTTAGTTTCGTGTCAATAAATACACAGAGATCTTTAATTTTGTTAACTCTTGTTAAGGGCATGAGTTTAATGCAAAAATTATACTATGTTGCATTTGAGGCCTTGTGAAAGAGATAGCCATGCATTTTCTAACATTTAAGTTTAAAAAAATATTAACGCACTAATTCAATAAACTGTTAAGGCCCATCTGGACCTTTTTGAAATCATCAAGAAATTAAATTTTTTTAAATGTTTTGAAATCATCCGCATACATTAAACAGTGGCAAAATTTTATCTGTTGAAAAATATCATCAATAAAGATAATGAAAAGAAGCCTTGCTAAAGTCCGTGTAGCCAGTATCGACCTGACATCCACTTTTAACCATCATTAATTTCAAAAGATGTAAAATGGACCAGATTAGATGTACTCTTTAATGTGAAATTTAAATTTTTTTATATTATTATTTTTTTATATTATATTATATTATATTTTTTATGATGCATTTAAAAAGCTTTGGTATAGCAAATCGTTCTTGAAGTCAGATTTAAATATAGACATCAAAAACGAGATCTTCCAATCGTCGAGGAATAAACCTGATGCTAGCGATAAATTGAATATCTTAAGTAAAGGTTTGCAGATAGGACTGCAACAGTTTTTTAATATTAGCACCAGACTTAGGAATCGGCTTGAGGCCGCAGATAGCAGACACAATATCCTGAACCTCCAGAACTAATTGGCTACAATCGATTTTGGGCATTGAATGTGATTCAGGCAAAGGAGTACCTATCACTGAAGGAGAAAAAAATAAAAAAAATAAAAAAAACTATGCAAATAGTTCGACATAATTTTCAACGTCATTGGACACAGAATTTTTATAAAACATTTGCTTAAGCATTGGAACATCTTTTTTTGGTTAGTAAAATACCAAACGGATTTGGAGTGATGTTTTAGTTTGTTCTCAAACTATGAACATTCTTGGATGCAAAGAAAGACAAAGTATTTTGCGTATATTGTACAAATGTTGCCGAAGATGTAATTAATTTGATCAATCATATTGATGTAAAGTTACAAAATAGTCGTTAATATCAAAAATTGGAATGAAGTTCAAATGCCATCATATATTGAGAAAGCGGACAACGAAAATGAATAATAAGACTGTTAACTTTGATAGTTCCTGAACGCCCGAGATGTTCGGTCTTTTCAAGAGATGCCATTCATTCATTTGACATAATACTTGAATTCGAAGGATGCACTCATGTATATTATAAAGATATTTTAGCTATCAATATTTATTTATTAGTTTAAAGATTATTTTTTTTTTAGAAATTAAAAAATATTGTACATACATACATACATGCACATGTATGTATATATGAAATACAATATTATTTTTGGCGATAGTATGTTTCTTACTAAATTTACATAAAACCAAAAAAAAAAAAACAAGAAAATAGGACAAATGTGCATCAACTAGGTATGTATCATGTCACTTGTCCTAGGAGAATGGTTGTTTATGTCGTTATCGAGCTACTCTACAATATTGGGAGTTATTCGCGGGCTATTAAGCCAGTAATACGTTGTCCATTTATAAATTTTCAAAAAAAAAAAAAATAAATAAATAAATAAATAAAAATAATAAATAAAAAAAATAACAATAAAATATATATATTGTACAATATATATATATAAAAGTAGAAACATGAATTTGTTTGAATCTATTTAACAAATATTTATTACGCTTTCACTATACTTACATTTTCACCGAGCAATTTAAACGCCTCTGCTTTTGGAATCATATACTCAGTTAAGCTTATACTTTGTATTACTGTTGGTCCATCCCTCTTCAATGATTTCCATTCCAATGGTTGCCCATGTAAAGCAAACACCACTTGCATGTGCAAAGTACCATTCCTCCGGGTTTTAAGTGGGATTTCTAATTTTAAATCTCTAAAATAAAGTTCATATTTTTAGTAACGAAATCTAAACGTATTTCACACATAAGGTATACTTTTTAAATGCTTGACCATAATCAAAGTTTTCTTCACTTAGAATCTTCGTTGTTTCCGTTCCAATTGGGTTACTTGTTACGGATGTGAATATTGCTAATTGCATTTTTGGTCTCTTAGCCAAAAATGATTGGTAGCAAGGCACCGACGAACATTGTAAGCTAGTAAATAGTTGTGACATGGTCCACATTGAGTGGGATATGTAGACGAGGAATATGCATCCTAGAATGCTGGATAATGATGGAATGTACATTATGATTCTTTCGCTTGAAAGTTTAATTCATAGCAAGACTTTTTGATAGTAATTTCAATCCCGAAAAGAAAATTAAAATTAATCAACCGGCGACGTGCCAAAAATGGTTTCTTTTGATTGCTCTTCCCTGTTTGCTAAATCTTGGAAATGTCAAATACTTCGCTGGAAAATGGAATAGATTGATGATGTTGCCCATATTCATTCTTCTATCATAGGTGTTGCCAGTTTTTGTATACCTCAGGTGATATCCAAATTAGATCGAATTGTTGAAATTTATATATAAACCATAAATTAACTTCATATATATGAACTCTTTCGTCTATTGCTCATATGCCATATAAGATTTTAATGCCTCAAGGCGTTAAAACTTTTTAAGTAATTTTATAGTGGATTTTGAATTTTTTGAATTTTATCTTTCAGTTGCAGAGAAGTTTTAGGAACACTCGACCAACCCGTCCAGTTTTCGAACTTTGCGTGGATATAATAAGATCACATCAGACGGGGTAAGGTTCTTCGTTTAGATTGCTGGAGAAACCCCAAAAATCTTGCATTATTTTTGGCCACGTCATAATCATTGACATTTTTCGTTTTTACCCATTTGTCACACTTATAAATTTGAAAATAATTTACATTCATATGGCACAGTCGCAGTCACAGTCAGTCACAATCTGCCCACCTTTCAATATTCGGAAATTGAGCGATGGGCCAAGTGCAAATTTAATTCGTTCGTAGGTGCAAGGGTTTCACGAAACGTCTTTAGTTCTGAAAACAGCTCAGCCCCAGTGGACCATGAAAATCTAAGAATCTCAGTGCGGAAAAGAGTGACTGCTATAGGACTCTTAAAAACGTTCGTTTTTTAAATTCTACAGTAAGACTTAAAAGTTCACTCTTTCAATTGATGGAAGGACTTAGGCAAAATGACTTAAATTTACGCAATAGCTTTTGTGAAATAATGTTGAAGGGACTCATACTGTGATTTGCCTCTTCTTTTTTACTTGAATAGGTGTGTATTGCGCATTGTCAATGAACGGAATTAACGGGCCTTTATCTTTTAAATTCCAAAGAACATGCGATAAATATGAACTGCGAAAATTATAGGCGCATGACCTTATTTGCAAACACATCCATCTTATACACGTGGTTTCAACAATATGGAATGATTACTCATACCGCTAGAAACTCCATGAATATACTGCGTTGTTGAGGCATAACCCTAAGAATTTTTTGTATGGGGGTACATTAAGTAAATTCTACGCTAATAACTCGCGGTCTGTCACAGAACTGAAAAAAAATCCACCACATCCGACCAAGAATGCTGTGGCACGGAAAACGGTAGTCTGCATGCACAGTGGGGCGGCTAAATGTTTAATATCATATTTGAAAAACAGTATCCGCATTCTTTCCCTCTTCAACGTCCAATGCCTAAGATTTGTTGTTCAATTCATGCTTAAAAATATAAATCTTCCATCGGGCAACCTGTAAATCAAGAACGATAGTTCTATGGAGCTTAAAGCCTAGCAAGAAATTTAAAACAATAATAATAATAATAATAATAATAATTTTGAAAATATTTAAAACGACATAATAAACATTGAAAGTAATATCTTTTTGAAAAATGTAAAATAAGTTGTAAAATGTTGTTCGTTAAACAACACCTTAACACATAAAGTAGTTTAAATGAAACTAAAAGAGGAATTTGGATTTGTAAGACGGCGGTGGTAAGGTGGCGGATTTTAATTATTTATTTTAGAGCCATTGGAACATAAGACAGCTTATGCAACCAATAGCGAGTCTAATGCTCAGTAAATTAGTTCGAAGCCGTTAGTTGATGTCATTTTTACCGCAATATGTTGCTATTTCATTGATTTGTTTTTAGAAATGAGGCGGAATATTTTCTGTGTTAAATAAATAAAATAAATGAATATTATTATATACAAATGTATAATGATTTGAGCATCATAATATTGGATAATGTACGAGAAATAATTAAAAAAAAATTCTTTGGCAAGCATGAAAGTATACGAATGGCAGCGGTTATAATAAAACGTGATTTATGAAGTTAAATACTACACAAGAAGCTCACCTTGTTGTGTAACAAAATACTGTAGACCTCTGAAGTGCCACGAAAAAGATGCACATCTGAACAGAGTTTGATAATGTTGATCGAAATTCGCTCTTTTACAAGTTGTTATTTATGGACTTATCATGGAAGTCTGGTCGTGTTGTGTGATGTATGCGCAATGGGACACGTTTAGCTGTTTAAAATCTCGAAGAGCCTATATCTGAGCATCGAACTTGTCGAGTTATAGATGCTAAGTAAGGTCAATGAAGACCGAGAAGTTTGATGAATCCCGAAACTGAAGAATGTTTATACTTCCTCTTCTCCATCTTCCTTTCCACTCCTTTACCCCTGGGCTGGATGAAGGTCTCATATGACCGGTCTCGAGGATCAGCCTCGATGATAGTCCAACAACTCCAATTTTTTTTTCTTTTATAATTTACGCGCGCTCAAATCCTTTGAGTACCTTAAATACCCTTAAAGTGCTTGCACGCAGCTAGATAAAAGGAGAATCAGGGAGGATAGAAGGAAAGGTACCGATGAACGTTGGTTTTAAATCTTTGAAGGTTATAATAACTAGGGAACACAGAGCTAGACAGGGCACTCCATAAGAGAGCTGTACGACTCAGGAAAGGATCACGATATTTTAGATTATCTCCGAAAGTGGACTAGAAAGTATACTCATAAACACTTAAAGCAAGATGAGTATTACGATTAAAACTTTGAAGGGGCACTGTGGTAATAGCGATAAAACAAAGTAAGGCACAATACGTTATGTCGGTATTCGAGGGTGTACATTGCCTGAGTGATATTAATATCACATATGAGTTTTATCACACGGTTTAAAAACCTATCTAGCGCACCCGACTGTATGTGGGCATTGTACATGAAGTGTACAAGTTTATATATTGAGGCCAGATCAGAAGAGGTTAAGTATATTTCTTACATCGCTCGAGGAAACCTAGACAGCGACCTGTGGCTACGAAAACCGTACTACGAGTCAATAAGAAGTGTTCGTATTTTGAGATATTTGTAAGATGTAATTTTGTAGATTTTTAATGTCAAAGAATTTTAAAACCGACTTACAAATGTTTCTATACAAAATCTTACTTGGAAAATAATGGCAGAGTATTGATTCTGAACAGCGTCCTGTTTATGCAATTCGTTTAAAAGAAATGGCAAGAAAAGAAAATTATGTTGTTAATCATTTAATAATGCATAATGAAAGTAATTTTTACACAAAATTTTTCGTAATTAAATGAAATTCCCGTATATATGGTAATGATAAACAAAACTGATCCACCAGCGACGATTACACTAAATGTTTGAGGACGATGGTTGTTGATAGTAACGAGATATGGTTTTAATAGGATGAAGCTACTGAGCACACCGAGACTAGAGACACTCTTGGTAAATTATTTCCAAAATTGTAAAAATGTATATTTCACAGCCAAAGAAAAATATTCGTGATGCACCCAAGTACTTTATAGAATTTTATGGGAAACGTTCTTGCAACAGCCCGCCTTTTTGAGATTGAGGTGCATGTGCAGTTTTAGGTACTTTACCAAATGAGGGCATTGTACTCCGGGTCTGGGCGGATAAATATATTAAGGCCATAAGATCACAGAGGGTGAAGTAGTTCTTACATCGATTGAGAAAAATTAGACAATTCTCAGAATTTTCGACATCATAGAACATGTGGTCATTCCAATGTAGGTTGTCATTAACACACATACCGAGAACTAAAAGTTATTTGGTTTTAACTATGCAAATACCATTCATGGATAATGGCTGGGTGTTTGGATTTCGCTTTAAAAAGAGCAGACAGTATTGTGTTTTGGAAGTATTAAATTCCACTTTGTTAGTGGTTCCCCAATTAATTATGCTGTTAATATTAGAATTTAATGAGCTTAGCAAATGGTATACGCTGTCGTTCCCATTCTATAGTGGAAGAACATGGACATGAGTCCAGAAACGAGTATGAAAAGCAGGGAGTACTCTCGTCAGCGAATATATTGCATTAGAAGTAGCAGACGAGAGATAATTTGAAGATTAATAAAAATGTCAGAGACAGAACAGGGCCTTGGGGCACACTAGCATTAATTTTGTGGGTATCAAACGTGAAACCATCCAAGACAACTTGAACTGGAAGTTCTGCAAAGAAATTTCTAAACCATTAAAGAAGAGAACGTCGATCCCTAATGCACTTATTTTCGGCAAAAGAGCCTGATGCCAAACTCTGTCAAATGCTTTAAAAATATCAAGGGCAGCTATCTTACTTTCACCAGATTGATGTAAGCTTTGTTTCCACTTTTCGGTTAGACATGCAATCAAATCACCAGTGAACCTGTTGCTACGAAAACCGTACTGCCGGTCATTGAAAAGTTTTCATGTTTTGAGATATTGCATTTAATGGGTCTGTAGGACGTGAGAGAAGAAGATTCGCCTTTCTTAGGGACGGGCTGGACAAAAGCTGGTTTCCATATGCTCGGAAAGGGTCCTAAGGCATAGGATTGATGAAAAAGTTTACGTAGTGGTTTTGTTAGTGTGGAAAAACACCTCTTAAGAAGGGAAAATATAGTATCTAGACCAGTGGATTTGTTAATGTTAAGATTTTTAAGTTCTCTTGGTACTACGCGAGTGTGCTTATTCAAGTGTTAATCTTTTCCAATTATCTGGAAAACAACTCCATTAATCACAGCTAATTTGTGCAAACGAAATTATTAAAAAAATTACCTATAATTAATAGTTACTATATATTTGTATCACTCGAAGAATTTTGCGCCAAGGTAGTGTACATTTTATTTGATTTTGGCAAGAATTGTAGCACAGCAGATAAACATTTTACAGCAGGTTTGTGATTAGAAATGAATAAATTTTAATGGTTTTGAATGAATACGCATCCATCGCGCATTTATTTATTATTAAAAATTCAATAAAATGTTTTAGGTAAATCGTATATTCAGTAATCAGTAAACATTAATTCCTATTGAATTCATAAAAATACACTTGAAACTACAATATTCAGAACGCGTAATCTAAATAATTGCAGTATATAGCGTGTTTATAACAACAGATCTCTTGGAATTTAAGTAAGAAACAAACACTAAGTCACCGCCTTCATATAAACGTACTAGTGTATTTGACATTTGCTGTTTAGTATCTAACAAATTGTTTGTACTTACTTAGGAGTGAAAGAAATATAAACTTTTCGCGGCTTTATGAATTTAGCGTTCAGAATTGCTTTCTCCAAGGAAGCATGTGCATAAACCTAAAAATAAGTGAAAAACAGCTTGGTAAAGAAGTGTTACTTCATTACTTACCGGCAAATATCAAAGGCAATGGAGAAGCCAACATCGAGGAGTATTTTAACATCTATACCGCGGAGGAAAATGGTCATCTCACAAATGCGTTGCGGGGATACCCGCTCGACGGAGTTAAATTCAAAGTGCCTGCCGGACTCCGGGGAGCTGTATTACAAGAGACAAATTGCACTTTAAATGAGTCAACAAATAGGATTCTAAAAGTAACTGGAACTTTTAACGAATTTGTGTATTGGAATTATGATAAAGTGCCATCGTTGGCGGATACTATTCCGCAGGCAATGCAAGTAATCTGCATCGGAGATGAGCTATCAAAGGAAATTTCTGCAGAAGATATGGAAAATGAGGCGACCAAGCACCCCAAGTTGGAAAGTTAGCTTACTTTGGTAAAATGAGAGCTCTTTGAAAAGGTCATTAAAGTTTTCAATTTGCTTTTTATTGATAATATGCAGTTCAAATTAGTAAATTGGAAGTGTAAAATGTAAGAACAAACGTATTATAAAGTTTAATTTGTTTTAAAAGAATAATTTATATATGTATACCTAATAAATAAATTTTTTTAAGGAGATGTCTTATATCACTTATAATAGTATCGATTGGTAGAGATTTGTGACATATTCTTAAAAAGTTTACTTTGTAATCTTTTTAACGGCTTTCCAAAACTTCATCCGACAATTGGCTTAAAAGCATAGCGAAGATCTTGATTACGTCAGCACCATGCAGAAGGATTTTATGGACGCTCACGATAATTTTGTACCAATTGTATTTACTAACAAATTGTTTGGCTGTATCTAAGTCATATCAAAACTTAGTTGGGACAATTTTGAACCCAGATGATAGAGTTCTCAGTACGATGGCGAAACTCTGTATAAGTTTAGGCTCTCTTTCTATTATGCCCCCTTTTTATATCGGGTTCTCGGAAAAAGTACGTGCAATGTTTCCATTATTCGTATAAACAATCCTTGTTTTTGAATGGAAATATTAGGTCCGTTTTGTGAAAAGAACTGTCAATTTTGTTGTGTATGTGTATTGCGACAATTTTATGAAAAATGACTCAAAAGAAGACTTGGACAGGACAAAGAGGAGAAAAAAGAGCGTCATATTGCAACGAATTGTTTGTCTAATAAAAAGGAATCCATTAAATGCATATGACAACAAATAAAATAGTAAAAAAAAAAAAACAATCTAAAAATTTCCCTCCTGTTTTAAAATTTCTTCTTTGTTTAGTTTTTATTTGTTACTTTTGACGTTTCAAACATATTTTACAAAAATATGTATGTTTAAGGGAGAATTCAACGCTACTCTTCAAATTTAGGTATACAATTCCCTTTTGTAAATTTGTTACAATTAATTAAAATTAATATAATTATTAATTAATCTTTTATTCAAATCTCACTTATAATTAGTAAATATATTCCATTTCGAAATAAAAGCAAACCCATATTCAAATAAAAAAGCAGTGTGACAGTTTTTACAAATTTGCTCGAGCAAATTTCTTGTACTAAAATCAACAGAACAGGGCAAATAAATTGAAAAATATGACTACGCGAACGGATTTAGGGCTTTTTTGGATTTGCACTTTTTGTAGTTTTGGACAGAATGCGAACTTACCTGTTCTCAATTCATATCTGAGTTATCTTTGTAGACTTTTCTATCTTGAACCAGTGCATTTTTAATTAAGTATGTATGATATATTCAGCAACGATTCCATAAGCCATTAGCCATAAGAAAATGCATTAGTATCGCAGGGTTTATTTAATCATATCTATATCATTTATATCCTGGGAGGAAGCTTTGCATATTTAGGAAACTGCTCTAGCTTTATTATTCATAACTGAATCGTATGCCTTATTGTCAACAATTGTCTTCCGCAGCACATGAGATACGTTAATAGTCAGTTTTCATATTTATTTTTGATTACTAATGGTAAAATGCATGTCAAAAAGATGTCGCAATCACTTGCAACAGAATTTACTAAGTTTGGCTAATAGCGAAAGTGACCCTCACTACCGTCACATTAACTCTTCAAACTACATTTTAAAATATCAGTATTATCGCATCGAAAATCAAATACTCCATTCTGTACCTCTAAAATAATGCTGCAAATTAATTTCAGATAAAGTTTCTGTAATAGTTATTGAAGTACTACGAGGGTAACCCTTTTCTTCTTGAATATGCATATACTATATATGATATGTTAATACCAGTTCAATTGTTAGAGAAAAAGATGGGAGTTTGAAATTCCTTGCAAAGCTACGAATCTTCAAATTTTAAGAAAACATCCAGCGTACGCTTCTCTGCCGCTTAAGTTTTCAAAATTAGTGATACACAAACGATTTGGTGTAAGTTTGGCACATATTACATCATTTATGTCCAATATTGACAGCTTAGAACACACTTCATTACTTCGCACATACGGCATATAACGAAACATTTCTCTTGTCGTACTACATGCGCTCTCTAGGGAAAAAATACTTTACGAGTATGTCGTCCTTTTTTTCCTGCTTTTATTAATCGCCAACGCAAAAAGTATAATAAATATATGTATATAAGTTTAACGTGTGCATCTGTGTGTCTGCTGTGGCATTGTAGATCCCAAACGGTTGAACCGATTTCGATGATTTTTTTTTTTTTTTGTTTGAAAGATTATTTAATCGGGAGTGTTCTTAGCTTTTATTCAAGTAAATCTGTCCAGCCGTTTGCGTCAGGGGTTAGTATATTTTAATTTAATTTTACTTGTTTTATACAAGAAAGTTAATGGATTTGGTTATCTTTTATATAAAGTACTATTTTTTAAATGAAATTTAATTAACTATTGACTAATTATTGTTTGAAACATATTTGTCTTTTTAAAATTTCCTTTAAAATTCATATAAACTTGCACATATAAGGATAAAGTAAATTCTCAACTGATACAGTAAAAAATAAACTGAGTTGAAGTTGCAACATTGCGGAGCTTGTACCGGTTGAAATTTGAGTACTGGACAAATTCGTAGAATTGAACTTTTCAAAATTATATGACAATTTTTAATTTATGACGTTGATGTACTAAATTGACCAATGTACGGCGCCCTGTTTCGTTTTAAAGACAGCAATTATTGTGTTAACTTCCACTCTTTGATTTATGCTCATTGCACAGCCATTTGCGGTTTCACCGCCAAAGTGCGGTGTTAGTCTATTTTATTTTAATATACCTCTCATTGTTTTATTTTGCAGTCTCTCAATTTGGCATGTAAATAAAATCTTTGACTAATATTCGAAATACCTTTTTACTTTAATTTCTGAGCCAATCCAGTTTTATACGTATTCATTAAAAAAAAAAACAATATTTTTGCAAATCTAATTGATTTGTTCAAAAAATTAAGTTACTTTTCGATAATTATTCCTGGATACTTGGTTTGATTTTTTTTTTGATTAATACAAGCTTAAACTAACTTAAAAACTAGGACATTAAAACAAATAATTATTATGAGTCAGGAAGTAAGTGATTGGTGGAGGAGATTAAGACGGGAAGTGCTCAGGTTAAAATCAAAAAGGAGGAAGTTTGAGTTGACCTTACGAGGCATTTGGGAGATTGGTTCATTTGAACCATAAGATGGTTGAAATATAGAAGAGATAAGAACAGTGTAAATTACGAGTGTTAGTCTTGAAATAAATAAAATTGTGAAGGGAAGCGCCATCCACAGAACCAGAGAGCATTCGATGCAAAGAGAATCTCAGCGCTTCCTGATTATCTGCTTGAATGGCATTTGATAATATTGTGGAAAAGATAAGAATCCGGTATTGACAGATGGAAAACCATAAAGTAGAGAGAGTAGGCGTGTCCATTGTATATTTTTTCAGTGTTGGCAATGACTATTTTGAATCGAAGAAATATTGTTTTGCTAATATGAAATTGACTTAAAATATGAATATGAAAGTTGAAGTTAAGTGTTTATTTTTTAATGGTGTGTTGTGTGATCTAACACTTATTTTTTCAAGATCAATGAAATTAATCGCCATCAGTTCTTGACGGATTTATTCCCTAAGGGTCTCAATGTTACGACTCAAGCCTTCAAACATTTTAGGTATGTGAGAAAGCTTTGCAAAGGGACGGTAGTTAGTTACTTCATTCTTTGATCCCTGTTTGTGGATAGGGAATTCCGCTTTTGTGAGGGACGGATGTGCATAAATCGCATTGCATAATCCACACTTTCAACTTTAACCTCAACTGTCACCAGCTGTGCAAAGCTGACCAAAGGTCATAAGTTTCTGTAATAAAATATTAAATTAATATCAAAAAAGAATTCTGTGTCTAATAAAACTAATAAGTACTTGATGGCCACACACATTGATTAATTAATTTTATATTATTTAATTTAATAAAACCCTTAAAATGTCTAAATTGTCATCGGATGCGGATCAAAAACTTGTCTTTTAGCAGATTTTTCGAGACTAATCCAACTTCAAAAAGACGGGAGCATCACATGGTACAGCAAGCTATCTGTCAGGTCGTCTTCTTGTTCTCGAAGTGAACTTCAAGAACGCACTTGATCATCAAGCAAAGATTCGACGAGGAGATGTTGAAGAAGGGCTGGAAGAGGAAGGTTATGATGAAATTTTGGATCTGTTACAAGAAACATATTTCACTTACCGTGGTGAATTGGTCGATGCTATCGACAATGCCAAGTCAGCATCTAAGGAAAATGAGCTTTCATTTCCCTAAATTCAAACTCCGCAATTCGAGGGCTCGTACACAAAATGGCGGGCTTTCCATGATGTGTTTCTGTCTTTAATCCACACAAATAAAAGGCTGGGTGAAATTCAAAAACTTCACTACCTAACATCTTCTCTTACAGATGAAGGTGTTCGTTTGTTGCAGCAGTTAGGGTTGTATTCTGGTAATTAAGACAAAGCATGGGAACTGCTTGTCGCCAGATACGACCACAAGCGAGTGTTGGTAAACGCTCACTTTCAACTTCTTTTTGACCAGCAGCAGTTGACAAAGGGATTGCAAGTAGCTTAAAGTCTCTATTGGATACGTTTCAGGAATTTTTCCATGCCCTGGAAAATTTAGGATTGCCGGTTAGTTCTTGGGATGACATTAATTTACATAAAACAAAATGGGAAGAAGCAATTTGCATGCCTGGTATGTGGTAGAGGTCAACACTCTTAGGACGTGTAAAAAGTTCATTGACATGGAGATCTGCGACCGATCGAAGGCAGTAGACAGAATTAGTGTTTGTCGGAACTGTTTGGCATACAGTCACAAGACAAACCAATGTCAAAACAGTGTACGCTGCTATTACTGCAAGCAGAAACACCATTCTCTGCTGCATTTTAATAATCTACAAGGAATTATGCATAAACAACAACAATTACACAAACATTTTACATAACGCCAAAATTCAACCCACCTAAAGTTGTCTCTCCTGAAGCCCAACAACCAAGTGTTTTTCTGGCAACAGAAGTTTTTAGAGTCAGGTCTTCAAATGGTAACTAGTTTTATCTGAGGGCATTAGTCGATCCTGGATCTGAAGCAACTTTTATTTCAGAGTAGGCTGTACAATTTTTAGGGCTTCATCAACGGCGAACTTTCATTGAGGTAACTGGATTGGGAAAAATAAGTAGTGGTTCATGTCAGCGGTCTGTAAGTCTTATCTTTGGGTCGCTGGTAATACCTTTTGAGACAAGTACCCCAACCTATGTGTTCAAGTCCCTGACTTGTCTTTTGCCATCCAAACCTTTAGCTCTACAAAATTAGGAACACATCCAGCGTTAAAGTTAGCTGATCCACAATTCGATAAATCTGGGATCTCCTGGTAGCCGATGTTTACTCTGAATTTATTTTAGGATCCATTATCCGTGGTGATGATTACAGATCTCTAATTGCACGGAATCTGAGTTAGGTTGGCTTTTCCTTGGGAAGACAATATAGCAAAATAAAATTCCAGTTCATAGTTTTTTACGGGTTCTCGATAACAACACTCAGCTGCGAAGGTCCCGCGAATTGGAGGAGTTGCCTTCCAGCACTAAGGAAACTGCGGAAGAGGAAAAATGTGAAAAACATAATATGAACACAAGAAGATTGGCTGATTGGCGATATGATGTATCGCTACCATTTAAAACTGGATGTAAGCCTGGGTTTGGTGCCTTGAAGTTGAAAGTTGGAAGGAAGATTCCAGGAAAACCCCACACAGCACAAGGAGCATTCCAAGTGCTTAAAGGAATGCAAGGAGCTTTGTCAGATGACATAAGTTGACGAAAAGAATACAGTACTGAATACACTACACCATTTCTATATTCCTCACCATACGGTATTCAATAACTCAATCAGAACTACGAAGCTTTGTCGCAGTCTTCCATACTGCGAATGGTTTGTACGAAACCGCAGAGCATTGCATTAAAGGTAGATGCAATCGGCGAAACAACAATCGAAATTCCTCAAGAAGACACTGCCGTGAAGAAGGTAGGTTACCTTGAGCAATGGAAGCGAGTTCAATTGGTCACCAACTACTTCGTAAGCGAGTGAAGCGAAGGACATATTCCCAAGATGAAACATCGCCCGAAGAAGACAGTTCTTATCAACGACGAGAGACTATCGCCATTATAACTCGACTCGGATGAATCAATGACACACATCCCGGAAACGACGGACTTACTCGAACGGCTACGTTAAATACCGAAACCGGAAATGGTCATTCGGAAAAATTTACTATTTGCCATCAAATAATGAACCCGAAAAACAAGAAATTTTAAACGATACAACACAAAATGTATAAAAAATAATATAAATAAAATCTTATAAAAAATCAAGGTCATTTATATTCTTTTAAGAATGATTTATTCGTTAAATTATATACAAATAATTATAAATTTCTTATCTTAAATTTCCCCACACAGTACAACACATACATATAGTCCACTCACTCAAGCACACAAAATCATTCATCCAGGAGAACGTTGCGAAGTTTGAATTTTCCGTAACGCGATCAACGTTATCCACTGAAACAACACAACACAACACCTTAACCTATTAACAGGTATTCATTTTCTAAAATAATTTAAAAATAACATTCAATATTATAATAGTAAAATTTAATAAAAATCCTAAACAAATTTACAATAGATAAAATATAAATATAAATATAATATAATAATAATAAATAATAAAAAACTTACAGCAGATGGAATTGTTCACATTTGCAAACTGCAACAACAATTCCATAGAAGGCGGATTTACGCACCACACACACTTTAATAGGCAATTTTAGACACTAAACCGTTCGCGAAAATTTCGCCGCACTGCACAACCATAAAATGCGTACGCGGAAAACAGTTATCGTTACAAAATAACATCACAATGTGTACCAAATTTCTTGGGAAAATAATATAATAAATTTTTCTTCTTCATTTTCCCATTACGGTATTTTTTTGTTTTTTGTTGCACACGAGTATCACATTCGCGAAAACAAAAACAAAAAAAAATTTAATAAATATTTAAATAAAAATACACTAACCTTTAACACACTCACACAACACACACCCTTGGTGTCAAAAGAAGTACACATACACCAACTGCAATTGGGTACAGTAAGGTACAAAATTGAGTACATTTACGGATGAAAATCGTCCACCGGGCGGTAGCATGTTCGGATATACAACATCATTAATATTAGATGTTATTAGAATTAATAAACTTTATTTAAACTAATCTTTAACTAAACTAAATGTACAAATGTAACATTCTAACCTAAATGTAAACTAATAAACGTAACGTGAGCCTATGATTATAAGACAAATGTATTGTATGACACTTTTATTTAAAAGTGGATGTAATTTCCCGAAGAATAAATTTTTTGCTGTAACTTCAAGAAGAAAAGACCTGTTTTATTTCAACCGCATTTTTCAGTTTTTATCCTACACGTAGTTAAGTGTAAGATTAACCATACACACCCCAACGGGTTAGGATTGAAGAGAGAGGGGCCAATGCAGAAATTCTGAAGGTATTTGAAATCCAAGTACATGGGGTCAGGTACATAGAAGTTTTCTGCAAATGAATGTTTAAACAAAATAGTTAGCGGTAGTATGTGTGTCGGTCGAAGATATATTATCAAACGAAAGAGAGGGGGATAACCGCCTGATTTTCTTTTGTAGTTGACGAATTGATAAAATGTCTTAGGGTCGTTGATAAGATTGGTATGCGCTGTGTCGAGAAAGCGGTGACAGAGGCAGTTGTAGAGCTGGGTGAATTGGAGTAGTCAGAAGTAGTATTGGTGCAAAGAAAAACTGCCCGCAATTTGTTTCGTAAAGAACGAGGTCTTCTGTTATACCAAGCAGGGGAAGTAGATGGGGTTTTATACAAAGAAAAGGGGAAGTAAAGAGAAATGGAATTAAATATTTCACTGTAAAAAATGAAGATAAAATCAGATAACGATAGGTTGGTAAAATAAAAGGAAGATTTGCTAAGATATAGTAGATATTGATTTTGCGAAAATTAGCTTTATGGAAATTGAAGAAGTGAACTGTAGTGGGAAGTTATGGAAAAATGCTAGAGGAAAAGGAAGGCGAAAGTTAGGGATAGTTGATAGGGTTATGGAACAAAACGTTACTGTAGATTTAATGGGATCGCTAGTGCAAATAATGTCTCGTTGCCTAGCGATGGAGTTAGGCACTCAACTTACTTGGCATAAGCTTCAGCCTGTTATACGATCAATGAGTAGATATTTATTGGATAAAATAGCGTTTGACGCGGTAAAAAAGAAATGATTGTGCTATGCAATCCACTTCAGCAGAGGCAGATTAAAGTCAGCAAAGATAAGGATATCGTCGCTGGAATCGCTCAGTTCAATAAGTTGGTCAATCGTTTTAATAGCAAGGATGTATGATTCGATATGTTGAGGTGGGAGAATGTAGCAACACATAACGTACAGGGACCTATTTGGAAGTGCTATTTTAATCGAACAAAGTCAAGTTTGACAGAAGAGAGATAGTGATGGGAGAAGAGTTAAGGCTATCGTAAATGGCAAGTAGGACACCTCTGCATGGAGAATCAACTTTAGGGGGGAGGGGTCAGGATCATTAGCCATAGGGGGAGAGTGATCGTCATCTTGGAAAACATTATAAGAGGACGGGAATAGCTAATGGCTTTTTATGCCAGAAATCAGATTGGTTTCTGTAAGAGCACAGACGTCGAAAGAGAGGCCATGAAAATTCGACAAAACAGCGCGAGTTTTAGAGCGTAAGCCTCTATGTAAAATGTAACTATGTAACTATGTAAAATGTAAGACATAGTTTGTTGTGTGAGAAGTATGTGAGTGCAGGGAGGACGCAGAAAAAGAAGGCAAGTTAGGAACGAAAAAATGTATCATGGTCAGCTCGGCTAAGCTGAAGTTGTGAAACTCTGTTGGAGCTTATATAGCTGCGGAAAGCAGCGAGGTTATCCGCAACGTCTGAAAAGACGTGTTGAAAATTGTACTTGTTGTAATGTTTCCAAAGTTATATCAGTTTTGAAGGCCTTTCTGTTGGATGGAGACTATAACACGTCTTGTTTTGTTTTTTCCTTAAAAGCAAACAGAGTAGAATTTATCGTAAAGATATGCGGCAAAGTGTATGGACAAACAGCAAGGCCTTAAGAACATACAGTATTATTTTTGCAAAAAGTGGAGACACGTTCAAAGTAACAGTTTTCTCAAGAACATGTGGTACAGAAACAGCTTCACAAGCAGATCAAGACACCATTATAACAGGAACAAAGGTAATGACATTAGTGCTATTAGAAGTGAGCCAAAGGCAGAAAGAGACCAATTGTAGACGTAGGTTCTATACATAGTTTGCATCACAGTAATAATCCGTTATTTGTCAGGTTAGCTTGTAATCGCAAGCGTTTAGTGATGAAATTGATTCGGGTACATGTTTATGATGAATGCGAAAATGTTTACTGATTTTTACCTAAAAGGAGAAATTGCCGTCGTGCTATTAAAGCGTCTGTTAATTTGTCATCTCAGGGCAGTATTATTGAATAAGAATTGGTTATATCTAGTTAATGGTCGGAAAGCATTTTTTGCATTAATTGGTAGGTCGTCACTTTATTTAATTTATGCAATTTTCAATCCAATTGTTTTTCTCAACCCCTTTAATTTACATTTTCCTTTACGTTAAACAGTCTCACCACTTGTAATTAACTCTCCAAATTTCACTTTAGAACTGATCATAGATGAACTAACTTAAAAGGCAAAATCTACTAATACTTTTGCAAGTCTTTAACCTTTGCACAGACACATTATAAGTGAATTACCAACACATTGTATATACATCTATATAACCTGTCAAAATTTGCTAGAATGAGAACAATTTCCAAGTAAAGTTGCTGAATGAGAGCAATTTACAGGTAAAGTTGCAAGAATACAGTGATTTGCACGTGTGTATGTAATGTAGATAAGGGTTTTTGAATAAAATTAACGGGCTTTGTGTAAAATGTGAGAGAAATTGCCATCCATTGGTGAGAATTCACACGTATTCACAGCCCAAAGCGACCAGTAGAAAGCGAGTTTTGGATTTCCAATATTTAGAAAGTTTGTTTTTTATGTTAGTTCATATTTGAAACTGACTTGGTTTTCGATAAAATGACCCATTCTCTCCAAATGAACCACCATTGTTTTGCTTCAATCCTTACGCCAGATCCGGTAGACAAGGTCATTAATGCGGGTTATCAGTTTGTTTTTCTTATGCAGATGATTATACAGGCACACCAGATATCCTTCGTTGAAGGTGGATGATTTCGATGATGTCGTACCTAGTCGATGTCATACCAGGCTGCGTAGGTAGGAATCCACTTCGTTTCGCTTGACAACCAAAGTTTTTGACCAAATAAGATCTAGGATGACACTATCCTGTTAAACAAATGGGCAGCAAAGTTGAGCTCGGTAAAAGAGCTCGACACATTACGAAAACAGAAACATTGCTAAGCCGAATGTAGCAACAAAAAGAAACACTGGAAAAGCTACAAGTAGACGTTAGTAGACTGACACATTTGTCACACCGCACCGCAGGCCAAGAAATAATCGACGAAAGGGCATATGACCTATTCATCTTCAGTCAGGGAAAAGAACTCTTGCTGAAGCACTTGGCTCTGGCGATGGAATCAGCCAACCAGGCTTCCAAGCGAACACATTTCGTCAGGGAAGTAGCATCTGGCAAAAACGGCTACCAAGAAGCTGGTCAATCTTCTCGAAGTAATCACGGATGGCTGTTGCTGTGGTTCAAGTGATAGACTTCCCAATCGGAGATGAATGGTTACCAAAATACAATAACACGTCAGTTTACACTAATAATTTAGATTCCCCATTAAATGCTGGACGCCACCCTGGAAGACGTAACGGGTGACAGGATAACAATGATAGTTTTTACGATTGTTATGTTTCAGCAGCTGTGAAAATTAACAACGATATCCAGCTGTCAAAATACTCAGTAAGGATTGCCAATCAAAAACAATCAATCAAACAAACAATCTACAAGTGCAATAAGGAAGAAAAAACCGTAACCGTCAATAGTTTTAGGTAAAGAGCGATGTTAACCGACTTTCTGTGGTCAGAACTCGACGACAAGATGGCGCTACATGTCATACAGGCGATACAACGCTCCAAGTCGTGAAGGATAAATTTACTTACTGGGTTATACTGATTATTTTCTCTGGGGTGACGTCAAGTCCTAAGTCTACACTTACATCATTCGACACGCTTTTGCCGGATTAACGCCACATATATTCGAGCGAGTCATCGAAAATTGCGCTGACTGTTTTAAGCACTACCAGAGTCAATTTTATATCTCGCACCGTACTTATTTTATTTAAATTTTTTATTTTTTCTTATCGTTCTTATTTGGTCACCTTTTAGTTAATTGTAAGGAAGTGAAAGGCTACAACCCAAAATTAAAGCAGAACAGATAGTCAACAACTTAATCTGATGGGATTTGAGCGATGCAGTAGGACCTTGAATTAAGATCTGTCTTAATAGCCTACCGAAACGCAGTCCATTGTTCGTTTCCACGGAGATATATGTAGATGCGATTTGTCCTGTTTCTGTACCGTAGTTGGTTGAACTATGCCATGATGGCAATTGTCATTTGAGATGGGATGCCTATGCCGATATCAACATCTGGGGTAGCAGCGACATCAGCAGAAGGGGTGAGTTACTCTCAGATTATATTTTCTAGCAAAATTCGGCCCTTACGTAATAAGTATAATTAATCCCACCTTTACCTATCAAGAGGAGGTACTTGACTATTGGCTACTATTAGCGACTATTAGCGTCTTCTTAGCGTCTTCTTAGCGTTTTCTTTTCTTCACACGTTTATTTAAAATTGTCATATGTCGGATGATGCCTGATAAGTTGAAACTAGATACATGAAGAAACTCATAAACTGGAATACCTTTCGAAAAAATCTCGGTGTCAAACCGTATACATATAATTATAAATTAAATACAGTATTAGGAAGAAAATTATAAACGAAAGAAACAAGAGAAGATACCTAATTATGTTAACATTAAATAAAATAATTCAAGAAAACTTTAATTTGATTGATGTCAAAGTTAAGTAGCTATAACTCTCTTTTCTGCTTAAATGAAAATTGGGTGCTAATGAATCGTAGGTACATTGACAGCTTATTGAATTATTTTAACGACACAACTGTATACGAGTGAGATAAAATATGAAGCAAGTAAAGCGACTACAGAGTCTAAATTGCTATAAGTTATGAAAATCCAGGAAAGGGCATTGCAGATAACTACATTTAATAAAAAAAAAAAAAAAAACGCCGGCACAACCTTTAAGTAAAACAAGTGTCTGGTAACTGTCATTGGTAAGATTTTTTTCAATCGAAATAACTTCATAGAGTGAGCAATGCGAGCAGCATTACAAATTTTTCTTAAGATACACTTTTTGAGGGCAATCAGTTGCTATAATTTGTTATGGTACGAACTGCCCCAACAGCAAATACCATATTGTAACTTAGAGTGAAAAAGTTGTTTCTGAACAAATTTTTTTATTTATGAAACATATTCTTTCCACATTATATGCTATCTATTGTGACACCTAAATATGTAAAATGTTCCACTACCTCAATTTTAAATATATAGCAATGTATATGACATGGATTGGCTTTCCAATCGAAAGGTTCGGCGTGCAACCGCGCTCGAAAGTATTTTTGTTTTCAGGCAGCTAAAATCATGTAACATGAGTGGTTGCCTAGAATATGTACAATAAGTCCTATTGCACTAATAATTTAGTCTCCCCATTAAATGTTGGATATCACCCTTGGGGTTCTGAGCCCAAACATCTTTCTTTCTGTTTCTGTCCCATTTTTCGACAAACTTAACACATGATTTGGCATCATAAGTGTAGTCCACTTAAGTATTAAGTTCTAAAAAAAAAGGAATTAAAGAGGTATTTAGAGTTGAAAATCACACGTATAGGGTGAACTTCATATAATCAAGAATATGAAATAAAATATCAATGTTAGGAAATTGTTTTCCTTCGAGATTACGGAATATTAGCTTTGTTTTATTTCTAACAATAAACTTATGTTCTACTATCGAATACCTTAATATACAAACGTCATGCTTAATATCGGTAACTAGGTTCAAAAGATTTTATAAATTATGAGCAATTGCCAGATCATCAGCGAACGCTTTGACTTTGTCAATGAATGGTAGATCAAAAAATTAATTAATATATGATTATGCCTGAAATGCTTTATTGATTTGTCGAAACCCTCGTCGGGCCAGATTATCGCCTGGGACTTGAGCTCTGGTATTTCCTTCTGTTCCGGTGTATCGAGGGTTGTTAAACAAACAGTTCAACAGGATCTCTTATGTAATCGAAGATTGTTAAAGAAACATTTCAACCTATTTAGAAAGCAAAATTATTCACTTTTTGATTGATCGAACACAGTTTAATTTACTTATAAAACAACTTTTATACATTTTATTACTAATCACTATTACATTGCTGAGTTCTTTGATTCCAACATTTCACTACGTTGGATTTTTGTGGTATCTTGTTTGTTGTTTTTATACCTGCACATACACAACACGTTCCCATTTGGACACATCTAAGGATATTTTATCTTAAGTTTGAACTTTGGTGTTGTTTCGATCTCTAGGGTTCCTGCCGTTGTTTCTGTATGGTTTGAATGTCGAACCCGTAACGTCATTTTTGGGTTTACTTGATGTCTATTGGCTATTGTTTTTTTTTTCCAGAATTGCATCTCTATAGAAAATAACCGATACCAATACCGATACATGCTTGTTACTCCAAAAATTGACACGACTTTAGAAATAATTACTTTAATATTACAATTGTCAGCTCTATTTCTCTCAAATATATCTACTTCACAATTTGATTCGTTTATCGTACTTTTTAACATCTAGGGCTTACAAACATATAATTGTCTGGTCTTTGGTAAATGATTTTAATTAGATCATTTTTAAAATTTCGGAATTATTTTCTGTACTTGGTTCAGTAGCCAGAATTTTACTTTGTCCTAATCATCGTAATTCGTTTATTAAATCTATTGGTTCAGTAATACGAGGGCTTTAAATCTCTGCTTGGATGAATAACAAACTATCAATAACCTGTTCTATTTCTATTTCTAGGTGCATCATTTTGTGATTAATTTCACTAGTTATTTCGTCATAACATGTAGTAAGAAGGATGGTTCTGTAAAGATTTACTTCACTCTTTCTTGCCATATTGACTACGTTATTAATTTTATTAATTTTGTTTATGGTTATATTACTATTTTCAATACTTTCGATAACTTTTTTGTTTAGATGACTGAACACTTATATATTTTCTTCCATTTCATCTTTAATGCGTTCTTCAATTTGTGAAACACCCTGAATAGCTTTGTAGTAGTAATTAGCGTCTTCGTTATCCATAGTTCCAAAGAGAAATTTTAAGCTTGATCCTATAACATTTAATAAAGCTATTTGTTTTTGTTTTGGCTTGCCAACAACTCCTGATATTATTCTGATTCTATGATCGATTTTGGTCATCTCCCGATTCGCGGATTATTGAAGTTCCTTACATCCTAAAACTGATTCTATACAAAGGTAATCTATTGAACTTATCATATTTCTAATAACTGAACTGGATTGTTCTAACATGCTAACATCTACAGATATACTATAACTAATGCTACATTTTTTAAACTTATTCTTCTTTTCCCTATATGATTAAAATAAAGTCCTCTATGGTTCCGTAAATTTTTTATTTGGACGTTTTCTGTTGTCACTCATTTGCTGGATAAGATTCTGTGAAATAAGGTTTGATATTGACTTTATTAAATTTTTGCTTTTCGTTTTGCATTTTAACTATTATATTATACTATGTACTTCCAAAATTGTAAATGGACCCTAAAAATGCGTCGTAATTTTCCTTTTCTTTCGTTTCTAACTAACACTTTTTGTCCTATTATTTTGCCTAACTTCCAATCATACCTAGTTTTAGCCTTTTTCCTACTATTTCTTGTATTTCGTTTAGTCGTTTGTGGTTTTCCTAGTATATTAAACTTTAGTTCATCGACATAATCATACATTGATGTTTCGTCGTTCGTGTTCACTGCACTGGGCCTGTTTGTGGTGTTGTGGGCTGCACAATTGTAGCAGAATCCTGCATTCGCCTGTCCCAAACTTTAAGTTGGTTCAATCCTTTACCTGTAGTTTTAGTATATTCTAACAATCTACAATAAGCTCTTTCAACACCTCCGTTGGCTTGAGGATATGCAAAACTGGTTGTTATGTGTTTGGTACTCAATAATTTGCAGAATTCCTCGAAAAGGCTGTTGCAGAATTCAAACCTGTTGTCAGAAAGGATTATCTTTAGCATTCCGAAATTCATTATTCATTCTTTTATTAGGGCCCGAGCTACGGTATCTATTTCTTTATTTTTTAAGAAAAATTTAATTAAAATTTTATGAATTTCGAAATGTCGTCTTGAATAGTTAATGCAAACTTAAAACCGTTTTTTTTCTTTTCCAATGGTACAATAAAGTCAATCATGATTTTTTCTAGTGCTCTTTTGAATGATGTTATTATCTACATAGGACTTCTTGTTGGTGCTCTATATACCTTTTCAGTCTTTGCATACCTTTCCAACTATATTTTTTCCTAACTTTTTAGTCGTACATTTTTGCCCTGTATGTCCTTCAATTAATCCTTCATGGTATACTTCGATTATACCTTATTTTCGGTCGCATATCATTGACAAGTTCTTTATCATCAGATCCTTCTTCTTCACTAGTACTATCGTATTCTACAATGTTTTCCCTGCGAATGTTTTCTGCGACTTCGATAAGGTTTCCTTTCTCAATATTTTAATTATCTTTACTATGTTTGATGTTTTTTTGTTATCTATTTCAGTGTTTTACAATTCATTTTTATTACTTATGTTATTATCAATATTTTCCGCTCGTTTTCATTACTTACATATGTCTATATATTTTTATTCTATGAGACTCATCAAATCTTACCAAACCTCCTCTTTTTCTTTTTCTGTAATTCTCACATTCCTACTTAACTCGTCAGCAACAACATTTTCTTTACCCTTTTTGTAGGTGATGACATAGTCAAACTCCTCAAGTTTGAGGTGCAACCTAACAAGCCCACTACACAGATCTTTTACCCTGAGTAACCATGTTAAAGGCCTGTGGTCTGTTTGGCTGAGATATTTTGTTCCGTAGATCTAAGGGCGGAATTGCTTTGTGGCCCATAAACCATAAAGCCGAACATTGCTTCTTCGTGGTGCTATTATTTATTTTAGCTTTGTTAGGTGTCCGACTTGCAAAATGTATTAGCAAATTCTTACCGCTATGTTCCTATCTGGGTACTGCAAGATAGGATGTTTAGTTGTAAGCTTTTCCAATTTCCTAAAGCTTTTCTCTTGATCTTGTCTCAAAGTGTCTTTTTAAAGCTTCGGCAATATTACTGAAGTTATTAACGAATATTCCTTAATATTCAATTATGCCTAGAAACGACTTTATTCCCTTGGGATTTTATTCGGATCTTGTTTTACACCTTTGTCTGTTATTATATGTCCTAGATATGAGACTTCTTTTCTGAGAAACTCACATTTGTCAGACTGTAGCTTTAAGTTTGCTTTTTTTAATTGCTCAAATACTTTAGTTAATTTTTCGTTGTGCTCTTGTTTATGTTGCCCATTGAAAACGATATCATCTAAGTAGACGAAGCACTTTATTCCCTGGAGTCCGGTCAACACAGTATAGATTAATATTTGGAAACAAACTGGAGCATCTAGCAACCCGAGTGATATGGTCGTGTACTCGAAATGGCCATATGGAGTGCTAAAAGCCGTTTTTTTATATCCTCTTCTTCCATAGGGATCTGGTGAAACCCGGAAGTTAGGTCTAAAGTGGAGAAATATTTCGCCTTTTTCCAATTGATCAAGAATTTCCGTAATGTTTGGCAAATGGTAGTTAAGTTATCCTTAGCTCATTTAGCTTGCAATAGTCAATTACCATTCGCCATTTCAGCTAACTGCTTGCATTGGTTTTTTTCGGAATTATCCAATTATCGCGGATAATTCCATCCCCTTTCTAACTTCTGAACCTGCTCACGAACTTCTTGTAAACCCGCCTTCCGGCAGGAATTGGTCACCAATTATCCCATCGTGCTCTCCCAATAAATTATTCTCTTTTACCTGAAACTTTATTTTTTCTAGCTTGCCTCCGTTTGAGGTATAACAAAACCTAACTCCACTACACACTTCACCTAACGTTTGTCGTGTCTTCATGCTATTGCCGGTAAATTTCATTTTACTTTTGGTGTCAATCTCATCTTCATAGGTGCAGTTAGCCCTTATTAAAGATTTCTCTGCTCCAGTGTCTATAATTAATTTTTTGATCTCACCATTTATTAACGTTAGTACATAAGGACTTTCGCAATTTTCGATAGTTCTAAGCTGCGTGGTTGCCTTGGTTGCCTCTCTCACCGTGCACCCTACCCAAAATCCAATGGCTTATATTGGTTGTTGACGATTGGACAGTATTTTGCCGTTGATTACTTATTTCGTTTTGGTAGCCTACAATTTCTTGCTATATGCCCTGGTTCTCCGCAGTTAAAGCATTTTATTTCCTGCCTATTTATTTTTGCTAGATTTTTTGAGGTAAAATCCTTTTTGGTTTGCTTCACATGCAAATTTACTTGCTTCGGTGAGACTTCTTGGACACGTGACATCACATCACATCACATATATTGAGAGCCTTTCACGCAATCCGTCAATGCAGACCGTTAAGGTGTCATTTTGAATATACTCTATTTGACCCCCTTGATGTTCTTCCTTTACATCACACAGTTTACTTTGCAGCAACTGTCTTTGTAATGTCTCTACACGATGCATAAAGTGGAGTACTGTTTCATCCCTATGAGGTTCCCTGAACACTAAAATTAACTCTTATTTTTTAAGCTTTCCCAGTTAGTAATTTCCCTATTTATAAGAATCGCTGTAGCGTTTCCATGAATTCTAGTTTCAATGAACCTGAAGAGCACTATGTTCTGTGTTTCTAATGCTAGTTCGATAGCATCGTTACACGCATCGATGACGGTGAATACTTCATCGGCTATTCCATTGAAAGTTAGAATGAAAGATGTTAAAATACCGATCGGAATCTCAGCCATTGTTTTACTATTAGATCAATCGTTAATTGAATCTCCCTTATTATTCAGGTTAATCTCTTCGCTATCAGAGGTATCGTTACTATCAAACCTATTGTTACTATCAGACCTATCGTTACTATCAGACCCATCGTTACTATCAGATGTTTCGTTAGTACTATTAAAGGATTCCCGAAACTTAGAAAACATTTATGTAATCACCGTAAACAAATATGAAACAATTGCTTTAGATACATAACTTACAGTATTATGGTTGCGATGTCCATTGAGGTTTTCTGCCTTCTGCGTTATCCTACCCCTGCCACCAAATTATGTGTTATGCCTGAGATGCAGATACACTTTATTGATTTGTCGAAACTCTCGTCGGGCCAGATTATCGCCTGGGATTTGGGCTTTGGTATTTCCTTCTGTGTTTCGGAGCGTAGATCAGGCTGGAATTCTGTTTCGGTGTATCGAGGATTGTTAAACAAACAGTTCAACATGATCTCTTATGTTCCGGTGTAATCGGAGATTGTTAAAGAAAGCTCAACCCACTTAGAAAGCAAAATTTTCCAATTTTTGTTTGATCAAACACAATTTAATTTACTTATAAAACAATTATTATTCACTTTATTATACTAATCACAATTACATTTCTGTGTTCTGATTCCTATTTCCACTCTATTTATAATTTTCTAAATTCGAAAAATGAAAACTTAAACTAAACACTAGGTCAGCAGATCTTAGGGTACATTTTCCCACGTTAGATTTTTGTAGTGTCTTGTTTTTGTTTTTGTACCTGCACATGCATAACTATATTTTAAAAAGAGAATAACATATAACCCAGTACTAGAGCTGAAGACATTACCTACTTTTAGCTTCGGGAACCGTATATTTAAATATGAAGCAAAGCAGTTGTAAATAAAACGATAAAAGCCAAAATTATTTAACTTCTTAAAATGAATGCAATGATTAAACACGTCAGTTGCTTTGGTTATATCCACAAAAGCAATATTTTTTGCTATCTAAATCTTTTCGTAAAATGGAGCAGAAGTTCAAGAGAGTGTATTCATTTGAGAAATCTTTCCTAAAACCAAACTGTAAAGGGCTAAGAAATCTTGGCTTATAAAGATACAGCAAAAATAATTTTTTAATAGCTTTTTCAAATGTTTTTAAAATTGAGGACAGACATGATATCGGTAAATATTTATTTTTTTTTTTTCACATCACATTCGCGCATTTCAGTTCTTCGGGAAAATTTTTTCTCTTAACACTTAAATTAAAAATATGTGCTAAAATGTCCACTATATTCAATGCATTCAATTTTTAAAATAATTTCATTCCCACATGAGTTTTTATTCTTAAGGCAATTTATTATCTTAAAAACTTCAAAGTCAGAAATATTTTAAAAAAAACCTGTTTTTGCTAGGAAATTTTGAAATGTTTGAGTTTCTGAAGTTAGTGCAGCAGTTATGTAGCAAAGATAGATAGAAAGGATAAGGATTTTTTTCCAATTATAGAGAAGTAATTATTAAAGATATTTCCTATTTCTGTGTTTTCAGAAATATCTATAAATTTGTTAGTTAAAATCGTTGGACTCGAATGATTTTTTATTTATTTATTCGCCACTCTGCTTTCAGATTATCTTGAAAATTTCTTAGTTTGTTATGGTAAATATTACCTTGAGTTATGCAAATTTCTTGTTTTTTTTTTTTTTTTTAAGGCGACGTTTAAGATTTATGTTATGAGAATGTTTGTAGCACTTCGCACTTCATAAGAAAGTTATTTATAAATCTTATTTTTTTTGATAAGGGGACGATTTATCTATGATTTTCTTGAAAAACAAAAAAATAAGAATTGCTTATGCAATCTTATTTTTAGAAATAAGTCAGTCTAGGGTTACTATTAGAAATAAGTCGTTTGGGGTACAAAAATTTTCTTCTGCCAATCAGAAAGGAGTAATTCGATTAAGTTTATAATAACCCAGCTCATTTGCCCCATAAATCGCTAATCGGGGAAAATTTTTCGGTTACATGGTGTTGCCTCCTGCTCAGCATAATGTCGAAACGAAGAACTCTGTTCATATTTGTGAAAGTTTTCTTTGACATGATTGCTCGAAACTTCGGTCTTTTAAATTTTTCGTCAAACAAATCCGTCACCGCTTCGTTCTTTGATCTAAGCAATACATTCAGCCTTACAATCAGAAACTGTAACGAAACAAAAACACACTTACTTAAAGACACCACTTAAAATTAATACGCCTATATACATATGTATGCATGTAAAAGCTCACGATCGATTGCGACATATCTTGTGGAAATTTAGCTCGAGCATATACATTTGATCTATCAATGATAATGTTTTCCATTGTTGGTGTAAAAAATAACAAAAATGCATCTATTTTTTCGAAAACGCGAGACGTTGCGATGCGAGTTACACCGGAACGCAATGATAACACGTTTGCTTTACGCATGCCAGTGTTTTCTTTAACTGGCAATAATTTCTAGACTGTTCCATCTTTCAAAATTAATGTGGACGTCGAATTGGGAAATTCAGTGTAGTTTTCAGCATCCGAAGAATCCTCAACATTTGAAATGCACTGATCCTGCTTAGGTTCATATCCGCTTTCACTGTCTGAAGAAAAATCTGTTGCGTCTCTATCTTCGTTCACTTGCATTCCAATCTCTTCGTTAGTCAAAAATTTTGGAGCTGACATATTTGTATAACTTTAGAATATTTAGTTTATAACTTTTATATACTTTTTCACAATATTACAATTATTTCGCAGTATTTGCTTAAGTGTAAACCCAAAGAAATACCTTCACTTTATTAACTGCATAGATCCTGTAAGAATAACATTTCTTGCACGGGATTTTCCTTTGTTAAAAGAGAAATGTAAGTTATACAGTGGTTCCCCTTTTTATAATGCTATTAAGTGTGTTGAGCACAAGTATGTTATGCCACATAAAAAAATCATGAAAATATAGTTTGTGCGCTGAAAAATGCCTATGGGTGGAATTCTACCCACAAGGACGTTAAACGTGTATTTGTAAAAAACTTTAAAAGTATTTCGTAAAAGACGGCTAACATTATTTTTTTATTGCAAAACAGCATTTGCAACAAAGCCAAGAAGTTTCAGCATGCCAATATTTACCGTTCTTCCGATATGTGGTAAGAAAATGCAGCTGTGGGTAGAATTCTATCCAAAGGTCATTCTTCGGTTAAACTTGGTGCTGTTTCAGATGCTCTTGTTAGACTAGCACGAGGAGTGCCTAGAAATCGCAGCCATTTAATTTCTTTTGATAACTATTATACCAAATTACCACTTGTGCATTATTTTGCTTAACACGATATTTATTGTCTTAATACTGTGCAAAGAAAAAAATTACCTACAAAAAATTAAGTAACGAAGAAGAGGACCCTATGATTATAACGTATCCATTTGCGTAGCAACAGAAGTAACGGCAGTTAGTTGAAAAGATATTAAACAAGTAATACTGCTGTCGACGTATGTTGAAGCTGAACCTGTTAAAACTATTGAGAGATACGATGAAAAAGAGAAACAGAGGCTGCCTATTTCCTGCCCGAAAGTTATAAAAGAGTATAATTCTCACATGGGTGGGGTCGATTGGATAGACAGTTTCTTAGATCGATACCGCTCAAATATTAAGACAAGGAAGCGGCATTTGATAATTTTTTATCATCCCTTGGATAATACCATAATAAATGCTTGGGTTCTAAACCAAAAAGTTAATAAACAGAAGGGAGTTATGCCTAAAAGTCTTAGGACTTAGAAGAATTTTGCGCTAACTTGCCTGAAACACTGACTAAATATGGTGTACATAAAGATAGCAAGAGGGGAAGACCAAGCTCAAATATTGAAGAAACAAATTCCAAAAAGGAAAAAAAAAATGCCCTCTTACCCGTGATGCCTTCCAAAGATATTCGCCTTGACAAAATTGAGCATGAACAGATTAAAACGGTTACAAGAAGGCGTAGTCAATTTCCTCAGTATTAGCTTTTGGGCTCTATAAAGTACTTTAAATGTAACATCTACCTTTGTTTTGAAAAAAAAATCTAACTGTTTTTCTGTAATGCATAGCGTTTCATTTTTTATACGGGAGGTTTTTTAATAAAAAAAAAATATGAAAATATGCTTATTATTTTTTCACGAATCTACCCATTAATTAGAATATAATACATATTTTTTCGTAAGATAAAAAAATCAGGACCTTTCCAACTGTACTAAAAATGCTTTGTTTTTTGTAACACATTACTTAACACAAACGGTTTATTTCCCTAGAAGTGCCATTCATCCACTATGGGAGAGAGCACTAAGAGGCGCATTTGTACCAATAAGTTCTTCCGGTGCCATGTGATATCAGGCCATATTTCAAAATATGGCCTTATGACTTTTTCACAAAGTGTCACAAAGTCATACTTCGGGGTATGGTGAAATATAGAAATTTTTTCAAATTAGAATATATAGATTTTGAGCATTAGATAAAGTGATAGTGTGAAAATTCGATCGAATTGTTTAAAATCTAAATATCTAATTTGAAAATTTCAATATTACTTTATCTCATGCTCAAAATCTAAATATCTAATTTGAGAGTCTAAGCTTTATTTAATGTTCAAAAACTGAAATAAACGTTCACAACATAAAAATATAGTGTTTATTTACATGATTGTTATGTGAAAAATATATAATCAGTATTTCTAATGGTCAAAACTAGTTTTTTCCATTGAAAAAAAAACCATATTCTGTTATGTCTCAAATTCGGCCATACCCCGAAATATGACTTTGTGACACTTTTTAACAATTTTTTTAACTCTAACAATTTTTAGTTTAAAGTATTAGAAAAGGGTTTCTGAAAAGATTAAGCGTTATTATCGTTGGTAGAAACATGATTCCAATACATCAATTTGGTTTCAGAGATAGACATTCTACTATAGCATTACTGACGTCATCGAAAAAACTCTTTAAGAAAAAATGATATGTTCAGCTGTATTTTTAGATGTAGCAAAGGTATTTGATTTAAGCTGGATGCTAATAAAAGAACAGATCTTAGATGGACCGGTGGGCCAACATGTCTAGATATGGCCCAAACTGGATCTGAATCGCTCTAAGAGTCAGATTTTTGTAAACAGGAAACATCTCAGCGCCGTCATAGTTGTCATCATTAGACACTGCCTTATAGGCAAGCGTGCAAGAAGGCTTGGTGCTTTTACAAACGATTTCTGTAGAAGCTGCATGGACGAGAAGAAAAGGGGACAATCCTCCACCTTCTCTGTACATGTTCAGCTCTCTCTCAGAGAACAAAACTCCACCTAGGAGCCTTCTTCTACAACGACTTAAACGATCGAAAAAATACAGACGTTAACAGTCTCCTGCGCATCATCGTATGCTCAAATTGGTTCCATGAGGTTACCATGCCGCGTGGCAGTACAACGGGCCAATAGGCCTAAGTGGGTTGGTTTTCCAACCGCCACTCTAACCTAACCTAACCTTAAGGTATTTGATATAGTTTAGCATTGAGGCCTTCTTCAAAAACTAAAATTATTTTTTCCCCAAAGAATATACAGACGTACTAAAATCATACCTTTCAAACAGATATTTTAGAATTAAACAAGGTAATTCCTATTCTACTGAACGAATTCAATGCTGGGGTTCTACAAGGGAGTATACTAGGCCAAGTGTTATATCTTTTATATACTAATGATTTACCAACACCTTCAAATTGCACAATAATTACATTTGCTGATGACAAAGCTATAGTTACAGTTACAGAAAACGAAAGCAAATCAACTGAATCTCTTCAAACTGCTGTATATGAAGTTCTCAACTGGACCAAAAAGAATCGAATTCATCTACACAGCTCAAAATCTGTCCATATTGATTTAACCAAAAAAAAAAAAAAAAATTGACCATATACCAATATTTATTTCAGATGCTCAAGTTCCTTACTCTAATACAGCAAATGGATGAAGAAGAAAAGAGAAGAGCTTAACATCAAATTAAGAAAACTTAGCTGGTTTATTGGTAAAAAATCGCATCTATCAGTACATAATATACTTTTTGTATGGTATATAAACAGGAATTGCCATAATTCAAAGATTCCAAAATAAAGTCTGTAGAGATTTTCAGAGCTCCATGGTAATATATGTGAGGAATACGGACTTACAACGTGACCTTAATCTAGATACTTTAGAGGAGACAACTTCTAAGTACGCGAGTACGCGAGAACGCACTTCACAATGCTGAGACACCATATAACCACATCAAGCGACACTGATGGGCAGACCAGAAGACTCAAACGTATTAAGCCACACGAGCTATGCAATCACTTGTTTTAGATGAATATAGCCTTCTGGATATTTCACATCTATTTAAAATTATTTACTTCAATTAAAAACTTTGTTTTTACTTTAATATATTTAAAGATACCACATTTACTTGATTAGACGAAAATTGGACGTTAGTTTATACTAAAAAAAAACTTAAATCGTTTCCAACTTCTTTATATCGGGTTGATTTATTACTGGTAAGCAAAATTAAAAACGATGGAAAGTGAAATATCACCAAATTGGGCTTATTTCACTTTTACGAAGTGAAATAAAGCAGAACGTTAAAATTTTGGCTTTATTACACAAAGCGAAATGAGCCCAAATGCAAAAATTTGTCTTTATTTTTCTTGGCCTTATTTAACTATTTAACGGCACCAATGATACAACCCATCACCACCTACTCATCAGTAGTATAATGAAACAAAACAAAAGAAAAATCGTTTTTAAGTTTTATTCACTGCGGAAAACATTTTATGTGAATGCATAGCTCAAAGTGCCTTAAGGAGACGATTCTTTTCTAGAGAAATTTTTATCTCTCTGGAAATTCTCAAAATCTCTACTAGAGAGATTCTCGATGTCATCAAAAGATTTAAACCTATCCTGGCTTTTTAATGCTGATTGCACATTGTAACGCGGGAAAGTTTTTAGGGCTTCAATTTATTAGTACATGGTCGATTAACATAACGGATAGTGTGGAATATTATATAATTTCACAGAGTTTATGATCCGTTTACTCCATTTTTCGGCGAGTGCACTACAGGAAGAATTACTGTAAATGGTGTGGAATGAACAAGTTGAGACAAGGGCCTATAGAATAATGTTGCAGTTCTCTCCACCTTTTGTCGCAAAGGGGTGGAGGAACTGAATAATTTGGGTAAACCAACTTTTTCCTTCTGCGCGGAGGAGTGATTTCTTTGTGATTGTGTCGACACTTTCGTTCGAAAGTGATGGAAGCAAAATACAGGCAAATGAGTAAATATTTTTAAAACTGCGACAAAATAAAGAAAAAAATGGTCAGCCTAGAAAGCTAGACGATAGAACTGAAACTTCATGCAGCTCGATAAATGGCTAAAATAAGGATGCTTACCCTAGATCACAAGGTTTTTTTTTTAAAAAAACCTTTTATTTAATAAAAGAAGCCCCTTTTTATTACTGAATAGTTCTTTGGAAAGTATTTTCCACTTCTTTATAACCTCAATAACTTTGACACATTATATAAACTCAATAAATCATAAATGCTGCACTACTGATGACACGTGCTAGAGATACTTTAAAATCCTCGTGTAACACCAGCCATAACGCTCCGTGTGCTTTAAGCCAGTTCTCCTATCAGGGACGTCCCCAGGTGCGGATAGGGGCCCCCTGTGTGTTGATAGAGCATTAACCTATACATACATAGGGTTGGTGGAAATATTAAATACCACCGGCGGATCAAAAACTGGCAAGAGCGGAATTACTCTCAAAATAAATTCAATGATGGATAGTGAGACGAAAAGAAAGAAAGTGATGGTACAAGGAGTCGGATCAATGACTGCAATAACAGAGAACGTCTTCAATATTTCTTACGACGGTGGCAACCCCATAGGTAGTTATGCAACAAGGAATCGCCTTGAGACAGACGTCGCGACGGACCCATTCAAGAAAAGTATAAGGGTCACGCGTTCACCACCAAAAATAGCTGTCCTGAACGAACACGTGATAGAAAAACGGCGAGTCAGAGCCAAAGTGATGACCAATGGTCACGCCAACCACTGAGACTCCGCCTCAAACGGGAAATAAAATGTTACAACTTGGTGCAAAACTCGATGAGTTGATTGCCTTTTATAAAGACAAGTCCACGGTGAAATCAAAAAAATCGAAAGTTTAATCAAGTCCGCTTTTCGAGAATCCGAAACCTGCATTGCAAAGTTTCTCAACTCGAACAGGAAGTGCAAATTATCAATCTTCGTCTTGAGGAATACCGAGTACCAGTGGCATTATTGCCAGAAAACAACTCAGCGCATAGTGTTAACAAATCGCTAAGCCCAAAAATTAAATGTGACGTCCTGCAAAGGTGGTAAGGGAAGGAGATAGACCTAAAAACACTGCAGAACAACGTATTAAGACTCCATCTCCGAAGAAAAAGCGACGAATAACGCCAGGAGAACCACTCGCTCAAAAACGCGTTCAAAAAAGTGACCGGATAAATCCACAGTCAATTTCTCTAAGACGGAGCCTTTTAGATAGAGAAATGTTGCTACAATGGAAAGGAACGAGGACGAAGGTCGAAAGAGGCGAAACGTCCTGACGCAATTATTATAAAAATTTTTATAATATTTTTATAATTTTATATAATTTTTATATTATTATTAAAATCGGACACGAGCTTAAAAGAAGTCGGACAAAACGTAAGTCGAATCCGGAAAAGTGAAGGCGGAGAGCTCCTTTTAGCGCTAAAAAAAACTCCCGATATACCTACTTCGAGTCTAAAAGAAAATATCGGAGATTCGTTAGGTGAAAATGTAACGTCGAAGGAAGAAAGAAAATGAGGAACATTTTTTTTGGGACTCAGGCGGCCACCCTACGGTTGCCTGAAGATATCGGTAACAAATTACTTACCGCCGGAAAAGAACGCGTTGGTTGGATCTATTACAGGATCCGAGAAAAAATTTCGCCAAAAAAATGCCTTAGATGCCTCGGGTTTGGCCATATAGCAGAAACGTGCAAAAGTTCTACTGATCGATCGAATGTAGAGAAAACCGGCATAAATTGAAGCACTGCAAGGCAAAACCAAAACTCTTGCACTGCAGTGCAAACGGAGTAGACTTTGGACATATAACCGGTAGTATTAGGTACCCAGAGTATAAAAACGCCATTGTGAGGTAGCTCAGGATCTATTGCATCAAACGGTCCACGAGCAAAAGGTCGATATTGCAATACTCTGGGGGCAATGTTGCAATATTAATTCGAGTAACTGGGCGCATGATACGAGGAAAAATGACGAAAACTTTCGGCGAGAAAAACTACTTCGTACGAGCAAAGTTAAACGATATATACGAGTACATATACAGTTGTAATGTCTCTCCAAGTCTTTCTATTGAGCATTACGATTGAGTCGTCGAAAGCATAGTTCTCGATGCTAAGGATCATACGGCAAGTATAATAGCCAGTGATTTTAACGCATAGGAAGTAGAATAGGGAAGCATGCTAACGAATAAAAGGGGAACCATTCTACTTAAAGCGCTCTCTAGTTTGGACGTCGTCGTAGCTAATGTGGGAAATGTGAACACGTTTAGTAGAGCGGGTGCAGGCTCGATTGTTGATATTACGTTCGTTAGTAGTAGCTTATCTAGGCAAACGACTTGGTGCATCAGTAATCACTACACCCACAGTGACCATAATGCAATTATAATCGATCTTCATAGTCTTACACGATCTCGAAACACTCGGTCTCAAACTAGCAAGACGAAATGGAACGTGAACACCTTAGCTGAGAAGCTCTTAGAGTACGCAATCACTGAAGCTATAATTGAAGGGAGATCAGCGAACGAGATCGTACGTTAAGTAACGTGACAACTGCACGCTGGCACACTGGCTCGAACGAGGTCACAAAACCGCAGGCGTCCAACGTATTGGTGGAACGACGACATTAAGGAACTTTTATCAGCTTGTCTTAAAGCACGAAAAAAATTCCAACAATCTGGACTCGATACGGATAGATATTTGATGAAATGAAATGAGCCACCTAAGGAGCCCTCATCTTAACGCCCGCTCTGTATGCTCGACACAATGAGCAAAATATTAGAGCGAATTATATACAACAGACTACAGCCATCATTGAAGCCAATGATGGACTCACGGAATATCAGTACGGCTTTAGAAAGGGCCGATCGACAATCGACGCGGTTGAGGTCGTAATAGACAAAGACCAATTGGCCATAGAAGGTAGACGATGGAAAGGAGGAAGTAAAAAGTATTGCGCCGTGGTTGCACTTGACGTGATAAATGCTTTTAAATCGGCGAACTGGTCGCGTATTTTACAATGCCTCGAAAGATTAAATGTACCGAAGTATATATTAAGATTGACCAGGAGCTACTTTACCGAAAGGTTGCTCCTTTACGACTTCACCGAAAGATCAGTGTTAGGTCCCTTACTGTGGAATGTAATGTATGACGTCATTCTACGACTTCCAGTCCCCATGGAAGCTTCCATTATAGGTTTCGCAGATGATATTGCTATTGTAGTCGTGGTCGAGTTATATTGCAACAAAACAATAGCACTGATAAAAAACTGGCTACGAGATATGAGTTTAAAGTCGGAGAGCACACAATTATTTCCAGCCAATTTATAAAATACCTGAGAGTGATGATTGATGCTCGGCTTTATTTCAAGCATCACCTCGCATACGCTTTTAAGAAATCTTCAAAAGCGATAGTCGCTCTTTTGAGACTCATGTTGAATATCGACTAAATCTTGCGATAGTTGTAACCTCCATACAGCTGTACGGGGCACAAATATGGTCTGACGTCGTGAATAAAAAGACATACATTAAGGGAATCAAATATGTGTACAGATTATGTGCGCTGCGAATCAGCAATGCATTTCGAATAGTTTTTCACGACGCGATATTGGTACTATCCTCTATGGTACCAATCAGTCTTATGTTCAATCAATCAAATGTTCTTTGTATGCAAACGAAAGAGCTATATTGTGTAAAGAATTTGGTGAACGGCCAACACAAGAAAACATAGTTGAATACTATATATGTTAAAATCCGAAGACTTTAGGGCAACTGTGAACCATGCAGCAATACGAATAATGTGCGATCTAAGATATCTAGGAAAGCAGCGGAACGCGAATTCGCTAAGCACCCCATGACGAAGCAAAAAGCTCAAATCCGTCCTTCGTGAAGTAATACTTAGTGGTAGTTCCGCGTGAGAATAAACGGAAAGATTCTCCAGGAGGTGGTTTTAGTCAGTTAGAATCTGACACTACCAATGGAGGTCGTACCATTGGTGCCTATGCAAGGTTTCCACCTTCCTACGCTAAAAAAAAACAGCTTATACTCGTGTCTATAGTACGGACATGAGATGGAGCGATGGTATCGCGCGCGCGAGCTATGTCCAGCCCTTACAAATAAAACACATCTTATTATAATAATGCCTTTCTACTTCGAAGTCTTTTACACGACTAACTTGTTACCTTCAACTTGCTTAGTATAATATATAGATTAACACAAAACATTATACCATGAAAAATTTATAGTTAGCAGTTAATAATCATGCTATTTTGCTTGTATTGCAAATACCACTATTCCCAAACTAGGTCAATCCATTTCGTTGGAGCAATTCTGTTGCTGTAGTTAAGTTGAAGTTTCCCGTTACGTGGTGATGAAGCTTTTGGTGTTTTTACTAAGCAATGCCTACATATATTAAGTGTTTTAAAGATGGTAACAATGATGATGACGATGCTGATGGTATCGCTATGAACGTTATGCGTGCATTGTGCACTCACTCACGACGCCCCTTTATCGGCCATAGCTCATGCCTTATTTTGTCTTAATTTTTCTGCCGCTTTTGGTTTTGTCACTCACAACGAGATGGGTGTTAAGGAGGGTGTGGGGAGGAAAAAACTTTATTGGCTATGTATGAGCCGATTTACAACATCGTGAAGTAAGGAACACTTCATCCTTGTTGGATAATATCTGTGTCATTTACAAGTACTATGGCAGGGTTTAAATTGTCAAAGCGTCTAAGAATTCCTATCATCAGAGTTTGGAATCATTTCATGTCGCTTTTTCGTTTCATCTGAGTTCGGAGTAACTACACAACGAGCCGAAAGAAGTAGCTTACGCTGGGACAAAGAATCATTACAACTATAAACTACTTCAGCACATGTGATAAGAGCAAAATTAAAGTTTTGACTAGTTTTTGTCTATTATTAGTTGGGCTTAAACTTGCAGATTTCCAGAGTTTTCAAAGACATCCATCATCCACATATTCCTCCTATATTATAATTAATGTGGTCGTATCTTGACAATTTATAAATTAATGACAAAACCCAGACTAGTAACAGTGTTAACAATTTTAAGTTTATTGGCAGAGAGTAAGACATCTGGTAAGGTGCTAAGAGTTAAAGTTTTATTAGAAACAGGAATAACCAGAAACTTATTTGGATTCAAAAGCAATCCATTGCTTGCAGACCAAGAGAAAATACTGACAAGATCTTCATTAAAACTGCTAACTAGTTCAGCTATATATTTAATAGGTTTTGCGGTATGTAGCTGGACATCTTCGGTGTAAAGGTGGACAGAGAAGTGCTTACAAACATTAGGAAGATCATTGACGAACATACAGAAGAGAATCGGACCAAGAATTGATCATTGCGAGACATCTAAATTTACTATCAAAAGTGCTGAGGAAGATTCATATGTAACAACTCTCTGGAATCTGTCAGACAGAAGACTGCTAATTACCACCACTGCACCGTCACCAGGGCCAAATAGATTTTTTAGCTTTTAGCATAGTTTTCGAGGTTTATTTTATCAAAAGCCTTTGAAAAATCGAGTATGCAAACAAAAGTACAATAACATAACCTTTATCGTAGTTCTGTCTCGTTTCATCAAAAATGTTTACTATTGCAGTGGAGCAGCTGTTGTTAGACCTAAAACCAGATTGTACCTTATTAAGTAACTCATTATAGATAGATGAATAGATGTTGGATCAGCTGTTTAGCTATTAATTTCTCAAAGAATTTTGATTGATAGGATAATATGCTTATAGATCTAAAATCTGCTGCAGATACCGGATTATTTTTTTTTTTGGCAAGAGGTCCAACTCGGTGAGTTTTCAGGATTTTGGAAAATTCCATGTTCTGATGCAGTAATTGGAAATGTGGGTTAAGTTGGACACTATAAATGGTAAAATCAGCTTAATAAGTTAGTAGTCCGGGGATGCTTGGACATCTTCGTGCAATGACGAAACGGCATATTGGAATAAATGGAATGAATGGTGACAATCGAAAATCTTGGATTGAAATTGCTCCCGATTTTTTTTTTAATGAAATACTGAAAGACGAATTTTATTGTTTCACTGTTAAAAGTTCAAGGCGACACGTGAAATTGTAACAATTAATAATCAATCAAGCTAGTGGCTCATTGTATAAAAATATGGAAGTGAATTCTACAATAGGCAGTTGACAACGACATATCTACAGCTCTTTAAATGATCTGCATATAGTCTTTATAGATTTGGGAAAATCATTCAATAGAATTTGGATCTCAAAAAGTACCCGAGTTATACATATATATTGATGTTACGTGATAAGTACTGTGACGTTAAAACGAAAGTTAGGCGCACAGTGGGGTTAACAATAGAATTTCAAGTTAAAATTTTAGCGCGCTTAGGCAAAGGCAGTGTTACTTTGCAATGAAATGATCTTCTGATGTGTACATTGATGAGTCTGTTACGACTTTTCATACAATCATAGTGCTTAGGTCGGCAAATTTAGCTAAGCTGCCCAGTATCAACTCAAAATCGTGGGAAAAAATCTAGCATTAAATAAAACTATACTCTTAATATATTTCAATGGGTAAAGAGGAAAACGAAGTTGTGAATAAGACAATGTTGTTTCCTCACTTACAATGAATGATAGAAATACGCATCTTTTTTTAAACAATATTTTATTAACTTTGATTATAGTTCGTAAGCAACAATCTAAATCTATAATTATAATATCAATAATAATAAAAAAAAAACAATTGCAGTTGGTATTAACAAGTACTTAAAATAAAATAAGTTTATCGCAGTAGACAATCAATTAAAATAAGCTCAATGGGTTGAATTATGAGTTTATGAAGCTGAGAAACGGACTCATGACTACATAAAATATAATGAATAATATGTATAAAAATTCTAAAATAAATTTGCCACAATGTTACAATTGAAGCTGTATAGAATAAGTGTGTTTTTCAAAACACTACATATGCAAATACAAACACTAAAAAATACACTTCAAATGAGGATATTTACTAACATTTCTCCGGAATTTTTACAAGTATGTATATTTTTGTTTAAAGTTTTTTTTTTTCAATTTACTAAAACCAAAACACTTTGTATTATATTGAACGTGCTATATGTAAATTGTGAAAATATTCAAGATATTTTAATATTTTGTAAAAATGCATCAACACTTTTTTCAGTAACAGTACTCAGTCTATACTTTAAATGAAAACGATACTTTGCTGAGTAACAATGAGACTTACCAAGAAAGAAATCTAATATATTTTTAATTTAAGTATGTAGTATGTAGTTTGTTTTATGATTGTAATGATGTTAATCCGAAATTGAAAAACAAAATATTTACAATAGTTTGATCCAAGCTGTAATATAATCAATTATTACATCTGTTTCAATGAGCTAAGCGTTTCTTTCGATTTGGTGTTAATATTTTAAGCATTGTCACAACAGGAGCTTCAAATGACAAAGATACGATGAACGATAAAAGCCACGAACACACAACAAGGCCGAAAAATGTGACGATCTAAAAAAGTAAGAAAGAATATGTTAACATATGGTATAAAACAAACCATAAAAATGATCAAAATAATATAAGAGTAAATTCGAAAAACAAAAATGAATTTCATAAAAATAATTCTTAAGGCAAGAGCGAAACGGCCAAACCGAAAATTTCCAAAAGCTTGTTGCAAAATTAATCTCTGTTTAAATGTAAGCCTTATTAGCTTTTAGAAATAATAGTTTGAGGTGAAAAAATATTAAATGAGTGGGTTTATGCCTTTTTTTCTTCCCGCCTGAACTTACCATATAAGCATTTTGGAAGTGTTTATTTTCAGATTCCTAGAGAAGCCGAAGGATGAAAGATTAAAGAGTAAGCTAGATTGCATACGACCCAATAGCTGAACAAAGAATATGCAAAAATAAATGCCAGGTAATGTTTCCAATGAGAATTTTTTTGAGAAATTATAGGAGCAATTATGTTACTTACAGATTTGCTTCTGAGATTGTCCAAAACAAAGAGAAAAATCACTCCGATGATAAATTAGTTTTCACATCGTACGCATCGAACAGTACCGTTTTTGACGACTTTGTTCTGTATGTTTCATTTTTTAATACAAACATAGAAATGTTTTGTATTTTAGAATGTAACTTTAGAATATAACTTTAAATATTAATTATAACAAACAATAAAGGAAAAATATAAAGCAATAAAAAAATTAATGCAAACGCACATTAAGTGGGATGGCCGTGGTGAAGTGCTATATGCATAAACTCCTCAAACAGAGGGTCGCGGGTTTGAATCCCGTGCGAGGCAGTTCTCTGAAAAAGTCTTTTAAAAGAACTTGTATGTATAGGGTTTTCTAATAACGACATGACAACTTCTTTTTTAAATAAAAGGCAAACCCTTTGAGATATTTCAAAAACTTTATTATTGGCTTGAAGTACAATGAAAACATTTATGAATGGAACTGATTTCGTTCATATGGCCACCGCGGGCACGTTTGTAGCGGTCGATTCATTGGGTCCAATTTTCAACGACTGTTCCACACATTTCGGTCGAAATGGCCGCTATTTCGCGTTCAATGTTGGCTCTGAGCTCTTCCAATGTTGTTGACGTGTTGGCATAAGCCAATGACTTAACGTAGCCCCACAGAAAATAGTCAAGCGTTAATCGCAATAGCGTTAAATCGCACGAACGAGGCAGCCAATCGACTGGCCCATGTCTTGAGATAACACGCTCACCATACTTACTCTTCAATAAATCGATTGTAGGGTGTGCTGTGTGGCTTGTGGCACCATCCTGTTGAAACATCTTGGCGTATCTTCTTCAGAACCCAATCGAAGAACGTAGGTCGTTAGTATACTTTACCATGATGAGAATGTTGAGTTTATTGAATAAATTGAATTCAATTTGTCAAGTCCCTATTGGAAAACCCTATAGTTATATGAAAATCCCGTCGGCGTCAACTCTGACATGAAGGCATAACACTGGAGTGGTTGCTGGCTGGGCTAAATGTAACGAACTAACAGCTAGCATGTACTAAGGCCCACTGGTCCCGTCCAGTTTGACAACCACCTCTGGAAAAAATATCGAAACCTAATACACCTGAGTTTTAAACTACTACACCACCCGCCCGCGCTCTGGAGAAAAGCCAGTTAAAGGGTATTCATATCCCCTTGGTACAAAAAAAAAAGTACCATAATTGCTCAAACTGAACACACCCTCTATCAACTGGTCTCTTTCCTTTTGGACATCTGACAGTCAGAAATGATGAAATCAGTTATTACATGAAATTTAGTAAGGAAATACAAAATATCATTGTAAATCAGCAGTAACTCATGTGGTTAATTTTATTAGAAATAGCTTTCACAACCCAAAAATAAAATTGTTAAATGCCATCTTATCTTTTGGCGTTTTTTTTTGGGCAGGCAGAATGCTTTTTTTGTTCTCCGATTCAAATTCCAAAGTAACACTAGAAACTTGTTCGGACTTTTATTTTTTTAATTATATTATCCGAATGATAAATTGGCCAAGCACAGTCAATTGTGCGAAAACAGAAATCTGCATAGTTTGACACACAATATTATTTGACGTTTATAAATATTTATGTGGGTTACTACATTATGACATAGACATCTGGGGAAAAATTTTAAAGTTATGGAATGAAAACTAGATGCAAAATTTTGATTCGGAATAAATTAAGGGAAAAAGGGTTTTTTTTTTATAATTAGCGCGCGTTTAAGATGTTTAAGCCCTGTGCGTTGTTGTAACGTAACTTTTGTGCTCTGGAACATGAAAAAAGCCCATTAACTTCAGACCAATGTTTTAAATGTTGCTGTTTTAATATTGCCAATGGCGGCTAAGTCGATATCTTACAGCACTTGAAAACGGGTTAATTTAAAAGTGTTGATATTGTTTTTTTCCGGAAGAAGACAATTAATGACGCACGGCACATCATAATATTAAACAATTATTATTCTTTTTGTTCAAACGATTGCATTTCGAAACCAAAAATTATTTTGATAAAAAATAGATATTCATCCGTACTAAATGTGAAGCAATCGTTTGCAATGTCCTGACACCGAATTCAATTCAAGAAATCAAAACTGATTTACGCGCGGTTAATTTTATAACAGTTTATTCAGATTGCTCACACACATGGTAGTACACAAAATATGCTCAGTACTTCTCCGATATTTTTTGCCGCAAAGGGGAGTCTAAGTTAATTTACTGGAAGTCGATGACCTGCCAGGCGAATCATCTGGAACCTTAGCGAAATATCGCATGTTTATGATCTATTAACAAAATTTGATAAATTAATTTCTTGCCATATGCGCAGATAAAACTAATAGAAATACGGGAAAAAATAATCTGTTCCATAAACTTCATATTTCTACTGGAAATATTACCATTGTCTTAGATTGTGCGGCTCATATTTTAAATAACTCTGTTCAAAAATTTACGATAGTGTTTATATGGAATACCAAAAATTAATGGGATTTAACAAGACCGCGAGGCTTACACTTAAACCTTCAACAAACAGAATTTTGAATCTTCTTAAGCCTTTAAAAATATACATGCTTTCACAACCAAAATGTCCGACTATTTTAAAACAATTTTTAATGATCGTTGCTCCAAAGTATGATTTTTTTGCACATTATCAGGCTAGCCCTTTTCATAATTATATTGCACAGAGTCGCAATCGCAGAAAATTTGCATATTTCTAATCATAATCATATGTTAAATGATCTCAAATTTAAAATTATACAACGGAGAATGAGCAATTCTTGCTCAGAGAAATAGCTTGACATTATTGATCGTTTTAAAGAAAACACCATATCTTTTAATTACAATTAAAAAAATTGTTGAATTTAGTGTCTACCACATATAACGGGATCTAATCATCCAATAGCAACGATTTTTTTCTATTATGAATATTATACGAACAAAAAAAAAAATATATATATTACTCAGTTGGCTAGAATTGAAGGAATCAGACAGTAGCTTAATGAAACAAATTTATTCCTCTGAAAAATATTAATCTCACTAAAGATTAGAAGCTCTATTTTTCATTGCTTTGATATTTTTCAGGTAAATGAATTTCTAATTTAGAAGTGACATTTTGTTAAAATATATTTCTATGTTATTTTGTTTTAAGCTTTCTGTTATTTTAACTGTTTACTATTTTCAAAGGAAAATATTTTTTTATTGTTTTTAGTATTATAAAAAATAAAAATTCATTTGAATAAATAAGTAAAAATTGTGGGTTAGGTTCAATTAATTTTTCTTTTTTTTAGTTCTGTTCTGTATTTTGACTTCAAAAATATGGTCACTGTAGTTACAGCTAAACTCGTTCTTTCGAAGTATACGCCATAACTGACAGGACAGTATGCTGCAACCGCTATTAGAATATTGTAAAGCGAAAGGGGAAGAAAACGCTAAATCAGCTGCCGCTAAGCAAGAACTTGAGACTCCGAAGGTTAAAAGGGAGAATTTGCTGTCAAGATAAAGGATATGTGGTGACTTCAAAAACGATTTAGCATACGAATGACAACACAGAGATGTCACACAAAACGTTTTTCAAACGTATCCTTGTCCTTGTTTTGTCCTTTTCAAAAGTGAACTTGTTGATTAGATATATACGTATTTGTAACGTTCTAATTTTTAAATTTGAATGAAGAGAATTGTAAGTAATAATTTATTTAAAATTGTAAACAACAGTGTCTGTAGATCCTCAGAAGAAACAAAAAATCCTCTCAAAACTATTAAGGCGGAACCAAATGTAAAGCAGGTCGAAAAGTAGAAGTTGTGTTTCGGAACTCTTGACATTGCAGTACTGCATAAACGAATTCAGTTCCTTTTGCCAGTCTATGACAAAATAAATTTGGTCTTATATACAAAAACATATTTCAGATGGAACATCCCGGAATCCTTCATAACAACTACTGTAAAAGCTGTAAGGATGAATGAATTTTCTCATCACCCACTGTATGTTTGATTATGCTGCCCTTGCTGTCAGAATAACGAGTACTATTGTTAGTTATTTTTATGACGAGCTTGAGGACTTAAGCAAAATTAAGCTAAATAATCTTCAATAAGTCGCATAATATGGGAGCCAATAGATGGCTTGGTTGTTGGTGGTCAATTATTGTCATTTACTGACAGATGTCAGTCTTTGGCAATTTTAGTCATGGAATCGTTTACATTCTAAACATTTCGTTAAATTCGTGAATTTTTCTGTCAACATAATCGCCCTAGTGAGTCCGGAATTTGTTTGAAAAATAGTTCGGTATCGGATTAAATTAAATTTCAGCATAGTTGACCAGCATGTACATTCCAAAACATTACCACGGTGAGCAAAAGTCAATTTCGTCGCCGAAGTCAACAATTGAGTTTTACTCATGGCACTTTACGGCGCATTTTAAAAGTTTATTTTCATTTGCACGCCTATAAAATCCAAATTAGGCAACAAATAAAGCCTTTGGATCATTTACGTCGTGACCGATTTGTTAACTGGATGTTAGATCGCCAGGACAATTTAGATTCCAATTTAATCTTTTCCGATGAAGTCTGCTTATGGATAGATGGATACGTAAATAAACAAAATTGTCATCTTCGGGGACCTGAAAACCCATACGAGATACACGAAAAATCAGTCCGTCCCAAAAAGGTCACTGTATAGTGCACATTACAGTTTGGCATCATCATTGTCCCTTACTTTTTCGAAGATGAAGTTAGTGAGACAGTTACAGTGAATGGATAACGTTACCGCAACATGTTAATGGGCTATTTTTTTTTCCAAATTTGAATGAATTGGGTCTGGACGATCTCTGGTTTTAACAGGATGGTGCTACCGACCACATAAGTATTCAATCATCAAATTTGAAGATCGCATAATTTCGGTTAGAGAAGAAGTTGATTGGCCAAAGCATGCAATTTGATACCTTTAGACTTTTTCCTGTGGAGTTATTTAAAGAAGAGGTCTATGGCGTCAATTAAGGATCTCAAACATAACATCGAAACTGAAATTGCGGCCATTGACCCACTTATTTTTCAGACAGTCATCGATAATTTTGGCCTTCGGATGGTCGCTTGCAACAGAAGCTGTGATAGTCACATGAACGATGTTGTATTTCATTTATAATTGACATAGACCGAGATTTATTAATCTCACACATTTATTATATGTGTGTCTATATTGTCTACGTGAAAAGTAGCTAATGCAGTTAAAAAAAAAAAAAATACATAAAATAAAAAAATGCAATGAGGGTCTTTCTCCTAGTTTGGTCAAATAGAAAAAAAAAAAAAAAACAAATCTGATGAGGGTTCCTATCTTTATATTTTTCGGAACTTAACGATGATATTACTTATGCTCGTAGTTAGTTAAATTTTGTTATGCTAAAAAATGAACTTTTTGAAAGCTTTATATTGTAAAATGTGGGTACAAATGATGGAACTTATTCTTTTCAATACAATCACTTCATTCAATACGTTTACCATTTACAATTCAATTGCTTTTATTGTTGTAATTAATTAATTGCTGTAACTCACATTTAAAATTTCACTGCATATCATTCGTTATGCTGATATTTATAGTTCTTTATATCATTTGGGAACATTTTGTATTATTCAGTGTTCCATACAACTTTCAATTTTACTAGAATATTCACCAACGGTTAAGCCTTCTGCTAATAAATTTTCTGCTATTCAAATACAGATGACGCTCTTCACATTTTAAGTGGTTATCATTCATCGTTCCGTTGAATTGACATATTCTATCCACATGGGTCAACTTCGGTCCTTGTATGGACCTTCTCAATCCTGTTGCGATTTTGGTTATGTGCCTTTCTTGCGCAGAGGATTATACAGCAACACCAGATCTTCTTCGTTGAAGCCGGAAGATTTTGTTTTGAAGTCGTACTTAGTATTATACGTCTTCCTCGCGTATTTTCATACAACTTACGAATCCTGATGCAAAGTCATCCACTTTTACCTCGTTGGGCTCCGTAGGTGCGGATCTGAATTTCGTTTTACTTGGCAACCAAACTGTTTGATCAAATAAGATCTCGGATGATGTATGTCCTGTTGAAATACGAACCGTGTTTTGGTAAGCTATTAAGAGGAGGGATATGTGTTGACTTCAGTCCCGCAGACAGATGCTCATTTGAGATCCTATTGAATTGCTCGACTATTTCCTCAGATTTAGGGTGTAGTAGCGGTGTCCTTGTCTTCCTTATTCCCAGATATTGGAACACTTCCTGGAGAACTCTTGATTCAAATATTCGCCCTTGATCAAAATGGGACCCTAAATCTGCTTTACCAGTTGTAGGTTTGCTCCTAGTGGAGCAGATCTATTGCAAAACTTTGACTTAAAAGTCGTCTAGGAAGTGTGCCAATATCTGGGAATAAAGAAGACAAGGACAACTCCACTACACCCCCCATTTATACCCAAAGTTTTTTTTTCACTTTTTGTTGTAATAACTGGTCTTTATTATCATCAAATTGACCATAGAAATTTGATTTTGTTTTGTTTTTGTTTTCATAGTGGAGATAATGGGTGGTGCATTAATGCACCATTGGGGTTTGGAAGGAAAAAAAAATGTTGATTATGTGACCAAAATTTTATTCATATGCATGGGATAAGAAGAACAGTTTAGTAATAATTAAGTTACAAAAATATTAAAGTACAGAAAATAAGAAGATTATTTTAAATTGTCGTGAAACAATTTGAAGCACTTGTCTCGTAGTGCAACGCAACATGCTCCGCATCTTTTGAAAGTATGTTTATGACATACCTTGCAACGAATCCTAATATCCTCTGTGATAATAATGTGAGGTCCAGTAGTTAAATGGGTTGCTGCCTGCATTGCCCTTCCTTGGTGAGTCTGTGTCCCATATTTTGTCACAAGCGCTGTAGCTACCTGGCGCCGATAGCATTTGATAACATTGTGACCACCTTATTGTCTTTCATTCTGGTCAATATAAGCTGGTTAGTTTTATCCACAAAAGTTTCAAATTCGCCTCGGGGTTTTTTGTTGAACTGTTTTTTGTCCATCATCCCGGAAATATATTTAAGCCGATTTTCTCTCAGTGTTCCTGTTCCAGCATAGCCCATCCTGGTAAGTTTTGAAATTAAATTTTGACTTGTTAAAAAATTATCAAAGAAAAATGAGAAGTTGAGACCGGGACATTTTTTTTAATGATATCAGCGAACTTGAACACCACAAATTCACCCAATCCCATTAGTGTATTTCGATCTTCAGAGCGACCTTGATAAATGTCGAATTGCAGACAATATCCCAGAGGATGTGCAGCAACCCAGGCCTTGTACCCAAATCGCACAGGCTTGTTACGGATGAACTGTTTACAAGTTTTTCTTCCAAAGCATGGTATCATGGCTTCGTCTATACACTTGTTTCCAACCGTGTATAATCTAAAAATTTCGTATTCAAATGATCCATAAATTTTCTCACTTTTGCCATTTTATCCTTTGTGTTCATGGTGTCATTATGGAGTCAAATTTGTTCCAAGGCATGAACTTTGAAAAAAGATTATTATGGGTATCTTCACGTTCCTCCCAAAACATTCGTCGACTTGGAAGATGTACGTAGCCACTCAAAATAAGAACACGAAAAAATGTGTACATGTCATTGCTGTCCATTTCTAATTTTTTATTTTCTTTGCTGCAGAGGAAACTGTTTCAGCTTCTACTAGAGCAACAAAATCTTCTGAAATGAACAGCTCAAAGAAATCAAGCGGATGACTATTTGCTGAAAGGCTTAGTGGCGGAATCATAATACCATTCCAAGGTTTATAACTAAAGCAGGAACAGAAGATTTGCAATCCATAGATTCCAAGTCCTGTTCATCGCCATCACCGCTTTCATCACCCAATAATCTGACAAATGCATCAGTTAAGAGTTGGTTGCCATTTAAATGGTTTGGATCATTTCCGTCTTCATAATCTGAATCCGAATCAGTTAAATAGTTGTTCTCCGGTGGCATAATAAAAATTTCATCGGGAATAATACCATCTTGTGACTCGTTTTCAAGTTCCTCCAAAACTTCAGTAAGTGTTAATTTTGATTTTGTAAAAAAAAAAAAAAATTAATTCCTCCAAGAAACCTAATGGTTCATTAATGCACCAGTGATATTGCTACTAGACAAAAGTATTCAAAATGGTTTTTCTTTTCAATTTTTTTTTCAACAGATGTTAAATCTAGTGCATTATTTAAACAAAACTCTACACACCACGACAATAGACAAATAAATAACAAACTTACCAGTATGCAACATTTTTTGCGTCCATGATAAAACGAATTCAAATGTTTTTCACAATTAAACATAAACCCAAAACTTTCAAAAACAAAATAATTCACGATTCTTTCACTTGACTTTCACCATTATAGTATGTAGAATGATATTACGTACGCAAATAAAATGAAAATGTACAAGTATATGCGACTAACGCGAGGTGTGAGGTGGGATAAAATGGGTTAATGAAATGATCAAACAATTCAATAGGACCCTAATTAAGCATATGTCTAAGATCGTCAGAAACTGTCAACGAGACTGGGATCGACACATACCCCTCCTCTTAATAGCCTCCCGAAACGCTGTTCGTAGTTCAACAGTACCTACATAAATGACTACGGATAGAATATATCTTTTCAACGGAACGATGAATGATGAAGTTGTTCCTGACTAACAACTTTAGGGAGGGAACAATGTGATATCTGTTTGAATGTGAAAAGCGTCAACTACAGGGTGACTCATCATGAGGTTTGATTTTTAATAGGCATTTTTTTACAGATCACGCGTGACTCCTATCAAACTGCTTTGTCAATCCGTTGTTTTATCGTGAAATTTTGTTCAGTGATGAAGCCCATTTCTGGCTCAAGGGATACGTTGATAAACAAAATTGCTGTATTTGGGCTGATGAGCAACCCGAAGAGTACCAAGAGCTACCATAACATCCATAAAAACAATGGTATGGTATGGTTTGTGGGTTGGTGGAATCATTGGTCCATATTTCTCCAAAAATCCCTAGGAATAAGCCAGCTACGATTGACGCTTTGGAAGCCAACATTACTCGTGTTATCCGTGAGATACCAGTCGCCATGCTCGAACGAGTCGCCCAAAATTAGACCTTCCAAATGGACCACCTTAAACGTAGTAGTGACCAACATTTACATGATAACACTTTCAAGCAGTAAATGCCATGAATTGTTCTTTTAACCGATTATAAAAATTTGAAGTTTACTTTCAAGTTTATGTGTTGAATCACCCTATTTATTTGAATACGTGGAAGATTTGCATATTTGAATAGCATTTGAATATTATAGAATATAGAATATTCTAGCAAAATGGAAAGATGTATGGAACTTTGGATAGTACAAAACGTTCTCGAAAGATGTCATGGGGGTATAAATATCAGCAACACCAGAAGTATGCAATCCAGTTCTAAAGTGGAATTTAAAATGTGATTAACGAGTAGTAGTAAAGTGGTTTAGGTAAAAGATAAAAATGTTTGAGAAAAGCGATTGAATTCTAAATTGTATTTGTATTGGATAAAGCGTTTGTATTAAAAGAAATAAGTTCTATCAATTGTACCCACACAAACATTTTACATTATTTATTTTATATATTCTCTTATGTAAAATGTACCAATGTACAATAAATCCTATCATATAGTATTTAGATTTTATTATACATTTCATACTGTTGAGCACAACTCCTTAATTTTTTTTTATACAAGAATGGCAATGAATATTTGATTTAATTATTCATTATTATTAATTTGCCATTTATTCATATAAGCAAGTCGTTTTGCACATTTTTTTCAATAAACCAAAGACTAAGTGCAATCATGAATATTTATTTTTTTTTGTAAAGTAGTTGAAAAGAAGAAAAGGGAGCCAAGATAACTTATTTTACTCCCTTGCAAGAAATAGATTACTTATTTAATACTTTTAATTTTAATTAAGAACTGAGAAATATTTTTCAAGTATTTGCTCTCCGAACCTTAAAAAATAATTTTAAATTGTTTATAGATACGAGTATGTTTACATGTAACTTACCATTGAGTCTGTTCCCAAATGTAATGGAGCGTCTGAATTAAGTGCCATAGCTCTTATCACAATTGGATGTACTAAATATGCACAATATGTTACCCGTGAAAATGGATATATACATGGTGCGGATAAAATTGTATTTATAAATCCACCATATCCCGTTGAGCAGGCTATTGTTATCCAAGCAAGGGACACTGCCCATGCTGAGTGACTTAAGGAGCTATATGCTGCTGCTGTAAATTTTGATAATTCTGTATTGTAAAGCCCAAAGACAAGTACAAAGAGATTCGTCATCGTTAATGTCCAAGCAATAAAAACTGTAAACTTTGATAGACGAATTTTGCAATTAGTCTTAAATAATATCCATCCAACAGTCATGCCAATCAAGTAAGGTCCTAGTCTGGTCCATGGCTTGTCATATATTTTATCGAATAATGCTAAGGGATCATCAGTATTAGGCTTATGGTTATTTTTATAAGCAATGACGGCCGTTGTGAGCCAAGATGATAACAAGAATATAACCATTGTGCTAGCAGCAAGTTTGAAGTGACGGACTGCCACAATAAGAATGATGGCTCCAATTATATAAAATTGAGTGTCATTGGCCAAGTACCAGCTCCAAAGCATGCACTAAAAGGAAAATATGTATATGTTATTATGAATTATTGTTTAAAAATGTTCTGATACAAACCATTTGATCAACAGGAAACAGAGTATTTATATATAGCAGATTTCTCCACCAATACTTAGGACAAGTGACATGATCCATAGTAGGTGGATCAAAAATTGAAGATGTTTCCAGATACTTCATTGTAACCTGTACAACACCAAGAACGTACATATACGGTGCAGTTAATCTGAATTAAATACAAGAAGAAGAAATTATTTCAATGCAACACAACTGTATAAGTGCTTAACTTTTCACCTCATAAATCGATAAGCAACCAAACCTAAGAAATGTAACAGGCCGGCGGTAAATTCATTTGTTCCCTTTGTCAATTTCTTTAGCTTTCCTTTCGCATTTGTTCTGAAGTAAATATATGATACCAATATTCCGCTTAAAAAGAAAAATGTATCTACACTGAATGGCCCGTTTGTAATTGCCTGGAAAAAGAAGTTCTTCTCCACATCTTTTCGCATTTCCATGTTGTCAGAGTATTTGAAAACTACAATACATGTATGCCCGAGTATAACCCAGGCCATTGAAAAAGCCCTTAATCCATGAATTGATGGTATTGTATCTGAGCCTACATTTCGATCACAAATAACATTAAAATTGGTAATAACTGAAAAAGACAGGAGTAATTCTGAATAAACGCTTAATTTCTTTGGTTCGTGTAGATGCCCCTCCAGATGTTCATCAGAGTTGTTAGAATTCATATTATTTACAGTATGAGGCATATTAAGGACAATGTTAAGGTCTTTAAGATCTTTCTTAAGGTCGTTAGTTCCTAAATCACTGTAATCGGATGCTGCACAGCCAATTCCTGATGAAGTTTCACTATTATTCATCATTTCTTTGTCCTGTTCCAGAATTGCTTTGTGAAGTCGTTTTTGTAAGTAAGTTTCATAAAACGTTCCGATAACCATAAGAGCAAAAACTATTCCAGATACAATGCTAAAATAAAATGATTGTTGACATATGTATATAAATAAAATGAATTATGTAATGAAATCTAATATTAAATATCTTACACTAGAATCCAAAAGGTTCTGTCTTCCAAGAAGTCATAGCTTTTCGCTGTTGGTACTCGTATATCGGTTAGATTAATTTCGCGGTAAGGCAAGCTTATTTGTGAGGCAGACGTAAGCTTTCGAACGTCACCCACAGAACAAGAAGAAGGAAGACAAATCCCAACATAGATTGTACGGGTCTGAAAATAATTTAAAAATAATTATAATATAAAAAATATACTGTTTGGATGCAATGTTCACGAAGTTTATGGCATTTAGGACAAATCATAAAAATAAGCAAAAGTATAGCTTGCAACTCCTCTAATTAAAAGATTACATTTAAGATTTTCAATTATACGTTAAAAAATATGTAAAAATACCTACTTCGTTAATTTACATATTATTAATAATTAATAATCGCGCAAAGCGTCCATGTGGAACAAAGCTAACAAAGCCGACTATTGAAGTACATTCTTTACTTGGAGTGGCAGTAGTGTAGTGGTATATACATAGACTCCTCAAGCAGAGGATCACGGGTTCGAATCCCGTGCAAGGCAATTCTTTGAAAAAGAAAAATGAAAATTCCGTCGGCGTCAACTCTGACATGAAGGCATAACACTGATGTTGGAGTTGTTGATGGCTGGGCTAAAATGTAACGAACTAACAACTAGCACGTATGTGCACGTAGGTTGAGGATGCACTGACTCGTCCCGTCCAGTTTGACAACCACCTCTGGGAAAAATATCGAAACCTAATACACCTGAGTTTCAAACTATTACACCACCCGCCCGCGTCCTGGAGAAAAAGCCAGTAAAAGGGTATCCCCTTGGGGCGCGTGCGGAATTATAAAAAAAAATTCTATCCTCGCAACATTTTTATCGATCAATTTTTAAGCTTTTTACTTGCTGTTGTATTTATTATGATAAAGTAATAATCAATAAATACATAAATTTTAAATTGAAAAATTAATAAATAAATTTTAGGCGTAACACCCCATGGTTTAGCAGTAGGTCATCCCACTTACTGTGTTATTCGGCATGTCATTTAGTCACGAGAAGAAGGCACATAATCGTATATATGTACATATATATTGTATATTTTTTTTGCATTTCGATCGATGGGAGGGCGAAACACTTTTGCATAGGCAGAAGATTTCACTGTGTATATCATTATAGTTAGAAAATTTCAAGCGAATGCAAAGATTGAAATAGTATGAGATTTGCTATATCTCAAAACAACACCTCAAATTTTTAACTAAAGTTTAATTTTTTTATTAAATTAAGCACACATTTATTTTGAGATCAATGTAGAATTTTATTGATTAATAAAGTTCGGTCTATGGCAACTATGACTGGAACACAACATGTTCATTCTGTTGCAAGCGACCAACCGAAGGTCACACTTATTAAATTGTCGCTGGGTTATTGGCATATAGGTCTTACCCAATTCTTTCAAATTTGGGAAAAAAAAACCTGTCAACATGTTGCGGTAACATTATTCATTTACTGTAACTATATCACCAGCCTGATCTTCGAAAAAGTAAGGGCCAATGATGTCGCTAACTCATTCAGTGACTTTTTTGGGATGTCAATTTTGTTTATTTACGTATCCATTCATCTTCATCAGACGATCATTCAGCTTTATCGGAAAAGATCAATTTCGATGACAAATTGTCCTGGTGATCCAATATCCAGTTAACAAATCGGGGACGTCGTAGATGATCCAAAGGCTTTAATTGTTGTGTAATTAGGGTTTAATAGGTTTGCAAATGAAGATTAATTTGAATTAAAAATGCCATAAATGAGGCTCAATTCGGCGACGAATTGAAGTGCCTGTTTGGTTTGATCTGATACCGAACCAGTTTCTTCAGAACGCTTCACCATTGCAGAAAGCTGCAATTGCCCGGACTTAGTAGCAATGTTACTTAGTTAACCGAAAAATTCACGAATTTCACGAAATATTAATTTAACAGGTTGCCCATTTTCGTAATAGGATTGAATAACAAAATGCGTTGTTGCATGGTAAACAACTCCGTCACTAAAATTGCCAAAGATTGCATGACAGTAATTGACTGTTGGGTCACTCTTTACAAGAACTTAGGGCATTTTTGCATTTTTAGTTGAAGTTTTATTTTCGCCGTTGTAGTTTAAGAAACCATTTTTTGTTTTTGGTTGACTAGTACTTATGACATTTTGTTAAATAGTTTAATGGGTGGATTCATTGACTTGTTAGCTCAGGTGTAATAGCGTGGCTCGAATTGTGTAACTAACTCTAAGTTGTAGCTATCGATAGTGAGAATTGTAAATTAGACGATGCTAGGTGTCCTTTTTGTTGACCCCTTAATCAGTTTTGACTGCGTTTAGATTTGAAAACACACGTTTTAGAGTCAACTTACTGAATATGGATTTATTTTATTATTATTATTTTTTTTTTTTTATTCGTCCTCATACAGTTCATGGAATTTGTGTCTGCAGATTGGAGTGGTCACCCTAGCCCGTTTGTACACAATAGAAACTTCTATAGGATATATCTTCGTAAAATTTCCAGATAAAAACTAGTATGTTAATGTATATGAAAGATTATATGACGCGGAACAATTTTTGATATGGCGACAGGCGTGGCTAGCGGTGTGAAATAATTTCAAATGAGTGTTTACATATATTAATATTTGAAGACAAACGAACGGATGGTACAGAATGTTCTCGAAAGATGTCAAGGGAGTACAAATATCATCGACTCATAAGTTATACAAGTTAGTTCTAAAGTGTAATTTGAACTGCGAATTACATGTAGTGGTAAAGTCAATTCAATTAAATTTATTATAAAAAAAACATTGTACAAATAAGACCTAGTCTGTTATAGTACATAAAGTAGCAGATAGATTACAATATTAGTTATTAATTAACTAAATTTAATACAAACATTAGTGATAATTACTTAAAAATTAAAAATGGAAAAGGATGGGTTATTGAGAGAAGGATAGCAAAAAAATTTAGAGAATAGTGAAAATATTGGGTCTATAACTTCGTCTATACGTGCGGTTTGCTAAGAGATGGCGTAACTTGTATTATTTCATTGGAACATGCGTTGGAAAGCTGTTGTCATTGTACGTCATTTCAGTATATGTCATTCATTTGAAGCGTAAACAACAATAATTTTTTTTCACTCAAATATGTCGAACTTTGTGCCTAAAAGAGTGTTTTTGCGGGGAGTTCTTCTTCATTACTTTAATATGAAGAAAACTGCTGCCGAAAGTCATCGTATTTTGGTGGAAGTTTACGGTGAACATGCGCTAGCTGAGCGAACGTACCAAAAGTGGTTTGCACGATTTAAAAGTGGTCATTTTGGCTTGGAAGACGATGAACGTTCTGGGCAGCCAAAAATGTTTGAAGATGAAGAACTGGAAGCATTACTCTATGAAGATTGTTGCCAAACACAAGAAGAGCTCGCAGTATCTTTGGGTGTCACTCAAGCAGCCATTTCAGCTGGATATATTCAAAAGCAAGGAAATTGGTCGAAAGGCGGTTTTGCATGTCCGAAATGCTGCTGGAACGCCACAAAAGGAAGTCATTTTTGCATCGGATTGTTACTAGTGATGAAAAATGGATCCATTACGACAACCCCAAGCGCAAAAAATCATATATGAAACCCGGCCAACCAGCCAAATCAACGCCAAAGCCGAATATCCATGGCGCGAAGGTAATGCCCTGTATTTGGTGGGATCAGATGGGTGTGCTGTATTATGAGCTGCTAAAACTGGATAAAACCATCAATGGACAACGCTACCGAACACAATTAATCCGTTTGAAGAGAGCAGTAGCCTAAAAACGCCCGGAATATGCGACCAGACGCAAGGCAATAATTTTCCATCATGACAACGCTCGGCCCCACGTTGCTATTCCGGTTAAGAACTATTCGGAAAACAGTGAATGGGAAGTCTTACCCCACCCGCCTTATAGCCAAGACTTTGCCCCTTCTGACTATCATTTGTTCCGGTCGATGCAGAACGCCCTCACTGAAATACGGTTCACATCAGAGCAGAATATCAAAAATTGGCTTGATTCATTCTTGGCTGCCAAGCCGGCGCAGTTGGGATGGGATCCACAAATTGCCAGAAAGATGGGAAAAAGTCATATCTTCAGATGGGCTAAATATGAATAATACATTGTACATGTTTTTCTTAAATAAACGTTCAAATTTTGAAAAAAAAAACGCACGAATTAAAATATATACCAATAGATAAAAGATAAAAGATAGAAAATTTCAAGAGAGTAGTTATGTGTTGCTTATTCAATGTCTACCAATACGGCATTTTTGATTTTATTAGCTTCAATTATTTGCTTTGTTGTTGTCGAAAATTGGTTCCAGAGCCTGGTGACATATTCAAAGAAGAGACACAATGAGTTCAAATAGTTGAAAGAGGGCGTTATAATATTAGATGTCCTATAGGACTGAGCAAATTGAAGTTTTTCAAAAAGATACTTGGGGGTCTTGCTTCTTAGGACCTTGAGCATGAACACAAGACATCGATTTTTTTGAAACTGCTGAAACGAACAACCAAGAACCAGCTTGTTACAGTGTGAAATGTGTTCATACCGACGGAGACCGTACACGTACCTAACCATATTATTAAACGCCACAAGCAACTTGTGCTGAGAAAGGAAGTCGAGTTTGCAGTAAACAACAGTGGCATAATCAAGAATAGGCATAAATAACGTTTTTATTAACTTTAGCTAAGTGTCAACCGGAGTTAAATTAGAAGACAGCTGACAGCTTTACGTAGCCCAGCATAGATTCGTCCAATGACATAGTTTGTACGGTCGACAGCAGAGAGAGAACAAGTTAATTTGAAGCCGAGATTTGTGACAGCATCCACAAATTTGAGTTGCTTATTGTTCAAGCTTACTGGCGGCAGCAGATCAGTATAGTAATGTTTCTTAGAAATAAGAATAAGCTGGGGTTTTTTAGTATTCAGATTGAGACCATTTATTTATTCTGTCAAAAAGATCCTCAATGAGCCCAATCGGTCGTGGCAAGTATATCTGAGCATCATCAGCGTAGATGTGAGTGCTTACATTCAGGCATACTTTGGATAGGTCATTAATAAAAATACAGAAAATTATTGGTCTTAATATTGATCCCTGCGGTACTCCTGCCGTTAAGATTTTAAAATCTGATTTTTTTTCTCCTCAATAACAACCCTTTCAAAGCGATTTTTTTAAATAGTTACTTATCAGGCCCACCGATCTTGCACTTAAACCAAAATATAGCCTGAGCTTGTGACATATGTAGTACGTGATCTTTAGAAAAATCTAGCAAGCAAAGCACCGTTATTTCGCCTGCATCATATTTGATCCTTATATCGTCGAGAATTTTAATCATAGCTGTCGAATGTGCTCGAAAACCAGACTGAACAGGGGATAGCATTCATGTTGGTTAGGTTGATAGGATGTTTAATGGTTTAATAAATTTTAAATATCGTACGCTCAGAAATTTGAGTGCTAGCGCAGAGTTACGTGACATGTAGAGCAATAATGCCCAAATTTAGAAACGTATTCCATATTTTGATTTGAGAATTCGTTTGACCGTAAAAAAACATATTACCTAGTAGCTTAATTAATTATATATTCTGTACCGCATAGCTGAATTAAGCTTGTTTTTTTTTTTTTTTTTTTTTTTTTTTTTTTTTTTTAATGCAGAGTATATTGTGACAATATGGTCAATAGTATAACAGAAATTTTTAAACTTATCGGGTTTGGAGAGTCCGATAGTCAAATTTTCTTCTATTATGTTGGTACACATGCCCCTGAAGTATGATAAAATTATCTGTGGCACCCGCTAAGGTTATACGTGCATTTATGAGCTCGGCTATTTTCGTTTGTTAAAAGAAATGGATCAACGAATTTGTATCAAATTTTTATATCAAAAAATGAAATAAATTCTGTGAAATGTTAACAAAGGCCTATGGTAAGTATGCTATGAGTAAAACAAAAGTTTCTGAGTGGTATAAGCGTTTCCAAGATGGCCGCGAATACGTTGAAGATGACGAACACCACGAATACCCCAGCACAACAACAACTGATGAAAACATGGAAAAGGTGAAAGAAATGGTAGCTGATTCACAATCATAGAAATAAATAAATATTAAAAAATTCCTGTTTAAAAAAAACGTGAAATTTATGTAAAAAAAATTAAATAAAGGTAAACTTTATTGGATATGTTAAATGACAAAAAAATGCATTAGAACATTGGGACAGTTTAAAAAAAGGTATTCCGGACCGTATGCGTGATACTATGTATTATGATCAGGGTTAAAAACAAAACTTGTCAACCCAACATCTGGCCATCCTGCGGCTCGCCTGGCCCAGGTAAAAAGTTTAGTGGAAAAAAGTCATTTTCGAAGTCATCGTCTTCTCTTCTAGCCATGGCTTCATGAATTCTGTTATACTGTTATAAGGTCTTAAAGATATTTTCTTCTAAATTAGGCTATGAACTGAATAGAAGCTTCGATTACTATAACCTTAGAACCAACAATTTGAATCTAGTTACTGTACCACATCATAATCTGCAAATTTTCTTCAACTTTAATACGGTTTTGGCTCCCAGACTCTATTATAACTTACCATATAACATTAGAATCGTTACAATTAAATCCGTATTTCTAAAGATGATAAAACTTTGGCTCTCGAATAAAAGCTATGATGACATTTCTAACCTGCTTTGTGTTATCATCTGAATAATTCTCCCCTTTTATATTATATAAATATAATAATATATAATTATTATTAATATTATTGCTGTGTTTTTATTCCTATTACTCACTTACTTATTTTTTTCAATATATTTTGTTGTCAACTTACTGGTAAATATTTCAATATATTTTGCGACCCCAATATCTTTCCTTTTATCTTTTATTTATTTTTGTTATTAAGTTTTTACATGGCTTCTTGTGTTCGCCTCTAGTTCCTTCTGAACTAGATCCTTCTTATTGCAGGTTCTTTTTTTAATTTATATATTATATTCTATAATGTAACCTCAATAAACTCTTGTTTTATCATAATTTGAATTTTTTAAATAATAAACTTATACTACTACTAAAAAAACTACTACTTAACTACTTTCCTTTAGATTATTAATTTATTTCTTTTTCAATCGATCGTAACAAATAACTTTTGGGGATCTCGGCGTTTCTCCTTTTTATTTGTTTATTACACGAAATGTATAACTTTGTTTTTGATTTTATCAATTCTCGAATATCCCATTTCTGACACCATTTATGTGTGTTCTATAAAAAAAAAACGTGAAATTTGTGCAAAAAACCGAAATTTAGGTAAACTTTATTGAATATGTTAAATGACAAAAAAAAACATTGTTATAGTTTAAAAAAGGTATTTGTGACCGTACTTATTCGTGACTGTGTACTGTCGTAGTTGCATTGCGACTAATTAGAAAAAAAAGCTCGTTACAATGGTAGAGAGAAGTAAGTGGTACTATTATGATCGGGATTGAAAACTAAACTTGTCAATCCTACATACATATACCAAGGAAGACGATATTCAATTCTATACATTCCTGCTTTTAATATTTGCTTCCCAGTTTAAGCAACATTGTACTATGCTCAAACGGACTGATGCTCAGATTTCAACTTACTAATCTAATCAAATAAGTGTATACATCCGCGACTTAAATGAAGGTAATGTCCAATGAAGAAAGCGGCAATGAGAACAGATTCGAGATATTAATCAAACAATATCATATATATTATTTTTCTAAAACTGTTTCTTTTGGTGATTACATTAACGCTCTTCGAGACAATGGATAATAATATTGTATAAGCATGGTTAAGTTTTTCATATTGAAATTGAAAAAGGAATTGCTGAGTAAGTGGCAATAAGCCCAGTTAAACTTGTACCATACTTACAACTGACGTCGTAAATGATTCGTTTAAAAACATTTTTAAAATATAGAATCCAGGTTGAAATGGTGGATTTTCATGTCGCACTGAGTTGTATGGATGTTGATGGGCTTTTGCAAATGGTAGACCCGTGTTGCTTACAGCTTTTTCATCACTTTTTCGTACATACGTATATTCATCCTCTGCTTGATAAATTGATATACATAGTGACAGTGATCCCATCCAATAATTATTCCCGTAGAAAAATCCTGATGTATAATGACCAGATGCATCGTCCACTAAAAAATAAAAATGATGGAGGGAAATTAAGTCACTTCTTAAATTTGTTGATCTTTCAAAAATAAATTCAAAAATGTACGTTTAAATATAAGAACTCATAATTAATTTACGTTTTTTCTTTCTCAAAAGAAAACTGTTTATCTTAATCAAGAACTAAATATTTATGATCTGCTGAGAATAGAACTAAATATATGTAGTTTTGCTGTTTAACGACCATAAGTCCAAGAGGCAAATTTTTGCCCTTTGTTTTGCGTAAAACCATTTTTCCTAAAAATATCGCATTCAAAAACGCAGCACTCTGCTTACAAGCAGACATTAACTGCTTGCAGGTAAAACAGTTGATCTTGTTATTCAGACTATTATGGTTACCAGCCCTTCTAATTCAAAGCGCTGAAGAGCAGCTTAGGATCTTTATATATGTGTAGCTTTTCTTTGTATTTCTTGTCTACGGAGATTGATTTTTGTACATTAACTTTTTTTTCACATGACTTGCTAGCTGCAGCACCACGTGCACGTGAAAAATCATCACCGGGATTTTTATCTCGATGGATTTGCTATCAAAACAGACTTACGTTCACCAGAACTGTGATTTTGACAGGTTATAGCGCCGAAGTCATCTTTTCAGGAGGCATATCTTTTCTTGGTCCTTTTCGATTCAGCAGAAATGGAGGCAGGTCCAGCTGTAAGCACCTGCAGTCTTTTGCGTATCCCTAAGGCTTTATTCTCATTTTCAATGTACTTTTAGGTGAATTATGTATCTGCAGTCGCAGATTATTGGAGACATATACTCGTATGCTAAATATATGAATTTTCATTAACGGTGTGTTTTTAAATGACCCTCCTAACTTTTCGCCGCAGACAAATGCCAGCTTTGAAAAACATCGTGTCTAGGGACAAAAAAATGTGAAATATTTTTAGGGTTATTATTGGAGCCATTCCTGTGAACATTATACCTAGTCTCGTTCACAAAAATAAACAAAACAGTTCAACATAGCGCCATCTACACACACAACCAACAATTTCTAAGCCATTTGAGTGGTGAGAAATTGTGCGCGATGATTTATCACACTTCCAAATTTTTCATATCGTATCATATGTACCTATTTATATATATGAATATATATAGATTATATACAATTTTAAGGCTTCTATACTGGTTATTTTTGATCGTGCTGCTCAATTTTGTGGCAACAATAATAATAAATTAAAGGTGCGCTTTATCTTTCAGGCCGATTGTGTTTGGTTGTCGTTTTGGTTTAAATGTGGTTGATAATCTGTTATTTCAATTGCAATTTAGGAGTAGAATTTCGATTTGTGGATATAAATTACAAATTCTTAAGATTTAGAAAGGGGAATATACATAGTATATGAGAATGTATAATATGTATAGAAATATAGTTTAATATAGAGAAATAGAAATTAAGTTTACTAAAAAAAATAAAAATCGGTATGATTTACGATTATATTGGCCTACTCCCAACAACTATCACCGCCCAGCCATATTTTAGGTCCAGGTCCTCTTTAAGTTGGAATTGGAAGCCAAGTTTTTTTTTTTTTTAAAATGTGGGTGTGGTTTTTCACCAGGGCTCGGGCGGGTGGTGTAGCAGTTTGAAACTCAGGTGTATTAGGTTTCGATATTTTTCCCAGAGTTGGTTGTCAAACTGGAGCCAGTGCATCCTCAACCAGTGGATCTTAGTACGTTCTAGTTGTTAGTTCGTTACATTTAGCCCAGCCAGCAACCACTCCAACATCAGTGTTATGCCTTCATGTCAGAGTTGACGCCGACGGGATTTTCATATAATTACATACAAATTCTCTGAAGACACGGTATTCGAACCCGCGACCCTCTGCTTGAGGAGTCTATGCATGTACCACTACACCACGGCCACCCTCGTTCGTTTGGATCTTAGTCGATTTGAGTTTTTTCTGGCACATGGTAGGTAATTGATAGAAAATAGACCCCAATATAGATCTCTGAGGTAACCTTTATGGAACAGGTTGAGAGGGAGCTGCGAACGAGTCTTACCAGAAAATCTTCAATTTCCAGTAAAATATTTTATGGTTGACCTTATCTATGGATTTTGAGAAATTTTGCGGACAAAAAAAGTCACTAAACCCTTATCGAAATCTTGTTGAATGAAAGTTAAGCTTAGTCGTGGAACAGCTGTAGTTAGTTCGAAAACCAGATTTGTGTATGTAACTACTACATGGTGTTTTAGTATATACATTACCACACGTTTTTTCAAAAACCTTTGATAAACATAGCAATACGAAGATTTGCATAAAATGATTTATGATATGATTATTATTATAGAGCATCCTTTTGCCATTGCCTTACTCACGGGGAAAATTCAAAAAGTTGTTGGTCTAATAGGTGACCCAAGGCTAAGTTTTTTTTTTTAAATCATTGTATTGTTTTTCTTGTCGTATAGGAAGTGGGGACCTAAGGTTTTTTAACGACTGCGACTGGTGACAGTGTGAGGGTTTTAATCGTAGTTTCAGTGGTTGCCATTTGTAACAAATTACTTTTTTTTCCATCATGTTCAAATTAAGCTCAAATTGCCATATGTATTCTACATGTTAAATGGCTCCCAATTGATGAAATAACGCCTTGTAACAGAAAATATGCAAGAGTATTCTATTGATACAGAATGCATCGCAGGAAGAAGCGAACAAAAAAGTGCGAACATTTGTGCATGTAGCATGTACGAGACAACGTTGAAGGCTTTAACGAACGAAATATCAAGTATTTTGATGACGTAGATAACATATAATAAATTTGTGTAGGTGAACATGGCACTTTTTACAACGAAAACTATTTGGTTATTACCTCAATGTTAATTCAAAGTCGTACGACTCACTCATACATTTTATTTAGTTGAACAAATAGCTTGGGCTATTGTTATCATACAATTTTTTTTTTCAGTATGTTTTCAATATGGGAGTTCTAAAACATAAATATAGACAGTTTATTTGTGCTCAATTTGATTTGCCATTTCACCATGAAAAGACATTTAAATTCGATGATCATTTTATTTTACGGTTGACATAATCATCTGAGCAAATAATCCGAATAACCATGGATCGTTGTGATTTGGCCTCCAAGATCGTGTGGTTATATTATATATAAAACTTTAAATTACTTTCTGTGGGGATATGTGAAGTCGTTAGACTACGTTGACAAAATTGAGCCAACGAACGATTTTGAGGCCAATATCCAGTGTGTCATTGTCGATATACGGCCCCACTTGCTTGAAAAAAGTAGTCATTTTCTTGATTTAAATGTAGGTTGTGATTTTAGCAGGATTTTTACTTGTTTTATTTTGTTTTAAAGTTATTTTGGTATGAACTCAAGTTAAAGTTACCTTTTCGGGGTAATTAAAAAAAACCGAACTCCTACTGTTCGGGAGTAAAACACGGATTCAATTGAATAATAAAATTAAAATACTAAGGTATTTATTATTTTACTAATTTACACGTCTATGTCCGAAGTGAGACTGCCACCCCAATCCGCACAAAAGCTACTCGTTGCCTCGATTCCACCTGATGCGATACGCTGACTTAGCGCTTCCCACGAATAGTGCATCCGACGCATGCATGTAAATGGAATCCATCGGTTGCACGTGTGCTTCATCAGCATAGGTATTCTCACTGTGACCTTCGCAGTGGTTCAGGTTTCCAGGTTGTAGTCTGCTGGATAGTGTTAACTCCTCCCTCTTCGAAAATCTACGGCCCGTAGATCAGTGACGTCGGAAATTAGTTATACTAACTGGCTGTACAGGTTGTACCAGCTGGTGTATCCTTTTTTAATTTTGGGTAATACAAAATCAGCTTAAAAATATGTTAGGCCTAAGTATTAGATATGAATAATTACAAGTATCCTTTTTTTTAAATTATACATTTTTCTTATTTTATATGTGGGTCTTGTGAACCCATGAACTGTGACTTTATTATCACGGGCTACTTCTTCTTTTCGCAAAATGCCCTTTGAGGCTGTGAATATAACATCGCCTTTTTTATTAAAGGCCTTGGGGCGTTCTTTTTATTATTTCTATAGAGATTTAATTCTCTCTGTTTTCTTTTTATTTCGTGGTTTAATTCTCTATAAATTTTTGTACGGAAATCTATCATATTATTAATTAATTCTTTGCGTGCGGTCAAAAAAGATATCGCTTGGCTTTCGCTTTGTCACCGAATGAATTGAGTTATTATACCTATTAACCGCTATATAAAGCAAATCCTTCGGTCGTTCGTTTCTTTATTCTAATCTGAGGCATGGGAATATTTCAATTAAAGTTGAATGAAACCTTTCAACCTGACCATTTACTTCAGATCAACGTACGGGTGTGTGGTAGAACTTTATTCCTAACATCTCTATAAAGTTAATTTTAGTTTAGGATGCTACTCTCATTGTCTAATTTTCTTTGTGCAATACAGATATGATCGTAAATTATCTAAGGCCCAGACTATTGCCAGCATTTCTTTTTCGTTGGTTGCACAATTTTCTTCGGTCTTGTTTAGTGATCGTGAAATGTATGCAACTGGTCTGTCTTTGAACATTTCGCCTTGGGAAAGGACTGCTCCGATGGCGTAATTTGAAGCATCGGTCGTGAGGTTAAAGGGATTTACCGAAGTCAGGGAAACCTAGGACTTCTAATGATGTTAGTAAAGCTTTCAGTTCGTAAAGGACTTCAGTTCTTTTTCAGCGAAACTAACTGGTATTTTCCTCGATTGGTTTGCCTTTACCTGAGCATTCTCTCTTTTTGTAAGATTAGTTATGGGTTTTGCGACGAACGAGTTGTTGCAAATAAACTTCCTATATTATGATGTAAAGCCAAGGAAAGACTTATGTTCTTTTAAATTTACTGGTGGCAATAGGTTTTGATTAGCGGCGAAATTTTTGGAGTCTGGTCGGATGCCGTTATGTTATAACCAAAGAAATCAACCTCAGTTTTCATGAAGTTGGTTTTTTCGAGATTTAATTTGAGGTTGGCATTTTCAAATTTATTAAATGGACTTTCTCATTGTCACCAATGATGATATGGTCATCTACTCGTATGTGCACATAGCAAATCGTGCCTATGTATTACTTAAAAACGTCCTCAATGATTCTTTGAAAGATAGCGGGCGCATTTTTCAGGCCGAAGGGTAATCTGAGAAATTCGTACCCCGAAGTCAGATCGAGAGTCGTGAAATACTTCGCTTTGGCATGACTAACTAGTGTGAAATTAATACCGGAGTTGGGTATGCATTGGATACGGTCACTTGGTTAAGACGTTTGTAGTCTACCACCATGCGATATTGTTTTTTGCCTGATGGTTTTTTCTCCTTTGGCATGACCCAGATAGGAGAATTGTATGAGCTTTTAGAAGGGCGGATAATTCCTTCCCTTAAAAGCTCATTTTTTTCTTTTTCTGCTATCTCTCTAATGCAGGTCGGGTAAGGATAACTTTTTGCGAATACATGTTCATGGTTTTTAATTCTTATCTCTGCCTGTATTGTGGTTCTTACAATTTCCCTTTCACTTATGGGCCGAAAGAGGGTCTCATATTTTAGAATCAGGCGGTTCAATTCTCACTTGGCATTCTCCGAAAGATCATCGTTAAAAACGATGTTGACCTGCCTGGAAGATTTTTCTTTGAAGGTGTTGACAGGGTATACCGTTAGAATGCTCTGTTTCCTGTCTACTACAGGAAGCTGCTGGTAGTTATCGGACTTAGCCTTTCGCTTAAATGGGTTACTACCCTGTGGTCTGTTTATATAATTCACCTGACTGAATGGATTGGTCGAGATCCATCTTCGGATGAGGTTTAGGTGCACTTGGTCGTGGGGGTGCCTTGTTTTCGCTTGATTGCGGATGGTTATTGATATATTTAGGTTTATCAAACCTGTGTTGTGGGAAATTTTTTCGATAAAGCCTAGTTTCTCGCCTGAAGATTTGGTTTATGGGAGCTGTCAATTTGTTTGATACGTTTGCATTATGAATCGTATGACACCAGGTAAGCCGAATAAGCTTCCGGGAGAGTTCGCGGTTTTTGGATAATTAATATCCTCGATATATCGCCGTTCAGACCTTTTACGAAAACGCCGTGACTGTTTCTTGCGAGAAACTCTCTGTCTTGGTCTTTTTGATCATTGAAGATAGCTGATGATTTACCGCTATGTAGAATTCATCGAGCTTGGAGCCCCTTTGAGATAGCTGATTAAGCTGGTGCTCTAATGTCGGCATGTCCCTTTTATCTGCGTAATGCAGGGAAAGCCATCGCAAGTAACTTAAGGCGCCCTTCGATTCCAATAAGCTGGCTGAGGATATTATTAATCTCTCCGGTTAATTCCGTTCGGGACCTAGTAACACCTTCCACTTAAAATGATGAAATATGTTTTAACAGGGGAGAAAATACATATAATAATACTTAGCTCAAGCCGATTTTTTTGACACTGTATATTTCATTTTCAGCAACGCTCAAACACTGATTTTCGCACTATAATTAACACTATCTTACTATTTGCTTTATAATATTTATAACAAAAATTTTCACTGCAAATATTAGAATATTGCAAATATTACTATGCGTATTTTTTTCTCGCTTTTTTTGTTTTTCAAAGCACTTCTCTTGGGGTATTTTAATCTTGTATATTCTCGTTATTTGATTATTCGTTATTATTATTTTTCACTCACATTAATTTAAACATAATGGGGAATTTTTTATCGTCGCTGTAATTTCTTATTGTTTTTTTTTATTATTTTTTCTTATTTTCGGGTACTTTTCCGTATCAATTAGAACAAGAAAATTCGTTTGAGTTGGAGTAAGAAACCGGCCTCTAGAAATGCTGTGTTGGTCCCGTTTAGTCGCAAGCGCTTATGACTGCAAGCAACCTACTAATGGCACATACAAATTCACATTCGAATCCTTTTAATCACGGGAGAAATCTGCCTTGTTTCCTTGGGTATGACAGAATTTTGCTGCTGAAGAATTAGAGTAGTTACTGTGTTCCCATGGGTACAGCAACATGCGCTCAGTAGAACGTACTAACTTCCTGTCCTGTATTAAAGGACACAACAATTCACACGTGATAAAAGGATAAGAATTTTAGAAGTCGGTTCTTGCTCGGGAGCTAGTTAAAGTTATCTTTCCGGGGTAACTGAAAAAAAAAAAAATCGAACTCCTTCTGTTCGGGAGTAAAACACGGATTCAATTTAAACAGTTTCTTTATTAAAATTAAAATACTAAGGTATTTAGTACCCCAATCCACACTACAACTCCTCGTTGCCTCGATTCCACCTGATGCGATACACTGACTGCATGCATCCGGCGCATGTATGTACATAAAGTCCATTGGTTGCGCGTGTGCTTCGTCAGCATAGCTTCCCATGCAAAGTTTTCTCACTATGACCTTCAAATTTTCACGAAGGTGTCAAGTGATTACTATGAATTCCTTGTTAGTTTGATCGGTTTTAAAATGAAAGAAACAAGGTATGAATTATAAATCGACTATGAGTGTCGAGAAACCGTCTTTCTTTCAATTCTGGATATGTTGGTCAAGCTCCTATTGCAGATGCTGTGCCAACTTTTGGACAAATGAGTTTCTACAAGAAAGAGCGCTCTCTGCTCCCCGTCGTCGGTGTTGCTTCCTTCTTGCCTTTTAAGAGACATTAACATTCACCTTAATATGTGTTTTGAGTATAGAGTATGTGTTTTGTTGGTGTGATTTTTCCTATTGTTGTAAGGGCATAACTTTTACAACAATTTGATTCGGTAAACCAATTCTGAAGTTTTACTTGTGCTTAGCATCGTTTTTGTTTGATTTTTTTTTATAACAACTTCGGAAATAGAGCGGATATCGCCAGTATTCGCGGGATAAAAATTATTTAACTTTTCTGCGTATGTGCACGTCTGTGAATACAGGTCATCTGTTTTCGCACTTAGTGAAACACAGGTAGATCTCTACCTACACCTCTCAGATCACCAAAATCTGAAGCTACCCGGCTACGAACTAGTGCCATTATCATTCTCTCCCGTACTCAAACTTACCACTACCCCTGTTTTTCCATTCCGGAATTCAATTTCATGTGCTTAAAATCCCTTCTCAGTAAGCAAATTACTACTTTATTTACAGAAGCTACAAACTGGACAGTAATTCGCCCTTTCCCGAGCTTGATATCTTGTCTGACTCCATACAGAGATTTGTATCCCTGTATCCTCATCCTGCTGATATGATTATAGACACTATTTTCTTTGGAATAAGATCCTTTATCCCTTATCAGATGAAGAGTATCAAATCAAAATAAAAGGTATGGTACTATGGGACGACTCGAGCTCAAAAGAGGCTGTCAGGACCAACCCGATAGAGGAAAACCGAAAAAAGTTTAAACGATTCAAGAGTGACTGCAACGTCTTTCTTAAACGTGTGAAATTTCAATATGACCAAAAGCTGAAGCAAAAAATACTACTATGTCCCTAAGGTAGTAACAATTTTTGGTCGTTCATTAAAAATATTAGAACTCTGCCTCATACTCCTTTCCAACGCTCATATACTATGACATTCCAGCTGACATTTTTTTGAACAAGGCCAATCTGTTTGCTTCACACTTTACGGCCTGCTCAAAACTTCCAGATTGTGCTTTGCCTCCGCCTACACCTGAGTGAGTCGAATCTTCAATGGGTCGAATTCACTTTCGCACTCGTCTAGTAGCAAGAGTTCTTAAACATCATGACATTCACAAGTCCGCCTTCTTCTGAAGAGATGTTCTTCCACTCTGGAAAAATCACTGCGTAAGCTTTTTCATTAATCCTACTCTTCAGGACTTTTTCCGAGCAGATGGAGACATCTCCTTCTCTCCTCCTACGGACCCTTTGCACTTACATCCCTTGTTTTCAAGGTCATGAAGACAGTGATAAACCTTCAGCTCATGAAATATCTCGAAACGTGAACAGTTCTCAATGACCGGCAGTACGATTTTCGTAGCAACAGGTCCACTGGTGATCTGATGGGATGTCTCACAGAAAAGTGGAACCACAGCGTACATCAATCTGGGGAAAGGTATTTCCACGGCATTTGATAGAGTTTGGCATCAGACTCTTTTGTCGAAAGTGCGTGTTTTTGGAATCGATGACTCTCTTCTTCAATGAAGTAGAAATTACCTTTCGGAACGTTAAATTCAAGTTCTTTTGAATGGTTGTAAGTCTGGTATTCAAAAAATAAATGCTGCTATGCCCCAGGGATCCGTTCTGTCTCTGATACTCATTGTAATTTTCATCAACGATCTCTTATCTGCTACTTCTAATCCAATCTATTCCTTAGCTGATGACAGTACTCTCTGCTTTTCATATTCGTTTCCTGACTCGCGCCCCTGCTCTTCGCTAGTATAACGGGAATGCCAGCTCATTAAATTCTGATATTAACAGCATAACTAATTGGGGAACCACTAATAGAGTAGAATTTAATGCTTCCAAAAAACAATGCCCTCTGATGTCATTAAAAAGAAATCGAAACACCAAGCCATTCTCCATAAATGACACATGCATCGTCAGAACCGAAAAAATTTCTATTCTCGGTATCTGTGTCACTGATTTACATTGGAATGTACATACGGTGTCATAAATAATGCAACGAAATTTTTAGCTTTCCTCAAGCGATATAAGAAATATTTCACCCCGTCTAATCTGTTCACAATATATAAGGCACCTGCTAGATAGGATTCAAAACCGTGCGATAAAACTCATGATTGATAGTTATATCTTCCAGATAATGGAAATTCTTTAACACCGACGTAATGTCTCGTGTCTCACTCTGTTTTATCGCTATTTCCAAGGCCAGTGCTCCACTGAAATCGTCAGTAGAATTACGCCCCTTTAAACTTTTAACCGTAACACGTGTCTCGCTATGAATGCTCACCAGCATAACCTTAAGCCGTTCGTTTCTAACCCGTACAACTCGCTTATGGAATGCTCCGCCTAGCTCTTTATTTCATATTCGTTATAATCTTTAAACATTTAAAACCAACGATCATTAGTACCTCTCTTTCTTTGCTCTCTGATTTTGTTTCGCCCGCGCGCGCAAATTATAAGAAAAAAAAAATCTTTACTAAACTTGAAAAAATTACAATATTAAAAAAAAAATTTCATATATCATTTAAAGCAAAAACGTGGTTTTTCGTCACAACGCATACTAAAAGACATCTTGAAGGCGCCACGTCATCGGCTAAAGCAATTGCTATTGGGCAATGAGATCACCTCAAAAGACCTACTGCCCCGTTTTGCCCACCACATCGTCTTACCAACCCATCTCCTTTTATTCAAAATCTCTGAAAATCCTGAAGTTCCTATTTTCTAATGTCAAGACATCATGGAATATAGCGATATATTTAAAAATACGAATACGAGTACGGCGATATACTTAAAAAAAAAAATAAATAAATAAATAAAAAAGAATACTATACAAATGTTTTTGCAGCGATGTGAAAAGTCTTATAGCATAATTACTAATTCAAACCTACTTAAATGTTTGCAGAAAGTACAATGTGAAAAAGCCTTATATATAATTACACAAACCTACTTACAACTTAAAATACATACATATGTACATACGATTTGCACATTTTGTTGCGTAACATTGGAAATGGAATTAAACTTTGCAAGTGCAGCAGGTGAGTTTTGGGAAAAATCCAGTTTTGAAAGTATTGTATTGCCTGGTCATTGTGGTGTAAATCTGGTAACTTTTTTTCGATAATAATGGCCACACCGTTAATTTCAATGAAATAATTGATTTCTTAAAAAAAAAAAAATCCATTAACAAGTGTAGGCAAGAGTTTCTGCATTCAACTCTATACGAAAAAAAAAAACAGGTCCGGTTTACATACTCTGCATCATGCTCGTATCTTCACAGGTATGATGCTTCCATATGCAATTACATACCTATATATTTTTTTGATCATGTGAACGTGAAGTAACACACGTTTATAAACGTTTGTGTTCAATGCACAAGCATATGTACATATGTATGTGTTCACTAATGTTAATATGGATATTTAAAAACTATCTTGTTTTCTTGTATTATCCATCCGCATCTTCTTCTCATTCTCTTACATACTCGTATGTACAAATGTATCATAAAACGTAATCAGACGGCTTAAACAAAACGTAACGTCAAAGACACGCATCAATGGCAAGAAGACAGGCAAAATTTAGCCATTTACAGCGAGAAGAGAAGAGAAAGTGTTGTGTAACTTTTTTTTTATTACCCATTTTGTGCAAATAAACGTCGAACATGAGGTTTCTTTTGAGATTTGGAACACTTTCTCGTTTTTGTTATTGCAGCAACTTTGAGATGAATGATTTTAACCGTATTTTTGTATTTCAACACACTCCGGAATCAGATGACAGTTGTTATTAACAGATATCTACGACATTTCTCAAACTTTGCAACAGTCGGTAGGTAGATAGGTATGTGGATACAAACTTATGTATATAATTTTTAGGCATTGACAATATGCATAAATGTTTCGTGCGTTATAAAGATATTCGGAGTGGAAAGCGAAATCAACACTGACATTGATTTGATTAAACAAGCGGGAAGACCAAAATAAAACTGGTAGTTGCTCATGGTTTAATACATATGCATATTAAATGCAGCTGTGGGAAAAGTAAGTCATTTGGTCTGGTAATGTCTGATATCGAATTATAGAGCATCTTTTCAATCTAAAATAGAAATACCAGTTTTGAGTGCGGTCTTACGGATGAAGGGAATATGGAAGGTATCATTATAATTTTGGATATTTATATCTATGTATCATACAATATAACATATTCCAGCAATAATTAAACAATGTTCAAAACAATAACTATTATATAATATTCATATACAATAGTAATACCATAAATGTGTGTGGAAAAATGGCACTGTAGGCTTGGATGCGAAATTTCAAACCTAAAAGAAAGAGAAATTGCATTCTTGGGACCCCAACTTGAACAGATTTAGCTGCTGCACTCATAAGCTACGAAACTAATGGAATAAGTTCTTCATTGCGTCAGCTTATTCCTATGGTTCCTTAACACCGATATCACAAGAGGCAGTTGCCAAATGTATCAAATATTGTAGTTCTAGAACGGTCGGACTAATCATATGTATAACTTTGTGCAAACATTTCAAATACTCTCTGTGGGAGTAGTAAGTGCAACTTGGGAAGTTATCATTAATTTGGTAAAAATTATAATCTTACCAGAACGAAACAAGAACAATATAATGCTGGAAACATCCAGAAAATCCGATGGCACTCACACTAAATCAAAAGTTGAGAGACCGAGTTTCACTTCCTAGGTAAACTGATTAGAATGCTTTACAATCAGCTTATATGTACAATACTAATGATGCTGGAAGCTGCCATGTTATCTGTCATCGGTTAGCTGTGGCGACAAATGAAGCCATTAAATATGCTGTTACCTACTTTGATTGACTTAAGTTATTTGGCTAAGATTGCATGTACCCAGTTATGTTGCTAAAAGGCATATTAATATTATATGTATATCGGTAGCCTGTCAACATTATATGTCAGTAGCCTAGTTATATAGTATACCGAAAATCGGTAAAGAAGTTTGTTTAATTGTCAAGACTACCTTTTTAATATGGAATATGGTTAAAGTTAATGCGTGTGTGAATGGACCATGCTTTTAAGTGCAACATGTAACAAACGCTGATTATGTTCGGTCAGCAGTGAGGATAAGTCGATGGATATTATTTTAATAAAATGTGTGACCCAGTTAGACAGCACGGAGTGAACAAAGCATTATTACATTTCCAAGAAGTTAAGTATTCGCGATAGATCGGGGAACTACTGAGTGTCCTAGGGCTTAGATTGGGCCAGCAGCGCAGCAATCAAGTTCAAAATGAAGGGCTTGCCTTACCTCTCAGTGGTGATCCCCGGTAACTGTATGAGTAAACGCTTACTCTTACTAAAATGGCAAGGTCATGTCCGGTCAGTAGCACTATACTGGCCACCGCGAATACAGGGCCCACAACCCTATACGGAAGAGATTAAAATTTGTGACCAAATTTGTAGGACGACGCCTACAAAGAAAGTTTTTACGAGCTCCTTGACAAGACATGCATATGAGCAATGTCGGACGTATGATAAGGGGACGATCTCCAGATCGTCAAACGTTAAATCAAATTGGTCATTTTGCGATAGACGTAAGACATGCCACTAGTATTCTGGAGGCCCGAAGGTTCCGAGCAGCCAACATTTACTCGTATCACCACCTCATGGCAGCCAACATGCGAATGAGAGTTTCCTAAATGCAACAAAAAATAAGATATAGTATAATATAGAAAGGCTGCAATCGCGAGAAACCGCTGGAATCTTTACTGAATGGGCATCACGAAATCTTTCAACAACTCCTATGCCGCCAGCATTTAGTACCGAAGACCGGTGGCAACGCTGCCAAGAGACGCCGCAACTGATGTGCTGGGTTTCACCCGACCACCAGCAATAAATGCTTTATCTGATGAAAAATACCGGTAAGCACATGCAGCTAAACAAGATGCTAATAAAGCGGCGCTGCCACGTTGGACGAGAGTAGTCCGTCAGCTCTACGAGCAAAAGCGACGGGAGAACATCGGTTTTTGCAGAAGAAGAAAACAGCACGAGAAGCGCGGTTGTAAAAACAACGTGTTTAAGCAGGAGGACTTTTAGTAATCACAGTCGGTGAATACGGAAAATCTTCTTCTATAGACTGTATAACGCCGTAGAAGCCCAACATCCCGACATCATTCAAAATGCATCATTCAACGTAGACGATGATAGCCAAAACATCCGATCACTTGACCAGAACGAAGAAGGTTTAGCATTATCTGAGCTAAAATTTAACAAACTAGCTGGATCTGACGGCTTACCTGCCGAGTTATTTAAAGCTGCTGGAAATGGCTTTCTAAAGAGCATGAACTACCTCATTTCTCAGATCTGGTCAAAAGAGTGTATTCCTGATAAACGGGATCCCAGCATCGTATACCCGATCTACAAAAAATGAGACCCCCTAAACAGCGCCGACTGTAGAGGTATAAGTCTCCTCAACATCGGATACAAGATCTTTTCTGCCATATTGTGTGGATGTCTGAAACCCTTAGTCAACAATCTGATTAATCCCAATCAGTGCAGTTTCAGACCAGGAAAGTCCACAGTAGACCAAATCTTCACACTCCGGCAGATCCTGGATAAAACTCAAATAGTGCAAATCGATACCCACCATCTTTTTATCAATTTTCAGACTGCATGTTACGGCATTTATAGAGACGATCTATATATAGAGTTATGTCTAGTTTTGGCATTCCTGCCAAACTCATCCCCCTGTACTGATTGAGAAAGCTCGCTGCTCGTCAAGGCCGGTTATGACTTAATCAAGACCTTTCATGTCGAAAGAGGTTGTAGAGAAGGCGACGCGCTGTTGAGTGGCTTCTTTAACATCATGCTTAAAGGAATTGAGCGGAACTTACAAGTGAACACTGGAGGCACAATATTTCAAAAGTCTATGCAACTACTAGTGTACGCTGATGATATCGACATAATTGCGAAAACTCTGCAGGCTATCACTGTTGCCAAAATAGATTTAGCGGTAAATGAGGGCAAAACCAATTATATGCTGCTAACAAGAAGGGATACACAACATCGACAGAACGTCCAAATTAACTATTATTAGTTAATATAGCTATTATATCGAGGTAGTATAGGACTTTATCAAATTAGATTTAAGCCCACAAAACCTCAGCAGAAATAAGACGAAGAAGACTTTTGCCAATCGCTGTATTTTTGAGTAAAGAAGACAATTGAATAGTAAGGTTCTATCACGAAAAACTAAGGAGACTCCATATAAGACCTTGATCATCCCAGCCCTATTTTACGGTGCAAAAGCATGGACCTTATCGAAAGCGGATGAGAACATCCTCTGTCGTTTTGAGAGAAAAGACAAATTGGCATTTCGATAAAATTTTGTTTCAAATTGTAGAAGCGTTTTTGAGCGAGCTTAAGTGACTCGCCGAGCTCAAAAACTCAAAAACGAAAAATTGTCCACATGAAAGACGCTGATAAGTTGTCTGAAATATTTTCTCACACTCCTCTTCCTCTTTTGTAAGACCTTTCGAAAGGGTTTCATGGGTTTCAATCTCCCAAAATGATCTAAGAAGATTTTCGACTGTGTAGCCCCTGTTATGATCCTGAGCTAAAGAGCAGAAAGTATAACGTTTGGAATGTTCCGGATCAAGTTTTCCAGCGACTATCCAACCGAGAACAGTCTTTTGAAGCACTTGCAAATTAGTACCCAAACGAATTTGTCCCACGGATAACAAATCGAAAAATACTTCTAAATCTTCTAAGATTTGCAGAAATAAGGATCGGCAAGTTCAATATTTCGGTAGTAAAGTGCATTTGGGAACTTGAATCCAACAACGCCCTGTAAGGATCGTAGGAACCGCAGCAATCTTGCACTAGAATCAAGGCGATCGCAGAAATACGAATGAATTTTGTTCTTTATCTTTGATTACAAATTGATTTTTCGAAATTGATTCAGAAGTGAGAGACGTGACTGAACTATCCGCCGAATGTGGGTCTGACTTGAGCGGCCGCTGAGGTGCGATAGATGAATTGGAGGGCCGATCGAAAACAGGACCCATGTGGAGTAATGTATTGTGCCGTTGGGAGCAATGTTTGCAGGGGTGTGAACTACAATTACGCACTTGTTGATCAGTTCGAAGACAATTTGTGCAAAATTCCCTAACCTTAGCTTCTTGATAGCGTTTCTCAAATGAAAGATTTGCAAACGCCTTACAAACATAAATGTTATGATCATTTTTCTCGCAAATGTGACAAGTAATAACAAGAGGCTTTGATGTGATAAATTTAACTTACGCAAATTGTTATGTTTTAAATGTGTAGGTAGCTTGAATATTTTTTTAACATGTGCCTGATATATCAAACGCTTATTATTGAATCGGGACTTTAAAAGATCAATAGCTTTGGCGTAATTTCCACTGGTGACTTAGAGCGACTGTATTGTCTTAAAGACGAAATCCGACAAACAAGAGCGTAAGTGCTGGAACTTTTCAAATAGCTGTGAGTTCATCTTCTCAGTCCACTAATGTCTCAGGCATAGATAGGAAATCCGTCCAATCTGTGTACTTACTGGAGAACTTAGTCAGCTCCAACTTAGGCAATCGGGCCGTTTTTGGCTTCATACAAAGAAACTGTATGACAGTAAAGAGAAACAATTCATTCAATTGATCTAATCCTAATCCAATTAAAATTCGATTTTAATTCAAGTAAATTATAGCGATACTTATCTCAACAGTGACGAAATTCAACAGGCAATCTAATGCAATAGTAGCTTCCAAACAATGTCCACTAATCCAAATCCTTGTACAGTTTCTACTAACGCAAATTCCAATTTAATCCAATAGCACTATAGCACAGCTCCAAATCCACAAATTATTAATTTATTTAATTTTAACTTAAAGCATGTCCTGTCACGGTCGCCAATGTTTGATAATCCAAGATTTTTTGGATTATATATTTGGTTTAACGAAACTAAATTAATGGGTAGAGCGAAAGTTCCCTCGAGGAAGCAATATACAAAAAAAAAAAAAAAAAAAAAACAATTTAAAAAGAGAGCAGTATTTATGTGTTTGGCTTCTCAGTTGGAATGTATATTACAAATCTTTTATTGCATTCTTGCATATGGGCAGCGGTACAGAAGTAGGATTATGTACCTTACGTAATACATGGGCTGAAAAGTCCGTTTCTAGGACAGGGCTCCACTTGAATTAAATCAGTTAGGTGTATAAATTTGACAGCTGTCGGACGATTAGTTCTCGAGATGTAGCGTTGCGAGTGAAGCAACTTTTGTTATTGTGAAAAAAAAAAAATGGATTCAAAGAAATTTCTGTGTTGATTTATCATTGCTTTTTGATGGAAAAAAATGCAGCCGATGCAAAGAAATGGCTTGATAAGTGTTACCCGGACTTTACACCAGCCGAACGAACCATTCGTAAGTAGATTAAAAAATTTAAAAGTGGTCATACAAGCAAGAATATATATCGTACGCGAATATTTGGACATGCGAAAGCTCTGTTCAAAGATTTCCCATCCACTGTTTTCCAAATAGTTCTTAACTGGAATAGCAACGTGGGGCCGAGCGTTGTCATGATGGAAAATTATTGCCTCTAGTCTGGTCGCTTATTCCGGGCGTTTTTCGGCTACTGCTCTCTTCAAACGTATTAATTGTGCGCTTGGGGTTGTCGTAATGGACCCATTTTTCAGCACGAGTAACAATCCGATGCAAAAATGACTTCCTTTTGTGGCGTTCCAGCAGATATTCGGACATGCAAAACCGCCTTTCGGCGTCTCTCGGCTTGAGTACATGCGGAACTCAATTTCCTTGTTTTTGAATATATCCACCTGCTTTTAAACATTTTGAAATGGCAGCTTGAGTGACACCCAAAGATTCTGCGAGCTCTTCTTGTGTTTGGCAACAATCTTCATAGAGTAATGCTTCCAGTTCTTCATCTTCAAACTTTTTTGGCTGCCCAGGACGTTCATCGTCTTCCAAGCCAAAATCACCATTTTTAAATCGTGCAAACCACTTTTGGCACATTCGCTCAGCTAGCGCATGTTCACCGTAAACTTCCACCAAAATACGATGACTTTCGGCAGCAGTTTTCTTCATATTAATGTAATGAAGAAGAACTCCCCGAAAAAACACTTTTTCAGGCACAAAGTTCGACATATTTGAGTGAAAAAAAAAATTATTGTTGTTTACGCTTCAAATAAATGACATATACTGAAATGACGTACAATGTCAGGTTTCTCGGAATCCCCACCGAGATACAGAAGTTTTAAGTAAACCATTATGGTGCATTGATTTGAATCCTATTGAAAATAAAATCCTTCAAATTTATGCGTGTGTGATAACAAATAGAGTATCGTTGAACTCGCAAATTAACATATAACATATAAGTACCAGCCTGGTTAAGCTAAATATGTGACAAGGAAGAATCTTATGATCATTGTTAATATAAATTAATACCGGAAAACTCAGTTTACCGAGTTTTAAAATTCTGAAAAATAAAAACAATTACTTTTTATAAACTAGAAAGCCTAGAACCGACTATGAGTTCCTTTCCTTTAGCTGAAATATTTTTTAAATTCCTCATGCGATGATTCATCAAAACTTCTGCCAAACCTCATTAACGCATTGCACGTTAAAAACTATGCAAGCATACAAGTTATGTTGTGCAATAATTGCGTTTCGATTAATAGGAGAAATATCATTGTTGGAATATTTACACATAAAAACGTTCAATCAACCCAGTTTGTCCGTGACAGTTTATGCGTTTGGAATTAATATGAAAAAAAAATTTCTTTGGGCCAAGTAAAGAAGTGCAGTCTATCAACAAGCTAAATGCAGTAATCACTTACAAATTAAGTATATATAAATAGTTGTTCAGTATGCTAGGCCAAACAATATATCGCCCAAACGGCCCTGTACTGGATTTCTTTGTCAACTGAAGTGCTGTACCGACATCGCTCTGCTATGAAGAAAAGTATGGTATACATATCTACTCTAAACTTCGAACTCTCTCGGTAGTTGTCATTTGTTGTTTTTTTTACTATTTTAAATCGATTTCTTTTAGCTTTTAAAAAGTGTTTATGCATTTCATCTATGGCCTTGTATATACTATGAGTAGGTATAGGTACTTGAACCTAATGAAAATCACGTGCTTAAGTGTGTCAGCTAAAATTCATGATCCAGTCATTTACAAGTCGCAACGTTTGTTAATATCGACTCATACTTGTTATTGTAATCTGATATTGTCTGTTTTCTGTCACACAATTTGAAAATTAAGCTCTTGACCTATTTCTGCATCTCAGCTCTAAAATGATGCTAAAATAAAATTATTGTCCACTATCTTAATAATATTTGCTCGCAATGGTAGTTAAGATGAATTATCTTGTATATACATATATATACATAGGTACTCGTATGTATGAAGCATTGGGTTTTTTTTTACATAAAGAAACAAGGCAAGGTCCCTGACTGATAAATCCGAAAGAGTAACTTAAGCAATTTGTTCAAGGTAGATTATTCAGATTGCACGGTAAATAAGAAGTACCCGTACACTGTGCCTCATTCGTTTTCTTTAACTATGTATTTTTCAAATAATTTTATGATTTTTTCCTAGTTTTGGGTAATATAAATATAATAAAGAATTTTTAAAAATAGTTATGTAATTTTGATTTTTGTTATAAAATCGAATCTGTTTCTTGTTTCCTGTTTCGCAAAAAAAAGTCGGATATCATCGAAAAAATAAATAAAAAGCTGAATAATAAGTTGAAGACGAATAATAGCAGATTTGTCAAAATGTGATCCAGTAAGGTATGCATATCCGTGGATATGCATGAAACGGATGGTGGAACAACTGAAGGCTGAGGAAATCAATTCGGAAAATTCGGTGTTAATAGGTTCTGCTTTTCGAGAAGGGCAGAGCACAAAAAAATAATAATAATTAGATCATACAAATGCAAAAATATTTTTTAGTTATTGGTCTTTTTGTGACCCGAAATAGAATGCCCGTAAACTAAGCCAATCCCAGAAGTAGCGAAGAAGCAAAACATATAAGTTTGTGGAGGGATATATATGATAGCATTAAAAGTAATTATATGCATGACTTATTTTAACGGTCAATAAAAGAAGAAGAAGTATTAATAATCCTCTCCCTTTATCTTACTAACTTATTTAGCTTGTACCAGTGGGTCTTAGTACGTGCTAGTTGTTAGTTCGTTGCATTTAGCCCAGCCAGCAACTATTCCAACATCAGTGTTATGCCTTCATGTCAGAGTTGACGCCGACGGGATTTTCATATAACTACATACAAATTCTATGAAAAGACTTTTTCAGAGAATTGCCTCGCACAGTATTCGAACCCGCGACCCTCTGCTTGAGGAGTCTATGCATATACAACTACACCAGTGGTAGTAGCAGTAGTAGCAGAGCCTACTCTGGTACATACGTCCATATTAGTTTTCTTAAGTCGATACCGGACAATATCAGTAACTGTCCTTGAGATTTGTCAATAATCCTTGTGAACAGCCATTTACTTGTGATCTTGTTCTATTGTTCTATGTGAAAAAGTCTTTTCATAGAATTTGTATATAGTTATATGACATGTAGGCATAACACTCATGTTGGAGTGGTTGCTGGCTGGGCTAAATGTAACGAACTAACAACTAGCACGTACTTAAGACCCACTGTTTGAGGAGGATGTACTAGCTCTTCCCGTCCAGTTTGACAACCACCTCTGGGAAAAATATCGAAACCTAATACACCTGAGTTTCAAACTACTACACCACCCGCCCGCGCCCTGGAGAAAAAGCCAGTAAAATGGTATTCATATTCCCTTGGTGCGCGCGCGGTATTATAAAAAAAAAAACATAAGTTGTGGTACGTTGATGGCGTTGCCACTGGACTTCGGTACAGCAGAACTAGGGGTGACACAGAGGGGAAGGTAGGTGAAAAAGTTATGAGAAGAAAGATAGAATAAAGATAGGGAAAATAAGAAGAAAATGAAGAAGAGGCGCGAGGAGTTTAAATAGGTATATGAGGGTATGATATTCTTATATGTTCTGGTAGACTGGAAAAATCTAATCTTATCAAACAGATATACAGGAGATTTATTTTTAATAATTTTGTGCATGAATACACAACATCTAAGGTCGAGAAATTGTTTAAAGATACAGCCAAGAACAGAGTTATGGTAGAGTGAGGTGTGGTAGTATCGATGAAGTTCGTAAACATATCTAATGATATTATTAAAGGCTACAGAGACTTATCTTGCGAGTGGGAATCAAGCTTGCTATAGACAACAGCACCGTAGTCAGAAATAGTGTTTTTACTAGTCTGAGCTTAGTCCCTATAGGCGTGAGACAAGAACAAAGCCAGAGTTGTCAAGAGATTTTCAGCTAAGTGTTTTGCGAAGATTTTGGTGGTCTCTTGCGATTGCAGCTTTTCTACGTTATATCTTCTTAAAGTAGTTCTACTTTATTGTGGTGCGTTAAAAATCAATGTCAATGTTGGCTGCTCAGAAGGTTTGGACGTCCAGAACATTGGGGGCTTGTCTTACGTCGATCGCAATGTGATCAATTCGATTTAGCATTTTATGATCCCGAGACCGCTAGGTCCCCGTGTGTATATTGAGAAACCGTGTGCGTGTTATAGTAATATTTCATATTGCCACAAGGTTAATAAGGCTAGATCCGTTACCAAACGTAGTGTCGTGTATGCTATTTACCTACTGTTCTACCAAAGATGACCATCTTTCCCATCCTGGCGTTAAAATCGCTTTGTACGATTTTAGCGTCATATCATACTTAGGACATTGCTCATAAATCTAATCAAGGTGCTCTTAAAAATATTCTTTGGTGTTGTCCTTGTCTTCCGTAGACTTATGTTAGCGAATTTAGATTTGATGCGGATTGCCATAAGACTTTAGCTCACGTGCCGGAAGCTCAAGACTTTTTGATTTAGTCTGCAGCATATGAGAACTCCGCATCTGAATAAGCGCTGATTATTTTCCTAATAGCAATCACAGTAGTTTATGTCACAGTATTTCATGTTCTTTTTGTCCGGTCCATTTCATCGCACTTCCCGAAAAGCTCTTATATCTGCGTGCTTACAACCAAGGGCGTCTGCTTATTGTTCTAATGTTTATAATATATGTTCATATTTGAATGTTTCTCTAAGTGAGGTATGTGTTGGACACAAATATGTATTTTACAATTTTACAAGATCTGTGAATAGAGAAGTTGCTAAATTTTTGTATTTTTTTGAACTGTTAGATCTTCCGAAGCGGTATCCTTATTTGGTATCATTTAAACTTATTTTGAAAACCTGTCTTCAATTCAAGTTACGTGCAGAATATTACATTATTACGTTACGTTATTTCCAGTAGGTGCAAAGTTGTCCGAAAAGATCGTGTGATACACCCGTATAGAATCTAGTTGCTGCAGATGTTAAACCGTGGCTAGAGACGGTAATTCGCAGGTTAGGCTCTTGAACAGTTTGAAGTCAACTCTTATTGTCGTCGAAATATCATGTTTAGGAGCGAGGTTCAGTTTTGGCTCATTGGTCTTTTGAACAAATAAAATTGGGGCTTTTAATGGGAGGCAAGTCCAGACGAAACTCATGAGGCTAAATTACACTCACCAAAGTGTTGTATTGGATGTGATTCCCATGTTAGTGTAGGCTGTGAGTGTGTCCCTTTACCGAGACTAGATCAGTGATTATTTTTTCAAAAATACGGACGATATTTGTATTAACGCTATGTGGTTGCAGCAAGCTCTTAATGAGAACTAGATTCAATATTGCGAATCGGTTACTTCTTGTGAGACCATAAAAAGTCTTTGGTGTATGCTGATATGGAAATATATATCAGATGGAAATATTCAGCGCGTTATTGAGGAGGCAGGACTCTAGATGCTCAAAGGAGTGGGCCAAAATTGAACCGATAGGATGCGTTCCATCAAAAAACAACTGATGATGCCTTATGCCCTAAAACTTAATATCATGAACCATTATTCATAATAAATAAAGTACTTTAATTCAAATGTAATTCTTGTCGTAGTTTAAAAAAAAAAAATTATTAGAAAATTAAGTTAACAAGTGTACTTCCAATAGACTTTACAGTTTGCAGAAAAAAATTCAATCAGTACTGTGTACCTTTTACATACATACCATATGTGTCCCAGTTTAGGTTTTTGTCTTGATAGCTGAATATTCCTGAAGTTATGGCGAACAAAAAATTGTATTGCCAGGGGGGGAGGTCTATTTTCACCCCCTCCAAGTTATGGTCGTCTTCATTATATACGATTTATATGTATCACTTTTCCACCTACGGACAACGGAAGTTATTGCAAACCACTATTTTACTCAGGCAAATAGGTCACAAAATTAATAGTGTGTTTATATAAAAAAAAAAAATTACTAAAAGCTGTCAGTTAACAAGTAAAAAAACTTGGAGAATTAGGCTAACGGTAAATTGTCCGCTATTTTGTGAAATGTTTTTGTTTAGTTCGGTGACAACTTTTGAAATGTGGCGATGTTACTTTATTTATTGATTAAGAGTGAACGAGTAAAGTGTTTAGCAAATGTTCAAAAAAAAATGTTTTCGATTCGTGAATACGCCGATATTTTTTGTGTACGGTTTCTAAAATGGGGATGCAGGGTTAGCTAGATTAGAGTACCAACGGCGATATCCTAGACGGAGGCTCTCTTCTAGGCCGACTTTTATCAATGCTTTTCACCGCCTTTTACCGTCGGCTCAACATATGGGTTAAGAAGAGAAAGATTGTTTAACATAACAGCAGCAGAAGAGGAAGAAAGAGTTTTAAATGCTGTAAGAATGCAGCCATCTATTAGCATCAGAAGGCTTGCAGCACAGTTGAAAACTCCAAGAACCACGATTCATAGAGTTCTTCAATCCAATCGCATTTACCCCTTTTATTATACGCCCGTACAGGAACTTTTGCCAGGGGACTTCCAAAAAAGGATTGAGTTTTGCCAATGGCTGCAACATCAACAAGATGAGAATAAGCAGTTTATTAAAAAAAATTATGGACTGACGAAGCCCAGTTTGGCATTACCAACTAACGAAATTCCCACTATTGGGCAGTGTCTAATCCTCAACAGGAACAACATCTTCTCAAAGGTAAAGATTCAGTGGAAATGCAGATGTTCTTCATGGCCAGCATATTGGGTTGTACTTTAATCGGGCCATTCACACTTCCACATGTCCTAAATTCAATTATTGAGAGACCAGACCAGAACTCCTGGAAAATTTTCCTCTTGCTCAAAGTAAAAGATTGGTTGTACAACAACGATTGAAGTCCTTGCCATTTTAGCAATAATGTAATTTCGTTTTTATATCAAAAATTTAATGGACGGTGGATAGCCCGATTTTGTACTTTTCCTTGGCCACCTAGATCTCCTGACCTAACGCCAGTGGATTTTTTTTCTGGGGAACCATAAAAAAGGGTTTATTTGACTGAGATTTCAAGTCGGGAAGAGCTCCAAGACAGAATAAAAACAGCGGCAGAGGAGCTTAGCGGCATTTTACCAGACATTAGTTTGCTGTCTGAAATCATCAAGCGCGCTAGAGAACGTGCATCCAAAGCCACTGGCAATACTATATATCGAAAATTTAATTAAATTAAATTTTTTAGGACCACAAAAACTATTTAAACGGATATTAAATATATTAAATTAATTTGTCTGAATAAAATAGTGGTTTGCAATAACTTCCGTTGTTCGTAGGTGGAAAAGTCATACATAAAAATCGTAGATAATGAAGAGAAGACAAAAGTTTTGATAAATCGATTTTTCAAAATGTTTAAAAAGCCATAATTTTGGCCGGCTATTATCGAACTCGATGAAAGTTAAGTGTTTTATGCAAACTGAAATTTTCTTTCAAAAATGTGCACAACAGTTTCTTAAGCGGAATCCGTTAGGAAACTACGACTACGATCAGAGGTTCCTCACTTTAACGGCCTATAGCTTGGAGGGGGGTGAATATAGACCACTTTCTGCAATACAATTTTTTGTTCGCCATAACTTCAGGAATATTTTGCTATCAGGACGAAAACCTAAACTGGGACATCCTGTATATATATGAACATTTATATCATAGAAGCCAAATTATTAACCGTTATCATTGCATGCATTAACCTGGCAATACGAGCATTGATTTATTTTCCAAATTACTTTTATTGCAGAAAAATCTTTCACGTTGCTCATTCACTTAAAAACTTTTCCATTTTGAGTGTAAACAATTTTTCATTTCTTCACTACTAGGCAACTGAAATACGATTATTCAATGATCAGACTCCACGTGACTGCAAACATAAACACGTAAATTGGTGTGTTTCATTCCAACGGAGCGGCTGACGTCTATTGCAAAAAGGGAAAGTGAGCAAGTTAAATTGTTGCTTTGCCAAAGAAGGTATGATTTTGGAAGCGGTCATTGTTTTTGTATTCAGTGAATTATGTGGATCAAATTATGTAACTTTGGTTTATGATTATTTGCTATGTGTACATTGTATGTTTGTACGTAAGTATTTCAAAGCCGGATAAAATCTGTGCAGTAGATTTTAAAAACGAAGACTTAAAACAATTAGTTCCAGGCGGTTAACTAAAGTGCGGTAATAAGCCTTATGTATGTATAAGTTATGATTGTTGAGAAATTGATGACCTAAAATTGGTGTTAAATAACAAACAAAAGGAAGAAAATATGCAAACCCTGTATTATTGTTATATAATACGAAGGCGGATTAAATTTATAACATAGGTGTAGCTATAAAAATCTTATGAAAATAAACGGTGATGGTAGTCGCCTGTGAAATATCCTTTTACATAAACATGTTATGCATACGACTGTTTTATTTTTGCATGCCTGTCACTGTCTTACATATTCTGTTGAGAATTTCTTCATTATATTGACAACACAAAATGTAGTTTCAAAGCAATCTAATATAGGTAGATAATGCGTAAAAAGAAGTGAATTTCGATCTCAATTATATTGTTATTTAAATGATCCTCTGTGCATTAAATATGACGCAATGACCTAAAAACTTAAACTGCTGTGCAAATGTAAGATCGACTTTCTCTATATTCAGTAATAGCTCCATATAGAGTTAAGAAGGGCGTATAGATAAAATTGTCTTCTTGGAAGGCGATAGCGTATACATAATTGAGGCTTAAGTTGTCGCTGGACGAATGTATTACGTCTGTTGTCACAGAGAAGTTGCACTTTATTTATCAAATCTTTAACTTTAATATGCAAGAATTATTTAAGTTCTGTGGGTGGGTTGAATACAATTATATCATACTTATGGTATTTGAGAACAGATTGACTATTAATTTTTTGAACACGAATTAAAATGGCAAAATCTTAGGTCTCTGAGTGGAAAGTATACATATTAGTTTGACGTTGTGAGGCAAATTTATGGTCTTATAAATAACGCTCCTTATGTTGGTTTTGATGATCAAGAAAATATTTTTATTAGTAGTCCGGGCTCACATTTGATTTAATTACGCCAAACGATCGAAAAAGAACCGTTCATAAGAATCTGTCATCGAATCATCTGCAGTTATTTTGTTATAAGTAAAAACATTCAATAAAGACGTGTATGAAAATATTATTGTTTTATAGTAAGAAGAAAATAACAAACCGTGACCAATTTGCTGTGATGTTTGGGCTTATGAAGGAAAACATCAACATAGCACAAAATAGAAGTTAAAGGCCTCGGGAGCAGACAAAATTATTCTGAAAAGATTTGGAAAGAAAAATAAAAACTTAGACCTACCCACCAAGATCGGAATTGATTACTGAATGCATATCTCCAAAAAAAAAAAAAAAAACATAAACAATTTATTAAAAGAAGTGTGTGGTGAATTGTTTGAGTTTAATTTACTTTAAGACGTCATACAGAATTCATATTTTGTGTGGCTTTAAGTGGACAAAACACTTTTCACTCTTATTGGCATGGAGTTTACTATACTAAGTTCGAGCTGAACTCTGGGTCATGATTTTTCCAGGGTTTTAGGCGCGGTACCATACTTAGACAATTGCTTTTTAATGCGGCTCCAAAGATATTCTATTGAGTTTAAATCTGAAGACTGAGAAAGCCACTCCAGAACTTCACACCCACGACATTCTAGCCAATCTTTTGTGACTTTGGCCGTGTATTTCGGATCGTTATCATGTTGAAAGTTAACATCCGAAATCGATCTAGCCAATTTTTCCAGACTTGGTTCTAGGCAAGATGTCAAAATGTCCACGTACATCTGAGCGGTCATGCGTCTTTCGATTCTCTTGCACATTCCAACACCATTAGAGTTCGTGCACCCCAAAAACAAAAGTTACCAACAAAAGTTGCCGTCTGAACCAAAACAGTTTATTTTTGTCTTATCTGACTAAATAACCTGAGCCCAGTCCTCTTCAGTATGCGATTTGTACTTATTAGCAAATGTTTTACGAAGAGTCACATGCCTTTTTGTTATTACCATAGAGGCTTTTTAACTTTAGCTCTACACCAGCCTTTCGAAGTAGTCTTCTCACTGTTTCAGCACTGACAGCAACATTATGGTTGATTAATAATGAGTGTTGAACTTCAACAGCATTACTACACTCTCCATAAACGATACTTCGTACAAGTTACCGTTGACAATTCTGGGATAGGATTTGCTTTCTTCTAGCTGGATTTGTTTTACTGATGACTTAAGCCTTTTTGTTAAGTCATTTTCAATATCTTTTTCAATTCGATTGGTAAATCCTTATCCTTTAAATCTTGATCTCTTATTAAAAGGTGAAAAACGCTAAACGACATCGCTGCACTGAAAGTAACGGTTCCCATTAGTCGTTCATAGATCTCCGTAGAGAGCAAACGTGTTTCGGCTTCTATTAAAGTGAAAAAAAAATTAAAAGTGAACTTAATAAAAGAACAATTAGAAAGGTTTGGCCAAGTGTTTCCAGGGCGCAGTAGTAGCGGTGTCGGCCGAGAAATCAAGGGGCGTAGGTTCGATTCCCGGAATAAGACGGGCTTTGTATTTTTAAAAATCCAATAAAATATTATAATTAAAATAAATACATCGAAACCGGATGATGAGCTGTGGTGAATGGTCCGCTATCCAAATAGTGGGTCCGGCAGATAGCACGATATCGTCTGATGATCAGACCGTAATTAATGAACGTAATGAACCGTAGGTTCATTCGAAAATGACAACTAAAAGGAAGAGGAAGCTGAAGCCAACTCTAAACCTCGTGAAAAGCCCTTCCCTATCAGCATCCACTGATAAGCTGCCTGGTGGAGCAAGGGAAGAGGCGCTTATAATTTCATCTAGAGCAGCAACGAAAGAGGCATGTCGAATACCCATATGTGTCTGACAGTGGGGAAGGCCACTACATGGGTGGAAATAATAGCTTTGTATCCCTAGTTGCCTCTGAGTCAGGTGACGAAGAGAACTAGGTCAAAGGAGGAAGGAAGCGAAGCAAGTGGCAAGGAGGGAGAAGGAGCTACAACAACTCCAGATGCCACAAAAGCACCCAAATACAAACGTGGGGCTACCTCAACCAAAAAATCAGAAACCAGGAAAGGAACTAACAAAGAAAGAGACACAGCCACAGCCTAAGAATAAACAGCAGCAAAAATCGTACCAGCATAAACAGCAGCAGCAATAACAACAGTAACAGGAAAAGCAACAACAACAACAGCAGAAGCAACAAAAAAATAAAAACAGAAGACAGAAGGTACCTCCAATTAAAACGTATAAAGTGAAATTGTAGGACACAAAACAGCTATGTAAGTCGGCCATAGGCTGTAATTTTTTTATAAAGAGATTAAGTGGAGATAGACACACGCTTCACTGCAATACAGTGGAGCGCTACCAAAAAATTAGAAATTTACTGAGGGATACGACGACGGAGTTTATCTCCTATTCCCCGAAGGGGGAGAAGCTGCAAACAATGCTGCTAAGGAGATTAGAACCGTCGACAGATCCGGAGGAGCTCCTTGCACTGTTGAAAAAGAAGGAGTGCAAAGAGCTCAAATTCGTGGGGGTAAAGCCATTTGTCACAGTTAGAGCCAAAAGGAAGAAGCACAAACTGCAGCTAACTTCCAATAGCAAACTGGATAGTCTTAGGAGTATAAAAGTCCTAGACTACCAGATTGTATCATGGGAAAGGGTAAAGTGGAGCGACAACATTTCACAATGTGTTCGTTGCCAAAGGTTCGTGCACGCTGCGCCAAACTGCGAAATGCAGCTTCAAAGCGTAAAGTGCAGAAAGAACCACATGTCTGAGGAATGCGCTTAAGGTAAGGACAGAGCGTTAGAAAAAAGCCAACTCACTTGTGCCTTATGTAAAAATACGGGACACACCGCAAACTATCGGGGTTGTCCCAAATTCCAATACATAAAAAAGTAAACCTGGCTCGGCAGCAGAAAGTGGAAGTTAAACGTCCACACAGGCATTCATAAACTCCACCCACCCGCCGTAACTCCAAAGTTACAGACGCCAAAATGGCGGCGGGTAGGGGAAATACGGTACAACAAAGTTGCTTTTTAGGCCCTAGCGCCTAGAGCACTGAAACCTGTACCTGACATGCTAGCTATCTTGCTCTTGATTCAGGGGCTTAAAGACCAAGGCCCTGATGTGCTTTTGGTAAGCAAAACTAAGCTTTCCAAAAGACACAAAATGAGGCACAGAAGATATAAAATATTACGAAGAAACTGACCCATTTCTACTCAAGGACGAGTAGTACATGTAACATAGTACATAGGTTTCACGTGCTGGAAGTATGCGTCATGTATATCCCTCTCCATAATTGAAAGCGGTTATACATAGGTGGGGTTAGCATGGTATACTCGGCCTCAAAGCGACGGATAGTATGTCGTTTCCCAGACAAGGGTCTTATTTGGATTTCCTGCTGTTCGGCTAACGAATAGAACTGACAAGCACTAGCCAGCATATTACAAACTGTACGCACTTTTGTGTATGACTGTGACCATTGCGGTCGTAATACCAAAATAACTGTTCCCAACAAAACTGCGGAATTGGAAGAGTTTGTCCAAAGGCATTCCTACAACATTAGTTAGGTTCATTAATGAGAGAACTCTCCTCGAATTCGCTCTACCTACCGTCTAACAGAAATCTGTCAAATGATTGACAGGTATCTAAATGTAATGGACGAGACAATTAAACGAACGATGGACAAAACGACACCTCGCTATCAACACATTGAAAACGAAGACTTATTCCGCAACGCAACTATTGACGTTCTGCACCAACATAAAAATAGACTGCTGTCAAGACTAAAAACCTTGTACATACAGTTTAATGACAGACATAACCTGGTGATCATAATGTCATGACCAAAAAGTCGTCGATCAAAAACATCCTGATATTAATAAAAGAAAATAACAGAAATTCTGTTAGTTTGTATTGGAACAATACACTACCTTTGAAATGAAATAATGAACTGGCGATTCGAGAGCTCGGATTTCACCCAGTTCAGTGACGAGAATATGGCAAATATTACCATTGCCGACGATAGGGTACTACCCCCGTTCATTTCGAAAGAAGAATTCCAAACGATCTTTGAATCACTTAGAAGTAAGAAATCAGTGGGAACCGATTAAATACTGAACATTGTGCTTCGAAATCTCACACTAGAAGAGCTGTGGACATTTATACCACATTGTTTAACAATGCAATGAATAATGCCCATTGCGCATTGGATCTTTATCTCCAAAAAGATAAAGATGTTCGTTGAGGACGAACATATAGTTTCGGAAAATCGATTCAGTTTCAAGGCGGGCTATGATGTCATTCATGCCGCGTCTTAAATGGTTTCTGATATCCAGTTAAATAAAGACAAGAACCAGTGCACTGGTGTCTACCTGAATAATTTAGAGGAAGCCTTCGACACCGTATGTTTAGAGGGACTATTCTTCAAGTTGAACAGGCTGGGCATCAGTAAACCACTTCTGTATATTCTTTGCAATATCTTAACATACAGTTTATCGGGAAAAATGGCGATGTGACTTCTACTGAAAAATTAAAAATTAAAAACGGTCTATTCTACTCTTGCAAAGTTACTTCGACAAAACTAAGCGATATTGCGACAACTGGAAGTTGTAAATCAATTTTCAGAAGTCGGAAACTATTTTGTTTAGGACGCCTTTGTCTGGGGCCTCTGGGATCAACGTGAGAGCAAGTTTATTAGAAAAGATTCGAATGTTTGAGAGGGTTTATCTTATACAGAAAACCAGAGTCTGAATACATAAAATTCTATCCTAATAAGCTCTTGTACAATAAGGCGAACCTAATAAGAGTGAACAATTTCATCATTAAGTTAACTCGAAGGCACATTGCGAGAGCAATAACCTCATCGAACAACCTGAACTCCGGGGCTTACTAACCCAATGATATGTATCATCACTTAGACGGCTCCCTCCAGAAGCGTTTCTCTAGCTCGATATGAAAGATCTGATCCAGGACAGATTAGCGGTGCCGCTAATCGTCCATGTCGCTCGAACAGCAGAGCACAGGCGACTCAACTACGACAGAGACGTTGTTTTAATAAATAAATGTTAAAATAAAAATTAAAATAGACTGTTAAGATACGTCGAAAGACATGGTTTAAGTGTAAGGTTTAACTAAGAGTGCTCGCGTGGGGCCAGTAAGTAAGACAATTTTAAGTTAATTAAGCTAATTTTTTAACGTTTTCTGTCTAGCATATATGGTAAGAATTAATGAAGTAATTGAAATAAAAATGCATTTAAGCTGGAAAAATTGAACCGTATCGGTTCCCATTAGATCACCGAAATCAAGCAGTGTTTAGCGCGGTAAGTACCAAGAAAGAAAACAGCATGGGAACTCAGTACCCTATCCCCTTGCTGTTCACAGTCGGAACACATGGAGTACAACAATGGACCAATTATCTGTCTGAGTGCTACCGTTCCGAAAAAGATGTTGCGAATTCAATGCGGGTGAATAGTTTTCATTAAAAAAAAGATATTTCTTAATAAAAAAAACAGTAAACCACTAACTAATATTCTAAAAAGTATGTGTTTGCTGAGTTTGAAAAGTATGTGTTTGCTTCAATACTGCTCCAAATTAAGGAATCGTAATTATGGTACCTCCGGAAAAGCGTGCATCTACGTGACGAACCATTTGATTATGATCGCATATCTGAAAGAAAATACATATGCATACATATATATGTAAATAAAGAGTGAATTAAGGTCTAGAAAGTACTTACTTTATTAGTTTAGGTTATAAAACCTTTATCTGTTATAATAAAACTGTGATTTGCACACGGCCCCCTAGTATTAACATGGGTTCCATAGACAGACATCACAACACCAGTAATACCACATTTATCAAAAAAATATTCTTTTACCTCTTGCTTCTCATTTTCCGTCATCTGTAGATTGATCAATTTCGGGCATAGCTGTTTTTAAACATTGTTTAAAACTTGCTTCAATAGTTTTCAAAATGTTGAATGAACTACACTGATGTTAAAATCTTGTCCAACTTCCTGCGTAATTGAGTCAGGCTCAACAATCAGCAGGAGAACGGACTCCAAAATATCCAAAACATATTTAAATGATTTTTCTTTAGTCGGAAGTTATTAATAAATCTTTAATCTAACAATTTATTTGTGTTCACATTTTTTAATATTTTCTAAATTTTCCCTACTTTTAATCTGGCATATTCATTATATCCTGTGAGTTCTTTCATGTATGCTTATCATTTCGTAACCTTCTGTTTATATAGTTGCGTGTGTATTTTTAAACGGAAAATACAAAGCTACACTACCCTTTTTCAAAATACTGTTTTAGGTATTAAAATCAAATTATTTTACTCCTTACAAACAAAGGCTTCTTCAAACAAATGCTTCAAGTGAAATGTCAGAGAATAGTTGTTTTTTTTTTTTTTGAAATAATTTCGAAGATTGGAAGATTGAGTGAAATTGAATTGAACGTTCAATTTCTCATGTAATAGTTTGATCCTTACGCCAATCAAATTGGCTTGTGAGAACTTTATGTTAATAAGATAAATATTTGAAGCTCAAAAGAGGAACAAAATAAAAAGAATGAAACATCTAGATTGTTTCCTCATTCGTATATAGTTCATTCTAAATTTTCAAGAAATGTTTCACAATAAGAAAAAAATTAATTTTTAATTTAAAATTTTGACTGCATTCATTGACTTCGTTAATTACAATTAATTAATTCAACCATAATTCATCCAAAAGATTGTAGATTACCCAAAAAATATAAATTCATTTATTTCTCAAACATATACGAAAATCTACGCAGTTGCGTGAACAATAATGAATCACGATCCAACGCTACACATATGCGTGTAGTCCATATTATATGGGTAAATACAATTATGGAAAGATTATAATGACGGAATTCTAAAAATTATATTATATATTATATTGTGACTTAAAAAAAATAAATATTTGAAGATTATTGATAATTGTAGATGATTAACAGTATGCAAGAAAAAAAAACTAATTTTAACATTACTGTTAATTGATAATTTTGAATTTTCATAGTTCAAATCATTTTTTTAACATTAATGTATACATATGGGGATGCTTTTCTTTATCGCGTCCTGTGTTTCGATAGAGATACTCTCATGTCTCAAATGAAAGCAAATTAATAGTTGTTTTGACATTTACTCGTACTTGTATTTGTATATAATAAATGGCTTTATATAGATACTATATGGTAGATTATCCTTTAAAAGTACGGGAAACATTACAAGCAAGTATTTACATGAAAGTAAGAAAGGAAGGAAAAGAACAACGTGAGTTATTTTGCGCAAGTTAGACTGAAAACACAAAAAACAACATCAAAAACAGCAACAAAGCAGCATTGAATTCAATAAGTTCAACATAACTTAGTACCACCACTTTTCAACATACGATTTTAATAAATTGCAAACTAGAATCAAATATCAAGCACAGGTGAATCGTGGAAACTGATGATTTAGCGTCTGGCAAACATCCGTTCTCACGATACACCTTTCCAAGCCGAAGGTGTTAAATATTAAATTTGAAAATTAAATTAAGTTAGTTCTAAGTAAAATGTGAACCAATAAATATAAAATGTAATTTGATTCAATTGGCGCCCAACGTGGTTGGCCTGGTAACGCGACAGGGCAAAAAATCGAAAAGTTAACCTTAAGAAGCTTAAAAAGTAAATTTCGGCAATCGGTATAGATTTGAGAAAGACCTCAAGTAGCTTTTGTGTGAATTTATCGAAAAGTTCATAATACGAATTTCATCGACTTTAAGTACAATAGTTCGCGCAAATTCGTGACCTTGTGAATTTTTACTAGTGCTCAGTGTTTCGGGTCAAGACCCACAGAAGTGTTCGTCGATTAGATCGGTTGATCTAATAACCACGAGGGAGTGTGGACAAAGTAGTCGAGTAAATAAGCAAAAGGGAAAGATACGAATCCATCAGCGTGGGATGAATCTTATCATAATTTAAACATAAGAATTAGACTTAAAATTAAGAAAAAAAAACATTATAAACAAAGATTTTAATGCAATTTAAACAAAATATTATTTACCTAATTTAAGTGAATTTTAAAACTTACAAATCATTATTATTATTTCTATTTTAATTACAAAATCATTATCTTTAAAAATCATTTGAAAATTTCATAACCATTTTAGAATTAAGAAGTAAAATTTAAAATAAGGAAGTGAAACTTGAAATTTCAAATCGAAATCTAGAATTAATAAGTAAAATTTAATTATTATTATTATTTTTTTTTTGGTTTTTGACAAATCCTTTAAAGTCTAAGTTTTCAAAACTCCGAAAATAAAAAGATCGCGATCCCACATCACAATGAACCCCGCGGATCCTTCAGTTCACCTTTTAACTTCCAGGAACTTTCCATATCTTTCTTACAATCCTAATCTACCCAATACACCAAATTCTCTTGATCGTTTTTACCCCTCTAACAATTCTGTACCGAGGCACGAAGCGAATGTAATAGCTACCCCAGAATTTGAATCTCCTATAGCATCCAAAGAATTTAGGAAAATTGTTCAATCCATAATAAACCCAAACGCTAACTTTTACAAGGAAGTAGTAGAGGGAATTTAACCTCAATACCTACAAAACATTACCGATCTCTACAAAGTTCCAGATGTTATACGAAGCTTGGGAGATTTTTCAGGAAATCCAGGTGAGTACAGCTCATGGAGAAAAAGCGTTGAACGAATACTAACCACATACGAGCCCCTAAAAGGCACCCCAAAATATTTTGAGATAATAAATATAATTCGAGACAAAATAGTCGGACACCCTGATGAAATGTGGGAGTCTTACAATACCCCACTCAATTGGCAATGTATCTCAAAGTGCGTTAGGTAAGTTAGAGTACCAACCAACTACTCTTGTTCAGGGTAATAATACGGGGGAAAATATTATCAATCAGTTTATTCGAATCTTACCCTTATACTCAACAAAATATCTGGCATGGATGTCTCCGGAGATGCCATGCATCTATTGACCGACAACTACAAAGAAAAGGCATTAGATACCTTTATAAGGGTCTAACCCAGCGTTTCCGAGTACAGCATGCTACTCACAGTTATAACGCGTTTAGGAGACCAAACCCTGTGCCACCAGTACCTCCTCGTAGACTAACTAACCAACAGCAATTTCAGCCACAACTAGCTTACTTACTTCAACCACAGTTCTACTACCCGCAGAATTTTAGTGCACCTAAACCGCAGTTCCCACAAGGGCAAACTTTCCAACAGAACACTCAACAATATCAGGACGAACAGACCACAAGGAAAAAATTGGCCACCGGCTCCTTAACGACCAACAAATTCCTCACAACAATTTCGTCCGATTAAAATGCAACGCAATTTCCATCTAGACTCTACTACTTCCGATACTGACCAGAATACAGATGCAAAATCCATGAATCTTTAGTCGAGCAAATAGCAAGCCAGTCATTAAGCGATCAACTTCACAATGAACCTCCAAGTTTTGAAACTTATCCATAACAGTCTGATGAACCTACCAACTTTGTTGACGTCAGGCAGTAACGTTTTAAAATTCCTTGTAGACACAAACTCGAATAAAAATTACCTCCAACCCAGCTTGATAAAAACACCTATCACTAATAAACAACATTTTTACCCTAACTCAATATGCGGAAATATTGAGATAACACACCACACCATACTTAATCCTTTTAGAATAAAATCAAATTTAAAATTTTTCCTCATGCCAACGTTAAAATCGTTTCATGGCATCCTGGGCAATGACAGCTTTAAGGAGCTGTCAACTGTTATTTTCACAAAGGATAACTCTATGCTTCTTAAGAATGGTCTTAAGATTCATCTTAAACAAATGGCATCCGTAACCGTGAATCTCGTTAATATTAGAAACAAGCACATGTCACAAAATCTTTAGCTTACACTTTTTCTAACCTTTTTACTGATCCCAACGAAAAACTTACTTTCACTACGACTGTCAAAGGCAAAATTCGTACCACAACGGAACAACCAATTCATTCTAAGCACTATCCATATCCAATGCAATTAAAAACTGAGATAGACAACCAGATCAGCGAATTGCTAAATGATGGCATAATTAGAACTTCACGGTCCCCGTATAATTCACCTGTATGGATTGTACCTAAAAAGGCTGATCCTTCAAATATAAAAATGTATCGAAAGGTAATAGATTACAGTAAACTTAACTCCGTAAAAGTTTTTGATCGTTACCCAATTCCCAATAAATGAAGTCTTATCTCAACTAGGAAAAAACAAATGGTTTTCGTTGTTGGACCTTAAAAGCGGTTTCCACCAAATACCTCTTCACGAGGCAGACGTAGAGAAAACAGAGTTCTCCGTCAACAACAGGAAATACGAGTTCTTAAGATTAACTTTCAGACTCAAAAATGCTCCTGCCGTCTTCCAGAAAGCATTACATGATATATTGCAAGAGCATATTGGAAAGATATGGTATGTCTATATAATAAACGACAAAGTCGTATTCAGCGAAGATACTGAAACGCATTTCTAAAACCTTGCAACAATTTTCGACACTCTACAAAAGTCTAACCTCAAAGTTCAACTTGATAAATGCGAATTTCTAAAATCTGAAGTCGAATTTTTTTGATTCATTATCTCCTCGAACGGAATTAAAGCAAATCCCAAGAACGTATTGTAATTTAATTCGTGTGGTTTTCTTTTTTTTAAAAATTTTATGTTTATTTAAGAAAAACATGTACAATAGTATTATTCAAAGTATTGCCCATCTGAAGCTATGACTTTCTCCCATCTTTCTGGAAATTTGTGGATCTCATCCCAAAAGAACTGCGCCGGCTTGGCAGCCAAGAATGAATCAAGCCAATTTTTGATATTCTGCTCTAATGTGAACCGTATTTCAGTGAGGGCGTTCTGTATCGACCGGGACAAATGGTAGTCAGAAGGGGCAAGGTCTGGGCTATAAAGCGGGTGGGGTAAGACTTCCCATCCCCTGTTTTCAGAATAGTTCTTAGCCGGAATAGCAATGTGGGGCCGAGCGTTGTCATGATGGAAAATTATTGCCTCGTGTCTGGTCGCATATTCTGGGCGTTTTTCGGCTACTGCTCTCTTCAAACGGTAGTGTTTACCATTGATGGTTTCAATCGGTTTTAGCAGCTCATAATACAGCACATCCATCTGATCCCACCAAATACAGAGCTGCTGACTTCCTTTTGAGGCGTTCCAGCAGCATTTCGGACATGCAAAACCGCCTTTCGACGGCTCTCGGAACGTTTTAAAATGGCTGCTTGAGTGACAACCAAAGATTCTGCGAGCTTTTCTTGTGTTTGGTAACAATCTTCATAGAGTAATGCTTCCAGTTCTTCATCTTCAAACTTTTTTGGCTGCAGGGGACGTTCATCGTCTTCCAAGCCAAAATCACCACTTTTAAATCGTGCAAACTACTTGTGGCACATTCGCTCAGCTAGCGCATGTTCACCATAAACTTCCACCAAAATACGATGACTTTCGGCAGCAGTTTTCTTCATATTAATGTAATGAAGAAGAACTCCCCGCAAAAACACTTTTTCAGGCACAAAGTTCGACATATTTGAGTGCAAAAAAATTATTGTTGTTTACGCTTTAAATGAATGATATATATTGAAATGACGTATAATGATAGTAGCTTTCGAACGCATGTTCCAATGGTAGAAGCAATCGACAAATTTCCGCTTCCAAGAACATTAGGAGTCTTACGTCTTGGTATGTCAGGTTTTTACCGCAGATTTATCAAGGATAATGCGAAGCTTGTAAAACTCCTGACATCCCTTTTAAGAGGAAAACGGACACGTCCAAAACGGCCTCAAGCAAGAAACTTATTATTTTGACTCAAGATGCAAAATAAGCCTTTCATAAAATCAAAAATTCCATAATTTCAGAAGATGTTGTCCTGAGTTTTCCAGATTTCGATAAAGAATTTCACTTAACAGATGCGTCGGACTACGCACTAAGTGCTGTATTGTCTCAAGGGGACAAGGCCATAATCTTTATATCACGAACACTTAGTAAGATCAAAAACTACTTTGCCGTCAATGAAAAAGAGATGCTGGCTATAGTGTGGGCTTTATAGAACTTACGAAATTACCTGTACGGTCCGGTAAAACTAAAAATATGTACCGATTACCAACAACTTACTCACGCTTCAAGCAAAAAAAAAATACCAACACCAAAATGGAGGTGGAATTTTATACTCGAAGAGTATAAATACGAGTTAAATTATAAGCTTGGGAAATCCAACGTTGTTGCGGATGCACTATCAAGACCACCTCGAAATACTCAAGTAAATTCTTTAACAGGAACACAACACAATGTGAGAGTTCTGGACAAAATTTAATACAAATGGCTGAAGAACCTCTCAATGTTTTTAAAAACCAAATCATTCTTGACATAGGTAACGCTCCACACACAAATTTGAAATAATTTTCCCAACTTACCATCGCCACGTAATTACAGAAACCAGATACGATCAAGATAAGGTAATTGAAATTTTAAAAAGATATCTTAACCCTTCTGTAACCAACGGTCTAAAACCCGAAGAAAGAATCCTTGGAATAATTCAAGAAGTAATTCCCCACCATGTCAGTCAGTATAGAGCTCGAGCACACGGAAATAGCAGAGAAAATAAATTTCAGATACTGCAAAAATTTTATTTCCCGCAAATGAGAGCCAAGATAGAAAAAAATTTTAAAGCTTTGCCAATCATGAAAATTACAAAAATACGAGAGACACCCCCATATTGTTCATTTAGGCATACATTTTACAGACAAATGTATCATTCTAACTGCCATAGATAAATTTTCTAAATACGCTTAGCTAGAGTTCTTAGATCTAGATATGCAGAAGATATAAAGCAACCATTAAGGGAACTTATACTATCCTTTGGACTCCCTAAAACTATTGTCGTAGATAATGAATAATAGCTAAATTCAAATTCCATTTAATTCATGCTTGAAAACTTTTTTAACATAAAAGTGGCCAAGGCACCACCATACACCAGTGCCGTCAACCGAAAAATCGAGAGATTCCACTCTACTCTCTCTGAACTATGCTATGCTTTAAATCCGAAAATAGTTCAACTACCTTTTCCGAACTTCTTCAATTCTCGAATATAATAACTCCATTCATTCAACAATAGGAAAAATAGAAATATAGACATTTTTTTTTTAAGATAACTATTTAAGGAACCAGAAAAACTTGAAAAAGAAAGGCAAAAAACTTTGAATAAACTCAAATATAAACAAACAGCTGACTTAGAGTATCATAATAATAAGAAAAACCTTTTAAAGCACTTTTCAGTAGGAGACATAATTTACTTTAAAATTAATAAAAGGTTAGGCAATAAACTCTTACCCAAATTCAAGAAAGAAATAGTATCAAAAGATAAGAACTCTTCTGTTATAACAAAGTCCTCACTCACTCGTGCCTTCGAGCATTGGTTATTTTCAAATTTTTTACTACACTACAAAATTAACGAAATGCTTAAATAAGAAATGGATCTTTCAAAATAGTTCATATGGAGAATTTATCAATAAACTGGAAAAAACAATAATATCCGAAACAAAACCTAGTCATCTCCTATACCCTGCACATAAAGAATCATTTAAGCCGACTTAAATAGAAGGTCCCTAGATTTTATTGGAAGTGCGTGGAAATGGGTCACTGGAAACCCAGACCACCACGATTTCGAAATTCTTGTATACAAAATGAATAATGTTTTAAAAAAACAATAACAATAAATTTATTATAAATAAAGTAACTTTAGACAAGATCAATGAAATTACTAATGTAACTAATCACATACACATACGGAAACTACTTAATATTGGAAATGAAATATAAATTAGATTTAGTTAAGGAAGAAATTGTAAACATTGCATACGCGATTCATTGGGCTAAGACCAATATCGTAGACTCATATATTTTAACAAACAATGAAATAAATATAACTGAAACCTTATTCAAAAGAGAAAATATTTCATATTTTAATTTAGACGAAGCATTGGAATTTGCTGAAGTTAAAATCGCAAGTAACCATAAAAACATAGTTTATATACTAGATTTATCTACGACCGAAACATATATATGTAACTTTTGATAATTAAACCTCTTAAACAAAATGATAAAATCAAAAAAATTGAATCGATCCTAGATTGTAATAAATGTAAAAGTTATAATAAATTAGCTATATGTAATGAAAATAATGTTATAAATTTAAGTTCAACGACTTGTATTCCGAAATTAATCCAAAGCCAACTGCACAACCATTGACAATCAACACATATCAATAATAGAAGACATTTTATCAGGATTACTCCTTCTTAACCAATACAAAGGACCTGTAAAAATCAACAATGAAACACTGGAACTTAATGGAACATACGGTATTTGACACACAAATGCTACGATTCAGATCCAAGGAAAGGAGATAAGAAACAATGAAGTAATTTTTCACCAACCGATGCCTGCTGTCCTCCAACCCATAATCCTTATAACAAAAACAGAAGAAGTCATTTCGCTAGAAATGTTTAAGCGGCTTCACGCCAAAGGGGAAATCGAAAGTAGATTTACTTTAAAGCAGAAACAAATTTAATACAACAACCTATTTTCGACTTATTTCAATCATACTAATTTCGGCATAAATTTTTGTGAGAAGAAAACTCAAACATTTAACCAAATACAGTAAACATGAAGCAGAGTACAATACATTTCCAATTCCTGCTGAAAGAACTTCAACATCCACCATCCTTTCTACCATAGGAATCGATGACACCAACAACAATGGCAAAGAAGCATTGATTTCAATAAGTTCAACATAACCCAGTATCAGCACTTTTTAACACACGACTTTAATAAATTGAAAACTAGAATCAAATATCAAGCACAGGTGAATCGTGGAAACTGATGATTTAGCGTCTGGCAAACATTCGTTCTCACGATACATCTTTGGCTTGTAAAGAAAAATTGTAAAATTAGATTAAGTTAGTTCTAAGTAAAATTTGAACCAATAAAGATCTTTTTTTTTTTAATAAATCAAAATATAATTTGATTTAATTTGTATAATAACATACCTACTGACGAACGAAAAAGCCAAGAAATAATAATTAAAAATAAACTCAAAAATTGATGCTGTTATCCAAAAGAAAAATATCGAAAAGCTTATTTTCAAAGACGGTATACGAATTAATTACCTACAATTCATGCGGAAGATGATTCCAGAAACGAATTGCAGATAGGAGATAGAATCGCTCTCCAATACAACGCGTGAACGAAGTAATCATTAGTTTTTTGCCTCTATTCGACTGCGAAAAATAAATCATTTAATAAAGGTAAATGGGAGACTTGATTTGTATGATTTTAAATAGATTTGGAACATTGCGAAACCTAAAATAAAAATTTAAATTTAAACCAAGTACAGAGGACGTAAACTAGAAACACTACAGGACCTGGGGATATTATGAATGCCGCTGAGAACGAAGAAACAACAACCAGACGACGCGCCACGCAATTGGGCATCACCAGGCGGACACTACATCGAATTTAAGTGAAAGACTTACACGTGTTCCCGTACAAAGTGCAAACAGTGTATCAGTTAATGCCTCCTGACCGTAAGTCGCGTATGAATTACTGTAAAACTATCTTCAATCTCAACAACGGAGAGGACGATTTAATGTCGAAAATCATCATGAGCGACGAGGCGCATTTCCACTTAAGCGGTTAAGTCATTAAGCAAAATCTTCATTTCTGGGCTCTAAAAATACGCGTGTGATGCACGAAGAGTCATTACATCCACTCATAGCCACTGTGTGGTGCGGCGTTCACGCGGGAGGAGTGATTGGGTTTGATTTGATTTTGAGGACGCCATCGGCAATACGGTCACTGTTACAGGCGAACGCTACAGGGTCATGATAAACGACTTCTTACTGCCGGAATTGAATGAGCGGGGCTTGGTGAGCATGTGGTTCCAACAAAACGGTGCAACTGCACACATAGCACGAACCACAATTGATATTGTGAATGAAGCGTTTCCTGGTCGCGTAATCTCCCGTTTTGGCGACTTGGCATGACCAGCAAGATCGGCAGATTTAACCATCACAGACTTCTTTCTTGGTGGCTACTTGAAGTCGCGGGCTTATGGTCAACAAACCTCAGACAATTGCAGTCCTTAAGGAGAATATTCGACAGGAATGCGAACAGTTATCACCGGAAATCTTGCGGAAAGTCATGGAAAATGCGATAAAACGGGCAAAAAAGTGTATCAACACTGGCGGTAGCCACTTGGCAGATATCATCTTTCCCACTCAACAGAAACAAACATAAAGGTCCAAGTAAAGATTTCCATCACTCAAAATAATTTTTTCTTTTTTTTTAGTAAAATAGTAATCCAAAAACAAAATTGTATGACTATTAATAGATTTCATACAGAAGTGTTTTCAAGTTTAAATAACACAAGAAAGACTCGTGCTCTTCAAAGCACGGGAAAAATTATTCATTTATATAAAATAAATTGCTGAAGATCTTACTCCAACCAATGAAGTTCTCAAAATTGAAGCTGTATCTTTTTCTTCCATCTCAAACAATGTCAAAAGAAAACAAAGCTTCTGGCACTCCAATGACACTTTCAATTACTTTTCCTGGACACGATGTCACGATGAAACCGGTGTTGCTATTAGCTAGGCTGCGGTTTAGGCGGTTGGGTCAAAGCTGGAAAGTCGTTTGATAAGGTCAAACCCTTTCGGAAGAACGATGCTGGTAGTTGCTTTTACCGTGAAAAGGGTCGACGCGTCTTCACACTCAAAACCCTGGATTGACACTGGCAAAACAAGAATCGAAAAATCGAGGACGACTCTGCACTCGTTATGAGTTTCGGGAAAGTATTTGCCTAGACCATTAAGTCTTAAAACATGGAAGATCGTTCAAGATTGCGCTTCTACACCGACTGACTCGATCTGCAACCAACTTCATACTTCTATAATTTCCAAACCGTTCATTACTGGAGCTCAAATTTTGACACATGACAGATAATTTTATTATTTACGAGAGTTTTAAACGATTTGCGTCTCAGTTGTGTTGAAAAATTTTTATCCGCGATGGAATTTAAACGTGATAGTGTGATTGCTTTATATTTGGCTGGAAAACTACAAGTAACATAGCTATCGTTAGAGCCTTCCAGCACCTCAACGTGAATAAATCGTTTGTGTCCTGAACCATAGCTCGTTACCGTGATAATGACAGCGTTGCAAAACGCCATGAAGGTGGTCATAAAAAAACAGCAGCATCGGCAGAAATGGTTCGGAAAGTGAAGGCTCGAATTGAGCGAAATCTGCGTCGAAGTGGAAGAAAAATGGCTCGTGAACCCAACATATCGTTGGAACGGATGCAACACATACTGAAAAATGAGCTTGGGCTCAAGCCATTGAAATTCCAAAAACACACGATCTTTTGGTTTTTTCCGATGAGTCGCCATTTGTTATAGAGCAATATGTCAACAAACAAAATCACCAAGTTAACTTACCAGAGAGGTCCAGAGAGTACAGAGACCAGAGAGGTGATGATTTGGGCCGCCATAACCGCCAATGGTCGCTCTCCGCTCGTATTTTTGGACCGTGGCGTCAAAATTAATGCGATCGTATACCGTGAAACTGTCCTAGAGACAGTATTAAAGCCTTGTGCAAACAATCATTTCGGTCGGAGACCGTGGACATGTCAACAAATCTCGGCACCGTCTCACAAAACTCGCGTTAACCAAGATTGGTTAAAAAACAATGTTCCACACTTCATTTCTTCGACACAATGGATTGCGAATTCTCCGGATGCAAATCCGTTGGATTTCTCTGTCTGGGCACACTCTGGGCGAAGGTTGGCACTAAAAAATACCAATGGTTGGACCACCTCAAACAAGCAATTCGCCGGGAATGGGCCAAAATACCGCAGAGCCAAAGGTGGGCATATTGAAAACTACTGATACAATTTGAAAATTGATGTATTTTCTAACATATTTTGTATTGGCACAATAAAATTTATCAAAAAATGAAAAAAATTATAGCATTTTAAAAAGTTGCAGTTGGAGTCAGTCACCCTGTAGATATGATATGCAGAACTAAAGGCATACTCAGTAAAAACTGAACATACGTTCAGTTCAGGAGTTCTATTGACATTGAAGATGAATTCGATAACTTAACTTTTAAATGCAAGTACAATAAAACGGAGGTCGATCATTAGCACTTATACCGTATGGGGTGTGTGGGTAGGAGTTGCCTGCAGGGCGGTGTCTTATCTCTTGAGGAGATAAGCAAGCCCATCATACTGCTTGCACGTTGCTTTTATTCAAATTTCTTAGTCTTTCGAAGAAAAATAAGTCAGCGGTTCAGTTATAAAGTTACGTTTTCTGGTTTATTTATTAATTTCAGCAAAATATTGGGCTATCAATCAATCAATTATATATAGCATATGCGCTGGTTGTCTGATGGAGCAAATTTTTACAAAAATATGAAGCTATCAATAGTAACTTGGTTTTGTACACGATGTAATGATGAATCGAGTTTGCTGCCCTAGTTATTCATATCATAGGCTGCACTAAGTCACGTTCATTTCAAAATGTAATGGTCTTTGGTAAAACGCACTCTGGATTGGTAATTATCTTGAACAGCGAGTATCTTTTTGCTCTGGTCTCAAGAACATGTCAAATTTGCAGTTAAATAAAGCATATACGGTTAAAATCGAGATCCATACAAGACAGAAAAAAAAGTTTTTCCATTTCTTTGCCCAGCTGAGATGAAACTGAAAAATTGAGAGGCCAGTTTTGCAACATGTGTGGGAACATGTGTTGTGTCATCCGCAATTGACATGACAGTTCCAAAACCAAGGACAAAGTACAGCTTGAAAGAATATGTTTAAAAACGTATTTAATGAACAATGTATTAAATGGTAGTGAACATTTCCAGTTTAATACAGATCCTATTGTAGTGTGCGCAAGTAAAAACAGTTTACAACAGATGAATTTTGTGATACTTTCACTGAAATATAGATAATTACTACATTTATGTTGTATTAATATACTTGGATCGAGTAGGTTAGTGAATGCAGCTAAATTATATAAGAAAATATAATTTGATTCGTATATACCTTTAAGCTGAATCGAGCAATTTCAAAATTGTTTTCTTTTCTATTCTCAAAAGGCTATTCTCACTAAAATACCTACATTTGCGCATCGTGTCTGCCATATTCCAATATTCCATATCCAATGAGTTTTATAATTTTGAGTGAATTCTGAATTACAGGGCTGAAAATGTTTGCTTTTTTCCCTCTTATATAAAATAACAAATTAAATTAAATTATATTAAATTATTAAAAATTATTAAACTATTATATTATTAAGTAATTATCACTGGAATCTTTTAAAGTGTGTAGCCTTAATTTTTTCCAAATATTCGATACAAATATGTGCAAGTATGTATAACAATAACAATTCAGGAAGTGATAGAAGAAATAAGTTAACAATTTATATAACACGAAAAGTTCCGAGCCTAAAAAAGAAAACACGTTTTTTTCATTATAAATTGACTTTATTCATCAATATAATCTCCATCATGAGCAACACAATCATTCCAGCACCGCTCTAACATTACAATACCATTCTTGTAAAACGATTTATCTTTTGCCTCAAAATAGGCCTCAGTTTCACTAATTATCTTTTCATTCGAGCGAAATTTCTTACCTACGAACATTTTTTTTGAGATCTGCGAATCATAAACATGTTTTTATTTTTGGTCAACAGTGAGCAAACGCTGTACACACTTTGCATAGGGTTTTCTCTATGATCTCAGAATCATCAACACGTTGTTTTTGGTCAACAGTGAACAAATGCGGCACCCACTTTGAACAGAGCTTTTTCATGGACAAATGCTCATGCAATATAAAGCCAACACGTTATCTTGATATCCTTGCGATCTCATCTAACTCATGCAACTGCACTTTTCGATCATTCAAAACAATTTTGTAGACTTTTTTAATGTTTTCTGGTGTTATCGCTTCATTTGGACGTCCAATGAGTTGTGCATCATCAGTGTCTCTACGACCACGTTTGAAATCAGCATACCAACGGTTTATTGTTGTTTCTGATGTTGCGGAATCCCCATAGCACTTTTCAAGCCATTACTTCGCTTGAACGGTATTTTTCCCCATCAAGAAGCAATGTAGAATTAAAACACGAAATTGTTTTTTATCCATTATTTTGAAAATAACAAAAGCAGCGTCACTCTTAGCACAATAAAACAGATCGTCATGAAATTTTAACAGCTATCTTTTGAAGATGAGTACTAATTTAACATGAGGTGAATTCAAAAAAACTAGCGCCATCTGTGTGTAAGGCCCGGCACTTTTTTAGCCCATGTAATATAAACAATGAAAAAACAAAAAAAGACAATTTATATTACAAATAAATTAAATATTTTAAATTCTAATTGTTTCATTGGCCTGATATTTTAAGAGAGGTGACTTAAACTTATTAGTGTTTCTAATTTTCCTAATATTTATGGGCAAGGAATTCCACAGTCGTACAAGTCAAGCAGGCATAGCTCGTTTGAAATAGCATACATGATCTACCTGATTAAAGGGAGCGCAGCTTATTGATCAGGTATGCCGATTGATTAGTTTGAACTATAGTAACATATGTATATAATGCAAGAGATTAGGGTTCTATATTTGAGGATATTATCAAATGTACATCCGCTGATTTGTTTTGAGTAAGAGGAAACATGTTCATATCTTTTTAGATGAAATACAAGTCGGGCAATAATATTATATACGATACCAAGATTTCAGAACAGTATAGCAGAATTGGCATGAGTAGGGTTTTCACTAACAAGAGTTTTGTCCGTGTAGGGATAAAGCGATATATATAGTAGTCCAGAGTGCACGTAGTCCAAGTTGGCGTAGATTTTGTCAACAGCATTCCTTATTTAATCGGTGACTATTAATAACGCACTCTTACAACTTCGTTTTTAACGGAATGCAGATTAGTTATCGCAGAGCAGTTTTCTACTCAGAGATAGTTTTGCATCTGCATTAGAATGCATTTCTCAATAACTTTTGAAAGGAATGGCAAAATTGAGATTGATATAATATCTACCAGCAGCAAATATGGTAGCAAAAGTTTAACAAATTTTGGGTGGATTTCGTCGAGTCATATAGCGTTTGGTCTGATTTATAGTAGTACTTCTGCAACATTTATCCCGCATTCAGTATTTCTTCCAGCTTTTATAGGCATTACCACGCTTTTTCATAAGCTGTAGGACATTAGGGGTAAGCCATTGAACGGAAGATTGAAAAAGATTAATATTTTTAGAAATTAAGGGGATCCTCTCCAGTATAAGTTGATATTTGTATATGTGTTACATATATGAACAGCCATAAAAATATTATATATGATATGTATACCACTAATATGATTTGAGTAACGATATCAACTCTTATATAAATTATTACAACTAACATTAGTTGTGGAGGATTCATACGGAAATGCGAGAAATAAAATTATGTTTAGATGTAAACAGATATTTGTTCGAACCTGATTGTATTTAGACATATAAAAATAGTCCTCAAGTGACACAAATTCAATTACAAGCTGTAACTATTTATCATTTGTTTTAAATGATCATGTAATAGGTTTTAAGTTTCCTAAACCCAAAATAGTTTACCTAGACTCACATTAACCTGAAGACTTAGGTGTTTGACATAGAATTATATTAAATTGAAGTGTTAGGAATGGAATTTTGAATTAAATTTTTTAAGGGCTTTAAATGTTGAAGACTTTTTATAATTTTGATTTTACTCTATCATAACATACCAAATAACATAGATGCCAACAAACACTGATAAAGTTGGTATAGATAGACACATGTGTACGAGTATGTATTAATATATATTTACCAATATCAGTCCTATACGAGTATGTGCGCATATGTTAACAAAGCGGAAGAAAGATGCTTTCTACTTAGACACCATAATGACAATAGAAAAAGAAGACAGTTTCGGTAGTGCAGAGGTAGAGGTAACTTTATTTCACTTAATTTATACAAAAATTTTGCTAGCCTAAGCACGATAAGGCGCAAGTTTAAAGAATAAAAAAAAAAATGTTGACCTAAATATAAAAATACCAATATTGTTTGACTAAGCAGTAGAAGCAAATAAAAACTGGAAAAGAAATGGAAGAAATATTTTTTGTTACTGTCATCAACATTTTGCCTCCTCCGGGGTTGTTGCCAATTGATCTCAAAAGGGTGACTTGGTCTTTTTCTGTATCTCAATTCGGTATTTGAGGATCACCGCTTATAGAAAAATGATAAAAATACCGGCTGCAAGTATTGTCCAATACTGATGTTTTTTTTAAAGGTCTTCCAATTGTGGTCATGTAGCCGGTTGAGCGCCTTGACTGCTTCTTGATGGTTGAAATTTAAGACTTCCATTATATCCTTGTTCAGAGGGATGACGGTTTCATTTGTAAGATAAACTGAAACATGCGTTGATAGTGATGTGTTTATAATGACAATTGATTTGCTGAAGTGCATCACTATTCTCGTTTCCTTGATTAATTTTTCTTCCAATCGTATAAATTTGGATTGGATAACGCAGTCCGGAGTACCGTGAATAATACCCGTATCATTTAATATGCCTTTTTCTCTAGTTGGTCCACAATTTACGAATACAGTGGTATCTTCGTGTTTAATGAACATCCATATAGTGTGTGTGAGTCTTAGCATTCTGGTTGGACATCGCTTAAGAGATATCTTCTTATACAGCTACTGGATAATGCAATCCTCACTTTTCTCAATATTGTGAAACATTGATGGCCGGAGGATGAATGTTGTTCCGTTGAGAGTTGCAGCCTTGTTAAAATCTTCCAGTGGCAATTCGAAATACCTCTGTAGATTATATTTGACTCCAAGTACCGACTGCTGTAATTGCACCTTTCGAAATATCTGCGTATCGATCTTTTTAGAATATTAGTTTCAATCACGTCATACTTACTGGGATCGCTGATCATGAAGTATCCTGTTACTAAAATCTCCGTTGAATCAAGGACATCTCTTGTTTGTCCATTGGATCTTGTAGTACCTCCATCTCTGGGTCAAGTTTCACCGCAAACTTGTTAATGATTTCTTCCATGCTCTTGTGTGTCAACAATTCAAACAAATAGCTACGTTTCAGATATGCATTAAGCAACTTATTGTATATCCTTTCAATTCCTCGCATGTAGCTAAGTGCAATCAGATATGAGTTCGTCACATGTATATTTATTTTATACACGTCAACATTCCTGTACCAAGTTTCCATCTTACTGATCTCTTTTAGACCTGCATTCAGCTTTTTCGTAAAGTTGTTGATTTTAGTTTCTGTCTCGTTCTTGGTATTTGTTTTACTACTTTCTATCAGCGCTTTCTAGTTACTGTCTAGGTACACTTCATGGTACACTTCATCATTGACTCCAAATATCGAGGTGAGATCGTTTCTAGTAGTACTCGTTTTTGTCTTCGCAAAGGGGTTACTTTAAGTCTGTTGAAAATTGAGAGTATGTTCTTCCATTTTTCTTCCATGTGATGACAAAATTCATCGCATTGACTCTCCTTTGTCACTGATTTTGCCTTGTCGCATAACTTAGTTATTTGATCTCTGGTCTTTTTCATGTTGACTTGATCACGTAAAATGCCTGTGATTGGGAATAGAATGCTCGTTCGTTGAATTTTGGCTGTTCCAATTTGTTCTATAAATAATCCAACTTCCGGGTGGGTGATTGTATGCCTTGTAGATCCCGACGTGATGAACGCAAATAATGACAGAATCACAAGATCAATAGAGAAACTGGTTGATTGTTTTCTATTCCTCAGCTTTATTTTGAGTCTGCTGGATGGATGATTCGACGGTTGGACCATGTTGTCATCAGGCTTCATAATACATTCTTCGCTTGGCAGCAAACACACATTGGCTATTGGTCGCTTGAATGTTCCCTTTTCGGTTTTCACTGTTACTACTCTGCTGTGCACTTCAATTACTTTACCTAGAGGCCATTTCGATGGTATCATCAGCTCATTTTTAGCAGCACCAATTGCCCAGATTCCAAATCTTATACTGACTGCTTCCACTTAAATCGGTGTTGCATTTTGTTTATGAAGTCCTCGTACCAGCGTTTGTAAATATCTTGTTTGAACTTTTGTAATAACTTCCACTTTTTTAAACTATTGTCTGCCAGATCCCGAATGACATCATACTAAATCTTCAATGTTGTCCGTTAATGGTCTTGACTGCATGCATCCTTCTATTTGCACCAGGATGGTATTCATCTCTTCGTATGTTAATTTTTGCTCTCCTACGATGCGATTAAAATGGTATTTGACTGACTCCCAGAGTCCGCCAAAGTGTGAAGCTACAGGTGGGATGAAATGCTGCTGGATTGCGTTTTCGGCTAGAGTGGATTTTAATGCATCAATAATATTTTTTGTGCCAAAAAATTAGTTTCATTGTCGATGTAAAGATGGTGTATAGATCCTACTGCTGATCGTACGTCGCAATACCGCCATGAGTCCATCTGTTGTTAAATCAGAAGTCAGCTCAATGTGCAATGCTTTTGTTGCCATGCAAACGAAGAGCGCTATGTAAGTTTTATGTGATTTCACGCCTCGAGTTTGTGAGCATCGTATGTTGATTGGGACTGCGTAATCTACCTCACAATTTGTTAATGGCCGTGAAAATTTTATTCGAGCCTCCGGAAGTTATCCCATAAGTTGATTTGTTTCCTTGGCCTTAAACAGGAAACACCTAATGCACTGATTTATTATGGCTTTAACCGTGTTCGTGCCTCGGATGATCCAAAATTTTGTTCGAATGTGATTCACAGTTAGTTTCACTCCACCGTGGAGTGTACGCTATGGGTCTTATATATGAGTAATTTTGTCAGTGGATGCGATGATGACAGAATCATAGGATGTTTCTGATAAGTTGATAAATGAGTACGTTTCAACTGATCTCCCACCCGTCTTTTTTAAACTACTCTGGACCATGCCACCAGGTTGAATTTTCAGCTAGGGTATCTCCAAATGATCATCTTCTTCTTTCCGCGTACGAACCTCCACTGTCCTTTAAAGTGTTGTTGCACATAGGATACCCGGTTGGCGACAAATGTTTTCCATTTCCATTTTACTGGATGTTGTTTCAACCAGTTCAATACTTTGGTAGAATCTGACCATGCTAAGACCGTGGTATAATTCGTGTCATTTTACTCTCTGGTGTACTTCATTAACTTCGTAAGTAGTGCTGCTGTGTATAGTTCCAGCCTTGCCAATGAAACTTGCTGCACAGGCGCCACCTTAGTTTTGGACGCGATTAGTCTTATTGTAGTAGAGTCGCGATTAATAACCTTTTTATACACCACCGCTGCATACGCTGATTCTGATGCATCTGCAATCCATCCATTTGAGAGCCTTCCATTTGCTGCGTCCATCTTAAATTCCTACTATTTCAAGCGTTGATAGATTTGCTTTGAATTCGTTCCATTCGTTTTGAATTTTCATTGGAACATTTTTGTCCCATCCGATGCCATAGCCATAGACTTTGAATAAGTATCTTTGCCTTGATTGTAATTGGCGACAACCAACCAAAAGGATCGAAAATTTTGCCAGAGTCACTCAATATTGTTTGTTTGGTACCCTTTATGCTGAATGCCGAAAAATTGACTTGAAATTGGAAGTCGTCTGTTCCTGGGCACTATTTAATTCCAAAAATTCTAAATGTTGTTCACTATTAAAGTCATGTTCTGGTTCCATGTTAATTGTTTCTTTTGGCAACGCTTTTATGAATACTGCATTATTTGATGTCCATTTGCGTAAGTTAATTCCACCATTCCGGCATCTTGGCATAGAATCCTTCAAGCAAGATTTTGCTTGCCCGTGGTTACATTTGTTTTTTAATTTCGACTAGCTGGTATAGGGTTTTAATTGCTAAATACGGTGCGGATGATGTGCCGTATGTGACGGTTTTGAGACCGTATTCTTTGATCGAGTCCTTGGAGTTTTGTCTCCACAAGATACGTTATATATATTATTTCGATCCTCTTGATCGACTAAAATCTGCTGATACATTTTTTCGACGTCAGCTGTAAAGACGATTGGAAACGACCTCCATCAAAGAAGCAGGGAAAATAAATCCTTTTGTACAGTGGTACCGGTCATCATAATGCTGTTTAGCGATTCAGATGTTGTCCCGGTTTTAAATGGCCGTGGTGTAGTGGTATATGCATAGACTCCTCAAGCAGAGGGTCGTGGGTTCGAATCCCGTGCGAGGCAATATTGTGAAAAAGTCTTTTCATAGAATTTGTATGTAGTTATATGAAAATCCCGTCGGCGTCAACTCTGACATGAAGGCATTACACTGATGTTGGAGTGGTTGCTGGCTGGGCTAAATGTAACGAACTAACAACTAGCACGTACTTAAGACCCACTGGTTGAGGATGTACTAGCTCGTCCCGCCCAGTTTGACAACCACCTCTGGGAAAAATATCGAAACCTAATACACATGAGTTTCAAACTACTACACCACCCGCCCGCGCCCTGGAGAAAAATCCAGTAAAAGGGTATTCATATCCCCTTGGTGCGCACGCGGTATTATAAAAAAAAATGAGAGAAAAAACAATTAATTCAACTAACCTTTTTCATATAGTCGTATATATCACATGTTTGTTCATTGCTATAATAATAATCTAAACACTTAATTACTAGATTTAAGAAACTCGTGCAAATGCGAGTAACTAAACCTTGCAAGGCAGATAAGACAAAAACCTTTGCAGAAAACATAAATATTAAACAAAACAAAATTTTTTAGATGATAAACACATAAAGCAATTAATTGTAAAGTAAAAGTAACGTTACAAAAGACAAGAAAATTTAGAACGCAAGGGAAGCCCATACCGGACTTTGTCAGGTATGTTTGAACAGAAATATCAATTAACAAAGAGCTCAAGTTGATCGGACTATTGGCTACTCATAAATTTTCGAAGTTCTTGAGTAAAAGTTGAACATTGAAAAGTTGAGTCCAAGTTAAACGTCCATGGGTGCTTTATACAATATTTACGTGCGTATTGAAAACAGCTGCGTCACCGTGCAACACCGAATTGAAAAGTGAACGTTCATAATCCATCTGGGATTAAACAAGAAAGCAGTCTTGGCTTGGAACTAGTTAAGCGAGGGGTGAGAAACTATTTTCAAAATTTTAGAACATTGTGTAGAATACGAACTTTTGATATAGTATATTGTACTACTGCGCTCTCCGCATTTTATTGCACTGTAGACGCCAATGAAATCCGTAAAATGAAACTTTACTCGCATTTTTGTCAATTTCGGAGTCTTCTGTCAACAAAATTTCTACATCACCACCGATTATCTCCACGAGCTTTAACGGGAAGGGAGGTAAGCAAAAAGTGAATTAGTGATAATGTTCTGAGACAAGCCTTTACCTTAGCAATGGAATGTTAGAAAAAATAGAGTCTCATAATGAATGCAATCGATGTGCCGTATGTGCTATATTTATACAAGGTTTATTATATTACGTGACGGAAGTGATCCATCATTTAGGTATCCGCAAATATTCCATTATGCTCATTAAAAACGTTAAAACCTTAGTCTTGATTTTGGCACCCGTTTCACTGGAGTCGTAGATATGTGGTAAGCATATGTCTGTTCGAAATTATTGCACACATCAGCAATGCCCTTTACAATGCAGAGTTAGGAATAGTTCAATAAGTATAGTATTGACTTCTGCATTTGAAAATCTGTGCAGAATGTTCGACATCACAGTAGAATCAGCAATCCGAAATTCTGCCTCACTTTTATTTGTGTGCACTTTTAAATGATACATGCACACATAATTGTAAGTCATTGAATTGAGTCGACCCTTTTCTTTGAAATAATCACTCTTTTAACTGTATTCTCAAGATGTGCCTGCAGATCGAATGTCGACTGTATTTATATTTCATACAACACATACACCGAATTTCTTTTTTGCCTTCCTATCGCTACCATACAATACCATGATGTTGGACAGTTCTTAATTTTAACATAAACACATTTATATGTACAATACTTACCCACATATCTAACTCATGAATATGTTTTTTTCTTTTCTTAACAAACCTATGGTGTTTATAAATTAGTAACATCATCTAATGTGAAGAGCTATTTTGATAATCTTATGTATTTCTGAAAAGCACTAAATAGACAAATTTGAAATTAACGTGAACATTGGTTGGTATTGGTATTGTTATGGTGACCTCAATATTTATAGCCGTGGGTGGCCGTTGCTTAAGTGGTAGTGGACTGGCTTCCAAATCAGGAGGTTCAGTGTTCGAATCCCAGCCGCGCAGGAAAAACATTCGTTTTTTTCTTTAACAAAAATCAAGTAAGATGAGTAGTTGACTGGAAATCAACAACAAGTTAACTTCCACTAATAATTTAGTCTCCCCATTAAATGTTGGACGCTACCCATTTCTCTCTCTCTCTATATATATATAATTTTCCGAAAAATTTAACACGTGCTCCGGCATTTTAATAGTAGTAATACCCTCTTGAGTGTTAAGTTCTTTAAAAAAAAAAGGTAAATATTAAATATTATCAGGACTAAAAGCAGTTTAAAAAAAACTTGAATAGCCAAATAATTATGTAAACGTCGCTTCATAATATTTTTGGGTATAGGAATTGAATTTATAATTGATCAAACATTCGTTTTGAGAAATTTTGCCGTACGAGTTAATATTGTTGTTTATTTAAGCAAATAAAAAGTGTTACTAAATAATGGAAAAGAGTGGGGGCCGAGGGTATAGAAATATAAACAAAAAACAAAAAAACAAAAAAAAAAACAAAAACAAAAAAAAGGCAAAGGAATAAATAGTAGACAACATATTACCTAAGATCTTAACGAATCTAGAAGAAATTTTAACATAGCGACTGTTTGCCTGATATCTATGTATAAGTGTTCGATAATTTTGCCGTGAAATAATGTTAAACAATATGAGGTCAAATTTTAAAATTTAGGTTTACTTTGCTAAAAAAGTCAATATTTAAACGTTTGATATTATTTTATTGTGTGATATAATTATCGCCAATTTGGCTTTATCGTACTTTTGGGTTTGAAAAATTTTCTCAATTTTATATACTAAAAGGCAAATTTTTTTTAGTTGGTGTCATCAGTTGCCACATTTAGTACCTATATTTAAATATTTGATTCTTGCTATCATATTACATATATGTATTAAAAAATCGGAAATTATATCGATCAATTTTCGCTCAATTATATAATATGAGCTACATAACTTAAGTATCTTAAAAAAAATTAACTTTGTATACCTTAAAGGGTGGCTCAAAATATTTTCATCTGACAAGAAATTTTTGATTTTTTTTTTTTTTTTTTTTGATAATTAAACTCTGTACCTTGACACAAGCTGAGAATATAGGTAATAAAGTATGAATGTGCAATATTAATGTTTTTATGTACGAAGCAAATGGCCTTACCTAAAGATGATGAAATGGTATGTAAAGCAAAAAAATCGTTTGACGTTTATATTGTATAGCAACTGTCTTAATTTGTACTCGCATATTTGTACTTATATAATAATTATAGTGCGTTATGCTTCCAAGTCGATTTTGTTTGACTACCATTTGGTAGTTAACATTTGACAGTTATTGAGAGTGGATGAAAATATGTATAGAAATACTATGGATCATCTAACGCTCTGAATTGCCTCTTACATTCTCAACAAAATATGGCGCAATTATAACGTCGGCATTTCAATGTCCCAAAAGAGACTATTTTGTTTATAAACAAAAATTGTTGTCAGCTGTAGGACTCCGATATCGAAGCTGTTGGGTCATTGAATTTTCTTCGGGAAAAATGTAAATTTTGTTTGGGAATTTTTAACAAATACTGTGAAGACATTTCCCTTCTTTGGTTACCTTATCAGAAGTAGAATTTGCTTCATCTACCCAGCACATGTAAATTCTCAAATGATCAAATTGAATGCACATAATTGACACCAAAAATATCAAGAATTCAAACTTAAATGAAAGCCAAATCAAATCAACCTGAAACAGAAATGTTGACCAGGTCAGTTGCAATATCGTTAAAGTAAGTCCTTATAAGAAGCTCTTCAGAAGAAAAACGGCATACTTTGGCCACCATAAAATGTTTGTGATCTTAGGCCTTTCAAGCATTATATAATATCGATGTTACATATTCATGATCTACAATATGTTAACATGACAAGGACAACGACGAACAAACCAAGTGCTTTTTTAGAAGCGACATGGTTATGTTCAATATTAAGCCCGAACTGAGCACAGGTTAATTGATTTTTCATTTGAACTGAATATCCTCTCACCAAGTGTGCGTTTTCCTTTTTTTAGAATTTAAAAAAAACGAATGGCGGTCTACACACGGTCCTGATTCCTAGAGGTTCGTACATTCCGAGATGGCATAATTAACTTGGACAACTACTTAGTAGTAGCCAAGGTATAAATATGGGTTACAAGGGCTCTATAGCACCGGAAAATTATTATGAGAATGTTTCATGTTCAGCCTTTACCGATAATGCTGCATTACTTGCATCAAGTGACGATGTTACTTGGAGGAAATTGGGATTACCGTCGGCGATATGCTAGGTTTCAAAAGGTGACAACAAATAGAAAGCCAATAGTTCGCCAATGAATGCCGAAAAGTACATGCAGGCTGCTGTACGTACGAACTAGCAGACGAAAGAAACCTTTCTGTAGGAACTCCCTACAGATTAAATTCAGACATTTTACCGGAGGATAAAATAAATGTTTGGGGGCAATAAATACTTATGTTAAGCATTGCATTGGTTGCCTTATTTTTTTGCTGGTGGAGCAGGAATTTTACACACATGCAGGCATTTTTTTTTTTTCTAAATGACTGTAACTGAAAATATAAACCTTACAACCAGAAGATAGATAGAATTTTAAATTTTGATTTACTTGAAAATATATTACCTTTCTTAACAGGAGACCATAAAGAAATACTCTCACATCCTCGAGATTAGTACATTAACAAATTTACATAATACAAAAAAAAAAAAAAAAACATTGTAAGTGTGAATTTTGTTGGTGCACTGATTCCTATTGTTGTACGTGCATAAAATTTGCAACAATTTGATTCGGAGAAATAAGATTAGAATTTTCATTTAGCAGCCTTGCTTAGCATCGTTTTCATCGATTTTCAAATCGTCAATCACCCTTTTGGAGTGTAAAAATTTGCAAAGTGAGAAACACAAATGAGTGCGAGAAGCTATGCCTTGGCCCACAGGGGCTGTCGCGCCAAAGTATTTATTTATATTTTATTTTTATAATGTTTCGGGAATTTACAGTGGACATAGTCAATATTCGCAGGCTAAGAAGTAATCACTCCTCTACGCACGCTCGCGCTTGTAAATACAGGCCATCTGTTTAAGCACTTAATGAAACACAGGGAAATCCTCGCCCACACCTCTCAGATCATTGTGATCTGAAACTACTTGGCTACGAACTCGTGCCATAATTCTTTTCTTACAAAGTTCTCGCCATATACGTGCGTAGGTACCAAACTCAATCACAATGTAACCCCTTTTCCAATCCGGAATGCTATTTCATGTGGTTAAAATTCCATCACCGTTAGAAAATTATCCACTACTGCTTTATTTACAGAAGCCTCAAACTGGGCAACAATTCGACCACTAACGAATTTGAGGCACTGTTTAATTCCAAATAAAGAGTATCCATGTATCCTCATACCGAAATCGTTATTACAGCGATTTTAATATACACAATTCTGGGTGGCTTAGACATTCTAGACAGGAAACAACCGAAGGATGGTGTGTTGAGATCTTCGCTGCGGAAAACAACTTGGCACAACTTGAAAATGAGTCCATGCGAATACCAGATGTTGATAGTCCTACCGTCAACACCGCTGATGTGCTCCCCCTCTAGGTTAGTCGGACTATTGTGTCATATCAGCTAATTTTTCTTAAGCCGACCGCTGCCTTTTGCAGCGGACTGACCAGTTTCATTAGGAATTTTAACTGGTCATTCTGTTTTCTTAATAACAACGCGGATGCCGCTGGTGATATGATCACAGAGACTATTCCGTTTGGAATGAGATACTTTATCCCTTATTGGATTAAAAGTATCAAACCAAAATAAAAGGCATGGAATGACTGTAAGGAGGCCAACGCCAAGAAATGACTGCAACGTCCTTCTTAAGCGTGTGAAATTTCAATGCGACCAAAATTTGAGGAAAAAAATATTACTACATCCCAAAGGTAGTAAAAACTTTTGGTCGTTCGTTTTACTATGACATTCTAGTTGTTAGCTCTTTAGAAAAGGCCAATCTGATTGCAGCACACTTTGCGATCAGCTTTACACTTCCATATTGTGCTTTGTCTCCTCCTACATTTGAGTGCGTCGAATCTTCAATGGGACGAGTCCACTTTTTTACTCTTGTAGTAGCAAGAGTACTCAAAGATCTTAACATACACAAATCCGCTCGTTCATATGGTATATCTCCCCTTTTTCTGAAGGGTAACCTTTTCCATAGATCCTATTTTTTAGGACTCTTTCCAAAAAGATGAAAACCAGTAACATATTTATTTTTTTTATAATTACTGGCTTTTTCAACGGAGCGCGGGCGGGTGGTGTAGTTGTTTGAAACTCAGGTGTATTAGGTTTCGATATTTTTCCAGAGGTTTTTGTCAAACTGGAGCATCTTCAACCAGTGTGTCTTAGTACGTGCCAGTTGTTAGTTCATTACATTGAGTCCAGTCAGCAACCACTCCAACATCAGTCTTATGCCTTGAGTTGAAGCCGAAGAGATTTACATATAACTAGATACAAATTCCATGAAAAGACTTTTTCAGAAAATTGCCTCGCACAGGATTCGAACCCGCGACCCTCTGCTTGAGGAGTCTATGCATGTTCCACTACACCACAGCCGCCCCATTTGTCCACCCCGTCCCTAAAAAAGCGAATCTTCTTCTCTCACCTCCTACACACTCATTTAATTTACGTCCCTTTTCTCCGAGGTCACGGTAACGTTCATAAACCGTCAGTTAATGAAATATCTCAAAACGTGAAAACCTCTAAATGATCGGCAGTACGGTTTTCGTAGCAATAGGTCTACTGGTGATTTGATGGCATGTCTAACCGCAAAGTGGAAACAAAGCGTACATCAATCTGGTGAAAGTAAAATAGCTACACTTGATATTTTTAAAGCATTTAACAGAGCTTGGCATCAGGCCCTTTTCTTAAAAATAAGTGCATTTGGGATCGACGCTCTGTTCTTCAATGGATTAGAAATTTTTTTTCCGAACTTCCAATTCAAGTTGTCTTGGATGGTTTCACATCTGATATCCACAAAATTAATGCTTGTGTGCCCCAGAGCTGTCTGTTCTGTCTCCGACACTCTTTTTAATCTTCATTAATTATCTCTTGTCTGCTACTTCTAATCCAATATGTTCCTTTGCTGACGACAATACTCCCTGCTTTTCATACTCGTTTCGAACTCACGGCCATGTTCTTCTACTGTATAACTGGAACGGCAGCGTATGTCGCATGCTAAGCTCATTAAATTATGATATTAACAGCAAAATTAATTGGGGAACTACTAACAGAGTAAAATTTAATACTTCCAAAACACAATGCTGTCTGCACTTGTTAAAGCGAAATCGAAACACCTAGCCATTACACATGAATGGCATTTGCATCGTTAAAACGGAATACCTTTTAACTCTCGGTATGTGTGTCAATGATAACCTACGTTGGGAAGATCACATATTAGATGTTTTCCACCAACGATGAAAGAAATACTTCTCCCCCTCCGATCAGGCCTTTATATATAAGGCATTCATCCACCAAAAATTTGAATACTATACCCATATCTGGTCAGGTGCTCTTAAAATCCCTATGAACCTGCTAGATAGGAATCAAAACAGTGCGATAAGACTCAAATCACCCAGTCAGTTGATAACCTCGAACACCGACGAAATTTTACCTAGCTCACCTTGCTTTACCGTTATTTTCACAACCACTGCTCCATTGAAATTGCTAGTAGCATTCCTCCCCTTCAAACCTTTAATCGTAACATCCGTCTGCTATGAATGATCATCAGTTAACCCTCAAGCCCAATTTCGGATGTATTAGGTGCACAACTAGATTCTTGTCCATTGATGGCTCCAGCAGTAAGTGGTGGCCGATTTTGACATATCTAAAATGTTATGAACCAAACTTATATTTACAAACCGTTTTGACACATTAGTGATTTTGTTTTGGTGTTATATTGTATATTGTTGGTCGAATTGTAAAAATATCAGATTTTGTGCCAAATAATCGTCATTTGCGGGAAGTGTTGATTTTCTTCTTTCATTCGAAGAAAACGGCGGCCCAAGCGCATTGACAGCTCCAAAAAGTTTACAGAGATGCTGCTCTAAGTGAAATATCGTGCAGTTATTGGTTCCATTGCTTCAATGAAGGTGATGCCTTTGATGACGATTGTCCGCGTGGAGGAAGGAGGCATTATTTGATGAGGATTCGTGCCAAACGCAAGAAGAGCTTGCTTCAGTTATCCTTCAAGGCATTTTAAAGCGATTACATACGTTGGAAATGATCCAAATACATGGAATTTGGGTTCCTTATGATTTGAAGCCAAGGGACGTTGAGCGTCGTTTTTCTCCTCCAGCACAAAAATGGAAGGGTTTTCTTCATCGCATCGAGACGGGTGATGAAAAATTGATTCATTACAGCAGCTCATAGAAAATAAAGTCATAAGAACTGCCCGGTTATGCTTTTACGTCGTCGGCTCGGCCGAATATTCACGCTGCGAAGGCTATGCTGTGTATTTGGTGGTACCAGGTAGGTGTTTTTTATTATGAACTGTTGAAACGCAACGAAACCGTCACTGGGAAACGGTACCTACTTCAATTGATACGATTGAGCCGAGCACTGTACGAAAAACGGCCACAATATTAGCAGAGGAACAAAAAAGTGATTCAACAGCATGATAATGCTCTGCCTCAGGTTGCCAAACCCGTTTAAACGTATCCGCAAACGCTTAAATGCGAAATCCTACCACACCCGCAATATTTCTCAGATATTGCGCCGGCCGATTATTACTTGTCCCGTTTGATGGCACTTAGTCTGGCTGATCATATGAAGACATCAAGAAATGGCTTGATTCTTGAATAGCCTCAAAAGATAAACACTTTTACCGTTACGGTATTCTAGCTTTGCTAGAAAGATGGGAAAAAGTTGTAGCTAGCGAGAGGCAGTACTTTAAATGATTCATTTGTAACCATCTTTTTACAATAAAGTTAAATTTTCATAAAAAAAACAACGATAACTTACGAGTAGTTGCACCTAATACAATAAAATAGAAAACAAAAGCTTTTACTACCTTTGGGCCATTGTAGTATTTCGCTCAGTTTTTGGTGAAATTAAATTTCACACGCCTTAGAAAGGCGTTGCAGTCTTTTTTGGCTCGTTTTAATTGTATTTAGTTTTCTACTGTCGGTTCGGTCTTGCAGGACCGAAAAGACTGTTCCTTATCCCAGACAGCCTCTTTACATCTTGATCGGTGCCATGAATTTTCTTTTGGCCTGATACCATTTATTCGATGAGGGATAAATGATCTCATATCAAAAATTGTATTTGAGATCATATCAGCTGCGGCGTCCTCGTTGTTTTCGAGAAAACATAACGACCAATTATGGTAGTTATTTCGGCACACTGTACTCCGGGTTCTGTCTGCCCAGAATGTCGAAGCCGCCTAGAATTGTTTTGATTGAAACTGCCCGTTAATACGATTTCAGTATGGGATACAAGGATATAAATTCTTCTATGATCAGACAGAGCATCAAACTCATTTAAGGTCGAATTGCTATCCACATGGAATTTTAAAAACAAGAATTTGAATTCCGGATTAGAATATGGTCATATGTGATGGAGTTTGGTAAACTACATCACTGCAAACGCAGATAGCAAGGCGGTGAGAAATAAATTTAAAAATATTTTAGAAGACTACATGCTTCAGTATGCAGGAAGTTAGGTTGGAGGAGAATTCCAATATATAGTGAGATATAGAAAAGAGTGCTGTCAATTGGTGCAGGATGTCATGTTTTATGTACATTGAACATAAGTATCTTGCATTTTTGTGGCGCACCAAAAATATTTTTGGAATAATGTAAGGGCCTCAGGTAAGAGAAGGAAAGATAACAGTCTTTTAAAAGCTCATGTGAGTTGATTTATATTCATGAAAGCAAACTCCTAAAGCTACATGTTTCATCAGGTCTAATACTTATTTTTTCCCTATTTCAGGATTCATCACTAAATAGCGGCGGTGGTCACGCCATATAAGAAAGTTTGTAATCTCTGAGAACATACCCAAAACCTCGATAAGAAGGTTGAATAATTAATTTTCTAAATAATTCTTAGTCTAACCTAAAAAGATATGTATCTACATATATTATGTACCATACGTCTGTATGTAAAACTCATTTGAGTTATGAGTTATCGATTTTTTCCTATTGTGTCACTGCATAGTCAAAGCCTTATTAGTCAGCATTTTATGACTATTGGAATAACACAAGATAACAACTGTCACTTGAGGAAAAAGAAATAGGAGAGCATATCCTTTACCACAGTAACCGCCTAAGTAGAACATGTTTATGTCTTCAAGGTAATCCATATCTTGCAGCTCATTCAAAGATATAGCCGAATTTATTGAAAATTAAGGCATCATGGGACTTTAGAAATATTTAGAAACATTGACTACGCAGTGCTTAAAAGAGACATGTAAAGTATTAACTGGGAACAAATTTACTACGTTTTTACCTAACCAGCAAGTCGAATACCTACAAACCAAAGTTCATGTTCCCATACGTAACAAACCAATTAGACCAAGCCACTATTTCTGGTTCACTCAAGGAATTCAACACCTTATGCAAAAACGGGATGAAGTTTTCTTTATATGGAAACGTGTCAGGGTTGAAGAGTTCCGTAGAATGTATTGCTCCCTTCACAATAAAGTTATTTCCAAAATACGGGCCGCCAAAATTGCATGCTACTCAAAACTTCTGAATTCTCTAATCCGTAAACTATTGTGTGAGAATCTAGAGGCGGTTGGAGTCGGAAAGTTAAAAAGCAGAAATCCTCCCAACGTTAACGGCAATGAGCTTAATAAGAAGTTTGTATCCCATTCTTTTTCAAGCGTTCTTCCGTTAGTGCCAAGTAACTTTACCACTGTAAATTTTCAACCTCTTCTAAATGAGTTTTTTGCTTTTTCTTACATTCAACAAGTCGACATAGTAGAGAGTCTGCTTTCAATCAAACGCAGTTGGATTTGACTTGATTCACTCCAAGTTCTTGAAAATCATCCTTCCAAAACTACTTTCATGCATTACCCACATCTTCAATCAAATTCTCACAACGTGTGTTTTGGATTTCTTTAACAACACAACATCTTAACTTTGAAGCAGTCTGGTTTTTGCCCCCAAACATAGCTGTTCAACCACATTACTCACAGTTGTCGACGACATAAGGCAGAAGCTTGATCTCGGTCATGTTACTTTTCTAGTACTTCTTGACTTCTCTAAGGCGTTTGACACAGTTAATCACGAAATTTTATGAAGTAAACTCTCCAAGCTGCACAATTTTTTCTATTTGGTCGTGTGCGTATTATCCTCTTACCTGGGTGGTCGTCAACAAGCAGTTTTTAGTGATTATTATTTGTCGGACTTTCTTGACAATCCATGTGGACTCAGGGAATCATCCTGGGTCCACTTCTGTTTTTATTATATGTAAATAAGTTACCATCCATTGTTTCGTTTTCTTCAATTGAAATGTACGCTGACGACACACAACTACATCTAAGTTGTTCATTAATATCAGTAGACCACTGCATTAGCTGTATAAATTTCAAATTAAATAAAATTCTCCGCTGGTCGCGACAGAATCTAAATGTATAGTTGTATACAGAAAGCCCTTTGATACCTCCCTGCTTCCGTCGATTTATGTTGACAGTGGGCCCATTAGATACGTGGTCACCGCTAAAAACTTTGGTCTAATATTTAACTCGACACTTACTTGGAATAATCAAATCAATAGATGTGTCGGCAATGTTTATGGGGTCCTTCGTTCCATGTGGGCGTTACAACACCTCACACCTTTATCAACCCGAACTCTTTTAGTCAAGACCCTCATCACTCCCATATTAACTTACGGATGCGAAGTCTACGGAAAATGTGATGCCGTAAGCAGTCGAAAGCTGAATGTGGTATACAACAACGCTGCTCGCTACATTTTTAGACGGCGGCGATACGACCATATTTCTCACTTCTCCATACGTATCTCAGGTCTCTCATTTGATAACCTGCTGAAGTTCCTTTCAATTACAATGTTGCACAATATCATTAACACACGTCAACCACTGAACCTAGCTAATAGAATAACGTATTGTACATCTACAAGGACTAAGCTTAATACCGCCTTTTTCATATCATTTATCTGAATGCCAATTCTTTCTAAATACCACTCGGCTTTGGAACGCCCTTCCGCGCCACACCAGCGAAATCAAAGATAGTAGGAGATTTAAAAAGGAATTAAAAACACATTTATCTAACTTAAATTAAATGCTAAATTTCATTTTGAATTATCCTTGGTTGCCTATCTAAAAATGAATTGCTTTCTTGTGCATGTAATTAAATTAATTTTAGATTCCACAATTTTTGAAAAGATATTGTATCTTAATGTGTAAGCTTTTATTAAATAGGGGTTCTCTCATTTATATTCCAAATTGTCCACCATTTCGTTACCTTGAGCTTAAGTCACCAATTTTAGTCCTTTATAACCGTTCATATATTGTAATTAAGCGTTAAGTGAAAAATTCTATTGAACTTATTCACTTCATAACGTTGCCGTATCAGTGAGATGGCAAAACGCCAGAAATGAAGTGAATATTGGGCTATTTGATTGATAATTGATTCGCAGCTACTGAGCATCTCTCGAAGGTCCATATGTCACATTTTGTATTTATATAACATCGTATTTACCGAAGAGCTAAAGCCAAATAACCGTTGTGGACTTCAAACTTTCGCTGATCGGGCTCTATTGAACATGGAAAAAGATCCGTATTTTCATCGAAATATCATTCTTGGTGACGAGACGCATTTGCTAATAAAATTCTCACGTTTGGACAAGCGCATAGCATGAGTTGTGTCAGCAGCAGCCATTCCGGGTGGAAAATGATGATGACGAGTCGGTTACAACCAATGGTCCGATTCAACACTTTAAAACTCTTTTTTATGGCTACTTTTGGTTCAATTTTTTTGGCTAACAACTGTCTTCGGATGCGAAGATTCGACTCTCAGTTGACTTATTTTTGAAAATGTAGGCAGGCTCAGTTGTAGAGGAGTAATCCATGTAATCCATGTAATTTACGTAGCCCCAAAGGAAAAAGTCAAGAAATGTGATGTTACATGATCTAGGTGGCCAATTAACCTGTCCAAAATGTGAAATTAACTTTTAACCGAATGTTTCCCACAATTAAGCCATGGTTTCACAGGCTCTGTGGCAAGTGGCGCCGTCTTGTTGAAACCAAATGGCGTCGAGGTCACAGGCTTCAATTTCAGGCAGCAAATCGTCAGTTATCGTGGCGCGATAACGGGAGCCATTCACAGTTACGTTCCAGCCGGCCATAGTTTCAAAGAAATATGGACCGATGATTCCACCAGCCTATCAAGCACACCAAAGCGTTGTTTTGTCCGGATGTAATTCCATCTCTTGAACGTCTTCGGTTTGCTCCACACCCTTACTTTTATTTCGCTTATTAACGTAGCCATTAAACCAGAAATGAGCCTCGAGGCTAAAGAAAATTGCATATGACAAGCCAAGTTACGCCGAAACGACTCAGTGCAGTCATCGGGTACATAGGGAAAATGACCCACACCAACCCAAAGTGTTTTTCTTAGAAAAATTTAAGGAAATCGAAAAAAATGCAAAACGAAAATGTTTACTTTTTCCAGATTATTATATTCTTACTTCAAAAACAGTAAAAAATTATATTATTACATTACAAAAAACAACGAATACGAAGAAAATTAATTTCATCTCAGAGTGAAAATTGCCCAGCAACACATAAATTGGCAAAAGTCGATATTCCATTCCTTGAAATGTAGGATACCAACCACCAAAATGTTTAACTGTGAGACACAAATGCTTTGGATTTGTCTCTTCATTTGGGTTTCTCTAAACGTTGACCTACCCGTCTAAACCAAAAAAGGTTGTACTTACTTTCATCCGTAAAAATAACATTTTTTCAGACGGAAAAATAGCCACTTTACCGTTTAATCCAGCTCTGCGTAGAACTGTTTCAGCATTGCAAGTAATGTTCAGATGTTTCTTCACCATGTCACTTAATTTTGGTGCGCTCAGTCTTGGATACTCCTTGGATTAGTTCATCACGCTCAAAAATTTTCTTCTTGGAGCTGATATTTGGCTTGTTTATTATTCTGCTCTCCTTCTGGAACCTTTTAGTAATATTCCTTATCGTTTCACGAGCCATATTAAGAATTTTAGATATTCCTTTTTAAATTTTTGATGTGAAGTGACGTCCCATCTTGCGAAACATAACTGTTCGACTAAATCACACAGTTGCATTCAAATGTGGAAAGTTAAATTAGAAGAACCAACCAAATATTGAGTCTATAACTTAAGTTATAGGGATGGCGTAACTTGTATTATTCCATTGTTATTGTTCCATTGGAACATGCGTTGGAAAGCTACTGTCATTGTACGTCATTTCAGTATATATCATTCATTTGAAGCGTAAACAACTCTTTCACTCAAATATGTCGAACTTTGTGCCTTGCGGAGAGTTCTTCTTCATTACTTTAATATGAAGAAAACTGCTGCCGTAAGTCATCGTATTTTGGTGGAAGTTTATGGTGAACATGCGCTAGCTGAGCGAACGTGTCAAAAGTGGTTTGCACGATTTAAAAGTAGTGATTTTGGCTTGAAAGACGAAGAACGTCCTGAGAAGACAAAAAAGTTTGAAGATGAAGAACTGGAAGCATTACTCTATGAAGATTGTTGCCAAACACAAGAAGAGCTCGCAGAATCTTTGGGTGTCACTCAAGCAGCCATTTCAAAACGCTTAAAAGCAGCTGGATTTATTCAAAAGCAAGGAAATTGGGTTCCACATAAACTCAAGCCGAGAGACGTCGAAAGGCGGTTTTGCATGTCCGAAATGCTGCTGGAATTCCACAAAAGGAAGTCATTTTTGCATCGGATTGTTACTGGTGATGAAAAATCGATTCATGACGACAACTCCAAGCGCAAAAAATCATATGTGAAACCCGGCCAACCAGCCGAATCAACGGCAAAGCCGAATATCCATGGCGCGAAGGTAATGCTCTGTATTTGGTGGGATCAGATGGGTGTGTTGTATTATGAGCTGCTAAAACCGGGTGAAACAATCAATGGACAACGCTACCGAACACAATTAATCCGTTTGAAGAGAGCAGTAGCCTAAAAACGCTAAGAATATGCGACCAGACACGAGGCAATAATTTTCCATCATGACTACGCTCTGCCCCACGATGCTATTCCGGTTAAGAACTATTTGGAAAACAGTGGATGGCAAGTCTTACCCCACCTGCCTTATAGAGAAGACCTTGCCCCTTCTGACTACCATTTGTTCCGGTCGATGCAGAACGCCCTCACTGAAATACGGTTCACATCAGAGCAGAATATCAAAAATTGGCTTGATTCATTCTTGGCTGCCAAGCTGGCGCAGTTCTTTTGGGATTGGATCCACAAATTGCCAGAAAGATGGGAAAAAGTCATAGCTTCAGATGGGCAATACGTTGAATAATACTATTGTACATGTTTTTCTTAAAGAAATATTCAAATTTTGAAAAAAAAAACCGCACGAATTAAAATATATACCCAATAACAAAGCAAACAATTAAAAAAAAACAGTTGTTTGAGAAGCTTTTGTTATTTCGGCCATTTCCATTGTGAGATGAAATTTGTTCTCCTTTCTGTTATTTGTTTCTAGTTTGTTGTATTTGAAATGGAAATATATTATTTTTTGTTGTTGAAATAAGAAATACGAGTATAAGAATCTGTCAGAAAATAGTACAATATATTCGATTTTCATTTTCCTTTATTTCCTTGATCTGCATAATATTTCTTACAATAAAATTTTTTCTATAAATTATTTAATTGCTTTCGAAAACTAAAAGCAATAAAGAAAATAAACAATTTGGTTGGTGAATTTGAAAAAAACGAGTCAATAGTATTCAGGGGCAAAATGGGTGTTGATAATATTTCTCAAATATTAAATTTGATTTTTTTTTTCTTTTTGAAAAAGATGGGTTCAAGAGATTTTTTTTTTTATAAAAAAATGGTATAACGAAAACATTGCTCACAAATGCTAAGCGGCGAAGAAAACTTTCAACTGATCTGTTTAATTACGCAAAAATGTACTGCTACTATCAAAAATAGTGTATTGTCCAAATTGGATGGAATCATTTAAACTGGACACTATTCAAAGAAACAGATGAGTCTAAAGTAAAAATATTTCGCTCCAATAGTGAAATAAGGAGCTGGCCGATCAAATGATTTGAATCAGTTGCTCTGACGTTGGCTGGAACCATTGATCTAAATAAATTTCAAGACATTTCATGACACCTCAATTACTTACATTTCAGAGTCAGTGAAAATCGCCGGGCCTAAAAATATAGAGAAACTGTGAAGAAGATTGTAATCAATAAGGCTGGAAAGGTATCAAAATAGATTTAGTGCCTCGGCGGATCAAAATTGTTATCAATAATAAATAATATTCCATAAAATATTGAAAGATGTTTCATTAGAGATTCAAGTTACCGAAAATGTTTTTCAAAACTACTATTTTATAAAAAAAAGAAGAAGACCTCTGGATTTTCACGTAGATTACTTTTGTTATTAAAGTCATTAAAATATTTAACAATGGTTTTAAATTAGGAAATTAATGTGTATAAAGTACATACATATACTTCAAATAGGCATATTTTCTCAACATTCCGATAAGTATGTTTATTTAACACATGTATGTTTTTTTATTTATCATTTTTTATACAGGAACAACTTACTTTTTATAGCCCACATCTGCTTTGAACTTAATCCTTTTACATAGTTTTCCATATCCGTTGTACAATTCTTTGAAATTTGTGCGGAGTAATTGTGCACGATACTATTCCAATTTGCTGCAATATTTTGAATGTCAAACACATCAAGCATATCCCTTAAACGGAATGTTTTCGAAAGGCCTTCTGTATCACTGCTATTATTATCACTTATTAATTTTAAATTGGTCATTCTTACATGTTCCATCATTACATTGCTTATATTCAATTTTGTTTCCATTTTCATAAAATCACTATCAGCACTGTTAATTTCGGCATGACCAACTGACAATGTGACCAAAATAAGCCAGTGGACAAAAACGAATTTATCCATCTTATGAATAAGTTTTAAATGCACCATCATTAACACTAACCGTAAACCCGAATTGAGATTTATTGCATTACTGATTTATACACATTATTTCAATTTGCATATAAAAATTTATTTTTACTTATAAAAATAGTTTTACTCCAAGACGAAATTATTAAGCTAATGCTGTAACACCAAAATACGTAAAAGCGGAAGCACACGTAAAACACTTTTACTTTCTTTTTACTTGTACGGGTATACTCTTGCGGAACAGAGCAAACGCAAACTCTATTAAATTTTTGTCTTTTCTCAGCGCGTAAGACTTGCAAGAACAAGAAAAAAAAAAAATGTTTTAAGGTTTTTGTCTTCTTTGCGGTATTGGGCTATAATGTCACGTCTTGCACACCACGTCTATGACGACCGCCAGATGCAATAAAAGATGGCAAAGGCAAACGAAATGAAAACGATGAGTAAGGAATTATGAACTGCATGTGTTACGGGCGAACTGTTGGTAAGACGGTTTATGGCTTCACCGCTGGGCTAACGAAAGTGAACTGAAAAGTGGTTTTCTTTTTTTGCTACGAAATTGAAAATTGTACTTGGAACCAAAATTCAAAATTGTTCATGATGGTGGGGTTTTCACACCAGATCATGTATGAATGTAAAAGTGTGCGTGTGAGCGTGTAAGTGTGTGTTTAACATTAATTTTTGATTTTGTATTTATTTATTTTTTTTAGTGATTTCTTCTGAGATTATTTTATAATAGCGCAAATGCAGCTATAGTAAGCGAAGCCCCTATAACAGCATCCAAAATGCTTATAACTGCTGTTGCTAAGGGTTGGTAAACAATTTTTTATGTAATTTGTTTGTTTTTATTATTATTACTATTATTACTATAATGTAATTTGTATACTTAAAAGCTTTACATAGAAACTTCTAAACAGAAAATATATAATTATTTCAACTCGTGGTGGTTTTCAGTGGTTTAGTTAGGAGGATTATTACATTTTATTAAACATTAAGATATCATGAAGAGATTATAGTACAGGCATAGGCAACCCCAAAAGTCGCTATCTAGTTGTTAATGTCTCTCTCCATCTTATATGTGCATACATATGAGTGAGTGTTTTTTTTTTTTTTTTCAATTTACTTGTTAGCTCTTAGGATGAAGAATATTTATATATTATTCTATTCAAAAAGTTTCGAAAGTGAATAAAACCAACACGGAAACGTTTTACGCTGATGAGTGTTTGAGTCGAAGTAAGGGAATTGAATGGTATTCATAAAATCAATAAGAGTTCATGCCTCAATTTTATACCCTGCAATTTACAAATATCTCCTGGTCTAGATTCAAGATGTAAAATGACCTGTGTCGAGAATCGGCTTAAATGAAGGCCGAGTTTTTAAAAATTAATAATCGGAGTATATGAATACTTAGCAACTTCAGGAACTACCTAATCTTATATGGACAAAGCGGATACCTGTGCAGAAATACTTTGCACAATTTAATTCGGGATTCAAATATGTATAAACAAAAAACAAATGAGCCCTGTTCTTCGTTAAAATTTTTTTGATCATATTTTAAGCACAAACCTCATTATATGAAATCCAAAATTGATAAGAGGTTTATCTCTGATACCATTAGAAGGTATCAATTTAGATCCAGTTTTCAAATAACCGATACCTTTAAGCTTGTAAAAGACAAGACAGAAATTACCAACTGGAATTCGAGTATAAAATATAAAAATATATACCTATCGAATATTTAAAAAAAAAAACAATTGAGGAAAGTCAATTGCTAATCCTGGAAACCTAGACAATTCTGTAATGTTGGCCCACAATTATGAAGAGAAGTTTAAAATAATCTATCATAATGTCTTCTAAAATCTCTAGGACGGCTGATAGATATCCACATACATACAAATAAACATTAAAATACAACTCCTTTCTATCATACATCTCGACATATTTATTGCAGGGTACCGTACCAGGAGCGTACCGTTCTTTCAAAATATAACTTATACAATGGTAGTTTCCCTAAGAAATCAAAGTGCCCTTAACAAAGTCAGCAGATTTGCGACCGCAAATGCAAGATCTGTTAGTAGAGGAACTTCACTTCTCCGCAACTTGGTGGTTAACGTATTATTGACTTGCCTGGAAGCAGATAGCGTTGCATAGGCCATCTCGGGAACGCACTCTTATACCTTAAATGAATTCTTACAATATACTATCATCAAGTTAAGAAGATGGAAGGGATGCGGATTTAAGCTCATACAAAACCTAACTTGTTCCTATTCTCATCTGGGAAATAAAAAATACGAAAAATATAGTAATATGGATCATTGTATGGAAAATTGACTGTTTTCCTAATTAACGGGTAAGGTTTAATATATATTTTTTCTTATTGAATACAAAGAACAAATCTGGAACTTGAAATACGGAAAAAAAATTACAGTTGCACATTTCTCTTTCCAGAAAGTCATTGGATATAAAAGGGTTTTAAACTCTTAACCCCCAATAAACTGTTACACTTACTGATCAAAATCTATTAATTGTGTAGGTAGAGGTAATTTCTTTAACAAGCTAAGTCTAATTTTTTCCTTTCATTTTTTTGGTCACTGCAGCAAGTTCCAGGTGGAAGCTTTGATGATTAATGGGGTAAACCAAGATAAAATTGAAGAAAAATCGTGATATTTCTAAAGGATATTCCTTTTTTGGTTTGCCAAGCTGCAATTAAATCGGTTCCTAGCTGTAAATTAGCCCCGAATCGATCTATCTCTTAAAGAGATGGTGGAGTACTTTAACATTCACTTTTATTTGATGCCGGGACATAGGGATATTACAGGGAATTGTATACCCGAGAGCTGGTCAAAAACGAAAATGCACTACCCACGTATTTCACCAGAAAGAAGTACTTTTTACGTATACTAATCGTTATATGCAAGCTCATGTTGAAGATGGTATTCTTCCGACTAAACATATTTGGTCAAAGTTAGACCATGTTAGTCAAGTTAGTATGCCCCAAATGTTTATTATCACTCAATAGTAATTAGTTCTACAACATGCGTCAGTCCAAGAAAAGCCTGCAGTAAGGGTTGACGCATATTCAATCAATTTCTGTAGAAGTTGAACTGATGAGTAGGAGTAGAATGTTACCATTTAGCTTCTCAGATTATGCCCTGCTCTCTCTCAGAAAATAACTTCATTTGGGAGCTTTTTTCTATGACGATTCAAATGATGAAAAAAAGACAGATATTAAAATTTATGCCTATAATGCTTCATCCGGAATTCAAACTGATCCGACTTGTTTATTTTTGAGAAGAAACATTTTGTTGTACTTGCATATTTTGTTACAAATTAAATGATCGCTAAATGGAATGGACACCTATCTGATGATCGATGGCATTATTTTTTTACGAATCATGGTGTCTGAAATTTTGACACATAAGTTAAAAAATAAAGGTAAGTAAAAAGAAATACTATTCCATTTACAATTGTGAATGGTCATGGCTTCGGGGCGGTCAGGGCGGTTCGGGGTTCAATACAAGCCGTGACCGAGAGACTTTTTTTCAGGCAACTAAAAAAGTCTGGTTGCCTTAATACAACATTAAGTCGATTTACACTAATAATTTAGTCTCCCCATTAAATGTTGGATGCCACCCGTATTAGCGCCCACATATCTTTCTTTCTCTTCTTTTCCATTTTCCGAAAAACTTAACACATGTTTTATGTTGAGTTGAGAATGACTATAAGTGTAGTCATTCCCACTTAAGTGTAAAGTTCTTAAAAAAAAAAATTTATAATCATAATAATTAACAAAAAAATATTATTTTCTGATATTATCAACGAGTGAGAAGTTCTACCTTTAAACCTTGATCAATCTGCAATTTCATCTATTTTAGTCTAAGCAGGTTTACTAAATTGTCGTTCATTTAAAATTGAGGCATTATCTAAAAAAGTTATCGTAGTTCAAGAAATACTGTCTTGAGCAAAAGCTCAATTGCTTTATTGTACTATTTTGTATTAATCCGAGGTATTTCTATGGAGATAGATTATAAGTAACGACATTCAAGGTAAGCCGGTACACTGACTAGTCAGTCCACAGGTACTGTTAGATTACAAAAAAAAAAAATTTTTGTTGGCATCGCTCGTTGAGGTATCATTTGTAAATATGATAGAAAATGTAACCACCATTTGGAAAAAAAAGAATTAAAAAAAAGTATATGGTATTAGACATGCTGAAAGGCTATTGAAAAATATTGAATCATTACAATTTCGTCCGTACCTTGAAGATATTTATCTGCTCTTTAAATGTTTTATTTATTTATTTATTTACTTTTTTTTTTGCTATTGCGAAATATTGAAAATTATGTATGAGCAACACTAAGCACAATTTAACGAATAATGTGTCACAAGTTGCAATTAAAAAAATTGCGAAGTTTCTTTTATGGATTTTACAATATATTGTATAAAGATGGAGTACAAATTTTTGTGTTAGTGTGCATCAAAAATACAGATGGCATAAGTCAATCCTTAGCATTGGATATGTTTGTGTTATTCTTTTCTTTTTTGGTAAAAGGCTTGACAAATGCAACGGATATCAAATATAGTCCGTTTTAAATCACCGTGCAATTTCTTGTGCATTTGCCCGCTTTTCCAGTCTATTCCAGTAATCCTGGAAATGATCCAGACAAAATTCGAGCGTAACAATACTTTGATGTTGATTGCACTCAGTAGGTCTCAGCGCGTAATGTACTGATTATCTGCTTAAATGATATTGGATAATGTATTGTGGAAAAGATAAGAAGCCTGTGTTGACGGATGCGAAATCAGAGTGTAGAAGGCGTGTCCATTGTATATTTTTTCAGTGCAGTTGTCAATGACGTTTTTATGGAAAGCACTCTCTTCACAATTATTGAGTTGAAAAGAAGAAATAATGTTTTTCTAATATGAATACAAAAGTTAAATAAATTGGAGTTAAGTGTTTATTTTTGTATGGTGTGTTGTGTGATCCAACACTTATTTTTTCAAGATCAAAGCACTTAATCGTCATCAGTGGTATCATCATCTTCGCCATCGCTTTTAATTTCAGTTCATGAATCTTCTCAGGGTCTAATAACAATTCTCTCGGTGAAGTTATCCCAACTCAGTCCCAACTTTCTTCTTTCCTTATGGCCTTATCGCATGTTTTTTTTTTTTATTCCTCGACAGTAATTTAAGCAAACTCTCCTTCTGCTATTTTTTTGATATCATGCAGCTTAAATGTAGTGTTTCTACCCGACACTCTTAATTATACAATACCCCATATATACTCAATTGGGTTCAAGTCCGGATGGTATGGTGGTAGCTTGAGCAACTCATGGCCTGCTGATCTAATAAAGTTGTCTATTTGATGCTGCGGGGATGTCTTGTTTTGTCGAACTAAATCATATAGGTCAATCTTCAGCATTGAAGAGCTATGCGCAACATTAATTTCTACTAGCCAATTAACTAACTCCAATTTCGTTGCTGTTGAAGTTGGGGCTCGGTTTTTTAATTTATTTGATAGGAGGCGTTGTCCATTACAATAACGGACGGTTCCTCTAGCTGGTGCAGTACCTGATCTCTTAACCATTTTGGGAAATTGTCAAAGTTCATCACATCATGATAGTCACCCGACTTCTATCCAGATTTAAAGATTAGAATACCGTTTTTGGCAAATCCATTTGAATCACTAGCGTGTGCAATTATAAGCCGGAATCCTTTTAAAATAGGTTTTTGAATTCTTTGGCTTTCAGATACCTACAAAGGGATGTCTTGCTTATCCTAATTTCCAGCTCAATGATACGACTTTTTTGTCAAATTGGTGGAAGGAGTAGATCATTCTTTTGATTGATTTAAAGTCGAAGTCATCTAATCCAGTGATCCAGTTTCGTTGAGGAATTTTCTGGTTGGATGATTGTACTGTTCCAGTGTGCTCTTTTTCTTTTAATATTTTGTATATGGTCCTATGCGAAACACTTACAAATTCAGCTGTTTTCCTTACAGCTGCTCTCGTAGGAGCTTCATTTGCATGATTGTTTTCATTATCCAAGTTTTTCTTTTAAATTTTCAATGTAACCACTTTAACTTGGCTTGTTAAAGGCTTTCCTGACTTACTTTGAAGCAGTTTATTGTATATAAATTTGCTTTTTTCTTACTTCTTCTCTTTGCAAAGTTTTTTTTTTCCACTAGAGTAAAAATCACATTTTTGCTCATTTATATTCGCAAAAAATAGTCAGAATATATATTTTTTACCTAACCCTTTCCCTAAAAAATATGTGTTCTAATTGAATCCTTTTTTATTACATATACATATATTGGAGAAAGTAAATATCATTTTCCAGTGAGCAAATAAGTAACATGCGCTTCCAGGCTCTATTTGCGCGGCTTTCCAGTTGCACGGTAATTTGAAACGGCCTAAAAGCTATTTTATTTTAAAGATATTTTTACCTTTCCAGTGGTAATAGACACAACTTAGTTATGGTTTTTTTGTAGTCACCGGTTGCATTCTTAACGGTAGCTACGCGTACATTGTCATCATCTCGCTCGTAAATTTCGATGAATAGAAATTTGGCCATTTCAGTGGTGGTGTATTCTTTTCCTTCATGTGAACAAAGTCGTTTATGTTGTTGTTAGTTTGCAATGAATTCCATTGTTTGTAATGTTTATGTTGTTGAATGTAGTCATGTATCCATCTCCTCCAGAAATTTTGCTGGATCCACTGAATATATTGATAACTTTTGAGGTTAATTATGTTTGATTTTTCTATACAAAACTCTGCAATACTGGCTAGTGGTGTCCCGACCAAAAAATAAGCAGGCGTGCGAGCTCTAATATCATTAGGGTTGCTGAACATTGGACTAAGAGGCCTGGTGTTCATAACAGCCGCAATTTGGCAACAAACCGTCGACAAATCTTTAAATGAAATCACCGCTTGGCCAACGATTCGTTGAAGATGGTGTTTGGCAAGCTTAACAGCTGCCTCCCAAAGGCCTCCAAAGTGGGGAGAGCGTGGGGGATGAATTTCCATTCAGTACCATCTTGAACGGATTCCTCGCGAATGATCTCGTTGTGTTGTTCTGACATAAATAGTGTGCGAAGCTCTCTTAACTCTCGATTAGCTCCTGCGAAATTATTGGCATTGTCCGAGTATATTTTAGAGCACTTACCCCTTCGTGCGATGAAACGTGTCAGCGCAACAATGAAAGACGATCTTGATAGGTCGGATACTCATTTCAGGTGAACGGCTTTGGTGGTGAAGCATCTTCGGATGCGTGTTGAGATATATCGTCGTACGCAGTAGTCCAACCCTGTGATACTAAATGGACGAGATGGTGTCACTCTGTGTGCAGGCAGGTTTTCCATTACTTATATAGAATTGGTTTATTACAAAAAGGGGTTTTACAGTGGTGAATTACTTGGCGAAGTATACAAATAAGAGTTTCGTCAAACTCGGACGCTATTATTGGACCGACAGTCTTGGGGTTTTTTTATCAAAACACAATTGTTTATGTACCTGCGAATGTAGCAAAATACTCGAATCAATTTGGTAAAATTGTTATAATATTTGCATTCAAGAGAAGAACGACATGTTGTTTTCGTTGTTCTGGAGTCTGTTCAATGTTGTATTTATTCTGGGTTTTTGGCCAATGGTTTTCTGGAAGAAAGAAAAAGCTCGGACCCTGAAACCAGAAATGTTTACCAATAAGTTCGTTGGGAAACACTATAAAATAATTGTATTTGGACAATGTGTATGCACAGTGGTTTTAACATTTCTTTAATTATATCGATTTTGTTGCATAAATCTTGTCTGTTCGTGTATTCTATCTCTACTGGCTCATCGTCGTTCATACCGTCGTAAATGATGAAGCGGTATTACCTGCCTATGTCACACAGTTTAATTATATTACATATAGAGGGTGATTTATCGTGAGGTTTAATTTATAATGTAAAATAAAACAAAAATTTGAAAGTGAACTTAAAATTTTTATTATCAGTTAAAAGAACAATTCATAGCATTTACTTTTTGGAAACGATATCATGTAAATGATGGCCACGACTACGTCTGAGGTGGTCCATTCGGAAGGTCCAATTTTGAGCGACTCGTTCGAAAATAGCGACTGGTATTTCGCGGATAACACGAGTAATGTTGGCTTCTAAAGCGTCAATCGTAGCTGGCTTATTCCTGAAGACCTGAGACTTTACATATCCCCAGAGAAAATAGTCCAAAGGTGTAATATCGCACGATTTAGGCGGCCAATTTACCGTAGCAAAACGTGAAATTAAGTGCTCACCAAAACGACTTCTCAACAAGTGTATTGTTTCACGCGCTGTATGGCTCGTAGAGCCGTCTTGTTTAAATCAGAGCTCACCGAGACCATGTGCTTGAGTTTCAGGTGCGATAACGGTTACCATTGACGGTAACATTCTAATTTGCCTCATTTTTGAAGAAATATGGACCAATGATTCCACCAGCCAATAAACTACACTCTTCGGGTTGCTCATCAGCCCAAATATGCCAATTTTGTTTATTAACGTATCCATTGCGCAAGAAATGGGCTTCATCATTGAACAAAATTTCACGATAAAACACCGGATTTTCATTGAGTTTTTCCAGAGCCCATACACTGAAAATATGACGCAAATTTAAGTTGCCTAGCGTCAATTATTGCACAAGTTTAATTTTGTACGCTTTTAGGCCGAGATCCTCACGTAAAATACGCCAGGTTGTCGAATACGCCAAGCCAAGCTGCTGAGAACGACGACGAATCGATTCGTCAAGGTCTTCGCGTACACTCTCAGCTACAGCTGCTAGTCTCTTCACTATGTGCTGCATGTGGTCTAACCGGTCAAGTATCATCCACTAATGTAAGCGAGATTCAAATTTGCGAATGATATTGGCAATAGTGGTTTCAGTAGGTCGAATCGGACGAAAAACATTTCTTACAGAACGCTGATTTTCGTAATACAGCTGAACAATTTAGAGACGCTGTTTTAATGTTAATTTGGCAGCCATCTATAATGCCGTCCTCCGAATGTCTATGCGCACTATTATCTTCTGACGCGTTACATGGCTCTTCACTACTTGAATGCTGATTATTTATTTGCGGATTATCGATGCTTGCGAAGATTTTATCATTTACTACATTTCTTGGTGAATTATTAAAAGACCTTCTTATATACAGTTTATTTCTTCTAAATTGTTTTCCCTCGTTATCTTTTATAATATAAGATCTATCATTAAAATTGTTTACAACGTATGGTACGACCAATCTTTTGTTTTTTTGTTCTCCAAAACATTACATTATCGCCCGATTAGCTTGTAATTTTCTTTTGTCATCATTTTTTTTCAAAATGTCCTTTGCACTGACGCACTGACATCGTGTGGCTTTAAATTGCTTGTGGTTGAAGGTATTTTTTTTTTTGACTTCCCTTTCCATAAAGAGTTGAGCAGGTGACAGCAACCTATTTGCTAACGGTGTAGCGTTATAACAAAAATTCGATAACTAAATTCTTTTTCACGCCCTTCAGCATAACATTTTCTTAATATTCCCTATCCTATCGCCACACTCTTCTCGGCCAAACAGTTACTCCGTAACGTAAGTCTTATTGTAAATTCTTCCGGAAACTCTTTAAATTCACAATAATTCAATGGATTGTAATCTGATCGAATCTCAAGGGAAAAACCAAACTTAATGAGTAAAGAATCGGTTTATTAATATGTTAATTATGTGACCTATCGATTTGCCTTTGAGCCGTTCAATACATAGCCAATTTGAATATGCGTCAATTACTGTCAAATATAGCACCCCGGCATGCTCAAATATATTTACAGCATTTTTTTTCCATGCAAACTCAGTTGATTCATACTGTGTTAATGGTTCTGTGTTAACCGGTGCTTTTCACATACTCGATATCGTTCAACTTTTTGTTCAACTTATACCCGGGCTATAAAATATTTTCCTTGCACGCAATCGAGTTTTTTCAACACCCAAGTGATAGACATGCAACATATTAATGATCAGACTTCTCAATACTTCGGACACAATCAACTTGTCACCGAAGAACAAAATCCCATCATTGACACTAATTTCACTTTTATTTTTGTAAAATTGCTTGTATTCTGAACTCAACATCTTGATATTTGGCCATTCAGCAGCATGAAACTTCAAAATCTTCTAGGGATGATCATTGAGAGTAGTCTCCTGATAACATAGTTTGTTTCTTTTAGACATACAGGTTCGATTAACAAGACTATGGACGACATAATTCAGTTCTTGTTTCTCTACATCCGACGCACTTACAGAAGCCCTTGATAAATAGTCGGCCAACAATAATTGCTTCCCGGGCACCTGGGTACTTTAATAGAAACATAAACATCCGTTGGAGCCTGACTGTTCCCTTATCTAGCTCCCTCTTCACGCTTCGAGTGGTTAGTGGTCGGTATGAACTTCTACCTCCCGACCATAAATGTAAAAATGAAATTTCTCCCATGCAACCAAAATGGCGAGTAACTCTTTTTCAATTTGGGCCCATCATTGCTCACTTGCCGATAGGCTTTTTAAAGCGAACGCTACTGGTTGACCTGCTTATAGAAGAACGCAATAACACCGTCTTTAGAAGCATCAGCCTGAATTACTAGCGGCTACTTGGGGTCAAACATACGTAAAACCGGTGCCTTACTTATATATTATAGTATTATATTTTTTTAAATTTTTAAACTCTCTTTGGTGCTCCACTTGCCACTGCCACTTCTTTCCTATTCTGTAAGGTGTAAGTCTTGTTGTTATGATCGACAAGTTAGGTATAGATTTTACACATTTTTGCATGCTTACATAAACCCAATAGTCTCATCACTCGTTTCCTGTGTTGGGGGGAGGGTTTATTCTTCCCGCTGATATTGACTGGCCCATAATTTTTACCTGTGTCTGTCTGTACTGTAATTTATCTCTATTAAATTTATCTTTGTATGATCTTTGTAAGTGCTTGGTCGTGATCTTCGTAATCTACGCCTGAAATAAATAAATCATCAAAATAGATTTCAAAGCCTGGTATATCTCCAAATAATTGAACAATTTTTCTCATGAATAGCTCGTGCGCGCTACTGATACCAGACGGCACCCGATGCCACCTAAATCGACCAAAAGGATTGATAAAAGTCGTCAAAACTGAGCCCACATCATCCAATTCCAACTGCAAGAATTCATTTTTGAGATCCATCATGGTGAAAATTTGAAAATAGACCAGTAATGGATTCAGTTGATGGAATTGAAAAGCACAGGCGTATCGTCCCACCAGATTTCTTTACAATCTGTAAACTGTTCACCCATTCTGTTGGGTGTTCCACTAGACTAATAACACCGTCATCAACCATAATCTTCAACTGGGCCTTAAGCCTATCGTGCAAGCTAAATTGTATTTCCTTTTTGTACGCTAGTACAGGTTTGGACCTGTCTTTTAATTGAATGTTACATTTACCGGAGATGTGAACCAGGCCCTCAAAAATACCGTGAAACTGACTTCAAAAATTCTCTTTAGAATTGGGCAAACTACTATCTTTGACGATATCTACACGACCAAAAATGGGTTGAAATTTACTATAAACTATTTCGAAGTCGATCAGCACCGTTCCGTTTTCTAAATGTTACCTTTTCAAAAGAACTGATTTTATTATTATTACGAGTATATGCAAACAAATAACTTTTAGATTTTTGTAATGAATCCAGATAATTCATTTTTTTATATATTTCCAAGGTATGCAACTAAAATCTTCACCCTTCTCCATTTTGAAATCGACCTTGACATTATTGAACTTCATTTTTTTATACTTACCAACTTGCCCTACATGTCTGCAATCACTAATGTTTTTTGAAAAAACATTTTTTTTTATTTGACATAAATTACTTTCAACAAAATATCAAAAATTAATGGAATGACTTCCGCTCCTCACTGCTTTTTGAGATGATTCAGGAGTTTTCCTACCCTCCGTTTCTTTTTTATCATTCGCCTCATATTCAATAATATTTACTCGATTTCTATTGCTTGACTTTTGATGAAATTTACTTTTACACACTACTACGAAATGACTAGCTTTACCGCAAACTTGGCACTTGCGCCCATCCACCAATGCCGGACAGTATTTTCATGTTGTCTCGTTGCTGCTATTTCACAGCGTTCACATGCTGACATCTTGCTAGATCAATTGTCGTATGACTGCTTAGGTGTTCTCGTTGCCAATGTGTTGATTACCTCCACCTTCGGCTCGTATTTTTCCGTAGACAGCAGATTGGTGTTTTGCGCAGATCATTCAGCGATTTTACATTTTGAGATGACTTCATCGAGCGTGTCCTCGCTTGATTCTAGCAATTTTGACTGCAATTATCCAAACCAAGAGCTTTCTTGTCTCTAATCATACGATCGACGTACGATTGCCCGCAACTATTGGCTGTGAATTGAAACTTACAGAATTTTGCTTGAGTTCGTGTTTGAGTTTCGAATTCGATAAACGGTTGGTCTTTTTTCTGTGCTATGCACCCAAACTTATATGTTTCCATAACCACGTTGCGACGCTGGATACAGTGTTCTTCAAACCGCGTCATAACTACCGCTTAGGTTCTCTGAGCTTCTGGGAGTGAGAGCGCATTGAATATTCAATGCCTCTCTCTCCAATATGGTGCAGAACAAGGCCGCCTTCACTGATTCTTTGGTGCTATTATACGATACATTGTTAGGCCATTTTGTACTACATTCCTAAGTTTTCTTTATTTATTTACTTGGTTTTTTTTTATACACCTATTATATCGATTGTTGTTACGTTGGTCTTCTCTGTTTGTGTGTTCTATCTCTATTGGTGTATTGTCGCTCATTTCGCCGTAAGTGATTAAGCGGTATTGTCTGACTATGTCACACAGTGTAATTACATATACATATATTATATAGATAGTTGAATTGCTTTTACAAACATTACCCGGGAAACTAGATCCGCAGGATTCTCCGAGGTTGGTACATGATTCCAAGTGAAGTTGGTATAGCCTTGAATCTTTACAACCCTGTTGCTAACAAAAGTTGTCCATCGACATGATTCAGATGCTAGCCAGGTCAAAACGATAGTAGAATCCGTCCAATAGAAGATTTGTATTGCCTCATGTTTAAATTTTCTTGTAACTCTGTCGAGAAGTTCCACCAAAAGTACCGCAATGAAGACATCTCACGTTTAGGTATGGGACACAGCTGGTGCCATAAGTTACTGTCTTTAGCATGTGACTCTCAATAGCCTTTGTTTTAGAGTTGCGCTACAGAATGCATTGTTCATTCCTTGGGATTTACTAAAATTTGTCGATACATTTCAGTTACATCTGCCATGATGGGTGCGAAAACGAACAATTATGGTGAAGATGTCGTCTTAAAGGGTTGTGCCAACCTTAAGAATGTTATTCAATCATTTACCTGATAATGTTTTCAAGATCCATCAAAGACAATTCGCAGCTTGGTTGTCCAGCTGTCGGGCTTTAGTGCACAGTGGTGGGGAATGTAGTTTACGCAATAGTGCATTGTCCATGCCTGATCTAATTTGCACATGTTATTTAGTCGTGCGTACTCGTCAAAAAATTCGCAATAATCTTTCTGTAATGATGGAGAACTGCATTATTATTATGCATTATGCTTCCGAAATGGTAATCTAACGATAAATTTGTTGGTCAGCGGGCAGCGTGTTGTCTTAATCTTTCTGTAATGATGGAGAACTGTATATTTTGCTCGCGAAATGGTAATCTAACTATAAATTTGTTGGTCAGCGGGTAGCGTGTTGTAGTGGTGTTGAAGAATGTCTCACATTCTTTTTCTTCGCGAGAGAATAGTTTAACAGGTGCTCGACTATTTTCGATGGTCCAAAATTGTTGTAGAAGTTCTTCTATAGATAGTGTGGTGCTGGTGGTGAAGCACATCTAGTTGGTTCTAAGTGGTTGCTTGACTATGATGTTGTGGTTTTGTTCTGCTCATCTTTGATTATGCCGCATCCGAATAAAGTTTTTAGCAAACTTGGAAGATTTTCTCCTAGTTTCTTTGACCTTTTTTAAAGATATCGAAACAAACAGTCGATAGCGCCTGGACGATTAAATTGAGGGTTAGCTTACTAAATATTGGAAGCGCGACCTGGTTGTTGCGATGTGATTTCTGGAAGTATAATTACGTCGAGGTATACCTTGAACTCACTGTGCAATGATGTGATGCATATTTGCGCTCGTTGGTAGGTTCTGGTGCTAGCTTGTCAAATCCCATTTCAGCTTGGGATGATGTGTGATATGTTCAGTGATAAAATCTAATGTGCCACTCTTACTGGCAGGGTTTAGGAGTGTTGTTGCAAGTAGAACATAGCTATTTTTCTTGATTAATGTTCTTTGCATGGCTTGTTTGTAGTGAAGTGGTATTGGCTAAAGAAAGTGGTATAGCATTATCTGATGTTTGAGCTCAAATGCTGAATTGTTTGATAACAACGTTAGTAGATCCAGTTGCCTGTGACACAGCCGGTATAGTTCGTTCACGATGAAGTAGTGTGCGAATAACGTCGCCACACCTTTTACATTTATTAACAGAGGGCAAGTTTTGGGAAGTGTGGCGTCCTCTTAGGCAATTAAGATACAACAGTAGTTCCTTGGTAAGCTTAAAGTGATCCAAAGAGATAAGTTTATAAATTTTTGGAACACAAACGGATTGTGGGCCGCCTGGCTACAAAATACACAGGCTGATGTTGATGGTGAATTAGTCTTCAGCAAAGATGAATTGTATAATTGTTGAAAGTTTGATTTGGCAGCCGTTTGTGCGATTGATAAAACCGTCTTTGGTTACCTAATATAGAGTTGCGATGTGATTTAGCGTTTCATAGCGTCTCCCCATAAATTTGCAAACTTCTGTTCAGGATGGAAAGTCGAAATCGTCAGTACTGGATAAAAATGTGGAAACTAAGTTCTGCGTCAGCCTTTTGATATTGCTTGGTTGCAATTTCACTTTCCAATTGGACCTGGAATTCGTTGTCAACGTTTGATAAGATCAAGTGCAACCCTTCGAAATCTGCTCAGATGTGCCTATTGAATTCAGTGCCAGAAGATTTACGTTAATAATGTCAATCACGGGACGAATTGTTTCCACAGTTGGTTTGGATAATGATTGGAGCTGGAAAATTCCTTGAATGTGTGCTTGAAACGAATGCCTTTTGTTTTCGATTCTGGCTTTCATAAGTTCAATGGCAGTGTCATAATTTTGGCTGGTTCATTTCATCGACTCGATGACTGTTGCGGAATCTTCATGGATGCAGGATCGTAAATATTGGATGTAAATTTTTGATGTTAGTGTGTTCCTTTTTGTTATGGATTAGAGAGTTAAACATGTTCGAGAAGTTCATCCATTTGATGTAGGATCCGGAAAATAATGAAATAATGAATATTTTGTATAAACTAAAAAGAGGGGAGTGCGAGTTGTCGCTATTAGGTGCAATTTGATAAATTAAGTGTGGTCCAGCTGCTCAAGCTAATCAGATCTTAGGGTGTAGAAAGTTTCTTCAAATATGTCTCTCTTGCCACCCATTGCCTCTTCCTCGTCAAGGCGTTCGATGTGTGATTGCACTTTCTCAATGTTAAAGTTTTGAATCACAAGCATCTGCAAATTTATTTCTAATTAAAACCGATTTAGCGTTGTTATATTGGTGAATTGTTGCCCGAGTATGACGCCACGTTGAGATCGCAATGCCTTCCACTCAGATGCACACGAATCTCCCGTTTTACTATCATTTGCCATTGTTTCAAAATTTTAATAAAGTTAATTAAAAAATGTGTATTTAATTTAGTTGCTAAATCTGCCATAATTATTGCAATTATTAATTTTAATCTGGCTCGAAGGACCAAATGATTCGTCTAGCCTTTTAGACGATGGATACTTGCAATAAGCAACAAAAAAAAAAATTCTGGTTTGCTAATTAAAAAAATGGATTTAAGTTGCGAAATAAATGTGTTGTCTCTATGACAACTAAAAGTTAATTGTGTAATTTTTCCATTACCTCTTCCCTATTTTTTTATAATCCCGCGCGCGCACTAAGGGGATATAAATATCCTTTTACTGACTTTTCTTCAGGGCGCGGGCGGGTGGTGTAGTAGTTTGAATATTTTCGATATTTTTCCCAGAAGTGGTTGTCAAACTAGACGGCATGCCACATGCCACATGCCACCTGTCACCTGTCACCTGTCACCTGTCACCTGTCACCTGTCACTTGTCACCTGTCACCTGTCACCTGTCACCTGTCATTTGTCACCTGTCACCTGTCACCTGTCACCTGTCACCTGTCACCTGTCACCTGTCACCTGTCACCTGTCACCTGTCACCTGCCAAATGTCACCTGTCACCTGTAACCCGCCACATGCCACATGCCACATGCCACATGCCACATGCCACATGCCACATGTCACCCGTCACCTGTCACCTGTCACCTGTCACCTGTCACCTGTCACCAGTCACCTGTCACCTGTCACCTTTCACCTGTCACCTGTCACCTTTCACCTGTCACCTGCAACTTGTCACCTGTCACTTGTCACCTGTCACTTGTCACCTGTCACTTGTCACCTGTCACTTGTCACCTGTCACATTTCACCCGTCACCTGTCACCTGTCAGCTGTCAGCTGTCACCTGTCACCGTCACCAGTCACCAGTCACTTGTCACCTGTCACTTGTCATCTGTCACTTGTCATCTGTCACTTGTCAGCTGTCACCTGTCAGCTGTCACCTGTCACTTGTCAGCTGTCACCTGTGAGCTGTCACCTGTGAGCTGTCACCTGTGACCTGTCACCTGTCACCTGTCACCTGTTACCGGTCACCTGTCACCTGTCACCTGTCACATGCCACATGCCACATGCCACATGCCACATGCCACATGCCACATGCCACATGCCAAATGCCACATGCCACATGCCACATGCCACATGCCACATGCCACATGCCACATGCCACTTGCCACATGCCACCTGTCACCTGTTACCTGTCACCTGTCACCTGTCACCTGTCACCTGTCACCTGTCACCTGTCACCTGTCACCTGTCACCTGTCACCTGTTGTTAGTTCGTTACATTTAGCCCAGCCAGCAACCACTCCAACATCAGTGTTATCCCTTTATGTCAGAGTTGACGCCAACGGGATTTTCATATAACTACATACAAATTCAAATGAAAAGACTTTCAGAGAATTGCCTCGCACGGGATTCGAACCCGCGACCCACTGCTTGAGGAGTCTATGCATATACCACTACACCACGGCTACCCACACCCAGTTCTTCCCTTTTAAATTGCTTTGCACAGCTTTTCGAAAGCGAGTGCAAAAGTAAAGTCTACCTTTCGGTGGCAACTACCGCTACTTTTCGGCGACCGTAGATGATGGTGCATTGTTTGGCGAAGTGCAAGCGCTGGCTCGCAACTCCCGCTATTTAGACTGAGCACTCAAGGTGCAAGGTGAATCGAAATTGGTGCGTTGACACTTGTGTACATAACTAATGCGAAATGATGATATGTTACGATAATAGTTCGATGTACTGTGCAAAATTGGAAGTAGAATTGCCAACATGATGTTTTTCCTGTCCTAGGTTGGAAAAGTAAATTTGTGTCGAAGAGAAATGAAGGAAATGTTATATGTATTAAGTTATTTGGTTTAAAAGACATCTCTTGCGTGCAGCAACAGGGTTTATGCTCATATGTTTTTTTGACATTTCCGGTGATGAATTTTTGTAATGTTCATATATACATATGTCACAGTCAAGTATATATTTGTACGTGTATATGGCTCCAAATATTTTTGAATTATTTGGTTGAGTTTCGGTTATATGTACTCTTTAATTTCTTGTCATTGACTTTTTATGTATTTATGAAAATAATTTTCGATGGAAACAAGAAAATATACATTATACATATAAATATATATACAGTTACAAAGTAAAAGTCTAAATGTAATCTTTTTTTCCGAAATAACATTGCCAATCATTAACCAATAATGCAGATAAAAAACACGATTTTTCGATAAAATTACAATAAGTGTCGAAATTAAGTTTTTCAAAGCCCTAATCCAATGATTCTCGTCTTAGGTTATGACTTTGCGGCATTAGTTTTTTTATCTTGTGCGAGATGCTTTCGCTAAATAATTCATATAGTCGAGGGATATAGGCCAAACCGCTTTGATAGACGACGAACTGACAACTCCAGGTCTTCCGCCACATTTTCGCTCACAGAGGGTACAGTCTCAACTGTACGTTCATTAAAATGAAGTTTTATTGACTTCTATGAAGAGCGTATGTGGTACAAGTTTAGTTGGTCGATTTTGACCATATAGTATAACTTCTCTATGTTTCCCGAATCGAAGACCGATTTTTAAAATGAGTTTGAGTGAAACAGAAGCATTCATCTGTTGTAGTACTATTAAATCTGATTTAGGAAACAATACAAAACTTAAGTGTTTTTTATATTTCTGGCGGATATTTTTTGTACTCAAAATCCCTTATTAATTTCTGACAGTTCGTTGGGAAACTAAAATTCGGTAGGGAATAAGATTAATAAATTTGTTAAAGAAAGTTTTGTTTTCAAATACGTAATGGATTAAAATGTCGAGAAAAGTTAAGCAAGTTTCGAAGTAACTGTATGTGAAGTGTTTCAATGCTTTAGTGTTAATAGAAACGTGTTTTAAAAATGTTAACAAAGCAATTGTTTTTGTTGTTATTCAATATTAAGTTCATAATGAATAATATAAAGAGTTCATTTAATATATTGCTAATTCAAGTCAATAACGACAGTAAAATGCAGCTTAAAATTTTCATAGATGGAATCCTATTAATATTATAGCAATGTTATTGGTTGAAATTTGCCTGGTTCTTAAGTTATAATCAAAGCCGGATCAAGTTTCTTTTCAAGTTCTTTCACTTCCACCAAGCGAAAAAGTCCTTTCGAAATATTTTGCTAGGAGTATATACGTATATATGTATATGTGCATGATTCACTATCCTGATTGATATCTTAACCCAAATATTAGAAAAAAAAACCCTATACTAACTAACTAACAACACAACAATTTCTTCGGGGAAGAGTGCGATAACTTCGGCGCCAAAAATTGATAACGGTTTTTTTATAAAGGATCAAAAACAAGCATTTTTTACTATGGGAGGGGGTCTTTCTCACCCCGTGAGGTTGGGGCAATTTTATTAAAAAAATTACTTAAAATGGGGAAAAAAATTATTAAAAAACAACGGCAACACTTACAATAAAGTACTGTGACAGTTTCGAAAGTCAGAAACCTTTTCTTCAACTCTAAGTTCCAGCTTTATTATTTGCATTAATAGTTTTTAACAAATTCGAATGCAAACCCAAAATTAAGATAAAAAAATAAATGAGGGTGCCCCTCATGAAGCACATGTGGGTTTTCACCCCACCAATAACGCATATTTTGCTTATTGACGAACCCGTTGAGCCAAAAATTAGCTTCGTCACTGAAGATGACGAACCCAGAACCCAATCGGACAACGTACGTCACTTCAAATGGTCCATCGGCTTCAATTCTTGAGTCAGCTTGATCTTGTATGGGTGTAAACCAAGATCCTTACGCAAAATACGCCATAATGTGGTCTGAGCGATTCCCAATTCTTGAAAACGCCGTGGAATTGGCTGATTTGGATCGTTTACTACGGAAGTCTAAACGGCAGCGATATTTTCGACACTTCGACCAACCCGTTGTCTCACTGACACGGCAACATCACACAATGAATATGTAGACTCAAATTTTTGCACTAAACTTGTTATTGCCTGTCTACTAGGGCGAGAATTACGACCGAAAATTGGAGTTAACGCTCTTAAAGTTGCAGTCACCGACTCCGAATATCTGTAGAAAATTTTTATAATTTGCAGACGTTGCTCGTTAGTGTACTTTACCATGATGAAAATGTTGAGTTTTCTAAATAAATTGACAGTGACAGTTTGATGATTAGTGGAAGAGTGCGTTTACAAGTTAAATTCAAATTTGTCAAGTCCCTATTGAAAAACCCTATATAAAGTGAAAATTTCTAGAAAAAATACGTAAGGATCGATGTAAGTGCTTGTGTAGTGTTTTAATAGCTTTGTTTAAATAGAAACACGCGTTAAAAAAAAATGTAAACAAAGCCCTTGCGGAACACAAAGAAGTTGTGTGGTTATTTTTCTAAGCAATATTTAGTGAGTATTGTATAATACGAGTATGGTGTTTTTTTTTTGTAATATATTGTTAAACAAATCAATGAAGACAATATCCGCGAAGGTGAAATGCGACCTACTAATGTTAAAGCAATGAATTTCAAATATTTCGGTTGGCTGTCTTTATTTTTCTGTTTAACAATATATTAAATAAAACAATATATATTATTCAATTTGCACTTAATAATTAATTAAATAAAAAAAAAAAACAATTAATTCGTGTTTCGCAAGAGCTTTGGTTACCACTTTTATCATGACTTTATTCAAACTGAGATTTCTAAACACTTTATAAGCACTTATTTCAATACGATATTTTTTCGCAACATTTTAACTTAAAACGTATTCGAAAACAAAAAATACTGAAACAAATTTATTAATTTTCTTCCGCACAAATTTTAAGCTATGCACACGAATTATCTCCCGCCAACGAGTTGTCAGAAATTAATCACAAATTTGAATAAAAAAAGTCAACGAATGCGCGCTAAAATCACTTTCCCAAGTCCGAATTAGTAAAAAAATAAGGTTTTAACATATGTATATACATGCATAAGATGACAATGAAGCACTTGTGGACTGTAAATTACAGAGCTTTTTTGTGCTTCTAAAGCGTTTCTAAGAAAGTTTTCTTATGAGCTTCGTATTCTTAAAGCACTAGAAGGCTTTGCTTCCTGAAAGATAACGATATAAATCCATTTTTCGTATATCTGTATATCGCACCCTTGCGACAAAAGTGACGCGAGTCAAAATAGTAAGTTTTTCGGAAATTGCAAAAAACTAGTTCCACTATTTTAGAACAATCTTTGTGATTATTTTAACTTTCAACCCTTAAAACAACCACTGTTTTGACTAGTGACGTTTTGTTTGCTTCTGACACAACTAATTGTAATGCTTAAGTAGATGGATTCATATCCACCTTAGAGGATGAAGAACCAGATAACTTCCGACCAGAAGATAAAATTACTTTAATACGCTTTTGATGGCTGAAGGATTTATATTTTAGGAGTCCATAAGCGGTATTAACTCGAATGTTACGATTTTTGTGTTGTGCCACTTTTGCCGCAAGGGTGCGACATGTAAGTCTGTATCGAGTCGTTGTCCATCATTGAAGACTACTGTTTCAGCTAAATGCTGCTCTATGCTGAAGTAAAAAAGTGAATCATAACTAAATTAATATAAACTACTGATTTAAGCCATACTTTACTAAATGTTGAATGAATAAAGGTTCGTACGGTTTTAAAACTAGGACTCTATCTGATTCTGAAAACTGACAGGACCTGACCGTTGAGACGTTTTTTATTGTGCTGTTCCATCATCCTATTGATAGAATTCAATGTATGAAGTATTATTATTGGTAGGAATTTAAAACGAAATACAAATACAAAGATTTATGAAGGAAAAATTTCGGAACGGGAAACTCAACAATTATTATGTAATTACGTTTTTTCAGTTGAGAACAGAATCTGAGAAAGTTTACTTTCCCTGGTGGAATAATTCAAAACGACAAATAAAAGGTTTGTTAATCGCTAAAGGAAACGACTTGTTCGTAAATAATTCGAAGAAAAACCAACCGAATCTGACAACAATTAAAAAAACACAATTTTTTTTGGTTTTGGACCAAGTCGAATGAAAAATGCTAGAATTACACACTTTTTAGCAGTATACTCGTAAGCTACTAGGGTCTAAAGCAAATAGACTAATACGAAGAACAAGTGCACAAAGGATTCACCAAAATATCATTTTATCTGCTGTCGGCTACAAGAAGAAAACGTCATATTTTATTTAGGTCCAAGAAAGCGAAGACGTCAAAAGAATGCACCATGTGCGGTCAGACCCGATCACATGAATTATATGCACAGTGCACGAAGTATGTATACAGGGTGAGTTGTTTAACTTGAGACATCTAAATTACTCGAAAAATACGCGATATTGCAAAAAATGTTTCGGACAAAAGTCACAAAGTTCTGAAGGGGACATAAGATGGAGGCCACGAGTTTGACCTTAAGACCCATTTTCAAGGTCAAACGAAGGTCACTTTTGATTTTTCAAATGATAATTCCTGATTTTCATTGCTCAGTCGTATTGCTCGTAGGCTTGTCATTTGTTTTTACATACTGCGCTTATCAAACCTCACTTTTTAAGAAGCCCCACAAGAAGAAATCAAGTGACGTAAGATCAGGTGATCTAGCAGGCCATTGCATCGGACCCCCTCGTCCGATCCATCGTTGATGGTAAACATTGTTTAATACGCCCCGGGCTACTTGGGAATAATGGGCTCGACAACCATCATGTTGAAACCACATTGTTTGTCGCAACTCCAATGGCAGTTCTTCTAGTAATACTGGAAGATGGTCCCGCAAGAAGTTTGCATACTTTTCGCCATTCAAGCTGCCTTCAATAAAATATGGACCTATTAATTTATCCCCAATAATTCCAAACATTAACATTCCAAGGGTGCTGGCGTAACCAAAAAGGGTTTTCGGTAGCCTTGTAATGCGTATTATGTCGATTGACCGTACCGTGATTGGTGAAAATCGACTCATCAAAGAATAACACCTTGGCGAAGAAAAGGGTGTCTCTTTCAATTTGCTGAAGTGTCCATTGATAAAAGGAAACCTGGTTGCGAAAATCCTCACTAGAAAGTTCTTGATGCATTGAAACATGATAAGGATGGTATTTACGCCGATGTAATATCTTACAGACAGTCGTTTAAGAAATTCCTGATTCACGACTTATTTGGCGAGAGCTAATGTGAGGATCGTGTGCAACGGCAGTTAACACTGCTATTTCATTGTCCTCAACAGCCACCCTATCTGACCGATTCCGTTTTTTTGGTTGCACACTTCCTTCACCAGTGTTTTGTTGGATGACCCGATAAAAGGAAGCGCGCGATCGTATCTGGTCTGGGAAACGTTGGGTGTAGAGAGCAACAGCACCATCGATGTTCCTTCCACTTTCTCTATAAATCAATATCATTTCAATTTCCTCTTGAATTGAAATAGCCTGCATTATTAATCTGGAAAACGTTACTAATAATAATCAGTTCCTCAAAACAAATATCGAACTTCTAAATGAAGCACAGTTCCGTTCAAGTAGAAAAAAAGGGCAGAGTGCACATCATAAACTCTCAGCTAAATTTAGGACAATTTGTCTCTATCTGAAATTTCTTTGAGTTTTAACTTCACTCGAGGCAATAATGACTTTCTGAAAACAAATGTCGACCTTCTAACACCCTAACAACGTTGGAGACCAATTAATGATTTAGGCGTGCCAGTGCAGTGGTATCTAGCACTGAATGAATAAGACCTTTGAGACAAAGTCGTGTGTCCCATTGAGGAATACGACTGAGCAATGAAAATCAGGAATTATCATTTGAAAAAAAACAAAATTGACCTTGACCTTGAAAATGGGTCCCAATGACTTCCCGAATTATTAAAAAATTTCGGAACCAATTCACACTTTTAAATACTCACACACCAAGAAGAACGAGGGTAGTGCGTTCGGAAGGAATTATTGCGACTACGGAAGCTAGCGTTGAAATTTGGATCCTCTAAATTTATCGATTCGTTGTCGTTCGCAGCAAATTGCCCTCAAGGCTTATAAGATCGAATTGGTGAAAGAGCTAAAGACATGTAATCATTTATTGCGTCAAGTGTTCAGTGATTAGGTTTTAAATCAACTGGAAATCGATCCGTTTGTTTACTGAAAAATTATTTTTAGTGAATAGGTCTATTTCTGGTTAAATGGCTAAGTAAACAAGTAGAAATGCTGAGCAAGCAATTCAAGCCATAGTGACCAAATTTCGCATCAATTTCAGACTATTGGACATCAAGATACCTATCCGTATGTGTAAAGTGTTCATAGAGGAAAATATTGCTGCTATATCCGCCAGTGTTAATGAAGACCTTGATTTGTCCATTCGTCGCCGTTTGCAGCAGTTAGGATTGTGGTGCTCGACTACGAGAAAAATTTTGGTCATAATGTGGCTGAAGAAAAACTGAGAAATGAGTTCAATGAGAAATTTATCTCTCCTTTTGGACCGGTGAATTGGCCGGCTAGATTATGCGATTTGACGGATTTAAACTATTTTTTATGGGGATACCTCAAATTACTTGTCTATGCAATATAAGACATATCCTATCCATCAATTCCGAACTTATATCTATTATATTACAGTATATGTACGACTGGATTATTAGAAATTTTGAAATAGAGTTTCATAGTCTTTGTATTGACTCATTGGTCAGGGTTATAAATTTACTTGTTACAATAATGAAGGTTATCTATTGGGTTAGCGGTTAGCTAAGAAATGGCGTAACTTGTATTATTCCATTACTATTATTCCATTGGAACATGCGTTGGAAAGCTACTGTCATTGTATGTCATTTCAGTATATGTCATTCATTTGAAGCGTAAACAACAATTTTTTTTCACTCAAATATGTCGAACTTCGTTCCTGAAAAAGTGTTTTTGCGGGGAGTTCTTCTTCATTACTGAAAACTGCTCCCGAAAGTCATCGTATTTTTGTGGAAGTTTATGGTGAACATGCGCTAGCTGAGTGAACTTGCCAAAAGTGGTTTGCACGATTTAAAAGTGGTGATTTTGGCTTGGAAGACGATGAACGTCCTGGGCAGCCGAAAAAGTTTGAAGATGGAGAACTGGAAGCATTACTCTATGAAGATTGTTGCCAAACACAAGAAGAGCAGAATCTTTGGGTGTCAGTCAAGCAGCCATTTTAAAACGTTTAAGAGCAGCTGGATATATTCAAAAGCAAGGAAATTGGGTTCCACATGAACTCAAGCCGAGAGACGTCGAAAGGCGGTTTTGCATGTCCGAAATGCAGCTGGAACGCCACAAAAGGAAGTCATTTTTGCATCGGATTGTTACTGGTGATGAAAAATGGATTCATGACGACAACCCCAAGCGCAAAAAATCATATGTGAAACCCGGCCAACAAATATGGCGCGAAGGTAATGCTCTGTATTTGGTGGGATCAGATGGGTGTGCTGTATTATGAGCTGCTTAAACCGGGTGAAACAATCAATGGACAACGCTATCGAACACAATTAATCCGTTTGGAGAGAGCAGTTGCCGAAAAACACCAGGAATATGCGATCAGACACGAGGCAATAATTTTCCATCATGACAACGCTCGGCCCCACGTTGCTATTCCGGTTAAGAACTATTTGGAAAACAGTGGATGGGAAGTCTTACCCCACCCGGTTTATAGCCCAGACCTTGCGCCTTCTGACTACCGTGTGTTCCGGTCGATGCAGAACGCCCTCACTGAAATGCGGTTCACATCAAAGCAGAATATCAAAAATTGGCTTGATTCATTCTTGGCTGCCAAGCCGGCGCAGTTCTTTTGGGATGGGATCCAAAAATTGCCAGAAAGATAGGAAAAAGTCATAGCTTTAGATGGGCAATACTTTGAATAATACTATTGAACATGTTTTTCTTAAATAAACGTTCAAATTTTGAAAAAAAAACCGCACGAATTGAATTAAATACCCAATAAGTAACGTAAAAAATTTCAGAGTTAAGTACTCATATCAGATAATTCAAAGTCAAAATTATATATGTATCATAAAAAACTACGTTGTGTAAGTTTTTTTTATTATTATGAGAGAAAGTAAATTAAAACACCGGCTGTCCCAGTAAATTTAAGTTTAAAATTTAAAGTTTCTCTTTGTATACAACATTCGGGATGGCTCTTGATCTCGATAAAAGAGATTCTCTAATTGATCTACGACCTTACTTCTGGGTTTTGTCTCTAGTGCAAATTCGATTATTTTTCGAACCAATGCATTTTTGTTCTTCTACATGTTCCAATCACCTTGTAATTATATTCATTCAGGCCGTCCTATTCTTTGTTTAAGAAACTAAACTAAACATGACTTTAGGTATATAGTTTCCTCGGCTGTTTTTGAGGGAGCATGCCTCGCTCCATATAACTTCAGTAATTCTACTGTGGACATCGTCATAGCATTATAATTTACCATTTAACATTAAATAAATGTTATATAGGCTGCCGTTTAATGCAATTTATTTTAGGTTTTACTTAAAAAGCCCATTGTCATCATGAACAAATTTTACTCTTCATATCCACATTGCATCATGCTTAGTTCTTTCGCAAATCCAAATGTTTTTAAATGTTTCCAAATGTTTCGAAAGTTTTAAACGACTCATCAAGATGATTTGCACTCTCGCTTTTCTGAACGCTTGTATGAAGATATACTTGCCGGCCTTATTATGATTCAAGGAGATCTATATTCCTATGTTTGCAGTGAAGGGTTCTCCTTTCTTCAGAACGTGCATGATGGATCTTTATTAAAGTTCTTTGCTTTATGTCCTTCTCTTGCATAGCTTGGAGTGGTCTTCTTAGTTGTTGCCTTGTTTGGGTTATACCCAAATTTTAAGACACTTACAAAATTTGTTTACAGTTTATTATACACGACTAAGCTGATTTAAATTGTTCTTGTTTCTAACAGTTTTTTCACTTCATCAACTTCTTCGAATTCGATAATAGTATTTTAGAAGACAGTCCTAACCCTTACACATTCTCTAAAAGCTGCTCTAACGGCTTTTTTAAATTGTCTCATGCTTTTTAAGCTGTATTAGAAACCTTACTTTCTGGGTCCTTCTAATCCTAGGTACAGTTTAACCAACTGATGCAAATTTGACATCTGTTTTCATGTTGCGAAAAATCTTTGAGTAAGAAAATTAGCTCTCGTTACTGTGTTTATGTATTAGTTTAATTTCATTTCTCCATTCGCTTTTACAACTTCCATACTGATATTATTGAGTCGACCTCGTTCTACTGGCTTCTGCCTATTGGTGAAGAAAGCACCTTTGTTATAGAATTATTCGCTTTTGTTTGTTTGCTTTATAACGTTTAAAACGTTTTTAACTACTGAGGCTGATCTTAACCAGCGGAAATTTTGAGAGGAGTTATTCTTTATCTTTTTTTCTTGTCTCTTCTAGCAGCTATCCATGACCAGATGGTTAGTCACCAAATAATTGTTTGGTTATCTATGCAAAACGTTTCGGTTTTGTGAAAATTGGCACAAGGACCTTATGTGGTCTTTTGTCAGATATTCCTGGACGACCAACTGAAAAGTGGAAATACTGGTGTTGCTTTAGTTTATGACCTCCCAAATTTGTGGACGCACGAGCTGGTTGTTTCTCTGCAAGATAAAAAACTATAAATGAAAACACAACTATTTCTCCTTATTTTGAATTTAAACCACTTTATTAAAATGTAGTTCAAGTCATAGGAATTAACACTGACGAAATTAAGTATTTTAGGAGAGCACGTGTAATTCGTATGAGAGCGCAAAATCGACTGTGTATATGTATGTCAATTTGACGACTGACAGGAATGATTGTAATAAATTATGTATCCGAAAGCATTGAAGGTAGTAAAATGTGTTGCACAGGTGTGAAGAATTCAGCTCCCGAACATTCCGCCCACCAAATTAAGCTTGATTAATTTCAACATTCTGCTCCATGGGAAGTTTCCACAGTTTGCTTACAGCTCTACTAATGATCGCGGTTCTTGTCCTTATTTTCACTGTTTGCACAAGGCCATCTGATCCAGAGAAGATCTCATAAACTCTTCCTAAGTTCCAGAACAAGGAAGGACGGTTCTCCTCTCTTATCAGCACCATATCGCCAACCTTCAGCTTTTGTTCAACTAGATGCCATTTTGAGCGATGATACAGAGTGGATAGATATTCCTGAGAACATCTTTTCCAGAAGTGCTGAACGCATTGTTAAATGATTTTGCACCTCGACAATCGATTTAATTTTCGTTCGGTGATGTCCGGATCTGGTATGGCCATTAGAGATTCGCCAACAAGAAAGTGTGCTGAAGTTAAGGGTTGAAGATCGTTCGGATCCGATGATAATGATGTTAATGGACGAGAATTCAGGCAAGACTCTACCTGGGCGAGAAGTATGTTAAGTTCTTCAAAAGTCATGGTTTGAGTTTTCAACACACGTCGCCAATGATATTTTGTATACTTTATTCCGGCTTCCTACAAGCCGCCTTGATGCAGTGAGCCCGCCGCAATAAATGTCCATTCTATCCCTTCGTTGGTTATAAAATCAGTTATTTTCGCTTTATGTTCAGTACCGTGGAGTAATTTGTACAATTCCTTTAATTCGCCTTTAGCACCGACAATATTGGTAGCATTATCGCTGTAAATTCGAGAACAATAATCACGTCTTGCTATAAACCTTCTAAGTGCGGCTTAAAGAGCAGATGTTGTGAGTTCACTTACAAGTTTGAGATACACCGTTCTTGTGGATACACAAACAAAAAGTGCTATATAAGTCTTTGAAGTTTTTGCACCTCTACCCTTTGAACGCAAGATACTGATAGGACCGCTGTAATCAATACCGCATATTTTAAATGCCCTATTCTACCGTATACGATCTTCTGGCAGATTCGCCATTAGCTGCGTAGTATTAGATGGTTTTGCGTGAAAATAATTCATACAAAACCGTGTAGTACGACGAGCATACTGCCTACCATTGAGGGGCCAGTATTTTGACCGGATAGAAGCTAGTACCGCCTGAGGTCCTGCGTGAAGTAATCTTCTGTGTTCTGTTTCGAATATTAGTTGAGTAAATTTATCCCCTGTTGGAAATGGGATTGGATTTCGACCAGATACACGACTGCCCACCCTGAGTATATTGCAGATGTCAATGAATAAGGTTAGTGAGTTGAATTGTTTGTTGATGCTACAGTTTGATTTTAACGATTCAATTATTGTTACAAAATTCTTTAATTGTATGTGTTTAATAAAGATAAATTGTACGTTTTCTATTTTCTTGAGAGATAAGTCCAACGATGAAGAAGTTTGCGAAATTTTACGAGTTTGATTAATAAAACAAAGACAGCAAAAACGCGAATGAGTCGTGAAAGGCTTGAGAATCTATTAATTAGCGAGTCGAGAAATTGATCGTTATTTACGGTTAGAAGAATATGAATCTGATTTATTGGCCTAAGTTCGATGTCAACTAACCTTTTCTACTCTCCGATATACCACTTGCTTGAACAGATGATTCCATTTTTAAATGAAAATCAGATCCGTGCCACTACAAAGAGTTCTCTGCGAGCGTTGATGTATCGTTAAAGCGTGTAAGTAAATTTGATGGATTCAGCCCCGATGAAACATGATGCCATATTGATGGGTCACAAATAGCGATGCGTGCATTCACCCTGTTCGAGACAAATGTTTTCCAATGTGTAGGATTACCAGAGATCCAAATGTTTTATGGAATCTATGATTTGTTTGATGAGTAAGAAAAGTAAACGGGCACCACACAATTCGAGACGAGGTACCGAGATTTGTTTTATAGGTGCCACACGTGATTTTGAACACAATAATCGAGACGAGATAAAACAATTGTACGGCTTACCCCATAAGCCTGTTCGCTAGCATCACTAAAACCGTGAAGTTCGAGACGCACAAATTCATTTAATCCAAACACATTTCGAAGATTGAACGTTTGAAAAGTTTCCCATTGTTTATTCAAATCCTCTGGTAAGCAATCATACCACGAACATTTTTTTCTCCATAACTCCTGCAGTAGCTTCGCGGTAATAATTGTAGGCCCAAGCAAACCCAAGGGGTCGAACACCTTAGAAATTTCTGATAGCACACTTCGTTTGGCAGGACTTCGAGTCGATTGAGTTATGGTGAATTGAAAGTTATCTTTTAAAGGATACCATCTTAAACCAAGTGTTTTGATTTCCTCACCTAAATTAAAATTAACATCTGTTAATTCGCGATCCGCTAAAAGAATTTCATCAAGTACTTCTTGTGAGCTGGAAACCCATTTATGTAAATTGCAACCTCCTTGGCTAAGTAGTTGCTTCAATTTGCGCCGTAAAACCTTTGCCTCTTCTACAGTAAGACAACCACTTAGTTCATCATCTATGTAGACATCAGCCAATCATGTGCGCTTAGCTAGTAGAAATGACTATGAGTCTTCGGCTAGTTTGAGTAGGCAACGTGTGGATAGAAATGGAGAACAACTCCATCCATAAGTGATGATATCCATCTCATAATCAACAATTGGATCTAATGTTTTAAAACGCCATTAAATTTTCTGAAAACGCTGGTCTTCCTTCTTTACCCAGATCTGTTGAAACATTTTTCCGATATCGGCCATTATAACAGTATTGTGGGTGCGAAAACGGATGATAATGTTAAAGAGCAAGTCTTGACATGGACGACCTTCCATCAGAGTCTCGTTCAATGATATTCCCGTAGCAGTTTTGGAGGAACTATCGAATACAACTTTCAGCTTTGTTGTAGAACTGGATAAATACACCATGATGTGGCAAATAGTACACGTCTTAGTTGACTCCTTCCTGTAGAGGGCCTAATGGAGTCATGTGTCATATATATTCATATATTCACGGATAAATTTGGTATATTCGTCCTTTAGATTCGAGTCGCGTAAAAATGTGAGTTCGTGACGTATTCGACTTACGAATCTGTTCTGTAGCTACCGAAGGGATCTTATTTTGCGAAAAACAAAGAAGACTACTATGTCGTTTTTCACAGTATTTGCAATTTCGAGACCTACTGATACTAACAATATGTGACTCTCGTAGGTAGTTGAGGCATAAATTTAGTTTTTTTTATATGTTTAATGCGGTCGTCGATTGTAGCTGCTAAGAATCTCGGGCAGTAATATATTCCATGAAGTTCTTGGCAGCCCATTTTGCATTTCAAAGGTTGACTTCTAAATGACCTTGCCGCAACAGCCTTCTGAGCGCTAGCTTGTGTATAAAAAGAACTAATGGAATGATATCGCTTACCGCTATACTGCTGTGACGATTCTAGTTTAACACAATGTTTTTCCAAAAATTCTGTACATGCTTGCCAGTACTCTTTATATCCGTTATTGCGAGCCCACAGACTCTTTGTGTCGCTATCCAGCTTTTCTAAAGCTATATAAACCAACCACGGATCGCGCCCTTTGAAATATAACGACCTTAAAGTTCTCACGACCTCGTCCGACGTATCGTACAAACGGCGAATTGCAACCGCGCTATTAAGTTCTTTGCACGGGTTGGCCGTGGTGTAGTGGTATATGCATAGACTCCCCAAGCAGAGGATCGCGGGTTCGGATATCGTGCGAGGCATTTCTCTGAAAAAGTATTTTCATAGAATTTGTATGTAGTTATATGAAAATCTCGTCGGCGTCAACTCTGACATGAAGGCATAACACTGATGTCGGAGTGGTTGCTGGCTGGGCTTAATGTAACGAACTAATAACTAGCACGTACTAAGACCAACTGGTTGAGGATGCGCTGGCTCCAGTTTGACAACCACCTCTGGAAAAATATCGAAACCTAATGCACTTGAGTTTCAAAATACTACACCACCCGCCCGCGCCCTGGATTAAAAGCCAGTAAAAAGGTATTCATATCCCCTTGGTGGGCTCGCGGGATTATAAAAAAAAAAGTTCTTCAATGAATGGTTGGTCCAAAAAACGTTGGATATGCTTCAACACAATTGGAATTATCTTACTATAGCATTGTTTCAGCTTTTCCCACACTTCACTATTATTCGCGTCCGACACTAACGTGTGTTTTAAAAGCGTCGCAGCATCAGCGTTTTTAAATATTGAAGCTTTTTAATGTTCGATATCTTATCGTTGGTATGCACTAAACTCATATATAAATCATGAAATGAGATACAATCTTCATATTTACCGTTAAAGATTGGAATATGTATCGCAGATAGTTTACCATATGTTCTATGCCCAAAAGGAAATTTGAAGTTTGTGACACCGTTTCGTTAAATTGAACTATTAATATCCGTGAACGAACGTTGGCGGAGAGAACGTGAACTGTACAGAGTTAATAGCCTTAAACCGAGTCAGCAAATCACTTTTTTATTCCATATACAATATATATTTAATTTCAAGATTAAATATATATATATTATATACATTATATTATATACAATTTTTAACTGTAAATCTTCGTATTTCCGTTTATTTTCATCGAGTTGCTACAAAAGCACTTGAATTTCCTCTTTAGAAAATTGTCGAAAATCGTTGTCACCTTGTACGAGGGTATTTTGTAAAAGTGTACATTTTCGTATTATCTGACCACGTTGACGGAAATTCGGTAATAACTCCATTGTGATAAATAAAAATTCTATAATAAATAAAAAAACGAATTTGTTAATAAGAACTAACTCTTTCACAGTTGACTTTAACTAAGAATAATTTAAAAAAAAAAAAAAAACCGTAAATTATAGTTCCGTCTTTTTCACATTAGCTGTTTTAAAGAAACTGTCTTGTCACGCGATGAAGCCGAAATATTATATGTAGTGAATGTATATGTACTTAATACTTAATAGATACCCGTTATATAAAATCCGCACTCCTCCAACAAGTCAACTGCACTACAGCACTGCACCGAAACCCGCACAAATAATGTTAATAATAAAGTATAAAGTATTTTCAAAATTTGTTTTGTATCACGATTAAAATTTTTTTAAATTTAGCTACTTTCAGAAATTCCCGAGAAGTGGCCACAAAAAAACTTTTTTTTTATCAAGATTTCATTCTTTCTTGCTAAGGTTACAGAATATTACGAACGTCTACAGCAATTAAATTAATTGAAATCGGACCCATCCCGTCATATATACTAATACTCATGTTACTATCATATTTGCAGTTCCACTCTCCTTCACCGTCGCTGAATGATTTTGTTCGTGGTGGGTTCAAAGCATAACATATATCTTTAGCTGAAGGTTTATTTTATTTCACACACTTTCCTTTCACGTTCACAGTTCACTTTCCGGCGGATGTTAAAAAGCTATCTAGAGGCGCGTGCCCCCAAAAAAAACAGGGATCGTTCTTGTCATTTCTTGATAGAAGCGGTTCAACGCAGGTTTTTACGATTTGCTTGACCAATCATATACTGATTGCCTAAAACTTATAAATTTACAACCACTTTCTATATGCTGAAAAGTTGACGATATTTTCTTTATTCATCAAATTTTAGTTGGTAATATTGATTGGCCTTCTTTACTTCAACTTATTTTTTTTAACGCAAACCTACAATCTTAGAACTGTGCCACTTTTCCAACTCAATCTTCACAGAACGAATTAAGGGCATCTGGAGCTAAAGTCTAGAATACTTCGTGAAGTGATGATATTCTGCCTCTCTTTGACTACCACCTGAGCAAACACTTTCTCAAGAACATTCTTATTTTTACCTATGCCTCACGACTTTTCTTAACCGCTTCCATCCTTTAGTTTTTATCTTTAGTTTTAAGTGGACTTGTTAGTTTTAAGAATATGCTTGCAATAGGCGTTAATAAATCTGTCCGGGTTCGACCCGGGCCTCAAACCTGACTACTTCAATTTAACGAAGCCATACCATTAAAGCCATGTTGATAACTGTCCGATACATTCTAATGTTATTAAGGAGTACATTTTCATCTTTTGTTTAGTGCTTGAGATCCTGTTAGGATCAGTTAACACGATGCATTGCCAGAAGGCGGAAAGGAGAGCTGTCACCTTGAACTTCCAAGCTATTCGTGTGTGCAACGCGACACCTGGCATGCGCGCGAATCAACAACCAACATGATCCAGCATGATCATGGTACACATAGGTGTAGAAATATATTTAAGTTAGTTTTTAAGGCAGTTCGTATTGAGAGTTGTTAGAATAAAGAACACATTTCGTTCAAATAATTCATTTGCTTTAAATAATTCGTTTTTAGTAAGTCGAACGGTTGGGAAGAGGTTCAGCCTCCCCGTTCCCGGTTTTTTTTTTATGAATCCCTTTAAGGGATTCGTTAACTGGCGCCCGAGCAGGGACCAGTCTAAAAATTAATTCATTTTTCTCATAGGTCGAAAGTTACGGGTCCTTTCATACAGGATAAACGACTTAGTACGCTCTATCTGAGTGCACGTTGCTGTTAGAATGGGAACACAGCTAACTATTCTAACTCCGATGTAACAGATTCCGGCATATCCATGGGAACATGCGCGGAGATCGACCAGATAAATGAATCAATTGTGAAGTCACCCGTGCCGCGAGTAGGTCGCCCACAATCTCAACGTGGGCTTCCAAAAGGGAAAAACACGGAACTTCCAAGGCCAGTGCCCATACGAAATTCGGTTCGGTTTTTTTTAATAGAGGCTAATTTTGTTTTTTTACAGATTACCGTCGGTACAATCGAACTAAAGAACAATAATTATGATTTACATTTTGAATGTGACAGAAAATCTAGAGTAATGTGGCGAAAAGTGTGCAAACAATTTTTTTTTTATTGCTGTTAGGTGCAAAAAATTAAAAAGGATCTGTGCTACTGAATTGTGCTAAAGAGTTTTGTTTAAAAAAAAAAAAATAAATAAATAAAAAAGCTCTGTGCCATTGAGCCCTGGTTTCAAGATAAAAAAAAAAAATAATAATAAAAAAATAAATAAATAAAAAATAAATAAAAACAATAATAAAAAAATAAAGGTGAAAACACTTGGGTATATAAACCTTAATCCTGCAAGGTAAGCGTACTTTTTATAATATCTTAGCTTCTTGCCATAATGGACCAATTGACAAGTTCCGTGACTGAGTTGACTTTAGCTGTCAACAATATCCTTGCTCAGATCAAGGTATTGGACGCACGTCTGAAGACTCTTGAAAGTAGGCCTGCGCAAACCGAGTCTGGGTGTGTCGATGTAAACCCAACTCCAATCGTACGACCTTGTCCATCGCAAAACAAGGCTGCCTTGAGGGAGATCAGCCAACTACCTGATTGTGTAAAGAAGTATCATGGTTTATAAAGATTTTGACATTGTTAAGGGAAAACCCATATACCGTGCAATTCTTCAACACGTTCGGGGAAAGGTCCGCGGATCGGCTAACTCAGCTTTGGTTTCGTACAATATTTTTGACGGTGACTGGTCTGAAATGAAACGGTTTCTCTCCTTGCACTACGCAGACAAACAATATGAGAACCCTTGAACACCAGCTAAATCAACTCAGTCAGAGAAATAGTAAGATCGACGAGTTTTATGCGGCTGCTAATCTGAATACCGCAAATCCATTTAAGCGCAGGGCAAAGTCAGCCAACTTCCCAAATAAACAGCAGAGGTTGTACCATGCCGAGGGTCAGGAATGCGAAGAAAATTGCGGCAAAGGCGCTGAAGAAGCCATGGGGGATGAACTAAATTTTATGACGGACGGCCATCCAGCGTACCATATATAGAATATGTGACGAGGGATGGAGCCGTGTTGGAATTTCTTGTTGACACGGGGGCCAACAAGAACTTTTTTAGCTCCGAAATAAAGCAGCCCACCGTTCCTCTAGGGAAACTATTTTTTGTGCGATCTGCTGCCGGGAAAATTACCATTTCAAAATATGTTACAGGCAAATTCTTCTAGAAAAAAGGGGTTATAGCGCCCAAATTAAATTCTATGTTCTACGAGATCATTTGATGGTATCATTGGCGATGACACGTTAAAGGAATTTGAGGCCGTTATTGATAGAAAGGAAAATGTTCTGTCGAAACAAGTAAATGTGGTTTTGAATGAAAAGCTCCCCAATCAGGTTAGACAAGCATTGCAGTCGTTGATCACTAAATACGACTCACTGTTTGGTGAAGTGATCGACTTAGACGAAGGTATAATAAGACCTCCTAGAAGTCCCTACAACTCGCCAATTTGGGTCGTGCCGAAGAAACCAAAACCCACTGGCGAAAAGCAATACAAGATGGTCATGGACTGCAAAAGACTGAATAGCGTGACTATCGCGGATGCGTATCACATACCTGACATCAATTCCACTCTTGCTAGTCTCGGTAAGGCTCAATATTTTACAATTTTGGATTTAACATCGGTGTTCCACCAGGCACCCATGAAACGCTTCTATGTCTCCAAAACCGCGTTTTCCACGATGAATGGAAAATATGAGTTCCTTAGGTTGCCTTTCGGGCTAAAGAACGTGCCCACTATATTCCAGCGGATGATTGACGATGTGCTGAAACCATATATAGGCAGAATCTGCTATGTCTATATAGATGACATAATTGTCTTTGGCGACAGTCTGGAAAACCATCTTAAAAATCTCGACACCGTTCTGGAGACCTGAACCGGGCCCGCCTGAAGGTTAATCTGGAAAAGACCCACTTCATGGACACAGAGGTGGAATTTCTCGATAATGTGATTACACCTCACGGTGTACGCCCCGACATGAAAAAGGTCAAAGCCATTCGAAACATACAGCCTCCCGAAAATCTGAAGGAATTAAAATCCTTTCTCGGATTGACTTCTTATTATAGAAAATTCATCCGGGATTATGCAAAGGTTGCTAAGCCTCTTACTAATCTCAATCGAGGAGAGAATGCTCTGGTGAAGGCAAATCAATCTAAGAGGGTTCCCATCATTCCTGATGCGGAAACGCTAAAGGCTTTCGATGACCTTAAGATACTTTTAACTTCTGCAGAAGTACTTTCATTTCCAGATTTTGGTATACCGTATAATCTTACCACGGATGCCTCGAAAACAGCAATCGGAGCCGTGTTATCGCAGGGCGAATTGGGCAAGCATAAACCTATCGCTAATATCTCACAGTCGCTCAACAAGACCGAGGAGAACTACGCCACAAACGAAAAGGAGATACTGGCAATTGTTTGGGCACTAGACAACCTTCGATCTTATCTGTATGGGGCAAAGAAAATTCGCATATTCACTGACCACCAGCCGCTGACCTTCGCATTAGGAAACCGGAACTACAACGCAAAATTAAAGCGTTGGAAGGCCAGAATAGAGGAGTATAACTGCGGGTTGATTTACCGGCCAGGTAAATCTAATGTCATGGCCGATGCCCTCTCAAGACTTAAGATTGATAACAAAGACTTGACCGCCTCAATGTATGCTGAAGGGGAATACCAAGTGAACACGTTACACTACAATTCCTCAACGGAAACTGCTTCCGATAATAATTCCTCAACGTAAACCGCTAATTCTGATGCAACGACAACTGCGGGACGCGGAACCTTCACGGAGCCCGCCAGCGATGATACATATTCAACCTAATTTGCCACTGAGACAGTGCATAGCGCAGCCCAAGATTCGACGGACTTAATCCCTCATGTGGAAGCACCTCTCAATGTGTTCCGGAATCAGCTAGTGGTAAGTCAGAAATCCTCAAGATAAAATAACGGGATCAAGATCTCTGAATGCTGCATTGGTTTACTGCAGGACGTATATTTAGAGAGTTTCGTGAACTACAAAATCAGGCTAACGCAAAGAATAGTGGAAGACGTCGCTAACGAAGATCGGGTTTGGGACTACATAAGCAAGGAACATAGACGAAACCACAGGAATGCCCGAGAAAACAAAGAACAACTTCTCAAAAAATATTATTTCCCCAGGATGAATAGCCCGATCACGCGTTACACAAATTCCTGTGACATTTGCCTTGCTAACAAATATGATCGGCATCCAGCAACTAGCGACCTGCAGGCCACCTCGATCCCGTCATATCCATGTGAGGTACTACACCTGGACATTGTAGAGATACAAGGGGAAAGGTTTATTTCTTGTTTGGATAAATTTTAGAAATTTGATAAGCAAATCTTCCCTTCATCTCAGAGATAAAATTATAAAGGTTCTTCATTAGTTTACGATCCCGAGAATGATAGTTACAGATAACGAAAGAAGTTTCTTGAGTCCAATTATGGCTAATTTCATCCAGATGCTCGGCATAAAAATGTACCAGGCTCCTGTTAATCGCAGTGAAGTCAATGAACAGGTAGCGCGATTCCACTCCACAATCTTGGAAATCTAACGATGTCTGAAGGCTGAGTACAAGGATTTGAAATTGAGAGAACTTCTGAACATATCTGTCGATAGGTATAATGACACGGTTCACTCGGTGGCACAGCGGAAGCCGGCAAGCATAGGCCATTGTATAGAAAAGAGGTCGTGGTCAAAGACAATAAGGTAACTGTGGTTACGCCGACAGGGCGGAAAATTCACAAAACCCAATTAAAAAAATAATAATAATAAAAAAGGCGGGTGGCACTGCGCACATGAAATTCATAAAACTTTATCAGTTAAGCACATAAAGCACCATATAAGTCAAGCACATAGAGCCCAAGTAAAGCACACACAGATTACAGAAAAAAAATATATTGCACAGACGCGGAAAGCACATATAATTCTTTGATATAAGATATTACAAAATAAGTTAAAAAAGGGCTTTAAATGTAATATAGCTTAATGGATTAAGGATTGATTTAAATAAAATAAACTACATGTAACATTTAGTAAAGTAACTTAAATTTATAATTGATTAACATATGTTTCAGTTTGCATTAAAATTTAACTTGTATTTTAAATAATTAAAAATAATATCTTAAGTAATATTAAGTATATTATAGAGATGAGTAAGTCCTTCAATATTGTACACAAAACTGAACCATGTGAACATTTTTTATCATATATCTTTTAAAAACATTATTACATAGCTTTTTATTAACAACGACCGTGCAAGGGCTTAATATCTTCGAATACCGGTCCCCAATAGTATCAATTAAGGAAGGCAAGGGATGGATCGTCAACGGACACTTCAAACTCATGCATATCATACATCTGGAGAAATTCGAGGAGTTGAGTGAAAGAATGACCAAGATTGTGAAGGAAAAAATTAAGACACCAGACAGGGAAATAGTGGCGCAGCATCTGGGATGTATGGGATGTCAACAAGCTGTCTCACCGGTGTGCGAAAAGGAGTCACTGAAAAAACTGGAAGAAAACGGTTGTATAGCCCTGGTGCTGAAAGGAGGACATGCACATTTCGCTCAAACACAGCAGAGATCGTCGAACTTATCGAAGAAGATACTATATTCGTTACCAACTTTAATGGAGAGCTTACCACCGAAGGAACATCAAAAGCTCTATCTGGAACCTACCAGATTCACATTTGTAACGAGACGATCCTCATCGATTACGAGTTTCATCTCTACGTCACTACAGGCTCTGCCGCCGGCACCGACGAACATTACCGCAATTGGGCACAGGGACGACGTGGAATACGTGTACAACATCAGCATGAGTAATGTCAAGATACTACGTACACTTACTGATCGGATAAGGTCATCAGTATTGAGCGACGTTGCTCTCTTCCTAATTGTAATCCCCGCAGCCATAATCATATGGTGCAAGATTAACCAGAAGGTGAACATACCTAGGATACACCTGCCAGGTTCGGAAACACACTCCCCTGGCGTTTCCCCTTAACATTGATATCTACGGGACGATGCATTCCCAGCTTTTCGTGTGTGCAACGCGACACATTGCATGCGCGCGAATCAACAACCAACATGATCCAAGATGAAAACTTTCCCAGGTCGGAGAATGCTGACACAGCTGCCCTTGCACGCGTAGGCTGCCCAGTGAATATGGGTACACATAGGTGTAGAAATGAAGTCTTCTTCTACTGGGTTGTGTCTACGTCTGAGATTCGAACACTATGCGGAACAGAGCATTGCTGTTTATTCACTCTTTCTGCCCTAGCCATCTCCAGAGACTGATACGCAGTTTTCTAACTAGGGCAACGTCACTGTCCACCTCATATGTAAGGTGTGTTAATATTTAATGTTGATTTTTTTGCTCAAAAAACTAATTTATTTGAACAACATAATGAATGAATTCAATAATTAAAGCATAGCTATGATTTTTTCCCATCTTTCTTGCAATTGATGAATTCCGCGCCAATACCACAACTCGTCTTTTGAGGCCACCCATTCATCAAGCCAATTATTCACTTCTTTGCAAGAATGAAATTGTTGTTCCAAAATTCCGTGTTGTATTGATCAAAATAAAAAGTAATCAGAAGGGGCCAAGCCTGGTGAGTACAGCGAGTGGAGCAGTACCCCCCAAGTAATATTTGTCAAATAGCTTTTTACTTGGATTGCAAACGTTGGACGAGTATTGTTATGATGGAAAATCCTCGATTCAATTTTATCAGTTGTTGGCGGTAGAGATCCGCAGTAATTGTTTCACCAGGTTTTCGAAGTTTATAGTACATAAGTCCCTTCTGGTCCCACCAAATGCACAGCGTGATCTTCTTTCCGTGGATATTTCATGCTGATAGCGAGGATGATAGTTGGCCTAGGTCTACCCATGATTTTTTGCGCTTGGGATTGTCGAAATAGTTCAACTTTGGTTCTTTGCCTTTCGATATCTCTTTCTTTCATTTGATATAAAACAAATTTTCCTTCTTTTTGGATCTACATGAGGCTTTTCAACGTTTGGAAACAAGCTGTTCTTGTGTTTAAGTCAAGTCTTAATCTAACTATGCTTATTATTCCACATAAGCGAATTTTTTCTCTGATCTTTTCTCTGATTTGAAGTCAATGCCAAAATATTTTTGCAACGAACAAATCAACGTTTACAAGTCCTTTGATTTAGAGCAAAAAGAAAAATCACAATCACAACCTATGACATTCTGGATTTTATTGAGAAATGTTTGCACTCCAAAATACCATATTTCTCATCATTAACACGAATCATATGTAGTAGCTATGCCATCTGTGAGTCAAATCGACACTTCGTATTCATATATCTATTAGTTCATCATTAAAGCTTCTTCTCCAAAGCCCGTCAACGCAAACATGACCTAATATTGTACAAAGGAGTTTTCTTTCGAAACAACTGAGAATATCTTCATCCATTTTGGATAGAATGTTTGCTTCAGCGCCATTAAATAAAACTGGAATGATCAGGGTCTTATATAGAGTGTCCTTAGTTCTTCGAAATAAAGCTCTACTACTTAAATGTTTTCTTAACATAAACAAATTAACAAGACTGTTTCGTCGTTTTATTTCTGCCGAGGTGCCATTGACAGAATTTATAGCAGAGCCAAAGCAGTCAAAGTAACTTAATACATAGCCGCCAATTGTGAAGTTATGTTTAATTCGTCGATGTTGTTCGTCACTTGTTGTTGACAGGATATACTCGGTTTTGCTCTAATTAAAATACAAGCGAATTCACTGGTAACAGCCAAACAGGCTTTTGAAATATTGTGCCTCCAGTGTTGCCTTATGGGTTTCGCACAGTTCTTTAAAGTATGATGTTAAAGAAGTCACATGACACCGCGTTATCTTGTCTAAAACCTTCTTTGACATCAAAGGTTTCCGTTAAGTCACTACCGACCTTGGTTGTTTGAGAAACCAACCAATTTTAACCTAATAGCCTATTGTGATGCCACGTGGATCTATAATCCTTCTACTTTTAAAACCATTTTGAGCTTCTATAGAAGATTTGGGTAAGAGCTCGGCATGTACAGAGTAAGTGAACGACTATCTCCTCTTCCTTCTTGTTTCCGCAGCTTTTGTTAAAATCAATACAAAAGACGGTAAAACTTCTTGCGTGCATGCCTATAAGACAGTATCCAGGGGTGCCATCTATGATAAGATATTTGTATTTTGAAAGATCAAACGGCTTTAGTAATAGTTTGTATGTGGTGATTGGCATACTAAAAAATTTACAATTTTTAATTAAAAAGCTGTGTTTTGTATCAAAATTATTTCTTGTGTGAACTTTGAGATACCTGTTAGCAAATCAGCTTTTGAGTATACGCTGTTTATTTTTTCCACAGCAAAGACCATAGTATATGTATATCACAGTTTTTGATTCTCCCCATGCTTAGACATCTGCTAACTGTTCAAAATTTAACATGCAGATCAGAAGGTAATTTCCTTTAACCGTTTGCAAGAGTCGTCAACAATGAATCCGATTTTATCCGAATCCATTAGTTGGTTATTTTATATCTTTTCCATATAGAATTGTGAGCTCTATGATGGCGTAGACCAATATTATTCTACTAGCCGTGCATGCCCTTGCCATTTTAGATTGAATGAGTAAGGCTCATTCACGTAGCGAGAACTATCACTGGTAGGCAAGGCAAGCACGAACTTGATTGTTGCGCTGCTGGCCCAATACAAGTTATAGGATAATCAGCATTTTTCCTATCAATCGACGTGCAGATCCTTAGCAAGTAGTAGGTAAATTTCTTAAAAGATGTCCTCTGATAAAGTTGCGACAGCGGATTGCAATTAAAAATGCAAACATAATAAACTGGATTTTATTTCAAAATTTTTTTACATTTCTTTTTATAATAAAACGCAGAACTTCTCTTAGCGGGCTATCAAACAATATAAATAGGGCAAATGCGAATAAATATGTTAAAGCAGTAAATCCTATGAACATAATAAACTGTAAATATATATGTGTATATAAAAATGCGTATAAAAATACAGAAAAACAGTAATTATTCTTACCACTTGTCCCTCTGTAGTATTAAATGGAACTTCGCCTGCTAACAAAAATATTCTAATTACAAACGGTGCTATTATTAAAGAGTTATTGGATAACTTCCCCAATATATTGACAAGGTCGCTTGAGAATGTTTCTCGGAGAAAAACTGAAATACAAAATATCTTATTAAAAATATTTTATATTTTTACGGGCATATACATAAGATGTAATTGTACAAATGTTTGTATATCTAAAAATTACTGAAAACCTTTTGGAAAACGATAATATAAATTGTAAAATAAAATTGAATTTTTCTGCGCCGATGTTGGCAGTTTACTGAGTTTTCAATTGATATCGCTGAAATGTAGTTGTCTCTAGGGAAGTATGTAGATCTTAAAAAAAAAAAAACTTTAAACTAAAGACTATTACGTGCATGTAAGCGATTTTTTAAAAAGTGGGGACCAAAGTGAAAAAAAAAAACACATAAATAATTTTTCTGACATAATCTCAGACACCGCCAAAACAAATTCTTCAGCTATCACAATAAAATATAACAGCGTGGATTTCCATCATGTTTAACCGAGTTACTTACTTCCGCGTCAACGGCCTCGCCACACTAAAAGCATCGGTTCCAACTAAATCATCGAAATCAAGCAGTGTTGGGCGCGGTAAGTAAGTAGGTGGGTGACCACATGGGAACTCAGTACTCCGCGTACTGTTGACAAAACGCGCCACATGGGCATAGTACCCCGGCGTTAAATCCCGGACCCTAAAAATTAATTTGTATCATTCCCTTGATAATAATAATAATACTCACTTCCGAGTCCCGATAACTTTATAAAACAGAAAACTTAACAAAGCAAATAAATGCGAATAGATAAATGTACAGAAAATATTATTTTATGGGGATATCAGAAAGCTTAAAACATACATACGTACAATACATAAATAATTCGACCTTTTTTTACCCTAAAGTGTCGAGGTTTCTCCTGTTTACTGTCTTCCTTTCACGAACTTGTTGCATGTAGTTCTGTCTATTCCTATTGTCTTGCCCGAGTTCCATGTATGTCCCGCTATTTTAATGGTAGTTTCCAGAGTCCTGTTAAATGATGTCTTGGCTCTTCCTTCTCCCTGTTCTTCTGTTTCTCCATGATGCTCTCGCCTCCCAACTTCTTTTGACTTGTCTTTTGATTTCCATTAAGAGTATTACTTTGGCTGATTCTTTTTAAATTCATTTCGGATATCTTCGTTTCTTCTTTTGTGCACTCTTCTTACACCTAATGCTCTCCTTAAATACTTTATGTTCATTGTTTGAATGCTTGTAGTATGTTTATTTGTTTGCACCCAGGTTTCCGCTCCTTATAATAAGACAGAAAGACACATCGTTTTTCAGTACCGCAAATATTCTGTTTGCCATTTTGATACTTGTGCTTAGTAGTGCCATTACTGTTGAATACCCTGCCTAAATATTTGTAGCTTGAAGCTTGTTCCAGTTCCACTCCATCAACCTTGGTGTTTTTTCTTCTCTGCCGATTACCATTAATTTTGTTTTCTCTGTGTTTAGTTTTAAATTTTGTGCTGCTAAAATGTTTTCCCATTTTTTATATTTTCCTCCAAATATTTCTCCGAGTTAGCGAAGAGTATGCTTAATGCAAAATGCTTAATTTGCTGAATCCACCTTGCGATTGGCATGTGGTTCCGTTCCTATTACCTTTTAATCTACATTGACCGCATACTTTTTTAGCAACATTAAGCAACGTTTCCTTGAAGCGATTTCATCTTTGACTCGTACGGTGTTCCTACCAAAAGTTTGATAGATTGGTCTTGGACGATGAATAGTATGGCGACGTATCAAAGGGAGAAGAGGCTTCGCAAGGGGTACATTCTGAACGGTCTTCAAGATAAAACCATTTGTAAAAGTACGAGGAACAACAACAATAAGGTACGGGTATATGCAACAATTATTATAGTTTTAGGAGAAAAAATCAAGCAGACTTATTGATTGATTATATATCGATAGATTAACCTTTACGTAATTAAGGCACCGAATATTTTGTATCGGTCAATTCTTTTAATCTGTTTTCTTTATAAGGGTTATATACAATATTATCGAACATCTAACACCGCAAAAATGTGTTAAAATTGTCAACACATTTTTTTAAAATAATTCTTCAATTGTTAATATTTAAGGGAAATTCCTCATTCTTTTTTAGACTGGCTGCTTGTCTCATAGACTTTGGTTATCGCACAGTGCCAAAAAAGTTCCTAATTATTCATTATACCCTGAATGGTAACACTAACAAAGTCACAATTTTTACAAACGCATGAATCAAATCATCAACTGATTTCGGGATCCTGGAAAACTGACTAAGCTGTGCGGCATGACACTGAAAAACACGCGGTGCAATGTGCAGTTTGAAAACAGTTCCTCCGAAATATTCCAAATCTGAACTGTTTTAAAAAAAAAAACAGTGCTGATATTTTCAAGATAGTACACAGGACAGGTGTTAATTCGAAAAGTACTACCTTTAACAAATCCAGCTGCTGGGATATGCAAGCTATATCGAAATTATTGATCTTTCCCAGCGCATCGTCAAAAAGCTTTCATGGCACTCGAAACGAGCTACCTTTGAAGTAAATGGGGACAAAATTAAGTGCATATTATCAATAAGCAAAAAAGCAAAAAGCGACCACCTAGAGCAAAATGTAACTGTTGACAATAGTAATTTCGAATTGTTTAAACAGTTTATCTACAATACTTCAGAGTAAACATCAATTCCAAAAATAAAACCCTAGGAGAGAGTCAAGATACCGATACTGCTTCAGTTTATCAAAAAATGGATTTAAAACTTTTTACTTGAAGTATGCATGCTCTACAAAATATTGATCCTGCCAGTTCTACTATATAGAACAGAGTGATAGACAGTACCCAGGAGAGCAGTACAGATTTTTAATAGTCGAGAAAAAATTTCTTTGCCAAATATTTGGTTTCACGAACTGTATGAGCTATATTAAGATGTACCAAGTCCCAATTATATTGCGCAAGTGGACAATATTGCTTCACCAAAGACAATATAGCCACCAGTTTCGAGACGACAAATAAGATCAAATCGCCGTTGTAAATATAGCGGAGAGCTTAGTCTAGACAACCAGAAATAGCGTACCCGGGATCGAAACTGGAAGGCTACCGTATTTCAGGCAGACATTTTTCGCATGCCGAGAGCCCGTTAAGTACTCGTATGTTAAGTATTAGCTTCAAAAACTTATTCCTGTTAAAAGTACTTTTTAAGAGATTGTTATCGATCACTATTCACAAATGTAAAGTATGAATACGAAAATGATAGTCAAATAAAATTGGCCTGAATTATACTCGTACAATGCATTCTTTATAGGATTGTATTACTTTTTATTTTCAATTTTGTGGAACTGCTTCACTGATAGTGTTTCTAATGTACATGATTACTTAAAAATCTTCATTCAGTGTAAGACCAATGCCACGTAAAATGAACACTTTTATAAAAATATTTTTTGCAGTTACATATGTACAACTATAATACCATCTCTAAAGTCAGCTTTTGGTCGTTATTTAAAATAGTTATATAAATGAAAAGTAATTTACTCAACTCCCATCTTACCTCCATATTGAGTTGTGCTTGCCAAAATAATCCAGAAGTTTATTATTGCCCACATTGTATGGCCGAGTGTTATCACACAAGCCTTAGTTAATGGATTTACCCGAAACAGTGTTATTTGATATCCGAATAGAAAGAAACACAATATCAGTAAACATGCAACCCATCCTTAAAATGATAGAGCTTATTAATGATAGTCAAAATCAGGGTTCCAAAACACTTACCAAACACAAATATGATAAAATTCATCTGAATTTTCCCATTGGTCTTATGAAGAATATATCCTAAACACATCCCTAGGATGTATATCGGCACACGCAACCAGACCTTATCATAAATCAAATTGAATTCAGTTAAGTTTCTTACCACCATGCTCGTATTACGAGTAACAGACCTGAAATAAAAGAAACACAAAAATAGATAAATACTGGTTCCGATACATGAACTAAAACATTATTTTTTTTATTAGTTTTGATTTCCTTAATAACTTTGGTCTCCTCTATATTAAGAGGACCTTTCGGCTGTTTTGGTCGTTTATTTTTTGCAATAAAATGAAAAGTCAAATCATTTGCTTGACCAAAAATGTGGAAGTGTCCATCTATCGAGAAACGCACGGTTAGCCGTGGAACATAAAAAACAAAATATTTCAGACCAATAAGCTTCTGATATTTCGCTTTAGTCGAGCTCTCAACAACGTGCAATTTATAGCTATAAAAAGTGTTTTAATACGCGCTAACGTTGATAATGACATTACGAAATGGTTCGGTTTTATATATTTTTAAATAAGAATATAATTTGCGCCCTTGGACACAGTTATGTTAAGAGGTCGGCAACCAGGGTAACATCACAGATTGAAGTCATATCACCACTTATATACAGGGTGGTCCAAACACAATTGTTTTTAAAAATAAAATAAAATGAAAAAAAATCAATTACTTTCGGTATGTTATGGCTTTATTAGAAAGAGTAAACGTTCTCATAAATTACAGAAAACGATTTCATTGCATGAGACTGACAGCGCATCTTTTCAACCCAATTTCCCAAGACCTTGTTGACTGTTCCTGCCGCTATCTCACTTATATATACCTCAGACGATATTCGCTTTAAGGTTTTAAATCGTTTCTGGATTGCCTGCATAAAATGAGTGCACCCCACAAAAAATATAGTCGCCCCAAGGCGACAAACTGACATTACCAAATCGGGTGAAAACACGATTACTGAACCGCAAACGCTGGATAGTTTAATTGACTATGGACATGGCGTACCATCGTTCTTAAACCAAAAGTGGTTTCATTTCGGCCAAAACTTATTTTTAATATACGCACTGTTTGGGCAACAAAATTTTGAGCGGTAAAGAATTGTTGATGTGAAAGTAATATTTTAAAAAGAAGCTTATATTTTGACCACCCGTTGTTTATGAACAATATTTTTAATAAACTGAGTTCAGCGGAGTATTACAGCATATGTAAACTGGTGACCATATAGTAATTGTAGTTTTTCCAATTATTATATTTTATCAGCTGTCAAAGTTACCAATTATGACAAGGTGTGCCATTTCATCATGCATTATGTTGCGTTTGCCGAACGTGCGAAAATTATTTTAAAAAAATCCGGTTCAGTTGTAAATATGCAACGTGAAATTCTTCATGAGATGGATCATCATCATAGCTTCATTATGCAGCCAATTCTTTGCAACGTGGAAAAGTTTGATCATGAGTACACTCTTGTGCTATCCACTACCTTAAAAATAAAGACAGAACCAATTATATATCTCATACCGTTGTTGTTTTATTTATATTTTTTTTTTACTATCGTTTTTATCTGGGTGCCCTTAAAAACGGGTGCACTGGAAGATGACGCCAGCGTTCTGTATAGAGCTCGGAAAGTTAGCAATGGTGTAAAAAATGGCAAGAACAGTTCCGTACTAACCCCCTATATTACACGATTCTAAAAGACTTACTTTCGGGAAATTTATTAATTACGAATGAAATTTGCCCATTGGTTAACATAGGTATCCGAAAAGAGATGAATAGTGGCAAATATATGTAATATCAAGCCAAAAAGTATTTGTAAATTACCACATCGGTCTAAGAGAGCGGCGATAATGAGTTCCAGAAACTTTAACGCAGATACAGACCTACAAGCGACTACTCGACTTCCGGATACAAACAATCTGATTTGTGGGATAGCTGTTTTTAGGGCAATAGACCTATTATTAATGACATCAATATCTAAAAGTTATTTGGCGATATTCGGGTGTCAATCAATGCCTTTGTCGTCGTCAAACTTTTTGTGACTTTCTGACGGAAGAGCATCTGTTTCTGTTTCTGTAGAGCGTTTTTACCGTGAACTTTATGCAATTTTTCACAAGCTGCAAAGCCCGAACCAAAATCTGCAAAAACGAACAACTGAATATGATAGTAAAATTGGAGTAATACGAATGTGAAAGGACCATTTCCGCAGACTATATGACGGCGACGATAATGAAAATTTCTCTTTCAGGCAAAGTGAACCATTTAATTTCTATCTTGATAACCAGCAATTCTATCCACCCAAACTAAATAAAATAAAGTAAAAACGGCCATAACTAAACTTATTTCTAACAAAGGTACCGGAGTTGCTCTAGCTGGTTACAGCACCGATGGATGACTTGATAAAAAGCAACACAAACCATATCAAAATTACTTTTAATTTCTCGCATATTCAGACGAGGTTGACATAATCGTAACACATTGGGAAATGGTAAATACGAGTATAGCGGTCAACGACAGCGGAACACAGTTAGTACTGTCAACAGAAAAAACCCCAAATTGTATTTATTGAACTCTCTAGTTTAGTTATTTTTATAAGTTGGGATATATTGTATTAAGTTTTACAAATTGAATGTTATTCATCACTTAAGATTGTATATGACCACAAAAATTTGATCCCTGTAAAACGTTATTTGGCGATATTCGGGTGTCAATCAATGCCTTTGTCGTCGTCAAACTTTTTGTGACTTTCTGACGGAAGAGCGTCTGTTTCTGTTTCTGTAGAGCGTTTTTACCGTGAACTTTATGCAATTTTTCACAAGCTGCAAAGCCTGAACCAAAATCTGCAAAAACGAACAACTGAATATGATAGTAAAATTGGAGTAATACGAATGTGAAAGGACCATTTCCGCAGACTATATGACGGCGACGATAATGAAAATTTCTCTTTCAGGCAAAGTGAACCATTTAATTTCTATCTTGATAACCAACAATTCTATCCACCCAAACTAAATAAAATAAAGTAAAAACGGCCATAACTAAACTTATTTCTAACAAAGGTACCGGAGTTGCTCTAGCTGGTTACAGCACGGTGGATGACTTGATAAAAAGCAACACAAACCATATCAAAATTACTTTTAATTTCTCGCATATTCAGACGAGGTTGACATAATCGTAACACATTGGGAAATGGTAAATACGAGTATAGCGGTCAACGACAGCGGAACACAGTTAGTACTGTCAACAGAAAAAACCCCAAATTGTATTTATTGAACTCTCTAGTTTAGTTATTTTTATAAGTTGGGATATATTGTATTAAGTTTTACAAATTGTATGTTATTCATCACTTAAGATTGTATATGACCACAAAAATTTGATCCCTGTAAAACGTTAGAAAAAATAACCTAGTCAAAAATATTTTGTGTTACAGAAATTGGTTACAGAGATTATTTGATTAGTTTGTTTGTTTGTTTGCGTTTTTAGTATTTTTAACTATTAATTTTACAACGTTAGATAATAATAATAATATTTTTTGATTAACGAGAGAATAAATTTTGAAGTTTAACAAAATTCACGATTTGACGTTTAAACCTGTTGTAGTTGTTTTCTGATTTAATTTCATTCGGCAAAGTGTTGAAAAGTCGGAGTCCTTTTTAGAATAATGTGTTTTAAGTTGTATTTGTTCTTGCAAAAGGAAAGCGGAAGTCTTGATTATTTCTCCATAGTTTACCAAACGCCAATACAAATTAGAATTTCTTCAGATAATAGTTTATTCACTTTAGTCCTTTGCGTTCTGCTTGATAGGTACGAAACCATCCAGTTTTTCATATAAAATTTTTCTGTCCACCTTCTCAAATGCCCTTTTTAAATCAAGAAAACCCCTTTTTATTTGGCTTTCGCTTCTAGTTGTTGTTTCCAATTTGCTATGACCATGTTAATTACACCTTCACAAGAATGCAGTTTTCTAAACCCTGACTGATTTTCAACTAATAGTTTGTAAAAGCCAAGAAATGATTCCAGTTGTAAGTGAAAAACTTTTTCGAGTGCCTTCTCATAAAGAGGAAGTGCATTAACTGGTCTGAAATCCTTACATTTATTAAACTTTTTAACTTTTGGAATCGGAGTGATTTGAGACACTTTCCAAGAGTTAGGGAACATACCTTCTCGAAACGATTGGTTGATAATTCTACTCAACGGATTTGCTATGATACCAGTCATATCTTTAAAAATGCCAATGTTAAGGTTTAAGGAATCTCGTTTATTATTTATATTAGAAAACACATTTTTTATATCAGAAATATCTACTTCACGAAATCTGAAAGGGACAGGGTTTATTTCGATCCTATTAATTAAAGGATACACAATCTATAAATAAAAAAGTGCCCTTCCTCAATCGCTTGGGTCATATGAATTGGTTTTTTTTTTTTAGAAATTAATTTCTTTAATAATTTTCAAAAACAAAATCAAAACGAAGCGATGCACAACATGCATGACTGGGACAGAATGTCACAATAGCTAATTATGACTTTGAGGTAGTTAGGGATTATGTTTAAATCAGCTTTGTTATTAACTTTGAAAAATACACCATATCAGAAATAAAAGGAAAAGTTATTTTGCCCATAGCTATTCCATTCGCTTAAGACCTTGTTATGTACATATGTAATACCTTTACCACTTATCACCCCATTACTGCTCTACGAAGCAGAGGTATAGACTTGAACGAAATCGGTTGAATATACTCTTGACCATCTTAAATAGCAGCTTTTTGCAGTGAATTTCGGCCCCGTTCCCTTTGACGGGACTTCATAGAAAATGCGCATAAGTAGCCTGAGGTAGCTGGGGGATACAAAATGAATATAAGCCACCCAGCCCAAAAACTCTTTGATTTCTACCCGGAGGTACACCTTAGGCGGAAGGCGTCCACAACCTTTGCACAACTGGAGGCGCTAATTGGAGAGGTGTATTGGTTTAAGCACGGTAGCACCATCTAAGTAAGTAAATAAGTATATATGTTTGTCATTTCAAAAAATATATATTCGCATAACAGCTTCAGCCACAATAGTTATGAATTTGTTTTTGAGACGATTACTTTAATCTATTCAACTGTTGAAGAAAAGGCGCTTCTTCGTATCAGAATATAACGTACATATTATTAATTTTCGAACATTATTTGATATTTGTTGGTCCGAGAGGGTTGTAGTATACCATATGCTATAAAGTTTACATATGAAACATTTGAATAATATGATAGATCACACACGCATAATTAAAAATGACTGACAATAAGTGAGTAGTGATTATGAATTCGAAGACGAAAATTAAGCTTCCTTCGTAGTCTTAGGAACTTAATTTAGAGAAATCAGTCATAGTCTTGATTTTTGTAAGAAGCATTTACTTCATCCTTAATTTCGCTCACGGTAACAGCAATTAAATCAAGGTATTGATTTACAAATTTTGTACTTACTCCCCAGGAAATCCGAATTGACTCATCTCTAAAAATGTCGATGCTGCCATCGATGTAAAAAACATGGATATACAAATGATCGCTGCATATTTTGGATGAATATGGGCAAGAAGCAAAACCAAGCACCCAGCAGCAAAGAATTGAACTTCTATAGAAATAAACCATGTCCATGGCATGCACTTAAATATAGACAAAAAAGGTATACATACATTAGATAGATAATTGAGAGTGTTTGGATTTTTTATAATTTACCCTTTCCTCCAACGGCAAAAATGTTTCAATATACAGAATATTTCTCCACTTGTTTAGCTCACATCTTTCAAAATCATACGAAGGTATTTCTAATACTGCATTGTAATAAAAATACTTTGACTCCAATTCCAAAGCAATAAGAAGAAATGCATATGAGAAGGAAATGCTGGAAATATTAAAAAAAAAAAAACCTTTAAGTTCTTAAAACACTATATTTTTTTATAATTGAAATGAAGTTGGATTAATTATGGTGTATTCCTGTTTTTATTTTTATTTATTGAAGTACACTACGTAGAAATTCCTTAATATTAATAATAATAATAAGTTACATAAATAAGGATGAATAATATTACTCAGTCAATCGACACCATCGAACACTACATATTACAATTTTTAACATCAGAGCTCCATAAAAAAGGCCAGTAGCATTACAACCCTTCAAACTTTCAACCGTAACAGTCATCGCGCAATGAATTATTATCATTTTTCTCTCAAGCCCATACTGAAATATCGTGATTCGTTCCTAAGCCGAACAACTCACTTGTGGGGTGTCCTGTCGAGCTATATATTTCCTAGTCATTGTAACATACAGACATTTAAAACCAACATAAATCAGTACCTCTCTTTCTTGTCTCCCTAATTTTCCTTCGCCCACGCTATGTGCAAACATTTTAGTGGTACCTTAACCCCTTAAGTGCGCTCTTTTATAAGAGCTTTAAAAAGTTTGAATTTCAATTTACAAACAGTTTCGGTTAAAGTGTTTTCTTAGATGTAGTTACATAATTTTCTGCTAAATGAATGCAAGCGTCAAAGAAACCACTTTGTCCAAGTGATTCCAAAAAAACTATTCTACTTCTTTTTGCAAAAAATTCGAACACAGCATTTCTGTGTACTTAGAATCGGGAATTCGTTAAAGAATGAGAAGAACTTCGTCGTCATAAATAGCTCTATATTTCTGTTTGTTCAAAACTCCTTCGAAACGAAAGAGCTCAATAGTTCCTAGTCTCTCCATAATTTTTGAGAGACGCAATGCATTGTAATAACACGGTTTGCACAGCGGAACGTACAAAAAAAACCCTTCTTTTGTCTCAAATAGATAGGAGGTGGTTTCACCAGGCCAAAGAACTCCTTTCCAGTCATAAATGTGCCAAATGTGCGCCCTCAATAATGATTTAGAGATGTCGAGTTCTCATTCGAATTTACCGATTTTATGAGAAAGAATAAGGTAATTTCGAATGTTAATGGACATAACTTTTGAACGACATATTATTTTTATTATTCAAATTTTTCTCTGAACTATAAAAATTAATAGATTTTTAAGTAACTTATCGTGCGCATTTTTTTTAATATTATTATTGTGGGCTAAATCGTAATTATTATATGTTAAATAAGCTTGCAATTCTAATGAAAATACTGGTGGCGAACTTGAAAACACAAAAAAATCTTTGTGTGTTTCTAGACAAAAAGTAAACCTAAAATGTTTACTCGCTTAAAAACGGTTGTTCATTTATTTTTGTTTTTATCTCGAGAAAAGCTAAGCCTAGTCTTCTGCTACGAAAACCACAGAAAATAATAAAGTTAGATAATTTTAGGCGCATTTTACACTCACCTACAAAGTTTATTGGCAAACATCGCCATCAGATGTACGAGTTGCTCTAAAACATTCCAGTTACCGTTTGGCATTATTTTAAAAAAAGCGTAAGTTAGATTCGACCCACTATAATAAATCAAAAAAACTTAAAAGTAAATGACAAACTCTCGTAATAATACTCGTACCTTATGAGGAAGTAAATATCGAAGAAGTACGTCGCTTGTTTTCGTATAAAAGTGCGAACACTATAATTCGACTTTTCGTAATTATGTTTATTGTTTGAAATATATTCCATCTCAGCGCTTGTATTTGCGTATACTAAAAGAATTGTAAAAATTGCAAAAATACCACTCATACCTGTTTGCGCATCATGATCACGCTTTAATAGTTTAAACAGAATATTTTGCATAGACAACGATTTGCTCAGATCTTGGATGCAATTTGGCTTGACAATTTTATTTACTGAAAGTAATTTCTTCTATTAGTATCTTTACAATGAATGTTCTTGATTTTACACTTACCAGAAGCTTGATAATTTGTTGAATTTAATTCTAAGCCAACTTGTAAACGAGGTTTTTGAGTGAACGTTCCACTGTTTATTGTTGTACGGTCGGCGAACTGATTAACATTTAGATGTACACTTTTTCGAAGTTTTTCATATTCTTCAACAATATTGACACTGTTTACTTTTAATTTATGAGCTTTCGATTCCAGCTCTTTTTTTTCTTTTACAAATGGGAATACGTTTACAAAATGGCATAAAGTGAACATCAAAATAGATATACAGATTAAAATTCTACAATAACGAGTTAAAGAAAATGTATTGGACAATTATTGACATTAGACGTATCTACTTTAGATAATGCGATGTTGAATGCAAAATAAAAACACAACAATGCTCACATAATGGTATAAAACCCTCCGTCTTGAAAAAAATCAAAATTCTCCTTAACTATCCGATGTTGAACGTACGAAATATTTTTTACGATGTGGTTATTTTGAAACATGAATATATCGAGAATTTGTTTTAAATCAGCATCGTTACAGGATTTGGGTAAACAAGCCATTTGTTGGATTTCCTCTTTCTGAAAATGAGTTTTAATAATTGTATCTTAATAAAAATGTTGAATGGTTGTACATTTTTGAAGTTGGAATAAGCAATTTCAATAGAATATTTCGCAACAACTATGGACACTGAGAAGGGAACGACTGTCGTATTTGACCGTATGTTCCAATGCATTCCCAACATATTCCTATATTCCAATTCCAGGTTTCGACACAACTGAGGATTGTATGATCGAAAATTATTGCCACCAAAAGCTCCCCCGCTGTAGTAACTGGTTGCGTCATATACTAAAAATGACAGATAGCAAATATTATTTTGAATCATTATATGAATACGAGCAAAATATAACTCTTTGTAGTAAAAAATTAAAGTAAAAGAAATGGGAGAAATATAACTACAATATATTATTTTTTTTATAAACTACAAAATTCAGTAAATAGTAAAATATTTACCAAAAGAAGATCGTAAAAACTACATATTCGTATGTATGTATCTGTAGTTAAATAATTTTTGATTGTCTTATCATAAATAATTATATTTAATTATTTGTATATATTTTTCAATGGTATGCTATTTTTAGTTCCTTTATTTGTTATTTTCTTAAAACGGCCTGTATCTGCGCCTTGCCTCCTGTCTTATCCACTTCGCATTCGATCCTGAACTGTGCCATTCTCCTTATACCTGTGCGGAAAGCATATTTTTAGTTGATACCCAAGTGTTTGTTTGTCAATGATAATACCACGTATTTCATTTTTAATTTAACAGCTATGAGAAATATTTCTTTTACTTGAAAACTATACCTGTATGAGTAACTGGTAGTCCGAATGTAAGTTTTTGATTTAATCATATGTGATTTTGATACTGACAGTTCTTTGCTGCTTAAAATCTTGGCTATCAGTCAGTATTATACCTCCGTAAAATGAAGTGAATCGCTTTATGCTTGCGCAAAGTTGAGAAATATTACAAAATTATTTCAAAAATGAGTTCTATGTTGCCTAGAAAGAGTGTTTATTGAAAACAAGTTTCGGCCGATTTAAAGTAGGCTATACGCAAGTTTGTGCAAAAAATTCATAAGACAGGATTACCTGCGGACAACATTCACGGTTTTCACCATCATTTAGTACGTACTGACGAGAATGTGGTTGCTGTTGAAGAGAGTATTCGACTCAATCCAGGAACATCGACTTGCCATCGATCTCAACAACTCAACATTTTATGAACTAGCGTGATGAGAATTTTTCATAAAGATCTCGTATTATTCTCTTCAAAAGTCCAATTGATGGCAAAAGATTATCTGCATTGTTATCGCCTCTCACTTGGGCCTTACAGCAGCTCGAACTTGGACGAAAAATAATTCTGACGAGGCGCATTTTCATCTCGGCGACTAAGAGTCTTCATGAGTCGCCTATCTTATTTCAAAGATGCTGCTGGAAGCGCTATTTCGGTCAACGGTGAGCGCTACAGAGCCATGATTACTGAATTCTTGTGGGCTGAGATTGAAGACATAGACTTGGACCATCTAAAGTTTTGGCACGACGACAATACAGCACATCAAACAAATTTTCTTTGCGTTCTAATTTCAGTAATCGTGTTATGAGCAGCCTTGACGATGTCAATTAGCCGCATCGGAGCTTCGATTCGAACCCATTAGACTTTTTCTATTGGGTGCCTTTATTTTACGCGGACAATATAAAAACGATTCAAACCCTTAAAGCGAATATCATTCGAGCTCTATCGTGAGATAGAGCCAGAAACACTCAACAAAGTCTTAAAAAATTGGGCTTACAAGATGCGCTACTACGAACCCAACCGAGGCAGCCACATGAGGGGAATCGTATTACGCTCGTTACGCTCATACTAATAAAGCTTTAACATATAACATCATACACTTACCATAAACCAACTCTGTTAACTGTATTTTTTGCAAAAACAAATAAAAACGTGGGATATTAATAGAAATATTTTTAGAAACTAATATAATTATCACGGTACCTACTGATACGATAAAAAAAAAGGCCCTTGCATAAACCAATGAATAGAACAATGCAAACATTTATGTTTCTGTAATCTAATAAATCCACATCGTACGTTAATAAAAAGTTCAGAAGATCTATTAATTATTGGTCACACAATACCACTCACATTTTATAGCCCATATCGATCCTTTTCGTAATCCTTCTAAATAAATATACGTATCCTTCAAGCAGGTCTCACTGATATTCCATCCTCTGTCGTTAAATTCAAAAAACCGCACCATTGAGTAGGGACTAAATCCCTCGAATACATAATTAACACTTGTTATAATTGCACTGTCTGCATGTAACGCATTCCATGTTATTATTATCATGAAAATCAACTGCATTTGTAGACGAATTAAATTTTTCATTTTCAGTACGTCTATTCGAATCAGGCATCAATCAAAGACTATATTTGGTTCTGGCTCTGTTTATGATTTACATAAAACGTATGTTAGTACTCCAGTATTTGGATTAATTTAATACGAGATACGGAGAAAAGAAGGTTAAAAGCGACTTGTAATACCCATAGCTTATAGTAAATTGAAAATTAGCTACGTGATATAGAGTATTGTAAAGCAAACGAAAAAACTATAGAATTTATGGCAAAAAAGAAATTTGAAATCAATTAATAAGAGATATGGTATCGAGATTTGATTTTCAATTTCTTCTTTAACTGATTAAAATATTAAGACATTTTATTTCATGCATATCACGCCATTCTCCGTAAAATAATAACCATGAATGTATAATATATATAACTACTTTAAATTAAATTAACAAAAAATAATGAAATAGTATTGTTACTTGCCTGGTTGACAAAATTTGCCTTACATACATTAATAAAAATTATTGAACAAGCCCAAAAGTTGTAATTTATGATGCTTTCCCTACACCGTTGCAAATTATTTGCGAATGAAAATGTTCACTCGCATATAGGTAAATAATTAGGAACATCTTTTCCGGAACGTTAGCACTCAGACACGAAACTGGTCCATTGAACTCCATGTGTTCCTACTGCCAACAGTACGCGGGTTTGAGAAAACTTATACATTCCGCAGCATTTTTGGCGACATCGAAGATGTGATTATTATTCGAAGGTAAGAGAATGGAATGTTTTTCGGTTTCTACGAAGCAAGTGCCATTCATGGGTAATGGCTGGGTATTTAGATTTCGCTTTAATGACAGCAGAGAGCATTCAGTTTTTGAAGTTGGTAGTTCCCATATTAGTTATACTGCTAATATTGGAATTAAACGTGCTTAACATAACATACGCTGTCGTTCCCGTTTTACAGCCGAAGAATTATCACGTGAGTTTGGAAATGAATATGAGAGGCAGAGAGTGCTGTTGTCAGCAAAGGAATATGTTGGATTAGAAGTGTCAGACAAGAGATTACTGATAAAAATTAAAAAGACCGTCGAGGACAGAACGGAGTCCTGGGGCAACTCAGCATTTATTTTGTTTATATTACGCTTGAAACCATCGAAGACAACTTGAATTGAACATTCCGAAAGATAATTTCTAATCCATTGAAGCTTAGAGTCATCGATCCCACAATGGGTCTGTATGAGAAGAGAGAAGAAGATTCGCCTTTTTTAAGGACGGGCTGGAAAAATTCTACTGATAAATAAGCGTGGTTTGCCAGCGAGGAAGAACACCTCTTAAGAAGAGAGCGAGATATACCATCTGGACAAACGGATTTGTGTATATTAAAATTTTTAAGTGCTCTGCTACTACACGAGTGCGAAAGTGTATTCGTACCATTGAAGTTTAGGTGGAGACAAAGCACAATCTGGAAGTGTTGGCTACATAGTGTGCAGCAAGCAGATAAGCCTAGTCCAAAGAGCTGACAGCTGGAATGTCATTGTACTATAAATGAGCATTGGGATGGAGGATGAGGCAGAATTTCTAATGTTTGTGACGAACGACCAAAAATTTTTACTAGCATTGGGATATTGTAGTATTTTTTGCCTCAGTTTTTGGTCGTATTGGAATTTCGCATGCTTAAAAAAAGGCCTACCGTCATTCCTGTCTCGTTTGAACTTTTTTCGATTTTCCTCTGTCGGGTTGGTCTTGTAGGACCGAAAAAACTTTTCTCTAGCTCTAACAGCCTTTTTACGTCGTACGACGCCTTTTCTTTTGGATTTATACTCATCATCAAATGAGGGATAAGGGATCTCATTTCAAAGAGAATGTTGTTTGTTTGTTTGGAGGAAACATAACGACCAGTTAAAGTTCCTAAAAACTCTATTTTGCTCCAATCGGTTTTCTCGTATTACTATACGGCTCTTTTTGGAATCTTTTCTCTAACTGTGTGGTTAATGTACAAAAAATTAGTTGATATCACACAGTGGCCCGACGAGACTAGAGGGTTAGCAAATTGACAGGATGAGAAGTTAAAAATAAGTCCAGAGTGTTGGTGGTATGAATATCAATGCCTGGTATACGTGTGTGCTAATTTACAAGCTGGGTCAAGTTGTTTTCTGCAGCAAAGATATCAATACACCATTGGTATGTCTCTCCAGAATGTCGAAGCCACTCAGAACTGTATACATTGAAATCACCCATAACAACGATTTCAGTATGAGGATACAGGTATGAGGATGAATGAACTTATATCTTAAAATATAACATCATGAAAGTTTTTCGGGAATTGGACTTCCTTCCTTCTTAAGTTCCTTATACGGAAGCACGGCAATCATTGATTGAAATTGCTGCCCCCTACAAGTATTAAATCTCTCTCTGTTCCTAACAATCGTACCATTCAGTATTTCTAGTCCAAACATTGACCAGATTTCCTTCCAATTGCATTACAAATTGTATTACATTACATTGAATTCCACGTGACTTTTCTTGACTCTGGCAGTCAGGTGTCCTATCACCAAGACTTATTGCAATACACAGATGTTTCACTCAATTTCTCGAAATCCCTTTATCAGTTACTGCATTTTATGGGTAGAGCCTTTTATTACGTTTAACATACCCGTTTGGAAAAAGGTCACGGATATCAAGATCTCCACCACCTAGATCACAAATAACTACGTGCGAAAGAAAAAGTCTGAAGAAACCGAAAATGTCGGTGTGCGAACAATGAACTTCAGCGAAAAATGAAAACTTCAGAGAGGAAAATATGGAACTTCGGTCCAAGCTATCTAAAATGGAAACGTTCTGCGAAGAACTTAAGAAAGAGCTGCAAAGACTAAAGGCCAAAAATGAACTAATAAGGCTACTCGCATAACCCAAACTCGGAGTTATAACTCATTAGGCAAAGAAACCTATGAAATAAACGAAGAAAACTTAAGGACTTAGGGCAGGAAACGGAAAGCCGGTTACTCATTCTCATAATAAATATTCATTTCGAAGAAAATCGAAATTCTTAGCATAGACTACCGCCACGTCGCCAATACAATACAAATACTTACCTGTAATGTTAACGGACCTTTTACAAAAATTTTAGAGAGAAGAATATTGTCGTCTGTTTGATCTCTGAAACCCATATGTGCAAAAATAAAAGGCTTTAGGGACTACCACGCTTATCATCCATCTAAAAAGACAAGAAGCGGATCCTCCTGGTTCGTTAAAGAGTCTATCGTATACGAGTATATTGAAGACTTTAAAATAGAGCTCGAATCTGTGCAAGTAATCACGGTAAGTTTAGGAAATAGACACAATTTCCTTACCATTTGAGCTATTTATTGCTCACTGATATCGCGCTCGAAAAGAGTGTCACTTGCATCTAGTTACATTATTGTCGGTGATTTTAATGCAAAATACACCTTCTGGAGCTCAAGATATATCTTGAAAGATGCACAGAAAGGTAGAATGCTCTATGAAGCTGCAATGGAGCACAATTGTGACTTCCAACCAACAAACTGGCCAACTGATACCATTAAAATACCCGATCTTATCGATTTCTTCGTTTTAAAAGGAATATCTAGCAATTTGGCAAAAGTTGATGCAAGTTCTGACCTTTCTTCTGATCATTCTCCAATCGTTTTGATAATACGTGAAACTCTAATTAAAAAACAAGAACAAGCAGGACTAACTGACAGATATACTAATTGAGAAATCTTCAATAAAGAAATTGAAGAAAAAATAGAACTGAACGTATCGCTTAAGACACCCTCTTCGTTGAAATCGTTCAATATACCCGGTGGAATAATACTCGTACATCCTGTCAAAGGAAGAAACCAACAAACTACGGTGTACTCGTAGATTCCCCGACGTTAATAAAACAAATGGTAAGGAAAAAAAGGAAAACCCCGTCAGAAATGACAACCAAGTCGTGCTACACAGCATAAAACACGTTTGAATAAACTGATTAACCTACTGACAAACACCATTAAAAACTTCAAAAACCGCGGTAGTAGACACGCATCTTGAAAGCTTGACAGTAAATGGAATCTAATTATTTGCTTTGATAAGTACTAGAATACCTAAAGCCTTCGCGGCACCTATTACAAAAAATAACAACGAATTGTCGAAGGGCGATAAGGAGAAAGCGGAAATCTCCGTTTCTCATCATCAGTGATTAGGAAAGAGCGTCAGACAATTACACGATGGCAAATGCAACGCTAAGGGAACTTAGCATTGAAATAAAGAAATAAAAACATAAGAAAGCTTCCGGTTAAGACTAAGTATTATAGAAAAGATGACAAGATGACAAGACGTCTTATAGATTGATTTCAATTCTCCTAATTTTGTTGAAAATCTTTGAGAGGATAATTCTGCAACGTATACTGTTAATTATTGACGGAAAAGATCTTATTCCATATCACCAGTTTGGGTTCAGGAGTAAAAGCGCCTGGTCAATTTTTGATATTTTGACAAATTTCGTATTGCAATATGCAACCAGCGGGAAAATTGCCTCTTGTAGAGGGCAATTGCGCTTCCATCAAATTAAATTGGCAGACTGCCTTCGGCAATCTCACAATTTCTGTTCTCCCCTCCTTAACGTCTTAAAAATTGTGTTGTGTGTAGGCAAATTGCCAGAATTTGGTCATCAATATTTATATGGCATTCATTGAGTGAATATAGGTTGTAGGCCACCAGGTGGCCGTGGTGTAGTGGTATATGCATAGATTCCTCAAGCAGATGGTCGCGGGTTCGAATCCCGTGCGAGACAATTCTCTAAAAAAGTCTTTTCATAGAATTTGTATGTAGTTATGTTAAAATCCCGTCGGTGTGGTTGCTGGCTGGTCTGAATGTAACGAACTAACAACTAGCACGTACTAAGACCCACTGATTGAGGATGCTCTGGCTCCAGCTTAACAATATAGCTGGGAAAAATAACGAAACCTACTACACCACCCGCCCGCGCCCTGGAGAAAAGCCAGTAAAAGGGTATTCATATCCCCTTGGTGCGCGCGCGGAATTATATAAAAAAAAAAATTTTAAGACGAAAAGAGAATTTGGACATATGTAGGTAGTGAAACTCTGTAGTATTTAAATGCCTTGTCTCTGGGACATAATAAAAACTACATAATTTTAGAAAAATATTCTAAAATCAATAAACACGCTTGGATCACGGCCACACTTCGATAACAGCGAAATGACGACCTAGTCATACGAAATCCCAGATTGGACTAACAAATTGGGATGTGTGTAGAGTCACACACAATATCTTACTAATCTAACGTCCTAGAAATTATGTGTAAAATTTCCCCGTGTGCCGTGCGCGCATTCAACTGTTGATTAGGTGCATAGTAACTGACAAAACTTTGAAAGAAAAAAGAAAGAATAAAGATGTTCTGACAAATTATCTCGAGAATAGAATTTTCCGTGTGAGACTCGGAAACAAAGTATCGCATTTCAAAGACGTTTAAGACGGAATGTTATTGGTCCACTTTTGTATCTCTTATACATATATCCGAAACACAATCCAAGAAAGGAGACAGTTTTAGCCACGTTTGCCGATGACACTGCTATACTAGCTGTAGGGAAAACAATTGAAGAAACAACGGTGAAACTACAAAACGCTCTCGATAAAGTATTTTATTTTATATGAGGCCTGGCGGATAGCCCTTAATATCGTTTATTCGTTTATTATTTATTCGCTTATTCAGAAAAATGAGTCGGTTGTCTCTCCTCATTAACTCAATCTGTATTCTGTTTGCAAATGCGGCTAAATACCTTGGAATGACACTCGACGCAAAGTTAAAATGGAAGTCACACTTTTATAAAAAACAGAGAAATGTATTTATTACTTAGTAAATAATCCAAGATTAGTACCGAAAAAAACGCTAAAGCCGGTATGGATTAACGGTTTACAAGCACAACTGTGGGGTTGTACCAAGAAAACGAATGTCAATATTTTACAAAATTTTAAAAATGGAGTGCTAAGAGAAATTGTCCGTGAAATACCTACTGTCGAAGATGAAACAGAACAACTCGCGAGAAAAAACAATCAGTCGTATAAATTTTGTATGAGAGAAAACTATTGCACTGGCTGCAATAAACCGCATAAAATGATAAAATGAAACTGCAATAAAAAGTGGAACATGCAGGAACTTTCTTTGGTAAGTCACTTGCCAAGCGAGTCGGCAAGGAGTAACATAAGCATTAATAGGGAGGTGTTTTTAGTGAGTAAAAATCTCGCCTGGGCTTTACTTTTTTGTAAAAGTCGTACCATCAATTCCTCAAAAGCGCAAATAGGACTATTGCTTCATTTTGATGTTAGTTCTCATTATGTTATTGCAGCCTATGTTACTGCTAGCTTAGATGAAGTCTTCCTAACAGTCCTAAGCATGGAAGGAATGGTTATCAAGTGTTTTAATGTCCAATTCCAAAAGCGGCGCAGAAGCCAAGCTTATTAAATGTACTCGTATTTATGTGCGCTAAACGTTATAGCGTGCACTGCTTTTTATGGCAAGATAGAAAGGGAAGTTTTAAAATCAAATACGTATATTACTGACAAAACAGGGAAGATTTTATGGAAAATTTTATCAAAAGAATGACTATTTGTAGGCAGAACATTTGGCAGATATTGTATTTCATTACTAACATTAGAATTTTTACTTTAAAATGAAATATATTATTATAGTTAATATTTATTACTCAAAACATAAATGTACGTACATAATTAATCTTAAAACCTACAGCACAAGCACACACGGCTTATGAATGTGACCTTCATATTATAGGAAAAATAGTTTAAATTAATCATACTTGCTCAATAAATTCAATAGTGATGGGTTTAATGGTTGAACAATTATTTGTTTGGCACAGGTGACAGATGAGTTGAGGTTCGTTCCCTTGATAAGCAGCTATGTGTTAACCAGATGTGTCCAAGTCGAAGTCGTAAGAAACATTTGTTCATACTAGCCGTTGTATCTGTTAGAAAAGTTGCTGGTGCACCTCCTAGGTTGTTTGTAGCATAATGATGAATGTGTTTGCTCCATCATTCGTTCCTTTTGAGAAGCCAGTTTGCGTTTACGATACTATTCAGATATTTTTTTGGAGAGCTGGTAATGAGTTACATACATACATCTGTATTGGGCCATATGGAAACAGCTTTCTCTATTTCTAGAAGAGTTTTAACTTTTCACTAAAGGCGTTCGGCGTTTTATATTGCTGATTATTTGATGATATTCTCAAATAGCTAAAGCTACTGTGGAGAAGATGAAAAAATATGTTGGAATCTGCACAGCAGTTTATCAACAATAGCAAATCCGGTACCCTCGAAATTTTTAGAGTGATATTTTTCTTTTGAAGTTTTTTGATATTTTGACAAACTGATGTTGATCGAATTTGGTGCTAATAATCGTAGAGAGTATTTTTCGGTGGGTACTCGCATGTAATACATTGAGTTCGATCCCAATGAATCTTGCTTTATATGAATGTAACAATTACATATTTAATATATGTTTAGATATTGAGGCTAAGAGCTATTATTTTTTTTTTAATTTTATACAATGGGTTTTAAAATCAAATTTCCTGACATACTTAAATAGCAATTACAGTTTCTATTTGTATATATATGAACGCAATATCAAAAGATGAACAATTTAATTTTCTGCAGATGTTTAGGGTTTTGTTTTCATTTAAAGATACTATAGAATATTCAGATAAGAACGATAGGAAAAATGTAAATTAAACAACAACGGTGTGAGATATAAAATTGATTCTGACTTTATTTTGAAGCTACGTTCATGCCATTATATGTGAAATAGCATATCATTCAAATTGTCGTCCAGGCTTCGCTTGCAGTGCTTCAAGCGGTCGGTGTAATTTTTGATGACTCGGTCCAATATGTGCGGCATTATTCCAGCAATAGCGTATCGAATGTTGGGTTAGAGGTTATCTAAAGTGGTTGGCTTGTTAGCGTAGATTAAGGACTTGATGTAACCAATCGATAAACGCTAGCCGTGAGATAGCCCAATCACTAAATTTCTCCTTAACAACTTCGAGCGTTGCTTCGCTTGTATGGCATATAGCACCATCTTGTTTAAACCACAGCTCGGATATATCAATATTGTCGATTTCTGACCACAGAAAGGCGGTTAACAATGCCAATAATGGCAATTTTCCTAATTGACAAAGCCGCTGAGCCAAAAATTGGCCCCGTCCGAGAAGATGATTTTTTGGCTAAAATCCAAAACTCCAGCCAACATTTCCAGCGCTCAATTAGTGAACTCACGACGTTGTCGATGGTCGTTCGGCTGCAATTCTTACGTATAGGCTCAAATCCAACCATAACAAGCTGGATTAAATTTCTACCGATGCCCAATTCGCTAGAATTTTTCGATACATTGGACGCTACGGCGGCTATGTTTTCTTTATTTCGCACCAATCTCTGTCTGGTTGGGGCCTTAAGATCCAAAAGAGTATACTCATGCTCAAACCTTTCCACGGTGCGATGATTTGCCTGCACACTGAATCCGTGATGACGACCGACCTCACAACGAAATTCACGTTGCATATTTACAATTGAGCCGTTTGCGTGATAAAATAGCAAACCTTACTGAATTATTTGGCGACTTAATGTCATTGGTAACCTTGACAGCTGCTGAAACATAAAAATTGGAAAAAGTATCAATGCTATCTGGTCAATCATTATTACTCCTGATTGGTTACAACAATTACAAATTTCGTTAAGAAATTCTTTAAACAAAATTAATTATATAGGGTGATTCATCGTGAGGTTTGTTTTATAATGTAAAATAAAATACATAAATTCGAAAGTGAACTTAAAATTTTTATTATCGGTCAAAAGATCAGTTCATGGCGTTTACTCTTTGGACATGATATTATGTAAATATTGGTCATACTACGTCTGAGGTTGTCCATTCGGAAGGTCCAATTTTAAGCGACTCGTTCGAGCATAGCGACTGGTATCTCTCGGATAATACGAGTAATGTTATCTTCCAAAGCGTCAATTGTAGCTGGCTTATTATTAAAGACCTGAGCCTTTACACATCCCCAGAGAAAATAGTCAAAAGGTGTGATATCCCACGATCTAGGCGGCCAATTTACCGTAGCAAAACTTGAAATTATGTGCTCACCAAAATAATTTTTCAGCAAGTCCATTGTTTCACGCGCTGTATGGCTTGTAGCGCCGTCTTGTTGAAACCAAAGCTCACCGAAACCATGTGCTTGAATTTCAGGAAGCACATAGTCCGTTAACATGGCGCAATAACGGTTACCATTGACGGTAACATTCTGATTTGCCTCATTTTTGAAGAAATTTGGACCAATGATTCCACCAGCTCATAAACCACTCCATACCGTTGTTTTTAATGGATGTGATGGTAGCTCTTGGTACTCTTCTGGTTGCTCATCAGCCCAAATATGGCAATTTTGTTTGTTAACGTATTCATTGAGTCAGAAATGGGCTTCATCACTGAACAAAATTTCATGATAAAACACCGGATTTTCATTGAGTTTTTCCAGAGCCCATTCACTGAAAATATGACGCAAATTCAAGTCGCCTGGCTTCAATTCTTGCACAAGTTAAATTTAGTACGATTTTAGGCCGAGATCCTTACGTAAAATATGCCAAGCCAAGTTGCTGAGAACGACGACGAATCAATTCGTCACGGTCTTTGCGTACACTCTTAGCTACAGCTACTATTGTCTCTTCACTACGTGCTGGATGTGGTCTAACCGGTCGAGTATCATCCACTTATGTAAACTGTCAAAAAAGCCTACTGAAAATCAAACCTCACGATGAATCACCATATATATATATTACTTCTAGACTTTGATACTAATCGTAGCATAAAGTGAATGATCAATTTTTTTTAAATTTTATAATTATATCACTAACGTCATTGTATGCAATTATAAAGAGGATAACCGAAAGCGAAGATCCCTGTGGTATGTCACTTTTATGTTATGCAATTTTGAGAAACAGTTATTAGTATTCGATCTCAAAGATATATTTTTTAAAAATGTTTTAATAAAGTAGAAAATTTTTGGGCCAATATTCCATTTGATTAACTCATTTAAGATAACGTGGATTCATATACGTTCAAATGTACTAGATATAAATTCATTTATATGAAGGGGGGAATCAACTGTACTACGGCCATGCTTGAAGACGACCTGGTTTGTGTTTATAAATTTGTACTTTTTAATATACCAAGAAGTTCTTTTTAAGTTTGTTTGCCCAGGGCAAGAGTGAAATCGGTCTATAATGATTTGTGTCTGTAGTGGCACTTTTCCATGCATGTGGTCAGGGCCGATTCGAAGAAATTTGGCGCCCGGCGCAGATTAATAAAAGCGCCCCTTAAAAATGTTGATTTAAACAATATGAGTAAATTTTAAAACGATCGCAAAATCGAAAATATTTAATTATGTATTTATACATTTCCACACAATTTAAAAAAGTTCAGATAAGGTTTACTTGTTAAACATTTCATGCATTAAAAATAACCAACAAAATCAAGAAAGGAAAAATTTTTTAGAAACTAATAAATCTAAATTAAATAAACTAAATACGTTCACAAGACTGTTGAGTAAATAATATACCATACACACATATTATTGCACTTGTGTATTTATTTTTTTTTTTAAAGTTATTGCCCAGTAAAAGAAAAAAGATGGAGAAGTTTAAAGGTAAAATTAAATTACGTACACATTTTGCAAGAATAAGGTTTCTTTAAAGAAGACACAAAAATATATAAACTAATGAACTAAAATTAGGTATTTTCATAGGCAAGAAAGTTTAAAATTAAAAAGAGTGTTGCCTTATGGTGCCTTGAAAATGATCTTACAGGCCCTTATTTTATCAAAACCTTGCACTAGAAAATTACTATCAAGCTCCGACATAATTTCTTTTATAATTGATATTGTTGCCAAGTACGTAAGTAATTTTTTATAATCTTTAGTTTGGAAAATTAGCGTTCTCCTGATGCTAACTGTAACTGGTAAAGTTAAAGCTATTCTTAGGGCTATAACAGTATTGGGGAAAAGAGTGTTCATATTTCTGTTATGAATAAAATTAAAAATGTCTATCATTATTCAATGTTGACAACATAATGATCACTCGATAAAATTCTGAGCCACTTATATAGGAACTGCCATTATATTGTAAGTTAATTTGGAACAGTCTTTAGCTGAAGCTTAACTTGGATTTAATTTGAGCTTTCCAATATTATATACACATTTTGCTTTGATCTGCTCAAATCTTTCAGAAATTGATGAAATGGCTTGATCTTAAACTTTAAAATAAAATTCTACATTTAACCTTTCTAGCGGTTCTATAGTGGGGTCATCTCTTCCTCCGTAGGAAAACTGAGTAGCCCTTTTTCGGGACTACAAGACTGCGATAGCCGGAAAAGTGCAGCTATGAGCCTAGCTTCCTCTAAAAACAAGGAAAATTTTTCATCGTTTCTCATTTCTATGAGAAATTGTTTTGTTGAACACAAAATCTCAATGGCCAACTTGGGGCACATATTCCTCAAAAGAACTTGATAGCAATATTAATCCTATCCAAAATTGTGTGCCAAATTACAACGCAGAAAATAATACGAACATCAGTCACCTTACTGCCAAGGTACTAGGTTATATTTTTGGATTTAGGGTCGTCAGCTTGTGATAGTTCAAGATCGCATCTACTCTGCTCTCCCATCTGGCCGTAGTGTCAAACTTATAAGATGTTTTTTTCAGAACCGACCATCTGTTTACAGATCTAGAGAAAAAAACATATAAGCTCTCAACGGTGTCAAAAAATTCCACTTCCACCTAATACTAGCTCAGTTAATCCATATCCGGTTGTATTTTCTGCAATTTAAAGTCCTAAGAAGTATTCTTTAACTTCATAGTTTTTTTTTGTTATTATCAAAAAATATTTAGCTCGCTTTATTTTGACTAAAATAGCTTTTCTAACTTCGCCTGACAAAAGTTCTATGAGCTCATTTTGAATGCCCTTACTAAGGTATAAATGCTTCGTCTCTTGATGATGGATTCTGCGTAGTTGTCCTGCTGGAACCATGTCGAATTGACTTACAGCTTGCACGAGTTGCAGAAAATTGCCGCTGTCTTGCTCGAATAAAAAGTCGGAGCTTCCCCTAAATGCTAAATACTGCAAAGAATTGCACGAGAATTATAAGCCGTTTCAGTACATTTCTCCAATGCTCAGTTTCCTTGGTCATCTGGTTTTGCATTCCAGAGTCTATTGTTTTGCCTTTTTGCCACCCTAAATCTAAATCTCTCCAAGCCCGAAAAGCTATCATATGTAAGGGACTTGTCTCATGCTCTTGAATAGTCCTTAACAAGTGACTCCAGTTACTATAGCCTATGCTGGACAAAGCGACACTCCTTTTCGCTCGCGAAAATAAGAGCCAACAGAAGTAAAAGATAGAGTCCGAATATTTCGAGTAAACTAACCAGGCCCCTGATGTTTTTTCACCATTCTTTAAATCTCTTTGGTTAAAACGGGTACTAAACTTCCAGCTTTTATTTACAGGAAAATAAAAAACTACATGATACTTTTTTCTTTCCTGAATACATTTCTGAGTCCCGACCACAAGTCAACACTTTTTTTGAAAATATTCGCTAACCGACTTGACTCAGTTGTAGGAATTATCCAAAAACAAATTTATCATTAACAAGCGCATACCTACTGTGAAATACTCGTATACATACATATTTAAGTCCGCATTCCATTGTCAGCCGGAAGCATAACTCAATGCGATTATATATACATATTTTTTTGGATGAACTGCAACTGCGTTACTATGCTGCTGAAGTTGTGTACAGAGTACAGCCACAGGCATTGGAAAAGGTTGTAAGCTGATGTAAGGTCTCAGTGTACATTTGGTGTGTGTATTATTATTATAAGGATGAAAACTATGGCGTGTTGCAGCGTTGCGATTAGGTTAGTGGAAAAAATATTTTCTGTTAATTTTGAAATGTATTTAAAAATGATGTTTTCTAATCACTATTCAACGAATAAATATAATCTTACGCCCGGTGCGTCTGTTTCACTTGCTCCAATGCAAGGACCGGCCATGCATGTGGTAATATCCCTTGATTAAAAATATTACTAAATAGTAATAACATTTTTAGAGAATTCGATTTTCAATTTTTTTTCTATTATGATTTTGGTATACAAGCCTCTGAAGTATGATACAATTTTCAGCTGTATTCACTGTTTACTTTGCAGCCACGTTAGACGTATTTTTATGAGCTCGGCGATTTTCGTTTGTTAAAAGAAATGGATCAAAGAATTTGTATCAAATCGAAGGGAATTAAGTGCTCTAAAATGCATGAAATGTTGACAGCGGCGTACGGTGAGTAAAAAAAAAAAATGCTTACAATTGGTACAAGCATTGCCCAAATGGCCGAGAAGATGCCAATGACGAAACTCACTCTAGACGCCCCAGCACATTAACAAAAGGTGATAACGTCGAAGCTGTGAAGAAAATTGTTTTTGGAAATTGTCAAATTACCGTAAGAAAAGTTATTGACGACGTTGGCGTATCAATCGGCCAGTGTCATGCAATTTTTACGAATGTTTAGGGCATTCTTATGCCTGTCAGCGAAGTTTGTCCCGAAGCTTCTTAATTTTTATCAGAAGAACCGTCGCATGAGCATCGGTTAATAGATCTTGAATGACGTCAATGATGATTCTGACTTGCTCAAAAAGGTCATAACTGGTTCTTTTCCCAAAACTAAAGAGCTCTATAAAAGGACAGAGATTTGCAACGATTGAGGAAATAAAACGGCATCGCTGTAATAGCACAAGGCTATTCCAAAGACCGAGTTTGAGATGTGTTTCGAGGATTGGAAGAAGCGCTGGCACAAGTGCATATCTAATGGAAACTATTTTAAAGGCGACAACACTAATGTAGACTAATAATTAAATATTTTTTTTAAAACACTAAAATTCCTGTTATTTTCTGAACGGGTGTTTTTCCTTTGACTAAGTTTAGGCAGCTTTAAAATTCGAGTATATTGAAAGATAATTCCAATTGTTTTGCGGAAAAAGATAGGCTACAGGAAATAACAAATAAGTTATTATTCAATGCTGCAAGTTTACCTACTGAGAATTGAGAAAAGAGAAATTTGAATCGCTACAATAAGCAGACCAGTCCACTATAGGACCATCCAGCGCTTATCGTCTTAAAAATCTTTTCCTCAAAAGTAAAGTTTTAATGTTTATACCAGTGAAAATGGCTAGATTCATATCTAAATAAGTTGTTTCAATACATTTTTAGCATTTACAATCAACCGTTATACCAAAAATACATGCCTAAAATTCTTGAAAGAAATTATGTGAAGTAACTTTTTAACACCTTCATTCTTTGTAACCGTAAATCTTACTACATAAATGTTATATATTCTTAAACTTGATCAGAAATTTAGTCAGAAAATTAGAAATACAAGTTTATTCATCTAAATCTATACTTTCCCCTTCAAAGTAATCCCTATCGAATGCAACACACTTATGCCAGCGCTTGATCCAATCCTCGAAATATTTTTTATATTCGGTTTTCGGTATGTCCATATGTGTTTCTTGCGATTTTTCCATTACTTTCTCTTGGCTGTTGAAACGCGTAACCCGCAGGGGTTTTTTAACTCGATTGAACAGAAAGAAGTCACAGAGAGCCAAATCAAGTGAATTTGGTGGCTGTTGGATGGTAATTGTTGCATTTTTCGTCAAAAAATTACGAATATTGAGGGCACTGTGCGACGGTGCATTATCATGGTGCAAAATTCACGAGTTTTCTGCCCACAATTCTGGTCTCTTTCAGCGAATTGCTTCACGCAAACGTCTCATAACGTCCAAATAATACTCTTTGTTTACTGTCTGGCCTTCTGGTAAAAATTCATGATGCACAACACCGTTGTAATCCATGAAAACCGTGATCATTGCCTTCTTCTTTGACTGAAAAAGACGTGGTTTTTTGGTTTCGGCTCATTTGATGAACACCATTCACTTGCCTGATGTCTGGATTGCATGTCGTACTCATAAACCCACGTCTCGTCTTCAGTAATGATACTTTTGTTGAATGGTGGATCGGATTTAGCCTCGCAAATCATCTCTTTTGCATCGTCAACACGGATTCTTTTTTGCATGAAATTGAGGTTTTTTTGCACCAACTTTGCTGCTACACGACGGAAACCCAAATCATTAACCAAAGTGTCTTGGAAGGATCCATAGGCAATGTTCAAGTCCTCCGCTATCTCTCTGATGGTTAATTTGTGGTTATTGACCAACGTTTATTTTACTTCATTAATTTTTTTCGTGGGTTTTCGATGTCGATGGTCTGCCACTGCGACTATCATCTTCGATTGACTTACGACCACTTTTGAACCGCTCGTACCACTGGGAAACGACCGTTTTCTTTAGAGAATCGTTGCCGAAACACTTTTCCAACATTTCCAACGTTCGCGCACTATTAAATCCGTTTTTTACGCAAAATTTAATACAAGTTCGTTGTTGCAAATTTAAATCCATTTCTAAAATTGTAAAAAATCGCCAACACACACATAGAGATAGATGTACTCATGTCAAGCTATGATGCTAAGACTTAGAGGGAATGGCAATAACAGATGTACCAACTTAACAAAAAAAAGAAAAAACAGAACTCAAATCAGAACAATGGGAGCGCCACACGGTTATTCCGGGAAGGTGGTATGTACATATGTAAATAAAAGTCAAGTAATCTAGTTACTTATGTATTCCTGATTAGTTGAGAAATAAATATTCAATATTTCGTGTGCAACATAATTTTCTTTACACAAAATACTTTTCATAAGTATCTGCAAACATATATACGTAATTAAATATATACAAAGCATAACTTATTTCTGCAAAATGAGTGAACTCGTGATTTCTAAACGCGACTTGTGTAACTTCTTTATTCATAATAAAAAAATATTTCAAGGATCGTAAGGTAAAAGTAATTAGAAAGAACTTTTTGAAAAATGTATTTCATCGTGGTTGGACGGTGAATTTAAAGTTATATTTAATGTAGAGCAACCGTAAACTTCTGAAGGAGGTGAAAGACCTTCAAAGCTGAATTGTCTAAAAAATCTAGGAAACCAAAGAATATGGAGTTAATTCCAGAATACGAGCTAGAACATACACATAACGCATACGTACAAAGACTGAGGGCTTTAGGGAAAATAGAAGAAGCCTCTCTTGTAGTCGCGATGGGGACTATGAATAGAAAGGACAAAAAAGAAATAATAAAAGAAATATCGCATGACACCGAAACTATTTGTTCCTATTCTATTCACAAGGCTTTTAGCATTTACATTGATTCAGATCTGTGCTTAATTTTTCCATCTTATCAGATGTTAGCACAGAATAAACAAATTTGCTATCCACCGGAACTGAGCATTAAGATAACTGATAAAGATGCTTCAATCAAGATGCAAGATCTATTAGACCATACTGTCAGGAGCATTTTGATGATTGACTCTAATTCCAGCTAACATCTAAAAATCTCAAGCTCTTTACTAAGTGGGGCTGCGATGGCTCTTGGGGACAAAGTGAATATAAACAAATATTACCAGGAGAAGATCATATAATTTCTGACTCTAACTTATTTATTGCTTCATTTGTCTCAATATTAATATGGATACAAACGAGGTTCAAAACCGAACTTTAAAAGAAACTTCTAACAAAACAAAAGCCGTCGTTAATGATATACGAGTACAGATAAATGAGTTACACGCTACTCTATTAAATAAAGATGGTGAAGGAATTGAAATCAAACATGAACTGTTTTTAACAATGATTGATGGAAAAGTAGCTCAATTCGTTACTGATACAAGTTCTAGTGCTGTGTATACTATTTGTGGAACAAAACCAAGAATAATAAATGACTTAAACAAAGTGAGATCTATATCAGAAAATAAAAATGCATATCAGTATGGCCTTTTAACAGTATGGAACTCATATTACATAAATCGTACAATTTATCTTTCAGGAAATGGTCTGCAACTAGACCTGAGAACAAGAAAAGCAAAGACGAAAAGAAAAAACATTTGCAAAATCGTTTGCGGACTGAACTGGGTTAACATATAGATTAACCACGACAAGTTAGTGGAAACAGCAATGATGGTAACACAACTCGTCGATTTTTACTCTTTGGCAAATGAAAAATTAATAAGAAGGTTTAACGTTATATTGCAAGAATTTGCGTCAGGCATAGCAATCCATTCAGAGCTATTTGGCAAAAATTGCCTCAACACTGCACAATTGCATGTGGAAAAATATAATTGGTACTATATGCCCTTTTCGGTCCATTAAATACTGATCCATGGTGAAAACATCATTAAGCATTTCGCGGTATTGCCAATAGGTCAGTTGTCCAGAAATGCCTAGGAGTCGAGCAATAAAGACTACAAAAAAATGAGGTTGACCCACTCCAGAAAATGCTCGAGAGCAGCAACAAATGAAGACGTTTTCCATACTTTGTTATTTACATCGGATCCATTTATATCAAGTATGAGAACACCGATTGAAAAGGTTTCTAAAGAGATGTTGGAGGAGGCTAAACTGCTCTAATATTCTTTTAGTGAATGTAACTAATCATTAAAGGTATTAATTATTTAATTTACCGTATCGTAAGCCTCAATTGTTTACTAAAAACGTGACATTTAGTTTTGTGTACATTAGTTTTATTACAACAAAACATATTTATATATTGTATATGTATGATATGAACATTATTTAAAAGCCCAAATATTTAAGATTACGTTTCACCCTTTTATTACTAAAAACAAAAAATTTATAGATTTTTGAGACGATAAGCGCTGGTTGGACCCATAGCGCAATGTTCGGCAAAATGTTCAGCGATGAAATTTGAATCCATTAAGGATACAAAGTTACTAGTAAGGATTCTTATATCTGTCCAGATTTTTTCGTTGTCGTGTTAGGATTTCGATTTAGGTAAATTTTTGGAAACCTTGGCCTTTCTACGAAATAATGCATTCTATTTTTGATAATAATTGATAAGGTTTGTTTCCTTAGGATAGTTTCTAAGCTGTTCTTTGTTTCTAAATGTTGTTTTTTTTTTTGCGAAGAGCAGCGATTTCGGGGTACTGCCTGCGGACTAAGTTTTGTTGGCTTGCTTTTCGATTGAGGGATTGCAAAGTTAGCTGCGAACCGCAGTCTTTTACTTAATAATGCTCCCTCTTAGTTGACGTTTGTGGATTGTGTTTTATTGCAAAAACAATCTGTTGTCTTTGCTTGGAAATGATTCCAGTTGAAGCGGTCGGTTAAACGTTATGGAATCGGATTAGAGTAAGTGTAATTGCCTTTGAGATTAATGATAGTTATTAAGGGGAAGTTATCGATGTCGTTGAGGAAATCCAATCTCTTCCAAGAGGTGTTAGACAAAATTTGAAGAGATACAAACGTAAGGTTTACGTGTGTAAAAGTACTACGGGTAGAGAAGTATGTTGGGTTTCCGTCATAGATGGCAAACTTTCCAGATATTGCAAAATCAAAAGCCGTTTTCTCCTGATTGTCCTTAACCGTGTAAACATGTCCGTGAATACGTGTGAATTGTCAACAATGTCGAAATTCGAGAAGTGACGCGGTGAATTCCTATTTTGACATTTCTTATATTTACAACTCTAATTTCGTGTAAGTTGCAAAATATTTTTAATGTTATATAATAATTTTCCTTATTATAATTTAAAAGGGCAACAAAAGAAGAAAAATCAAGACATCTTGTGCAAGAAGAGATAATTTCCTACAAAATACATCTGCTTCCAACAAACTGCTTTTATGGGGAATTTAATGACTTTTTCTTTGCAGATTCAACATTTGAACTGCAAAAGTTCCAACAACAGCATTCCAAGGGTGGAACTATCAACTAATAGCTAAAAACATGTGAGTAAGAATTATACATTTTTGTTTAATAATACATTAAATGTATTTTTTTAAAGATGGCTTACTGAAAGAAACTTGTTCCTGAATGACGGATCGCAAATATCTCTATAACTATATCTCTAACTCTGAGAAAATAGTGCAAAATGAAATTCTTTGGCAAACTTTCGCAGCAAACGTAAGTGCGAGCAAATTTAATTTTTGCAGAAATTTCCATTCAATTCGGAATTCAAGATAGCTTTTATGTAACATAAACAATTGAGATATATATTTTTCAGCAGATTGTTTGTCGTACCACCTTCAATAGCTTGGTAGATTGTTTCCTGTCTTCTTAGCAAATGTTTTATATTCCCAGAATTGTTATATTTAATATGCGAAGAGCAATTTCACGTAATAATATAATTATTTGGTGTATCCGTCCCCTTTGGCAGAGCATCCTGAAACCCGCAGATTGAGAATATTATTGTATATTTTGTGAAGGAACTCGATGTCTCAAATCTATTAGAACACCAATACGACCGAAAAAAATTGTTTGATTAATTTTTTGAATACACTTTTATTAAAAGGAATAAAAAAAGATTTAAATTAAAGAGATTATTTGATTTATATAAAAAATTATGTTAAATATACTTTTTTTTTCTAAACAAAGTGGTTTTATGTGTAAAATGTATGCATATGTATGCGTATGCTTAGCCGATGAGACTGTATACCTATTTTATAATAACACCATTATAAATAAAAACTAAGTTTCTATTCTCTTATAACAACAACTTCAACAATGCTTCAGCGAGTTCACGTCCTTTTTGTAATCATCATCCCCTGCCTCGTCATTTTCATGTTTGCTTTCGTTAAGTGGTTCGCCTTGTTTCTCTCCCTTCTATTCAAATTCGAATCAGCTTCGCAATCGAAGAATTTCTATCAAAAAGAAAGAATCGATAGGTCGTAAGTGCATACATATTAATGGACAATATAAATAATAAGAACAAACCTTAAGTTGCCATAAATAAACTAAATATAGATGGCAAACTTTCCGGATATTGCAAAATTAAAACTGGTTTTCTCTTGATCGCCCCTATCCGTGTGAACGTGTCCATGAATACGTGTGAATTGTCAACAATGTCAAAATTTGAGAAGTGACGTCTCCCATATAATACTTTTGCCAGGAGAGCATGTTCCGAAAAAATGTAAATTACAATTCGTGAATAAATTGGATTATTAGATTAAATGGAAAGTACATATGGTATATAGCATGTATTATAATTCAATTGTTGTATTAATTTTTCGTAAGAAGTAATAGATAAGGATTAATGATTATTTTGATTGTTTTTATTTGTGAAAATATTGGGTATATATTTTAATATGTGCGGTTTTTTTTTCAAAATTTAAAAGTTTATTTAAGAAGAACATGTACAATAGTATTATTTAAAGTATTGCCCATCTGAAGCTATGACTTTTTCCCATCTTGGCAGCCAAGAATGAATCAAGCCAATTTTTGATATTCTGCTCTGATGTGAACCGTATTTCTGTGAGGGCGTTCTGCATCGACTGGAACAAATGGTAGTCAGAAGGGGCAAGGTCTGGGCTATAAGGCGGGTGGGGTAAGACTTCCCATCCACTGTTTTCCAAATAGTTCTTAACCGGAATAGCAACGTGGGGCCGAGCGTTGTCATGATGGAAAATTATTGCCTAGTGTCTGGTCGCATCTTCCGGGTGTTTTTTGGCTACTGCTCTCTTCAAACGGATTAATTGTGTTCGGTAGCGTTGTCCATTGATGGTTTCACCCGCTTTTAGCAGCTCATAATACAGCACACCCATCTGATCCCACCAAATACAGAGCATTACCTTCGCGCCACGGATATTCGGCTTTTCCGTTGATTTGGCTGGTTGGCCGGGTTTCACATATGATTTTTTGCACTTGGAGTTATCGTAATGGATCCACTTTCATCACCAGTAACAATCCGATGCAAAAATGACTTCCTTTTGTGGCGTTCCAGCAGCATTTCGGACATGCGAAACCGCCTTTCGACGTCTCTCGGCTTGAGTTCATGTGGAACCCAATTTCCTTGCTTTTGAATATATCCAGCTGCCTTTAAATGTTTTAAAATGGCTGCTTGAGTGACACCCAAAGATTCTTCGAGCTCTTCTTGTGTTTGGCAACAATCTTCATAGAGTAATGCTTCCAGTTCTTCATCTTCAAACTTTTTTGGCTGCCTAGGATGTTTATCGTCTTCCAAGCCAAAATCACCACTTTTAAATCGTGCAAACCACTTTTGGCACGTTCGCTCAGCTAGCGCATGTTCACCATAAACTTCCACCAGAATACGATGACTTTCGGTAGCAGTTTTCTTCATATTAAAGTAATGAAGAAGAACTCCCCGCAAAAACACTTTTTTAGGCACAAAGATCGACATATTTAAGTGAAAAAAAATTATTGCTGTTTACGCTTCAAATGAATGACGTATACTGAAATGACGTACAATAACAGTAGATTTCCAACGCATGTTGCAATGGAATAACAACAATGGAATAATACAAGTTACGCCATCTCTTAGCAAACCGCAGGAATTAAGTTATAGACCCAATATAACTTTTACATAAACCTTTTGCAAAATTGAATTTAAAATATTGGTAATAGCAAAAAACAAAATAATAAACAAAGTAAAAAAAATATTGTGCTTCATAAGTCTATTTGGTACAACAGAGAATTGACAAATTATTTTTTTAAGAAAAATATGGGGGTGACTGGACACATTTAGCTCAGAATAGAGAAAAAATCTGAATTATACGGCAAATGGTAATTAACTTATATGAATTTCTAAATTAAAGAAAAAAAATTGTCTACGGTCAACGATTTTAATTTTAAAATGTCTATTTCTGTAACGCTATCCTTTGATTGATTTTTAAGGAGGTACAAATAAACATTATTTTTAGTGGAATGGTAAAAAATAACAAGTGAATATATGTTAATGCGTCGACTGTGTTCCATGCCAGACCGACTTAAGTAAGTTAAAAGGCTTAAACGGTACTCAAACAAATATATTTTCTGCAAAATTAAGGTATAAACTAACGCTTTTCAATAAAGGTATCAAAATTTAGCTGTGCTCATTTGGCATGTATCGGAACGTTTTTATTTCTATATTATTATTTTTTTTAACGAAATATAACTGTTTTTGTCTTTGCCTCTAAGGAGATACAAATAAACATTGATTACTTGTAAAGAGACGGATCTGTTGAAAACAATTATGAACTTAATTCCCTTCGACAAAACTAAATTAAGTTTGGATATCAAAAGTGTTACTGCACATTGTATGTTGGCTATTCTGGGATTTTTTTTAACAAAAAAGCCATTAAAATACCACTCCTTTTGTTATTTATAATATGTGAAAAGAAAACATTCTGGAAATTTTTGGAATACTTTTAAATTCAATGAAAAATACAAATGTTTTCCTTAAAAACTAAAAACGGTTAAAAATGTTAATTTATTAATAATTAGTATTATTTAATTAATTTTTTTACTTAACACATGTCAAACTTGTAAAAGAACAACAGGGAAATTGAATTTAAAAGATGCCCTTAATTAACAATCCTTTTGATTGATGTACAGAGTCCAAAGTTTGTGCCTAAACATAAAAATGCTATTACAAATGATTAACAATTCAAGCTTAAGTTTGATTTCAAAGTTGCAATCCATGTATAGTATGTATATCTTTAAATGAAAAGTTCACAATATGATTCTTTGGTCCTATTTTTATTTTTATTCTGATACTATCCCCTTTTTGTGCACTTGAAACAAAAAAGAGGTTTCTTTCCATGTATTCTATATTCTTTTTCACCACGTTGAAATAAATATTCATCAGTTAAAATATTTTTTCTTTTACTTTAGCTTTTATTATACATAGTTAGGGAACATTACGTGAAATTTGCTGTCATTTTGGCCATTCTGACAGGTTCTACCAATGAAGAATGTATTGGTAATTCACTTACAGTATGTCTGTACGAAAGTTCCGGTTCTGCAAATGTTTAGTAGAGTTTGATATCTGGTTTATTAAGAACTTCAGAAGAGGTTCCAAGCATTGAAGTCGCCAGTGGGGCTTAGTAGGGAGTTCAATGATCAATTTTCTTAGGGTAGAAAGCTGGGTTGGGTGAATGAAGAGTTATTTTAGAATTAAGATCAATTTCTATTACCATTGTTGAGATATTTTAGCTAATTGGTTGACTATGTGTTAGGTTAACTTATGGATTAGGAGGCCAACTCCTTGTTTTGCGGTTGTATTTGAAGTTAAATTATGTAAATATTCTGAATATTGTTTTGGAAATTTAATTTGTGTACTACCGTAAATGTGAGTTTCTTGGAGATAAATTATGTGTGATCTGTTCATGATAGTTGTTAAGATATCCATTAAGATTCCACTGAAAAATCTTGAGGATTGTTTGAGCTACGGTAGATTAAAAGTGTTATATGTGTGTAGTGTTGGAGTCATATTAGAATTAGATGAAGAGTTTGAAGATTACTATACATTGTTTATAGGAAAAGTTTGTGTGATTGTTGAGAGAGTGTTTTTTTTTACCGGGAGTTGGATGTTGCTGGTGTTATGACGGGTAAAAGTGATATCGTAAAGTTTGAAGCTGTGTTTGACTTGTTTTGGTTTCAATTAATGGCGGGGGGGGGGTGGGTATTGAACGAATAAGCGGTAGAGTCGCTTATTTATTTTTCTGTTCGGATTATCGGTTTGTTTTTAATAGCAGAGGGGGAGGAATTGTGAGATACATTTTTCGTTCCGTTCCTAACAACAGAATAAAAAGAAAAAAATTAAACAAATGGATTTGGTTCGTGGTAGATTTGTTTAGCATTGTTTTATGGTTTTATTTTTATAATCTCTTTTGCTTGCATTTACTGTTTTTATAGCTTTCATGATGCTTGATAATATTCTGCACAATTAGGGTAATATGTGTGAGTACAAATTTCAGGAGAGTGTTGTGGGGTAGTATCTCTATCTCGAAGTTATATACCATAATTCATTTACACATGTATGGTGGGGAGGGGAAGCATTTAAAAGTGAGGAACAGTAGCCCTGTAACCAACCCTATGAACACCATTGTCTTATTTCTTAAAATTAAATACTCCGGTTACACCTTAGTCTTTCATCTCCTTGATTATTTCGGATCGGTAAGGGTTATAACAATAAATTTGGAATTATTAGAGTTAGAATGGGGGGGAACGTCTTTGTTGGTCACGATTGATTTTTTTTTCTCAAGAGGCTCGGAATTTTGATAAAACTTAGCAAAAAAAAATAAATAAAAAAAAAAAATGCCCGAGAGTACGTTTGGCCAACTTACTCCACTTTTTTTATCACTTGTTGGGCTAGTTTAGACCCACTTATTTAGTGGAAAGGTAAAAACAAAAAGGGAAATGAAAAGGGGAAACCACAGGAAAAAGAAGTTACCAACTTTGGGGAAAGCAAAGAAACACGATTGAAAACGATGTTGATGGCTGAATCGGTGACTGAGATCAATAAAAATATATCCACTTTTTATAAAAATGTTGCGTTTTTCTATATTGATTTAAAATGAGAAATCTTGTTGGATGACCCTACACAACACGTTTTACATAACCACATTCATTTATATGGAGATGAGACTATCAAAAGCTTCATCTACGTAGAAGCTGCTCCTTAATGATGATGGATGCCTATTTTTATTGTCAATAATATTATTGAAGTACGATTTCGTATTTTGCAACTTTCTATCAAAGCTATTCTCCAAAAAATGATATCATTTATTTTTTATACGCTACCGAATCTCCAAGAAAACTAACTGCCATGGCTCACCTCTGAAAAGGCTTCCGGTCCGAATGCCGAACTATCCTATTGGGAAGCTAATAAATACCACTTGAGTCATAGCTACTCACAAATTTAAAATAAACATAATTTTCTTTTCTGTTAATATATTCGTATTGTATAATAATAATATAATGTAACCTCGTTGATTTTTGTTACTAAATTCTTCTTCACTTTTGATAACGGACTTTCGATAAAATATATTCGATTAATATTGGGTGTTTTTTTTTTGTAGTTTCACCATGCATAAACTTACTCTGGAACACGCCTGCAAATTGTGCAAATTGTGTATTCAAATGGTGGTTCTGTTCGAGAAGTCTACGGAGTGTCCATCTTACAGTCCACAATTGGAGCAGTGTTCACAACAAAAGTTTGTTCAGCGATGGGTTTCATTTCTGGTTGAGTGGCTACGTCATCCAGCAAAATTGGAGTGAAGGAAACCCACAAGAGATTATTGAGACGCCAACATCCACAGAAAGTCATTGTTATTGATACCGCCGAGAAAATTATAGTCAATTAAGAGCGCTGAAAATCCACAATTGATGATTTTATCATTCCCTATTTGAATGACATTAATATGGAAGAAGGAAAATCAGGGAGGGAGAAAAAAAAATACCGATTTACATTGGGTTTAAATGTTTGTAAGTTATAATGAATAGGAAATAGAGAGCTCGGCACGGCATTCCATAAGCGAGTTGTACCGCTTAGGAAAGAAACACGATATTTCAGAGTACGTCCGAAAGTGGGCTTGAGGGTATAGGTACTGATGAGCATTCATACCGAGACGTGTGTTATGAGGGTTTGAAGGGGCAGAATGCTACTGGCGATTTTTATGGAATACTAGTGGTGGAAATAATGATAAAACAAAGTGAGGGAGGAAACACTACGTCGGTGTTCGAGGATGTCAATTGAGTGACTAATGTTAGTATCACCTATGAGTTTTATCGCACGGTATTGAATACTATCTATACAACTGCAGAGATGTTTTCATGGATAATGACTGTGTATTTAGATTTCACTTAAATGATCGCAAAAAGCATTAAGTTTTGTAAACATTCAATTCCTATCTGTTGATAGTTCCCCAATTGGTTATGCTGTTAATATTGGAATTTAATGAGCTTAATATACGCTATCTATCCCGTTCTTCAGCCGCAGAAACAGGGAAGTGAGTCTGAGAACGCAGTAGTAGATAAGAGATCATTAATGAAAATCAAAAGAAGAGTGTCGGAGACAGAACGAAGCCCTGGGGCACACCAACGATTATTTTGAAACCATCCAAGACAACTTGAATTGAACGTTCCGAAAGATAATTTCTAATCCATTGAAGAAGAGAGTAATCGATCCCAAAAATACGTATTTTTGACAAAAAAAAAACCTGGTGCCAAACTTTGTCAAATGTCTTATAAATATCAAGTGCAACTATCTTGATTTCGTCAATGTGATGTACGCTTCGGTCCCACTTTTTGGTCAGACATCCCAGCAAATCACCAGTGGACCTATTCCTACGAAAACCATACTGTCCGTTATTGAGAAGAACGTAAGTGCAACGGATCTGTAGGAAGAGAGAGAAGAAGATTCGCCTTTTTTAGGGGCGGGCTAGACAAATGCTGTTTTCCGTCCGCTTAATAGTAGGATTGAAGAAAAAGCTTACGCAGTAGCTTTACCAGCGAGTAAGAAAACCTCTTCAGAAGAAGGGGAGATATACTATCTGCACCAGCGGATTTATGTATATTGAGTAAATGCAAAAGTGGATTCGTCTCATTAAACATTCGGAATTGTCGGTGCAGCAAGCAGATTGACTGCTTGATTAATTTTCATTTTTCCCTTGTCGGGTTGGTATTGAAGGACCGAAAAAACATTTCTCTAACCCTGACAGCCTCTTTACTCTTTGATACTCTTCATCCGATGAGGAATACAGGATCTCATTCCAAAGAAAATATTGTCTGTGATCATATCAGCAGCGGCATTCACGTCGTTATCGAGAAAATATAACGACCAGTTTAAGTTCCTAAAGAAGCTGTTAAGTCCGCTCCAATTGGCTTTCTCGGATTGCCATACGATTCTTTTAAGAACCTCTTTTCTAACTGTATGGTCGATTTACGAGAAATTACCTGATAGCACATTGAAATTGTATGACTATCAACGTCTTGTATACGTGTGTGCTCATTTACAAGCTAGGTCAAGTTATTTTCCGCAGCAAAATAGATAGACCGGATAGACCGTCCTTCGGGTCTATCCAGAATGTCGAAGCCACCCAGAGCTGTGTATATTGGAATCGCGCGTAATAACGATTTTAGTACAGATACAATTCTTTGAATGGAGTTAGACAGCGCATCAAACTCATAATAGGTCGAATTGCTTCCCAGGCTGGGGCTTCTTTGAATAAAGCTGTAGTTGATAATTGTCTAACATAGATGGAATTTTAGCCACAAGAAGTTGAATTCCGGATTGGAGCACAGATCACATTAGGGTGGAGTTTGGTCAGGTACATCCCTACGCACGTTAATGCGAGACCGCGGTGAGAGATGAATAATAAATAATGAATAATGAATAAGCCTGGTTGTTTCAGATCAGAGTGATCTGAAAGGTGTGGGCGGGGGTGTACCTATGTACAAGTGCCAAAACAACTGGCCTGTATTTGCGTATATTAACTATGTCAACCCTGAATTCCCTAGTCATAATCACAAACAAACACAGAAAACACAAACGCCAACGATGATAATCAAGGCTGCGAAATGAAAATTATGACGTTGGTATACCGAATCAAATTGTTGTAGTTGCTATGCCCTTACAATAAAATGAAACAGTGCACCAACAAAATTCACACTTGCAACCCGCTATCCATCGATTATTATATGCACAGATAAATACGCACCCAGCTACTCGAAGAAGTGATTGAAAATTGTACTATCAGAATGGGCCAGATAATTCATATGTCTGTACTTGGCATGGAAGCTTTCCAATAAAGCTAATGCCATACTACAATTTTTAAGTGTTTTTGTCAGTTTTAAGTTATATATCTCTAAAAAAAACAAACGTTTGCAATTATTAATTCACTCTGTAAATATGTCACCTTACTTGTGTTTTGTTCACATCATAGCACATACCTTCATAATGCACTTGAGACTTTTAGAATTACCACGAATAACTCTAATGCACAACCACTTGCCGAGTGGTTAACATTTTATCGGTTGACTAAGATTTCAAAAAGAATCCTAACCAGTTTTTTCAAAATCTCCCTTAATAATGGCGATCTTTTTGTATTCGCAGATTATCATATTATACGTGTATATAGGATCACAATATGGATTAAGTAGATTAAACTTGTATAGCAGGTTCATTAAATGGATTGTGGCATTCTCTGTAAATCGGCATTCCCAGATCTGCTTTGAAGAATGCCTCTAAAGTTGTCAATCACCTTTCGTGATCAAAGTTACCCAAAAATATGATAGAGTGAAGGAAAGCTCCCTAGGTAAGTAACCCAGCTTGTAAATAAAATCTACTTTCAAGATTTGCCATATGTATCATAGGTTTCTATAATAGGTACTTAAGTTTTGAGAAAAACAAGTAAATATAAATATTTATCATCGATAATGACTCACAGCGTTGTATATGGTCATCTGGCTTTCATTCTTGCGTCAGCACAATCTTATACGAATGTATGCCCAAATCCACCCGCAAAATAAGCCGGTTTGACTTACTCGCGATGCCTGATTAAGCTGATCTGCGCCGAATCCACATTTCTGAGTCGATACTGGCCGCTTCGGCACCAATTTCTGTCTGGTTGGTCACCTTAGATCCAAAAGAGTGTACTCACGCTCAAACTTTTTCACGGTGCGACGAATTGCCTGCACACTGAAGCCATGATGACGACTGACCTCACGACGAAATTCACTTTGCGTATTTAGAACTAAGCCGGAATTAAGATAACAGTTTTTAATAATTTCCGGACGTTCGACAAGCGTAGAGCGATAAATGATGAAATGGCAAACCTTACTGAATATTTTAACAGCTGGACGCCATTGGTAAATTTGACAGCTGGTAAGATATAACAATTAGAAAAACTATCATTGCTATCTGGTCACCCTTGTTATTTTGTTAATACAGAAAGTGCCACATCTGACCGGTTAAACTTTTATTGGTAATAGGTTTCCTAAATTCAAATAGGATATTAAATGTCAAAAACCCTTGCAGAGTACTACAAGTTCTTTTTATCAGGAAGTTCTTCCAAATAATTCAATAAAGTGATGAAAATCGACCAAATGCTTAACCAGTTGAGGTAGAGCTTCTTGGTTTTACTGCATAAAGGCAAAGGTGAAACGGTGAGTTTCACCTTATCTATGAAAATACTATGAAAATATACGAGCGAGCTCTAGGCAGTTGACAATGGTATATTAATAAACTCCATGGAAGTTAATGCGGCTACGTGGAAATCGTCTACATTGATTTGGAAAAACTGTTCGACAGAGTTCTTATTTGGATGACGCTAAGATATCCAAATGTACAAGAGACATATAGGGTGATTTATCGTGAGGTTTGATTTTCAATAGGCTTTTCTTGACAGGTCACGCGTAACTTCTATCAAACTGCTTTATCATTTTTATTTAGTATCGTTTGGCAAATCATCATGGAAAGACTCACACCACAACAGCATCTCCAAATTATTCAGCTGTTTTACGAAAATCAGCGTTCTGTGAGAAATGTTTTTCGTGCGATTCGAGGAACTTACGGTGCGCATAATCGACCTACTGAACCACTATTGCCAATGCCATTCGCAAATTTGAGTCCCAGTTTACATTACTGGATGATACCCGACCGGTTAGACCACATTCAGTACGTATTGAAGAGACTATAGCAGCTGTATTGGCGTATTCGATAGCTTAGCATATTTTACGTGAGGATATTGGCCTAAAAGCGTACAAAATTCAACTTGTGTAAGAGTTAAAGCCAGGCGAAGCCAGGTAATAAAAAAAATTGGCATATTTGGGCTGATGGGCAACCTGAAGAGTAGCAAGAGCTACCATTACATCCATTAAAAATAACGGTATGGTGTGGTTTATGGGCTGGTGGAATCATTGGTCCATATTTCTTCAAAAATGAGCAAATCAGAATGTTACCATCGATGGTAACAGTTATCACGCCATATTAACGGACTATGTGCTTCTTGAAATTCAAGCACATGGTCTCGGTGAGCTCTGGTTTCAACAAGACGGTGCTACGAGCCATACAGCGCGTGAAACAATGAACTTGTAGAGAAATCATTTTGGTGAGCACTTAATTTCACGTTTTGCTACGGTAAATCCTAGATCGTGCGATATTACACCTTTGGACTATTTTCTCAGGGGATATGTAAAGCCATGAATAGCTCTTTAACCGGTAATAAAAATTTTGAGTTCACTTTTAAATGTATATGCTTTATTTTACATTATGAATCAAACCTTACCCTATACATGTAAGAATGCTAAGCGATATATGCGATGATTTAATAACAAAAGCTAATTGCACAGGTGATATAACCGAGAAATTTAAAATTAAACTGGGAATATGCCAACACTTTGTACAATATCCGTCGCTTTTTAATGTCATTTTTAACGTCTATTTAAGCAGTACGTCAACCACTATGGAACAACTTCTCTTCTTTTCACCGATGATAGCGCTATCATTGGCAACGACGTGGTAGCCTTCAACCCAATCTTTATAATTGAAAAAAGGCGCGAGAAGATATAGGGTTACGAATCAGTTGTACTGAGACCGAATATCTGCATTACCGATTTTCCGAAGCAGCAAACCTAATATAAGTCCTGACATCTATTTAGAAGCAGTCATTGTACTAACGTACAAATACTTAGACTCTGTCACTGTGAGGTGCCTTTAATGGTGCGAAAACTCCGTGATGTAATATTTTGTGAGAGAAGCTTAAAGGTTTCCTTACATGATTGCAATGTAAGGCGACGTATAAAAAATATAAAAGAAAGATGACAGCGGCACAAATGAAAATGTTACAAATGTCAGATCACAAAAAGTGATGTTATAAGAAGTATTTACATTCGCGAATGAAGAGTCCGCATAAAGACACTTATATTCACATATAGTAGTTGAGAAACTTCAGAATGAACTAACCAGCTAGTTTTGATGTGTTCAACGGGGTCTTTAGAAAATCCATTCCAAAAAGCAATAAAAGCTCAAATTTAAGACAAAGTTCAAAGAAGAGGCTGAAAAAAAAGTGAATCACTCATATGCCAAAACATCAGCAAACTCTTAGCGCCACTAACGAAATGATTGAAAATAGAGTGGGCTGTAGAATTTGTCTAAGCTCCGCAAATTCATTCAAACTCAATCCCCAAATTATATGTAATTATACGCGTCACATTTTTCAGGGGTCAATAAAACAAAATGATTGCTCATTTTATGTTCGCCTTAAATGAAACGTTGTGGGAAATTTTTTACAGTAACCCTACTAACCTACACTTATTTTTTATTTCCCGTTTTATTTTTTGCATTTATGGTACAATTTTTTGCCATGCATTGAACTTTTCTATCCTACTTTATTATTGGGAAATTTTCATAACTTTTCAAAAATTTTCATATGAATACCGTTATTTTAACGTACGTACAAATCGATGATTTTATAAACCATTTAATTAGTGTTACTCTATATTCTGTGTAAGAGTCAAGTCCTAAGAGTTCACGATATTTACTTAAACAAATACCTAATTTACAAAATCTGCAATTCAAGTTGAACTTATTAACTTCTATTTACTATAAAAGATATATAATGGTGGAAAGCACTCAAAATTGAGCGCAAGCTCAGATTCGTACAATATACGTGTGGAAACTTTACGCACACATGAACCATACTTCTTGGTTGATGGCGATTTGTATGCTTAAATTGATTTATCTAAAGTTTCGTCAATTCTGGTCGCGCATTTAAAGGTAAAATGAGGGGCATCATCTCGCCCCCTCAATAATTGAAATTGGTCGTAACATATTGAACGAACATGAATTTTTTTTTTTTTTATTCATTTTGCTTTTTTTGTTTCTCTAAACTAAATTACAAATAGCCACAGACAGAGAGTCGGAGCAATTCAACTCCCGCTAAGCAATTTTAGTTCTCTGAAAAGTTTCATCTCGCGCGTTACGTGCTCGATTGGTGGGTTCGGATTGAATTCTGTACTTTTATTTTTTTTTTTGCCTTAGAATTAAAAAACAAACTTAAATAGAGAAAAATCTATGAAAATGGTCATACTCGTACATATTTGTACATAGGTATCTAAAATCTCAGAATATTTAAATGAAATTTTTAAAGGTTTTCTCACATTTCATTGGAAAACAGTTAGGAAAAAATTCATTGTTTGAAATATAATTTGCTATCGGCGTTGTAATTACCGGCGTTTTTCCTTCTTAATCGTGTAAAACTGGGAAAAAAAAGTATTTAAGTTATATAACCAAAATTTCTCCATGGAAATGCTAAGAAAAAGAAACAGTCCATGTCAACCATAAAAGAGAGAGTACCTACGTTAAAGTAACGATCTTTTTTCCTCCGAAAGGCACGTGTATGTGTCTTTTCACTAGATTTTTTTTTTTTTTGCCATTGTTATTTCTGACCAGTGTCCGTGAATTAATTTTAAGATCCGCACCGGCTATGTTACCCTCTCTCCCAAACTAAATGTATTTCTATTTTCTACTAAATTTTAATTATATTTTCTTTTTTGCTTCACGTTTTATTACTTTTGCCTTGTACTGCTCGCACCTTATACTATTGACAAAGTATTCCAAAGTCAGGTTTTCTTTTTTTTTTTGTAGTTATTTTGATTTGAATTTAAAAAAAAATAAATAAATTCGAATTATACTATTTTAGAAGTGCTGTCAATACATGTGATTTAAAATAAAAAAAAAAATATTTTTTCTTTGACTTGCTATAATAAACAGAATCAGAAACTTTTGCGTATTTTCGTCCTGAATAATCTCACTTAATCTACCAAAAGAGGAGAGAAACGGACAAATTGACATAGGTATTATTGTATAACATTGCCTTTGGACATCAAGAAAGTAAAATCTCTTAAACTCTAAAAGGAGAAGCAGAGAGAGTGAGGACTTTTAACTGTATATCTTCCTTTGCCAATTATAAATATATATATAAATATATATATATATATAATTTTTTTAATTAAAGGGAACGTCCAAGACGTCTTGAAAACCCAGTTTAAGTGTGTTTTAAAGAACTTTTTGTTTGATTTAATAATTTGAAATTCCATCGAAACCAATATATCTTAATAAGAAGCGATTGTGTTTTGACAGTGCTCGTGTGTGTAATGGCGTTTTTGCGTTCAATATTCCGTCATCGTCCAACTAAAATAGTTTTTAGCCAACATTGTCGTAGTAATTTATATAAAGGGTACGAATATACAACAGCGGTGACAGTTTTGAATTCGAAGTTGCCAGGATTCGAGAAACACAGCCGAAATTATAGTAGCTTCATTGCAGGAGCAAATTTAAAAAATGAGAGTAGTGTAAAAGTTTATACTGAAAATCAGTTATTGCAGTCGGCCGTTCGCTTTGGTGTTAAGCAGCGACATGAAGGTGTTATATCGCGTCGCAGAGTGCATTCCGGCACTAGTAAGCAAGGTCAACAAACTTTGTCAGCAGTTGATGCCAAACAACAAGATAATTTTAAGAAGCAACAGCAACAAAAGAAGAGACCTAATGATCCAAATCCACCACAGCGAGATCCCTTGGATGTCAGTTTTTGTGATCCCATTGCTGCATTTAAGAGCAAAACAACTGGAGAGCTAATTCGTGCCTTTGTTGTATATCTGATGTGCTCTAGTCATTACTTAGTTGACAATAATATGAAAGTAAGTCTTGTGTATTTTTACTCTTGTGTATTTTCTGTTCTCATTTATAAAAGACCTTTCTAGAACACGACAGAATTTAAAATTCAATATTTTACCTTCGTCCTACCCCTTTTAAACACATAGTCAATAAGTCACAAGAAATCATACTTTGCTGAGTGGGTTAGATTTTTTCATCGATTTTTCCACCTTAAGAAATGCCTATTGCGCAGGTCTATTCTCTTGCATCCGAAGGGCCACTCTCTTGATATATGTATATTCATACAGTGTGTGTTGGTATACACAGCTTCTCTACCTAAAGTCAATAATGGAAAGAAAAACCACTTAACGAATGTGTTCCAATTTAAACGTTCCTTAGGTATTCGTAATTCAGAAAGACTTTTTATTTGGCTTTTACAAACAAAAACCGGAATTCTTGAAAAGGTAGAAAAAAAAAAAAAAAAAATGAAATTACTGGTTGTTCCCTAAAACATCTCCTCCACCCCTTCCGGACAGAAACAATTCGCACAATACACTACATTTTTTCTTTAACCTGAGAATCAGAAAAATCAAAAATACCGTACGTACACGAGTACCATAGGTATATATAAATTATTTATATTCTTTATTTAGATGAGGAGGTTTGGTGGGTGCAGGAAGAAGAAAACGTCAGGACAAGCCCCCAAAAGATATACGTAATCGCTTGGCATTGAATGCAACTTAGTTACATAGCATTCAGTTGCAATCAGGTGCATTTTTGTTGTACCAGATTGTGTACTCGTAGATCTTATGCATCACAGTCAGTGTATGCAACACAGGGTGATTCATTAAAGCGTGTAATATACATATGTACATATGGTATATAGATTTTTTTAGATCGTGAGCAATCATTAGATAAATTCTGTAAAAACGTCAATATTATGAAGAAATTGCAAAACTTTATTTATTTTGGTATTATATTCACACTTTTACTCGTATAATAGTAAATATCTGTCTAAGTATATACATACTTATATGTAACTCTTAAGTGATTTCATATTAAAATTGAAGCTTTTTTGACGAATTATCATTGGAAGATTTAATTTGTATTCACTTACTAAAGGTTCCTGGCTTCCTCCGGTAAAATAGTGACATTTCAAAATTCATATTTTATATTCATTGCATAATATAAAGCAAGGCACTAATATATAACGTTGAGCTTTGTTACAAGACTTTCATACTTTCATACTTTTCTAAACTTTCAACTCTACCGTATTACATAGTTCAATGAAATTAACAAGTATTTAAATTTCTGGATACTCGCAGTACGCTCCAATTTATGCTTAATAAAATTAATATTATTGGTCCATGCTACCAATATTGCTAAATATGTAGAATTAATTTTTTGGAGTCAATAGGCCACTATATAATTTTTATAAGCATCATTCCACCATTATGCTTTCACGAAGGTCAAATTAAAATTTCTGAGGTATACACTTTTCAATTTTTAGATAGTTTTTTTAATTTAATTTTAAAATTTAACCTAGGTTTATATGTTTTATACCAATAATAGTGCGTAGGTTCGTGATAGAGCGCCTGTTCATACGAGGAAGATTTTTCATATTGTGTTCATTTCAATGCATTCTATAGTAAAAGGTAATGAGCTTCATTGGTTTTCTCAGACTTATCTGTAACCCAGCTTTATCCTATTGAGAGAGTTTTACAAAGACCGGAACAACTTATAGTTAGAGCTTGCCATGTCTGGACTATCCGGCGGTTACATCAAAACTTTTCGACCAAGCTCTCGCAATTTCTGATGGCTCATCAAAAAGTGTGTGGTCGGATGTTGTCTTGATAGAAGACAGCATTTTTCCCATTGCTCAATTTATCAACTTTTTCGAGGATTGGTCGACCAGAGCTGACCCTACGTTTGACTTAGAAATTGCCAGGACGAAAGTGAGCGAATCATGCGGATTCTGATAAAGTTTAGTCTGATTTTTTAACAAGCCTGCGTAGCATTCTTCTTGCCATAGTAGCATTGTAAAACGTAGCGGAATTTCTCATAATTTTTCTTCATTTGTAAATGCTAATAAGAACAAATTCCGCAAAAAAAAACTCACATATCAAACGGACGTTTGATATCAAATGATCTCATCCGAGATACAGGGTTTTCAACAAAGCTTTACGCAGCCCTGTTTAAATTTCTATAGAAAACATCTTTCAAATTTGTGCATCTATAATAATTATGAGTATTTTAATTATTTCAAAGTTAATGTTTCATTAAAATTAATCTGTCAAAATGCATTAAAGATCAAAAGTATTTTTTTTTTTTTTTTTTTTTTTTTTTTTTTTTTTTTTCTTAGAAACTTAAGATTTTGATTTTTGTCGTAAGTTTTTTTTTTCGGAAAAATATGTAACTAATCCCCACTTTTTGTAACTTTGAAGCCTGTACTTACAAATGAAAATAACGTCTGCTCATTTTTTCTCAAGTCAGTTGTTTTTAAGATAGGATCCAATTTATTGAAGCAGGGACAACATTGAATTAAAAATTCTTAAGTTTTCATCAAACTTTGGTTCATATAAGTTGCTCAAAGTGCAAACGATTGCTTTGCATACATGCCAGAGTTCATTCTTGAAAGGCTCTAACAATGCCTATTCTCAACGATTCTTATCGGACTTTTGCAACTGTCTCATCAATCCTATGGTTTAGGTCATCCATTGTTGTTATGATGAGTAATGAGTAATAAACGTAATAAACGTACTTCATCCGTCCACATAAATAAAAGTTGATTGGAGTAAAGTTCGTGAACTTGGAGACAACAGAATATGTCTATCCGGTCCTATCTAAGAATTTGCATACACGAGATCTAATTACTCTATAAATTCATGGAAATAGTATGTGAGGTGCCATCATACTGGTACACAATGGCTGTTTTTTGTTTGAGTGGTAGATTTTAGATTTAGGTTTATAAAAGACTTTTGTTTCACTTAAAAGGTTAACATAAAGAATAAGTTTCCTAGTCTTGAGAGTGGTTTGGCATAACGCCGTCTACCAAATTAACAGCTGTTTGTGTTTTGTTTTAATGTTTGAGTGGTATATGGGATAATAATAATTCTGGTAATTTGTTTCTAGGTAGAGAAATTAGTGATTCCTGGTGAATTGAGACTCATTCGTCCGTAAAATCCGGGCGTAAAAGGTTTATTCCGCAAATTATCTTTCCAGAACGTAATTGCAGAATTCCAAACACTTTGGATAGTTTAGGACGTAGTGTAAAACGTCTTCATAGCTTCAAACGCCTTCTGCTAAAGCAGGATGTGAGTTCCTCGTAAATAAACCTCTTAATATGTATCCATCTATCAGGTCATTTCTAAAATACCCACAATAAGCAATGTATATTTTTGTGATAATAAACCGCCTATGAGTTCTTTTATCACTTCCTTTTCGCAACATATCAATACTATCTCGTGATTAGAAGATCACAACTTGTATACATACTATATTAATCATTAAAAAACACAAAATGTAAAAAATTTTAACAGCTAATGAAACTGGCTCAAACAGTACTGGGCACTAAATTATTCACAAAGATAATGAAAGAAACATTCTATGGGCACTTTGTTGCTGGAGAAGACGAAGTCAAAATTGTTCCCACTCTAGAAAGGTAATTATTAAAACTTTGAACTATTTTACTAAAGATCTTTTTTCTTTTCTTTTTCTTTTTTCTTTCATATGTTGTTTTCTACACAAAAATAAACGAATATCCGTATATTACTTATTTGCCTTATATGTGTTATTTCGAAAAAAAATATCAAAACCTTAAATTGCTTAAATCCGAACCTAATTAAAAAGTAGTTAATGAAAATAGCCCGCGCTTTGATGGGTGGAAAACTATTTGAGATCCTCATGAAGTCAACATTTTATGGACATTTTGTTGCCGGAGAGGACCGTCATACAATTGTACCCACATTGGAAAGGTTTCAATTTGTTTTTTTTTTTTGCCTTCCATTTACTCAAATTATTCTTAAGTTCAAAATTAGGAATGTGTTTTTTCTTTATAACTAATTGCGTGCTAATACAGATTGCAGTAACTCAATAAATTGTTAACGTGGCTCAGAAAAAAATTAAACACACAAACACAAATGTGTTTTCAAATTGCATGCGGAATCGCATTTTATTAATACACATAAAATATTGCTAAATATTGGCTAATGCGAAAAAACCTTTTTGTTTGTTTGTACACACTCACACAAATATAATATTAGTATTAAATCGGAAATATTGTACATTCTATATATTACCAAAGTGTAATCGATTTAATGATCAGATAACTGATTCTGCAATATTAGACGAACAAAATTATAACTCCCTCAGAGAATTAATAACTAAAACAAGGTTTTAACACCTTCGTATCGAATTTATCTTTATCTTCAAAAATGTTTCCTGTATATTGGGTTAACATATATTTTTGAATAAAAGGAAGACAGGGAGCTCTTGTTCTACCGATTTTTGAAATTTATAGCGAAGAGACTTATAAATTTCTTACCATGATTTTTCTTTTCAAATATATTAATGTTATTCTTATAGCAACTTAAGTATTAAAATACTAAAACTAAAGTAAACTGATTTCTAAATGAAAGTAATAAGTAGGACTTATTACATCTTTGCTATTTCCAAGCTGCAAAACTAAATAAAAGATCATTATTTTTTCGTGACATAGAAACCAATCAGCTAAAATATCTAGTATGACGTGTACACCAAAAACTAAGGTACATACGTATAAACTGTATATATACATATGTATATGTTATACAGAACTTTTACTGCCAACAATTATTGTTTTCCACAATCTTCACCAAATACGTTTTCAAATCTGCTTGCCTTGCTCTCATTTAAAAATTAAAAATGGTCCGATTCAAGTATTACGCTTGTCAAAAAGTCTTTCATCAACGTGAAAATGTCAACAAGACCTTCATGGGCAGGAATCGCATGCCCACGCCAATGTGAAGAGGCACATAAATTACATAATCAACGCAGATATTTTGTTCTTATATCATATGTACTAATGTGTCACGGTATGCAGGCAGTTACACAGAATTGTGAAATATTCTGCATTCTACACAATTGTTTCAAGTATGATTTAAAATAAATCATATGAAAGCATTTGTTGAATTTTTTTGTTGACTTCAGTATGGTATCATCACTGAAGTTTATGGAGATTCATAATAATAATAGTAATAATAAAATCGGGAAAAAGACTTTTTCGATTTTTGATATAGGAATGGAGGTTTTTTAGTATACATACATTGATAAATTAGATAGGGTCTTGTATGTGATGTTAAGACTACTTTTTCTTTGTCAGGTGAACCGAGTTTATTGTCGATTATCGTTTTTTTTTTTTTAAAGAACTTAACATTTTTTCATATTAAAAACTTAAAGCTAAAATATACATAAATATTGCATAATTACTTAATTTCCAAATCTTTTACATTTCTTAGTGAAATAGTGAGATGTACCTTTCATTTTAAATTGTAACTATAAAAATTATAAAATTATTGATGGGGCAAATACATAATACAAAATATTCATAAAGGTTAAACACAAAATATTGCTACAAAAGAAAAGAAAATCCAAACAGAATTAAAAAAAGGTGTAAAGTACATTAATTGCAAAATGGTTAAAAGAGAAGATCCATTTTTTAATATTATTTAGAAATACGGATTTCACTCTCTCACATCTTAGGATAGTTTTTATATTATAGAAATACATACCACCCCAACAATTAATTCCATACTGCAGCTTAGATTTTAATAAACCATTGTAGACTAACTTTAATACGGGCAGGCTACAGTATAGACTGAGATAATAGATTTGCCTCACAACTCTAGATACTGCTTCAGATGTAAAGTATGATCCTTCCAACTAAGCTTATGATCCAATATAATACCTAAATATCTAAAATTGTTAACGCGATCAATTTTGAAGCAGACTTCGCTACAGTTTTTATTACTGTTCAAGGTAACAGAATCATTGCGACCTGTTACTAAATAAAATCATAAGCACTTTGGTGAATGATAATATAAAGGAAATTCTTCGCAGATTTCACCCTTGGTATGAATTTCGTTTTATTACTGATTAACAGCTTATGTTGCTTGAACCATCTTCTCAATATATCTAAATCATAATTTACATCCGAATATAGATTAAGAAGACCTTATTACAATACGAAAGAGCAGTATCGTCAGCAAATGCTATGACTTTGTCTATAAAGGGTTGGATTAAAACGAATTGAAATATATTAAAAACAGAATTGGACTCAAAATAGATCCTTGTGGAACACCTACATTAATGAAATTCTGTGAACTAAAATAATTTTTAATTTTTACTGAATTAATGGTTTAAATACAAGGTAAACCAATCATGAATAAAGCCTCTGAAATCCGCATCATATAGTTTATTTAACAGCAAAGTGTGATACACCATATCAAAATCTTTGGCGATATCTATTAAAAGAATAGTTGGAATTTCGGATGAATTCAAACTGTTGTACATTTCACCAGTCAATTTTAGCAAAGCACTTTCCGTAGACCTCCCACATCTGAAACCAAACTGGGAAACACTAAAAAAAATTGTTCTTGTCTAAGAAAGCTACAATTCTGGATTTTATACCTCGTTCAAAAACTTTTGAAAAAACTAACAAGTGAAAAAGGGCGATAATTATTAAGCGTAGTTTTGTCACCCTTTTTGTGAAGTGGCATTACTACTGCTGTTTTAAGCCATTCTGGAAAAATTCCTCGCTGCACGCCGAGGTCGAAAATAAAACACAAGACATATGAAACTTCAAAAAAGATGATTTTCAACACAGAGCTGAAGATCTGATCAAACGAAGAAGAATTCGCCTTTTTAATGATAGTATAATTTTATGTATTTGAAATGCCGTAAACGGTACAAAGAAATAACTTTCTGTTTGAGAGTTCACTTGCTTTGTCATATTATCCTTTGGCAATTAGAACTATCATCGTTCGGAAAATCCTAAAAAGAATTCACCTTAGAAAAAATCTAATTTAATAAATTAGCAACTTCTAAAGGGTCAGATACAGTTGAATTATTTTTGTTTATGACTATATGTGAATTTGTTGTGTTTAAAATTTCGTTAATGACTTCCCATTCCTTTTTAACATTACCAAAATTTTCAGCTAATCTATTACTGAAATAAGTATCTCTAGAGAGTGGTATATAGGTTTTAAGCTCTACGCATAATTTATCAAAATATTTTTTAACTCTAGCATTGTTAGGATGTTTTCTAACTCGTAAGCACAGTTTCTTTTTTTTTTCTAATTTTCCTTAATAAAGGAACAGTCATCCATTGCTTGAGATACTTAAACTTGTTATTTTTATTATATTTACTCTACAAATTAATATATGAAATTGTAACTTTCAATTTTATTTAATTCCTTATACTCGGATTATTTTATTCTAAGTTTGCTACGATCAAGCTGAATACTGGTTTAGCTATAGTCTGTTAATTTCAAATCATAGGCCGCCGTCTTAAAATTAACAGAATTGTTTCTGTGCAGCAAGACTCTAAACGAGTAGGTTGACTCAACAGAAATTCGAAATCAAACGAGGACAAAGTCGATAAAGTCGAAATTACCTACATCGGCTGGATCAAGCAAGATATTAATATCTAAATCACCCACTATTATTATATTTTTACAAGTTTGAAGTTTCAAAAATTCTGAAAATTCTTCCAAAACGGTTTTCACTGTACACTTATGTATGTAATCTATAGATACATACAAAACAGTAATGAACATCAGAAATTTTGCATGAAACATTAATGATAACAGCACTTTCCAATTTCCATTTTTTAATTTCACAACCTAATAACACATGGGTTGAAAAGTCAGTGCTGTTTTATAGTAAAACACAAAATTTTTGCAAAATTCATATAGTTGCCTTCGAGGGTGATACACTGATTGAAACGATTTTTCAATCTTTCGATACGTTTGGTAGTACGATTTCGGTTTAGCCTCAAAATAGGCTTCTGTTTCGGCGATTACTTCTTCATCGGTCTTAAATCTCTTTCCGGTGAGCATTCTTTTGAGGTCTGCGAACAGGAAATAGTCGCTGGGGGCCAAATCTGAAAAATACGGTGGGTGACACGGTGCATTGTCTTGATGAAACAGCACTTTCTTTTTCTTCAAATGCGGCTGTTTTTCTACAATTTCGTCCTTCAAACGCTCCAACAATGCAATGTAATAATCGCTGTTGATAGTCTGCCCCTTTTGGAGATAGTCGATGAAAGTATTCCATGTGTATCACAAAATACGGATGCCATAACCTTGCCAGGCGACTGTTGAGTTTTTGGTCGTTTTGGACGAGGTTCGTCGCCTGCTCGCCACTCAGCTGACTGCCGACTTGACTCTGGTGTGAAGTGATGGATTGTCACATACCGATGCAAAAATTCGGCTTTATTGCGGTTAAACAGCTTTAAGCATTCCTCTGAATTATCAACACGTTGTTGTTTTTGGTCGATTGTGAGCAAACGCGGCACCCAGTTTAAACAGAGCTTTTGCATGTCCAAATATTCGCGTATGATATATATTCGGTGCTTGTATGACCACTATTAAATTTTTCAATCCACTTGCGAATGGTTCGTTCGGCTGGTGCAGAGTCCGGGTAACACTCTGGTAACTGAAAATGGTACGGATTTAATTCAAGTGGTGCCCTCTCTTAGAAACGGCAGTCCATGTAAAAAAACTGCGACACCCAGCACAATATGATTCATTACAATTTCACCTTCATTTCCAAAAAATCAACCTTCTTGATAAGGGAAGACTTGCTTTCCTCAATAGATGAACTTTTAGTAAACGCATCAGTATTGAGTTGTTGCAGCTTAATTATCTCACAATACAGCATTTGTAGCGTTATTGCATTCTCACCCGTAGCATTGGAATTGCAACTTTAATTCCTGAACATGTGCCAGCAATAATGTTACAGTTGCCAAAGCCTGAACTGATTGGAGTCCGAGTGGAAGTATCACTCTTAGAAGAGACGATGTTAGCAGACACATTAATGAGAGCACCTGCTAATATAGATTTCCTTCTCTCAATGGCACAACTACAGCATTTGTAGTCTTGAACAATCTTCTCGTCGAATTCAAACTCTCTTTTTTCCAGTTTAGCGCACTTTGCATTTATTCTTTACACTTAAAGCACTGTATTTTTAAATCATGTCTATCAACTTTTAAATAACATGGACAGCACTTCATTTTTATTTTTTATATTGCAAAGTTTATATATTTTGGAAAAATCCACGATTCGGGCAAAAATAAACCTTAGACTTGGTTGATAATTAATTTTTTTTTGAAGGAAGTATTCCCTATGTGTGAGTCCCGATCGCACTCAAAGAGATTTTGCTTGAGCACGTGTTAAGTTTTTAGAAAAATGGGACAGAGAGAGAAAGAAAGATTTTTGGGCTCAGTGGTTAAGTTTTTAAAAAAATGGGACAGAGAGAGAAAGAAAGATTTTTGAGCTCATTGGTGAGTCGTGTCTCCATGTGTGACATCTAATATTTGGGGAGACTTAATTATCATTGTTGATTGACTGACTTGATGTTGTATTTGGGCAACCATTCATATCACAAGATTGCCTGAAAAAAAGTCTTTGTGTATTGAACCCCGAACGGTTCGATTGGGAATTCAATACACTATCACTTGAACCATGACCACCCGTGTCGCTGATTGTCGTTGACGTTAAATGGTTCATTCTAACTGACAGACATATTTTTTGCACCGATCATCCCTATCGGTGTTGGCGTTTTTTGTGCTTGGATCTTTCTTATAATGACTCGGAAATATATGTGGAGTGGATATAGCCAAAATTTGCGGGCAAAAACGTAATCACTTTTCTGCGTACGTCCATGTCTGTAAGTACAGCCTATCTGTTTTGGCGCTTAGTGAAACACAGATTGATCCCCGCACACTTCTCAGATCGCTCTGATCTAAAGCGACCTGGCTAGTGATATAGCGTGTGCAATTTTAATACGGCCAAAAGCTTAGACAAAAAATACAACGATGTCCCAAAGGTAGTAAAAATGTTTCGTTTGTGAAAAATATTAGAAATTCTGCATCATCTTTCATATGCTGATATGTCCCAGGGCCCCGCCTGTCTCCGACACTCTTTTACACTAACAGAGTAGAATTTAATATTTCCAAAACACAATTCTGTCTGCTGCCGTTAAAGCGAAATTAAAACACCCCGCCATTGCTATGAATGGCACTTGCATCATCGAAATCGAAAAACTTTTCATTCTCGGTATGTGTGTCTATGGCAACTTAGGTTAGGATTACCACATTTTCAGTGTTGACAAAAATGCTGCGAAATATATAGGTTTCCTCAAGCAATATTAAAAATACTTTACCTCCTCTGATTTGACCTCAACATATAAGGCATTAATCCGCCCGAAATTAGAGTACAATGCCCACATCTGGTTGGGTGCGTCCAAAACATATCTGCACCTGCTAGATAGGATTCAAAATCACGCGAGAAAACTCATAGGTGATACTAATATCACTCTGTCTCACTCTGATCTATCGCTACTTCTACGACCAGCGCTCCATAGAAATCGCCAATAGCATTCTGCCTCTTCAAACTTTTTATCGTAACATCCGTCTCGGTATAAATGCTTATCAGTATATACTTAAGACAGGCCTCGCCACACTGAAAGCATCGGTTTCCATTAGATCACCGAAATCAAGCAGTGTTGGGCGCAGGAAGTACCTAGATGGAAGTCCGCATGGGACCTCAGTATCAATCCCGCGTGCTGTTGGAAGTCGAAACATATGGAGTACAATGGGCCAGTTTTGTGCTGATTATAAAAAAAAAATACCCTTAAGATCTTTTCTGAATGTACAATACTCCAAAATATTGTGATACGTTCCTAGCCCGAACAACTCGCTTATGAAATGGGGTGCCTAGTCACTACCAACATTCATCGGTACCTCTCTTTCCATCCTCCCTGATTTTCCTTCGCCCGTGATGTGTGCAAGCCTTTTAAGGATACTTAAATCCCTTGAGCGCGCGCAAATTATAAAAAGAATGAAGTTGCTAAAATGAGGTTACCTTTGCATCTGCCTCTGTAGTTTCCATTGAACCCCAAAAGTTGTCACATCCAGGTTCCTATTTCAACGGATAATAAAAGAAGAATGAGATTGAATAGGTCTTTAATTTGTGAATATAGCTTGACGCTAAAAAATAGATGAACAAGATGGGTCAGACAATTGCATCATGCATTAGATTGTTTTAAATATTTCACGAATTTTCCATTCGTGGTCGAATATGATTCTTGTTTTTCAATACAAAACAAAATGAAAAATGGAGAGTGGGGCTACTGAGGACTTGTACTTAAACTGAGTGTTAAAATTTTTTTGTTTTTAAATTTGCGATTAAAAATAATTCTTTTTTGTGTACATTTACAACGTATTTTCGTGTTCAGTGTAGCTTGTAATTGAAAATGTACCTCACGACACTCCTTAAGACAACAAACGAGCACTTTTATTACTATTAAAGTTTAATATTTTTGTTAGTGTATTTAAAAAAACTTAAACCTCCTTCAGATTAAGTTATTAAATACTTAGGTTCCCCTTAACCCAACTATTGCTATAGATACAATAAATTTTTGGTTGATTAGAATATCAAATTAAATACTAGACATCTTAGATTTTTTTCAATCTGAACTCAGATCTAATTTTCGGCTAAAATAAACATTTAATACGATATATGGCATGAATTCGATGCATGTATCATAGGTTGACTTACCTACTTGATTTTTTAAAGACAACGTGCTTAACGAAATGTTTGCTGACCATGTATTTAATAGAAGAAAGTTCTATTATGTGCAAAATAAATAAATACAATCAATTTTTTAGGTCACTTCTTCCGATAATGTTAACACAAAAACCCTCTTGTAGAGATGATACATATGTACTTGTAACATTACATCTTAGAATCCGATGTCAACTATCTACATATATAATACGAATATTTCTTAGTATAATAGAAGCTGAAGGTAGAATTCCATATGATAATAATTTTTGATTACGTGTAGTGCAACATGATCTACAATTATGTGGTCCCAATGATCCACACGAATTGAACGTATCTGCTCCAAAACTTGAGAGCCTTGCTTTCGCTGAAGTCACATTAAACTTTAAGGAAATAAACAAAAATAAAATAAGCATTTACAGGGAACTCACTTCTAATTTCATGAGTTTTTGAAATCAAAAAAAAAAAAATGTATATATATATATATATATATATATATATATATATATATATATATATATACAATATATACAATACAATACAATACAATATACAATACTTAGGTTTGCAATATTAACTGCATGAGATTTTGTTTGATTTTTATTACTTTAATTAATAAAAATTTACAAATAAACGCAGTCTTAATAGCTTACTAAACAACTAAATTTGAATTGATTAACAGACTGCGATCTTTTGGAGTGAAACCTATTTTGGATTACTCTGTGGAAGAAGACATTTCTCAGGAGGAAGCAGAGAAACGTGAAGTTGAGTAAGTCAAACGGTCATTGAAATGCATACATTTTTGGAGTTATGATTTTTGTCGTTTTGATGAAACGAGCCATGTTTGGTCTTTTTTTTTTTGCCAGATCATCTGTGTCAAGTGCAGGTGATATTCAAGATGAGGGCACTCTGCCTCAGTATCATGTGGATAAATCGTTTGCTGACCGGCGTTACAAAGTCAGCAGCGCTCGTACCTACTTCTACCTGAACGAAGCGACCTGCGAAAGGAATATGGAAATTTTTATAAAGTGTCTTGAAGCTATTTCAGGTAAGTTTATATCGCAAAATATTCTTTCAAATACATTTTTTCATGGTGCAAAAATATATTAACGCGAGTTATTTAAACCAAGATTTTACAAATCATTTACATTTACAATACAAATAAAAGTTATGTATGAAATTATTAACAAAGAACATCAGAAACTAACTAGCGAAACTCTTTTTAAAAATTAAATATTAATTTAAATGTTTTCCATAACACAAATTCTAAAAGTGAACACCTTTTGTTAACTTTTGTTGACTTTGCTCGGATATGAACTATTCTAGTGAACTATTAGTGATCAGATTTTTCGCACAGTCTTTCTCCCAATCCTAAATACAACTTCATGTGGTTGAAATTCAATCTCCGTAATCAATTTCAGTGCTTCCACTTTGTTTATAAAAACCTCAACTTAAACATCAATTCGACTTAACTACGAAGTATTTTATCCTTGAAACTTTGTATGAAAATCTTTTTGTGACTAATTTCAATATCACAAAATTCTGTTTGCCTCCGACACTCTAGATACACAAGAAACGATGGGAACGGTATTGAAATCTGCGAGCTGCGGAAAATTACTTGGACCAGGTTTAAGTGGAGCCAACATGTACACCTGATTTTAAAAGCCATGTTGCCAGTAACCTGGACTTGTTTTTGACTCCTCACCTTGATAAGTAATCTGTGATATTTCGTTACTTTTAGGCTTATCGGGACACTGCATTCGGTTACAGAAAAGATTACTGTATACTCGAGTACTTGCAATTTTATAAATTTGTTTTTGCACTTGAAAAGAAAGGATAAAAGAGTGGCCATGGCAAGTTTTACTTACTTAGGAATTAAAAAAAAAAAAAAAAATCCTATTCTATAGAAAAAAAAAGTGTTCCTTCGAATATAAGATGTAAAATACTACGAGCCTAAGCGGAGTAAAATCCATATCCCTTTAAAGCTAGGACTAAAATTTATTGCTTTGCAATCCAGAAAGGGAAAAATTATTAAGTTGTTTTTTGAAATCAATTTATATTTATCTTAAGATTAATCTGATAATCTGCCATACGCTAAGTCCAATCGCTTAATTTTAAGAACATAATTCTAAAGAGGACATGAGAACTCTAAACTAAAACTAAAAATGTTTGTCCTTGGGGCCCCGGTCGGGATTTTACGCCGAACCGTCCAATACATTATAAGCCCATGCACTTAAATTCTTATTCATTAAAAACCTATCTAATATTGTAAAGCCTATGTAACATTCGCCTTGTAGGTGAATCCTCGGGGATCTTTTATCAATTATTTACTATGTTTATAGCATTATAAAATATCCTTTAAAGTTGTTCGATTGCCTACAGTTCATGTTTTAACACAAGTGGTCAAAGGTATGTAGAGCACTTTTGATGAGGTTTTAAAAAAAGCTTCAAGTGTATTATTGAAATTGCCCATGCGGATGACGATGCTATAGCCATCTCAGGTAAGCATCTTAATAACATCAAATAACTCCTTCAGTTAAATCTTAACAGATTAACCCTGTGGATTGAGAGTTAACCCCCATAGAACTGATCTTATCCTCTTTTCCAGGAAATATAAAGTTCCAACTATAAACCCTCCCTCAATAAACGGTTACAGATTATTGTTTTCCGATACAGCGAAATATCTGGGTCTCATTTTGAACAGGAAACTAAACTGGAAACCTAACATTTAAGAAAGAGTCAAGAAAGTGACATTAGATTTATGTATGCTCTTGCAAAAAAGGCATTGGGAACAAATGCAGCCTTCAACCCCGAAAAACCCCCTGGCTATACATCTCAATCATAAGACCGGTACTCACCTACGGTGTTTTTGTCTGGTGGACAAAACAGCATGTCTATGCATAAGTGGAGCTAAAACTTCGGTTTGACAAAGACTTTCATGTGAGCTTTCCCTCTAGATTCTTCTGCGAGAAAGATGCTTTTTTAGAGGACAAGTCTATCCACTTCTACACAGATGGATTTTAACCTTATAGCGGGGCTGGTGGCGGTGTTTTCTTCGATAAGATAAATCTAAGCCTCTCCTTCCGTCTTCCAAATCACTGTAGCATGTTGCAGGCGAAAATTTTGGCGAATAAGGAAGCTCTGTCCTGACTGAAAAAAACATGATATCTGCATCTTTTCGGATCAGACCGCTATCAAGTCCTTGCACTCGGTCTCATTAAATTCTAAAACCGCCCTTGAATGTCGATCATCTCTTACGGAGATGGCAGAGCAGTTCAACCTTCACCTTCGTTGGGCGCCTGGCCACAGGGACATTCCAGAGGATTGTAGGGCCGACGAACTCGCCAAAATTGAAACCACTTTACCTATTCTACCGGAAAAGGATTATCATAGGTTAACCACTCGCTATCGCGATTGCACTATGTGCAAAGAACAGACCTTAGAATGGCCGGTGGGCCATGTCTAGGGACTAAACAGATCTGGCCAAAGCTGGATCTGAATCGCTCCAAGAGTATGATTCTTTTAAATATGAAACATCGGTGCCATTATAGGTGTCATCACTGGACACTGCCTTATAGGCAAGCATGCAAGAAGGCTTGGCGCCTTAACAAACAATTTCTGTAGAAGCTGCATGGACGAGGAGGAAGAGGAGACAATCTTCCACCTTCTCTCTACATTTTCAGCTTAATTCCAAAGAAAAAAACTTTTCCTAAGAGCTTTCTTCTACAATGACTTAAATTTTTAAGAATATAGACGTTAACAGTCTTCTGTGCTTCATCATAAGCTCAAATTGGTTCCTTGAGATAAATAGATCCACGTGGCAGCACAACTGACCAATAGCCCTAAGTTGTAAGTGGTTCTCCAACCGCCACTCTCACGTCACCTAACCTAACCTTACTATTAAAAAATTTATTAAAAAATAAATTTTCCTGGCTTAAACATTTTTTTTACGTACGAAACCTAGACGCTGTCTAGCGTCTGGACTAAAAAATTATCGTTTTTCAAATTTAATATATCGAAATCCTCTATAGTCTATATCGATATTATCTTCTAATTCACTCTCAGTGCTAATAGTCACATAATAAAAATAGATCGAAAACATTTATAAAAATTAAAATTCGCTAAAAAAAAATAAATTCATTATCGCATATGTAAACTACAATTTTAGAAAATTTTACTCTATAACCTCTTCAGATCGTGGGTACACGAACTTTGAAATTCGATAAAAAATTTATTTTTTCAGTTAGATTCAATTTTCTTGTGGTTTTCTGTTATTAAGTTATTAGATTGTTGTTTGAGAATGTAAGTTTCTGGATTGCTTTTTATTTTAGTTATAAAAGACTACATTTCTTTATTGGTACACATACGTGCACCTTAGGACTAAAAACTAGTTTTAGGTAATCTATGACTGTTTTCAAGCTTCAATATGAATGACCAGGATATTGAGGATTTGCTTAACGATAGTGAATTTGATTTCTCTGAAAACGATGATGTTGAGGAACATCTGCCCCCAGATGTTGCCATAACTCTTCAGCAGTGCGAGGAAATTGAGGAAGATAAAGAATTGAGCGCATCTGAGTTAGATACTGAAAAAGAAGTTGGAAACTCGTCACGTTTATTCTAACGCACTAAGGAGATGATTTCACGTGGACCCGATATTGTGGATGACGTGCTAATTTCTCAGGGCAGTTCAGGCATGAATGTGTAAAACTCTTTTTTTTTTTAATTTGGGGTAGATTTTTGGCAACTTGTAGCACAACAGAGGAACATATATTCAGCACAAAAACGGGAGTTAAAATCAATAAATACAAATGCTATTGAAATGATTCATTTTGCTGAGGTGCAATTAATGATTGGCACCCTCAAAAACTCGCAAGCGAGACTATATTGGAATATAGATCTTTGTGTTTATAGATAGATTTTTTGAACTTCGTAATTATCTCCACTTCGCAGACATACATCACCCAAATGCTGATGACAAACTGTTAAAAATAAGGCCTTTGATAGACCCCATTTTGAAAAAATGCCAGAGCTTGCCACGATCCAAACATATGGCAATAGACGAACAAATTATCCGATTTTCTGGTAGATGTGAGTATCGCCAATATGTCCCAGCCAAACCCAATCAACATGGAGCCCGAGACGGGCCGGTACTGGATTTTGAGATCTATATAGGTAAAGGTGCACTAACTCAAGATCGTTGAAAAACTTTGCCGAACTGTTGTTCAGTTGTTGTTCAGTTCGAACCAGCTGTGTTTTGTATACAGATAGATTCTTTACGAGTCTGAAACTAGCAGAACACTTGCTAGGAAAAAAAATATATTTTTCTGATAGGGACAGTAATGACAAATAACATAGGACTGGAACACTGGAACAAGGAAATTGAAGATAGATAAGGCGCTAAAAAGGGAACAGTGGGATGAAAAACTAAGGAGCGATGAGAATGTATGTGTTCTAAAGTGGATGGATACAAAGGCTGTAACAATGCTTTCCACTTGTTCGGGTGTAAAATACATAACCGGAAAATTGACATAGATCGTCCAGCGGTAGTAAGATATTACAACACCTGCATGGGTGGTATTGATTTATGCGATAGATTATTTGCTCACTACCGAACTTCAATGCGGACAAGAAAGGTGACATTTTCTCGACCTGGTTGTCGGTAATTACTGGGTGATGTACACGCGCTGTTGTACTGGAAAAGACATACAACGCAAGGACAAATTGGGCTTACTCCAGTATAGGTTACATTTGGTCAAAACAATGATGAAGTATGGTAGGGGGAAGGCTAATCCCAATTTTTTGCTTCCTGGCTCAAGATATTGTCCCACTTTTAGCCTCTCGGTAAGATCCAACTCGCATCCTGAAGTCAACGGGCTACGATGCACAAATGAACCTCTCGCAAAAAAAAAACCGACTAGTGGTGCCACAACCACAACCTGAAATAAGGCTTGACAATGTGCGTCATTTGCCGCGATTTGTAGACTATAAATTGGCCTCTAAATGTCGCCATGTGTGTTAAATGCAGTATGTATCTATGCATTTCAAAAAATAATTATTTTGAGAATTATCACAATTGTAAAAGCTTTGGACCATGTTCAAACCCAAGGTACACGTATGTGCACCATATTTTTTAATACATTCAATTAAAATAAAATTACGAAAAAAAATTGTGTGCTTAATTTATGCCCTAATAACTATAAAAAAACTCTCTAGAACACTATTATTCCATTTCGTTCATGTTCAGGTCTTAAGAAGATAGACTAAAAACAAATTATATAATTTAAATGAGTTACACTTTCAGTAAATATATTTGTTAACTCAGGTTTCTCTCTTTGTTCCATTTTCCTAAAAACTTAAACCGTGCTCAGGCACTTTAAGTGTAATTGTACACATAATTATACCCACTTGAGTGGTAAGTTCCTTTAAAAAAAAAAATCACTTCCATGATTTTTTTTCAGCGCTGTGTATGTGAAGTGGATGTAATAATAGAGATTTTGTAAGGTATGTATTCGTGATAGTGAATCTTTTTTTTCACAAATAACTCGCCTATGAATTATTCTTTCAGTTTTCTTCGTTAATTTACAATATTTTTTTAAAACTTCTACAATGTCTTAACTTATTTCAATTTTTCTATTAATTAATAAATAAGTCGTAAATAACATTTTAAGTAATAATAATTCGTTAAGAATAATATTCATTAAGAATAATGTACATTCTTGGTGATACAATTTTTACTATTTTTTTCGCCGCAAATCATTCACATTATCATCTGATATTACACACAAATAACAAGTGTTTTACTTAGTCACCATACATTCGGTGAAATATCGGTAATAAATCATTGGCCGTGCTTATGTGGAATCAAATTACATTTAGTCGCACGAGACCATCAACCACCAAAATGCAAAAGTTTCTCAATGTGGTTGACATATACAGATGATAAAACATTTATGGAGACGATACTGCGTACTTTCAAATATTTTAATGTTTAATTACTCGTATATTGATAGTTATGAAAAAAAACGTGCATTTTTATTAACAAAAAAATCACCAGATTGCTTCAAAAATGTGTTGCACGCTGAATTACAATTTCTCGTTTTGAAGCAATTATACTCGGTCTTAAACTCATAACTCTATTCCTCAATTGGAAAATGGGATCAGCAGGTTAGGTTTATTAAATTCTCTTCAATCAGTAGCATTTATTAATATTCACGATTTTACACAGAAGCCCTTATTGTCAAACATATCTTGAATTTTTCTTCTTATTTCGAAAATCACGGATATACATATATCAAGCTCTATATTTCTGTAATTTACAAACATTAAAAAGCAATGCTTATCGAAACCAATTGGTAATTCTCCTTAATTTGGCGCACCAGAAATCTCTAGTTAATACTAAATGGTAGTCACTGGACTTGCAAGGAAGTAATTGGGGTCATTGAGCGTGGAATAAAACTCGTTTTTTTTATACTAAGAATAAACTTTAATCAAAAAAATATATTCCTTCTATTGTGCAGTTCAAACATTGTCGCTAAAAGCAATATGTAAGTACAATGTAGTAGCAGTTTATATCAAAATACATTCAGGATCACCTCCCGAATGTCAATTTTTTTGGTTTTCATTGGTCAAAAATTTGTAAAATTATGTATATATTGTACTTATGCACGCACGTAACTATATATGAACATATGAGTCTCTTGCTTTCATAGTTGTATATATTGCATCCACTCGTATACGTTCCTACCTACATACAAGATGTTTCAGATCTCAAAGATTCAATTTTTGGCAAAAAAAAAAAATATATTTATGGCTCTCCTCTCCACCAATGGGTAAGTTCGGGTAGAATACTTATTTTATTGCTATTTAAATTTAGTTGTATTATCAACAATTATTTCTTGTCTCACCAAAACTTATAATCTCTGTATCTGGGACAGCCTATATTACATATATACATATGTCTGACATACGAAAATACACAAATTTTATTTATTCCTGTAAATTTATTTTGCTTAGCTGAAGTCTTTTTACTTTATATGTGCAATACATACATACATTCATAAGTATGTAAGTATGAATAAAAATTTGTATGAAAACAGTTTGTACACTAACTGTTAAAATAAAATGTTTCATTTAAAAAAAAAATAAAGGAATTGCTACAATTTTGCAACGTAATTCAGAAGGTAGATCAAAACACAGCGACAAGTAATAATGCCAAACGTTGAAAACCACAAATTAAGCGACTCGTTTCAATTAGCGGCTATCATACTAAATACGTCTGGTTACAGGCTAACATACTGGTGCTCGAATATGCAAACAATATTATCTCCCATCTCCGAAAAAAATGAAACTACGAGGAATAAAAAATCAACAAATTAGCACTTTGTTACCAACCGGTTGATAAATCACGAGACTAATTTGCATTGTCTGACTGTGAAATGCAGAACTAAGGTATACAAACAAACACATATATGTTTACATATGTGAACAGCATTCAAAAATAGCGATTCTTATGTACTTACATATATATTAAACTTGCCAACATGATTCCATCTAAAAATGCTTAAACCTTCTTTTTTTAATTATTCGAGTGTAGTTGTGTGTATTTCAAATGACAAATAAATATGGTTGCCAAAAACAAACACAGAGGTAATAGATTTCAGAAACATAACGTACACGTGACAATTTAAAGTGATGTGGATTCAAATGATTTATACAAAACTTAGGAGCTGAGGTGAACGAGTTTTTAAAAAAGCCGAATACACTATGCCCCTGCTCTAGACTCACGGACTCGCTGCTGTTCACAGGAAGTTAGAGTGATTTTTAGCAAATAAAATTGTTAAGAGCTCCATTCAGTATAAAACTACCATTACAATTATGCGGCTTACAATAGCATTCAATAATGTACTTTTGTGCTGCGTATTATTTGGGGAAAAAGAAGTTTGCCAACTCGAAAATGTTTAAAGTGGACTATAAATTTAATGCAAAAGTTTCTCGATTTGAACAAAAATTATAGTGCAATAAAAATTTATAATTAAGATTATATTATATTATATTTATATTTAACAGATCCATCTCTCACTTTCTCTGTGTTTGCATATTTTTATGCCACGACACATAGGCCGATCCATTATGGGTCACTCTTCAACTGCGTGCGATAACTTTTTTATGTTTTTGCAATCCATCTCAACATATTCATCTCTGTCGCCGTACATTTTTTATTGTACTTATATTGTACATATGTATTTCTCTAACAATGCTCTGCATAGTGAATATTATTGTAAGCTCATGGGATATGTACCATTTAATCCACTTTATACTTATTCTTATGCAAACTATCGCTTATTTTCTACACACTGGTACGAATATTTTCTGGATTTGGGCTTGCGGTGCTAACCATTCTTAACTTGTGTATTGTGAAAATAACTTGTATCTTTATTTAAAATTGAAAGAAATGAAGAAAAAAAAACTGTGGCCTGTACAGAAGTATCTGCAAAATCTCTAAGAATTTTCTGAGAAAAATTGCTACTGGCGGAATATACCATTACCAAAAAGCAATGAATTTTCGGTATGTAAGTTTCGTTTACCACTGCAGCCATATTCAAAATAATGCACCCTATTTTTTTTGTATAAAATTGTGGTTTGTTTTATATAATATTAGTTTTTACTCCTTTAATTCAGCCAACCTGCTTTTCAATCAATGACTTTTAATTTTTTGGAAGTATGTATTGGTTCCTTTAAGTCGATGTAATCTGGTGGGCTAACGTCGGAGGAGCTATATATTTTCCATTGTTTAGTACTTATAAAATTACACTTAAAGAAGTTTATTCAGTTGATATTCTTCAAGACATCTTTTATCGTATTTGTGTTAACCAAATCAAAGGATATCTTACTATTCAGGGAATACAATTTTTAATTAATTTGGTTACAGAAAAAAAATATGAAAGCACTAAATACTATGTATATAAATAGTATATGAATTAGTTCACACTTTTAGTTTTAATTTCCATAAATTCCCAATTGTCCATATTCTGGAATAAAAGTTTATCGCTAAGGACCATATCTTAAGAGCATAATGGGTAGATGGCACATATGTCCGTTTTTCGTTTTTTTGTGGCTTATCTATTTAGCTATATTTTAGGAGAAGACTACTTTGATAGTAACATTAGTATTACTATTTAGTAGGCCTAACTGGCCTTAGCGAGGCAGTGATGCAAGCAACTAAGAACGCGTATATCATAATATCCAAATCGTGAGCGGGACTCAGGATCTAAAATATATTATATTACATGACAGCCCATGCTCATATGAAACTTTTACATTAAGGCTTTTAACGGATTTTTTTAACAAAAGACTTAAAAGGAAAATTAAAGGGACTACATGTAAAAGCTTTTATTTTTTATATTTCAAGTCTTTTTCCAGCTTGATTGCCAAGTAATTCAATGTTAATTGCAGAAATATTTTCGAAAATATTATATTGAGGAAAATCCGATAGCTTCGAGTGCAAAATGTCAATGCAAACAGGTTGCAAACAACTTACGAATACATCACTTAAGAGTCAAGTTTAAATTAAGTTTGGTAGTAACACCGCAGCAAAAATTCATTGCTTAATTAAATCACGGCAATTAGAAATAAATATGTATATACCTACGTATATATGTATCATACATTCATATGCATATATTTATTTGTGTCTATGATATTTCCACTGTTAACTAATTCATTTTTCTATGTTAAGAAATAGATTTGAACGCAAATGAAAAAAAAAATTTTTGGAATGCTATCCTTTCTTAAAAAAATAAAAAAAAATTATGTTTGGAAATATATTTGTAAGAATTCTAAGTGTTCAAAAGACCTCGCCCGTACAAAAATAAAAATAACTTAAAAGCACTAGGCTAGGTAGCACAGGTATGTACGTACGTATTTAGTGATCAATTCAATGAACAGTCGTTAAAGTGAAACATATGCGAATATCAAAACATTGTACGTTCTTTGGCATAATTAAAAAAGAGTTTGGAAAAAATTCGTAATAACAAATTTTATTGTCGTTTCTAAGTTGAAATATACAGAATTCGGGAAAATAAATAGCAGAAAAGTAACAACATTCCTTCGAAAAGCGGTATTTCAAGTTTTTTAAGATTTAGAAAAAAATTGAATGCTTTTATCACTGATTTTAGTTAGACAAATTAGGCAAATATTTTTTATCAATTACAATGTGTTAAATGTAAAGCAGTTGGCTTGTCACTTCTGCTTACCTTATGGATAAAGTTATGGAAAGTAAAAGTGTTTTGCCACTGCACATAAATCATAGATTTTCTGTATTAAACTCAATAAACGTGACCGGTGATCTCTGCTGAATCTTTTAAACATGCTCGTTATCTACAATCGACATCGTTACATCTTTTCGACCCGTCAAATAACATGAATTTAGGAAAAAAATTGTGCTAGATTTTGTACCAAACCTTTAAAATGTGGCTTGGCGGCGGTCATAAATGAACTAATTTCAAGGAAAACTATCCAGATTTTGTTTCCTCTAGCTGCCTGAAATACGTAGGATCATTTTACTCTTTCAAAGTTATAAAAAAGTGAGTGTCAGTTAGATATTTTTCTGAAAAAAATTATGACAAAGTCAAAATTTTTTAGTTAAAAAAAAAATCATATTCATCTTTAATAATTTTGACACATTAATTTTAGGGCAACATTTATTTTAGAACAACTAAAGTAGTTATAACTGGAATACCCCTTTTGTTACCATACACGCATAAATTTGAAAGATGTTAGAATTACCGGCATTTGTATTATCTAGTAAGTTAAGTAAGCTAACGAAAAAATATCGGCAAAAAAGAAATACTTTCAAAGCTAAATAAACCAGTAAACCTTTTGACCAATGTATTATTCAATTACGCATTTCGTTATCTATGCAGTTATATGTTCATATACATATACTCGTATAGCATATGCATTTAAATAAAACAAAATAATAATAACATGAGAATGTTAATAATATAAATCATCAAAATTCACTTTTCCATATTGCATCAGGACCAATTAAATCATATATGGTATGTTTTTGTTCATATCTATATCTTCTCGCAAAAAATAAAAGCTTTTGCTTTCAAGAACCTTCACTGTATAGATGTTGTAATACAAAAAAAAAAAAAAAAAAAAAAAAAAAAAAAAAAAAAAAAAAAAAAAAAAAAAAAAAAAAAAAAAGCAGGCGCATTGTCTTTCAGACTGTTTTGTATTGCAGTCTACTCGAGTGTATTTTTTTTTCAAATACGTTGATATATCATTGTCCTCATTATGTCTGACATTGAATTCTATTTATAATACAAATATCTTTTCTGAACTAAAATCTGTTACCAGGTTTCCCTTTAATTCGACTGATATGTAGTGATAAAATCAAATTAGCGTGTAATTACATTAAAATGATAAATAAACAACTTCCAATCTTTGATTGTAATTCCATTTTCTTTGTCTAGTAACTCTGCAGGGGCAATTTAAAATCTGCATTAGGTCGGTCGCAACGTTTTCGTTTCATGAACACTAATTTCATCAAATATAAAATTAGAAATTGATAGATGAATACAAAATTTGCCAACGCGAAGCCAATTTTGAACATCTGCATCAAGCATTAATCTACCTTGTATTTTTGCCCTTGTAATTTGTTGTGGTTAACAAAGTAGTGTTAGGGGAAATTTAGTAAGTAAGCTGGTCGAATTGCAATTGTTTATCTGAGCTGAAAGAAATATAAAAACTTTTTCTCATTCTTAGATCTACAGCAAGAAAATGAAACATATATACATAGGAATAAATATGAAAAGTAGTAAACAAACAAAATATGCTCACTAACAAAGAAATATGTGAAATATATTGACCAAATAAGACCGAAGAAACTCAGTCTACGTCGCGTGACACAAAAAGATAAATAAGCGGCAATATGTTAATAAAGTAATTCATAAGTTTCCCACATATTTGCATATTTTGTTAAAAAAATATTTTAAGTTTGCCAACATTTTTCTATAATGTTAAGAAAGAATATACCAATGTTTTTTTACGTATACATTTTCACTACATTTTTTGTTAACTTCAGAACATATATAAAAAAAAATATGCTTTTTGTTTGGCATATCATGTATGTTACGTATTAGTACCATCCTTCGGTTGCATTTTATTCGATAGAATAAGTTTCCAATTAAATACTTATAATTCTTTTTTAGTCTAATGGAAAATGGGGCGCTCAGGTATTGTATACATATGCATACGAGTATTTTTGGCTTAAGCATATGGCGAAAATTGATAGTGATCATAACGTTAAATATATATATAATTTTGGATATTTATTAGCAAATTTTAAATACATGTTTTGTATTTTTGAACTATAAATACTTTTTTTCTTTATAAAATTTACAAATAAAATTATGAACGATTTCGAACCATTTTTAAAAAGCATCCTCAATTCGGGTTGGACGATTAGTTGCGATGACTTATTTCAGTTTCAAATGAAGAAGGGAAGTCGACTTCCCTTGAATGCACCACGTAGGAACATGTTGTCATAGACCACGTTGTCTCTCCCCCTTGGTGAGTTTAAAGTATATCCTATACCACGTGTAGATGGTTATTTCCTCTACGCGTCTTAACTATTTAAGACTTCAGGTTTGAACTTCAAATATTAACACGAACGTGGAATATCTAACCAAGCTAAATCCGTTATAGGGAAATACGTTCCCGGGAACAAAGTCCATTGGGGATTTAGTTCCAACTTAGTGGGAAAATGTTATCAATGAAAGGAAAATATCAGAACTTGAACTGCTAAAACTAGTTAGTGGCTACATACACCAAATTTAATTCACAATCTATTTGTATATATAGGGTGATTCATCGTGAGTCGTGAGGTTTGATTTATAATGTAAAATAAAACACATAAATTTAAAAGTAAACTTAAAATTTTTATTATCAAGTAAAAGAACAACTCATGGCATTTACTTTTTGAAAATGATATCATGTAAACGTTGGGCGCGACTACGTCTGAGGTGGTCCATTCGGAAGGTCAAATTTTGGGCGACTCGTTCGAACATAGGGAATGGTTTATCGCAGATAACACGAGTAATGTTGGCTTCCAAAGCGTCAATCGTAGCTGGCTTATTCCTGAAGACCTGAGACTTTACATATCCCCAGAGAAAATATTCCAAAGGTGTGATATCGCACGATCTAGGCGGCCAATTTACCGTAGCAAAACTTGAAATTAAGTGCTCAGTAATATGATTTCTCAAGAAGTCCATTGTTTCACTCGCTGTATGGCGCATAGCGCCGTCTTGGTGAAAGCAGATCTTACCGAAACCATGTGCTTGAATTTCAGGAAGCGCATAGTCCGTAATTCGTCTAGAATTTAAATTATACAACTTTCTTAACAGGCAAATTAAAATAAATAAATGCTGATAAGCAAAATATAATAGCCATCTGCATCAAAAAAAAAAAAAAAGAAATCTTGAAATTTTGAACGATTGTTCTGCAATAAGGACACAGTAATAAAGCATTTGTCGAAATACCATAGTCTGGAAAGAATTGCCACATATTTTAATTTGATTGCAGGGCATAAGGGGAATATCACGAGTATGAATGAAGCAAATAATATACAATGTTATGTCTTCAATGACTAAACTGTTTTCAATATCGCAATTGACTATGAAACTTCTTGCTTAGTCAATTCCAATGCAAAATCTTTAGAATTTGTTGCACATATTCAACAATGTATTAGTGTCGACTTTTCCCAATAGAATATTGATAAATGTACAATATTCTCCTTCACAAAAAAATTGTTTTGGAGGTTCGAACATAAGTAACGTTTCTCCATCTAAAGCTGACATGAAATTACGTGCAGAGTTATACTCCTTATCAATTAAACATTCGATGAACTTAAAAAAAAAAAGGGGTTTTTACACAGCCTTTTTCCAAAACGACTGTAGTTGAATTTTAAAACCTTGATTTTGTATATGTATAATTTATGCTTACAGCATAGCTTCAATTTAGAGCAACAAAATTATGTATACGAGTATACGAATATACCTGCAGATAAACCTTTCGTTTTGTAGGTGAAACAAATGAAAGTTACTAGTTAATAACTAACAATTATTGAATAAATAAAAAAAGCGTTTTTTTTTTGATTGTGGCGTTTCCTTTAAAAAGTAAAACAACGAAAAAATGTATTTACATTATTTATAAAGATGAATTAAGGTGCAACATCCACTGTCCTCTGAAGTAAGACAAAAACAAAGATAAGATAAGATAGTTGAAATTTGTTTCATTTTCAATTAAAGAAAATTTTTTGTTTATATTTGCAATATTTAGCAAAGAAAATGCAATAACTTTTTAAATTTTTTAGAAATGCTAGTATTTGTTTTCATCAACTTCAAAAAGCAATAACTTTCGATGCTTTTTCTTCCTCCTAAGAGATTGGTATAATGAAACCAGCATTGTTTAATAGTAATATTCGGAAAAAAAGCTTTGAGAGGGTTTCGTAAACTGCCTTCAAAGTCGCTTGCGAATGAAGCTGCAAATTGAAATAAATTCTCTTCAATAAACGTAATTAAATGATTATATATGTACGTAAATATTTAAAATTAAAAGAATAATAAATTATAAATTTAACTATTTTTCTTTTTAATAAAAAAAAATTGATTAAAATAAAACAACATTTTCAAATTATCTCTTGTAGTGTAGTTTAAAAACTCAGTTTCCAAAAATCCAAAAATAATTAAAAAAATCGCTTGATTTTGTTCAGAGCCTTGTAAACTAAGTTTCGAAAAAAATAAACAGTAAAAAACTGCTTTAATGTTGGTAAACATTAAATGTCCCGTCAACCAAATATTGTTTTAGAAAAGTATCGGACATTTCATTTATAAATTGTGTTATTTTTCTGGCCATATATATAGTGTACGCAAAATCATTCTCCATTGGTATAATCTCATTTTATCGCCTAGCTTAAAAATTACATAGCTTGACATAAAAACATCATTGTGGTAGTATTTTAGAATATCGGCTAGATTTTTAATTTTATTCAGAACTCTTCGCATTTTTTAAATTAATTTTTATTAACTCATCGTACAGATTTTCGGGGTGCTCGTCAAAAATCTCTCGAGCTGTAAGCCACTGCTTTAAAAGCTTATTCACACAATCTGAATATTTGAATATTTGCGTTTACCATTTTCAACTTTTTCATGGTGTTTTCTTAGCTCTAATATGGATGATGAGCTTAATTTTTTCTATTAGTTATTTACTTTGCTCTTTAATTATGATGCCACCCTTATCAGAACAACATCTGTATCGTGAGATATTATTTCTCGGGTACTTTTTAATGTAAATTTGTTTTTCTTTTCGATAATATATGAGAACACAAATTTTCTAAAAAGCGTAATAGATTCAACTTTATTTTTCATATTTTCATTTAATACAATTTCATTTCACAATATTTTCACCAATACCGAACCGACTCAATTATATTCATTAAGATGAGCCTTAATTTTTTCCGAAAGAGAAAATTAACTGTTGTTTTTTCCGCCGAATTCTAATAGTTGGAAGTTAGTTTCTTCTTCTAAATTTTGAATGTGCGCTTAGTTACTATAATGAAGTGAAACCACCTTGCATGGGAAGTTTGTCCAGTTTACGAAAGGGGGCTTATTTCCCACTAACGCTACATCGTTAAATTCATCTAAAATCGACACTAGTCGTAGTTTTTATAATTTAAGTTCACATCAAAATCACATCAAAAATCGCTGGTTTAAATAGCTCAGTTAGTTTTCTTTTTTAATTTGTATCTAAATTTATGTATATATTAAACATATCCATATAAAAATTTCTTTCTTTTACAATTTGATACCGTAACCTATTTTCTCTTGATTAAATTTGTAACAAATGTTGAAACAACAATTGAAAAAAAACCTTGAAATTGACCAAAACTAACAACTTATATATGTACATGAACTTATGAGCATTTAATTAAACAAAATAAAGAAGATGACTCAAGATGTTATCCTTGTATCAAAGCTGACGGTAAGAACTTTTTAACTCGTCACACATGATTTTGAATTCCTCAAAGACATGGAATTCCAAAAATGAAGAAGTGATAGGTATTTGTTCCATTAATTTCTTAGTAAATATCATATTTTGTTTTTATTTATATTGTACATATGTATGTCCAGTATGAAAAACGAGTTTATATCTGCGCGCCAGACAGGCTATAAGTATGATACACCTAAGGTGTTGATTTTTAAAATAAGTTGTGGTTATATGAAGCGGTTATTTTTCAGGTTAATGCATCACCCAAACGACGGTGATGATAGTCATGCAACGTATGTATAATAATTACACACACCTATGCAGCGTAGTAGTAGTAGTACGTTTGTTAAATTAACATTTTAAATAAAAATTTAATTGACCTGTATGCATACATATGTACATACGTGTACGTGCATATGTAAATACTGACGCTGTGTCCATTTTTTTCATCTAAAATTCCATCTGCAAGGCCTGTGATCAGCTCGTTTTCATGCAAAGACACTGCATATTTATCACTCAATGGCTCAAGTATTGAGAGTAAGACTCAATAAACGTAAAGTGCAACAGGTGGGCCACGGTGGCACCAGCTGAAACAGGTCCACCGCTTGGAGTTGAATTTATCCACCTTTACAGGTTCAAAAAGAAGTAGTTTTCATCGCTACCTCTCTTAATGATTTTTCTCCTACAAGATGCTCAGATGAAACCGGTGCTGCAACCAGCAAATGTTTCAGTTTCAGTACACGGAAATCGTTCGAAACCGTTAAACTCATCGGTAACAAACAAAACCCAATGGTGGACATACCCTCACACGGTTGTCCTGTTAGATTGGCTCTAGAACCAATTATAAAATTTTTCTCGAAAAACATACCTCTTGAAAAACTACGAAATGCCAAAGAGGAAGAAATTTTGCTACAATTTCTTCCCTGATACTTCAAATTGGCATATGCAGAGATCAACAATAGAAGGTAGCTTGTATAGAGACTTTTTGCATTCAAGCGGAGTGATACGGAAATGCGGCCTTGATACAAAAAATGTTTTCTCATTTTCTAGATATGGACCACAAGTTACTGTCAAAGATTAGAAAGGCTAATTCGCACTTCTTTTCTCAGATTAATCCCAGCCAATATAAATTTGCTACTACATCCGGACTGCGGTCAATATATGATGGCGAAGTTAAACAAGAGTTGCCCGCAGGAAGGCAACCTGCCTTCAGCGCTTTAGTGCATTGTTTGTATTGTCTACGCCCAGTCATGGATGGCCGTGACTCAAGTATTAGTATACTATATTGCGTTCCGGGGGTTCAATACCAGCCGCGCTGGAAATACAATTTTTTTTCTTTTTAGTTAACTATATTCATGTAATATGAGTGGTTAGCTAGAATACAACAACAAGTCCAATTACACTTATAATTTGGTCTACCCATTAAATACTGGATGCAACTCATGCAGCGTTATAACCAATAAGCCCAGAAATCCTTTTTTCTCTATCCTTCTCGTGCTCAGGCATTTTAAGTGAAGTAATACCCACTTGAGTGTTAAGTTCTAATATATATATATATATATATTATATACGATGTACATATATATATACTTTTTTATAATATTCACTTGATGTAGCTGTACTGTCTGTTAAATCGAAATGTCTTCGCTCTCTGTACAGCGCGTACATTTTGTGGTTGTATCTGCTCCTCCACAAATGGGTATTTGTGCCTGCAGTAGGAATTAATATCATCTAAATTATGGTAGCCTTAAAATCAATTTAAAAGGTTTGCGTTTTTTACAACATTTGCGAAAATTACAAAATAAAAATCAAAAAGACAGGACTTTTCTTTAGATATCACTGTATCTATCATGCAATACAAATGCTGTCTCCAACATTTGCAACAATCTGCAAAGATTCATGCAATTTTTTTCAGTTCATTTGCAACCAGCGTATCCCAAAATTCCTGTTTAAGGCAGAAATACTATTGAATTAAATGAATTAAATGTCATAGGCCTACGATATATATTCTTTTGTCCAATGAACAAAGTAACGAATGTTTGAAACTTATGAAATTAATAAAATTAAATTGTTGGCGCAATTGCAAAATGAGAAGGGATGTACGATTTCTTGCCGACTCTAACCCCAGAATAGTGAGAAAATGGCATATCTACAATATTTTGATGGGACTTATCTGAAAAATAAATTAAGTAAGACATATCTCAAATAATAAAATATATTTTTTTTAAATGTTTAACATCCATACAAATAATAAAAGACTTGTGCTGTAGGTAGTTATTACAAATAAAAAAAATAATTAGTTCCTTCTTTTTTCTGCCTTCTCCCTTTTGATTGCTCCAGTTGCGTACAGCATTAATGAATAATTGACGACCGCTATTCAAAAATTTTTATTTAGGTGGTAGTAAATTAAGGATTTTTCGAGAATGGACAAACTTGATTTTTGTGAACAAGTAACTAGGTGATCCAAAGTAATTAATTTTATACAGTGGAAGAACAGTTCGATATCTTAAGAGTTATCTAGTGAACTCCCAGCTATTTGTTTAGTGAGGACGGATATGCGATCATACCTTTTCATATTAAAGATGTATCTGGCACATTTGTTAATTTTCTCAAATTTATTATTTTGAAGCAAAAAGAAGCAAATTCAGTATTTCCAGATTTTTATTACCAATCAGCACTGTATTGACCTTTGACGAATTATGGCAAAAAAAAGTTTTTTGAAGTCAAACAAATATGGAATACTACAATAGATACAGGACAGTGTGGATTTGGGCACGTTTTTATATAACCGCATAGATATGATAATCGCAGTAGATTATCTTTTTACAAATACGATTTATGAACATCGTGAACAAAAATGGACCAAAGGCAGTACAATCAAAAGTGAATTGATGTTTTAATTTGTATATAAGAATGTTATGGTTTTTCGGAATAAAAGCTTTTGAGAAGTCCAGGAATACCACAAGTGACAGCATATCTCTGTCAATCACAGAACGTACGTCGTCAATATTTTAAATAGCGCAGCTCTACAGTTGTGCTTTGCTCTAAATCCAGATTATTGTTGGGTCAGTAAATTATTTTGTTCAAGGAAGGTCTTCACTTGTTTACTTACAATTTTCTTAAACACATTACAGAGGAAACAAGGCTAGAAATTGGCCTGTACTCAGAATTATTTTGCGAGCGTAATTTTGGAACAGTTCCTTAAAGTTTTTAACGTATTTTGAAGAGAACTGGCAACAAGATTTTAATGAATTTCGGATGAATATCATCCAAAACTACAGCAATTGATTTGACAGAGAGAATAGCCACAAGTGCAGTTGTCTCATCAGCACGTTGAAAGTAAAAACAACGCACTGTTCCTTGTTCTACTTGGAAGTCGTCATAAAAGGAAAAGTATATAGTTATTGTTTGGTAGTGCACTGATGGTGAACTTTTATTAATTTTATTAGGGTCAATATTACTACAGGAAAATTCACTTTTGGTAACGCCGACTTGCTGGACGAATTTCTAGAACGCTGAACTTGATTTATTGATAGTACTTATTTTTGTCCTTACAAACAGCGTTTCGCATTTGTCGGATTTGGTTACCGAGGAATGCAATGTTACCAAGGAATGCAATGTTTTTGTACTTTTCTTTTTACAAGGGGTACATATTTGTCGAAAACATACTCAATTTTATTTTTAAGTCTAGAAAATAGGCAATTTACGTCAGATGTGCAGTATATAGGTGACCAATTAAAGTCGCTGCATTCACTAAACAATGTAAAGGCATCAATGAATGAAAACTAATGAAATTATACAAAGACATCATTTGGACTAGGAGGAGCAATATTTAAAAACAGCATAATCATGTATGAGAATGGCACTTTTTCGAGTTGAAAATTAATGGTGTTGATATCATTTGAAAAATGAATACCAGTGAATTGACCATATCTACAAATTGTTTATTTTTGTTTCGTACAATGTCAAGATTAAGATCTTCTAGGTCTTCAAGATGATTTCTTATTCTTTTATTATACAATACGATACATTAGGTGCAATATAAGACATTTTATTTTTTTTAGAACTACCCTATTTTTATGAAAATATATTTTGTGTCATCAAAAATTGTGGATTGCCTCACTACGTACGCCGCAAGTAGTTCTTAACATACACGGCAACACTCCGACAAATCCCATTTATATGGTCAGCATGGTTCATTAATTTGTACCCATATGAATATATATGTACATATTAAGATTTAATCAAGTTTCTATGATGTAAAGTATATTCATAGATCCACTCTCAAACAAAAAGCGCACTTCGTCTACCTTATTAACAATATTTTGCACACTGAAATGGCAAACGCTGGATCCCTATAGTATTTGCACTCAAAATGTTTAACAACGTCTTTGACTTTTCAAAGCGTTGCTACACTGGGCACTCACAACTCATTTAATTTAATAACTCATCGTCAGCTTACCATCTGAAGTAGATGCACGAATAAATTTTTTGGGTGCAAATCCAAAGAATTTATTCGTGCATCTACTTCAGATGGTAAGCTGACCAAAACTATTTTTGGCTATCTTAGATGCTTTGGATTGGTATTCGTAATTAATAAAAATTTACTGTAATAATAATTTAATAATTATTTTTTGGATTGACTGATTTTACCTCTAATCATATAAATATATATGTATTACATTTATTATTATTATATTATATTATAATATTTATTATTTATATATTTTATATTATATATATATTATAATGATTATAAATGGTTATAACAGGTTGTCTAGAATTTATACAAGATTATATTCCGGAGGACTAAAACTGTAGAAAGCATGGTTCTCATTCTTTTTCATCAATTAAAAAACTTTAGTATAAGAAATTAAAATTTAATATTTTATTATTGTAAAGATAGGGGCATCCATATGAATTAATTTTATATTCAGGTTATTTTATTGTGTAAAAGGTTAAAAAGGTACCTTTATTACATGTGCATAACTTATTTCTATTTGCCTTCTAAATAATAATGCATACCTAATATATTTTCAAAGAGTTTAATTATTATTTTTATTTAAACTTAACATCTAAAGGTGCCACATTTGGAACTGGAATAACAGCCATTAAACTAACAGCTCTTGGTCGTCCCCAGTTACTTGTAAGTATGGCAAGGATTTTTGCCCTTCCAATATGAACTTCATGTCCTACATATAATATATGTTTAAACATCAGTTATATGTGTTCTCCTGATTTTTTTTTTTTTTTTTTTTCGTTTTGACTTTTATTTTTTATAGCTGCAAGTATCTGAAGTAATTATGCGCACACGTAAATATATGGAAGATTTAGTTGGCGGTCATGGCAACGTTTTAACTCATCACAAAACCATAAAGGACTTAGAAAAATACTATGCTAGTTTGGGTGATAATAAAAATGTTCAGGAGTTTCTTAAGAATGTGACTTCAGATAAAGAAGGGTTAGCGTCAATTTCTTATTTGTATATACTTCTGAAATTTGTCTAATATTTTTTTTTTTTTTATAAATGCAAAGAGTTTAATGAAAAAATTGATAGCTGCAACTAGTTTAAATTTTAAATAGTAAACAGTCTTAAATCACCCCATGTTTTAATTTTAGTTCATGTTTTTACGTTTATTTTGTGCTTTTAAACGAATATTCTTATATACGTAATGCTTCCGGAAAAAAGTTTATTACTTTTATGAGTAGAAAATCAACTATTAAATGTTCCCCGAGGTAAAATTTCACACGCTATAATAATGATATTTATTTGTACATCACGTGATTAAATATAATCCAATTACTAAAACACACCCCTTCATAAAGTACGAGTTCGTACTCTTGTTTTTTAAACAAAAAAGTGTTACTTTAAAATTTTAAAATAACTCTAAAAATAAATCATTTCATAAGGTTTAGTATGTACATACATAAGTATATGGCACATGTTTTTTTCCAAAGAGATGTGTTGAGATTCTATTATGATTACACGGAATATGTGTATAATGAAGACCACATTTCAATAGATACATATGAGACCTTTCTAAATATATTCGCCGTTTTTAATTCCAAAGAATATATTGTATTTAGTGTGAAAACATACATCACACTATTTTTTGCGACGAGAATTGTTGTCTACCATCTTAGTTAGTGATAATTAATAGTGTTGTAAATAATATATAAACATAAATAATGTATAGGCTTACATATATCCTACTTTTAGCTCGTCTTCGCTTTTTAATATCAATACCATTTAAGCCCAATGACATTAAAACAATTAAGCCTGCTTGACCATATTTTTTCAGGATCCTACTACGGGCCTGAATGGCGTTGCAGATTTTTAGTAAGTGTACATATAAACACGCATAAAAAGAAAAACTTCGTGATATTATTAGATAAAAGAAAGTGTATATTTGTGCTTTCTTAACTTTTGTCAAAGAAACAATATTGTTTATTTATTATTTAATGTTTTCTTTTAAGTCTTGATGATGTCGTTTACTTTTACTTATCAGTCAAAGGATTGTGGTATTTTTGCCACATTGTCTTCTTTTGATGAGGTCGTTTACTTTTAATTATCAGTCAAAGGATTGTGGTATTTTTGCCACATTGTTACCCGAATCGTTTTTGTCATAATACAATATACTCGTACAATATATAAAATTCTTTGCATTAAACATTAATAAGAAAAAATTGTACGCTGAAATTAAATTAATTGCAGTTTTTTTTACATTTCTAAGAAGAAAAAAATTAAAAAATAATTTTTTTAAAAAATGAATTTAAATATATCACCCAAATTAATTCAGAAAAAGGTATACAAAACTTATAGGCATACAAATTCATCCGGACACAGCAGCACAAAAGACGCAATGTTCGTATATCAATTATTTTTATTTTTCTTTAAAGTATCATTTAAACAAGTATGGATTAGCAATTTCAACTTCAAAGATTTAATGCTTTGCACACCAATAGCTATGTATATATTATTCATGCATACATAGTATAATAAGAACTAAACGATTAATAATTAACGATTTAAAAAAACAATCAATACTTAAATGCATGATAGTGTGGGCGATAGAGTTACATACATAAATATGTAATATGTACATACATATATCAAAGCTTTCTCCGACTTCTTTTTTTTAATTTTATATCGTAATGTTTTTGGAATATAATTTAACGTAATGTAACGAACATAGTGTGACCTAATTCAAAGTTTGTAAATATAGTGCATCACTCAGTATCTTTTCAATAGTTAATCTCAAATCAGCTAAAATCTCCGTATTCCTAGTTTTGTATATCTTTTTAGTGGTGTTAGTTTGGTCCCTACCAAAAAAAAAACATTATATACATATATTGAGACATATATTATGTGTATATAATGAATTTATGTGTTCTATAAAAATAATATTTCGAAATATCGAGACGTGATATTTTTTAAATGTTTTTTTTTTTTTTTTTTTACTTCCAACAGTATCCTGCATTTGTTTCCTTGGTCAGGTATAGTCGATGAAGACTCACAGCTCAGTGACACATTTAGGGTACCAGATCCGAAAACCGGTCAAATGCGTCGATTGATCTCACAAATTCCGCCCAAGGAGGAGGAAATGTTTAGAAATATGATTCGCCGACTAAATACGATTGTAAAGGTATGAACATAGTAAGCTTCGGGCTTTTGTTTTATTTCTGTAAAAAAAAAAAAAAAAAAAATAATAATAATATTAATAATAATAATAATAATAATAATAATAATAATAATAATATTGTATTACGCTTATAGACTGCCGCTGAGTTGGATGTCCGTATAATGATTGATGCCGAACAGACATATTTCCAGCCTGCAATTTCCCGAATCACACTTGAAATGATGAGGAAATACAACAAAGAAAAAGCTATAGTGTTTAATACTTACCAGTGCTATTTAAGGGAAACATATAAAGAGGTCTTATTTAATATCTCAAAATGGAAAAAAAAATCATATATTCTCCTTCTCTTTAGGTTTGTACTGATCTGGAACAAGCCAAGCGACAAGATTTCTATTTTGGGGCCAAACTTGTTCGAGGCGCATACATTGAACAAGAGAGAGCTAGAGCAGCAGCACTTGATTATCCTGACCCAATCAATCCCACTTATGAAGCCACCACCGAAATGTATCACAAGGTTTTGACTGAATGTCTTAGAAGAATAAAGGTACACTTGTAAATATTTTACATATATTTCCTGGAAAAATGTTTCACCATAAAATGTTAAAAATATTCCCATGTTTATTATTTCGAGAACCAAACTAATTTCCAACTATTTTAATATCACTGCATTGCTATTGTGTGGGCTGTGAACTTGTCTAAAAAAGCAGACATCATAAAGGTGTCTTTATCACCATAATTAATTTAGGGACTGTGGTTATTTTATTTGTATTATCATAGCCGACTATTCTGTGTTGGCGGCATAACAACTCTCCAAAATTACATTTTAAATAAAATCTGTTTTGTGTGCCATGCACTCTTTTTGCCATGACTGTAATTTTGATTTTACTTGTTTGTGTTTAGGTTGAAAAAAGGAATACTATGATTATTCAGACTGACCGCACAATTGATAATTAGCTTTTTTTCCAAATTGAAAAAAAAAAAATACAATAGTAAAAAAAAAATAAAAATTAAATGTAAAATGAAAAAGACCCAATGATAATTTTTTCAAAATCTTTTTTTTCTCATTTAAAATACATTTTGAGAAGAAAGAAGCCAAACGGCCAAGAACCCTTTAGTTAAAAAAAATTCCTTCTCAAAAATAAAGGTAGTTAAAAAAACAAAAACCACCGAACATAATAATATTCTTAGTTTAGATTACAAAGTAAAAAGTTCATATTGTATTAAAACTATGATTAAAATCAAAAACTTAGTCAAGTGTAAAAGAAAAACAATACAATCTACACATTATAAAATGGAACATGTTGTGCCTCGTTAAAACTTCGTGCTTGCATTTGCATTATGTTACAGAATGAATTCATTATGTTGGGACAATACGAGTAGGTAGAATCATTTGTCAACCAAGACATATCCTGTTACACATATTTTATTTTTTTACCAGCCCAAAAAATACCATACCATACCATACCATTACGTCATCGAGTTACCCATTACACTTTTTACATGTTGTGTATCCCGGTCAACAAATTAAATAACTCTGTTTGGTCAGGCGTTTTCTTGGTAGGTAAGCCAGTCCTATCAAATTCGTATACCATATATGATAATATCAAATTTTTTGAGAGTGAAAATTCCCAGGCCATAATTTCTACTTTAAAAATATTCAAGTAAGGTCGAACTCTACCAGAATATTGGAGTATTGGGAAACATGCCCAGCCAAATAAAAATTAAATCAGACACATTATTTTATTTTATTTATTTCTTAAATTATACATTCTATTCTATTACTGCCTTATAATTAAAATTACAAGTAAGTTAGGCTAACCGGAGCATCTTAGCATCTTTAAGAAATTCGAGTAATTGCTTTATGTTTTTTTTATTGGCATTTAAGAGGAGTTCTTTTGGGTTGGTTTGGAAGAAGAATTTGATTCTTGAGTTGTGAAAGAATGGATATTCTAAGAGGATATGAGGGATTGTTATCCTTGATTGGTTCAATACGTGCACAGTAAAGATTTTTTTCTGTTAATGTAGTGTTCGTGAGCGAGTTTACTGTGGCCAAGCCTTAGATGTATTATTTTTGTTGTTTCTTAGCGCGACATACTAATTGGAACTGAGTTGTGTAACTAGTTTTATCCCAAAGAAGATTATTAGAGGAAGCTATGGTTTTGATAAAGTAGTTGATGTCTTGGAGATTGAAGTTAGCAGAAAACAAGGATGGTGTTTTAAGGGAGTCCTTAGCAACTTGGTCTGCGAATTCATTGCCCGCGATTTGAACATGGCCTGGGACCCAAATAAGTTAAATTTTAGGAAATTATAAATATAGAAGTTTTCGTATTAGGGAAGGGTAATAACTTTGGTTGCAAATGGCATCAATGGATGACAGGGGGTCTGTGTATATAGAATTTTTTTTTACTAAGATTTTGTGTGCATTGGAGTGCGATAATTTCGGCTGAAAAGACAGAAGTGTAAGGGGGGGGGGGGGGAATATTATTTTATTTTTAGTGGTTACACTGAACCTACTGTTGTGTTGTATTTGGGATCCGTCTGTGTAGATGAAGAAAAAATCACTTAAGTTGTTTTTAAGCTGGAAGAATTGGGCTCGGAATACTTTAGGAGAAGTGTGAGACTTTTTATATGTTCTTAAAGATGATATTATAGATGAAGATGGAAAGGATGAAGGTGGGGGCAATGTGAGTCAGGGTTGTATTGGCTGTCAAGAAATGTTCATTTCGTTGCAAAGAACAGGGGCACGGTCGATAGATGAAAGGAGTTTCTTTGGTTTCCTTTTCGGTTTTTGTATAGTTCATAGAGAGAAGTATCTTTGCAGAATAAAATGGATTTGGAGAGCCCTAAAGTAGACTTATACGATTATAGGATATTTTCAATAGTTTGCATTTTGGTTATGAAAAGGTGGTGATTGACGGAGTTCGTCCGAAATGCACCGACGGCTTTACTAAGAGCAGCGTTGTAAATAGTTTTGATTTTATTAAGTTGGGATTTCGCGGTATATCCGTAAAGAAAGAGACCATTTGTTATTTTGCTAACTTTAATGGACTATATAACTGACGTTAAAGTATATGGGTTGCAGTTGAACTTACGAAATGAAAGAGATTTAATTAAATTAAGCTTTTTGTCGAGGGTGGAACATAAGTTTTGGATGTGCGGATTCCATTTGCAATTTTTTTGGAAGGTAATGCCTAAGATTTTTAGTCTATCCACTTTTTCAAGAGCAACATTGCCAGATGTATGTTGCAGTGACACTTATGTTTTCGACAAATATGAAGATGCTTAGTTTTATCCAAGGAAAGTGAGTCCCAGAGTATTGGCACTAGGCTGTTATTTCTTCAAAAGTAGAATTTAAATATATGTTGGGGGAACTGTCTTTCTTATTAAGCTTTTTTACTATTGTAAAGTCATCGGCGTATGCACAGAATGTTAAATGTTTTTGTAGCGATAGAATATGGGCAATTAAAAACAAGGGGACGGAAAGTGGTATCCCTGAGGGATGCCGTTAAAAAGAGGGAGGAAGGGATATAAGGCGTTTTTAAAACGAACTGTTATTTTCCTGTTCGACATGAAATTTATTATATAACGTATCATTTTGGGACCTACTTTCCACTTTTTAAGCTGATCAATTATTATGCGAATGCCTATTTTGTCAAAAGCCTTTGCAAAGTCGAGGGAAATAAGAAATAAATGACTTTTCCTTAAAAGCGGATCTGTAATGTGATGGTCTAAATACAGTAGAAGATCATTTACTTGAAGCCATATTGGAACCTACTGAAAGGTTTGTTGTGGGAAACAAACCGCCAGAGTCTGTTGGCGACTATTTTATCTAATACTCTAGCGCAGCAAGGATTAAGGGAAATCGGCTAAAGATTTATCAGAATTAGGTTTAAGCATAGGGATGACGATGCTGTTTTTATATAAATAGTTGGGGAGTCAAGTTGTGTAAAACTAGGTTGTAGTGTGTGAGTAGCCTTTCTTTTAAATTGTTGGATAATTTTTTTATCATTGGGTAGGATATTCTGTCATTAGCTGGTGTCTAGCCTTTTAGTGGGTTTAGGGCTAAGTTAAGTTCGGCAAAGCTGATATAATTTTCGATGATTTTCGCATTTTCGCAGGTGGGGTAGGAGATGGAAGGGGTGGTAGAGAGCTTATTTTGACAAAAGAATGGGTTAAAGTTGGACCAGTATTCAGCGAAGAAATTATACATAGTGGTTATAAATTTGGTCGAATGTACCTGGTTATCAGCGAACTGACCTGATTCGTAGGCAAATACTCGAGCTTCGATTTGATATTAACTCGTAACTGGATGACATAAAAGTGCTCCGAAAGCCTACCACTATAAATATATGGTCAGACTGCCTTAAATACCAAGAAAACGCCGGATTCCGAGGTAAAAAAGCTAATTAAAAAAGACGCCCAGTGAAACGCCTTGCGCTGCTAAGAAACCTTCATTTTTCAACCTCTACATCGTTTGATTTTCAATACGGACAAAAAAATGAGCATATGTAGCATACGGAAAAAATGCAGCGATTTAATGTGAAAAAAACAAACTTTTATGAAGACGTGTAAACTTATTACCGTCCGCATAATATTGGTAAAGAAACACCTAATGGCATTTAGAAGGTATATGCTTGAAATCGACTTAAAACATATATAAACAATATATCTACATAAATAAGTGTGAACATACGTAGAACATAATCACAGATTATTTTTTTCATTTGGCCAACATTTCAACAACGAAATGGGCGTTTTTTGAATGGCATGTAAAGCATTCTATTAATTGTATGGTAGGATGCGATTCTGACTATCGCTTCTACAATATATAAGTGAATTGGCCCGGAAGTTTATATGATTTAAGATTGTTGGCAAAAAATCGCATTTTTACTTAATTTGAAAGGGCATTTCGACCTTGTCATCATATTGTTTTATTTCAGGATACGAGATATCCGTGAATGGATAGGTCGATCGCATTGATTTTGAGACACTCAACTTGATCATTATAATAGAGCACACAAATCAAATCCACTATTGAAATTTTGAAGTGAGAATTCCTGTCCATGAAGCACTAACGATTGCAAAAGCATCCGCTGTCATAAGATATTTCGTTGGTCGTTCGACAAAAATATTGGACAAGGAAAATTTGCTTGCTGTACACTTTGCAGTTCCAGATTGTGCTTTATCTCCACCACTTGAGTTTGTTGAATCTTCAATGGGACGTATCCACTTTCCTACTTGTGTAATAGTAAGAATACTTAAAGATCTTAACATTTACAAATCCGCTTGTTCAGATGGTATATCTCCCCTACTTCTCCCCTACTTGAAGGAGGGTGTTCTCCCTCTCTAGCAAAACCACTGCGTAAGCTTTTTCATCAATTCTACCCTTTAGGACTCTTTCCGAGGTGGTGGAAAATAGCATTTGTTCAGCATGTCGAAACACGGAAACTTTTTAATGACCGGCGGTACGATTTTCGTATTAACAGGTGAACGTTCAATTTAAGTCTCGGACGGTTTCAAGTAAGATAACCACAAAATAAACGCTGTTGTACCCTAGGGCACCTTTGCTAACGATAGCACACTTTGCTTTTCATATACGTTCACGGTCTTAAGTCCCAGGTCCTCGGCTGGAGGACGGGAGTATCATCGTATTACAAGCTCAATAAATTTTGATATTAAAAAATATATTGATACTGCAAAAGTAATTGTGAAACCACCATCTAGTGGAATTTAGTGCTTTCCGAATACATAACTCGATGTTCTCATTAAAAGAAAATCTAAACACCCAGCCATTAACAAGCATGTGAATGGCACTTGGATTGTCGAAACCGAAAAACTTTTCATGTCAAAAATATTGCGAAATGTCTAGGTCTCCTCAACAAACTCTGAAATATCGTGATTTTGTTCTAAGCCGCACAACTCGTTTATTGCATGCCCTACCGAGCTTATATTTCTTAGTCATTATAATCTGTATACCTTCAAAACCAACTCCCATCGTAACTTCTCTTTCTTTCTTCCCCAATTTTCCTTCGCCCGCACTGTGTGCAAGGGTACTTAAAAACCCTTAATTTATTTTTATTTTTATTTTTTATTTTTTTTTTTAATAATAACTAAGGTTCTGAATCTAAATGAAAGATGTTTACTTCAGTTTCGCAGTAAGGCGATTTGTTGAGAATCTACATCCTTCTCCTTTTTCCGCGCATCCAACGGCATATTAAAAAGTACTAGAGACATGATGAAGGCTGAAGTCTTGTTTAAGTATGTAATACATACTTAGGTATTTATCAGCTTCCAATTGTGGCAAGCATTTTCTGGAAGATATCTTAAGGTCTTGTTACATAAAATGTTTTGAGGCATTATGGGGTCTAAAATATTTTAAATTAGTTGATTTTTATCTTATTTGAAAACTAAAAACTTTACAAATTAAATGTAGATGCAAAAAAGCTCTTATTTTGTTAGTTCGTAAAATTTTCGCCAAGACGTTCAACAAACTTGTGAGAAAAAACTTGTAAATAAGAAGTCATTCACAAATCTGGTGCAACGGAAATCTTCAACACTTGTGATTTAAAACTATCTTTCCACAGCTTTTTCGCATTCTAATCAAAAATTTGGGGATTATATTTTTATACTTTGTGATACAAAAAACTAGATTACAAATTTTAGGTTGTTAGTTACAAGTAAAAATTTGTGGTTGTAATTTGCGATTTTGCGAAATAGGCCACAGAAGATATAATTGTTCTGATCGATTTTGGGAGCTAATTAAATACACGGCAGAATGGTATCAAATAAAATTTTCTGAAAGCGGTGGTGCGAGCAAAGGATACAGATACAATATTTAAATAGTGTTTACGTAAATTATAATCAAAAATTAATCTGCTTTTCAAACTTCCTAATCTGAAGAACATTTTTAACTCTTTAAAACAATACATGTTACGAGCTGGAAGAATTTTCATATCCTAAAATAATGGCATGTACATATATGGTGTTTACGACAAACATATTTCTGCAGTTAATAGCGGTAAAATTTTGTTATTTAAGTTGAAAATGTCATAGTTTTTCATAATTTCTTAGAACATAAGTAATATTTTAAAAATTTTCTAGCCTGAGCAATAATATAAGACTTTTTTAAGGAATTTGGAAATTTTTAAATAAAGAATGTGACTGTCAAATTTGGCATATATAATTATTTGGACTGTTCGGGGTCATTTACATTTCAATAAGCAGAAAAAAAGAGTATATCTTTAAATTAATTTTTTTTTTCGCACACGCCGCTTTTTTAAAGGGTAGAATAATCGCAAAATGACAGACAGTGCACCCCTGTTTTCGGTTTCAGACTTAAATATTGTACTATTCTGTGTCCCTGGAGAGATTTGTGAATGCGCAATGAACCAATAGTCGTAAACATACCTATATTTATGCTTTGTTGTTTTTCGCCTGCTTGCAGTATAGTGCTTAATGTATTGGAAAAAACATTCAACGAAAAGATTGTGTAGCAGAAGGATATTTCAAGTTAATGATAACTACGACAGTATCTATATATATTTGGTGTTCATAAACAGGAATATCTAAAAAGATGTGTTCATTATATGGATTTACCTTGCAGGAGATTTTGAGGATTTTGAAAAAAAGTGACTCATCATCAATCCATTAAAAATGGAATACGATAGCACTATTTAGCCTGGTTCTCATTTTGCAATAAAGACATACTAATTTTCATGTTTACATTCCACTGTATCTTATGTCTAAGGTACTATTTCGGTTCTTAAGCAAAAAGAAAAAGGCCAATTTAAAAACATTCAAAAAAAAAAATCATTTTTGTACCATAAATGTTGATATACCTAATACCATACAACTGTTTAATAATTATGTAAGGAACATTTTTAACTTTGGAAAAAAAAGACGTTGGGTCGGACTAGAAAAAAAAGGTTCAGATAAGGGCCAGTTATTCTCTGAATTGGATAATCCGACAATATTCCTCAGTCAGTCTAAAAACTCTTAACAAAAAAAACAAAAAATGTATACACTTCTGAAAAACAGTTTAAGAAAAACGTGTATTTTGGATTTATATAAAATTTCTTACTAACATATTTTTAATTATATCGAGGTGTTTTGTCACGTCAAACTCAACAAACAATCCGGATACTAACTGTCTGCCGTACGCAAAAACGTAATTTCGATAAAAAAAACGCGTTTAGACTTTTTGCAAATTCAATTATTACGCAATAAAGTACAATACAGGGTTATCCGTCTTGTGGTTCCGAAAGTAAATTTAAATAAAACACATTTACGATTCAGATTCCGATCAAATTTATATTTCAATATATTGTTTGGATCTTGCCATTATGAATAGAATATAATATCATTCAAATGACCTCCACGGAATCCACGGGAGTTCTTGCAGAACTTGATTTTGACAAAGTAATTTTCGATGAGTTTTCGACACATATCGGGCAATAATTCAGCCTTAACTTGACGGATATTCGTTTTCAAAGCATCAAAAGTTTGCAGATTGTGTGCATGAACATGATCTTTTGCATGGCAAAGAAGAAATCTAACGGCGAAAAATGACACGGTCTTGGTGGCCAGTTCACATCACTAAAGCGGAAAATAACTCGTCCAGGGAGAGGTGGCACTGTCTTGTTGACACCACATGAAACCTTCCACATCCATATCTTTGATTTGAAACCAAAAAAATCGATAAACATTTGGCTATAGCGGTTAGAATTGACGGTGACGGTTACAGCTTCCTCATTTTCGAATAAGTATCGACCAATGACACCACCAGATCAAATTGCACACCATACAGTGATATTTTTTGGATGCGATGGTCTTTCGATACATGTGAATTTTCACTTCCCTATATGCGACAATATTGTTGGTTAACGTATCCAAAGATTAAAAAATGAGCCTCATCGCTAAAAAAAAATTGTATGTGAAAATATGCCGTAAGACGAGCCCAAATGCTGTGCTCACCGTGATATCAATAGACTTAAATCTTCAACACTTTTACTCACTATTTTCTGGAGAGCATACATCTCGATGATGAATAAGCCTTAAGACATTCGAATTTTTTGTTTCGAGTTTTGCCCATAGATAGACAATTGAGTCGATTATAATCTGCTCATATCAAAATCCCTGTTTTGTAGTAACTTTTCATAATTTTAACACATTCATCGATTGTTAAATGATCCATATTGTTAAATGGAAAACCTTAAACTAAACATATTACATATGTAATGGAAATCCGGATCCTATATTTTAAAAGATCGAAATGCATATAGCAAATGCTAGTATACATGCATCGGCATAAATGTATGTGTACAGCTTTATAACTTTAAACATATCCTGGATATGTTGTAAAGCCGAAATATGTAAGAAAAATTATTTTTTTTTTTTTTTGTTTTGAGAACCGAAACAGTATCATACCTTTAAAAAAAAAAAACTTGTGTTTAATCAGTTGTATATTTGTTTTACTTACATCAATTAATTATTGAAACCCCAGTACCCAAATTCACACCACCAAAAATCGGTAAGAAAATTTAAAAATTGTTTTAGTTCTTTTAATATTATTAGGTACTTAGTAAATTTGTTTTTGGATGCTGGTTTACTGGAGTTTTTGAGTTCGTATGTTCTAATTTCTGATAATGCTTACGCCTTTTTTAAAAATCATTGTTTTTATGTTTATGAGTATACTTGCATATTGCACTATATGGAAAAAAAAAATTATATTCTTGCCTTGTATGAGATGTTCTCAAAAAGTATGTTGACTTTATATTTTTATAAAAAAAATATTAATTTATTCATTAATATTAATGTTTTCCCCTTCAAAGTAATCCCCCTCAGATATAATGCACTTGTACCAACGCTTTTTTCAATCCTCGAAGCACTTCTCATAAGCACTTTTTGGTACAGTCTTGAGGTCTTCTGGCAATGCTGTTTTTATTTCCTCAATCGTTGCAAATCTCCGTCCTTTCATAGGTCTCTTCAGTTTCAGGAACAGGAAAAAGTCGCATGGGGCAAAATCCGGTGAATTTGGTGGTTGAGGCATAATTGTCGTGTTGTTTTCGTCCAAAAGTTTCTCACAAGCAAGTTTCTTCTTGCGTTAGTGAAAAATTCCGAACGTTTTTTTCGTACTATAACACAGCAAAAAAAAAAAAAAAAATCAAATTATTAAATGTACGTTGCTTGCAAAATTTTAAAATTTACCCTACTTTTTGAACACACCTCGTACATTTTAAAATTGTACATAATAAAATGTTGTCTCGAAGAGGGTGTACTTAGTATCAAAATGCTGTTAACGTTCCAAAGTACTACATATGTAATATGTACGATGGCAAAGTACCCGACCCAACAAAGAAAACATAAAAATTTTGGAAAAAAAATTATTTATTTTTCAACATAATCGCCTTTCAGCTCTATAAACTTTTCCCAGCGATGTTCAAAAAGTTCGATACCCTTTTTATAATAAGGCCATTAACTGCCGACATCACTTATTCATCGTTGGAAAATGGCCACTGAGCCATTTTTTTAAGCTTGGAATAGAAAATAATCCGAGGGGGCTACATCTGGTGAATAGGGCGCATGAGGTAGCAATTCAAACTTAAATTCATTAATTTTGGCCATTGCGTTCACGACACTGTTTTTCTTGGAGTGTGAGCAAACGCGGCACCCATCTTGCACACAGCTTTTTCATGTCCAAAATTTCAAATAATATGCAATATACCGACTTTTTGAAATGCCTACAATGTCTGCTAGCTCGCGCACTTTCAGTCGACGATCATCCAGTACCGCTTTGTGGATTTTCTTCACCATTTCTGGAGTCGTCACCTCATTTGGTCGACCACTGCGATGGTCGTCTTGGCAGCCCGTACGGCCTCGTTTAAACTCAGCAACACAAAATTTAACTGTTGTAAGCGAAGGAGCAGACTCATCCAGAGTAGAATCCAGTTCAGCTGAGGCTTTTCAAATAAAAGTATTGTATCACATAACAATGACCATTTTCACAAATTCACTGACAACGTTCACTATTGATGGCTGTCAAACAAATAAAACAACGTGGTGCTTTCAAACTTGGTCAGGCTGGGTACTTCTGCGACCGCCTTCGTACGTATATGGAAAAATTGCAATGTCTCAAGGCTTTTACATTGCCTTGACGTACTATTGTAATATTGTTCCTGTTCCTGTTTTTTTTTTTTTTTTTACTTATGTAGGAGTATGTTCAGTAACTTGTATACCGGAAAATTGCCTGGTAACTTAGTTTGTGCAGTATTCCAAATTGAATGAAGAACAGAAGTATTGAAAAAAATGGGTAACAAATGGATTCAATTCTAAAGCATCAATTGTTGTGGTCAATAACTATGGAAAGAATTACGCTTGAGTTGCATTTGCATATTCAAATGTGAGTTCATAACACTCGAAAATTGACCTTAATTAGATTGAACGATTGCTTATATTATAATATAATAATATATTATATTTAACCTTAAATTAATTTAACCTAAAAATTAAAGATTCTTTCCATACATTTTTGAATTAAAAGTTGTGGTATGCTTTAAAAAGCACCCATATTCGTATGTACGAAATCAGAAATTATATACAAGAACAATCTTAACAATACTGTTTAAACTTGTGAAATGTTTAGCTTATTTGTATAGGGTTTTCCAATAGAGACTTGACAACTTTGAATTTAATTTGTGAACGCACTCTTTCACTAATCACCAAACTGTCACTGTCAATTTATTCAGTAAACTCAACATTTTCATCATGGTAAAGTACACTAACGAGCAACGCCATGATCACCGATTATTTTTGGCCCGAATTGAAAGATATGGACTTGGACGACATGTGATTCCAGCAGGATGGTGCCACACAGTACACGCTACAATCGATTTATTGAAGAGTAAGTATGGTGAGCGTGTTATCTCAAAACATGGGCCAGTCGATTGGCCGCCTCGTTCGTGCGATTTAACGCCGTTTGATTATTTTCTGTGGGGCTACGTTAAGTCATTGATTTATGCCAACACGCCAACGACGTTGGAAGAGCTCAGAGCTAACATTGAACGCGAAATAGCGGCCAAAATGTATGGCCGAGTCGTTGAAAATTGGGTCTAACGAGTCGACCGCTGCAAACCTGCGGTCGTCGAGTTTCATTCATAAATGTTTTGATTGTACTTCAAGCCAATAATAAAGTTTTTGAAATATCTCAAATGGTTTGCCTTTTATTTAAAAAAAAGTTGTCAAGTCAAGTTATTAGAAAATCCTATACTACGTTAAATTTTATTGTGTTAAATTTCTGTTTTTAAATTAACTAGGTTTTAAACAAGCATATTTTAGTTCACAAAGAAACAACAAATTATTAAACAAGCTCTAATATAAAATAGTTTAGATATATTAGATTTAAACGGATACCACTTAATAATTAACCCGTTGTCGGTCTTGACCATTTTTTTTTTTTTCGAAAAATTTTAAATCCATTAAAGGATATGCTACTAGTACTCTGAACATTTATACTTTGAATTAAACATTTTGTTTAAGTCAGCTGGTCAGACGTCGCATCGTTGTTGTTGGCTGCGAGTCATAAATAAATATTAATTTGAAATTAGTAAAAATCAGCGCTGCATTTGCATGTAATATTATTATCATTTGTTTCAAATATACTTTAAATTATGCTGTATGCAGGTTAATGTTGCAACGTTGTTGGAAAATATTGATCATGTGTTTGCAGGATTGCTCGCAAAAAAGACATACCCATCAAATGAACGATGACATTTTTGACAAATCTTATTCGTCTCCAATATACCCTTCGATTTCATCGCCTTCTTCGGAAGCAGTGTGCTAGCAGAGAGTGACTTCGTTTTGATAATGGACTTGTGATGAAGGTCACTTGGTTACGAAATAGTTAAACTTCAAAGCATTTTTTTTTCTGGCCTTGTGGTCGTATCGGTGAACGCTTTTCATTGGCTCCACATATTCGTGGTTTGTGGCTATATTCACGTCTGCGTTGCCGTTCCATAGAACCAAAAGTATTTTGTTTTATCAACAACTGTTGAACTGATAAGCGAACGTATTTACAAGTTAAACGAAAAATTCATCACTCGATGTTCTTTTGCTGACAATCCTCTCGTAAACAGTCTTTATATTTAAAAATAAAGATAATATAACTGCTCAATTTATTTGTTTACTTACTTATTTATATACATGTTTATTTGTTTCTTTATTTATTCTTTACTTATTTATTTATTTATTTATTTATTTATTTAATAATTTATTTATTTATACATTTATACATGTATATACTTACTAAACAATTTTTTGTTCTTTTTTGTTATTAATTAATTTGTTAATTTATTTTTTTGTCTACTTATGTGTATATTAATATAATTATGTACGTTTCTGTGATTATACACACTTTTTCAAAAATTTCTAAGTATACAATAATATATTATATATACATAATTAAGAAAGTAAATTTAGGCAAAAACTTAGTGAATGGACTTTTCTTGTTATAATATAAAACTTAAAACTAAAACTTACAAACTACTTAAAATAAATCTTAATCTACTTAACCTACTTACATTTAATACCTAATAAAAACATATACATTATATATATGTATATATACTTAATATATAAATATATGTATGTATATATATTTTTTTCTTTAATTTTTTGTTTTTTTTTTTTTTTATTTCTTATAAATTTTGTTTTCTTAAATCTAACTTAATCCTACCCAAAATTATGTAAATCGGCCATGATTAAAAAAAACAAGGCTGACCCACTTTGCTTCAAACGTAGAAGTTATCTAGTTTGAGGAATTCGACGACTAAGAATCCTCTCCTTCAACCAGCCACCACAATTGCTGGTGCTGCTGTTGGGGTACCTAAGATAGGCCGACAATCAATGGCAGAATCTTGCGTTTGAAACGTGAAGCTTATTTTCATCCGCCTTTGCCATTGTTTGTAGAATTGTGCTACAGAGCAGAACCGAAATGCTAGAGGTGCTATGAAGAGGCTCTTTAGAATGTGAGATATTACCTTCTAAGACCAAAAACAATAGAGATTGTCTAGTGTAACTCTTCATTTAATTTCTAATGAGATGTCATTTCCAGGGTTAATAGTGAAGCTGATCCCTATTTCAAGACGATATCGTCTATCGACGATATTTTGTTCGATTCGTCGGTATTGAGTGTGCTTTCATGCTGACACGATGACCCACTGCGCTGTGATGACGATATCAATCAATCATATGGAGGAAGTTGCACGGTTCGGATTTGAGGTTCGAGTTTCAAACAGCGTTTCTAACCACGGTGACCCATTTTCCACTTTTAGAAACCAGATATTTCTTGCAACTTGATTTTGTAATTGTGATATATTCTTTCACTTAGCGTCAATATTACGGATTTGGCCCCAGAGTCTTCTCATTTTTTGTCACAGCTTTATTATTTTATTCTTTTAAATAAATTATTTATATTTCTAAATCAAGATCGAAATAAATTCACATTTTCGGAATTTCGTACTCAATACATAAATTTTATGTGGCTTTATTATGGCTTGTCGCAGCATTTTTATTAAAAATAGATATATGTATGTTTGTATTTTTAACAGAAAAAAATTAAGGTCCATGTTAAAAAAGGTTTTTCTGTGCCGACTATTCCGGGTTTAAGTCACCATGATGCTTTTGTTCAGGTTGATGATATTTTCCTCTATATCATTTCGGATTTAGAATAATTATGCTTATACGAGTATAAAAGATATACATATATATATAGAAAAACGCTATCTATTATTATTATTTAAAATGTATTCAAATAGTTTACAAAAATCAATTTATAAAAAACTTATTTACAACTATGACTTCAGGGCCATAGGACCATTTGAAATCGTTTTTCAAGTGTACTTATTTATAAATATACAATAATCATTGTTGACAAACTTAAAGAGAGTTGGAAAAAAAGAAACAAATGAATTAAGTCAATTAGAAAATTCTGTGGTTATTGATTTTATAAAATGAATCAATGTGAAATATCATTGAATTTATGATTAAGTGCTGTTGCTTGCATGATATAACATATCGACGTAGGGTTGCTTGGATTTAATAACTAAGCAAGTTGTTGTTCTTTGTTTGAAGCCTCGTCGTCATTTTTTACTATCTTCGATATAAGGCAGGTAATAAAAATATGCCAGGCAAATAGTTCCATACCACAGAAAATAAATCATTTCCAAAGAGGTGGAGGTCTAGATGTTAATGAGTTACTCTCCATATTTGGGAGACAAATTTCGGCGGTTTCCAACAAAGAGACCATGTTCCGTATTTCGGAAATAGTGCCCTTACGAGGTTTTCCAATATTAAGTGATTCCCTTATTACCTTGTGAATTGGATGTAATGGATTTTTCAGAGCTTTACTTATAAGTGCTACAGATCTATTCTTTACAATATGTTCCAAGAAAAAGTAACCAGCTTCAACCCGAAGTGCTGTTATTGGCGTTGTTTTAAGGGCACCTGTTGCTGTGCGAAAGCATTGTTTGAAAGTAGCGTTTTTCTTGGAGGTCCACAAAAAGGCTGTTAAGCCGTTTTGAAGAGAACCTTCTACCAGAGACTTAGCCAATCGGATTTCAGTCTTCATATGTGGCCTTTACGTTTGGTGCACACCGTTTTAAGAGCATTGTTGCGCAATTTACCATAAGCTGATCTATTGTTGTTTTAACTTTTAAATTTCATTTCAAATTTCCAGAAAAATATATCCCGAGTATTCTTAATTCTCTTTTGAGTGAAATAGTAACATAACGTAGAACCAGAGAAACACAGGTGCATGTCCTTTTTCTGCAAATATGGATTACTTCTATTTTTGTTGGTGGAACAGAAGCACCTTTTTCCAGGGCCCATAGATGTACATATTGTTGAGTTGGTTGCTTCCTACAGTTTATGAACATGTTTAGGATGTCGGGAAGCCAGGGTGTATATATTGTCTGCATAAATGCCGACAAAGAAGAAGTTGACATATCAGCAAATCGATATAGGCATGGTTTATTATTGCCGATAGTGGGGATTATTGTAGAACCTCGTTCTCCATTTGAACTATTGACGATTTAAAGCCATTTACATTAATCTTAATAGTTCTACCTGTCGTAAATAAAATGACAATATTTAAGATATCTTTAGGTATCCCCAATGAACTAAGCTATTTAAAAGCTGGAATGCACATTACCCTGTCGAAAGCCTTTTCAAAGTCAGCTGATAAGACTACGCTATGTTTCCGCATCGAAAGGTTCTTTGCAAGTTTTGCTTCTAATAGATGTAACAGACTTTGGACACCCCTATCTAAATGCGTTTTGTGCTAGATGTAGCCTTTCCTCTATTCTTTTTCCAACTGATTCTCGCAATTTTTTCAAAAATTTTGGAGAGAACTGGAAGAAGTGATATAGGCCGATATTCTTCAAACAAGTGAGATCTTTAGTTTTTTTTTTTTTTTTTTTTTTTTTTTTTTTTTGATGTGCTTAAGTAATGTTCTCTTCCAATCGTGTGGGATATTACGGTACTTATTGTATTGTATTATTGTATATAGTACATATTCTTCTTTTTTTTTTTATTTTCATCGTAGTGTTTTACCATACTGTACGTTATTTTATCACTTCCTTTCGCGGTACATATAGTAATTTCTAGCTCAGTAGTTGTTATCTGTTCAGCAAGATATTTTGGCTGCATCGACAAAGATGGGAGATCGTATATCGAGAAATGTTGCTTGGACTTGATCGAGTTGTCCGGAAAAGTGCTGTCGGAGCTATAGTTTTTCCATATTTGGGCAAAGGTGTTGGCTATTATTTCTGGTTCATTAATAAGAGTTTGGTTCGAAAGCATGTGAGTTTGAAGCTCGAAGTGATTTTATTCTTTACCAGAGAGTCTTGAGGTCTAAAGAAGGGTCCATTGTATGGACGAAGTTCTCCCATGATGCTCTTTTCGCCAGAATTGACACTATTCGAAATTTGGCAAAGCATTTTCTATACACAATGCAGTTTTCCGTGATGGGATTTCTACGTAACTTCACCTAAGCTTTGTTTTTGTCTTCACAGAATTTTGCAATTTCTTTTGTAAACCATACAGGGTTTTTCGTATGCGTATTTCTTATTATTGTTGTCGGGATAGATCTTATTCTTTAATTATTTTTTTAACTTTTGTAGCTTTTTGGTTTACATTAGAAGACCTAGGTTTTTTTGATAATAAATTACGCGATGTTAATTTAAAGAGATCCCAGGTTGCTATCTCTTCCTTAAACCTTGCACTTATTTTTCTTTAACAAGTTCTTTTTGATTTTCGAATTATGATAGGCAGGTGATCTTTGCTTGCACCTAATACCTCCCATTGCAGCATGGGTGCGATATCCTCTGACGCAAAGGTAACATCAATAGAAATAAAAACATTTCTAGTGCTAAGCAGCGTAGGTGAACCCATATTGAGAATTACCAGGCTTTGATCATTTGCAAATTCTTCGAAAGTGCTCCCTGGCGCGTTTATTTCACTAGAACCCCAAAGGATGTTACTGACATTTATGTCTCCCAGAATGATATGATTGCAGTTGTTATCTAAGGGAGTTCCACTAAGTATGTCGAGGCTTACTGGTATGTCTTGTTCTCTGTAAGAGTTTGTTATGTAACTTTTTTGTTTGGATAGCTACTGTTTGATGGAGTAACGTGTTGGACATGGATGTAACGTGTCAGGTTACAGGTATATTATTCCTTACAAGAATTACTACTCCTGCCTTAGAGTACTGATAGGGTTTGTTAAAATGAAACTGCTGTTGAAACCTTTGGAGGTTCCACTGGAGGATTGAAATATCTATTTCCAATGAGACCATCACTACTGTAATTTATTGTTTTCTTTTGAGTAAGTTGAAATGAAATGATTGGTTTGTTTTTTGAGTAATTCATACTGAGTGGAAATTATTCTGTTTGGAAAGTCTTGTTTTTATTTTCATGTATGGCTGAAGACAAAGGGAGCGTGCTGTCAGTCTACAGATCGATAGTGGTAATATTTGATGATGTTGATTGCATGCGTTCGATGTTGTCTTTGATTACTTGTGTTGACCTGTTTTTAGGGCTATGTGGTCGAAAGGTATACTGGGCAGTGGTAGATTTATTTGGAATTATTAAAGGATTTTTTTATTGGTCTTGAGTGGGTTGATTTGAGGTTAATTTGTTAGGGGAGCTATTGGAAATACTGGTTTTTAAGGCGATAATTTTGTCAGCGTTTGTTTCTATGAGTATGCGTTTTTTTACCTAAGAAAAGAGGGGCAAGCGGGGTCATATGACGCATAGTTTTCTTCATTGCAATTAATGCAGAAGATGCGTTAGCAAGAAGTATGCTAAGGTCGAAGGCAGTATTCTCGGCAAATTATCTAGTTTTTGCCGTGATTTTTCGTATGCCCATGTTTTTGGCATGAAACACAACGCATTGGGTTTAGAACAAACTCCTCGTTTTTGCAGTTCATTTTTATTTTGCTTTGTACCGCTGACTACGTTGATGTTTGTACAGAAATAACAGGAGCAATTTATTTGGTTCACTTACCCCGAAGAAGAAAAATATGTTACGGAGGACCTGTTTAAATCAGAAAACTGATTCAAATAAGAAATCTTTATTAAAAAATCCGTAATTATTTTTTCTCTAAATCACGAAAAAAATTAAAAAAAAACAAAACGCTATCTAATTTTACATTACGTACAATTTATTTACATTTACATTTTTTATATGTTTATATGTTCTCATAACAAATTGAGTTAAAAAAATCCTTAAATCTTTTTTATTTTTTTAGTTATTTAAAGATAATCGAGAAGATGCCAAACGAATTGGTATAATGGTTGCATCACATAATGAGGACACAGTACGTTTTGCTATCCAAAAAATGCAAGAGATTGGTATCGAACCAGAGGATAAAGTGATTTGTTTTGGTCAATTGCTCGGCATGTGCGATTTCATCACGTTTCCCTTAGGTGAGTGGAGTATTACAGTATTACAAATCTAAAAATATTAAATTAAAAAAAAATACTAGATCGAAGGTTTATAATGTCGTCAATATAAAAACGAAGAACAAGGTACTTAGAAATGGCCTATTAAAAAAACAAAATATTTACGTATAAAATATTTTTACAAGGATATACCTATTTACGTATGTAACATGTGTCCATATAATATTCTATGAGTTGCTAATAGTTGAAAATAGAAAATATAGCAGCTTTGATCTTTGAGTTTCTGAAAAAGATTCAGAACCCCTTAAATGAAGAAAAGAGCGCAGCGCACAAAGAATATGAAACAACTTCGAAGGAGAACGAAGAAATAGTCAGAATCTTCCCCGGTATTTCGAAAGACTGAAAGAAATTAAGTGATAGAAGGGCAACCTTTAGAATATAAAACACTCTAATTCAAGAAAAGAACTCATTTCGCAGGCAATAAGAATGGTTGGTTTCCCTTATAATTATTCTTCATGTAGCTCTTCTTAAATTTTATCTCGTTTTTTTTACAACACGTATTCCGTAATGAGTGCTCTATAGAATGTTCGGTTTGAAGAAGTTGAATTGAGCAAAAACAAAGCCCAAAAAGAAACATATAAATGGAGTGTCTAAAATTTGTACCAACCTAGCTATAAAGAATAATAGCAATTGTCATCAGAAAAACTCAACGCACGCAAGATTATCTGAAAACAAAAGATTTTTATTACAAATCCGCTTTTATCAACCGAAAAATACCGAAATGTGAGTGGGCACCCTCACAAAGATATGAACTGCACCAAAATTATTTTCATTGACGGAGCTTAATTTTTCTTTCTACGTGCTTTAATTTTTCTTAAGACCTTTTAATATCTGGTAAAACTGCTTGCTTATGACTGCTTCTGCGCAGAGAGATTCCGGAAATTGGTGACCTTGTCGGTATGCACTGAAATGTTGTTCGGACGTGGAAATCGAGATTGACTCCTACAAGAAGACAACAACCAGGAACATCGTAGTCGTGTCTGTCAAGGAGTCAACGAGTAAAATGTTATCAATGTGTTGAATCGATTGATCGCATGATGGATTTATTGCCACGAACAGAAAAGGTGGTCAGAAAATCTCATCATTCAACGTTTAGCCGATGTTTAAAGTAGAACTTGAAGAAAATATGATAAACCTACATTTCGCTTTTTGCACCATTTTCATTTAAAAGAGCACATTCCCTTGGCAAAAAGCTTATACCAATCGATCGACCCCAGTATTGGCAAAAAATATTAGGTGTGCAACTAAGTTATCGCTGTTTTTTTTTTTTTTTATGAAAATGCAACTTTATTGTGAAAAAATGTTTACAAATGAATCATTCAAAATATATGCCATCGCTAGCTACAACTTTTTCCTCTCTTTCTGGCGAAACTTGAATACTGTTACGGTAAAAGTGTATATCTTTTGAGGCTATCCATGAATCAAGCCATTTTTTGATGTCTTCATACGAGCGGAACTACTGATCAGCCAGACCATGTGCCATCGAACAGAACAAGTAACAATCGGAATTATGACTTCCATTTGAGTGTCGATACCGTTCCCCAGTGATTATTTCGTTGGGTTTTAACAGTTTGTAATAAATACCACCAATCTGGTCCCACCAAATACACAGCATAACTTTTGCAGCACGAATATTCGGCCGAGCCGACGACGTAGAAGCATGACCGGGCAGTCCCCATGATTTTGGATATGTCAAAATCGACCAGAAATTACTGCTGGAGCTATTAATTGATGGCTATAAATATTGAGAGCTTAGTTGCGCACCTAATGTGATGCACAAAGTATACAGGGCTAAGCTAAGTATATAGAGCTAAGCAAGATTTTGTGCTTATAACATATATGCAGAATTATTGTTTGCGAAAAACTTACTCCACTTAAACTGTACTACTTACATACATTATTATTACTGTACAGTTGCTGGAAAGAGTGTATAGCCAACAAGGGAGATCAACATGGTGCCTCCACTTTCATTTAAAAAAATCAGTGCGTGTTGCTAAAATACTGTGTTATGCCTAAAAACAGTGCTTATTATCCTACACTCATCATCGAAAATCAGCTGAAATAGTAAATTTTAGTAATACCATCAGATGGGAATAGATAAAACCCCTTGGCCAAGAGTAGTAGAATCTACGAATACTGAAGCCTACTTAAATGAAACAGATCTGACAGTTATGATACTAGAAAATGAACACTTTGATTTACAGAAAAAGTTCCAGAAACTAGAACAAAAGCTGAAGGATTTACGGAGTACTTGGAAGAAATCTCCCAACCAAATTCAGGGGACCATGATGATTTGCTAAGCGAAGAACTAGAAGAAATTAAGTTTTAAGAAACCAAAGCCGGTGCACCCTAAGGGAGGAATCTTAGACCATTATTCTACCTATCTATCTGAACTCAACTCGTAAACACATTCAAAATTGGACAATTATATGGGGGATGCGATTAAACGAAACAAAATACTGTACACAAGTTGTCTTCACAAATAGAAAATTAGAGTATATGTATAAAGGGTGATTCATCGTGAGGTTTGATTTATAATGTAAAATAAAACACATAAATTTGTAAGTGAACTTAAAATTTTTATTATCTGTTAAAAGAACAATTCATGGCATTTAATTTTTGATATCATGATATCATCTAAATGTTGGCCACGACTACATCTAAGGTGGTCCATTTGGAAGGTCCAATTTTGGGCGACTCGTTCGAGTATAGCGACTCGTATCTCGCGGATAACATGAGTAATGTTGGCTCCCAAAGCGTCAATCGTAGCTGGCTTATTCCTGAAGACCTGAAACTTTACATATCCCCAGAGAAAATAGTCCAAAAGTGGGATATCGCACGATATAGGTGGCCAATTTACCGTAGCAAAACGTGAAATTAAGTGCTCATCAAAATTATTTCACAAAAGTCCAATTGTTTCACGCGCTGTATCGCTCGTAGCGCCGTCTTGTTGAAACCAGAGCTCACCGAGCCCATGTGCTTGAATTTCAGGAAGCACATAGTCCGTTAACATGACGTGATAACGGTTACCATTGACGGTAACATTCTGATTTGCCTCATTTTTGAAGAAATATGGACCACTGATTCCACCAGCCCATAAACCACACCATACCGTTGTTTTTAATGGATGTAATGGTAGCTCTTGGTACTCTTCGGGTTACTCATCAGCCCAAATACGTCAATTTTGTTTATTAACGTATCCATTGAGCCAAAATTGGGCTTCATCACTGAACAAAATTTCACGATAAAACACTGGAATTTCATTGAGTTTCACTAAATATATGACGCAAATTTAAGTCGTCTAGCTTCAATTCTTGCACAAGTTAAATTTTGTATGCTTTTAGCCGAGATCCTCTTGTAAAATACGCCAATTTGTCGAATACGTCAAGCCAAGCTGCTGAGAACGACGACGTTTCGATTCATTACGGTCTTCGCGTACACTCCCAGCTACAGCTGCTATAGTCTCTTCACTACGTGCTGGATGCGGTCTAACCGATCGAGTATCATCCACTAATTTATGGTACATTACATTACATTATGTCACTGGGACTTAAATTTGCCAATGGTATTCGCAATAGTGGTTTTAGTAGGTCGATTATACGCACCGAAAATTCATCGAATCGCACAAAAAACATTTCTCACAGAACGCCGATTTTCGTAATATAGCTGAACAATTTGGAGACGCTGTTGTAGTGTGAGTCTTTCCATGATAACTTGCCAAACGATATTGAACAAAAATGAAAAAGCAGTTTGATAGGAGTCAAGCGTTATCTGTCAAAAAAAAGCCTATTGAAAATCAAACCTCACGATGAATCACCCCTTACCTTTAATCAAGGTATACCATACGCAAATTGTGCATCGTGATATGATATCTGATGCGAATGATATGACATCGGAAAGTTCATTGCAATAAAAAAGTAGAGAACATTTTTATTCGATACATATTTTGGGATCGTACTAAGAAAATCGTACATTTCAATCAAACAACGGTACGAAAACAAGGCGCGGAAAAACATGTAACGCAATTTTTTATATTACAACAGAAACAGTGCGAACTCTGAAAGCCTTGAAAGCTTTTCACTGATTGCCTCTATCCGTGTGACATACTTAGTGTGTCTGTGCAAAGTTTAAGGGTTTGCAAAAGTATTAGTAGGGTTTGAAATCTATTATATGGTATGTCACACAGATGAAATACAAATATGTGTTAATTGTCAACAATGTCAATTCTCACATTTTACACGAAAATATCATCCGCACTACACACATAGAGTAAGGACAATTTGCACTTATAAAGTTCACTATATTAATTTTATTTGTTCAGCTTCTGTCTCTACCAAATTCTAGCAGTTTGCAGGCTTATACAATATGTAGGTAATTCACTTACAGTGTGCTTGTGCGAACTTTAAGAGTTTGCAAAAGTATTAGTAGAACTTGCCATCTATGTTACTTCATCTATACTGGTCGCGTTGGGATTGTATCGAATTGTTAGAAGCGTTACAACAACAATTTTTTTTTATCCAGTGGTATTTCGGCGGTAATTTGTAGTATTTTGACCTATAATCGAAAAAAAAGGCCTCCTATCAGGTATCTTATTTTCAATAAATAAGAAAAAGGTGAAACTATTGTTGTACATTAAAAAATTCGAAAAAATGGGTTACAATTTTGGTATACATATGCATCAATGGCTTTACTGTGAAATTATAATTTTGCCTTCATCTCTTTGATATTTCTAGGTCAAGCTGGCTACTCTGCATACAAATATATTCCGTATGGTCCCGTTAATGAGGTTTTACCCTACCTCTCCCGCCGTGCTACAGAAAATATTGGTGTCCTCAAAAAAATTGAAAAAGAGAAAAAATTGCTGGCTAAAGAAATCCGTCGAAGGCTATTGCGAGGCCAATTATTCTATAAACCAAAAGGCAATTATGTTCCAATTTAAAAACATTTCGAATAAATCTTATTGATTCAACTTTAAATTATATAAAATCAAAACCAGTTATGGATATTAAGATTTAAAAGAAAGATAAGAAACCAACCAAAATACTATATTTTAACTGATTATGTCGTTTTAAGTTTCCTAATTTTTAAATTTGTCAATCAATATGATAAAACTTTATTTATGATTTTAAATATTTATTGTAACAACTGTTTTTCCTTTAAGTTTACAACACGCTTAAAATCAAAACATAACGAAAAAGGCAATACGATTTTTAACTGAACAACCAACATAGCACTATACTTTTGCAACTGCATTTTTAATTAATTTACATTTTTATTTTACTCTATTTTTGTTAAAATTTTTTGTTATTTATAATTTTTTATTTAGATATAATAAATGCAAGAAAAGGAAATCATAAAGAGATGAATTACTTTTTATAAATACATATATATTAAAATTTCTTTTTTTCCAAGTTGATGCTGTTCCTCAATGTTTTTGAAGGTTAACTCAATGCCTGTTCCTGCACAGCGCTCTAAAAAATTCGTCGGCTGCCAAAAAGTCTAGTTTTTGCTCTAGTGCATTGTTTTACAGCGAACACAAGAATGCAATTTTATCCATTTATATCGCTTTTGAGGTAATTCAATTTAAATGTAAGCAATACAGTGCAAGCTGATATTTAAAATTGATTGACAGCACTATTTTCCATCACTGTTCGACATCTAGTGTGAGTTAAGTCCAAACTTCAAAGTCCAAACTCAGTGCGCAAAGAAAACAAAATGCAAAGCCTTAAGTGTGCAACATTGTTAATAACAAGTACTAGGGCTGAGGACGGAATATAAATAAGACCATCGCGAGTGAAAAAGATAAACATATTCCTGAGTAGTACATGTGCGCAATAAACATGATATACATACGTGCATACATAGGTTATAAAAATCTTGTTACCAATTCTCACATGTAAAATCATATAGACTTCATACAAACATCATAGGAGCTACATCCGTATAAAACACATGGACAAACCCCTAGTATGTTTGCAAATTTGTGTTGACCAGAAGTATTTCCAAACAATAACAACTAAGATTCTATTTGTGTTTATTTAGAACAACATATTCATTAACTATCTTCAAAGATTTCTTACTTATATACAGATCAACAGTGCGTAGGAGTTAATTGACATTTCACTTCTTTTAATCTGTGTTTTTGACACAGTTAATTATTATTTAATAAATTTTGAAAGCTCTTGTAAATTACCACTCGAAAAATGGATCATTTAATCTGTTTTTTCCAATGCCGGCAGAGGCTTGACATTTAATGTGCTGGACACAGTTACAGTCAAAAAATAAGGTCGTCTAATATCCGGCATCGGTTTCCAGTAGATCACCGAAATCAAGCAGTGTTGGACGCGGTAAGTACGTAGGTGGGGAACCACATGGGAACTCAGTACTCCGCGTGCTGTTGAAAAAACGCGCCACATGGGCATAGTACCCCGGCGTTAAATCCCGGACCCTACAAATTAATTTGTATCGTTACCTTGATAATAATAATAATAATAATAATTTTGTACAAAATCCTTTACCAAGCATAAAGACATAAATAATAGATATGTTCTGAAATACGTATCTTCATAAAAGACGTAGTGGCAGATTTGAACAGCCTTTCTTTTTTACTGGTGACACTGATCCTTGGTTTCATCCAGAAAAGAGTGCTTCTTTTTGGAAATGGTTGATAAAATATTCGAGAGAAGATATTGTACAGCAATTTCGTTTTCCTTCTTAACACTTTTTTTCTCCATCACGTATTATTAAACACTTCGCCTCAAATTATAAGAATTTTAAATATCGCTTTTTTGAGGCGTTATCCCGAAATTTTGTAATAAACTTTACCACTCATGTTTATTTAAAAATTTGACCACTCACGAAAAAATAAAACAATCTCCAACAATACACGTACATACTAACCATATGTTAGTATGGTCATACTTATAGGAACTTCATCTTTATTTCTAAGACTTGGCTCAGTGCATAAATTCCTCTGAAGTTCTCGAGGTGGCGATTGAAATTTGCTGTCAATTTATAGAAATATATATGTATAATATTAGAGGTATACAACTTCGAGTTAGGTAGCTTAAAATAAAAGAAAACTGCAGCAAATATGATTATTTGTTCACTATATATATTAAAAAAAAAAAAAAAAATTGTTGAGTTAGGTATTTCAAACGATTTTGAATATAATAGCTTGTATGTACGTTTACGACTTCATCATCACCAGCTACTATATCGATTTTGCCTCATTTGGAAAATTATTTTGTTTGACTCTTGGATTTAATTTTGTTACTAATTAAAATAACTTGATATAAGGAAGATTGTTTATATAAAACTTTGTTGTTGACAAAGTAATCACGTTATTATATCTTCATAAATGTAATTATCATACGAATATGATACTTAAACTTCAAAAAGAAACTTGAAAAAATTGGAAATAAAAAACATTAAGGATTAAATAAAGAAGACTAACATTTTTTCATTTAAAAATAAATTCTGTTTAAAATTGGAACACTTTCCAAATACTAATATTATATTTTCCGTTTAAAAGAGTATTAATTTTAATAAATTTTAAGGTTTCAAACGCTATACATGTTTTTTGAAGTAATTTTCTGTCGTCTTTGTGAAAAAGAAGTGCGGTTTTGTATGTTTTATATGCACTAATAAATTAACGCTGCCTTTTTCGTGTTTTGAAAAATTTTTTTTTTTTTTCTTTGCTGAACGCATTTACATATAACTAACAAATCGTAGGTAATTGTTATAATTTGAATATTCATAAATGAGAATATCTCAATAAAATCTAGGTCCTGACTTTCGTTGGCAATGACGCTAAAGTTTTGTTTTATCATATTAATTATTATTAACTGTGCCACTTCTATAAAAGTAAAAGTTATGCTTAATTTTGTGATTTAAATTAGTTTTAATACAGCTTGTGTTATAGATATGTAATCTACAACTATTTCAAATGTTCAAATGACAATAATATACTTGTATATGGAATGTTAAAAAAAACCATAATTGGAAATTGAATAAAAAAAAAACGTTTTTTTTTTTCTGATACCATTGCATATGCAAATACGTATGTAAGTAGTATTTAGTTTTAAATGATATAAGAGAAATTTGTCATTCACTGTGTAAACAAATTTACAAAATAAAAGAACTTAACTTTATATGTACATATATGTTATGAAAAAAATCGAACCTTATAACTATTATTTGGATGTTAAAAACGAGTACGTATACTATTCATACAAGTACACATAATAAAAATATAAAAAATTATTTAAAATGGTTTTTGCGAAACTTATGAACTATTTCACTTGCGTATCTTAACTTTGCCGACACACATATCGTCGTTGTTTAATAAAAACTCCCTTAGTCCATTTTTCTCAAAGCTGAGATAAATACACATTTAAAAAACTAAATTCCCTAAGTCTTAACGAGTACGTATACTATTCATACGAGTACACATAATAAAAATATAAAAAATTATTTAAAATGGTTTTTGCGAAACTTATGAACTATTTCACTTGCGTATCTTAACTTTGCCGACACACATATCGTCGTTGTTTAATAAAAACTCCCTTAGTCCATTTTTCTCAAAGCTGAGATAAATACACATTTAAAAAACTAAATTCCCTAAGTCTTAAGTTCCTCTCTTTCCAAATTAGTGTGAAGTCTTTCACGGGTCTTAGGGGATTTTGACTGGTAAACGTTTTGCCGTCTTTCGTTTGTTAAAATTCACTAATCCATACTAGAGGCGATTGTGGATTTTCAGTTCAAAACGCTCTTATTTATTTCGTTGAATTTTATTTCATAATTAATTTTTTTGATGCAGCGAATGTAAGGAAGGCAGATAAAGAAAGATGGTGAACTTATCTTCACAAAATATAAATAAAGCAGAAGTGCAGGTACGAACAGATTAAGATTATAGGTGAATATTATTAAGTTAAGTTTTTGTTATATGTTAATGTGATTTCTAATAAAGTAGAAGTCAATCAATTAGACACGGTAATTAAACGTACTTAATGAATATTTTTTTTTGATTTCGATAACGATGATGTATAGTATATGAATGTATAGTTTCTCTAGTTCACTCGCAAAAAAAGGCAGATCTTAATAACTGATTATACAACGTGAAGGAAAAAACGCGAAATTTCTGATAAACTTACGATTCATAATTCTACAGTACCAGCTAAGTTTCCAAAACCTATGGATTGTAACAAATGCTTCTCTATGAAGAAGCAGATCATGAAAGAGGAGACTATAACTGGAAAAATTAATAATAGTATAAAATTTAATAAGACAACAAGACAAAGGCCTCGGAGTGAAAATCCAAGCCCTAGAAATCGACCAACGAAATACTTTATTTTGAATAACGATTCTAGTATTCGAGTTTTTCGTAACTTATACCTTAAGACATTATCGATAAACGATGGACTTAAATCAGTTATCAAAGGAGCAAACCTAGCAACTGATACATCTGGGGAATCGGATAAACGAGGCGCTATGCTGCGGGATAATAAAAGCATATTAAAAGCTTTACAGTGATGGGATTACACTTCTGTAGAAAATCGTCACAGAGAAAATATATTGATTCTCAATTGACAATCGCCAAAATGCATGAGCTTTATCAAAACGGAATGATTGCGAGAATCTAAACGCAGTTAGTCTAACTACATATACTGTAGGAGAATTTTCGCGAAGAAGTACAACATGTAATTTTTCAAACCGAATTTTTCACCAAACAGGAACTGTAAGGTGAATGTTCTGTGCACAAAGAATGAGAAAAAGAGGCTCTTTCTAGCAGAGCTAATGATAAGTAACTAGCTAGCCGTGTACAGTCGTTTGCAACTGCCACTTTTGACCTTCAAGGCTCTCTTCAAATTTCATGTATTGAAATTATCCCACGATATCTCACCTATCAATGCATGGACGAAGATTAATGAGAAAAAAGATAGCGCTGAAATTGAGTCAGGTTTATAAAAATGTATTCATCAACTGCCAGAACACGTTAAATCAGTTTCTCTGTTTTCGGCCACTTGCGGTGGTCCGAACCGCAACTAGAATGTTACTGTTATTCTTCTGTACTGTCTAGAAGAAAAAAAAATGGATTCACATTAAAGAGATAGAAAAAAGTTTTTTAAATTAGGCCACTTAAGGATGGAGAGTGATAGGATGCATAGTTTAACTGAGTCACAAAAAAAAGTAAAAAGTTTACATAATGACTGGCTAAATAATATAAATTTCATCTTATTCGCTCCCAAAGAGGAAAAAAAAAACTTAAAAATTTAATTTTGATATTGAGAAAACAAAAGAAAATTTGCTTAAAGTAACAAACTTTAATTATTCCGAATGTTACCCAGGCATACCGATACAATTATCATAGCCTCTATACAACTATTATTGTCAGTGGAAGTGGGATGCCTAAAAACGCTAAACTACTCAAAGAACCACTTCGAAATAAGGAAAGAAAGTAATTTCTGAAGAATCTCATGAATATTACATAACGCTTCCAATATCCACCCTCACATTAACAGACCTGATTCAGCAGTTGAAAGCTGTAACGATATAGAGAAGTTAGTCTTACTTCAACAAGTTGCCTATTTTTACTTCGAGAAGTTTCATAATTTAAATTTATCAATGTCTTTAAATACGTTTATCCATATTACGAGGGCGGTCCCAGAAGTACCCGGCTTGACTACGATATGGCGGTAGTTGTTTGAAAATATCACTGTATTGGAAAGTACGCAGTCTAAAAAGCATATGTTTCATATGTTTGAAAGCGCCACGTTCTTTATTATTTGTGAAAATAGAGAAAATTAGTCATCGTTATGTGGTACAATACTTTTATTTGAAAGGCCTCAGTCCAACCAATATAAAAGCTGAACTGGATTTTATTCTGAGTGAGTCTGCTCCTTCGTTTACAACAGTAAAATTTTTGGTTGCTGAGTTTAAACGAGGCCGTACGAGCTGCCAAGACGAGCATAGCAGTGGTCGACCAAATGAGGTGACGACTCCAGAAATGGTAAAGAAAATCCAGAAAGCGGTACTGGATGATCGTCGACTGAAAGTGTGCTAGCTAGCAGACATTGTAGACAAAGTGCGGTACAGAGCATATTATTTAAAAATTTGGACATGAGAAAGCTGTGTGCAAGATGGGTGCCGCGTTTGCTTACACTCGAGCAAAAACAGTCTCGTGGAGATGTTTCAATTGAGTGGTTAGCGAAGCATCAAAGCAGAATTTATGCGCCGTTTCATAACAATGGATGAAACATGGGTCCATCACTTTACACTTGAGACAAAAGAACAATCAAAACAATGGATTCAAAAGGGAGAACCGGCTCCAAAGAAGGCGAATACTGTTTCATCGAAGACTATCTTGAAAAAGGAAAAACTATCAACGGCCAGAATAAGCGAACTTATTGCAATGTTTAAGCGAAGAAATCAAGCAAAAACGGCCGCATTTGGCTATGAAGAAAGTGTTGTTTCATCAAAACAATGCACCAGCTCACAAATCCGTTATTTCAATGGTCAAAATTAATAAATTAAAGTTTGAATTGCTACCTCATGAATCCTATTCGCCAAATTTAGCCCTCTCGGATTATTTTCTGTTCCCAAACTTGAAAAAATGGGTCAGTGGTCAAAGATTTTATAACGATGAAGATGAAGATGAAATAATTTTTTTGTCAAAAATTTTTGTTTTCTTTGTTGGTCGGGTACTTCTGGGATCGCCATCGTATTTTCTTAAATTAACTTTCGAGACCGCATTGGTGTAACATTTTTTATAAAATAACATTAAATTGTTTATTTTTCCTGAACAAATAAATAAATTTTTATAATCAGTGTAAGAACATAAATAAGTAACACAGTTTTCAGTACCACAGTGTCCCTTTGCTATTTTACCCTTTCGGGCATCCAATTCCAAAATATTTTAAGGGATGATTCATCGTGAGGTTTGATTTTTAATAGGATTTTTTTGACAGATTATGCATGACTCCTATCAAACTGCTTTGTCATTTTTGTTCCGTATCGTTTAACAAGTCATCATGAAAAGACTCACACCACAACAGCGTCTCCAAATTGTTCAGCTATATTACGAAAATCAGCGTTCTGTGAGAAATGTTTTTCGTGCAATTCGAGGAATTTACAATGCGCATAATCGACCTACTGAAACTGCTATTGGCAATACCATTCGCAAGTTTGAGTCCCAGTTTATGGTACATTAGTTTATGATACTCGATCGATTAGACCACATCCAGCACGCAGTGAAGAGACTATATTAGCTGTAGCTGGGAGTGTACGCTAAGACCGTGACGAATCGATCCGTCGTCGTTCTCAGCAGCTTGGCTTGGCGTATTCGATAACTTGGCATATTTTATGTGAGGATCTCGGCCTAAAAACATACAAAATTCAACTTGTGCAATGAAAATCCAGTGTTTTATCGTGAAATTTTGTTCAGTGATGAAGCCCAATTTTGGCTCAATGGCTGATGAGTAACCCGAATAGTACCAAGAGCCACCATTACATCCATTAAAAACAACGGTATGGTGTGGTATATGGGAATTATCGGTCCATATTTCTTCAAAAATGAGGCAAATTAGAATGTTACCGTCAATGATAACCGTTTTGGCGCCATGTTAACGGAGGCGCACATGGTCTCGGTGAGCTCTGGTTTCAATAAGACGACGTTACGAGCCATACAGTGCACGAAACAATGGACTTGTTGAGAAATCATTTTGGTGAGCACCTAATTACACGTTTTACTACGGTAAATTTGCCTCCTTGATCGTGCGATATCACACCTTTGGACTATTTTCACTGAGGATATGTAAAGTCTCAGGTCTTCAGGAACAAGCCAGCTACGATTGACGCTTTGGAAGCCAACATTACTCCAGTTATCCTTGAGATACCAGTAGTTATGCTTGAATGAATCGCCTCAGATGTAGTCGTGGCCAATATTTACATGATATCATTTTCAAAAAGTAAATGTCATGAATTTTTCTTTTAACCGATAATAAAAATTTTAAGTTCACTTTCAAATTTATGTGTTTTATATTATAAATCAAACCTTACGATGAATCATCCTATATATGTCAATGGTTACGAAAGGTTCCTTCCAAATTCGAAAGTCAAGATCGTGCAATTACAAACATTTTTGGGCTTTTAATATTGATTATCAACTTCAAATGCAAAAATCTTACAACCAAAAAAAAAAAAGGCTTAGGGAGTTTACATCGAAAGACGGCGATAACTTTCCAACCTAACTTCAAATAACAACTAATTATGATATTTAAATATGGGCACACACATATCTCAACAAATTTTAAATGAAAACAAATCTTTCTTTTCAAAAATTATCGATTATACGATTAAATTATCGTATCTACTTACATCCGTACAAATATTATACAATATATGTACAATATACATATACTCGTATATACACAGATTAGTCCAACCACCTTAACGCCCTTAAGCAGCTCAAAAACATCACAAACTTGTCTTACATCTTCCTATGGGTCATCTAAATAAACAATATGCATTCTCATACCATATACAGGGTATTCTGGATAATGTGTCGAAAACATTAAGAGGGACATTTAAAATCACGCCCTTTAACCCGAACTGTGCCAGAGTGACCGTATGGTCACACACAATAGAATTATAGTCATGTGCCTTACACCCAAACAGTTAAAATCCATAACGGGCATATGTTTGATGTATGACAATTCTCACTTCAAGATAAAACGGCATTAACATCAGTCCCTTCATGCATATATATTATACACAGCAAACTGTTAATTTTTCGGTTCATATTTAAAGTGTAAAAAAGTGCATTATGGCAAATATGAAAAGTAACTAATAACTTTTTGCTTATATTTTTCCAGTTATTTCTGTAATATGTACCATATATCAATATTAAGCTAATAACTTATTGTTTATGCATATCATTTATTTAATGAAAAAAACTTTTTTTTACTAGTTTTGAGTATTTTTTTGAAGGTGTGACCGTGCAGTCACCTTAGCACCGCTGTGACGGTGACTTTGGCACTTAAAGAGTTTGAATTTTGAGAAGATCATGCTTTTTTCTTCAGAAAACTATCACTTCAGGAGGCTGTATACTATCTTCAGCAGCTAAATGAAGGGGATAATGCATTTGGTGGCTTGATGGTGTTTACATTGAACCACCCGATGGAGATCGAAATATCAGCGGAGAGGATGGTGTCTGGACTAGAATCAATTGAAAGCCAGTTGTGAATTAGGATTAAAAAATTGACAACATGTTAATACAATTCAGCTGGGAGAGCAGCCTATTCCAATCGAGATCGTGAAGGACACTCTCATTGATATCTTCGGTGAGTCGCAATTCAACTTATAGTTGACCAACCTACCCAAGAGATACAACATTAGCAAATAAATGCTTCAAGTGCAGATGAAGCAATTGTCAAATGATGTTGCTGGAATATCAATGTTTCCTGAACTAAACTTCGATAACTGTCGTGATGTGCAGTCGCATGAACCTTTTGAACGGTTTTTTGGCGATGAGTTACTAGAAAACATAACCCATTGCTCAGCTCTATAGGTTTTCGTCCTGATAGCTGAAGATTCCTGAAGTTATGGCTAATAAAAAATTGTATTGCTAGGGGGGGGGGGGGTCTATTTTCACCCCCTTCCAAGTTATAGTTCGTTAAAATGAGAAACCTCTTAAAAAGCCGTAGCCTGCAATACAATTTTTCTTCAGGAATCTTCAGCTATCAGGACGAAAACGAGGGAAAGCCAATTCAAAAATATTCGATTTGTGAAATGCGGAATTGGTATTCTGATGGTGACGGGGTACAATTCGATTCATAAATAGTTAAAGGGCCTATTGGAATAGTTCCGACGATCTACGGAACGAATTAATTTACAAGTCAATACGCCGAGGGCGATTTAAAGAAATTCTTAGTTTATTACATTTTGAACCAAACTTGGCTGCACTATATGGAAATCAGCACAAGCTATGGAATTTGCATCCCATGACAACCATTTAAAAGCAAGCATGCTTAAAATTTTCTATCCCACACAACATTTGTCTTAAAATGAAAGCATGAAAGTTTAATAGGGTATGATTGCAAACAATTTATCAAAGGTAAGTCAATAAGATTTGGTTTCAAAGCCTAGTCGCTGTGTTTCGCCCTTTGGTTACATGGCAAATTTCGAAATTTACCAATGAAAAAATCTCCGATCAAACCTGAAATATGAAGAACGATTTGGCAAATGTTCGGCAACTTTTTTATCAATGATTAATGACTTCCCTAAAAGTATCAGAGGCCTGACGTTTTTTTTTACTTCGACAACTTGTTTGCAGGCTTTCCATTTCTCACGTATCTGAAAGCAAGAGGCTACATTGCAACAAGTACGATTCCTGACAACTGTATTCCTCCAAGTTGTCCTATAAAACACAAAAATATATTGGAAAATTGTTTCGTGGAACATACAATGTAAATCGACCAAAATGTCAAAAACAGGAATAATGTTAACAAAATAGGTTGATGATTCTGTTGTTTGCATTGCCTTACTTATTATGGTGCTTTGCCAACTTCAGAGGAAATAAAAGGATAGTGGGTATTATTCGACCATGGGCCATTATCGAGTACGACAAATATATTTAGGGTGTCGATCGTTTTGATCAAAATGTGAATAATCACCGAATTTCATACCGATAAAAAAAGTGGTGGAGCCCAATTTTTACTTGGTTTTTTGACGTCGCAGTAAATAATGCTTGGCAACTGCAACAAGGATTGAAGCCATTATCCCAGTTGGAATTCAAACGATCAATTGCTGTTTATTACTGTACATTCTACGGTGAAGTACCAAATAAACTTGGGCCAAAGCGAAAATGACTTGGAGATAATTTGAAGAAAAACATTGATATGACAGAACTAATCATTTTATAGGTCCAATTGCAAAAAGAGAACGTTGCGCAGATGGTAATTGCAAAAGTGTTACGAGTACATGCTGTATTAAATGCAATATTGGCCTTTGTGTGAAATGTTTTCAAAACTTCCAACCTCAAATAAGTAACTCTTGTTGACTTTATTAATACAAATACTTGAGAATTCACTAAAATTTATTCGTTGTATTCTATATTTATATACATGAGCTTTGGTTTTTCTAGCTAATTCTAAACAAGTACCCTAGTAGTGCCAGCGTAACCATACGGACACAGCACATAAATCATCTTACCTGTATTACATGCGCAGGTAAAACTCAAGAAGTAAAACTTTTGGACTCAAGGAAGTCTATTTTATAATCCCTATGAGTTTGGTTAAAAAATTTGGAATAAAATAATTACATCACTATTCGGGTTAAGTTCAAGCATGTATGGTAACATGTGGGGAATCGTTGAACTTGTAAATACAAATACTTTAATTGTTTTAAAGTAAAGTTAATGTGCGAAAAATTATTGTAGATAAAAATTTCTGATGATGACCTTTGTCCGTCTTCATAAATAAAAGTCCATTAGGGTCAATGGGCGCATCCCACGAATTTTATATACACGTTCCAAGCACTCTCTAACTACATGGCCATAGTTTGCGGGGGCGTCGTCTTGTTTTGTACACAATGGCTGTTCTTTACTGCAGCGGTGTATAATTTTTATATATAAGGATATCGTCACAGATATTCCAATCACTTTTATTGGCCGTTACCGTGACAAAAACCATACACATAAACAATTTTTTTGTTTTGGTTGCGGCAAAGGATGTGTAATCTTCATAGATACCAGACATCGAACTTATTTCGCTAGCTTGATTGTCCGATTCCATAAATACGCCCTAATCCGATTGCAGTATGTAATCTGTGCAAAGTTATTCTCAATGCCATTAAGCGTGTGCAAAAAAATACTGCGTGCTCCTTATCTGCACCTTCGGGGCATTCCGGGCAAGATGCTGAACTGTCGTGCCCAAAACGGTTGAGATACTTATGATAACCACCGTGGCCAAACAGGGACATAAATCATTTCTAAGTATTCCGATGGTGAAAAGTCCATCACCGAGAATATTATAAATTAAAACTTAACATCTCGGTTTAACACTATAAATCAGTCATGTAAATAATTTTGCATTTTTTTGCTTGTTATTCCTTGCTAAATTTTTTGTTTTTTTTTTTTAAGAAAAGACCTACAATTTTTATTTGACCTGCAAAAATAGATGTTACCTACACAAGGTGATCCCTTTTTTTTAAGGGACATATATTGAAAATTACTATTTGAAGTGGAATGTTCAAAATTGAAGTCGGGTGGGGTAATTAGATATTTAAGGAAAACATTTAATTCGAAAGATGTTATTTTCAATAGGAGTCAAAACAGGGCAGAGTAAGGTTTTGCTTAAAATCTTTGTATCTTGGTGAGGATGTATTTCCGACCTCCTCCACCTATATGATTTTTTTTTACTCAAAAGATGGCATGCCAATTGTGTCCTTCAAACGAATATTGACGAAGTCATTGAACTTGTCAAGGACGATAATATCAAATTATTTCAAGTAATATATCAAGTGTTTTATCTGATACTAACGTGATCAGATTTATCACTTAGCGGAAGTTTAATAGCAACGTGAAAATTCCACCAGTCAATATGCCTGTTACAAGAACAGAAACAACGAACGTCCAACCTCAATTTAGTGCCCCTGTGACACGCATACCGCAAACTACACAGCCTACTTGTATGTATATTTCAACCTATGATCTACGGGACGTAAATCTTTAAAGAGGTATGAATTAGCCTATGCTAGGGTCAAGATTAAGCCAGTCGGATGTTCGAGATAGACTGGCTCAACATATTCAAATATATTCAGGTGTGAGCATATTTTCATAGTCATTCTCACGGTCCCAAGTGCAACAGGATTGGATTGCATGCACTCGTAAAATAACTGAAGCGAGTACAAAGGCTTTTTATTGAATCAGCGCACTTCATTTCGGGGCAGAAGCATTCGTGGTAGCTTTAAATTTGCTCTTAGTTTTGAATTGGTGAATATTAGTTGAATAATAATTCAACTTTGGTACTGATATTTATTTCCTTTAGTGAACGATTAGTTGTTCACGCGGGCTTCGGCCCTGTATATTTTTAGGATATGCCTTCACCGTTTCTTTAACTTACAATTTTTATTAATTTTTATTTAACGTACAAAACAATTTAAAACCTTACATATTAATATTGTATTATAATAAAAACAAACTAATCCGAAGAAAATTCACTTCTGTCTTTCTCATCATTTAAAGTTATAACAATTTTGTCTGTTGCTGAAAGAAAAAAAGGTTAAAAAAAATTAAAACTGAATCAGCATCAATTGGTATTGAATCTAACCTTGAAGTCAATTGCAATCCATCACATCAACAATACCGAACAAGAATGGTAACTCATAATTACAGTATGGTTGGGTATGGATTTTCTTATCCTTCAATTGCACCTTAAAGTCTATTTAAACAATAAACATTCCCTAGAACGATTAATATCTAAATACAATCTGAATATAACATAATAGCTCTTCAACCCATAAAACCATTGAAAAATTACAAATCTTTTCCCCATACTAAAGATTATGGATATGCCAGAGTAGGTAAAAAAACCTTGCAGAACTTCGATGGTATCCATTCAGTCTAAACGGATATCTTGGACGAAATTCGTCAACATTTGATTCTAAATTCTGCATAATAATTTCACTGCGAGCGTCAATGCCGCCTGAAGCTCAGCCATGCATGTTATTCGGCTAAATGTTACTATATTAAATGACCCGAAAGCGACAGCAATCGCCTTTGCAGAAAAATTTAAGAGGTACAGCGCTGACACCTCTTATCCTGATAGCACCATTTCAAATAAGTTCAACTTCAAAACAAGCTATCCTTCTTAACCGTCAGATCAAGAAATCTATCTCATAGAAAGTATAACACTATATGAACTCGAAATTACTTTACAATACGATTAAACATTGCGCTGGTAATTTTAAAAAAAGAATTTATAATTTGTACAACAATATTATAAGTACAGGGAACTTTCCATTTCTTTGCACAATATTCTTCCTGTTCTCTTCAAGACTTTTTAAAAAATCTTCTCGAGACAAATCGGCTGGGTAACAAAAACAAAAAATGCATCCAACCCAATACGTTTTCAGATCCAACAGAGTTGTTCAAATACTCATTCACCTTTTAGAATACAAAACTGCCGAAAACAAAGCTAGATGCAGGCATAATGTAGTTATTTGTGATCCAGAAAAGAGGCTTTCAGCAATCGGGATAGCCCGTTTGAAATATTCTGCTTTAATGTTACCTTCCCGGATATTGTCTTGATTAATTTGTTTAACAATACGAGCATATTAAAAAAAAAAAAAAACATTTTTCATTATTCACTATGGAAGTTAACACGGAACAAGCTCAATGATTACAAATATACGATATCATTGAATGGACTGTGTAGCTGATGCCTGGGAATATGTGGATATTTTATATGGGCTAAGGATATGGTGGTTAAACTGCACATTCCATTAGTAGATCCAAGCTACTAAAGCTTTCAGGATGATTCCCAATAACCCCTACTTTTCGAGCTTTGAAACGTGTACCTAGTATTAACAAACAAAAAAAAAAAACTTTTGATCTCAAATCAACAGTTTTCAAGATAAACTCTTCCGGCACATTATCCGGAATACCCTGTATACCATATAGACATGCATCTTGGTGTCTAATGAAGGAAAAATCATTAAAATACTACAAAGACGGTATTGAGCATTCTACTCTTGACGACCTTACTTAATAGATTTCAACATATTTTTAGCTCACGGTGCATAGTGGTTTCTTTCTCATTCATTTGCTTTCAAAGCTAACAACTAAAACGTTAATATAATAAGTTCTATGTTCCCTCACTTAATGGAAGTACAATTATTTGTTTTTGGGGCAGGGCCCAGATTTGTGATTTTGGGAGCCGTTGATACGAGTATGAGTTTAAAATGAATAACTTCATCATTAGTTGCCAAACGGGAACACTTCCTAATGCCTATAATATCATATCTGTAATCTCTTATTTTACTTCCATGGGCCTCTTCTGAAAGTGCTCCCACGGGGAATTCTGTCGATTGTATTATTTCAGCTCTATTCATTATATGGATATATGTATGGTTATATATGCATAATACCAAGAATATCGTTTAAGGGGTAGTTTAGCTGTGAGCTTAAAATTTAGTAGGGTCTGTAGGATTAATAATGAAATTTCCAAAATTACAATGCATTTTTTTATTAATCTTAAATCTATTTTGGTAACATCTGCGGTTATTGTAGGATTTCCAAAAAGTCTTCGTGAATTGTTGCCAGCATTGCATGTACCCGCTCTTTGCTTAACAACATCTACCATTATACTTAGTTTTTTATTGAACTTTTTTTGAATGTTTTCATTGTTTCCAAAGCTCTAAATTTAAAATTTTAGCTTAAATGTAATATATGTATGTTCCATAGAACGAATACGAGCATGCAATAGAGTCATTCCTGATTAAAGAGATTCTTCATGTGATGGCTTAGCACAAAATGCTGATAAATTGTTCATGTTCGTCGGCTTAGCGCCACAAATAAGACAGTTGCTTAACACTCCGACGAGTGAATTGATCCCTGGGGACCTTTTTGATTTTTGAAGCGATTTTACGACCATTTCCTGCAAAGAATGATACCTTCGACCCAACATGTATTCCATGAGCATATTGTTTTCTGTGTTTAAAAAAAAATCAAAGTGATCGATTCATATTCTTTTATTTGCATTTTATTGGCGTGTACTTTATTGGGGTTAACCAATTTTTGCATGATTGTTTTTTACTACTCGTAATTATGGGAAATTCCAGAATCTGTGTCAGCGGTTAATTTGTTAAATTTCTCCAGAATCTGTGTCTGCGATTTATTTATCAAGTATCTTTTAGAAAGTCCAGTTGTGTTTTGTGCAGGAAAATAAAATATAGTGAAAATATTACTTCGCTTTGGAAAAACTGAATTACTACACATAGCGTTTAAAGTAAGTTTGCTTTTTTATTCATATTATAGATAGTGGAGATTAAAAATATTGAATTCCAAAATTTAGCGCGTACATTTGGCGAGTCAGATGAACAAAATATTTTTAATCAAACAAACTCAACTCATAATGTAGTGAATTATAACCAAAGAAAACCGGGCCCATTGATAACAGCAAATGATCCGCTACAAATAATCAAGTCCATTATCATGGAGCCGATTGCATTGCTTATTTTACGAGAAACAAACCGAAAAAGACAATAAGTGACCAAGGAATGGGATGATGTTCACCCTCAGAAGCAAATGCAGTGGCAACTGTTGCGGTGAACGCGCCCTTAGGTAGTTTACTCTACCCACACCGAGGTGGCTCGAACAGTCACCTAGTAGGCGCCAAAAATCCTTCTGTCACAAATGTATATATATAATTTATATATTTATATTTATATATTAGGCAAAATTAAGAAATTGTTCAATCTAAGTCTCAAATATTTACCTCATTAGTAAGTAGTACCACTTCACCAAGTAAGTAGTATGTATTAGAATATAAATGAATTGTAACTAAAATTGAATTTTAATAAAAATTTTGTAACGATACGAAACAGCAATCGTTCGTTAATCAGAAGGTGTGGTTGCAGCCGCCATAGCTGCAACATCTTACAAAATTTGCGGATTATTCAGCAAGTTCATCTGCCTGGACATCTTCGACATGCCGAAAAAGACCAAGCCAAGGAGAAAAAAAAAGTGCAAAAAAGTAAATACAAAAGAGTGTGGAAAAAAAAAACCCAAAAGGAGAGAACAAAATGAAGCATTCGATTGCTGTGTCGGATTATTCCTCCTCAGAGTTGCGCAAATGGCTACTACGTCTTGTGCTTTCCACAGCCGGCGCCAAAAATGCACTCGTGGTGCGTTTAAACGATGTGCCATTCCAGCAATGCGGTGAAGCACCAACGAGCGGTAACATCGAAGAAGAGGCAACAATATCGCAACGGTTGACTCAGCGGGGGACAGAGGAGGACGCCGAAGCAGAATACCAACGAGTGGACGAGCAAGAGTGGGAAGTGAACAGAAGTGAACGGGCAACAGAATCCGGGCAACTCAAAGCCGAATTTTTTGATCGAAGGAGTGGACGAATTGGTGCTACAGATGAAGGAGCTGTTCAGTACAAAGGAAAACAAAATGATATTGCGACGAAGTTATTGATTTTCTGAAGGAGAGTTTATATGAGCATTACGAGAAGGAAAATGAGAGAGATTTAGAGAAAATACGAACGAGAGCTTCTAATAAGATGATTAAGTGGCAGAAATATAATAAGTCACGAAAGGACCACTACAGAAAGCATAAGGTATATGGGAAAGGAGATTATATAATGGTGAAGAACATTATCAGCATCCCAGGTGCTAGCAAGAAGATAGCCCCTAAGTTTAAGGGTCCGTATAAAATTGAAAAGATTTTGACAAATGATCGGTACATAGTGAAGGATGTAGAAGGATTTCAAGTAAGCCAGATCCCGTATGAAGGAATATGGGAAGCAGCCAACATCAAACCATGGTTACAAGCGAGAGCAAACGAATCACGTAATTGTAGTAGTACAAAGGGGGAAATCGGGACGATTACAAGTCAGGATGGTCGAGTTGTAGCAAGCCATAGGAGAGAAACTGATAAAAATGTAAGAAGTATAAAGTGGCAACTCAAATTAGTGAGTGAGTGAGTGAGGCCCCGCTATTAAAAGAGTCTGCCGGTAGGTAGGAGATTAGTCGTAAGTCAAACACTGTAGAATACAGACGCCTATAAGCAACCAAATAAAGAGCGTAAATTATGTTTTAAAAGGATTGTGTTTGTGTTATTCGCGATAAAACTAACGGCTAAAGTATCGCACCAGCAGGATTCTCTGCGCCGAGAGTTGCTGCCAGTAATGGAAACCCTGCCACCGTCCACGTGTGGCCAAGTACGATTAGATTCACCGTTACTGCAGGGTTTTGTACATCAAGAGGACCTGAATTTGCTGCCCGACACGCAATTTCCGCACCAGCATGAGACCAGGCAATTGTGCCAACCAGTGTCGCTGAAGCGGATTTCTTTGCGCTCAAAGAGGCCGTAGTTGCTGCCAGTCGTGGAGATCCCGCCCCCGCCTTTGTGTCGCAGAAAGGAGGCGCCCAGTGTCCCAGTGCTCAAGAGCTCAAGTTCATCCAGATTGTCTACGCGAAGACTCAAAGTAGAATTGGAAAGGATCGAAGAACTGAGGCAACTGCGAGAAGAAAGAGAAAAAAAGGAGCTAGAGCTCCAACGAGCCAGGGAGGAGGATTACATAAAGAAGAACTACAGTATTCTAAACCAGGTGGTTGAATCAGACGCTGATGAGGAGGATGCTTCCGAAGTGGAGAGGTTGAAACCACAGCCCGAGCCGTGATTGGAAGCTGGGTCAATACCGCCAAAGCGAACAATTTCCAATTTGCTTTTTAAAAGGTCGAAAAATTCCAATTTTTGCAGGTATTATACATAGTCTAAAACGGTTGTAGGTCCCTAGGGACCTATTCACCACATAAAGCGAACAAAATTATTCACCCATCGGAGGGTTAAGGAAGATGTGTTCATCACAGCCTGTGCTACCTTTCGCTACTTTTCCATCTATCATAGTGAAATATAATTGATGCTTAACCCTAATAACATGCGATTCAAGATTTATAATAGTTTCATGCAAACTTTTAATTTAATTTTCAACCCGATTTTTTTTCTTCCCGTATTAGTTTTTGACTTTCTTTTTTCCATTGAAATTTTAGTGGCCTACGATATTGTATTGAGGATGTGCAAGGATTTTTTTTAAAACTCACTATTTAAATCAATCAAGCTTAGCTGCAGTAGTGCAATCGACGTCATAAACAAATTTTAGTTCGATGAATCCGAATCACCATCTGAAAATTTTTTCATAAGCTCACTCTGACCGGCGGATTCATCGCAACCTCATTTTCGTTAAAAAAAATGTAAGATAACAACTATTTTGCGCTATTACTTCATTAGTCTCTTTTGTGTTTACAATTTCTTTAACTGTGTGGTCGCAAGACTGGCAATGGAATTTGAGCATATGTTTATATTAATTCAATCTTCTTAGGATAAGACTGCACTTTATATTATTAAATTTGTTTATCAGCTTGTTTAAAACTGAAATTTTCCATTAAGCCCTTCTTTATATTTTAGAAAAAATTTGGCTTTAATCATATGAGTTGACTTATATCTTTGTTTGAAATGCGATAAACTTCTAGAACAACTTGTGTAACTTGATAGATAGATAAATAATTTTTATTAGCTAAAAATAACTTTTAAGTATCTGATAATAACAATTTTTAAGTTTTTTAATTTACATAAATTGAAAGCAAAAAAAAAAATAAAAATAACATAACGTTTGTTAAGCGGTGTCTTTTATAAATTAACAAATTTTTCTTCTTAACCCTATTAATCTTGTTTCGATTTTTATATTAAATGACAAGTTGTTAAAATTATTATTCCTCGATAAACAATTGATTGCTGTGTACTTGTCAATCTGCATCTTGATGTTTTTATGTTTTCGTTGCTTCTCAAGTTATACGGCTGGACATCAGAAACTTCTTTGTGGTATATTCTGGTAACAATCTGTTCTTTATTCTAAATATGAATATCATTGCATTGTAGGTAAATCTTTGTTTGACATTTATCCATTTTAAACATTCAACCATATGTACTCGAAGTATAAATGCTTAGCTTTAGAATTGTCGGCTTGTTTTGTTGTTTAGATTTAGTAGTCGATTTTTAATTTCCTGGTAGCACATGTACAAAATTGTTGCGTAGTAATTGAAATGGGGCTATACTACCGCATTATAAATTAGTATCGCTGTTTCGAATGACAATAAGTTTCTTATATTTTTGAAGTTTTACTACATACGTAATTATCATGATCTTTAAAATTAAGTTGCTCGTCAATTATTACACCAAAATATTTATTGCTTTTTACACATTCAATTCTATCGTCGTCAATTTTTACATTAATTGACTTAGACTTGTTTACATTTGGTCTTAGCTTGTTCATCTTAAGCCAGTTATTGATACAATAGCATATCTACACAAATATACATACAATAACGTGTCATCCGCGAACAAAACAACTTTACAATACATCAAGCACATTTTTATATCATTTATATATATTAAAAAAATGGATCCTTGTGGTACTCTTAAATTAGATTTCACTGCACAAAAGAGATGATCCTTAACTTTTGACCGTTGTGATCTCCCTGTTGAATAAGACTTTAATCATTTATTTTCCTCCCCTGTTACAACATTAACCTTTAATATTCCAGGTTTATTGTCTCAAAGGCACACTATAAATCCAGGAAAACAGCTATAACCGAGCTTTTGTCGTATTTTTTTATTTCTATACTATATAAATTAGTGCAGTTTCACATGAATGTCTGTTTTTAAATCCAGATTAAGTATATTTTTTTTTTCAACTGGTCAGCTACAAACTTTTCTATTAGCTTTTCGCAAGTATCGCAATTGAAATCTAAATCTAGTTGTCACATATATATCTGCTAAAAAAAAAATTTAACATATGCAATTGACTCATTCACATCACAGGCACTTTCCACAAAATATACATTCAATTTATCTGCAACTTCCCCCTTAACACTTTATTGTTTTTCATAACTAGATTTTTAAGTTTTCGCCAAACTCGTGTCTGATATGTGAACGAATGTGTTCGTCTTTTGCCGTTTTAATTTCCGACTTGTACAAGTTACGGATTAGTCAATATCTTACCCAGTTTTCACTCGTGTTTCCGAAAACCGCACTTTTATATGGTTTAATTTTTTCGCCTTTTAAGCGTCTTAACTTGTAATTAAACCATTTTACATCGTCGTCCCTGTATCGCATAGTTGTCGTTGTGTTTACACTCTAACAACTCTTATTAATCTTTTCGTGAAATTGAGACAGAAGATTTTTTAACTGCTCGGTAAAATTAGCTTTTTATTAATTGTACATTATTATATTTGTGTTCACTTACAGTTATTAATATTTTAAATGTCTCATGGTCAGAAATTTTATATTGTTAGTCATTAAATGACCTATTACAGTTGCCGACTTCGCGGAATTCTAATGCGATGATCTATAAGCTGCGTAAAACCATGACCAACCATAAGATTTATCATTCTTTCGCGATTACTATTTCTTGTCGAGGGATTTATGTTATTATCACCTGTCTCTGTAAGCATCAACAGATCCGGTTTACAATCATTGACTAATAACACTATGTTATATCATTCTTGTTTAATAATAGTCCTTGTACTAGGTGGAGTGAAAAATAACCTCCTTGACAGCCAGAATGCGCTGCTATTGTAGCCTTGCCTTGAAGTCCGTTTATATTTAGGCGGACATGCCAAATTTCAGTGCGATACTGTCTTTAGTTTTGTTTTGACGTGTTTGGCATCATGTAGAGTATGGACAAAAACTCGTTCTCTCATAAAACATTATTGATCAGATTACACCGTCAAATATTGGTTTCGAGAGTTTCGTGGTGGCCGCAACTCCACTACCGATCAAGTCCGCAGCGGCAGCCTCTCCGATGCGGTTACAGAGTACAATGTCAAAAAAAAAAAACATGAAATGGTGTTGAGCGCACACGCCATATTTTGGGCAATATTCTGCATAAGAAAAAAGTTATCTTGCCGCTGGGTGTCGCGCATACTCACTCCTGACCAAAAGCACGAACGCGAGAGGACTTCGAAAGGGTTTATGGACTTGCTGATGCGGATTTTAGCGTTGTTTGGTAACTATTGAGCAGCAGAGAACAGAATGAGTGCCCGGCAATGGACTGAAGCCGGCCCAAGTGCTCCGAAGCGGCCGAGGGAGGCTCGATGTGTCGGAAAGGTTATGGCGTCGGATTTTTGGGATTGTCATGGCATACTCTTCGTGGACTACCTCTTATAAAGGAAAAACCATCAACAGCGAGTATTACTGTACATTATTGGAGCGATTGAATGCCGAAATCGCTGCAAAACGGCCTCACATGAATTGTTTTTATTTTTGCAAGACAATGCACCACAAGAGCATCGCAACCATGGCTAAAATCAATGACTTACGGCTCCGATTGCTGTCGCATCTACCGTATTGACCGATTTGGCTCCCTCGGACTATTATCTCTTCAAAAGATGGCTCATCAATAAAAAATTCAGCTAAAGAAGTTGGAAAATCGCTACAATAAGTGTATCAAACTAAAAGGGGACTATATTGAATAAAATAAATCATTTAATATAACCTACTATATTTAAATAGTACGCCTTTAATTTATTATATTTTGTTCTTAGTTGCTACGTATATTTATTTCTAACTATATTCGTTTATACACTTCACATTGACATTCAGACTTAAGTTTAATTCTTTATTAATCTTCACACAATTTGCACATTTAAAACGTTCAGCTTGACATTCAAATCCAATATGAAATCCCGCAGTTTTCGAACTCATATTATTTTCAACCTTGCGATCTTTACTTAAATGATTAAATCCAAAACATTTAAATCATATTTTAACAACAATCTTTTCTTCTACTAGAAATTTATCCCATTCCACACTAAGTTTACCTGCTCTCATGCTAATAAGGTATCATTATATCTTGTTATCTAATTCTATAACACTAATAAAGGTTCCCGTTTTGTTTTTCCACGTTGCTTTGCATATAATATTGACATCTTTTAGTTCCTCATTTTGGTTTTTTAAGCTATTTATAAAATACGGCTCTGACATTCAGAATAGAAAGAAACTTTCAATCTTGGATTACCTTTTTTAACAATGTCGACATGATAATTTTCTCTCAGGTTTTCTACAAATTTTTCTTTAATTGTTTCCATTGATTTTATGTTATCACATGAAACAACTATTTTTTTATACCTGCCATTCGGATACCAGGATCAGCAGGATTAACACTCAATTTTACTTCATTTTTCGTTTTATCAGAACTTTGTTTACCTTTCGGTTTAATAACTAACGCACTTTTTCAACCTCGTATGCGTATGTTCTTTTTTCACTTAGGTTATCTCCTATTGTTTTCTTAATCTCATTTATCATTTTTTTTGTCACTCCCCCTTCTGTCGGTTTGCACAATTTTTTGGAATTTATCACTTAAACCAAGTATTTTCAATAGTATTTCTTATATACTCTCTTCAATACTTTGTTTCTCTTCAATCTCTCTTTGTATCTCTGGCATACTATTCCTAAGTACGATTGGCTAGCCACTGCTTTGACGTTGTAGTCCGTTAAACCAATACATTTAGGGTGAAACACACTACCTCATCCACCTCAGAACGTACTCATGATTACTCTTTATGAGTTAGCTCGGTTGTAAACTGTTTTCCTTTTGTTTTTGTTTTCTTTTTACTATTTCCCGAATAAAACAGATCATGTGGTTAAAAATTCCTGAAAAGGAAATTGCACAGCAGTCTATATTCTATGATAGTTTGTGATTTTAACACTTCTTAATTAACACTTAAATGTTAATCAACAAAGGCTCAAACGGAATCGCAACTATGGCTTTGTTAATCTATAATAATGTAAACAAAAAATTTGACTCAAATAGCTGTGAAACTTGAAAAGGTAATAAGGGGTGTTTCATCGTGAGGTTTGATTTTCAATAGCCTTTTTTTTGACAGATCACGCATGATTCCTATCAAACTGCTTTGTCATTTGTGTTCAGTATCGTTTGGCAAGTCATCATGGAAAGACTCGCCCGCAACAGTGTCTCTAAATTGTTCCGCTGTATTATGAAAATCAGCCTTCTTTGAGAAATGTTTTTCGTGCGATTCAATAAAATTATGGTGTGCATAATCGACCTTCTGAAACCACTATTGCCAATACCATTCGCAAATTTGAGTCCCAGTTTTCATTAGTCGACCGGTGAGTCCAGTATCATTTGGTGAGCACTTAATTTCACGTTTTGCTACGGTAAATTGACCGCCAAGATCGTGCGATATTACACTTTTGGACTTTTTTCTCTGGGAATATGTAAAGTCTCAGGTCTTCAGGAATAAGCCAGCTAAGACTGACGCTTTGGAAGCAAACATTACTCTTGTTATCCGTGAGATACCAGTCGCTATTCTCCAACGAGTTGCCCAAAATAATCAGTGATCATGGCGCGATAACGCTGACCATTCACAGTTACGTGACGATCGTTATCGTCGACGAAAAAATATGGCCCAATAACGCCGACGGATGAAGTGGTGATTCATGAAGCACATGTGGGTTTTCACCCGACCAATCGGAGAACGTAGCTCGTTAGTGTACTTTACCATGATGAAAATGTTGAGTTTACTGAATAAATGAATGAAAATCAAACCTCACGATGAATCACCTTTTTTTCTCAGTATTAATGTCTCTCGGGCGCGATTTGGATTCAAACACCGAACCTACCGAAGTCTACTATCACTTAAGCCACGGACACCCGTTGATATCAAGTTAAAAATGGATCGAAAGTGTCATTTCATTTTTACATAAGTAGTTTATGGTATTACACAAGCTTTAAAGAAAGGTCAGAGCCAGAGTGGAACCCCTTTTTATGGATTAAAAAGAAAAAAAAAAAAAATGTGAAAAACCCGCTTCAGAGATAGCTCCATTAAAGTCTTTGTTTCGAGATTGATAGATAAATTTGATAAACTGTAATATAAAATAAATAAAACCGAATATCCAATTGATAAAATAAAATATCCAATAAATAACGTTTGCTTTTATAAGCAGCACTTGCTGTAAGTAAAAAAAATAAATGTATCAAAACAATTATTAAAATTTTTTAAATTTCAGAAATCTTTGCATATGCATATAGTATATATAGAATCGAAAAATGTGGCGGTAACAAATTTTTGTGTTTCTTAATATTTGTCTATATTCACCAGTTTGTGCTTATTCAACAGTTACCCATTTCTTCATCCTATTTTTATACTCTGGATTTTAAAGACGATAGTAATGACGTATGTTTGTATGGATACAAATTTGAATACATAACTAAATAATATAATATATTGTTATTAGGTATGTAATTTAATTCGCGCGTTTTTTTTTTAAATTTGAACGTTTATTTAAGAAAAACACGTACAATAGTATTATTCAAAGTATTGCCCATCTGAAGCTATGACTTTTTCCCATCTTTCTGGCAATTTGTGGATCCCATCCCAAAAAAAACTGCGCCATCTTGGCAGCCAAGAATGAATCAAGTTAATTTTTGATATTCTGCTCTGATGTGAACCATATTTCAGTGAGGGCGTTCTGCATCGACCTGAACAAATGGTAGTCAGAAGGGGCAATTACTTGGCTATAAGGCGGGTGGGGTAAGACTTCCCATCCACTGTTTTCCAAATAGTTCTTAACCGGAATAGCAACGTGGGGCCGAGCGTTGTCATGATGGAAAATTATTGCCTCGTGTCTGGTCGCATATTCCGGGCGTTTTTGGCTACTGCTCTCTTCAAACGGATTAATTGTGTTCGGTAGCGTTGTCAATTGATGGTTTTACCCAGTTTTAGCAGCTCATAATACAACACACCCATCTGATCCCACCAAATACAGAGCAATACCTTCGCGCCATGGATATTCGGTTTTGCCTTTGATTTGGCTGTTTGGCCGGGTTTCACATATGATTTTTTGCGCTTGGGGTTGTCGTAATGGATCCATTTTTCATCACCAGTAACAATCCGATGCAAAAATGACTTCCTTTTGTGGCGTTCCAGCAGCATTTCGGTCATGCAAAACCGTCTTTCGACGTCTCTCAGCTTGAGTTCATGTGGAACCCAATTGCTTTTAAACAAATTACGCCATCTCTTAGCAAACCGCACGAATTAAGTTATAGACCCAATATAATTTGAAAATATGGACACATTATTCTTAATAGAGAATTTAAGTTTATTTGATTTAAGGCAATTCAAGTCAAAATTTTCTGGAACGAAACAGTCGTTAATCAGGGTACGTTTGTATGTGATGCTGGCAGCGTAACACTTCTTGGTAGAGATATGTACATACAACCCCTACCTGAGCATCGAACTTGTCGAGTTGTAGGGGCTGAGTAAAGTTAATGAATCTAGAGTAGCTTCTCCAGACGAGTCTTGAAACCAAAGGATTTTCCCGCTCCTTTTCCCTCTATCCTTCCGAACAATCCTTTTCCTCCGAAGATGGATCAAGGTGCCATACAACCCGTGCCGATGATCAACCTGGCTCAGGACCCAGCGTCTCTAAAAATAAGTCAGTCGCAAACGGAATATCCGGATACCTAACGACCTCCGGATTAGCTAGCCTTATCTGTTAAAAGCAGATCTCTGTGCAGATGGACCATCCTTTCTCCGCTACTCGTGGGATCTAAAATGGATTCAACCTCTAAAAAAAACCCGAGCCCGGTACTCCTTTAATACCGGGCGGTAGAACGGTGACTGCACCGACTACCGACAAGACTCCTGCATTGTCCAAAGGAGGTAAAACTGTCATCCTCAAAAGGAAAACGCAACGAGCCTAAAACCAAATTTTCAAGGAGAGATAAGACTGTAGCAAGCCATGGTCTTATCTCTTCCTCCACCCCGAGCAGCAACAAGTTTGTTTCAGACCACAGAAGCTCCTCCTCCTAAGGATGAATCAGGGGCTCCCAAAAGGTCCGTAGCCTTAAAAGACGCTATAGCGATCGTGGTAATCGATAGAACCGACACCGATAGATCGATTACACCTGAACGGTGGCAGCTGGTCAAGTTGATGCTTTCGGACAACTTCTTGGCCATTATGCGGGAAAACCTCCCACTGCAAGCGGCGCTGACTTTAACCAAGGCCACGTCAAGCTCATCGCATGTGCCGATCAAATATCTCTCGATTCTTTCTTTGGTGATTAAGGAATTTCTGTCCTGGCTGAAGAAAAACGTGATGTCTTCAAAGGATATCCGCATCTTTTCGGATAGTCACGCCACTATAAAGTCCCTGGACTCGGTCTCACTAAATTCTAAAACCGCCCTTGAATGCAGATCATCCCTTACAGAGATGGCAGAACGGTTCAACCTTCACCTTTGCTGAGTGCAGGGAATTGTAGGGCAGACGAACTCGCCAAATTCTACCTATTCTACCGAAAAAGTGTAGCATAGGTATACCAGTCGTCACGTGCAAGTTATTATTTAAGCTGGATGCTAATAAAAGAACAGACCTTAAATGGACCGGTGGGCCTGTCTAGCCTGTCATGTCTAGCGACTAAACAGATCTGGCCAAAGTAGGATCTGAATTTGATTCTTCTAAATAGAAAACATCTCAGCGCCATCATAAGTGTCGTCACTGGACACTGCCTTGTAGGCAAGCATGCAAATAGTAAGCAGGCTTGGCGCTTTTATAAACGATTTCTGTAGAAGCTGCATTGACGAGGAGGAAGAGGAGACAATCCTATACCTTCTCTGTTTATGTCCAGCTCTCTCCCAGAGAAGAAAACTCCACCAAGGGTTTTCTTCTACTATGTCTTAAACGATCTAAAGAATACAGACGTTAACAGTCTCCTGCGCTTCATCATAAGCTCAAATTGGTTCCATGAGTAAGAGAAGCATATATCCACATGGCAGCACAACAGTCCAATAGGCCTAATTGGGTTGGTTTTCCAACCGCAACTTTTACCTAACCTTAACCTACGTATTTATAAACTTTATTGCAGTCTCTTGCTATTATACCTATCAGTCGTTCAAATTATTCATGAAGTTTGGGCGTTGTTATATACATATATAAAATATCTTAGAACTATTGCTTTACAGTCTATCTTACCGACAATCAAATTGTTTGAAGTTCGTCACTTTTTTTAAGTTGAGGTGCTAAAACCATATTTAAATCGCCTAAGAGAATCTTAATGTACCGATCATTAGGAAGCAAACAATGAACTTACAAGGATCTAACGATACCAAAGCGAAACTACCCCACAGGTAGTGGTATCATATTCCCATATAACACTTAGCAAAGATCCTTCACTTCACTGAAAGGGTGACCAGATTTGCATCTGTATCTACAAAATCATGCAGATATGACCTTTCGATGAAGAATGAGATCGACAAAATCAAAAACGACTTAGAAGCAAAACACTTGAAGTCATCAAAAAACATATGTAAATATTGAAGATTTATTTTAAAACACTAAAAACTATTTTAGTTGTTTTTTGACTTAAATATATTTTTCAGTCAAGATTTGAAGGGTGCGTTACTATACTACCTGTTTTTTTATGTTTCTTTTATTTGCAAACAACAATTAGCACCACTCTCTAAACTACCATTTGTACAAAACACATCCTGTACATGTTCACCCTTCAATTCCAAAATATACACATACATATACCTAATGTGTTGTTTTCTTTAGTAACTTTACTAGACTAAAAAAGGAAATTATTTACGAAAATTTCAAATGAGGCCCAGCTTCATTTTCTTCACTGAGCAATACCAGTGTCATTCGACGCTACTTCGGCTAAAATCAGTAAGTTTGGCGTAACATCCTGATTTTCTTTAATAATGGACTTGGGCATCAAATCGGCAGCGTTAGCGCTAGCGTTGTTTCCAATGATGATTGAACTGACCGAGCCACTACTTAAAAGTACCTGCACATCGTTTTGCATTGAGTTGATATCTCTCCTTGTGATGCTCTCCTTTCGAGCTTTCCTCTTCTGACTGCCGACTATTTGTTCTTTAACTTCTCGAATGGTTTTTGATTGATATAGAGGTGATCTCGTTACAACTGCTTCTGAATCGAGTTTCGACGCGTTTCGTTTCTTCGAATTAATTTTTTTCTTGCGCTTTGTATTTTTCTTGCGTTGTAAATATGTTTCCAAACACTGAGCTGGCAAAGCTTTTATTTTGTCCTCAAGGTCAAATGAAACAAAATTAAATTGTTGCTTAATGTGAGATTCATATGAATCTGAGAACTCTGGCAAAAGACACTGTTCCTGTGCTTTCAATTGTGCGATTGTTCCTCCTGTACCTTTGACAACAGATGGTGCTTTATTTAATAATTCATTGTGCATAAGTGTTTGTAGATCGTTGTTACTGGACGCAGTTACACCTACTGCTTTAGATTGCACTTGCTTTTTGGGTGTTACGGCAGCTATTTGGCCAGAATTCATAAGCTCTTGATATTTTTTCCCTTTACAGGAACGAACTGATTTTTTTATATTTAGATCATCTTCACTACTGGAAATGCTATTATCATTCAATCGCTTTGTGCTCGGAATTTCATCAAAGCATGTAATCGATTTTCGTTTATAACCGGACTTGAAATAATCAGAGGTTTCACCAAGCGTTTCGTGCAGAACATCCATATTAGACGGTGTACCAATTGGTCGCATTAAATTATTCAGTTCACCCATTTGGGTTTCATCAGCGAGCTTAAAATACGAAACTTTTTTCTGTTCATTTCGATTACAAGAAAAACTAGGGTGAATTGTATAACTTTCTGTGCTTTGTGATGTTGAATCAATATTATTTTGAAAGTCACCAGGACCAGCAAGTGGACGTTCGTTGTTACCTGGTCGAGTATTCAAAGTACGCAATGATGGAGCTGGCAGTTTATACCATTTAAAATTTGGGTTCGCAGAGAAAAATGCATCTTTATTCTGAAAGTACACAATGAGAGAAATCTTAGAATAAAAACATGGTAATAATAATTTAATAAAATTTTAAATCGTCATACATAATACAATAAATCGTCATATTTTTCTCGGCACAAACTTATTTTGTATATATGTATTATGTATAGAAACATTCAAATAGTATAAGAGATAATCAAAACTTTAGTGTCGTGTAAATACAATATTTCATCGCTTCATGGGTAGACAGCCTAACGCGTCTCTTTTTATTGCTAAATATTGAAAAACAATCGCTTTTTTTACATTTTAAAATAGGTTTCTGATTTTTTGATTAATTTAATGCCTAAAAAGGCGAATTATTCTGAATTTAAGAAACAAGTAAATTGCAAACTGCAGAACGAAAAGTACTGATGTTTGTATGCTTACTTAGGTAAGAAATAACGTTTTAGTTGGAAATGTTAAAATATTTAAATGGTTAGTAAAGAAATGTGAGGTAAGTTAAAATTACATTTTAAAATTCAGGCAAGTTAAATAACTATGTAAATAGTAGACCTTAAGAAATTGCGCACTATTTAATTGAGAATTCAAACCTAATCCTTAAATTTAAACAAAAAGTTGTTTGTGTTTTGCCAATCTATTTTAATAATCTATTTTAATTATAAAAGCTTTAGATCTATAGTTATTGTACAATTAAAGTGAACTGAACAAAAAAGTGTCCACTAAAGTTGAATAATTATTTCAAAAAATAGAAGGCATGAGAGGGTTCGATCTACATGATCAGGCTGTCAACGTTTATAAAATAAAAATCAACGGTAAGATATGGTGGGGGTCTCTTTTTCTTTCGATGCTCCAATAAACATTAGTGACCGCATGGTAATTGTCTAATGCCCCGGCACCATTTTCGAATCTACACCATAAATAAAACGGCCTTAAAACATTTAATCTCAGAAAGTGTTTCAACCGCAAAAGGACGTCATTTTCCATAGAGGACTGATATCCCACGAAGATGCATTTTGATAAGATGGATTTATGAACCTTGTGAACTTGCTCTGTGCGCAAAAAGAAATTGTTTCACAAAAATGCGCATATTAATAACTTTCTGTCTTGGATTTTATATTATATAAATTTGCTAATAAATTATTTTTGTTGCTTTTATGTTATTTGTGTTCTAATAAACAGAAGTAGAAATAAAAATATTAACATTTTGTACTTTAAGCGACCTTGGGAATAAATGGCTTACAACAAAAACTGAACACTCAAGCTACACTTATGATGCCAAAGCATGTGCTAAGTTTTTCGGTTAGTAGGACAGAAAGAGAAAGAAAGATGTTTGCGTTAAGTGGCTATTTCGCTCCGTAAGTGGCATCCAACTAAATTATAAGTATAATTTGACTTGTCATATTCTACACAACCACTCATTTACATGATGTTGGTTGCCTAAAAAAAAAAATATATTTTTCAGCCCCGGTTGTAACTGAACGCCGAACCATGCAACTTGATAGCCAATACACTAACACTTGAGCCCAAAAATGAAGAATGCATTGGTGGAGAGCTCCCGAAATGTTGACTGTACCGTCACACTGCAATTTGGGCAATTGCATGATGTGCAAATTATCTGGAATTTGGACATAAGTTTTATTATATATGTCGCCTACGCCTTTATAAAGTGAAACAAGAATTATCTCCCTCTATTAGTTGAGCATCCGATTGACCCATAAAAGTTTTTGAATATAATCGCAAGCCATTTAAAATAATTCCGATCGCCCATTCCCGATTCATACTATTTACAGCTCCTGACTTTATCTTACGCGAAATCTGATGTTTCTTCCTCATATTTGACTACAGAGAAGGTTTTTTGGACGATTACTCTTTATTAGTAATGCGTTAAAAAAAAGGTGGATGGTTGCGCGTATCATTGCGCGTCAATCATTAATTTATGGTTGAGAGCACTTTCAGTAAACTTTTTCGTCTCCGATTTTACTATTTTTACGCGTGTCATGTCGTGTCTCGATACTCGGATCGTATTTATGATAAAATTCTTCGTCTCCGATTTTACTATTTTTGCGCGTGCCGTGTCGTATCTCGATACTTGTGTTAGGTTCCTGTTTCGAAGTATTTCGTGTCGTGTCTCGATAGTCGTACTAGGTCCCATTCTCGAAGCATGTCGTATCTCGAGACTCGTACTAGGTTCCTTTTTGAAGCATGCCGTATCGTGTGTCGTGTCTAAAAGTTTACTGTATGTGGTCTCAACCATTAATTAATGATAAAATTTTGTATTTATTGAAAATCTCGTCATTTTACGGTATGAAGCGATAATAAAGCTCGCAAATTTTTCTGATCTTTATCGATTTTGATTCCTGTAATCAAGTCCTCAAATATAGCCAACCCCACAAGCTGGACAAGAGTAATGCAGAGGCATTTTAGGATTTTAAGGGAATAAATGTAGTTAATCGTGTTACATGTTTTAATAGGTAATAAAAGAAAAAGAAAAGAAATAACACGTAGGGTCAGAATTGTTGCTAAAAATATGAAAACAGATATTTTTTCAACGTCTGAAGACACTTTACATAAATTTATTTAATAAGTAGTGCTTTCACTGTTACCTGTTTGGCAAGATTCACGTAACACTTTTTATCGTTTACGTCCAATGAGGCCCACCATTCTCCAAGGATTTTTGTGATTGATCTAAACAAAAGAAAGTAAATACGTATTTATTTGTCATTTTTTCTAATTGCCAATTTGTGTTACCTATTCTCGAAATGTTTGTATTTATCCTTTACGATACCCCTATGGCGTTTGCAAAATATTAAGAAGGCATTCATTGGTCTTCTAGCATGATGATCAGGTGGGGAATTGTTTATGTCATTATTTTCTTTTGGATCAAGTTTATCCATACTGGAGTTGTATACATTTATTTGTTTTTTTTGTTGATGATTCCATCTGATTACATTGTCATCAATTTCACTATTGCAAATCTTTTCGTTTTGCTTTTTAACCAGAATTGATCCTTTTTGTTTATTGTGTGTATCTTGCTTATAATCTCCTATATCATGTTCATCAAGCTCTTCCTCCAACTCCTCCTCGCACTCGCCTTCGCCTTCGACCTCTTCCTCATCTTCATCTTCATCCTGATTACTACTATTACTACTATAGTTGGGTTCAATAACATTTTCGCAATTGTTGTTGCTACAATATCTGTATCGGTTCAATTTTGAATAGTTGTGTACATCCTCAATTTGGCGAAAGGCATGTTCTTGGTCTTGAGTTCTACAAATTGGCCACTTTTGTTGTGTTTTATTGCTTGAATAGCAGCTGCAATTATTACTGATATCACCGGATGTTGGTTCCGTTGTTGAAATTTCGCCAGATTTCTGGTTCAAACTACTGCTTAAGGCACTATTTTTGCAAAACTTATTAAAACATTTTTCTTGCAGGTCACTCTCTTGTTTAGAATGATAGAAGTTGCGTGGATTGTATTGAATACATTCGTTTGCATGTTGAATTGACGGTTCTATTACTAATGGCAAAACGTTTTTAGGAATCTGTTCAGTAGAACTTCGTTGAATTATAATGGTAGCACATTCAGTTTGTGATGAGACATTGCCTGTAGCTGAGGTATAGAATGTGAAAGGACTCGTGTTCTGTAACTGCAATGTAGTCGTCGACGAGCTTGCGCTCCTTTTAGTAGAAATATCATCATTATTATTATTCTTTCCACAGTTTGAAGTGCTCAACTGACGTTTTTGCTGGTATCCAGATGAAAATAGCTCAACTTTATCAACTAGTGTTAATTCAGAACGACTTGTATTGCTTATCATCTTGTTATCGGTGAAAAAAAGTAGTTTGTCTATGATATTCTAACCTTTGCAGTGGTTAGTTTATTAACAAATGCAATACAGTCCCATTTGCTACGGTGCTTAATTCAATGACACCTGTAAAAACAAATCGATAAACAATAAAACTACCACATTTGTAAATAAAAACTTAGGAACATTGGGATATTAATATTGAGATAAGTGGCCCTATTAATTGAATTTGTTACGAATCGGGATAACGTCAAAAAGAGCAGTAGGAAAGCTAAAGCAGGCTTTTGGGGAACTATAAAGACCAGAAATAATTCCAATAAGAAATATAATTTGAACCTTTCACAAAAATAAATTTCAATATTTTAAAATATACTCATTTAATATATATTTAATATATTAATATATTAATAAAATATTTTCATTAAAAAAAAAAAAGTTACACTGGGACCTTTGTATCCCAAGGCCGTAAAAACTAAAAAAAAGACATTATTTATTATCTTTTAAGATTATATACATATTCTTCCGATGAAAAGGAAAAATATTTCAATTTAATTACTCCTTGTGAAACAGATGAAATATGATGAAGTTTCTTGTTTCCGGCACAATTGTTAAATTAGAAAATCTCGATTCCATCAGTAATTTTTCTTCATTATACTTCTGTGTGGTCACATAGGATAAATTATGTGTTCCCAATACGGTCTTTGAAGGCTAGCTTTGGCAGCTAGTCTTTTTATTGTACCACCAAGTAGATCGCATGTGCTCTTACCATGAGAGGTCGCAAAGAAGTTCCATTCAGCATTCACTCCAAAATCCTGTTCGTGCAACATTTTTGTACTGCGCAGCAGATTCATCGGAAATATCAATAATTTTCTTAAAATGTTGGCATTTCTTGTGCAGGAACTCTAAGAGATGGTGCTGAAATAAGTGAACTGCTAAAGTGTCATGCTTTAAGCAGTCACTGATTATAACAAATCTTTCATTTTTAATATCATCCATCTGGTTCCGGTAATATATTGCGAAAGGGTGAATCGTCGCCTGTTCGTTAGTCCAGTGTTGCACAACAAAACCATAATTTTCGGAAAAGTCCAATAAAACAAGTATGTGCGTTTTCGTTAAGAGACTTTTGACTTCCTTTATGTACTTGTTTTGTTGATCAGTTATAAAAACATGACGAATGAAAACACGAAGCTGTTTTAAAAAGCTCTGAATGAAATCCTCAGAGTTTTCAATTCTCACTTACAATTTTGATCGGTCTGTCCACTGATAGTGATTACTAAAAGCAGTGTAAAAGATTCATCTTAATTTAGAATAGTTTGGGCAATTAAGGCACTTGCCCAAGTAACAATTTATATCAGGAGGGTTACAAATTACCAAAGCTAAGCAGGTTCTGCTTTCATTGAGATGCTTATCTTCGTTTTCTATCAGTCTTGATATATTGCTACCCTCAAACATGAGTTTGATATTTTGATGGATGGTGCAAACACACACGGAATGAGTTCTTGATGCCCCAGCCAAAATGCAGTTCGTTGGTCTTAACGACGCGAATTTGGAAAATCCAATCTTAACATTATTATGAACTTCTTTGAACTTATAATAAATCTCCCTAAGGGTAGCCAAAACCTGGCGTTTTTGAGTATGTTTTTTCTGATTTTCAATCTAACAAAAAAGCAAAACATCTTATTTTTGAACCTGAGAAAATAAATTTTTGTTACCTTTATAGATACGTAGTCTTTTTTTCCTGGCATTAAACGGCTGATATTGTCTTCACAGTAAAAACTTTCTACCACTGCTTGATATCAGCATCTAAGCTTTTCCCATAAGCTGAGGGAACGCTTTGATCTTCTTGAAGTTTTCTAGATTTCTTGATCATATAGCTTGTCGATCCTGGAAACTCTTCTATAATTTTGTCGACGCTCCATTCTCTTGAAAGTAAAAACAACAAAACAAGTTTGGTGTCTTTGATTGTAGTTTTATGGAAATTTTCTTTTATTTACTCTAAGAAATATTCTTCCTCTCTGGAATTATCTTCATCATTATCTATAGTAACAGAGAAAACTTTCTCGGCAAATTTCAACATAGACTTTTTCAATTTTGACTGCACATATTTTAAGTTACTAAGTCTTCTCTTGTCGAATGTATCTTCTCCGATATACTGTATGTATTCATTAATAAAATTGAATGTAATGTCTTTATCGAAAAACATTTCATCAACTTCAATTTGATCTTCAACCTCTAGCAATGATGGCGTTGTATGAGAATTTCGGATCTGACTCAAATTTTTCCTACACGTAGAGCAAATTACCAATCGCAGTAAAGGCCGCAAATCACGAGCACTGGGTTAATGAGGTAGTAAACCCAGAAGATTGCAGCACGTTCTCCAAACAAAAGCACTTATTATAAATTTTTATTACTCACAATTCTTATTACGATACAATCTAAAATAAATCCCGAGCTCACGACAGATTGACATCAAATGAGTGCAAATAAATTAAGCCTAACTTCTAAAATCCTCGAAAACGGGAAATGTGCAGTTACTACAGGGTGACCGACTCGAACTTCAACTTTTTAAAATGCTATAATTTTTTTAGTTTTTGATAAATTTTATTGTGCCAAAGCAAAAAATGTTGGAAAATGCATCAATTTTCAAATTGTATCAGTAGTTTTCAATATGTCCACCTTTGGCGCGAATAATGGCCTTGAGTCGGCCGAAGAAAGCATCGCACGCTGCCCGCAAGTGGCTCTGCGGTATTTTGGCCCATTTCCGGCGAAGTGCTTGTTTGAGGTGGTCCAAACTTTGGTATTTTTTAGTGCCCACCTTCGCTTTCAAAATACCACAGACAGAGAAATCCAACGGATTTGCATCCGGAGAATTTGCAATCCATTGTGTTGATGAAATGAAATGTAGAAAATTGTTTTTTAACCAATCTTGGTTGACGCGCGCTTTGGGAAATGGTGCCGAGTCTTGTTGAAATGTCCACCGTCTTGAATTCCATCGTGGATAAAAATTTTTTCAACACAACTGAGACGCAAATCGTTTAAAAGGCTTGTAAATAATAAAATTATCTGTCATATGTCAAAATTTGAGCTCACAGTAATGAACGGTTTGGAAATGATAGCAGTCTGAAGTTGGTTGCAGTTCGAGTTAGACAGGGTGTAGTCACTGAAGAAATAAAACAAGAACAGTGACGTTCTTTTTTTCTAAAAAAAAAAACAGCTATGTACTTACAGTAGTGTGCAAAACATTTGCATTTTTTTTCAAATACAACAACATCCTTTATTATTTGCTCTAAAGAAAGAATTCTAATTAAATTTTCAATCAAAAGTATTACTTACTGCTAAATACTTAAAAGGAAACAAATAAATTTATAATAATGTACTCTTGGTACTTTGTAAAACATAAAGAAACGAGTTTATTCATTTTAAGGCTGTGCAAAACATATGCAAGTTTTTTTTGTTCATCAATATTTGGTCCAAAAACCATTGTTTCTAATAACTTCTGCACGCCTTTTCGGCATGGAGGCAATAAGGGAGTTTATTAAGTCACCACTGTAAGTATGTGCACTCGGGTTATATGTGAGAATGATAAGAGGAGTAAAGTAATAAATATTTAGTTTTTTTAATTTAGCCGCCTATTAAACATTATTTTGGCCGAACCCATAGAAATCCCAACTTGATATATATATAAAAAAATAAAAATAAATAAATAAATAAAAAAAAATACTATTTTTTGAGTTATTCAAGGATATATGTAAAAAGGGTGTTCTGGAATATCCTTCCTTGAAAATTAAAATTATTCCATATCTTTGAAATTTCACCTTTTCCTGAATTGAACAAGCTATATTTTATCAAATTCTGATGACCAGAGCCAAAGTTATGATTTTTTTTTTTATTATAGGGTTTTTCAATAGGGACTTGACAACTTTGAATTTATTTTTTATGAACGCACTCTTTCACTAATCATCAAACTGCCATTGTCAATTTATTCAGTAAACTCAACATTTTTATCATGGTAAAGTACACTAACGAGCAGTGTCTTCAAATTATAAAAATTTTCTACATTTTTGGCTCAATGGGTTTGTCAATAAGCAAAATATGTGTTATTGGTCGGGCGAAAACCCACATGTGCTTCATAAATCACCACTTCATCCACAAAAAATAGCTGTTTGGTGCGGTTTGGATGCCGGCGGCGTTATTGGGCCATATTTTTTCGTCGACGCCATGATCACCCATTATTTTTGACCCGAATTGGAAGATATGGACTTGGACGATGGTGCCACAAGCCACACAGCACACGCTACAATCGATTTATTGAAGAGTAAGTATGGTGAGCGTGTTATCTCATGACATGGGCCAGTCGATTGGCCGCCTCGTTCGTGCTTGACTATTTTCTGTAAGGCTACGTTAAGTCATTGGTTTATGCCAACACGCCCACGACGTTGGAAGAGCTCAGAGCCAACATTGAACGCGAAATAGCGGCCGTTCCGGCCGAAATGTGTTGTAGAGTCTTTGAAAATCGACCGCTGGAAACCTGCCCGCGGTGGCCATATGAACGAAGTCGAGTTCCATTCATAAATGTTTTGATTGTACTTCAAGCTAATAATAAAGTTTTTAAAAATCTCCAATGGTTTGCCTTTTATTTAAAAAAAAAAAAGTTGTCAAGTCGTTATTAGAAAACCCTATATAAAAGAAAGCATAAATTTTGATTTTTTGCCAATTTTCGAAGTTCCGTTACACGCAAACTATATCAAATTCCGCAAAACTTTTTTTGCCTTATATTTCGTACCTCTTTCACTTTTCAGCCAAATCGGAGGGATGTCGTTCAGAATGTCGATCGATCCCTCATGGAATGACCCAATTGGCCTCTCAACCTGAATACACTGTTTCTCATGCATTCCCACAATAAGCTTGCAATTCCATAAGAGACTGAACTGCTTTTATAATAACTTACAATTGGCGTTACCATCGTGTTACTCTTACCTAAAATGTTTAGTTCTTCTCCCGAACTGTGCTACGTATCAGATTTGGATCTTAATACTAGTCTGCGCCCTGTAGATGGATTGATTCCAGTGTGTGTTGAGAGTTTGCTGATGCATTCACATTTAATTAATCCTTCTTCTTTTTTTCACATAGCGACTCCCGAAAAAACACGTACTTCTTATTTGACAAAAAAAAAAAAAAAAAGAAAAAAAAAAAACTCCAGTGACTAACGATCTATTAAGCTTCATTGAAGAAAATTTCAACCCATTGCAATCCAAGAATTAATATTTTTATCCATACTTCCGAAGACAGCTAATTACAGGTTTGTTTTAATTATTGGCACGTTTTTGGCGAATTCATCTTTCCTAAAATTTAAATTTTAAACCTAGTGCTGGTTTTTTGTTTTATTATTAAAGTTATTGTAATTTATTTTCCCCTTTTACGCCGGTTTTCCATGTTTTATAAATAAGAACACTGTTAGCTAAATTCAGTGATAACTTTCTATCGCCCAAGGTCACATAATAGTTCTTTATTCATTTCCAGTATGATGTTTCGCAAAAATACCTAAATGCGATTTGTCTGAAACTTTTTTTTTCCCAAACAATATTTCTAATAAAGAGTAATTGCATATTATACATATTTTGAGAAGAAACAATGTATCCACAAGTGGAGTGTTAGAAATGAATCCCACCTATATATTGCGCAGTCCTGTTCTGCTTTAAACTGAGTTCGACATTTTAAAATGCATGCTTATAAATGATTAATTTCAAGATCGCAAGTCTTTGATGCTAGCTGTATACCTGCACATACAAAACTTACGAATATAACCACTGCTTGACTGATCCTGCACCAGCTGAATCTTACAATATACGAGTGTGAGGTGAAATAGTAAAGAAACCGGATGGCAGGATATATAGCTTGTACGGACAATAAAAAAATAACTTTGTCTTTATTCGAAACAGCTTCTCGGAAATCTTGATCTTCCAATACCACTCTATTCGGTGAGGCAGAAGCCAGTAGAATCTAGATTTACTGCATAAAAGGTATTCTGGATGTGCAAACGTATTTAAGAAGACATCACGCTACCTTATACTGAGTGGGAAATGCTGTTAAATTGGTTTTGAAAAAGTATAATGCCCCAAAACACACTTCCAAAGCGATGATTTAAAAACAGCGAAGTCTAGGAAATGTATCCGCAACAAAGATAATCTCTTCGAATCGGTTCTAAAGCTTGGAAAGCTATTCCGTTCACTCTAACACAAAACGTAGTTAATTCAATGCCAAGGCGTTGCAGATAGTTTTGTAAAAAAATACTCATAAATAATAAAAAAAGATAACAAAAAGTTTTAAGAAAGTTGGTTTTGGTATAAAGTTGCAAATTTTACGGCCAGGAGCTTTAAGGTGAGCCAACATATTATGGTGGCAGTTGGCTAATTTGTTTAAATGATGGTACATGAGAAATCACAAGCCGTTAGATTACACGATCTTGCATGCAAACTCACAGCTCTTATTCACGATTTCCGAATTTTTTCTATAAAGTATTGGTTGGACAAATGTCTCTTGCAACCAATTCGGTTAAAAACAAGTTTTCCAACATTTCCAGAATTGATGGTAACGGGTTTTTCATTATCATCTTCCAAAAATTAATGGTCCAAAGTTTTATTATTTCAAGAGTACGCATTTGACGAGGATGCGGACGATTCTCGGTATCCAAATAATTAATATTTGCACAATTAATGTAATTGTTCTCTTATTTTGATTCCTATCAACACTAACAATTTTAAGTCACGAAATGTTGACGCTGTTGACTCATATTTAAAAAAAAAAGTTTGTACGATAATCAACGTTTCAGTTGAAGTGTGCTAGGTACGTCATGGTTAAAATTGTATTGAAGCAAACTTTCGAAATAAGTTTAACTATTGTCAAATTTTTCCGTACAAATTTGTCAAAGTAAAAGATATTTCACATGTGTACACGTTTCTTGAATTATAGGTACATAGTTTTAGCTGATAACATTTTTAGATCGCTTAACACTGTAAAAAGAATAATTTGTATCAGTTGTTGACTGTTGTTCACCACAACCTGGTGGTACGTGAACAGGTTTCGATTTTCGCATCAGATTCCACGACAAATATGTACCTATGTAGGTATATATATATATGTTTGTACTGGGATGCTTCTAACATCTCACTGAAAAACCAGACTTGTGAAATGTCACATATGCATTATGGATCGGGCGACTATTTCAATTAGTTTATTGGCAACCCTGGGTTGATATTGAAATTTAAATGATTCTCTTAAAACGTGGCAACTATCAAAAAATAAATGTAAACAATCCACGTACAAGTATAAAGCTTTTTTTAATACATATGTACGTTCATTATTACATGCATACATTTCTTTTTGTTCTTATGCATGCATATAAGATGTTATCTTATTTTCTGCGACAAAATAAAAAAAAAAAAAAAACGAATTTACATACTTATTTAGAGGAAACTGCATTTAGTATACAGCGTGCATTTTTTTCATTATCACAAGCAAGCAATTGCAGTTCGAATTTGAATATTTGCTTTTGTCGTCTATTTCTCATTTGGAAAAAGCTCACGCAAAATGTAAACACTATGATTTGACTTTAATAGTCTCAGCTGATTTTAGCGTCTTATCCGGCCACGATGTAAGACTGACATAAGTCATCCGAAAGTGATAAAAGCTCCACTTGTACACGCACCCACTGCTTGTTCACGTTGCGCTGTAACCAGGGATGCATGCATGTATTGAAACACTATGAATGTGCTGCTGCGCAGTAAAGCTTCACTCCACTGACACACAAAACTACTTCTGAATGTAGTACCGAAATTAAAAGAATCTGTTATTCTTATTTGCTTTTTCCAATACTAAAGCAAGATGCGGCCAGTTAAATAAAACTACTAACCACCTACATGTAAAGCTCATCAATTCGTATACATCCCCATCGGATTCCAATTTGAAAAAAAAACTTATTAACACCCAACCTTATAGACGATCCAATACCAACGCAAACAAAAAAAAAAAAACGAAAATAATCAAGTTTTGTGTCCGTTTTGTAAATTTCTCAAAATTGGTTTATTTTTTTTCTTATGTATTCCTTTTTTTTCAATGATAACTTTGTTTAAATTATTTATAGATAAGTTAAAGCAGTTATGATTTATTTTTGTTTTTAACAATAAAACACTAGGATTCATAAATTTAACACAAAGCAACTTTTGGTGGGAAGCACATCATAGCACAGCGAACTGGGTTTTATTTGAAAACTTTCATTTTTTAATACGTAAATATAGGGAATGATGGAATTTTGCTTACTTCCTCAGCTCACACACAACGCAGTTTTTCGGACGATTTTTTTTTGTGAAAAAAAGTTTAATCGAATTACCTGATTTTATATTGTTTTATATTAATTAGGATGTAAATTGCAAATTATTTTAATAGCAAGAAACTTTGAAATGCCCACCACTACTCTCTGTTTGCATCACTGTTGAATGCGAATACAGTGCGACGTTTGCAAGAATACACAGCAGAAAAGTTGTTTTGGTTTTAAAAAAAGCTCCCTTCTATAGAGTGTTGCCGCCGTAGTATTTACATAAAGAATCTTTAAGTACTAGATCAAATTATTGTAGTATGGTAGGCGGTTGTAGATATGTTATATCTCTGATGTTAAGGCTTAGAAGAATGGGATAATCAATGGTAAAAGAAAAGAATAAACAACTCAGAATTGGTGCAGAGCACGTTGCAACAGCGAAGTCAACAGTGATTTCAACGTTAGTTGAATTCGTAAGTTATAAACAGTTATAGCGTTTTCATTTGGGCAGTCAGAAGCCCTTTTTTTGTGTACCTACTCCGATTTTATTTTCAGAAATCTAGTTTGACACACAATACAATTTGGCGTTTATACATTTTGACATAAGATCCAGGAGAGAAATTTTGATTCTGCAATGAAAACGAGAAGAAAATTTTGTTTCTGAAAAAATAAGTTGAAATGGTTTTACGTCACTTTCGTTCTCCGGAGCACACAAAAAAGCCCAAACGAAAACGCCATTAGTCTGTTGTTAGTTGGTTCATCGATGATCTGTTGTCCCTCTGTTTCTAAATTCCTTCATTCCACTTTCTTTTGTAGACTCCCTCGCCATTTTGTACCAAATGGTGGAAATGTCGTTTTGTTTCCGAAATTACACTGAGAGAGTTGGGGTGAAATTTAAAATTTAGGAAAGAGGAGATGAAAAGCCTGACGAAAGTTGCATTCAAGTGGAAGTAGATTAGGTATGAATGAGAGATTTTAATTACGTATGAGTATCAAGGTTATTCGCGTTGGTGATGCTTTATTAGAAGCTGAAGAACTTGTACTAGCCCTTGAGAAAATAATCGAGACGGCGTTGCCTATGGTCGTCCAAAAGAGTGTACTCACGCTCAAATTTTCCACGGTGCAACAAATTGCCTGCACACTGAAGCCATGATGACGACCGACCTTAAGACGAAATTCACGTTGCGTATTGACATCTTAGCCGGAATTTCGATAATATTTTTTCATAATTTCCGCACATTGGGTAAGCGTAAAACGATGCACGATGAAATTGCAAACCTTACTGAATATTTTGACAATATTTTGGTAACTTTGACAGCTGCTGGAACATAACAATTAGAAATACTACCATTGCTATTTCGTTAGAGTAGGAATTGAGTATAGGAAGCGAATGAGATAGAAAGCGAAAAAAAGGGATATTAACAGATTAGAAATAGTTAGGTCAATAACCTTTGCGGAATTTGAATCAGATGATGGAATCAGCAGGCGATAGTTGGTGTATCGGTATTAAATTGGCAAGGTTGTTTTGCTGTGATTCGAAACATTCGGCGCGCAGTCTTTCCTACTTTAAATATAGTTCCCGATCATATATACATATATCGCTAAGCGAATTTAAGTGTTTAAAAAAAGAAGAAATTTCTTCACTGGTCCTGCTGCAGGCAAAAACCAAAAACAAAACCAAAAAACATACCAAAACACCAAAAACGTTGTACTATCCCCATCTCCCATTACACCTATGAATAAAAGTTTGTAATAAGAACGTGGCGGGTGAGAAGGGTTGTGGTTTTTTCTTTTATGGTTCAATTTAGCTGAGAGGAAAAAAGGTTTTAAAAAGTCTCTAAGCTACATCAAATGCAAGATGTGCTCCAACAAGAACAATGAAAAAGAAAACAACAAGTGAATTACTCTAACAAAAAAAAGGAAACACAATTTTTTAAATTAGTGTAGTAGTTATATAATCAATGATTTGTTTGTTTTATTGAATTGTTAAAACAATAGTGTTTTATGGTGAGTTATATTTGAATTTTATTTTTAAGTTTTTGTGCACGAAAAAAAGACATATTTTGTTCTATAATTTTGAATTCGCAAGAGTTCTTGCAAGTGCTTTTCTTGCTGACTAAAATTTTAAAAGCCTTACAATAGCTTTTTAGAAATAAGGTTCAAAAACCAAACTCTGAATCAAATAGTGAATCTTCATTTGTTGACTTTTTTATTTAATAAAATTATAATGAATTTTGCCAGTATATGTAATAAGTTTTTGGTGCTACAATGGTAGCCTTAAGACCCAGCGCGAGTGATGTGTGGATGGGCGGATCGACCGTTCTTAAATTGAGCCGACTTCATCCGTATAAACAGTGACAACATGACGGAAAAGACCTGAGGGACATCCGTTATTTTTTTTTGCAGGTGGCGATTTTGTTTAAGGGGCTATCGTCTACGGATCTGATCAGAATGGTAGCAATTGATAACACCAATGTGCATTAAGGGCGGGTTGTCCATCCTCAGGCAACATTACCCGGCTTATTTTAGGTCGTAGCGAGCCCTCATTGCTGTGTAATACTGAGACATTTTATACGGTGTAGGATACATAGTGTTTAGTTAGTTTTAGGTTTAGTTATATATCATCAATTAAGTTTCCGTATATAAGGTTTAGGATAGAGTGAAATTGGTTAGTTTTAAGTGCTTAAGTCCCGGTTTTGTACAGTAGTGATGGTACTAAGATGTGATCTTCCCTTTTCATTTCATTTCTTCCATTATCTTTTTCTTATCCTGTCTTGTAAGTTCCTTCGTATAGTAACGTAGCTGCTTTCCTGTCTATCCTTGTTTTTTTTTCCTTTTTTACAATTTTGGCACGAGGCAAAGCGGTAAGTGGAGTTAAGATGACACTATTTCAGAGTAATTACAATAATTTTCTTAAACAGGAGTTATATGGTGAGGGGCACAAAGCCTTGCATATTTAAATTTATATGAGGCAATAAGGGACATAATATTTTAACGCACAATAGTCGACGGCAACACTTGTACAGTGTTACGTACTAATCCCGTATTCGTGCTTCCACTTGTCGCTTTTCTATGCAAATCACAAAATTGTTGGTATAGGTATCACTTTTGCCTACGTCAACATTCAATACACTTACATCAAGAACATACACAAAAAAGCCAGAGAAACATGTAAACAAATCATCTATGAACTGGGAACAACAAATTTAGTTTGCTTTATTTATTAATTCATACCAAGCATATACAGTGAGCAGGTTCGGAGGTGTGTGTGTTAAACTCTCATACACACTGAAAGCAAAAGTTTCAAACGGTCGGTTTTAGGTACAATTCTAAATTGTAAGTCATCCATGTTGCTTATATGGATGTATGTATTTAATTCTCAAGGCCGTTTACATAAGCTATTATGTCCCCCTACTTTGTTCCCTGAATTTCAGGGTCACGTCAAGTCGATTTGATACGATTTTTTGTTTTGCTTTTTATTTTGGGGATGGCACAGCGCAGAAGACAATGAACAATTATGAAGAAGGCTTGCGTTAATGAGGAGGAAAATATAATAAATATGTATAGAGATATTTGTATGCATATTTATATACACATATGTACACACATATGCATGGTAGAATTTAAATTTTCCTCACTAAATTTATTAAATGAAAGATGTGATTGGACTTGTTTGGGGTGGCAGTCATCGATGATGGTGAGGTAATCTGTACATTCATATGTTTGTATCGCATTTAGATGCTAAAATAGGATACGAAATTCTAAATTTTACTATGTTTCTTTTTGGAAGAATTGATACAAATTTAGCTCCAAATAATACTACCCTGATTTGAGTAGCCAATTATCTCCTTATGCCTTATACATATGTGTATATTCCCGTGCGAACAGGCATGCAACCATATCTATTTAATTGTCAACTAAAAAACGATATAACAGCGTAGGCATTGCAATGTTGCTTGGATTTTAAATTCTCTTTCGTTGTTCTCTCCGAAAAACAGATTTGCCATAAATATGTATTGCTCAACAAAAAATTTACCGTTACTTTGTTGACAAATTTGCAGTGAGTAGGTACCTCCTATTGCATCATTTGTCTTTCGTTTGTTCAAAAGCATACAGTTTCGGTTTTGAGTGATTTTGTAAACATATAATAAATATTATCTGTAGTTAGAGTTTTTATTGAAATAAGAAAGTTTATATTGCATGGTAATTAAAACACTTAACAGGTTGCACAGCATTGGAGCCTTATTATTTTTTTTATAATATATTTTAGTAATTCTTAAAAGCGGCAAACAATAGAGCGTTATCTAAAAGAGAATTAGAAGACATTTTAACAAATTTATCTGATGATAATAATGTTGATGATATGGACAACTTCGCGAACTTCAATGATAATATGGAAGAGGACTCGGGAGCGGGAAATGTGGTTGAATCACAAGAACGGCAACAAACCATGATGTACACTTAAAAAGATAAAATAACTTGGTCAAATACTCCTTTTCCTTCTGGTCGCACTAATTAAAACCCCTATTATGAATGGCGAAAAAATTGGCGAATGTGAGTATTTGGTATTACGAATAGCGAATCGCCAATATTTCATTAGCCTGAAGTGTCAAATATTTAGCGAATTGACATCTTACGGTATTACCGTTGGCGAACTTTCGCCTATATTTCATTTCATACGTCATATTCAGTCGAACAAAATTTTTCAGTGACAAGGAACATATCAATCAAGGTATTCGTTATTTTATGTTATTTTTGATCACGAACAAGAGTAGCGACAACAAAAGTTAAGTATAATTAATTTATATTATAATAATAACTTGTTTTTTTTTTTTTAAGTTTTAAGAGGACGAATTCTGAAAAATTCGCAAAATTAGTTCAATTAATGGAAGCGAATGTAGACATTGCAAAAGGTATTGGGGTATTTGGGTCCTCAAAACAAAATCAAAAGGAATATTGGGAGCAGTTCGCTCTGGAGCTGAACTCCTTGGGGTCGCCTATACGAGAGGGAAAAGGATGGCATAAGGTAAAATAAGTTTGCACATATTTAATATTTTAAATTCAGGTTTGGCTGGATTACAAACTGAAGCTCAAGAAGAAGCTTGCTAGTAATAAAAAAGAAATAACAGCTATAAGAGGAGGACCATGTATGCAGAGACCTTTGACTCCTTTAGAGCAAGCGGTGGATGAGTTGCTGGACCTTCAAAATGCAATAAATCCCTCAGGTAATTTTTTCGGTGTGAATATGGAAACTTCGTCCCGTATAAATGAAACTGAAGATGTTCGAACACCTAAACGCGATTTTTCTTTGCCAAGCACTAGTAATAAAGCTATGAGGGACATAAACGTAAAGGAAAATGAACGGCTTAGGCTTCTTAAAGGCAGACAAGTGTTCAAGAGGAGCTTCTGACAGTTTCAAAAGATATACAAATATCATTATGTGAAATTGCTAGATACACTCGAAAAACGTATAAACCAGAAAAGGAAAAATTATCCCTATTGATGAAAAAAGAGGAACGGAAAGAAAAAGAGAGTTTGGAGAAAAGAAACTTGAAAGTCAAATTGAAGAAACTGGAGCCTGAATTTGAAAAAATGAAATGAAAATGTTAATTAAAAACACTAAACTTAAATGTTTTTTTTTTATTTAATTACAAAAAAGATACAATTTCACTTCTTCTCCGTTCGCCTTCTAAATTTATGTTTGGTGTTATATCTTCATCTGTCTGAACGTCATTTTGTATTTCTGAGACTTCGGGTTCAGGTGTATTAAACGAATGGCAAATATTGTGCAAGGCACAGCAAGCATTGACTATTTTTGTCGCTTTTGTTAGAGAGTAGTGTAATTTTCGTTCGTTCAGCAGACATCTGAAGCGACTTTTCAAGATTCCTATTGTCCTTTCCACTATATTACTTGCCTTGGAGTGCAGTTTATTGAACATTGCCTCTCTTGACCCAACACTCGTATTTCTATAGGGTGTGAGCAAATATAGAAGGAGAGGATAACCAGAATCACCTAAAATATAAATAAGAGTACATCGATTAAAGCTATTAAAGAGAAAGACATCTACTTACCCACAAGCATTGAACGCTCCCCGTTTTGGTACCATGTTTCTAAAACTTGCTTCAAATGGATGTAATTCCATATAAAGGAATCAACATAGCGAATTTATCTACTGTGGTCACAAGCCTGCAAAATAAAACCATAAAAATTTAAAAGATAATTTAGAGCCTAAAAAAAAAATTACTATCATCGCATTTAAGCTTTAATACCGTTTCCCGTTCAAATATTGGTGCCGCAACTGCCTAGGGGCGACAATTCTAATGTGTGTCCCATCAACACATCCAATTACTTCAGGTATTCTCGCTGTTCTGAAGAAATAATTTCGTGCGTCTTGCTTTTCATTTTGAGACATTTCTAGCTTTATCCAAGCTTTACAGATTGTTGCCTCAAACACTTCAATTATTTCCGTCAGTACAACAGATACGGTAGGTTGTGATAGCCCTAAATCAAAGTCGTTTCCAACTGAATTTTGGTAGCTACCGCTGGAGAAAAATCGCAAAGCACAAGCCAATTTTAGCAGTGGGGGGGATTAGCAGATTTGTGTGTGGACCGAAAGTCACCTTTTACTTCGTTCAACACATAAAGAAATGCATTTTTGTTGAGTCGAAAGTAAGAAATAAATTTAAAAAAGTCTTCCCCATAAGACATTCAAACAAATAGTAATAAAGAATTTTTCAGATTCTCAGGAAGATCCAAGGGATTAGAACCATCACGAATGGTCCTAATGCTAGTCCTTGATTTTTCTTCATTCCGATCAGAACTTTCAAAAAACAAATCAACGTTACTTATCATTTTAATTTTTTTTCCTTTCAAAGGTTCACGTAATTTAAGCAATTAGAATAAATTTTGACATTTGACAGGTGAGATTTCAGGTTTGTTTATATGGCAGCACTCTTTTCAAAAGGCGAACTACTAAGTTCGCTATTCGTAATACGACGAGACTCGAAATTCACCAGAGAATTCGATTCGACAAAATCTTGCGACTCGCAATTCGTAATTCAAGTCGTTGTACAAAGTAAATCTTCCACCAGGAAAACAAGTTTATATAACGGTGGGCACTTTTTAACATATTTATATTTGGATGCAGAAATTGTTCAATTTACAAACCAAGAAGGTTCGCGAGTCTTGACGGAAGAATTTGGAAGAACACAGATAGTGTGCATTTATTACTGCATTATTTGCTGCTGAATGCTGGGAATCTCAAATAAAGTACATCCAGTTACGATGTTTTATGGAATCCTGTGTTCGGTCCTCCAATTCTTAGGGCCACAATGGGCTTGAAGGGCTTTAAGTTTTTGTTGAGTTTCGTAAGGTTAATTGACAATACAAGTAGATCCCTTCGACAGCAAAAAGATAAATAAAAACTTATAGATGATCCCGATAGTACACATTCAATAAATACCCTCAAAAACCAACGTAATGTCTCATGTCTCACTTTTCTCTACCTCTATTTTCACCACCAATGCTCCACGGAAATTGCCAGTACCATTCCGCCCCTTCAAACTTTTAATCGTAACACCCGAATCGCTATGAATGCTCATCAGTACAGCCCCAAACCTGCTTTCGGACATACTCTTTAATATTGTGATTCTTTCCTAAGACGTATAACTCGCTTGTAGAATGCTCTGCCGAGCACTTTATTTCTTAGTCATTAAAATTGGCAAACATTTAAGACCGACGCACATATCGTTATCACTCTTTTTTTCTCTCCCAAATAATGAATGGTAGTTACACACTGTGTGCAAGCATTCTGAGGATACGCAAACTTTTGAGCGCGCACCAATTAAACGAGTAAAAAGATAAAAATAAGAAAAAAACTACAGTTAAATTTCTCATTGGACATCCTGTTGTTGTACGCCACTCGCATTATTGGACAAAATAAATTTAAATGGAAGGATTCTACTATTTTCTATTGAAATAATTTTCTCAATAACGAACAAATCTGTTTAGCGGACACGGACAGTACATTTCTTAATTTTCGAAAAAATTGTTGTCTTAAGCGGACAATTTGCAGTGGAAGTCGCGCTTCGGAACAAACCATTGACGATGTTGCTCTTCTTCTCTCTGCGTGTAAAGTCAATGCATATAAAGCATACACACCATACAAAACGGACTTTTTCAATAACCAACAACACAATTCAGATGTTCTTCAAACGCCAGTTGTTGTCTTTGGGTATTTACATGGGTTACATTCAGTAAGCGGAAAGCACAATTTGTGTTTATTTTTTAGTAGGATTTTTAACAGGAGAGCCCTGTTCTGGGGAAAAGCATTCAAGGAACGATTAACGCTAATGTATTGTGTAAATATGTCTGGAGAACGTGAGAAGTTGCTCGTTATTGGATGATCAGAAAATCATCGTTGTTTTAAAGACATATCGAAAAAAAAATTGCCTGTTAAATATATATTTTTTTTAAACAAAAAAGACGACTTAGGTATTGACAATGGTTAATGAATTTTAACCTTAAAATGAGGAGTTAGAACAGGAAAGTTTTACTTTTCCTGGATAACGCAACGTCACATCCACATTTTTCGTTGATTTATGTATGTGAAAATCTTTTTTTCCCAGCTAACACAACATCGATTTGTTAGCCGTAAGATCAAGGCATAATAAAAAATTTCAAAGTTTTTTTTTATTCGTGAAGAGGTTCTTAGACATCTTATCGCCAAAATTGATTATGTTTCCAATGTAACAGAACTTTCTTCCACGCTATTATACTCGTACGGGCTGCTTCAGCCTGGAATAAAGTTACAGCGCGAACCATTCAAAACTGTTTTAAGAAATGTTGGTTTATAAGGACTGAAAGCACCGTTGTCTTGTTTAAGCAATTTGTCTTCGTTTATCAGGCAAATCGGTTGCGACGAACGGACAGACTCCTTGGAATACAATGTTGATGTCTCAAGTGAAGATGAAAAGTCGGAAGTATTGGAACCAGACACCGGTATTAATTACCGAAGTGCTATTGCTGCTTGTAAGTCTCTTCGAAACTTTGCTTTGAATGCTGGAGAGCAAAAAGCCTGATAAATTTCATCCGATCTCCGATCACATTTTGAAAAAGTTGTGTGTTCTGGGGTACATTTACGGCAGAACCAAATTCAAGACTTCTTCATTAAATATAAACTTAGAGTACATACGTATTTTACCTAGGCATACCCACTGTAAATACGCATACCTCAAAATGTCAAAAAAATATAAATGATTGGTTTTAAATAAAAAGAAATATTCAAAACTGATAGCTTAACATTTTTGTAGGATTCGCTTCCCAAAATAAAACACTTTCAACTTCAATACAAAATTCGAGTTACTTTATTATTATGCACTAATATTGAAGATATTACAAAATACGACTTTCTCAGTGGAACGTTTAATGAATTGACTGCTGTGTCGTTCGTTTGACTTGTCCTCTATAGTCCATATACTGTTTGTATGTTCATATGTTTGTATGGATGTATGTAATTCTATGTTCTCTGTGGTGTGTTCTGCTTGGCCGCTGTAACTGCCCTCTTCGCCGACGTATGTATTCGTCTACTTACGTTGTTCTGTTTGTACTCTGTAGTCTGTTGCCTAATCGGTAACCGTTTGTCCTGTTGTGTGGTTTGTATGTACTAATTATTTCAGAGTAAACATTTTTTGACAATTCCCATAAGGCAGTCACTCTCTTTAGCGGACGAAAAATGTCGGTCCGGCGGGTATCCGCTTATGAGAGGTTTAAATTTTTGAAAAATGTGCTTATTATTTAAAGAAAAATATTTTATTTTTCATAACAAAAAATTGTTTCATGGTTATGTTTTTCTGCCTTTTTCTGCCTATTTCTGCCGTATTTCAAAACTTTATTTCAAATTGAATTTTTTAATTATATTTAATTTTTAAAAAAAGTATGTACCTCTAAAAGAATCATCCTTTATGTTCAATGGTACCAAACATGATATATTTCTTGCAACATAAAGGATGATTCTTTTAGAGGTAATTTTTTTTCATAGAAAATAACCATTTTTTACATTTATTTTTTGAAGTTTATTTCTTTCAAATGTTGCCTGTAACTGCAGCTAATTGCACATAGCCTTTGGACTTTATGTAACCCCAAAGGAAACGTCTAAATGTGTGGTGCCACATGATCTAGGCGTCCAATTCACCGGTTCAAAGCGTGAAATTAACTGTTCATAGAATTGTTCTCGCATTAAAGCCATGACTTCACGGGCTTTGATTATTTTTCTTTTTAAGAACTTAACACTCAAGTGGGTTAACTCTTATAATGCCTCAGCATGTGTTAAGTTTTTTGTAAAACGGGATAGAAATAAAAAAAGAGATGTTTGAGCTCAGTGGTTATTTCGCTCCAAGGGTGGCATACAACGATTGAGATTAGAACACCGAACCTTCTGATTTGGAAGCCAGTCCACTACCATTTTAGTCACGGCCACGACAAGTGACGCCGCCTTATTGGAACCAAATTCCGTCTTGACAACAGGCTTCAATTCCAAGCAGCAAATAGTCCGTTATGATGGGCCTCATCGCTGAACTGAAGCTTGGTCAAACACAATGGATCTTCTTGAAGCTTTTGAAGAGCTCAATGACTGATACGGTGGCGATTCGGCAGTCGGTCGGCTTCGATTTTTGGACGACTTGAATTTTTGTATGCTTTTAGATCAGGATCCTAGATGTGGTCTGTTTGGTGGCGTATTATTAATATTGAAAATTGGGTTTAAATTTTGCGATGGTATATTGAATTGTGCGTTCGGTAAATTATGTGGACCATAAGTTGCTCTAAGCACATGAAACACATTCCTCGTAGAACGCTGAAAATCTGTAGACGCTGTACCGGGCTAATGATTCCATAATGAAATGTCTAACTATAAATAAACTATGGCAATCTAAAATCCGCTTTCCACTGATTACCTCTAACCGTGTGACCCCGTCTGTGAATATGTGTGAAATGTTAACAAAGTCAATTCCTCTCAAATTTTTTTGGGATCCAAGTAAATTTGCTTATAAATTGTTCCCTTTGTAGCAACTTTACTTGTAAATGCTCTCATTCTAGCAACTTTACCTGTAAATGCTATCATTCTAGCAAATTCTAGCAGAATACAGACTTGTACACTGTGTACAAGGTTGAAATTTAAGGGTTTGCAGATGTATTATAAGAGTTTGCCATCTAAGAGAGGGCACCACTTGAATTAAATTAAATTTTCAGTTAGTACCAACCTTCAAAAGATATGTGTATAAATTTGACAGCTGTCGGACGATTAGTTCTCGAGATATAGCGTTGTGAGTGAAGCAACTTTTGTTATTGTGAAAAAAATGGATTCAAAGCAATTTCGTGTATTGATTTATCATTGCTTTTTGATGGGAAAAAATGCAACTAATGCAAAAAAATGGCTTGATAAGTGTTATAAGTGGTCATACAAGCACCGAAGATGATGCACGCAGTGGACGTCCAAAAGAAGCTGTTTCAGATGAAAACATCAAAAAAGTCCACAAAATTATTACGAATGACCGTAAAGTGAAGTTGATAGAGATAGCTGAGGCTCTGAAGATATCAAAAGAGCGTGTTGGGTATATCATACACGAATATTTGGACATGCGAAAGCTCTGTTCAAAGTGGGTGCCGCGTTTGCTCACAGTCGACCAAAAACAAAAACGTGTTGATGATTCAGAGGAATGTTTAGAGCTGTTTAACCGCAATAAAGCCGAATTTTTGCGTCGGTATGTGACAATGGATGAAACTTGGCTCCATCACTTCACAGCAGAGTCAAGTTCACAGCAGACTCAGCAATCAGCTGAGTGGGGAGCAGGCGACGAACCTCGTCCAAAACGACCAAAAGCTCAACAGTCGGCTGGCGAGGTTATGGCATCCGTATTTTGGGTTACACATGAAATAATTTTCATCGACTATCTCCAAAAGGGGCAGACTATCAACAGCGACTATTACATTGCTAAATTGTAGAAAAACGGCCGCATTTGAAGAAAAAGAAAGTACTGTTTCATCAAGACAATGCACCATGTCACAAGTCGATGAAAACGATGGCAAAATTGAATGAATTCGGCTACGAATTGCTTCCCGAAACACCGTATTATCCAGATTTGGCCCCCAGCGACTATTTCCTGTTCGCAGACCTCAAAAGAATGCTCGCCGGAAAGAGATTTAAGACCGATGAAGAAGTAATCGCCGAAAGAGAGGCATATTTTGAGGCTAAACCGAAATCGTACTACAAAACTGGTATCGAAAGATTGAAAAATCGTTTCAATCAGTGTATCGCCCTCGAAGGCAACTATAAATATAAAGTTGAATTTTGCAAAAATTTTGTGTTTTGTTGGGTATGTAATTTAATTCGTGCGGTTTTTTTTTTTCAAAATTTGAACGTTTATTTAAGAAAAAAATGTACAATAGTATTATTCCAAGTATTGCCTATCTGAAGCTATGACTTTTTCCCATCTTTCTGGCAATTTGTGAATCCCATCCCAAAAGAACTGCGCCGGCTTGGCAGCCAAGAATGAATCAAGCCAATTTTTGATATTCTGCTCTGATGTGAACCGTATTTCAGTGAGGGCGTTCTACATCGACTGGAACAAATGGTAGTCAGAAGAGGCAAGGTCTGTGCTATAAGGCGGGTGGAGTAAGACTTCCCATCCACTGTTTTCCAAATAGTTCTTAACCGGAATAGCAACGTGGGGCCGAGCGTTGCCATGATGGAAAATGCCTCGTGTCTGGTAGCATATTCCGGACGTTTTTCGACTACTGCTCTCTTCAAACGGATTAATTGTGTTCGGTAGCGTTGTCCATTGATGGTTTCACCTAGTTTTAGCAGCTCATAATACAGCACACCCATCTGATCCCACCAAATACAGAGCATTACCTTCGCGCTATGGATATTCGGCTTTGCCGTTGATTTGGCTGGTTGGCCGGGTTTCACATATGATTTTTTGCGCTTGAGGTTATAGTAATGGATCCATTTTTCATTACCAGTAACAATCCGACGCAAAAATGCCTTCCTGCAAAACCACCTTTCGACGTCTCTCGACTTGAGTTCATGTGGAACTCAATTTCCTTGCTTTTGAATATATCCAGCTGCTTTTAAACGTTTTGAAATGGCTGCTTGAGTGACACCCAAAGATTCTGCGAGCTCTTCTTGTGTTTGACAACAATCTTCAGAGAGTAATGCTTCCAGTTCTTCTTCTTCAAACTTTTTTGGCTGCACAGAACGTTCATCGTCTTCCAAGCCAAAATCACCACTTCTAAATCGTGCAAACCACTTTTGGCACGTTCGCTCAGCTAGCTCATGTTCACCATAAACTTCCACCAAAATACGATGACTTTCGGCAGCAGTTTTCTTCATATTAAAGTAATGAAGAAGAACTCCCCGCAAAAACACTTTTTCAGGCATAAAGTTCGACATATTTGAGTGGAAAAAAATTATTGTTGTTTACGCTTCAAATGAATGAATATTGAAATGACGTACACTGACAGTAGCTTTCCAACGCATGTTCCAATGGAATAATAACAATGAAATAATACAAGCTACGCCGTCTCTTAGCAAACCGCTAATTAAGTTATATACCCAATACTATAAAACGGCACGGCCCACAGTCCATCTATGTGTCAAACAATACTGAACAAAAATACCATATCAGTGTGGCACGACGCATACGTGATCTCTCATGAGATCCCCAATAGCAAAAGTACCACTAAAAGAATCACCATTTTTTAATTACTTAATACAAATGGTTTATTTTTCTAGTAGTTTATTTCCACTGAGGGGGAGAGCGCAGAGAGCCATATTCCGACAACAAAAGTTTTCCCGTTAGAATTAAATTTGAAACAATTATATTTGAGTTATGAGTGTATTGCAGGTGCAGGCGTCTGCACCAGTATTTTGCGTCAAAAATCGCTTTCGATTTTTACTTCTGATATGTCAGAGTATAAGTACGTACAAAATTTTCAAGGAAATCGGAGGTGAGTACTATTCGGAACTATACCCCAGTTTTCAAAGAAAAAACGCACTATATGAAATAATGATTTACATACCCAACATATATTCACACATATTTTAGCTTAGGATAATGAATACTACAAAATATTAAAATTTTATGAAAATCGTAGCTGTGAAAACCTTTTTTCGAAAATAACGGTTCCCTAACGTTAACTGCCTGCGTTCGTGCATTATATGAAAATTTCGGTGTCAGGAGGAGATCAAATAGCGAACAATTTCACGAAATGTGCAGAGAATCATACTCCCTACGATACCGAGAACCGTCTGCATCCATGTAAACTGCGATCTCCTGATAAAATTGCATTCGTTGGTGCAGTTTTTTTTTTTTATTTTTATTTTTTTATTTTAATGATGAAGGAAAAGCTGTTACCAAGCAGTTACCGTCTTTTGGTCTCTAACATAGCATATTGGAAAACTTTTTTGGAACCGAATTGTTTGGGATGGGATTAAGGAACATCTGGTTCTAATAAGAAATCGCTACAAGCCATATATCGCACCAAATAATTAAAAATTTCAGAATTAGCATAATTTGGCAAAAATCACACTGGGGATAGAAGATTGTGTGATCTAGCTCATTGTGACTTCTTTCTTTGTTGTTTTCTGAATGATTATGCTAATGTTCCCCTGGTTAACATACAAAAGCATTGGAAAACCATATTTGGCCATATACCCAAGAAATGGGTCAAAACGTAATCAAAAATTTCAATATCATTTGATTTAAAGCTTGTATTGATACACATGGCGGAAATTTTGTTTCAAGTGAAATTGTATTGAATTAAACTTTGCTAAACTCGCTGTAACTTGCACTAGCAACATCTGACTATCACCTTGAGCATGATTTGTCGAAGGCGTGGAACCTAGTACAGTTGACAAATTTCGCAGACAGTAGCCTTGACATTCTGTTGTTTCATCTTGGAAGAATAATGTGTCACGACCAGTTCAGTGAACACGTGATCGGGCGGCAATATTATAGGTTTTCTTGTATCATGTGGAAGCCAGCTGGCTGCGTCAATTTACTTACTGACACGTAAGACCCCTTCCTTCCTTTCGAAAATTTAATAAAGATGTTACTTAGTAAGAAGAGCGAACTTTCGTCTTCATTATCTTCGCAGTGGCTGACGTTGGCAAGGTCAGCAGGCCACAAGTCTTCCCTTTTAGGAAACTCGGTCCGGTCAACCATCTCAATGAAGGGGTAACGTCGACCTGGTAATTTGATCGAGTAGCTTCATCAGCGACGTTGTCCTGGGATGGTATCCACCTCTAATTGGACACCTCTGTTGCGGCGAGAATTTCAGCAACCCTGTGTGCTTCAAAGGGTTTGTAGCGGCGGTTCTGCGAGCCAATCCATTTGATGGCCGTCTTAGAATCGGTCCACAGAACACATCGGCTAACGTGTGCGGATTCGTGTTCTTCAACGATGGTCTGCATCAAGCGAGTTCCAAGAACAGCAACTTGGAGCTCGAGGAGGAGGTCATCCGCTTCAATGGTGCGCACTTGGTCATGACACAGACAAATGCGATAGATGCTTCTTCATCCGGACTTTCAAATCTCTAGTAGGCTATGGCGAGGAATGCTTCCTGATTTGCGTCGACAAAGACGTGAAGCTGGAGTTGCTTTGGCAAAGCGTTAATGAAGTAGTAGTTTGGGATCCGAATCCCGACAACTTGGTTCAAATTCTCACACTACATGCCTTGATGTGGCTCGGCAGTGGCTCGTCCCAAAGCAGCACATACCTTCATAACTCACGCATCAATATTTTTGCACCGATCACGAAGTTCGAGAAAAATCCAAGTGGATCGAACACCGACATGATCACGCTCAGAAGCTCTCTCTTACTAGGACATGTTTTTCCAGCAATAATGCCAGGATCAACTCGGTGGAACTTCAGCTGATACCTAAAAGTATCACTCGAGGGCTGCAAAAACATACCTAACACTTTTTCCGTAGCCAAGCTTCCATCAATCGGTGGGCCCCTTTGCAACTGCAACCTTCATAGATTCCGCTCCGTCCTCCAAGGCACCCAGCACTTCTAGTGAATTTGAACTAAAGTTCAAATTCGGCATTTTTATGTATAGGGTTATTCATCGTGAGGTTCGATTTATAATGTAAAATAAAACACATAAATTTGAAAGTGAAATTAAAATTTTTATCGGTTAAAAGAACAATTCATGGCATTTACTTTTTGAAAATGATACTGAGGTGGTCCATTCGGAAGGTCCAATTTTGATCGACTCGTTCGAGCATAGCGACTGGTTGCTGCGGATGACACGAGTAATGTTGACTTCAAAGCGTCAATCGTAGCTGGCTTATTACTGAAGACATGAAACTTTACATATCCTCAGAGAAAATAGTCCAAAGTTTTGATATCGGAGATCTAGGCGGCCAATTTACCGTAGCAAAACGTGTGCTCACCAAAATGATTTCTCAACAAGTCAATTGTTTCCACGCTGTATTGCTCGTAGCGCCGTCTTGTTGAAACCAGAGCTCACAGAGACCTTGTGTCCGAATTTCAGAAACCACATAGTCCGTTAACATGGCGCGATAACGGTTACTATTAACGGTAACATTCTGATTTGCCTCATTTTTGAAGAATTATGGTCCAATGATTCCACCAGCCCATAAACCACACCATAACGTTGTTTTTAATGGATGTAGTGATAGATCTTGGTACTCTTCGGGTTGCTCATCAGCCCAAATACGGCAATTTTGTTTATTAACGTATCACGATTAAAAACAGTTTTTAATGAGTTTTTCCAGAGCCCATTCACTGAAAATATGACGCAAATTCAAGTCGCCTGGCTTTAATTCTTGCATAAGTTGAATTTTTTACGCCAAGCCAAACTGCTGAGAACGCGTACACTCTCAGCTACAGCTGCTTTAGTCTCTTCACTACGTTTTGGATGTGGTCTAAGCGGTCGAGTATCATCCACTTATGTAAACTGGGACTCAAATTTGTGAATGGTATTGGCAATAGTGGTTTCAGTAAATCGATTGTGTGCACCGTAAGTTCCTTGAATCGAACGAAAAACATTTCTCACAAAACGCTGATTTTCGTAACACAGCTGAACAATTTGGAGACGATGTTGTGGTGTGAGTCTTTCCATGATGACTTCCCAAACAAAGCAGTTTGATAGGAGTCAAGCGCAATCGGTCAAAATAAGACTATTGAAAATCAAACCTCACGACGAATTACCCTATATTTCGCGAACTTGCTTGGAGATGATGATGGCCTCATCGGTTGACTCGAACCTATCCATGAAGTCATCAACGTAATGGTGCAGCAGGATAGACTTCACGTCTCTAGCATAAGTGTCACAATGTTCCAAGGCATTGGTAGACTTGACATATTGGGCTGCGCATCAAATACCAGGCAAAGTTTGTCCGGTTTGTTGGGATTCACTACGGCGAAGTGTGGGAGGTACCAAGTTCTTGGCCCGACTATGACGGCTTCTGCTGACTGCAGTTTGCGGGCATAACCCTTGGTGACGTAGGCGTTGATGATCTCGTTGCAGGCGGCGGCAAACGAATCGGGTTTCTTCATCTTACGCTCTACACCAATGAGCCTCTTCTTTGCCATAGAGTAGGAGTCGGGAACCTTAATGTCATCACGCTTCCAAAGTAGTCCAGTTTGGAATCTTCCCTCGACCTTAACTTTGGTTGACTGAAATATATTACGAGCTCGCACTTCTGCTTCGCTTTCTACCACTTTCTGTATCGAAATAATCTGCCACCAGTTTGTGGAGGGCATCTTTGTGTGGATTGATGAGAAGACATGATATCTTCGTTGGCGTGACTCCTTTCGTTGGACTGAATACAACCCAACTCAGCTCCGTGTGGGCAGCATATGGTTCCCCATTTCGAAGTTGTATTGTCTGTCATGGCAGACCCAGATGGCAGTGGTCTAAGCCAATGAGTATCTGAGGTATGACAACATCATAAGGCTGGGCTGGAAACCACTTACGACATCTTAAATCCCTGCGTAGGTCGTACTCGTTCAGGCTTTGCATCGAGAGACGAAGGTTAGAAACGCCATAGACATTCCGAAGCATGTTTCTTTTCGTTACGTACAGCATACGGTGTGTGAGGATCTGGAAAAAAACCATGTAGGTGGTGTTGATTGTGTTCTGACGTTGGCTGGAGTACTAGTAAATGTAACATGATAAGCTGTGTACGTACCTGGCAATGAAAAGCTAAAACTGAATGGCGGCAATAACGGGTTGGTGTACGGTGCCATTGGTGAATCATACATTACCGCACTGGATAAAAGTGGCGTTGACTGAGCAACTTTTGAGGAAGCGGTTTGCATCGGTCTGCTTTGTAGCGCCTCTTTCAGCGACTGGTTCTGTAAATCACGTTCACTCAGTTTAATCTGGATGTTCTTGAGTTCACCCTCAATATCAGCGAGCTTTCTTTGAAACAATTCGAGAATACTCTGTGCAGAAGTAGTCGAGGCGACTTCTGTCGCGTCTGCACCTGTGAATTTTGTTACCCTTACTGAAGGACTGACTGCTGATGCGGTGGCATTGGCATCGGATACTGGGATCTTTTGTAAAGAGCCTGCTAGCGATGCTGCGGCAGTATCATCGGACGGTGGAATCTTTTGTGAAGTGCCGACTGACGATGCGGCGACATTGGCATCTTTCATATTAAATCTGGCTGGTTGCTCAGGTTGAAGGAAAGGGAGTTTTCTTGGTGGTGTACGTTGCATGACAGCAAAAGAACACCATGTACGTAACGGTCCACACACACAATTTAATCCACGGCTGGGGATTCTGACAATTGAATCAAAAGCCTTCAAAAATGGCGGCAATCGCAATTCAATCTACAGCAGGGGATTATCAAATTGCGAAATAAAACGCTGTTCCTTTGGCGAAGATGAAAGTTTGAAAATAATAGATCTAGTCGTATACAATTTATTTTATTTTTGTAAAGGAGTTACAATCATTTCCTTTCTTATTTAATATATGTACAAATTATTTTCCTTACCGCAGTTTGCACTTTTCACCTTCGCTGACAGCTGCTTTCAAAGGAATGAAATCATTGAATTAATTGTGACGGAAGACGCGAAGAAATATGAAGAGTGCAGACTGCGGCGATAGAGTGACAACTATATTTAACTTAACGAACTGTCGGCTATGTGGTGTTCGTGAGGATATGTTCGTTTCATGATTCTTGCGTAAGGGCGTTCTTCCACATCCCTATTGATTTAAGCGCAACATTTGCTTTTAAAGAATTAAAGTACTCATTATTACGAGTTCAACGATACTCAATTTGAAAGATGTTATTTTCAATAGGAGTCAATACTGGGCAGCGAAAGGCTTTGCTTAAAACCTCTGTATGTCGGAAAGAAATCCTTTCCGACCCCCCTTTTCGCAGGCGATTTTGTTCTTAAAATATGTCAAGGAATCTCTTCTTAAAGTTTTCGACACATTATTCGGAACACCTTGTATAAATAACCTTAAGGTATATATATCTATTTATATATTGTATATTTATAATATATATTGTATTTATAATATATATATAATATATATATATAATACATATATAATATATATATAATATATATATATAATACATATATAATATATATATAATATATATATAATATATATATATAATACATATATAATATATATATAATATATATATATAATACATATATAATATATAAAAATAATATATATATAATATATATAATCATAAGGACACCCAGGAAAAGATTTTTTGATATCCATTCCTAAAGGTACATTCACAGCTCAGCGGTTTGTGAATGAGCTGACTGCGCAAAAATCTTTTTTAGTACGAGTGTACCTGAAAACAGACAAGTGTCAATTTTATTATTTCAAAAGCATAGGTTTTCTCCGTATCTCCCACGCCTGAAACTGGATCCATACATCCATTTTCGTTATTAGGTTAGACCAGAATTTACCAAATAAAAAACCCAGGGTTCGATACACAAATAACATCTGAAGGTATCAGATAAAGGAATTTTCTAAAAAGAATTCTTCGCATCGTTAAGTAGTTGCAAAATTTCCAAAATTACGCCCTGAGGTTGTTAGCATTTATTAACACACGCATCTTGAAAAACACAGACGGATTCAGTGTATAGAAAGATAAAGCCATCAGATTCGGCATATGATTACAAGTTATCCTATGAATCTGATAGCACAGTAAGCATAGGTACCATGATCCACAAGTGTAAGAGATGTAACGTTTTAAAGAAAAATCTGCTGGCATATGTTGAAAAAAAAAGTTTTATAAAGGCGTTTGAACCTCTGCCAGAACCACTGTACAGTTTAGTTATGGATCATCATCCATAGTACAATCATTTTATGAGTCATATTCGGAAGTAAAATAGATGTTTTTAAATGAGGTGATTTGAAGCTGATGGGTTTATACCGACCTTTAAGATACAGAATCAAGTCCCATATATTATTTAACTGGTTTTTTGCCTGTAGATCAACATGAAGCTTGATTCTTATAAAGATAAAAGAGAAGCAAATCGGAGACGTTCAAACTGTCCAGTTGTGAAGCGTGCGGTCAAAATACTTCAAAAAATACTCAATTGTGTGAACCCTTATACCGTTTAAAACGGTATCGGATACAACATCTTATCGCTTATTACGTCGTAATATATTTCACATACGAGTTGTGCCTCCTTTCTAAATACAATGTTAAAATGCATCGAATACAACAGTATCGTTTAGAACGAAAGATTGCTTATAACGTCCGTATTTTGAAACTCTCTGATTTAAATAAAACGTATACAAATGCTACCAAGTTCCGTTTAAGTGCTTCAGCTAATCGAAACCTTTCTGCGGTTGTCGATTTCTTGTAAGTGTTTCAGCTAATCGAAACTATTTTGGGTTAAGTGATTAAGTGTTGTGCGATTTTTATTGTTTCATTGAAAAGAGCTCGGGCAATTTTTCAATTGAGGAGAAAGCCCGAAATTTATGGCGTTTGGAGGAATTTAAACAAACGCACAAATCGCAAAAGAATTAGGGTTAAGCCACTCCACAATCACATCGACTAAAAAAAATCGTGGGGCCATAGAAAATTCATTTAATGAGGGATGTTCAATTAATAAAAGGGCCAGGTCCAGAAAACATTCAGAGGTAGAAGACGTTCTTTCAAAGTGGTTTAAGCAAAAACGAGCAAATAATATCCCAAAAAACTGGCCGATACTACAGAGAAAAGTGAACACTCGAATGCATGGATACAACGTTTCCGGAAAAGACACAAAATCGTCTTTCGTAAAATTTGCGGCGAGTCCCAAGCAATTTCAAGGGTCGGAACTGACGAGTGGATAAAAACAGTATTTCCGGAAATAATAAAAGGATACAAAGATGAAGAAATTTTTAACGCGCATAAAAAAGGATTTTTTTTTTTTTCAAATAAAACCGGATCGAACGATGCATGGATGACGAGAGAATTATTTCCAACGTAGCTAACAAAATGGAACAATGAATTGAGATTAGAAAAGAAGAAAATTCTCCTATTTGTTGGCAATTGCACAGCGCATGATTTAATCTCTTTAAAGGCCATAAAATAAGTTTTTTTTACCTCCCTGTACTGCAGCGGATGGACCAAGGGGTGATTAAACTACTACAAATTCACTCAAATATTTAATTCACGATTATGAAAATAAAGCTGCAGAGACAAAACTTAGCATGCTGGACTCTGTTTTGATGCTGGACAAAGCAGGAAACGGAGGTTTCAACTCAGGAACGGCACATTGTATTAGAAAGCCACAGTATAACTCTGCATCGCATTAGCGAAATCCATAGGTCGTATACTGCTTTACAATGTCACTTGTTATTTTGTAGTGGTGAGGATGGATACTCCATTAATTTGTAACAACGAGATCCGAAAACAAATACTGTTTTAAAGTAGACAATTTCTGCAACGAGCATTTACGCTTATAGCATAATGGTAAGAAAACGAGAGAGCAAATTTATCATCTATTTTCGTTACCATTCTGCCAATTTACCAACTGAAGAGACTGAAAGGTTTCACTTTATTAAACATAATCAGTCGAAAATGGGCACTGATGATTATATCCATCTGAAGGATGCGGTAGATAAGGAAGACGCTGATACAGATAATCTTAGCCAAATAGACTATGGGTGGGTAATATGCCTAAGCGTACCCAACACACTGACATATGTAAGATGTTTTTTTTTTTTTAAGAACTTAACAGTCAAGTGGGTAGTAATGCACTGCTGCACGTGGTAAGTTCTTAGGAAAATGGGACAAAGAGAAAAAAAGGATTTTTGGGCTTATTGGTTATTTCGCTCCATGTAGTGTGATTGCACTCCATCTTGTGTTCTAGGCAACCACTCATCTTACGTTAATTTTGTTACCTGAAAAGAAGAATCGCTTTCGGGCGGGTCTGGTATTGAACCCCGAACCGTTCGATTTGGAAGCCAATACACTACCACTTGAGCCACGGTCACCCACAAGTTCCAAGACGCTACGACATATGTACGATGCTATGGCGGCCTTACCTATTTTTACCTTTCATTGTAAACGTCGGTGGTTGGTGGTTGGTTGAAATGTAAAGAAATCAGATCTATTGACCAAAGGCAAAACATTCGGTGAAATACTATGCTTCGTGTATTCTGTGGAATCACAGAAATGTGGACTTTCATATATTCATATTCTGATATGGCTAATAGATAGACCTTATAGACAAAGTTATTTGCGCTGAAATACCTGATATATAAAAAGACCCCAAATTATACGAAATAATAGTAAAATATCACATGATACATCACCCGTGTGAAAGTCACTTCACTAGTAAAATGTAGTAAATGTAGTTAATGTAGTAAATGTAGTAAAAGACTTCCCAAACCATTAAATAGTGAAAGTCAAATTCAAATATGTATATATTGTATTTTGTATATTGTATATTGTATATTGTATTTTGAATATTGTATATCGTATATTGTATATTATATATTCTATATTGTATATTGTATTTTGTATATTATATGTTGTATATTGTATATTGTATATTGTATATTGTGTATTATATAATGTATATTGTATATTGTATATTGTATATTGTATATTGTATATTGTATATTGTATATTGTATATTGTATATTGTATATTGTATATTGTATATTGTATATTGTATATTGTATATTGTATATTGTATATTGTATATTGTATATTGTATATTGTATATTGTATATTGTATATTGTATATTGTATATTGTATATTGTATATTGTATATTGTATATTGTTATTGTATAATGTTTATTGTATATTGTATATTGTATATTGTATTTTAACCGCATATTACGCTTGGCACAAGAATACCAAGTTTGAAAGAAGAAAAAAAGGATTTAATGTTGAGGAGTATGTACGGTGCATCCCTTTAGGATTTGAGAATTATTTACAATAATGTTGGTATATTGAAAAGTATCAGATTCGTTAAGCTTATGAAGAAAATTCAAAGAATATTTATCTGAAGATTTTAAACGGTGTATTGAAAAACAGGTCGAAAAAGATATTGAGCAGTTTTCAGACAAGGTGTACAATAAATGCTTATATGTTATTAGAAAAGCTGTCATAGTATAAGGCAGACGTGATATCAAGGAATATGGTTTGCTACAGCCAAACAGACTACAATATTTAGAAAAATGCAATATCTGAAGGAGACTTACTATGATGTTTTCGTGACTGAAGGTATATTAACCGCAGAACTAAAGTTAATGTACGATACAATTATAATCAGTGTAGGGACGAACGCAGAAAGACTTTACCTTTTAAACGCTACTTGACAAAGTATTTAAAAATACTAAAATAATTGTTTGGGATGGAATAACAATGGCGTAAAAAGAAGGCGTCGAGGCTACAAATATTACTCTATAGGACACGCCAAGTTGATGGGTGGTGTAACAGTGCTGTTGGTACAACATTTTCGCCAAACCAGAGCTGGTGAAGGTAAAGCCTGTCTGAAAAGATCTGTTTTGTGGCTCTTAATACAAAACCTCAAACATACTTAGAGAGTTTCTCTAAAAAGCGACATACTATACTAAAGGGAGATTCATCGTTAGGTTTGATTTATAATGTAAAATAAGACACATAAATTTGAAATTAAACTTAAAATTTTTATTATCAGTTAAAAGAACAATTTATGGCATCTAATTTTTGAAAATGATATTATGTAAATGTTGTTCACGACAATGTCTGAGGTAGTCCATTCGGAAGGACCAATTTTGGGCGACTCGTTCGAGCATAGTGACTGGTATCTCGCGTATAACACGAGTAATGTTGGCTTCCAAAGCACCAACCGTAGCTGGCTTATTCCTGAAGACCTGAGACTTGACATATCCCCAGAGAAAATAGTCCAAAGGTGTGATATCGCACGATCTAGACGGCCAATTTTCTGTAGCAAAACGTTAAATTAAGTGCTCACCAAAATGATTTTGATTTGCCTCATTTTTGAAGGAATATGAACCAATGATTCCACCAGCCCATAAACCACACCATACCGTTGTTTTAATTTGATGTAATGGTAGCTATTGGTACTCTTCGCGTTGCTCATCAGCCCAAATATGGCAATTTTATTTATTAACGTATCCATTGAGCCAGAAATGGGCTTCATCAATGAAAAAATTTTCACGATAAAACACCGGATTTTTATTGAGTTTTTCCAGAGCCCATTCACTGAAAATATGACGCAAATTCAAGTCGCCTGGCTTAAATTCTTGCACAAGTTGATTTTTGTACGCTTTTAGGCCGAGATTCACAGCTACAACTGCTATACTTTTTACTTTTAAATTACAATAGTTTTTATTATTTCTTTCATTATTAACTTACATTCTAGACAAAAATGATTAAATCTAATTTGAAAACAACAATTACTTATTCTAGCTCACTGGCTCTTAACGAAAGCTCTAAACTTAACAATAATATTCAAAATTTGCCTTTCGACCTTAAAAACTATTAATCTTAACTATCAATTATTCAATAATATGAAATTTTAGAAAATAGTTAGAAAAACTTGGATACCATATCTTTCGAATTTTGTGTAAAACTTAAAACTATAGCCCTATTCTACTTAACCTACCTAAGCTACTTAACCTAGCTTATCTATAATCGGGGTGGTGAGCACCATCCCAATTGCGATTTCGGGCGCTTGTCATTCGTCAATAGCGTGCACAAGCATCACCGAGATTTAACCAATGCCATAAAGCATCGGTCACTTGTCAGAGGCGCCGCCTTATGTTAACGAATGCGGCCTTTCCACGAAATCCCCCTAACTATACTTACATTAACTTACAACTAAGAGGAGTGTGTTACCTTTGTAACGTACCGACCTAGGAGAACAAGCCATCCCTCTCCCTTTTTAGAAGTCACGAGAGTTCGGTATACTGTTTCTCGGCATCAATCCGATCCTTGTCCGCAATCGCGGGACTAAAACGGAGGAGATCCTGAGCATTGGCAACAAACACGTCGTAGATGAGCCGGTTACCGGGATACCATCCCTGCTTTGTACTATACTAAAGCTCAGTAGAAGCGAGTTCTCGTGGTACATTTCAACCCTTGCCCTTGCAACCTGTCTTTGAATCACTTTAATCAGGAAATTTTCAATCCTATTCAATTAATCCCCATGGTAAAAGACTTTGTTGGGATAATATTTTTTGTACTCTCATTCTGGTGTTCTATACAAACGGAGACAGGTCCTAAGACACTGCCTTTGAAACACAAGAATCCTTTCCATCTGATACGGCGCTACATTGAACCACCCGGAACAACCATACGCGATGACTGGCCTGATTAGGGCCACATAGCATATGACGTCCACTTGGAGACGAGTTGACTGCGATGAGACAGCCACCTTGTCAGGGCTAAGGCCTTCTTGGCCCCAACAAGCAAGCATCAATATGTTTGTCAAAATACAAATACTTATCGAACCAGATACGAAGATATCTCACTACGCTTCTTACAGCTAATGGCACTTCGTGCTGTCCAATGATGGTCAAATTTCGCCAGTTGTATCTGGTATCCCTAGAATCTCATTTCAATGGAGTTCTAAACAAATTGTTTCTGACTTCTGGAAATTGATTTTTAATTTCCAATCGTCGCAATACGCCTTAATATGATGAAAATCACGCTGAGAAGAGTATTGATGAATTCGATTTTTGGTCCTGATCTGTACGCCACTAAATTGTTTGCATACCAGATGAGAGCATGAGCATGAGATATCATTTTTGTCCCAGAGGAGTTGTGCATATAAGTGGCTACGTTCCGTATTCCTATAGAATGGTTTTGTAAATGGGCGGTATTGACAATATGCTTTTTTCTAAAAACAAGAACTTAATACTTAAGTGGCTATTATTACACTTCAAATGCCTGAGCATGTGTTAAGTTTTTTAAAAAATGGGACAGAGAACGAAAGAAAGATTTTCGGGCTCAGTGGTTATTTCGATCCATGAGTTTCATCTAGTTAAAGTGACTAAATTATTAGTGTAATTAGACTTTGTATTATTTTCTAGGCAACCATTCATCTTACGTGAATTTAAAAGCTCCACTTCAAAGGCAAGTTGTTTTGCTATGTAGCATGATTCTAGACTTAATGAAGATTGCAAGGCTATTGAGGTGAGGCTGAAAAATACGCGATTGGCGAAGATGTTGGGGGTTTGTTTCTTTTGCAGCTACTCGACTTTAAAACTCCTCCATTGTTGTGTCGTCTGAAATATCCGTTGACGTACCTTAACTGCAAATAGGCAGTAATCCGCTTCCATATCAGCTATGGGTCTCTTTAAAACAGGTAAAAGTTTCTCCAGTCTCTCTGACTTAGTCAACAAATTAAAAAAAAAGCAGTGGAAATGCTTGAAAATGCTGCAATCACATCAATTTGATTTTGGGGAAAGAAAACTATATTAAAATTACTGATAACGTGATGTCATCATGGGATGACATTATACATTAATTTTAATAAGAAAGGTAAAAAAATTCATAAGTTCGATTTAATTAGGTGTCTTGTCATTTCAAAATTCATGTATTGCGTAATTGATCTGTGCATATCTTCCCGGTTTTTTTTTCGACAAAAATCCTAGTTAAGTGTAAAGAGGACCAACTCATTGTTACACGTACATAGATTATTTGGTGATGGTTTCATTACATTTTCCGTTTGTAACATACTTGTAGATAACATAATGCCAGTTATGCATTCTATTTTGAATAGATAGTGGGGAATCTACCTATGCCAAAATAGAGCTTAATAGAGCGCTGCGATATATAAAAAAAGTGAACGTGAATAAAACATTTGTGAGACATTTTGTTGATATTTTTTTTTTTTATTCATACTCACATACATATATGGTAGATATAGTTAGCGATATTTTTAATTATACATATTTTGTGATTCTTCTTTCGCTTCTTTGCTACTTAATCTAAAAATAAATGTAGACTTTGTTTTAATTTGTTTGATTGTTTGTTTGTTTTTTATCTGTTTTGTGAACTTGTGCTGCGATTGGCAAATTTGATATTCATACGTGCACATACAGCATATGTACATACGGTATGGATGTATGGTCGATTAATTAATTCATATGATAAGGGAAACTTGTTACGGAGGAGATTTTGTGGTTGTTTTCGTTATTCTCTTTTCAATCAAAATTTCTTTTTTTAGTTTTTTTCTATGCAATTATTTCTCTAAATTCCATAAATCTACAACCATGCATAAGTATGTAAATCGAGTTATATTGTATTATTTTGTGTATTTTTTGAATCCGTATGTAGGCATGTGTGCATGAATAGATTTCGAATCTAGGTACCTATACTCGCAGCAGTAAAAGTTTTCTGTTTATTGTTTAATATGTTTGCTCCATGATCGCGACGTCAATTTCATACGAATTTTGTACACATGTGACACAAACATACATATGTATATGTAGTGCATATGCGAAATTTAATTAATGTTTAGGGCTCATTATTTATTTTTTTTTTTTGTGATAGAAATTACAGCTGTAGATATTTATTAAGATCAATAAAACAATTTTATTTCTCGTTAAACGGGTTCCTTCGATGTGAATTTTCTGAATGGCAATTTAGTTACTTGAATTCAATTGAATTTGAATTTAAGCTAAGAAAGAAGCACTTTCGGATAACCATGTGAAGCAAAGCAGTAGCAGCAAATTTGCAAACACAGAGCTGTGTCGGTGACTTCAAACCAGAATCCACAAGTGTCCGATCGAAAAAGAAATAATATTTACATACATATAGTATGTACGTAGGCCACCGCCACGTGTAGAAATTTGTAAGAATTGGCAGAGTGGGGAAATGAATTACCATACTCTCTCAAATGCGTTTTCTTTTACAATTTTTTTCTTGCGGGAACAGGATTTTGTACAATTTACAATTTTTTTCAACTCCTTAAATTTAAGCAAAAAATTATTTTTTACATATTTTTACAAAAATCTAGCGGAACAGACCTAATATATAGATGTGGTCATATGCATCATTCAAAATCATTAAAACGATGGTGATTGTCTGGGGTTTGCCAATCGTGGACTTTCGCGGCCTGAAACCGTACTGATGGTAATCAACTTGATTGTTATGGTTACAGGTGTTCATATAATACGCCAGACAAAATCTTGTATCATCTTCTCCTGGATTAAGTAGCTCGGCAGATAGGCACTGTGGTGCGGCAGCCATTTTGTACTTACATAAGTTTAAATACATATTGTTAACTTTATATCTCCTTGGCCGGGTGGACGAAAATACTGGCTTTTATGGTTCAAGTTGAATAATTAATTGTATTTAACAGCTGAGTCTTTGCCGCTATAAGATTTCCTTGCTCCATTTAACGGGTTTCTGTTATGGTAACGCCGAACGCCGGCAGCCGGAGGGACTTTTTTTTATATACGGAAGATAACACGGAAGTTTGACTTTGGAAGTGCGTCATTCGACTAAAAATCAATATATCAAAAAAGTGACTTATCAGAATTCAAAGTTTACAGGAGCTGTTGGTACGGCCGTAGACCTTTCAAAAAATAGAGCACATATGAGAAACGCTGCACAACCACCATTTTGAAATAAATTACTTTATAATAATTATGTTTTACAGCCAATCATATGTACAACGAACTTCTACCTTTGTAAACTCGATTTATTTTAAGATTTTACTGAATAAAAAAATCACAAAAAGCCTATTTTGATGGCCTCTAGAGTGGCCTAATCCCTTAAATTACTATTTCTATGCCTTTGGTGTTGGCCAAGATTAAAACTTAGACCCCTGTATCAGATTTATCAAAATCTATCGTCCCTTCATCGATTGTAAGGATGCTTATGATAGCATCTATAGGGACGAGCGATACAGAGCTATGAATTAGTGATAATTCGTTCGGTTGTGCGAATTGTCGGTGGGGAACTCGGAAGAAATATCCCCAAATCTTTTAGTGTTAAGGAAGCATGTGCTTCCATGCGACTCCTTAAAAAAAAGAATTGTACGGGATTCGTAAGCCAACATCAGGAACACGATATTTCTCAATCAGTACAACCTTTTGCATGTGCAGATAATATTGACATAATCAATCTTGACTTACAGATAATAAGATGAATTAGGCATGTGGAACGCATAGACATCTTTAGGCCGAAGAAAAATGACCTATCGGTTTTTATCTCTTATCTTATATTAATTTCTAATTCATTTTTTTATAATATGCCCGCGCTCAAGGGATTTAAATACCATTAAAATGTTTGCACACAGCGCGGCGAAGGAAAATCGGAGAAGAAAGAAAAAGAAGAGCATGAACGTTGGTTTTAAATATTTGAAGGTTAAAAAATAAAGACCTAGGCAGGGCATTTAATAAGTTATACGGCTTTTTTATAATACCGCGCGCCCACCAAGTGCATATGAATATCCTGGCTTTTAGTAGTTGAATCAGAGGTGGTTGTCAAACTGGACGGGACCAGCCAGTGCATCCTCAACCAGTGGGTCTTAATATGTGCTAGTTGTTAGTTCGTTACATTAAGCCCAGCCAGCAACCACTTCAACATCAGTGTTATGCCTTCATGTAGAGTTGACGCCGACGGGATTTTCATATAACAACATACAAATTCTATAAAAAAGAATTTTTCAGAGAATTGCCTTGCACGTTATTCGAACCCGCGGCCCTCTGCTTGAGGAGTCTATGCATATACCACTACACCACGGCCTAAGAAAGAATCATGATATTTTAGAATACATCCAAAAGTAGTGGGATTGGGGGTATACTGATAAGCATTTATAGCGATACCAGTGTTACGGTTAAAAGAGTGAAACACAAGACATTACGCCGCTGTTCGAAGGTGTCCATTGTCTGAGTCTGCAACGCTTTATTGTTCATTTGTCAGATCTGAATTACTATAAGGCCTATAATTTTGGTTCTAGCACAAATTTCTTTATATTAATTTGAATTTGATTGACGCTCTACACAGGGTTGTTAATAAATCTTTTTTTTTTATTTTTAAATTGTGGATGTTAACCTTTACCATATCCATACAGTTACGGTAATAAATATATTGCAAATAATGTTGATATGCAATTTGATATGTATGGATTATAATTTATATATTCAAACACGTGAAAATACTTGTATATTCTTAGCTTTGCATATGTGTATTTACGTATCACACAAAACTGTCCCCTAATTAGCCTAAAATAACAATTAAATTTCATATAAATAAAATAAATAGATTCATGTACGCTTTACGATATTAAATATATATTTATAAATTAATGTTGTTTTTGTTGTCACTAAAAAATCTTCATTTCTTGCTGTTGATGGATTCTCAAAGCTTTTATCAAAACAATTTCGAAATATGCGAGTGTTTGCTCCTAAATGATGATGTGTTGGTGCCTAGTATCACTTAAGCACAACCTCGCAGATCTTTTCTTATCTGCTTCTCTTTGATTGTTTGCTGATATAATGAAAGTTTAATGTTTTGTTTTGAATCTTATAACGGGAAATTATAAATAAATAAAAGCACCCAAAACAAAGGCACACAAGTTGTGGGATTAGAATCGCAATTCATTGCTCGAGCTGTCAAAACATTTTATCTGGATTTTTTTTTTAGAGAAGATTCATTCTAACAAAAATTTTTTTTAGTGGTACTTTACTAAATAATACATAATACTTTTTTTTAACAAATTAAGAATATGAAATATGAAAATAGCTGTCACTCTTAAAATAATAATTATTTAATTTTTAGAATTATCTACATTTTGTCAGCGGTGAGCCTATATTTTAGTTCACAGTAAGTAACACTCGTATTTATACACCAAAAAGCCAATTTCTCGAAAGTATATATTGGGTTGGTAAGAAAGTAATTTCGGTTTTATAGTGTGTAAAAAAGTTTTTTTTATACAATACAAATTATAAACTTTAATAAAATATATATTTTTTGATAACTTTCTGGCAACATCATGATTTATGCTTATATAGGGTTTTCTAATAACGACTTGACAACTTTTTTTTTTTAAATAAAAGGTAAACCATTTGAGATATTTATTATTGGCTTAAAGTACAATCAAAACATTTATGAATGGAACTCGACTTCGTTCATATGGCCACCGCGGGCACGTTTGCAGCGGTCGATTCGTTGGACCCAATTTTCAACACCCGGCCACATATTTCGGCCGAAATGGCAGCTATTTCGCGTTCAATGTTGGCTCTGAGCTCTTCCAACGTCGTCGGCGTGTTAGCATAAACCAATGCCTTAACGTAGCCCCACAGAAAATAGTCAACCGGCGTTAATTCGCACGAACGAGGCGGCCAATCGACTGGTCCATGTCTTGAGATAACACTCTCACCATACTTACTCTACAATAAATCGATTGTAGCGTATGCTGTGTGGTTTGTGGCACAATCCTGTTGAAACCATATGTCGTTAAAGTTCATATCTTCAAATTCGGGCCAAAAATAATCGGTTAGCATGGCGCGATAACGCTGACCATTCACAGTAACGTGACGATCGTTATGGTCCAATAACGCCGCCGGCAGGCAAACCACACCAAACATTAATTTTTTGTGGATGAAGTGGTGATTCATGAAGCACATGTGGGTTTTCACCCTACCAAGAACGCAATTTTTGCTTATTGACGAACCCATTGAGCCAAAAATGAGCTTCGTCACTGAAGATGATTTTGCGATGAAATTTATCTTCTTGGAGCATCTTCTCCAGAACCCAATCGGAGAACGTAAGTCGCTTCAAATGGTCCATCGGCTTCAATTCTTGAGTCAGCTTGATCTTGTATGGGTGTAAACCAAGATCCTTTCGCAAAATACGCCATAATGTGATCTGAGCGATGCCCAATTCTTGAGAACGCCATGGGATTGACTGATTTGAATCGTTTGCTACGGACGTCTGAACAGCAGCGATATTTTCGACACTTCGACCAATCCGTCGTCTCACTGATACGGCAACATCACATATTAATATTGGAGTTAACGCTCTTAAAGTTGCAGTCACCGACTCCGAATATATGTAGAAAACTTTTATTTTTTGCAGACGTTGCTCGTTAGTGTACTTTACCATGATGAAAATGTTGAGTTTACTGAAGTTCATATCTTCAAATTCGGGCCAAAAATAATCGGTGAGCATGGCGCGATAACGCTGACCATTCACAGTAACGTGACGATCGTTATGGTCCAATAACGCCGCCGGCAGGCAAACCGCACCAAACAGTTATTTTTTTTGGATGAAGTGGTGATTCATGAAGCACATGTGGGTTTTCACTCTACCAAGAACGCAATTTTTGCTTATTGACGAACCCATTGAGATAAAAATGAGCTTCGTCACTGAAGATGATTTTGCGATGAAATTTATCTTCTTGGAGCATCTTCTCCAGAACCCAATCGGAGAACGTAAGTCGCTTCAAATGGTCCATAGGATTCAATTCTTGAGTCAGCTTGATCTTGTATGGGTGTAAACCAAGATCCTTTCGCAAAATAAGCCATAATGTGATCTGAGCGATGCCCAATTCTTGAGAACGCCGTGGGATTGACTGATTTGAATCGTTTGCTACGGACGTCTGAAAAGAAGCGATATTTTCGACACTTCGACCAATCCGTCGTCTCACTGATACGGCAACATCACATATTAACTTTGGAGTTAACGTTCTTAAAGTTGCAGTCACCGACTCCGAATATCTGTAGAAAACTTTTATTTTTTGCAGACGTTGCTCGTTAGTGTACTTTACCATGATGAAAATGTTGAGTTTACTGAATAAATTGACATTGACAGTTTGATGATTAGTGTGTGCGTTCATAAATTAAATTCAAAGTTGTCAAGTCCCTATTGGAGAACCCTATAGAAAATACGCGTCATTAACACAAAATTGGAACAAGTTCCATTTAAGGTCTTAATGTCATCGTTATTGGTGAAATTTTTACAATTCAAAGTATTTTGAAACATTTTGAAACAAATGAATATCGGATGGTTCAAAGTCGGGTTTTATGGTGGATATGACATAACTTTCTAACCAAGTGTCAATATTTTTACCACGAGTTTTAAAAGATTTGTGTAGTATACCACTGTCATGTTGGAACACGATTCACGTACGGTTGTTTTTATTCCTTTCTCAAACTTCATTATTTGTAGACAATACACATCTGTGTTGATCGTTTGGTTCCTTGGAAGTAGATTAAATACACAACACTTTAATATAGTGGCCAAATTAACAACATAACCTTGTATGGTGCAGTTAGGCTCTCGATGTGGTTCATCACGCTTAGATCAAGTTCATTTTCGACCGATGCCGTTGAAGACAATGCATTTTTCATCATCAGTGATAGTTCGTTTTAAAAAAATATCAATTTCATTGCGTTTGCACATGCATATCGCACATAATCATTCGTTACGTTATGAAAGTGAATCTCTTTTATTTCACGTGGAACCCAAAATTCAGTTTTTTTACGAGCCCAAGACATTTTAGGTCGTCTTCATTGTGTGTGCTGCATTTATCCTTTCTGCAGCCTCCCGTACAGTCATATGAGTATCTGATTCAATTATGACAATGAAAAATCTCTAGAACGAAATTTGTTAAGCCAATTCTGTAAAACAATCAACACCATAAACTTTACATATCCCTTTGTAAGCCTCATTAGCATTCATTCTCTTACAAAAATAAAAGCGCAAAATACGTTGAAAATTTTATTTTTTGCAGTCCATGTTAGAATTGACACCGTACTCACAGTTGTAAACAAAGTTTATTTGCTTTTAAAGTACGCTTAAGTTGATAGCTATAAAATGCCAAAAAAAGTCATACCATTACCATAGTTGAGAACCAAGAAACAAACGCCATCTATTTTTAAAAAACGAAAATGCATTTTTGCTAACCCAATATTTTTGTTTGCTTTGAGGATTTTAATTTTGACGATTTTCAGATTTTACCAAAAATTTTACCATTTTGTTAAATTGATAAAATTAAAATTGAAAGAAACAGAAACAGGAAGAAAAATCCTAGGTAAAAAAGACAACTAAAGCGTAACTAGACAGCAATGATATTTTTTCCAATAATTATATTTCAGTAGCTGTCAAAGATCAGAGCTCGACAACATCAATAAATCCTACTTTGGTTTCAACAAGATGGCGCTACATGCCATACAAGCGACGCAACGCTCGAAGTAGTGAAGGAAAAATTTGGCGCCCCAATCATGCGATTTGACACCATTCGATTATTTTCTCTAAGGCTACGTCAGTTTGGATGAGCTCGAAGCCAATATTCGACACGCTATTGTCGGAATAACGCCGCAAATATTGGACTAAAAAAATTAGACCGACCATTTGGGAAAGAGAATCGCATTACTGTGCCCGTATGGATTACAAGGATGACACAGACGCTAATGCATTAGCAAATAATAAATATGCTGCTTGAAATCGATAGTGTCAGTCAAGAATAGAACAACAACAACAACAACGACATTGGAAAAAACAACTAACAGTAGCGGACAGAAAAAGAAGGCAGTCAACGAGGAAACAGTGGAGGCATGAAAAAGGCCCATAAAAATTTATATAGAGGATAGCCAAGCACTATCTAAATTATTAAATAATGAAGTAGGTACAGGTAAATTTAGGATTAAAAATATAAATAGTAGTAAGTTAACCTTAAGTTTAGAAGATAAGGATGACTACAACAAAGTCAAAGAATTATTAAACAAAGCGGGTACTAATTATTTTTCGTACACGCACAAAGATGACAAGGTGCAGTCATTCTAAATCAGGGGTCTTAATGTTGGCTTCAGCCTCGACGAGGTTTTTAAAGAGCTTAATAATTTAAATGTAGAAAACCTTAATTTCAGATATACTACGGTAAACTCTGTACAATCATAATGGTACAGCTACAATATCTCCGGATAACAAAATACAGAACCCGAAACAAATCAGAGTCATAGAGGGACATTTGGTGTCCTTTGAAGCAATTCGGAGGAACAGTGTCCTTCAATGTCAGCGTTGTCACAGATTCGGGCATGCTCCTCCGAATTGCAATATGGTAAGGAGGTGCGTCAAGTGCCAAAATACGCATAAGCCTGGCAAGTGACTGGTGCAAAAGGAGGCGAGCAAGGAGCAATTATTTTGAGTTCTTTGCCAGAAACTTGGCCACCCTGCGTCATGGCGGTGAAGCGAAAGCTATAAACGACTACCAGATTAGCTTCTGACAAGGAAAAAGAAAGCACAACAAAGGGTTGCAGCCAAAATCAGAATGGTTAACAACCATGTCCGAGAAGGGCTATCATTCGCGAGCGTGGTCGGTGACAGTGTTGAGTCAAATGGACCCAAAACGGTACGATTGAACGCGGGTCCCAATACCGCTTGGCCTAAGGGAATCGGTCGCTCTGCAAACGTCAGTTTGCAATAACAAATCGATAATTTAACCGGGACTGTCGCAAACTTCACGTCGAAGCTTGACACCCTTCTCAACATTTTTGTTCGCCAACATGATAAGACCCAATTATACGACTCTTAAGACAGCTTCTCTAAATGTAAACTCCATAATCGCTATTAGCTGGCGCAATGATATGCATTGCTTTGTGACTCACCACAAACCAGACATTCTTTTTTTAAACGAGACAGGAACAATTCTGAAATTTTCTGAGCAATTAAAAGCGAACCAACTAACAAATGAACAAACTGACAATTTTTTTACAACACTTGACCAACTGGCATACATTTTCAAACAACTTAACAATATGAAGACAGGTGGTTTAGATAACATTCCAAATATCATCCTAAAGCATATACTGGAAGAAATCATACGGTAATATTGCGTTCTATTTAATAATATGTTAAACTGTTGCTACTTCCCGAAGTATTGGGAAATATCAAAGGTTTTCCCAATAATCAAAAAGAAGAAGGGTGCATCTGATCCTTCCAACTATAGGCCAATAAGTCTCCTGCCTAATATCGGGAAGGTTTATGAATCAGTTATTAGTAAGTCAATTTTGCTCGTGTGCGAAAGAAAGGGGATTATACCGCGGAACCAATTCCGGTTCAGGAGAAACGACTCGGTAGTGCACGCTGTTACGAAACTGATTTCTGATATCAATTGGAATCTAAACGTCAGAAGATGCACAACTGCCTGCCTAGTGGATATTAAAAAAGCATTCGACACGGTATGTATCGATGGACGAACAGGGTTTTTAATGTATCTAGTGGTCTGCCACAGGGCACTGTAACAGCACCGATCGTATTTAACATATCGGAAAGGCTGAGAGACACGGATAATTTGAAAGCTTTCGTTGACGAAAATCCAAGGCATTCAGACAGAGCTCCAGAACAGCTTTAATGAAGTGCAAACTTTCTGTTCAGAGTGGAAGCTCAAAACAAATGAGACAAACTGTGAAACCATACTGTTCCGCACCCCAATAAGACGTTGGAAATTTGGATTTGAGACAAAATTAGAAAAACCTAAAAATAACAAGCTCAAACTTTCTTCGCATAGGACCGAAGGCTGTTGTGAAGTATTTAGGTGTTCATTTAGACAAGTTTTTGTAATACAATGAACACATAAATATACAGTTGAAAAAGGCAAGAGCGGGATTTATGTCTCTCAAACGCCTTTTCTGCTCTAACTATCTTCGGTCCGATGTTAAAGTCATAACTATTAAGTTTTCATCCAATTTTAACTTACAGTTGTACAGTGTGGTGGAACATTAGCCCTTCTTATATAGAAAAAATCAGAATGTTTGAGAGAAAATGTCTTCGAGCCTGTATGCGTATGTATAGAAGCGCACATTCCGACTTTATGTTTCTAATAAGATGGATGCTTCCGGTGTGTCCAGAATGGACAATGTCATTCTAGTTCTTGCGAGGAATCATTTTGCGCAGTCGGCGAACGTTACGAGAAATACGACTGAGCAATGAAAATCAGGAATAAAAAAAAAGTTACCTTCGTTTGACCTTGAAAATGGGTCTAAAGGTCAAACTCGTGGTCACCATCTTATGTCCCCTTCAAAACCTTGTGACTTTTGTCTGAAACATTTTTCGCGATATTTCGTACTTTTCGAGTAATTTTGATGTCTTAAGTCTTATGGCGCCCTCTGACAGGAAAAGAACGCATTTTTGAATCTGTCAAAAAAATAGGGGTTCCCATTAAAAAAATCAAAAGTGACTTTCGTTTGACCTTGAAAATAGGGCTCAAATTAAATGATTTGCGGTTTTACCGCAAAAATAAAAATACAAATACCTACAAAAGAGTAAATAAACAAAACAAATTGTTATAGGAGCGGCTACCTTGCGTTTTCTTATCAGAGGCGGAGGTTGCTGTTTCCAGTGCATGTTTTTTTGCAAAATCGAAATTCACCCAGTGCGTGAAAATTCAATGTCAAATTCATATGCATGCATATTGGACGAGTAAACATTTATGTATGTACATAGCCAAAGACGAATACACACAAATGACTGAATTCATGTCGATTTACTGTTTATAGACAAACTTTGCTATCGGACGCGTGCACATTTCAGTGCCGTTATATTGGGCTTTTTTATCCTTTTTATTTATTTAAGTGTTGTTTGGTGTTTTTAAGAATATTGAAATAAGAAGACAGAGTTACTTACATATGTTGCAGAACCCAATTATTTGGAAGCAACCCCCTTTTTTAATTCCATACATCTGTCATGTATGCATAAGTTTAGAAATGAATAGACTTCAAAATATTTCAAAAAACAAATTGATAATAATTATAAGTATAAAAGAGACAAAAACTCAATTCAATCTTATTGGCATAAAAACTTTTAATTATACATTAGTCGGCATACCGCGTTCGTATTTCACTCCAACCAAATAAAAGAAATTGCACTGACTTACTGATTTAATAGTCGATATGAAATATAAGCTTTTAAATCTGGTAATCTCATCAAAGAGAAAGCTTTTCAACCAGTGTTGAGTTGTTCGTTTTTTTGCTTCCAAAATTTGTATTATAAAATAATTCTGGGCGTAGCATAGCTGTTCGCACGTTGGTCCACATTAAATAACCGCAATGTTATCAGAAAAAAATTTATTGCACATTTTCATTAGTTAATAAACAAACTACTCCGAAACACAAATGTTTGTCCGATTTACTTACGTTAAAATTCAATTTAGTGCAACGAGAGTTATGACAAATTGGGTTATCGTTCACAGTAAGATTTCTCGTGAGACCTTCGAATTTAAAGCCCGTTTTACTTGTTGAGGTAAATTCCCGCACGTGGTTGAAATAAATGTGAAAACCAACTATTCCCCTATTTCCAAACACTTGTTTCCTAAAGCCGGACAAAATGTTTCCTTGTGCAACTATGGTTTTAATTAGCGCTGTGCGTTTTATTCAGTACGTGAAATAAATTACTAATCATAGTTGAACTAACATAGATGGCAAACCCTGCTAATATCTTTTTAATCACTCAAACTCGTCACAAATACACTGTAAGTGAATTATCAACATTTCTCCAAGCCTGTAAACTACTAGAATTTGCTATAATGAGAGCAATTTCCACGTAAAGTTTACTATGGATGTGTAATATGAATGATATTTTTGTGTAAAATGTGAGGGCAATTATCGATGTTGAAAATTCACACGTATTCCTAGGCAGGGTCAGACAGAAACAAATAATGAGTGGTTTTTAGAACGGCCAAAATCTCAAATTTTTGAATTAAAAATATATAATTTTATTTTAACTTAAATTTAGGAGCTAGTGGTTGTATGTATTGTTCGGACACGCTGCTATTCGTAACACAATTGGAGAATTTCGCACAAGATTTACATTTTATTCTTTTGCACTGATAAGAATGTTAGAGTGCGCATGAAAATATCGATTCGTTTTCGTAAGCAAGAACGAGAAGAACAAGAAGGATGAGATTTTGTGCAAGAATCTCAGTTAACACGTTTACAGAATTTAATTGATTCACTAATTGAAGCCAGGAGATCTTCGTTTGCATCGTGACTTCCCTGATTTGGTGTTTAAACAGTTGAAAACTGATCCACTTTTTTACCATACAATTTTATTCTGTGATGAGGCCCACTTCTGTTTCAGTGGCTTTATTAGTAGGCAAAATTCTTAAATTTGGAGTGAAGAGAATCCAAGGTGACTCATTAGTTACCGTTGGGTCTTGGAAAATGCATTGTTTGGTGCGGACTGGCGGCATCATTAAGTCGTACTTCTTCAAAAATTAAGAAAATCGGAATTTTATTATCAATGGCACCTAATCAGTGCATAGCCATGACCTACAATTGTTTGTTTTCAAAAGTGCATGAAAACGCATAAGCCAACAACGATGTTGGAATCGAACATCGAGCGCACCATTCGTGAAATACTGCCCCAAATGCTCGAAAAGGTGGTCGAAAATTGGGGTTACAGTATGCAATTCCTGAGATGTCGATCGTTTTTCATAATTAATGCTATATTGGTAATTATCTGTCAAAAAAAGAAAAGAAAAGAGAGTTGTTACCAAAACGATTAATCAGGTCTAGTTTGGATTATTAGATTGTTAAATTTAGATTTACATTATTTTCTGGGTACCTATATCTGTTACATCCAATTAAAGAAGTGACCGACTTGAACTCCTATAGGGATTCCCGGTGGCGATGGCGTGGTGGTTGACTCACTGGTTTTCACGCCACCTACCTGGGTTCGAATTCCGTTGGGAGCACAACAGCAAATTTGTCAAAATAATCATCACCCTTTCGGTGGGCAATGGCAAACCTCCGAAAGTTAAATTCTGCCTATGAAAAAGCTTCAAGGAGAGCCATTTGGGATTCAAACAAAACGTATAAAAAAATTGAGAAAATTCCAGTGATTGTCGTAGAAACTTCTTTGTGACGAAATAGGAGATTCTTCTGAGGCATCGAGGCTTATAAAAATCCTACCATCCAGTTCTGTTACGACACGCTCTTTGAGAAGAAAAATCGTTCCGACTTCTAGTCTACTCTGCTACTACACACCAATTTCCAATGTGGCACATAACTAACAACATCGACCTAAATACCATAGGTCAAGTACCCAGTTAAAATTTCTGAAGACAAACTACCTTGAGCATTTCAAATCTGCAGGACCAGACGTTATCATACCAGCTGAATTGCATATGTCTTCAGATATCATCTTGCCTGGGCTAGAGATTATTTTGAAGAGCTGTGAAACGAGGGGTTAAAGTGGTTTTCATATCCAAAGCTGCAAAATGTTCTCATGTGAGTTCAAAAGATCTTAGATCTATTAGTCAATTATCATCCTTTCCCAAAGTCTAGAAAGACTGGTCAATATCTACATTGATATATATAGGGTTTTCCAATAGGGGCTTGACAACTTTGAATTTAATTTGTGAATGCACTCTTTCAATAATCATCAAACTTTCACTGTCTATTTTTTCAGTAAACTCAACATTTTGATCATGGTAAAGTACACTAACGAGCAACGTCTGCAAATTATAAAAATTTTCTACATATATGCGGAGTCGGTGTCGGAGTCGATTTATTGAAGAGTAAGTATGGTGAGCGTGTTATCTCAAGACATGGGCCAGTCCATTGGCCGCCTCGTTCATGCGATTTAACGCCGCTTGACTGTTTTCTGTGGGGCTACGTTAAGTCATTGGTTTATGCCGACGACGTTGGATGAGTTCAGAGCCAACATTGAACGCGAAATAGCGGCCGTTCCGGCCGAAATGTGTGGCCAAGTCGTTGAAAATTGGGTCCAACGAATCGACCGCTGCAAATGTGCCCGCGGTGGCCATATGAACGAATTAATCTATATACGATATAAAAAGCATTAATAATTATTTTTTGCAAACTGAACTAACTTATTTTTAAACATATCAAATCTTAGATTTAATTTCACTTGGAAGGCTGTTAAAAAAGTTTAATCCCCTATATATGTATATTGAAACACTGAGCTCTGTTGCTGTTACTATACATCTTTTGGGCCTCATGTTGTTGATATTCTTTAAATCGTATGGTTGAATATTCCGTACATTTACAAAATTAGTTTCTAAATACTCGGGTAACATTTTATTTTTAATTTTTAATATAAATGTCATTGCACTGATAATTAATTGCTGTTTTATTGTCATCCACTGTAGAGCATCTGCATTCTGCAAAAGTTGAAGCCGATCTTTTATTCCCCGCGTACAGGCATATAGAAGTGTCGATCAGAAGTTAAAACGTGGTAAAATATTGGAGTTTATACATATATAAAAATTACACTTTCATAGGTTAATATCCTTCTTATTCTTTTTAGAAAACCAACCTTTTTTGCATTCTTACCACATATATAATTAACATGTAATGTTCAAATTACAGCCTAACATTACATCCAAGTATTAAATACTTATACACTCAATAATCTCTCTATCCATTCTTACATTTATAACCAAAGGCTATACAATTTTAAATTGTATGGTATGTTACTACTACATATATGTTGCTACATAGTAACCATAAATATAAGTAAAAATTAGAAACACTGCCTGGCTTATAATTGAATTAAAATTCAGGGATGCCAAATAATTTTGTACTCATTTACCTATATTGTAATAATAACAATAAATATTGTCACCACGTAATTTCGAAACGTTCTTTATTCACTTCTATAGGGTGATTCATCGTGAGTCATTATGGAAAGACACACCACAACAGCGTATCCAAATTGTTCAGCCGTATTACGAAAATCAGTTTAGTGTGCATGATACTCGACCGGTTAGAGCACATCCAGCACGTAGTCAAGAGACTATAGCAGCTGTAGCTGAGAGTATACGCGAAGACCGTGGCAAATCGATTCGTCGTCGTTCTTAGCAGCTTGGTGTGGCGTAGAATTGAAGCCAGGCGACTTAAATTTTCATATTTTGAGTGAAAGGGGTCTGGAAAAACTCAATGAAAATCCGTTGTTTTATCCTGAAATTTTCCTCAGTGATGAAGCCCATTTCTGGCTCAATGGATACGTTCATGGGCTGGTGGAATCATTAGTCTATATTTCTTCAAAAATGAGGCAAATCAGAATGTTACCGTCAATGGTAACCGTTATCGCGCCATGTTTACGGATTATGTGCTTCCTAAAATTCAAGCACATGGTCTCGGTGAGCTCTGGTTTCAATAAGACGGCGCTGCGAACCGTACAGCGCGTGAAACAATGGACTTGTTGAGAAATAATTTTGGTGAACACTTAATTTCACGTTTTGCTACGGTAAATTTGCCGCCTAGATCATACGATATCACACCTTTGGACTATCTTCTTTGAGGATATGTTAAGGTAAGGTCAGGTCTTCAGGAATAAGCCAGCTGCGATTGACACTTTGGAAGCCAACATTACTCGTGTTATCCCCGAAATACCAGTCGCTATGCTCAAACGAGTCGCCCAAAATTAGACCTTCCGAATAGGCCACCTTAGACGGAGTCATGGCCAACATTTCCATGATATCATTTTCAAAAAATAAATGTCATGAATTGTTCTTTTAATTGTATTGAATTGTACATTATAAATCACACTTCACGATGAATTACTCTATATTATTATCCTACTTTGAAAGAATCTATTATGTTATCTTAAACTACACTACATTTTGTCACATATGGTATTCACATATTTGTATCTGTCATTATATTCATTTTGGTATTTAGTCAGTCGATTGTCAGCAGTCGAAATAAACAGAAGTTCTTTTTGAAATAGTAGATCAGTCTTCTTTTTTTGTTATTCTGACAAACATCAGAAGTGGGATTACAGGAGGATATACCATATGTATACAATTAATTTGGGAATGGATTGCTGTTGCCACCATAAAGAAGATATCGCAACACTTTTGGTTTCCACGTATGCAAAACTTTGTGAAAGGTTACATTAAGGCGTGTACTGAATACTGTTTTCACCGTTAAGTTTTTCGCAAGGAATGCGAGCTGTATGGCATGTGGATTTTCCTGAATTGCCAATGCAAGTCCAAAATTTGGATCATCTTGGGCCGTTCATCCGGAGTCGTCGTGGCAATGAGTATACCATATATTGGTAATTGGTGACGCGTTGACCCGTTACTCAGTCATATCTCCTGTTTAATCTACCAAAACAAAACCAGTGATTGACATGATGAACCAGTTGACTCTATTTTGGGTTGCCGAAGTGCGTTGTGACAGATCGAGGAACAGCTTTTACCTCAGCAAACTTTTCGGAGTATTGTTCAAGTAATTTCATCCAACATATCAAGGTTGCTGTGCGTATCCCACGTGCAAATGGACTAGCTGAGTGACTCAACAAATCGGTCATAGCTCACTTGAAGACCGAGTCTTGTGATCCGATGCACTGGGACATCGCAGTGCGAATGGTGCAGTGGTCTGTTAACACCAGAGTCAATTCAACGACGAAGTTCGCACCAACGAATTGGTATGCGACTTTACACTACGTAATCTAAATGGAAATAAACTGCTAGCAGCTGTCTATGAGGATGATGGCGAACTCCACATGAAAATGTGACGTTAGGAAGCAAGGAAGAATATCAAGGAAGCGCGAAAGAGATGGAAGCAGCGATTTGACAGTAAGCAAGACCATTTAGAGAAGGTGATTTGTTACTCCCGGAGTGTCACACGGGGCCATACGAGGTCCAGAAGGTACTGCGGTTTTACCGTTATGTTGTTGCAAACTTGGAGTGTTCAAGGAAGTCGAAGCGAAAGTTCAGCACAGTTTCAAGTAGCGATAAGATAAAATGATGGTGTGCCTTGTATCTGGAAATCGATAATGATTGTGCAAATGAAGATGAGAACGAATCTACCTGAACTCGCAACGAGTTAGAAGCAGGAAGGGCCGAGCTGTCACCACGTAATTTCGAAACGTTATTTATTCACTTTTATTATTATCCTACTTTGAAAGAATCTATTATGTCATCTTAAACTACTACATTTACTACATATTTGTACCTGTCATTATATTCATTTTGGTATTTAGTCAGTCGATTGTCAGCAGTCCAAATAAACAGACGTTCTTTTTAAAATAGTAGATAAATTGGCTTTTATTCAGACACTATAAGAAAAGAATATATATATACATGGTGAGTTTTTTAACTTGAGACATCCAAATTACTCGAAAAATACGCGATATGGCGAAAAATGTTTCAGACAAACGTCACAAGGATTTGAAGGGTACGTAAGATGGTGACCACGAGTTTGACCTTGAACCCCATTTTCAAGGTCAAACAAAGGTCACTTTTGATGGAAACCCCTATTTTTTTGACAGATTCGTAATCTGCGTGAATAATTGCAATTTTTTTACATGAAACACTTTTTTCAAAAATGCGCTCTTTTCCCGTCAGAGGGCGCCATAAAACTTAAGACATCAAAATTACTCGAAAAGTACGAAATATCGCGAAAAATGTTTCATACAAAAGTCACAAGGTTCTGAAGGGGACATAAGATGCTTCAAGGAGAGCCATTTGGGATTCAAACAAAACGTATAAAAAAATTGAGAAAATTCCAGTGATTGTCGTAGAAACTTCTTTGTGACGAAATAGGAGATTCTTCTGAGGCATCGAGGCTTATAAAAATCCTACCATCCAGTTCTGTTACGACACGCTCTTTGAGAAGAAAAATCGTTCCGACTTCTAGTCTACTCTGCTACTACACACCAATTTCCAATGTGGCACATAACTAACAACATCGACCTAAATACCATAGGTCAAGTACCCAGTTAAAATTTCTGAAGACAAACTACCTTGAGCATTTCAAATCTGCAGGACCAGACGTTATCATACCAGCTGAATTGCATATGTCTTCAGATATCATCTTGCCTGGGCTAGAGATTATTTTGAAGAGCTGTGAAACGAGGGGTTAAAGTGGTTTTCATATCAAAGCTGCAAAATGTTCTCATGTGAGTTCAAAAGATCTTAGATCTATTAGTCAATTATCATCCTTTCCCAAAGTCTAGAAAGACTGGTCAATATCTACATTGATATATATAGGGTTTTCCAATAGGGGCTTGACAACTTTGAATTTAATTTGTGAATGCACTCTTTCAATAATCATCAAACTTTCACTGTCTATTTTTTCAGTAAACTCAACATTTTGATCATGGTAAAGTACACTAACGAGCAACGTCTGCAAATTATAAAAATTTTCTACATATATGCGGAGTCGGTGTCGGAGTCGATTTATTGAAGAGTAAGTATGGTGAGCGTGTTATCTCAAGACATGGGCCAGTCCATTGGCCGCCTCGTTCATGCGATTTAACGCCGCTTGACTGTTTTCTGTGGGGCTACGTTAAGTCATTGGTTTATGCCGACGACGTTGGATGAGTTCAGAGCCAACATTGAACGCGAAATAGCGGCCGTTCCGGCCGAAATGTGTGGCCAAGTCGTTGAAAATTGGGTCCAACGAATCGACCGCTGCAAATGTGCCCGCGGTGGCCATATGAACGAATTAATCTATATACGATATAAAAAGCATTAATAATTATTTTTTGCAAACTGAACTAACTTATTTTTAAACATATCAAATCTTAGATTTAATTTCACTTGGAAGGCTGTTAAAAAAGTTTAATCCCCTATATATGTATATTGAAACACTGAGCTCTGTTGCTGTTACTATACATCTTTTGGGCCTCATGTTGTTGATATTCTTTAAATCGTATGGTTGAATATTCCGTACATTTACAAAATTAGTTTCTAAATACTCGGGTAACATTTTATTTTTAATTTTTAATATAAATGTCATTGCACTGATAATTAATTGCTGTTTTATTGTCATCCACTGTAGAGCATCTGCATTCTGCAAAATTTGAAGCCGATCTTTTATTCCCCGCGTACAGGCATATAGAAGTGTCGAGCAGAAGTTAAAACGTGGTAAAATATTGGAGTTTATACATATATAAAAATTACACTTTCATAGGTTAATATCCTTCTTATTCTTTTTAGAAAACCAACCTTTTTTGCATTCTTACCACATATATAATTAACATGTAATGTTCAAATTACAGCCTAACATTACATCCAAGTATTAAATACTTATACACTCAATAATCTCTCTATCCATTCTTACATTTATAACCAAAGGCTATACAATTTTAAATTGTATGGTATGTTACTACTACATATATGTTGCTACATAGTAACCATAAATATAAGTAAAAATTAGAAACACTGCCTGGCTTATAATTGAATTAAAATTCAGGGATGCCAAATAATTTTGTACTCATTTACCTATATTGTAATAATAACAATAAATATTGTCACCACGTAATTTCGAAACGTTCTTTATTCACTTCTATAGGGTGATTCATCGTGAGTCATTATGGAAAGACACACCACAACAGCGTATCCAAATTGTTCAGCCGTATTACGAAAATCAGTTTAGTGTGGATGATACTCGACCGGTTAGAGCACATCCAGCACGTAGTCAAGAGACTATAGCAGCTGTAGCTGAGAGTATACGCGAAGACCGTGGCAAATCGATTCGTCGTCGTTCTTAGCAGCTTGGTGTGGCGTAGAATTGAAGCCAGGCGACTTAAATTTTCATATTTTGAGTGAAAGGGGTCTGGAAAAACTCAATGAAAATCCGTTGTTTTATCCTGAAATTTTCCTCAGTGATGAAGCCCATTTCTGGCTCAATGGATACGTTCATGGGCTGGTGGAATCATTAGTCTATATTTCTTCAAAAATGAGGCAAATCAGAATGTTACCGTCAATGGTAACCGTTATCGCGCCATGTTTACGGATTATGTGCTTCCTAAAATTCAAGCACATGGTCTCGGTGAGCTCTGGTTTCAATAAGACGGCGCTGCGAACCGTACAGCGCGTGAAACAATGGACTTGTTGAGAAATAATTTTGGTGAACACTTAATTTCACGTTTTGCTACGGTAAATTTGCCGCCTAGATCATACGATATCACACCTTTGGACTATCTTCTTTGAGGATATGTTAAGGTAAGGTCAGGTCTTCAGGAATAAGCCAGCTGCGATTGACACTTTGGAAGCCAACATTACTCGTGTTATCCCCGAAATACCAGTCGCTATGCTCAAACGAGTCGCCCAAAATTAGACCTTCCGAATAGGCCACCTTAGACGGAGTCATGGCCAACATTTCCATGATATCATTTTCAAAAAATAAATGTCATGAATTGTTCTTTTAATTGTATTGAATTGTACATTATAAATCACACTTCACGATGAATTACTCTATATTATTATCCTACTTTGAAAGAATCTATTATGTTATCTTAAACTACACTACATTTTGTCACATATGGTATTCACATATTTGTATCTGTCATTATATTCATTTTGGTATTTAGTCAGTCGATTGTCAGCAGTCGAAATAAACAGAAGTTCTTTTTGAAATAGTAGATCAGTCTTCTTTTTTTGTTATTCTGACAAACATCAGAAGTGGGATTACAGGAGGATATACCATATGTATACAATTAATTTGGGAATGGATTGCTGTTGCCACCATAAAGAAGATATCGCAACACTTTTGGTTTCCACGTATGCAAAACTTTGTGAAAGGTTACATTAAGGCGTGTACTGAATACTGTTTTCACCGTTAAGTTTTTCGCAAGGAATGCGAGCTGTATGGCATGTGGATTTTCCTGAATTGCCAATGCAAGTCCAAAATTTGGATCATCTTGGGCCGTTCATCCGGAGTCGTCGTGGCAATGAGTATACCATATATTGGTAATTGGTGACGCGTTGACCCGTTACTCAGTCATATCTCCTGTTTAATCTACCAAAACAAAACCAGTGATTGACATGATGAACCAGTTGACTCTATTTTGGGTTGCCGAAGTGCGTTGTGACAGATTGAGGAACAGCTTTTACCTCAGCAAACTTTTCGGAGTATTGTTCAAGTAATTTCATCCAACATATCAAGGTTGCTGTGCGTATCCCACGTGCAAATGGACTAGCTGAGTGACTCAACAAATCGGTCATAGCTCACTTGAAGACCGAGTCTTGTGATCCGATGCACTGGGACATCGCAGTGCGAATGGTGCAGTGGTCTGTTAACACCAGAGTCAATTCAACGACGAAGTTCGCACCAACGAATTGGTATGCGACTTTACACTACGTAATCTAAATGGAAATAAACTGCTAGCAGCTGTCTATGAGGATGATGGCGAACTCCACATGAAAATGTGACGTTAGGAAGCAAGGAAGAATATCAAGGAAGCGCGAAAGAGATGGAAGCAGCGATTTGACAGTAAGCAAGACCATTTAGAGAAGGTGATTTGTTACTCCCGGAGTGTCACACGGGGCCATACGAGGTCCAGAAGGTACTGCGGTTTTACCGTTATGTTGTTGCAAACTTGGAGTGTTCAAGGAAGTCGAAGCGAAAGTTCAGCACAGTTTCAAGTAGCGATAAGATAAAATGATGGTGTGCCTTGTATCTGGAAATCGATAATGATTGTGCAAATGAAGATGAGAACGAATCTACCTGAACTCGCAACGAGTTAGAAGCAGGAAGGGCCGAGCTGTCACCACGTAATTTCGAAACGTTATTTATTCACTTTTATTATTATCCTACTTTGAAAGAATCTATTATGTCATCTTAAACTACTACATTTACTACATATTTGTACCTGTCATTATATTCATTTTGGTATTTAGTCAGTCGATTGTCAGCAGTCCAAATAAACAGACGTTCTTTTTAAAATAGTAGATAAATTGGCTTTTATTCAGACACTATAAGAAAAGAATATATATATACATGGTGAGTTTTTTAACTTGAGACATCCAAATTACTCGAAAAATACGCGATATGGCGAAAAATGTTTCAGACAAACGTCACAAGGATTTGAAGGGTACGTAAGATGGTGACCACGAGTTTGACCTTGAACCCCATTTTCAAGGTCAAACAAAGGTCACTTTTGATGGAAACCCCTATTTTTTTGACAGATTCGTAATCTGCGTGAATAATTGCAATTTTTTTACATGAAACACTTTTTTCAAAAATGCGCTCTTTTCCCGTCAGAGGGCGCCATAAAACTTAAGACATCAAAATTACTCGAAAAGTACGAAATATCGCGAAAAATGTTTCAGACAAAAGTCACAAGGTTCTGAAGGGGACATAAGATGGTGACCACGAGTTTGACCTTGACACCCATTTTCAAGGTCAAACGAAGGTCATTTTTGATTTTTCAAATGATAATTCCTGATTTTCATTTCTCAGTCATATTCCTCAATGGGGCACACGACTTTGTCTTATTCATTCAGTGTTAACTACTGCACTGGCACGCCTAAATCATTAATCGGTTTCCAACGTTGTTAGGGTGTTAGAAGGAGGAGATTTCTTTTGAGCAAGTCATTATTGCCTCGAGTGACGTTAAAACTCAAAGAAATTTCAGATAGAGACAAATTGTCCTAAACTTATCTGAGAGTGAATGATGTGCACTCTGCCATTTTTTTCTACTTGAACGGAACTTTATTTCATTTAGAAGTTCGATATTTGTTTTGAGGAGCTGATTATTATTAGTAACGTTTTCCAGATTAATAATGCAGGCTATTTCAATTCAAGAGAAAATTGAAATAATATTGATTTATGGAAAAATTGGAAGGAACACCGATGGTGCTGTTGCTCCTTACGCCCAACGTTTCCCAGACCAGATACGATCGCGCGCTTCCCTTTATCGGGTCATCCAAAAATTCACTGGTGAAGGAAGTGTGCAACCAAAGAAAATGAATCGGTCAGATAGGGTGGCTGTTGAGGACAATGATATAGCAGTGTTAGCTGCCGTTGCACACGATCCTCACATTAGCACTCGCCGAATAAGTCGTGAATCAGGAATTTCTTAAACGACTGTCTGTAAGATATTACATCGGCATAAATACCATCCTTATCATGTTTCAATGCGTTAAGAACTTTCTAGTGAGGATTTTCGCAATTTCCTTTTGTCAATGGGTACTTCAGAAAATTGAACGAGACCCCCTTTTCTTCACCAAGGTGTTATTCTCTGATGAGTCGACTTTCACTAATCACGGTACGGTCAATCGACATAATACGCATTACTGGGCTATCGAAAACCCTTTTTGGTTGCGACAAATTGAACGCCAGCACCCTTGGAATGTTAATGTTTCGCGGGAATTATTGGGGGCTACTTAAAAAGTGAGGTTTACAGAAAAAAGCCAACAACACGTGAGGACATTAAAAGACGAATAACTGAAGCTTGCCGGAAGATTACGCCAGAAATACCTCTTAGTTCTGTTGGTTCATTTAGAGCGCGGATAGACAAGTGTATTGAAGTGAATGGTCACACAAAATAGTCTCGGGAAATAAACGTCAAAATGGGAAGAATTTAAGGATTTAACAGTGGAAGGCAAGGGGACCCACTCTAATTAATCACCCCGAAGGAAACAAAATACTGATACGTCCACGTCGTTGTTTCTGGGTTATGCTAAACGCAGTATGTAAAAACAAATGAGAGGCCTACGAGCAATACGACCTTCGCTTGGCCTTAAAAATGAGGCTGAAGGTCAAACTCATGGTCATCATCTTATGTCCCCTTCAGAACCTTGTGACTTTTGTTTAAAACATTTTTCGCGATATCACGTATTTTTCGAGTAATTTGGATGTCTCAAGTTAAAAAACTCACCCGATATTTGTCGGGAAATGTACATACTGGTCACACTGTTCTCGGTTAGCACTTTCGAATACGTCTGATTTTATTTTCTTTACGTTGGTAGTTGTGTTTGTTATGACAATTAATAAATTGTCAAATATAGGTTTTCTTGCACAAGTTTCCTGATTTAGTTTTTAAAAATATTTTTGTTGTAATATGCAGAAAATAGTAGTAATAATTTGATCATGCTTATTAATATGAACAGTTTGGCTGTGCGTTTATTAAAAAACAACATCCATGTATAGTATGTGCCAAAAATGTATTGCTTTTGACAAGAGTTTGCTAAAATTTGGTTATCAAGTTTCAGAAAGTTTCGCCGAATCTACACGAATAATACTAAATTTGATGCCGCAGTGATAGATGATTTCTCTTCCATCTCAATCGACAGGATACGAAATTTCAGTATAATTGCGCACGTTGATCATGGGAAGAGTACTCTGGCCGATCGGCTTTTGGAACTAACTGGTGCTATTGCGAAGAATTCTAACCACCAGCAGGTGCTCGATAGCTTACAGGTCGAAAGAGAACGGGGGATAACTGTTAAAGCCCAAACAGTATCAATTGTACACAAATACAAGAATGAATCGTATCTTTTGAACTTAATTGATACACCAGGTCATGTAGACTTTTCCAATGAGGTATAAAAGAAGAATCTTGTCTAGTTAATTTAATTCCATTTTATGTTTAAAAGGTTACTCGGTCACTAGCAGCTTGTGATGGAGTCATTCTGTTAGTTGACGCTTGCCAAGGAGTTCAGGCCCAAACAGTTGCCAACTTTCATTTAGCCGTTTCGAGGAACTTGGTAATAGTTCCTGTCTTAAATAAAATTGATATAAAACATGCAAATCCCGAACGTGTTATAAAGGACCTTGAGTCACTCTTTAAAATTGATCCGTCAAGTGTGTTAAAGGTTCTTATGCATTTGCATTTAATAATTATAAATTAACAAGCTTCTGCAAAGATTTCAGCTAAACTGGGCATAGGTATTTCAGAAGTGCTGGCGCAAGTAATTAAACGTGTACCGCCGCCTAAAGTTGATAGAGATAGCATGTTTCGAGGGTTAATCTTTGACAGCTGGTTTGATAAATATAGGGGAGCACTGAACCTTATTTACGTGCATAATGGAATGTTGGCCGTCGGAGACGAGATACAATTAATGTCAACAAAAAAAACGTATTCAACCAAGTCGATTTCGGTTCTTCGCCCAGATGAAACGCCCGTCGAACGCATGTTAGTACGCTGTAAATAATTATTCGTAAAAAGTAGCTTAAATGTTTTCATTAGATCTGCTGGTCAAGTAGGTTTGATTGCTTGCAATATGCGGAACAGCAAGGAGTCCATTATTGGGGATACGATTCATATTAAAAATACCCAAGTCTTACCGCTCTCAAATTTTAAACCGCAGCAACCAATGGTCTTTGCTGGTGTTTATCCTGCCGACCAATCCAAGCATGTTGTACTGCGAAGCGCCATTGACAAATTAGTTCTAAACGACTCTGTGGTGACAGTTAAGATTGACTCAAGTCCAGCTCTAGGACAAGGCTGGCGACTAGGGTTCCTTGGCCTGCTTCATATGGAGGTTTTTTGTCAGAGACTGCAGCAAGAATATGATGCTGAACCAATTATTACAGCGCCATCAGTAACTTATCGTTTGACGCTGAAGAATCAGAAAATAATTAAAAAGCATGGAAAGTCGACCTTGGAGCTATCCAATGCGGCCCTATTTCCAGAACCTTCGTCTGTAGAGGAGTATTATGAGCCACTAGTGAAAGGTGGGTTTAGTTTTGTCAAATTTACTTATTTTTTTACTAAAGAAAGGTAATCAACATTTTGAAAGGAACCATCATCACTCCAAATGATTACCTTGGAGAAATTATATCCCTATGCGTCGATCGGAGAGGCGTTCAAGAAAGTTCGGTCAATATCGATAATGACCGTATTATGATGAAATACATTCTGCCTTTAAGTGAGATTATTGTTGATTTTAATGACCTGCTCAAGTCAATCAGCTCTGGATACGCGAGTTTTAATTACGAAGATTATGGCTATCATTTGACGAATGTGGTGCGTCTGGATATACATTTGAATGGAAGAAAAGTGGAGGAATTTTCGCGAATAGTTCATTGCACAAAGGCGACTCAGGTTGGAAAGGATATGGTGGCACGATTGAAGGAATTGATACCGCGGCAAATGATTCAAATCGCCATACAAGCTTGTGTTGGTAGTAAAATTCTTGCTAGGGAAACGCTCAAAGCGTACAGGAAAGACGTTACAGCTAAGTTGGTGAGACATAAGTCTTCAATATTTATTGTGAAAGATTAGATTTTTTCAATTGTTATTCTAGTATGGCGGTGACGTAACAAGAAGGATGAAACTTTTGAAGCAACAAGCTGAGGGGAAAAAGAAAATGAGAATGTTTGCCAACATTCGAGTGCCGCACGAGACATTTATTAATGTGTTAAAAAGGTAGTTAAAACGGTAAAAAATTTAAATACTTTTACTTAAAGTTAAACATTGAAAATGAAAATAAATAGATATAAAGCCAAATAAAATGAAACTAAAAAATTTAATAGCAAACCTGGATCAATAAATACCTGTTTTTAAAGGCATGCTGGTTATATAGGAAAGTTTGCATTACCATCGAGCACTACTATGTTTAAAAAGACTCAATACAATTTATTTTGGATTAATTCATCGGTTAGTTTTGAATTGACAGCCACAATAGAAATATCAATTACAATATCAATCTGTAATTCGATTCTTATTTTTGGAAGGAAAAATGTGCGGAAAATAGAAGCAAACGTGGCCGTACATCCAGTTGGGTCAGGAGCGCCCAGGCCGCCTGGAAGACTTGATTATTGAGAAAATCGTTGAAAAGACAGTAACAGAATTCTTGCTGATGTAGGCGTAGCTGAGGCCGTATCGTACAGAACGGCAATAGGTGTCGCTATTGACTATCAATTTCGAAGAAGTGTTTGCAGCTCTTTAAGCGAAGTCTGCAGAAGTTTTTGTGTCGATGAAACCTGGATCCATTACTATATGCCATAGACCAAGCGAAAATCAAAACAATAGATTTTTCCAGGCGCATGTGCACTTAAAAACGCAAAGACGGTCTAATTGACTGGAAAGGTCATGGCTGCGATTTCTTTATATTCTAAGCGAATAATCTTCATAGAGTTTTTGAAGAAAAGAAACACTACAGAGACACTAGTACACTAGTAATACAGTGAATTATTAGATAGATTTAATAAGAAATTGACTTCACTACAATGCACTAACTAACTATTTAGAAACCACCGTTGGCAAATTGGATAATTTATGGTAATAATTGCTGCTGCTTCCCTCGGTCTCGCCCAACCTGTCACATGGCAAATTATTTTTGTTCCCCAGCAGTTCGACCGAAGAGGTTATCATATTTTTTGATGGTGTAATACAGTGGAAGAAACGTTGAGAAAAGTATATCGTTTTAAAGAAAATAACATTGAAAAATTAAATAAATAAATAAATAAAAATAAATCTAATAAGGTTACTTATTAATCCATCTTTCTAGATGTAAACTGTCTGAGGAGCTTTACAAAACGTGGATATTGCTGCAGGTGGTCTCGGTTATAAGCTAAAAGATTGCTCAAATACACTGTGGCTTTTACGTATTTTAAGAAGATGGAGCTTGGTAAGCTAAGCTATCACGTACATGTGTAAAGTGATAACTTCCTTGGTGAGGTAAGATAAACCTCACCTTTGGTTTTTACTCACTTTTGTTTCATAAAGTAGGTGATTTGAAATTTAAAATCAATTAATTGACGCACCCAGAGAAAAGCGATATAGAGGGTGAACGTCGTTACCAAATTACAGCTTTTAAATAGAACAAAATTTTAGCTCTCAAAATGGGAACTTTCACCATATTCCTGGATGCAACATAGGTTGAGTCTTTAATTTTTTATTTGAATTTTTTTTTTTTTTTTTAATTAATCGAGGAGATAGATTACACAAAACAAAACAAAAATTTTTGTTGAGCCTTTATTTTCTAATTCTTTGTACCGAGCAATGATTAAAGTCACCGATTATTTTTGAAAAACTTTACTTTTGTACCCTTTACAATAACAAACAAATAGGTAAGACCAACGGGAGAAGAATTGACGTTTCTCTCACATGATTCATTAGTATGCGAATGAACATTGTTTGGATGTACCGTATTTTGCGTAACGGCAGTTTAAAAATGACCTCAAGAAGTAAGTAAGTACGATTGTAACTCAGTGTAAAAAATTTTCTTTTCTTTTCAGCTGTCAAAGCTACTAATGACATTCAGGTGTTAAAATATTCAGTTTGGTTTTGCCATTTTATCATGTATTATTTTACACTTGCTGAACGTGTAGAATTTATTAAAAAATATTATCGAATTTCGTCTTCAGTGTGCAGGCAGTTCGTCGCACCGCTGAAAAGTTTGAGCGTGAGTACACGCTTTTGGATCTTAAGCCACCAACCAGACCGAGATTGGTGCGAAATGAAGCAAACATACTCGCCGCAGTGGCCAGTATCGAAGAAGACCCAGAAATATCGATTCGTCGCCGATCAACTGGATTGGGCATTGCTAAAGAGTCAACTCGGCTTATTTTGTGGTTGGATTTGTGCTTACATCCGTGTAAGAATGTGCTCACGCAAAAATTGAAGACAAAGGACCATAGACAACGCCGTGATTTCGCTAATTTGGCGTTGGAAAAGCTGGCCGGAGATCCGGATTTTGACCAAAAAATCATTTTTTCGGACGAGGCACATTTTAAGCTCAACAGCTATGTCAACAGTGAAAATTGCCATTAATGGAGCGAACACAATCGGCAAGTGTTGGGCCAAGCATCAATGCATCCACAAAATTGATGCTGTTTATGGCATCGCGGCATTCTTGTAGCTTACCATATTTTTTTCGAAATGAGGAAGGAGACACCGTTACCGTCACTGGTTTAAGGTATAGTGCGATGTTAACCGACTTTCTGTAGTAAGAGCTCGATATTATCAATATATCCAATCTGTGGCTATAACAAGACGGTACTAGATGCCACACAAGCGTCGCAACACTCGAAGTTGTGAAGGAGAAAATTGGTTCATCAATAGGGCGCCGCGATCATGCGATTTGACAACACTCAATTACTTTCTCTGGGGCTACCTTAGTCTACGTTAGCAAACCAACCATTTTAAACGAGCTCGAGGCCAACATTCGGCACGCTATTGCCAGAATAAAGCTGCACATATTTTTTTTTTTTTATTATTAGTCTGGTATCAGGGAGAAGAAAAAAGCTATGTGATTTGCAGTGCCAAGAATATGGAGACCATGTTTAAGATTGCTAACAAGTTTTTTTTAAATATCTTTAGATAGCAGTAAAATTTTAAATTTAAGATTCTTGCATAAGTCAAACCGTCATTTTAGTAAAAAAAGTGCCTTCATTAGTTTGCTCTTTTAAACATTTTTCTCAAAGTTGTAGCTTTTTTTCTAATGCCTCCCAAAATGTCAATTCCTCCTTCAATGACAGCTTCAAAGGGAGATTGTCGGTATTTCCAGAAAAATAAAACAACAAAATATGATGTTATAACATAAATAATTTATTTTGTGTTAATAGTTAAAACATTCAGTCATTCTTTGTTTTTTCAATCTATTTTGATTTAAATAAAAGTTTTAAAACGTAAAAGCTCAGAAAAAAATTAATAAAAATAAATAAAACTTCGAAAAACATTTAATAAATATAGACGTAAGTAGGTGACGAAAAAAATAAATAAATAAACATAAAGGTACTTCAAAAAGTTATTTAAAACGCGTAAGAAATCATCGAACATCAAAATATATAAAATCAACATTAAAAAATTGGTCCCGATCTAGGCTGCATGGTAGGTCAATTGGCAACGACAATTTCGGTGGAATGTCAGCCCTCAAGGCCAGACGTACGTCCTCTACAACTAGCTCTTAAAAGGAGTTTTGGAACATTTGAGAATGATAATATTATTTAATCGAGTTTCAAGAGCTTTCTTCTTCGCTTGATACTTGAAACGTATCGGATTCGTCCTGAAGATTTATTACACCCTCCTCAGAAGATTCACTGTCACTATCAATAAGTCGTTTTAAAACTGGGCCATACAGATATTTTCGGGTTTTCGCAGACTAAGGGAACTGTTGCGGTTCATAAAACCAGCAATCCAAGCCCTTTCAACTTGCTCATTTGTAGGTATTCCAATTATTTGGGTATGGGATTTTGTTGATTTTAGCATATTGAAAAACAAATTGTTTTGCCAGATCATATGTCAAACCAAAGTGAAATTTAGAGCATTTTTGAAATGTTCAACACGCTCCTTTTCTTGAGCTGATGTATTTGTTGGAATATTTCGTGCTATTTTCTGTATTGATTTGCTGTCCTTCTCGTGTTTTCTTCAGTCGGAAAATTAAAGTGGTAAGATTTATAACATATTTTCTAGCAGCAATATTTTCAATTGCTTCCTGAACGTTGGTTTCGTTGATATTGCGAGAATGATAATTTCTTTTATAAATGTTTGGCATTTTAAAAATTTGATAACTGATGAATGAGAATTTAACTGACAATTCCTCCTTCAGCAATGGTGTCAAAACCTCCTTTTAGCTAAATTTTGGAAAATAATTAAAAAAATATATAGATTTGTTGCTCATGAATATGTATAGTATGTTATGACTTTAAAACAAATGAATGTGCTATACATTTCACTTAAACTAACTAAATCTACTTACTACCGAAACTGCAGTTTACTTACCACAAAAACTTCTCAACTGGGCTCAAAAAACAGAAAATTTGTCTATGCACTTCACTCAACGATCAGAACGCAGTGATCATTTTTTGAAGGCTCAAATCAATGGTAACTATCGTAGCACTAACAGTGCTAATGTCAATTTCGCCCACATGTCAAATGCTCCTTTACCTGAGCGTCGCTTTACCCTAAGCGTCGAGTTGCAAATAATGCCAAAAGACCTTTTTTCCAATTCTACATTTGCTCCAGTGGCACATACCGAGAATTACCTGTAATTCTCGTGCAGAACAAAAAGATGTATTATTTCAATCTACCAGAAAGTTAAGCACAAATCCCAACTTTCCGGTTGAAACAGTGAAATTTGCTTGAAGCCAATACTAGAATAAGTGGATTTGAAATGAAATGAATAAAGTTGTTTGAAGAAATCGGTATTCCATGCGTTCATTCTGAATGCCGTTGTTCCATAGACAGTTCCACAAGAAGGATAAAAGCCGTACTTCTTCACAATGGAAATTAGTTTCCATCTTTACCTTTGGCTTATATCGTAATACTCAAAAAAAAAAAATTATGGAATTGTGAAAATGGAGCTTGAGAGTTTGATGTATATGTAGTACAACTGGCCAGTGATAGGGCATTATAAAATTGTTGGTTTTCTTATGAGAATGCAATGAATCTTTGCTACTTTTGTTTATGAGACAGTAGAGCAGACAAATCGCATTACCAGCACCCTAAAGAAAAGCCAGTAAAAGTGTTTTCATATCCCCTTGGTGCTCGCGCGGAATTATAAAAAAAAAAAACTCGAGGCCTCAGCGAACCGAGTTCATGAAAGGAAAACAAAAAGTAAAAATGTGATAATATTGTCGAGCTTAAAAAAAATATTGAAACCTCCATTGCATATAAAATAGGACGCGTGAAACAATTAGTACAAGTTCTTCGTGAAGATTTTGAAGTTTTTAAAATCTGAAAAAAAAAAGTTTCCTAAGTTATCACAAATAGAGAAAATAATGGGCAGCAACGAATTTTTACAGCTACTCAACACTCATGAAAGGTAAGTATCGCACAGCCTTAACGCAGTGATCTATGGTTTTCTCGAAAACATCAGAGCTGAGAATTACAAAGAGCTAATTTCAAATATGCTTGAGGACTTTTAAACCATGTGTTGCAGAATGTCATTTAAAATTTAAAATACTTACAATATGTTACATTTTCACTTGAACCAATTTAAAGATAACATGGGTGCCTTACAGAAGAATAAGGTGAACGTTTTCATCAAGATTTGATGGACTTTGAATGTCGTTATCAGCTCCAATATACTAAGAATGGCGGGATAATATGAAACAGCCCATATAATCACAAAAGAAGTACGAAGAATATTTCCTCCTAAATATTTGTTAAGTATTTTTTACATATTTTGTTCCTATAGGTATTTGTTTTAAGTTGTTTTTTAGTTAGTAAAAGAAATTTAAATTTGATGAACAGGTTTATTTTCAATTAAGTAATATAAAATATACATGTGGTTAAAATTCCATCTCCGAAAGCAAATTATCAACTATTGCTTTATTTACAGAAGCCAACACTGGACAGCAATTCGAATTTAAATGAGTTTGATTTTTTAATCAAATGCGCTGATTCCATACAAAGAATTGTGTGATATGATCACAGTCCCTATTCTCATTGGAATGAGAATACCAGAAGAAAAGGCATTGTACGAATCGGTCTGTAAAGAGAAATGTTTGTTTGGTCTTGTCAGCTCTTTAGACAAGGCTAATATGTTTGCTGCACACTCTGCGGTCAGCTCACTAGCATAAAGATCTCAACATACATAAATCCGCTGGTCCCAATGGTGTATCTCCCTTCTTCTTAAGAGGTGTTCTACCACGCTGAAAAAACCACAGCGTAAGCCTTTCCATCGATCCTACTCTCTTAGACTCTGGCCGAGCAGATGGAAAAGAGCATTTGTCCAACTCGTCCTCAAAAAAGGCGAATATTATTGTCTCTCCAGACCCATTGCACATACGTCCCTTCTTTTCAAAGTCATCTCGAAACACGAAAACTTCTCAATGACCTACAGTACGGTTTTCGTAGCAACAGGTTCACTGGTGATTCGATGGCATGTCTCACTGACAAGTATAACCAAAGCATACATCAGCGGGCGAAAGCAAGATAGTTGCACTTAATATAGTTGACAGAGTTTGGCATCGGGCTCTTTTGTAGAAAATGCGTGCATTTAAGATCGACGAATCTCTTCTTCAATGGATTAAAAACTACCTTTCGGAATTCAATTTGTCTTGGGCGGTTTCAAGTCTGATATTTACAAAATAAATACTGGTATGTCCCAGGGCTCCGTTCTGTCTCCAACACTCTTTTTAATCTTCATCAATCATCATCATCAATCTTTTCTGCAAATTCTGGTCCAATATAATATATTTCTTTGTGATGACAGTACTCTCTGCTTTTCCTATTCGTTCCCGGAATCACGTCCCTGCTGTTCGGCTGTAGAACGAGAATGGCTGCGTATATTAAGCTCATTAAATTTCGATATTTACAGCATAACCAATTGGGGAACTATCAACAGAGTAGAATGTAATGCTTCCAAAACACAATGCTGTATGTTGTCGTTAAAGCGAAATCTAAACACCCAGCAATTATCCATGAATGGCACTTGCATCGTCGAAAGCAAAAAATTTTCCATTCTCGGAAATGACAACTTACGTTGGAATGACTACATATTCTATGTCGCCAAAAATGCTGCGAAATGTCTAGGTTTTCTTAAGCGATGTAAGAATTACTTTTCCCCTTCTGATCTGGCCTCAATATAAAGAGCATTTATCCGCCCAAAATTGGAGTACAATGCACACATCTGGTCAGGTGCATCCAAAACATCTCTGTACCTGCTAGATAGGATTCAAAACCGTGCGATAGAACTCATAGGTCGCTCAATCAATGGACACTCTTGAACACCGACGAAATGTCTCGTGTCTCACTTTGTTCTGACGCTACTTCCACCACCAGTGCTACATAGAAATCGCCAATAGCATTCTACCACTTCAAATCTTCAACCGTAACACTCGTCTCGCTATGAATGAACATTAGTTTACCCTCAAGTCCACTTTCGGACGTACTCTGAAAAATCGTGCCGAACAATTCGCTTGTGGATTGCCCTGCCGAGCTCTATATTGAAGAGTCATTGTAACATTCAGACATTTAAAATCAACGTACATAGGAACCTATCTTTCTTTCCTCCCAAATTTTCCTTTGCCCGTGCTGTGTGCAAACCTTAACCCCTTGAGCGCACACTATTTAAGAAAAAAAAAACATATGAGAGGATTTTTTTTTTAAATCTACACTGCGATTCGCATGTCAAATCTGGATGCATAACTGTCGTGAAACAAACCTTTTGGTACTACTACCCTGGCATATTATGAATAACCCATCTACATGATACGTCGAGATATAGGTTCGATCTAAATATAGGTTAGTCTCCTGAATTCAATAGTTTGATGATGTTGTTAGCGCCTATGTAGTGAGTAAACAAAAAAATAAATATTTTTTCTGATTTCAATGAAAAGGGAATACCAAGCTAGGAAATGCTTTTCATTGGTGGAGAATTAAACGGACACATCGGATGTTAGGTTTGGTTAAGAAGTAAGGAATGTGGTACGCATAAACGGGGGCCTGTTCACTGTTGGTCTATTGTAATTCCCTGTTGATGTTGTTAGTATATTATATAATTATTATTACTATTATGGTGGGCCCTAACTAGTTTGTTAGATCTTTTAACAAATCTAATAAGATCCATCAGTTTTTCTTTGCCTATATATATTGCGTATAATTTTGAGAAAAGGATCCAATTCAGTGCAATGAAGCAGTGTCCAGTTTCTAACTATATGATACGGATGTCAAGTTTGTTGAATCCGACGAGGGTACGTGTTCTCCCGCTTTATAGCGGGACAGCCACTTTTTTGTGTCGTTGTGTATGTTACTCCTGTATAGAGAACTATTCTCTCTTGCTAGCTCATCCGCTTTCAAATTCCCTTTCACTTTGGTGTGTCAAGGTACCAGAAAATATCCACTCGATTTGCAGAATCTACTTAGAGTTTGACGACGTTTTTGTACCTCTAGTGATTTGTTGGTTTCAATGGCCAACTACTCTATAGCTGCTTGACTGACCACGAAGATCTCTGATGGATCAAAGCCTGTGCAGCTTTACGAATGGCAAACATTTTTGCTTAAAAGAATATTGCATTCGTCCGGGATCTTGAACAAGTTTTGGATCAGTAACATTCCGTAATGCAATGGAGTAAATTTAAGGAATTTGTCTAAGGGAAGAAAGTTAAGCATTATCTCTAGTCAGCTTGCGAAGCAGACATTAACATTCCTGTCACTGCGATACATGTTGATTCCATTTTTTTACAAAAAATATGATGCAAATTCTTTGCTCCATTTTTTATAATAATTGAAAATCGCCGAGCAAACCAAAACACGTCTAACTTTCCAAAAACAAACTAAGTATGCTATATACTTGAAACTGTGAACAAATGTTCGGGACATGTACGATGGCGGTCCCAGAAGTACCCGGCCTGACCAACACATGGCGGTAGTTGTTTGAAAATATAACTGTATTGGAAAGTACACAATCATATGTTTCAAGTTTGAAAGCGCCACGTTGTTTAGTATTTGTTTGGCAGCCATCAATAGTGAACGTTTTCAGTGAATTTGTGAAAATGGAGGAAATTGGTCATCGTTATGTGATACAATACTTTCATTTGAAAGACCTCAGCCCAACCAATATAAAAGCTGAACTGGATTCTACTCTGGGTGAGTCTTCTTCTTCGTTTACAACAGTAAAATTTTGGGTTTCTGTGTTTAAACGAGGCCGTACAAGCTGCCAAGACGAGCAAAGCAGTGGTCGACCAAATGAGGTGACGATTCTATAAATGGTAAAGAAAATCCACAAAACGGTGCTGGATGATCGTCGACTGAAATTGCACGAGCTAGCAGACATTGTAGGCATTTCAAAAAGTGCGGTACATCGCATATTATTTGAAAATTTGGACATGAGAAAACAGTGTCGTTATTGCAATGGCTAAAATTAATGAATAATTAAAGTTTGAATTGGTACCTCATGCACCCTATTCGCCAGATTTAACCCTCCCGGATTATTTTCTGTTCCCAAATTTGAAAAAATGAGTCAGTGGTTAAAGATTTTCCAACGATGAAGAAGTGATGTCGGCAGTTAATGGCTATTTTGAGGAGCAAGACAGTTCTTATTATAAAAAGGGTATCGAAATGTATAAAGCTGAAAGGCGATTATGTTGAAAAATAAATAATATTTTTTCCAAAATTTTTGTGTTTTTTTTGTTGGGTTTGGTACTTCTGGGACCGTCCTCGTATACCAACACAACAAAAAAAAAAAAAAAAAAAAAAAAAAAAAAAAAATCGATAATCGAATATTCGTTGTCATGTGCAAATGTTCAAAAGTCACCTTACTTCCTCGTAAATCCTGTGACTTAGTCTCCAATGCTTACGAAAGGTTCTGTTTCATAAGTAGAACACTTCTAATGCGTTTTAGGTTCTTTCTTCGATATTACTGTGTTGGATGATTCCCAGATAATAAGCTTTGAGTGAAAGTTGTATCTTAACAGAAAGATTAATCTTTTCCAACAAAAAAAAAATATAGTCATCTCGGGAATAAGTGTTCCCAAATTTTATCAAAATTGTTCACGCGGCTGCTACATTTCTTTAGGAACTCATCACTAATAGGCCGATCCAACTAAACTTATTACGGTATAGAGGTTGAAACAGAATCTTAAGTCGTATAACTATTGGGTTTAAGTAGCCCAAAAGGTCATATATTCTAACAAAGACCTTTTAATAAATTGAATTTTGTTGCGGAAACTACCGGAATTCCACTCCTTTGATTTAAATAGTAAGGTCAGCACTCAGAATTTTTCAATTAACACCCCAGATCAACCTTTTTGGACGCCTAGAGATCTATGCCCACTGTCGTCATTGCTCACCCACTTTCCCAGGTTCATTTAGGCATGACTCATAATGAACACAAGCAATGATGTCATCCATAGAAAAAGACCAGTCAACGGCCTCGACACACTGAAAGCATCGGTTCCCATTATATTTTAAAATCAAGCAGTGTTGGTCGCGGTAAGTATCTAGATGGAGGACCGTATGGGATAGTTAACACGCTGACTGCTGCTGATTCAGCAAACACGCTGATACAAATCCCAAATGTATCATAACAACTTTTGGCAGGTTAGCACACTCGCCGACCTAAACCTTCGGTAATTAGATATTTCTTCAGGTGCATACGAATGGGATCGTATTTCGTCTTAAATACTTTCCCATGAAACTGCAAGATAATCAGCAACTTGAATATTATAAATAGATAAACAGAAATGTTTAGATTTAACTCTGGCTTGAATAAAGAGACTTGTGTCTGCAAATAATAAAAAAAAATATATTTTTTAAATTATCGACGAATTAATTAATTTATTGGCGCCCGAGCAGCAGGGACATCGTGAACGTAAAGTATACGCGAGTTAACGCTTTAAAGTGAACAAACGCGCTTAGTGATAGTTAAGTGTACTCTACAACAAGGAACAATTCATCCTTTGACAACGTTCACCAGCTCTCCAACATCCCTACCCAAAAGAGAAATAAGCATCATAATCTTCATGTAAGTCAAGTCCATTACTTACATCCCAAGTTTTTTTAATTTTAAGGAAATAAAAAATCAAAAAAAAAAAAAAAAAATAAATAAATAAAGAATTGAAACAAAAACAAACTTTTTACGTGAAAGTACATTTTAAAGCTAAAACGACCTTTATAAAATATAGCAAACTAATCGTATTGATAAATTAAAACCTTAGGTATACAGATAGATGTTACACCAACACAAATTTATAAGATAAATGAAAATAAAGTAATTTTAAGAAAATAAGAAATCGAAAAACAATAATAAATAAAAAAAATTGAAACAAAAACAAACTTCAAACATCTATAAAATATAGCAACCTAATCGTAACTATTAATTAAGTAAAACTTTAGGTACACAGATTGATGTCACACTAATACAAATTTATAAGATAGATAAAAATAAAGGAAAAGATTGTTTCAACTCAGTTGTTATTTTTGCCATCATATATGGTATGTAGTATTATAATATAGTCCTAAGCATACAAATTTCATATCAAATTTTTACCTCGAATCTAACAAATTTAAATTCAAATTTATAACCCTAAGTTTGCAATCCACTCTAAGTCTGTGACTTGGACTCATAACCTTAACACATGAAGCCGGCGAATCGCATTGTATTAAAGCACCAAAACGGCGTAACGCCGGTCTATCTTTGTGTAATCATTTTATGCATAAAAATTCATTGACAACAACTTTATTCATGTAAATATCGTTAATAAAATAAATACGAATGATATTTTGATGAAAAAATATAACTACTAAAGTTTTTTATGTATTATTTATAACTTGTCAGGTGAAGAAGAATACATTGAGGTCATATTGGAGTGAAAGAAAATCGACAGAAACACATTTTTTTAGAACAATAATGCCATTCAAGCGATTGGAAAAAATACTTTAAAATTTGAATTTTGTAGACAATGCTCTGTTAGATAAAAGTGATAAATTATTTAAAATTCGTCCAATAATAAATTATTTGAAAAATAAATTCACGACATATAGACCCAATGAGGAGTCAATGACGAATCATTGATGAAGTTTCGCGGACACCCCAGTTATGTTATGTCCAATTGAACAAATCAAAAAGGGCAACATTTTTCATAAAAATCTGCGAATCTAGTTCGGGATATTGCCTGGATTTTGAAATATATGTATACAGGCAAAAAATAGAAACATCTTTACCAGCTAGTGAATGAATCGTGTATAAGCTGATGGAGCCATATATAGTATGGTACATATATAGGTACATAGTATGGTACATATATCCGATAGGTACACAGTGTTCCTAGACAACTGGTATTCATCTACAGTTTTATTTCATAATTTAAAAAAACGAAAGTAAATGCATTAGGAATAGGTAATTGCATGAGGAAAAATATGCCACCAACTTACAGAATAAACGCAAAAAACAAAAGAAATTTAAGCGAGGTGATGCACAAATTTTGCTTAGCCATGACATAGCTGCAATAAGATGGATTGACAAAAAACCATTCATATGCTGTCAATCATGCTTTCAAAAGCCGTCCAGGCCTTGTAAAATGTGTTCAAAACTGAAAAAGAAAAGTGAATCACGATGGGAATGTGAGAAATGCTTGGTGGCTCTCCACATGTCATGTTTCAAAAAATACCATACCCTTCCAAAACTGCCTGGAGATGAAGATTAAACAAATATCCAAGTAACAAAAAAAAAAAAAAAAAAAAAAAAATGTTGTAACGTTTTGATTGTATGTGAAGTTTAGTGTTACGGTTTCTTTGAAATAAGTTTTAATAATTAAATATCGTTTTTAATTAATAAATTATATCATATTATTAGTGGTGGAATGGGTTAGGAACACTAATTACTACTGTTTGGCTTGCTTGAGCAGTGAATGCTCAAATTGAGAGAATTAAGGAAACAGTGCAAAAGCTTAGGTTAATGGAACTTGCTAACACACGATCATACCCAAATCCATCAACGCCTGCAGTCCCTAGAAGCGAGGAAGATCTAAAAGAGATCAGCAGAATACCTGACGGGGCTAAGGATCTTCAAACATTGGATCCACAATGTGGAGAGCCTACTAAAGGATTATGAGATCATTAGGCAAAAGCCTATCTATAGAGCCATACTACAGAGTATCAGGCAAAAGATAAGAGGGGGGGTTGACGCGGCCCTAATCGCGTACAACATTTTCGATAATGATTGGTCATCGATCAAGAAATGCTTATCCCTGCACTATGCGTATAAAAATGATATCCGCACTCTTGAGCATCAACTTAACATTTTCGCAAGGCAACTTAAATATTAATGAATTCTATGCATCGGTGAATCATCAATTTTCACTGATCATTAATAAGATAAAAACGGAAGATTTTAGTCCTGAAACTATCCAAAGTATCCAAAATGCTTATTATCCAAAAGCCGTATAATATCACAGAAGCTTACGCTTCGCGTTTAGAAATCCAGAATTGAAATTACTGGAGTATGAATATACCGTACATCCGAAGAACAGTAATAACTCTATAACAACTCTGATAAATCAGATTTTTTTCCAGAACGGACATGGACAATCAAAACCAGCAAATCCTCAGAAAGCTTTTACACTACAGCAAAGGAACATGGCCTATAACATCCATCACAATCAGCATCATATGAGGTAATCCCAACAATTGACGCCACAGAGGACCAGTATTCCGCCTCCAAGAACAACACAGTCTAAGCCTCCAGTTCCTATGGTCGGCAAGCCAACTATATAATAAGACCAGCGCATCTCGATCAATACAAGCATATAATGAACAATTTCAAGATAATTCCGATAATCACCACCCTCAAAAAAGGCAAAGATTGTTTAATATACAAGCCCAGGATGAAGAAGAATATCTTGAATATTATGAACAAGAGAAGAACCAGAGGCAGAAACCTCTGAGTTAAATTTTATAATAGACACCTAGTACCCTACTTAAGGTTTATCACTAAAGCAGGCCATGTTCTTAAGTTTCTGGTAGATATGGATGCAAATAAAAACTTTATGAGGTGAAATTCGTATTGATAAAAAAATTTGTTGAACGTTTTTTGAAAGTGTCGGAAACAATACTGTCTTAGACTTTTTCGTTCTTCCAGGTATTAAAACATTTGACGGTATCATCGGCGATAATGGAAGCCGTCATAGATAGAAAAAGCAACTTCTTAATAATAATAATAAAACGAAAATAAAGATACCGCTGGACGAAAATAGTTCAGGTAAACAATATGTGAATAAAAAATGATCATCTGATCATCGAAACCAGAAAACATCTTCAAGACATTATAAATAGACACCAAATAGTTTTCGGATCAATAACCGACAAACAAATAATCAACACTAACATCAGAGCAGAGATAAAGACAACGACGCAAGAACAAGTGTACACCAAATCATATCTTTACCCGGTGGTAAAGTCAATATATTAACATCGGATTTACAAACCAGGCACAGCGCTGAGGCAGACAGCACAGATTTGATTCCCCACCACGATGTCATGTTACGTGTGTAATCTAGCATGTAGTATTCGCTTTTGTCAAAGCGGGACAACTTATTTAGTTTAAAACTGATTTAACCTAGTCTAATAGTCTGTTTAATAAACTTTCAAGTTCTATCATAGTTCCGTGTGAAATTCAATATAAAACTTTCTCTGGTGGATCCAAAATCACTCAAATACTTTTTTTCGTTCAACGATTTTACTTTCACTTCTAATAAATAACAACACTTGCCATACGAACATATCATGTCGTCAAATAGTAATGTTAAGATCACCCGATCCAATGCACTTAAGGACAAATCAAAACAAATGCCTAGCTTATCGTGCCCATCACCAACCAGTCTGCTGTCCCCAGTGTTAAAAACAATGACTTCTGAATGCTTCTCCAGCCTTTATGCGAAGATCAGTGAGTAGGGTGAGTTACTGAAAACCTTTGAATCATCTTTGAAGGATATTGAACAAAGATTATCCTGTCAAATCGAGTCATTATTCAACAATTTAACTGACAAAATACCTTCCGTCGAAAAGGAGGTAGCAGAACTAAAACGTCGCGCTACTGCATTTGATGACTTTCCGAGTACCATCAGTCACTTGCAGATGGAAGTTCATTCATTAAAAACAACAACAAAAGCAAGCGTAACTGAAAATGTCAGAACAAAAAATGCTTGAAGAGCATTTTTTACACTTAAAACAGCAAATTGAAACACTACACGCAAAAAGCATCGCTACTGATGCTGTCTTACTGGGAGTTACTTTCTTCCCTGATGTAAAATTGAAAACTGTTTTTAGCAACATATTCTCGGCACTAAATTGCGAACCACATTCTATAAGTCAAATCTTCCGAGTGAAACCTAAGTCAGACTCGGTGATCATCGTCAAATTCTTCTCGACCTATGAAAAGATGATTTTAATTAAAATCATGACGTCGTATAGAAGAACACACATAAAAAAACAAACGAGCAAAACTTATTTTCTCCGCGTTTTCGACAAAAGGAGCGGTTGTTATTTAAACCACAAAAACTTCAAATCTAATAATCATTGACAGCCTTGAAAAGCTAACTGAAGTTGTCAATGCTTGTAAACAACAAGACAAGGATGCATTTAGTCAGAATTCAACTTGCGCAAACGTCATTCGCCATTAAACCAACACTTCCAACTAGTCCTTCTCAAAAGGTTAATTTAAAAAAATTGTATTGAATTCTTTTTACATTATTGCACCTCCAATTGCAGTCTTCTTATCATCATTTTTTAGTTCTTACTTTTTCCACTTACTCTTTTTACTTTTTTTGTCCTCTTATTCTTAATTTTTCATCTAATATTTTTTTAAATACCTTTATTTGCTGTTGTTGTTGCGTTTTTAAACGTTATTTATACGTGACTACGTGCAATCTTTCGTTCACTTTGCTTGTTTCTCTATGTTTTAGTGGGGTTCAATAATTTGCCCAAGTCTGGTAGTGTGAGTGGTGTCGCGAAGCGGTCGATTATGAAAATTTTATCTAACGCAATAAACAGCTACCTTAACGCCCGTAGTCTAAGCTTAAGTAAACTTGGCTACTTGAAGTATGGTACATTCTCGATGACGCGAAAGTAGATTTGATTTGTGTAACGGAGGTAACGGGTATAAACTCATATCTCACGAGAGAGTTACTACTACTACCTGTGGAGGAGTTGCAGTATACTGTAGCAAGTCAATAAGACATAAGGTGTTAAAAAAGTCAAAAGGTAACGATTAAGATTAAGTCAATAAGACAAGAAAATTATTTCAGAAATTAATTAAGAAAAGATATTTTCCGCAAAATTAAAGCTTGAACAAAGCTCTAAAAGATTACAACCTTCGTTGTTCGATTGTCGTTGGAAATAAAGTAAAGGTAGATATGCCTGATATAGATGACTTTAATGTTGCGTGGCTATAACCGAACCACGTTTTATGCCTAATTCTGACCTTGCAACCGGTTTTGACTTTAATTTTGATGTCATATACAGAACTTGACAATATTGTACGTAAAATTAAATCGAATGCCATAGGAGAAGATGGAATACCTATCCAAGGTATGTTGTGTACTGGATGTGGTTTAACCGGTCGAGTATCATCCACTTATGTAAACTGGGACGTAAATTTGCGAATGGTATTGGCAATAGTGGTTTCAGTAGGTCGATTATGCGCACCGTAAGTTTCTTGAATCGCACGAAAAACTTTTCTCACAGAATGCTCTTTTCGTAATACAGCTGAAAAATTTGGAGACGCTGTTTTTTTTTTTTTTTTATAATTCCGCGCGCGCACTAAGGGGATATGAATACCCTTTTACTGGCTTTTCTCCAGACGCGGGCGGGTGGTGCAGTAGTTTGAAACTCAGGTGTATAAGGTTTCGATATTTTTCCTTTTCCCAGAGGTGGCTGTCAAGCTGGAGCCAGTGCATCCTCAAACAGTGGATCTTAGTACGTGCTAGTCGTTAGTTCGTTACATTTAGCTCAGCCAGCAACTACTCCAACATCAGTGTTATGCCTTCATGTCAGAGTTGACGTCGACGGGATTTTCTTATAACTACATACAAATTCTATGAAAAGACTTTTCCAGAGAATTGCCCCGCACGGGATTCGAACCCGCGGCCCTCTGCTTGAGGAGCCTATGCATATATCACTACACCACGGCCACCTTGTGGTGTGAGTCTTTCCATGATGACTTGCCAAACGACACTGAAAAAAATGACAAAGCAGTTTGATAGGAGTCACGCGTGATCTGTCAAAAAAAGCCTATTGAAAATCAAACCTCACGATTAATCACCCTATACTATCCGATCTACATAATAAAAATTTGAAAAATTTAAATTGATGTCCCGTTAAATGTTTTTAGGAACCAGTTGGTCATCTCTCAAGGACGAGAATTATTTGCCCACGAAGAACCCCATCCAACTTTCCATAGACACTATATACGCCTGCAGAATATCACGAAAGAGAACCTGACTAGGATTTTCAGGGAGAAGCTTATTCCTTATATAGTTAACGGCATAAATATACCAGATATATATATCCCCCTCGTCTATTACATATATAAGGAAAATTTTAGCAAACTTAAAATCCGCATAACGCAGAGATTGGTAGAAGATTTATGTAACGAAGAGAATCAAGTGAGAATCGTCCAAAAAGAACATAATAGGGCGTATCGCAACGGGAAAACAAGGAATAAATCTTGGAAAAATATTATTTTCCGAAAATGAATAAGTTAATAAAACAAGTTGCAAGGGAATATGAGATATGTAAAACAAGTAACATAAGTATGACAGACATCTTTCGAAGCCTGAGCTTCGGGTTACCCCTTATACCACATATGGACATTTTCGAGCTTGACCGGGAGAAATTCATAACATGCGTAGATAGGTTCCCAAAGTTTGCAAAATTTTTCCACATAAAAGAAAAATTGGCCCTCTATCTAAGGAAGAAAATTATAAAAATACTGCATTATATTTCCGCGCCGAAGGTTATTGTGACAGACAAGGAAGGCAGCTTTCTAAGTACAATCATTTCAAATTACATTAAATCGCTTGGTATAAAAATCTATTTGATTCCGTCCCAAAAAAGTAAACGGAACAGTGGAAAGGGTTCACTTCACAATTCTGGAAATACCTGGGTGCCTAAGGAAGGAGTATCCTGATCTTAGGATGAGCGAAATTATAGAAATAGAGAAAAAATAGTAGCGAAAATCGCCAAACGGTAAGCAAAAACCCGTGTATACGAAAGAAAAGGTCCTTAAAGGCAACAGGGTTACTATGGTAACCATTTCAGGGAAAAAGGTCCACAAATTCCACATGAAAAACATATCTCAATAAAGACTCTGTTTAATTTCAGAATGATGCAATTTTTGGTATTTGGAACCGTCAACATATACGAATACAACTTGCCCATTTTAACATTGAAGTTGGGGAATGTCAAAATAATCGGTGGAAACTTCAAAACGGTGCACATTATTAATCTTACAACCTACGAGGATATTGTCATGATAATAAATCAAATCGATAAAACTAGTATCCAACGACCGCAACTAATCCAAGGCTACGTTAGAAATATACAAGAAAACCAAGATTAATCAACTGGTTAGGGACCTGATGCGACGGATTGGAATGAATTACTTAAAACTCAGAATGCAATAAAAGACAATAAAAATAACCAGTACAAAATTAATGAACGCCTTACATCAGTTACTAGAGAGATATTTGGAAAGTTTCAGCATGATTATTGTATGATAATACATGGAAAAGTATGAATGGATGCTTGGTTGGTTTAATAAAGGACGAACTCAGCGAAATAGTCTCGTCGGAATCATTAACACTAACCTTCTAAATAAAGAGGAAATTCTAGATGTGCTTTCGCAGATAGAAACCCTTCCTTAGGACAATGAGATTGAAGCGATAGAATACGCCCTACCTATAATTTTGCAAAAGGAATCACTTTTACTGTACGCTGTAGCCTTACCAAAAACCCGACCTAGCGAATTTAATAATGTGTTGATCAGATCTACTGTAAAAAATAGTAAGAGAATCCACCTTGATACAAACGAACTATCGCCTGAAGGAATACTCCCAGTTAAGGGACTATGTTCAAAAATCAAGAATGCAGTAATTTGCAACGAAAACCAACTTCAGACGTTATCCACGAATCACTGCATTAGTCGAACGATGCGGATTGCGACAGTCAGATCGATAAAAAACCTGTCACTGAACTTCTAATCGAAAATACTGTTTTTCTAATAAATTTTAATGGAATCCGCCAATATTCTAATGAAGCCAAGAGGTTGAACAGAACATTCCTGGTGCAGTTTAATAACGAAACCATATCTATAGATGACAGGAAGTACAGCAACCACGAAATAAGAACTTTTCATATTTTGAACTTTTCATATGATATTTTTTATCATAGTTAGATAAAATCAATATGATTACCGACATGTCAATAACTTCCGACTTAATTTTATATATTATATTATAGTAATTATTAGTTTTTCTTTAATTGTTTATATATATAAATTTAGAAATGTAAATGAGCCTATTCAAATTCAATTACCAAAGGTCAATGATCTTCATCATCAACCAATTAAGGGCAATATTGACTCGTGAAACGCGGATTTTTAAGAAGGGAGGAGTTATCACGCTGACTGCTGATGGTTAAGCACATGCGCCGATATAAATTTCAAACGTATCATTACAACTTTTGCCAGATCAGCACACGCACCGACCCAAACCTTCGGTAATTAGATATTTTTTCAGGTGCATACAATTGGGATAGTATTTCGTCTAAAATACTTTCCCATGCAACTGCAAGGTATTCAACAACTTGAACATTATAAATAGATTTTAAGCAACAGAAATGTTTAGATTTAAGTGTGGCTTGAATAAAGAGACTTGTGTCTCCAAATAACAAAAATATTAGTACCAATCTAACGTGCTGTTGGCAGTCGAAACACATAGAGTACAATGGACCAGTTTTGTGTGTCATTGCTAACGTTTCGAAAAAAAAAAATGTTGTGAATTATATGCGACTGAAAGTTTTCATGCGAATATAATTCGCAACATCTTTAATAACTAAATATATATATGTACTATTGTTAAGTTATTTAATTAAGTAATTTATTAATAATGCAAATCCATTAAACAATCCATTAAATGTCAAAGTAGTTTTAAATCATAGATCGCTGAGCTGCGCCCGATATAATCGATCTCCAATTTTAGCAGCATGAGTGTCGCGCGTTTGTTTACATCGACCCGGTTGTTCGGGGTTTGTTTGCTCTCATTGGCAGTATGAGTCATCGTCCACTAGGTTGTTTACATTTGTTCCAGTAGTTTTAGGTCTATTTACTCTTGTTGAATCATGGAGGTAATATTGTTTACATTCGCCATGAACAGTTGTGACCTATAAATAAAAGCATAAAAGCCGATGGCGATGTGGGAAATATTATCTTCGTGACATAATGAATTCACTAAAGGTAATAGTTGTCGTGATTTAGATATGCGATGGTTGGATGTTGCTTAGCCTGGGGTTAGAATTGTGGACTTGACACAGCGTGTCCATGGGCACTTGAGACTGTATATAACATAATAGAAAGGGAACTCATAAGCTTTTTTTAAACTTTTTTTAAAATATATATAAAAAAAAAGGGCTACAGGCACCCCAAATATCACACGTATCATACGAAATACAAAAGCTTGTCTAAGAGAGTTTATCTGCAAACCATAGAAATCGATGACTGTCGGGATCGCAGTAATTTTTAAAAATGCGACTTTTTCAATGCGAAATAGCAACAATATTGAATGTCCGGCAGTATATTAAAAACTTTCCATAAACAATCATTTAAAGAAAGTTTAGGTGTGGAATGGGAGTAAAAACGCGTCGAAGATGATTCTAATCTTTCTTGTCGAGTTCTCGGGACGATAAGCGGCGTAGTGGAGCATGTAGTATAAATTAAATCGCACGAACGAGGCGGCCAATCGACTGGGCCATGTCTTGAGATAACACGCTCACCATACTTACTCTTCAATAAATCGATTGTAGCGTGTGCTGTGTGGCTTGTGGCACCATCCTGTTGAAACCACATGTCGTCCAAGTCCATATCTTCCAATTCGGGCCAAAAAGAATTGGTGATAATCGCGCGATAACGCTGATCATTCACAGTAACGTGACGATCGTTATCGTCGACGAAAAAATATGGCCCAATAACGCCGCCGGCATGCAAACAGTTATTTTTTGTGGATGAAGTGGTGATTCATGAAGCACATGTGGGTTTTTACCCAACCAGTAACGCATATTTTGCTTATTGTCGAACCCATTGAGCCAAAAATAAGCTTCGTCACTGAAGATGATTTTGTGATGAAATTCATCATCTTGGCGCATCTTCTCCAGAACCCAATCGGAGTACGTTTGCAGACGTTGCTCGTTAGTGTACCTTACCATGATGAAAAAGTTGAGTTTACTGAACAAATTAAATTCAATGTTGTCAAGTCTTTATTGGAAAACCCTATATTTTAGTCGGCTAAACAGAATCCATGCATTGTATTTGATGACTGAAATCATCAATTTCAACCACCTGAGAACTAAACTGAGCTTTTATTACCAATTTAGTTGTTTTTAATTTCGTAGAGCTAGAAACTTTCGTATTACCAAATGGAATTACACTCAGGTCAACAAAGCCAATGACTAGTAATCTTAATTTATTTGCAACAGTTTCCTTCGTATACGATTTCTGGTTGCCTCTATCAAGAATGATCCGCGTAAATAAATCAATTTTATCTCTCGGTGAAGATAGCAAAACGCGCGCAGTCTGCAAGAAAATTTTGGTAGAGAATTAAAGGGAATTATTTGAAGCACATAAGCTAATGTTGCTTCATCGCTCACACTTTCTGTGTTGTTCCCATTCGAATATACACATATATACACATACACAATATACATATACGTTCTTTGCATAGAACGTGTTTATGCACTTTTTGCATTCTAAGCTTTTAACTCCACATAACTTCACAGTTGTACTCTTTACGTACACCTAAAGCATCTAACACCTTTTTAATTATGTTAAATGCTTCTTTTCATTTATTCTATTGGTACAATTACACTCTATCGTTTAATGTTCGGCAGACTTACAAAAAAATATATCATAATTGAGGTTCTTGCAGGTGTAAGAAGACCCGCTGCTGTTGATGGCTAACTGTGTTTAACTTGGGGTCTAACAGTTTTTCCAACAGCTGCTCTTTTAGTGAACTCAACTTCTTAATTTAAGAACCGCAAAATGTTTTTTATTTGTATGTATCCATCGAATGATAAAGTAGAGCTATTGTCATACTATGATTCAGCCGTCTTCTTACCCTTGTCAACTATTTCCTTATGTATCCGATGAGATTCGATGCGTAAGTCACTGGTCATGCATTTAACAAGAATGGTTTAGATGATTTAATGATAATGATGTGGTATTACAGTATTGTATGTTACAACGGTCAACAGTGCTAGTGGATCAGTTTTATTATGTATAGTTATTGTAGTAGCGCCATAAGTTTTTGCATTGCTTCTCTCTTCATATTTCCATACTCCTCTTGTATCAAAGAAATGGCTCCATCATAACATTTAGCAATTTGATCAGCTGAGTGCAATGAGACCTCGTTTAAGCTGATGAACTTTGAGGATTCTCACAGCTTACAGTAGGATTGATGCGTTGTTTAATTTTCGTAAGACAAATTTGTAGCCACTGCAATCAGCAGTTTTCAGAACTTTTATCTTCTATAAGTTTCGTCTAAATAACTAAAAATTATCATGTTTAAATTAGTGTTAGGGACGGTGTAGATATGACGAAAGATGTTCTTCGATATAGATTTAGGAGTTATGAGATTGAAATTATTCTGTCACTTCGTCACCTTTGTTTTACTACCAAAACCGACATGCCTTTGGAGCTCGATATTAATTGCAGATTAACCACGATGTTAACTTTGATATATAATCACTTACAAATCCATTTCATTTCCCGTTCTCGGGTTTCGGCATCATGAGGAAAAAAACGTGGGATAAAGAAAATCACTTAGGTCGTATATTATTAAATATTTTATTACAATTATTCAAAACCGTATTCTATCGCTAAAATTACTAACTGCTTACAATTCAAGCGTTGTATTCTCTTTATATAGACAAAGGCACATTAAAGGTTATCATATCTGGCATTAATGAAAAGAGATAAATATATAAGTTAGTTACGTACAAAGTTCAGACGGTGATGGCGATTTAGACATCTTGAGGCATAATTTCAAGGTCTGTGCTATCTGCCACATAACGCGTACCACAATTCACTTATTAGAGACAAAGTTTGGTGATAGTCTTACCGCCAGAAATGGACTTGCTAATTACCCTCCTCGCTCATGCGGATAAAACTTTAGACTGTTTTCCTCAGGGCTACATTAAGTCTCTGGTTGATGCCAATAAGCCAGTAACTTTAGACAACTTGAAGGCGTACATTCGACGTGAAACTGTTGAAACATCGACCGAATTATACGAAAGTGTAGTGAAAAATTGGGTCTACCGCGTCCACTCTCGGAAAGGATACTCAAATGTCCTTCATAACTAATAATATCAATTATTATATAGTATTTTGATCGAAAATAAAAATTTCATTAATATGAAATTTTGAATTACAGCAAATTTTTTATTATGTGCTGAAAGAAAAACAAACAGCGTCGCTATGAAGAATCGTTTATGTAAACTAACTTTTTCGCTTTACTGTTGGTGGTTACCTTTTTATCACCCTCAGCGCCACCACATCTTTGTAAATAAAAGGCGACTATGACAATCTGTCATCTCATAGCGTCTTCGCCAGGAAGAACTTCCTGCGACGCTGTGTGTTTTTCTTTCAGCGCATAATAACAATTTTGTTCTAATTCAATATTATGTACCTACCTAAACACACACATTTAACATGATGGGAAAACAACTTAAAATTTTTCAATTATTCAAAATGAAAATAAAAACATACATAGATAAAGTTTAACAGTTCCTTACAACAATATTACATTTTAATTCATGCATCATTATAAAAATGTATTATTTCTCTTTGTTCTAAATTATATACTGCCTATTCTGGTCGAAAATTCGGAAACAACTTTTGTATTTTCGCATTTCCAATGTCCTCTTGCCAGTATATCCTGAATAGAATGATTTTCCTATCATGCAGCGGATGCTACAGCTGATCTAAAGCTCCCTGGTGATGCCTGTGTACTCGCATCTCTCAACAGTTCTAGATGCTGGTCTAGGCTCACCGACTATGGTGATAAATAAATGGCATAATCCTTTCTTCTGTCTTCTTCTGGATTGCGAAAGTGATAACAGCTTGATCCATACTCTAGGCCAGATATTATCATTGGGATGCTTAGACATTACTCAACTAGATTGTCTATGATCAGAAGAATCCGTCTTCGACCCAAAAACTGGTCGAAAAATTATCTCCATCTATCTCCATAACGACATATTATCGGCTTGAGAAGCGAGTTTTGATAATTGATTAGCCATCCCAAGGACTCCAATAGGTTAACGACTTCCGAAGTCTGAGCAATGAACTTGCGTTCGTCCTTGTTGGCCCGAAGAAAATCGTCTAGATATACCAAAAGACGCTTTCCCGCGATCCAATTTGTTATTGATGCAAATGTTCGAGGAGCAGACTATAAGCCAAATGGCAATGGAGTCATTTGCAGCAATTATCCGTCGTATACCAGCCTCAAGAAACAACGATGTGTTTCTTGGACCCTATTCCGGTGCCTCTAAAATTTTCTGATTTTTTAAATCGTTTATTATCTCTGTCACCTTCGCCGATACCTTCTTAGCAAACTTTCTCATGACGTCTGATGTTGGAAATATTAAAGGGGGTTTGCTTGAAAATGGAATACGCACTCCAGCAATGATTTTCATTACGAAATCATTTGCGCCAAGAAGACATCATGCCTGTTGAAAATCTCTTAAGCGTCCCCGTTGGAATAACTGCTTCTTTTCCTCTGTTAAGATGGCATAACTCGCCATTTATTTTAAGTCCAACGAAACCTGGTCTAGCTAGAAGACCTTGTAGAGTTTTCGAGTACTCTACCTCTTTTCATGAGTCAGAATGAAAATGCTGTAGTTTAATTCATCGACTCTCTCTTTTGATGCGCTCATAACAGCGTGTCTGTTGTTGTCCGTAGAAGTCCTCGCCAAAATCATGCAATCCATCTGTAGTGGGACTCACAAGAAACGGCCTCATTTCCTTGCTGGCAGCGCTCGTTGAGTGGACATTCACATCATAGTTGGAGAATTCCATCTCGCCATATGCCCCCGGTGAAATACATTGCTGAGAATCTTGTACTTGACTTAATTAGTTAGATAAGTAACTTACTTGCTTTATTAAACTGTCTATGCGTGGGTCAGACTTAGTTGTCTTGTTCGGAGGTAGTGTACACAACCCCTCCTCGAAATCTGAATTGGAAGATGACCAGACTGTGGACACATCTTGTCGCACATGTTTCTAGGTGATAAAAAATCCGAATGATTTTGTTATCTTCAACTGATTCTTCACCTTGTAATTCGGACATTTTACTTAAACAAAGTTACTTAGTTAATTGGCGTTTAAACGTAATACTTATATAGCAAGTTAATAATGCGTAATTATACAATTTACTTAATTTTTATTTGTTTTTTTTTTTTTTGTTTTTGAGGAGAAAACAAAAACGCTATGAGGTGACGGATTGTCACAGTCGCCTTTTATTTACAAAGATGTGGTGGCGCTGCGGTGCGTGCGTGGACGTTGGAAATGTTGAAAAAGTGTTTCGGCAACGATTCGTTTACCAATGGCATGAGCGGTTTAAAAGTGTTCGTAAGTCAATCGAAGATGATGAACGCAGTGGCAGGCCATCGACATCGAAAACCGACGAAAACATTGATGAAAAAATCGCAAATTAACCATCAGAGAGATAGCGGAGGACTTAAACATTGCCTATGGATCCGTCCAAGACATTTTATTTAATGATTTGGGTTTCCGTCGTCTAGCAGCAAAGTTGGTGCCAAGAGTCCTCAATTTCATGCAAAAAAGAGACCGCGTTAACGTTGCAAGAGAGATGATTTGCGAGGCTGAATCTGATCGCATATTCATCAAAAGAATCATTACTGGAGACGAGACGTGGGTTTATGAGTACGACACGCAATCCAGACATCAGGCAAGTGAATGGCGTTCACCAAATGAGCCGAGACTAAAAAAACACGTCTTTTTAGGCAAAAATTAAGGCAATGCTCACGGTTTTCATGGATTACAACGGTGTAGTGTATCATGAATTTTTACCAGAAGGCCAGACGGCGTTATGAGATGTTTGCGTGAAGCAATTCGCCGAAAGAGACCAGAATTGTGGGCAGAAAACTCGTGGATTTTGCACCATGAAAACGCACCGTCGCACTGTGCCATCATTACTTGTAATTTTTGACGAAAAATGCAAAAAATACCATCCAGCAGCAACCGAATTCACCTGATTTGGCTGCCTTCGACTTCTTTTTGTTCAAGAGTTGAGTTGAGTTTACAAGAAAAGGTAAAAAAGTAATGGAAAAATCGCAGGAAGCACGGATGGACATACCGAAAACCGAATATAAAAAATGTTTTGAGGATTGGATTAAGCGCTGATATAAGTGTTTTGCAGTCAATGGGGATTACTTTAAAGGGTACAATATAGGTTTAGATAAATAAATTTGTATTTTTAATTTTCTGAATAAATTTCGGAAATTTATGAATGATCAAAAGTTTGGTGGTATACGAGTACATGTAAATGCACATACATATTTTATTTTCCTATACGTTCATCGTGGTGTGTAAGAGTTGATATACTGATGTACATATGTACTTAGATTTAAAAATTTAAAAATGTTATAGGACATTTCATTGATGTATTAAGTCTTCTCTTTAAATCCATTCCCATTATAATTATCCCCTGTGAGCCTTATTTTGGCACATAAAGTACTGAACAAGTGATAATAAAACCTATTTCAGGCCGATTTATTATTAATTTCTTGTTTCGTTTTTGAAATCTGTAAGGTTTTCTGAATCCTTATGAAGGCGTACGATTTCAAGAAAAAGATTACTTTGCCATCTCATCTGTTCCAAACAAGAGTGAAAGATGAAACCCATTAAGTACTTGTTGGGTGAGAAATTTCTACCACATGGGCGAAGTATGAAAGGGCGTAAATGATCCAGAAAAGTTATGGCAGTAGCTGCATGGAACCCATATGAACGTAAGAACCTTATCTTATTTACGTACATACATACGTTAAAGCAAATTGGATTTATATTTTCTTCAATTTCATGCATGTACCACTTAAAGGTCTTCATGGTAATAGCAGTCGTAGTAGTAGGACGGTGAATGTTTTTTATATAATTTAGGCCATGCTAAGAGATAAAATTATTCTTTATTAAAAATACATAACCCTCTAACAGGGTTGAAACAACTATTAATTCTTGTTTCTAAATATTCTTTAACATTGTATTTTTATTTAAAAACGTTTTCAGTTTTGCCTGCTTATATTGAAAGAATGATTATGTTTTATAATCAGCGCGCGTTCAAGGTATTTCAGTATCCTAAATTGATTACACACAGAGCGGTCGAACCAAAATTAGGGAGAAAAAAAAGAGCGGTTCTGTTGTATACCTTTAGTGGCTAGCAAAATAATATCAGTGCAACCTTATAAGCGGTTTTCTGATCTCTCAGACCTGCCACCTGGTCCTTAAGACAAAAAACATAAAACCCTCTCCGCAGATATAAGTGAATATCACTCTTTGTCGCAAATTAAAAAAAAAAAAAAAAAAAAAAGTGAAGTCCCAAAAAGCCCGGACAAAACCACTTACATCTCTATCGACGCAATCAGTTCCGAATATAAAAAAAATAATTCAACGTACAGACGGTAGCATGCTATTGTTGCTAAACGACCAAAGAGTAGCAAACAGATTTTTAGCAATCAACACTCTTACTAAAATATGTCCGTTAGGGTGACCGTGGTGTAGTGTTATATGCATAGACTCCTCAAGTAGAGGGTCGCGGGTTTGATCCCGTTCGAGGCAATTCTCTGAAAAAGTCTTTTCATAGAATTTGTATGTAGTTATATGAAAATCCCTTCGGCGTCAACTCTGACATGAAGGCATAACACTGATGTTGGAGTGGTTGCTAGCTGGGTTAAATGTAACGAACTTACAACTAGTACGTTCTCAGACCCACTGGTTGAGGGTGTACTTATCTAGTCTCTTCCAGTTTGACAATCACCTCTGGGAAAAATGTCGAAACCTTATGCACCTGAGTTTCAAACTACTACACCACCCGGCCGCGCCCTGAAGAAAAAGCCAGTAAAAGGGTTTTCATATCCCCTTGGTGCGCGCACGGGATTATAAAAAAAAGTGAGGTTTGATGCTTCAAGGGCATATGCTCCATGCCTCGTCAATGTTAATGAATCAGAAATCACAGATCACAGGGACAGCAAAGGCTTACAAATTCACAAAGAAACATAAAAGGAAAGATTATCCAACTGGACTAACGCTGTTGACCAATATCAGCCATCATACGCATTCGAAATAATCTGATACAAAGCCATAGTCAACAAGTACGTTCCTTACCAAATAAGACTCCATAACTGTTAATTGCTCGGGCACATAACAAAAAGATGCGAAGCCAGTACAAATTGCAAGAAATGCAACTTCCCACACTCACCAGCCACTTGTTTACGAGTTATGTGCACTTGTTGCCATCCCCACACCTCTCTTCAGACAAAGTATACCCCAAATTCATACAAATGAAGAAATTTCCCACCATCTAAAACAAAAATAAATGTGGTATCCAAGCGCATATATGTATGTATATCATTCTTCCTAAAACGATGAATTCACTCAATCAAACCCAACTTATTTGTATTTTTTTTTTTTATTTCTTTAATTTCAAATCTTAATACAATTTATTACAATAATTAACATTTAAGAAATAAATAGGAATCATTCTAAAGTCCATAAGTGACTAGAGGCAAATGATCCTTCAGATAGGTTTTGCATATACCTAGTCCCGCCATAAGTTCTGTGACACAATCTGTTACCGTAGAAGAAGTTTTCAATAAACAAAATGACAAAATTTATAACACTTCATTTAAGGAAGCGAAAAAAGTTATACCAATGATTCAACGTAGACATCATCCCGCTTCCGTAATAGAAGCTCTCAAGTGGGGGGTCTCTTATTATGGTGTCACATTCCTCCATCTCTGTGAAAAAGGCGTAAAAACTGGTGCAAAGGTTTACCAAGAAGATGTGCTAGAGGGTGTTGTGAAGGGTTTGACCAATACCTTTTCCAATGAATTCAGATGGATCTTCAAATAGGACTCAACTCCAGCGCACAAAACCAAAACTACGCAGGAGTGGCTCAGAGTCAATACTCCTGGCTTTATAGCAGCAGAAGATTGGCCGACGGGGAGTCAATAACTGAATCCACTGGATTATGGTTTGTGGTCAGAATTGGAGAACATGTCCTGCAAGACTCCCCACAGAGCAGCGTTCACGATCTTCATGGAAACCGTACGTGTCTTTATAGACCAATGGGCACACCGCTTGGAAGCTTGTGTAAAAGTAAAAGGAAGTCATTCCGAGTGAATCAAATTTTTTTTTAATAATCAATATTGTGGTCTAACAAATTAACCAATTATAAATACAATATGTTTATTGTTTTTTTTTGTAGCGTTTTATATTTGTAGCAGAATTTCCAGCTTTTTTTTTTGTTTTTGTGGGGTATACGTAAAGTGCAAAATGAGAATAATTTAAACAAGTAAATTTATAAGAAAAGGACAAGCACATTTGATTTTAAAAATAACTTATATTGAGAAGAACTCTAACTGTAGAATTATTTATGTTTAAGAGAAACAATTTTAATTCGTTTAAAAATAAAGTAGGTTGAACCACTTTTCTTATATGAATTGGTAGTTTGTTCTTCACAACATCAATTTTCCACTTATCGCACACATAGAACCTCTGAAAAACACGCACAACCGTTGCTCTTGGAAATCAAAAGTTTTCTCACTCGCTCCCATCAGGAAGCTACTATATTGCAACCTCGGTAAAACTAATTACCAAACCACTACCAACCTCGTCTACACATAAAAAAGCAAATATAAATAACTCATTCGTCAGTCCCAAGGTAAACGTCACTCGATATGCTATGAAAAGAAATAACCACTATCCAGGAAATGAAGATTGTGAACAATAAAAATAAAAGCAAAGATCGCGCCGAAACATTTGAAAATATAGTATGAATACAATCTAAATTTGGAACTTCCTTTACCTTCAACACACTATGACACTACATATACAGTTAAGTAATATAGTTTATTGGAATTAGATAATATCCTTTTATTTTGTTCTTTTTTATTTATTTGATTGAATTTGAAATAAATGAAGTCACATTAAAAAATACTATTTTATTTTAATAATTATGATACATATGATGATATATGATGGCCTTATGTTCGTATCTTCTGGCAAAATTCCATTTTTCACTTTATATATTAGTTTTCCAAATGATTCTTCCGACATACGGTAATAGTTAAAGAACTTTTCCTGAAATTGCTTCAATTTAGGACGCTTTAATTAATTAATAAACATCGCTGTTTAATGGATGTACCCAAAATCTTATTCCCCTTCTCTCCTTTTTTTTTTTATAAAAACAAGACATTATGTACCACTAAATTAACCTGCATACCTTTGGATAGCGCTGCTTATCCACAACTCTATCTAACACGACCCAGTTTATCTTAATAATGAAACAGAAGCATTAGAATTTACCATCCACTTAAAAATATTAATGCAATTCAGACAAATATTTCAATATTAAAAACCTTACAAATAACCTTGCAAAAAGAAGAGCTCTGCGTGTATACCGTACCACCAATATCAACAATCTGCTCTTCGAATCGAATATGTCTACGATAGATAATTTAAGGGGTCTCTCTAGAAAAAAAAAAACTCTTTAAATTGCTTCTATTTAGCCTCGACATCCACTTTCCAAATTTAATAAAAAAACGTAGCAAAAAGAAAACGACCAAAAAAACTTCTTTCAACCATAAGCCGAGTGCGAGTCCAAAAAAATTCCGTTCAGATCAAACCCTTGATATTCAAAATAACATTAACAGATACATGAGCTCATAAATACGCCAAATCATCTACTCTCCAGTGGTATTGTATTTCATCCCATATTCACCTTTATCGAGCGTTAAAAACAAGCAATATCACATATATATAAATAAAATATATATATCAAATAAAAGCAATATATGTATTGTATATGGTCGTATGTCAAATAAAACAAATAAAATTTATAAATATATTAATTAATTGTTTTCATTTTTTATCAGTTAATATTCTGATGTTAGGAAAACATTGGGTAACTAGATTAGCACGCGATTGGTGAATGATGAGTTAAGAACATTACACTTGACACATTATGTACCCTATTTGTTCCAAAAAGGCAATAACGTGATGCAGGCAGAAAAAAAACTCGTGTGGAATGTATAAGGAGGCCGCAGTCACAGTTTCAGACATAGATATGCAGCACAAAATTCCGTTTTTGGCCAATAGCAAGGTGGAGCCTTTCGTTAGGATAACACAAGACCCCATGTGCCAAAAACAAAACCATAAGAAAAAATACTGAGTGGAAATGGGAAATATTACTCTAGCCAATATGTACAGGGTGGTCCAAATACAAGTTTCTTTTTAAAAATGAAATAAACAAAAATCAATTATTTTCAGTATATTATAGCTTCATTAGAATATTAGAATATTAGAATATTAGAATATTCCCATTAGTTATGGAATACGATTTTATACAAGTATGTTAGTTTCCTTGGCGGGCTTCGCAGTAGCGCATCCTGTCAACCCAATTTTCTAAGACCTTATTGACTGTTTCTGGCTCTATCTCACAAATGAATCGGATAATATTATAATATTCACTTTAAGGGCTTAAATCGTTTCTGAATTGTTAGCATAATATTGGTCCTTAAGGATGTCAAATGGGGTCAAATCGAAGTTTCGAAGGCGGCTGATAACGTAATTACCGAACTTAGCGGGTTAAAAATCGATTGGTTGGTGGGCTGTGTGGCCTGTCACGTCATCGTGCTGAAACCAAAGATTGTCCAAGTTCATGTTTTTTTATTTTAGCTCACAAATATTCACTAATCATGTCTCTGTTAAAATCACCGTTCACCGAACTGGCATTCAAAAGCATTTTCGAAATAAAATGGGCATATAATGTCACTCTGGATGCATTGACTCCTCGGCAATCATCTGAAGGTTTTTTTTCCGATCCCCAGATGCGGCTATTTTGTTTGTTAAAATTCCACGTCCAATTTGAGTTGCATAAGGCCCAAACTAAGATATGATAACCATGCGGATGATCATTTGCCTTCAATTGCTGAGTCAATTGGACATTGTAAAGGAATAATCCGAGATATTTGGTCAAAATTCTTATCAGGCTGATCGACGTTTCTGTTCCTGGATTGAGTCGAACATTTTCGGCCATAGCAGTGTTGTCCACGAGCAAGCCAGTCTCACAAACTTTGGGCAGCACAGCACTCACTTCTGAAATCAGTTCATCGTATTTCCCAAAGTTGTTCAAGCGGAAAGCAATTCATTTCGTTCTGCGAAGGTATGAATCTATCCTGACTGACGGTCAAGATTTCGAGCGGGAAAGAGTTGCCGGTCATATGATTGAAAAATTTAATTGTATTTCGATCATCCGTTACAAACCAAGATTTTCTTGACATAAAATATTACAGTATTTAAATTTTGAAGATGTCAAAATGGCGGTGGAACATATTCTCGGCGACAAAAGTGAAGACATCTTTTCCATCGGATTGGGTAAGCCGTCCAAATGGTATTTAACAGTTTAAACCAATGAAGAAATTTATATTTCAGATTTACTTTTAAATAGAAATTGGGAAGAAAATATTCTGTTCTTTTTTTTTTTTTTTACCGGCATAAGTTTCACTAACACATTACATTAGCAATCAAAATATTTTTAAATTTTTTTGAACTTTGTAATTTGTTCCTGAGGTAAAACTCATTCTTATAAAATTTAACAGCTGTTCATTAAACACAAATAAGCATCAATTTTAACGAACCCAACTATTACCTTTTTTCTAAGCCTGGTGGATTTCTATTTATTTATAAAGGTTTCTATCATTTTAAACATTTAACAATTTTCTAAGAACTTGTGAACCGTTAATATAGAGAAATCAGAAGACAACGAGAAGCGGAGGCGGACAAAAACCTTAAATACATCAAAGTTGCCTGAAAAATAAACTCATTCCGTTCTGATTCACATTTTTCAAAGCAACAATGACTGATCGTTGCGTTGTTTTAAAATAAATACATGTTCGTATATTTAACTAGCGATTATATTGTGATAAATAGAAGGAAGCCATAGCTTTAAGTAATAAAAATCAATAACTAGATCGGAATTTTGTCAGAAAATTAAAAATAGAAGTTTATTCATCTAAATCTATATAGTCCCCTTTAAAGTAAACCCCATCGACTGCAACACACTTATGCCAGCCCTTGACCCAATCCTCGAAAAATTTTTTATATTCGGTTTTCGGTATGCCGGTATGCGGTATTTAGCGAAACGCGCTCAAACGTGTTCCCTATAGTGGTTTTTTTTAACTCGATTGAACAGAAAAAACTCACAGGCAGCCAAATCAGGTGAATTCGGTGGCTGTTGGATGGTATTTGTTGCATTTTTCGTCAAAAAATTACGAATAATGATGGCACTGTGCGACGGTGCATTATCATGGTGCAAAATCCACGAGTTTTCTGCCCACAATTTTGGTCTCTTTCGGTTAATTGCTTCACGCAAACATCTCATAACGCCCATATAATACTCTTTGCTTACTGTCTGGCCTTCTGGCAAAAATTCATGATGCACTACGCCGTTGTAATCCATGAAAACCGTGAGCATTGCTTTCTTTTTTGACTGAAAACGACGTGGTTTTTTTGGTCTCGCCTCATTTGGTGAACGCCATTCACTTGCCTGCTGTCATACTCATAAACACACGTCTCGTCTCCAGTCATTATCCTTTTGATGAATATCTGATCGGATTCAGACTCGCAAATCATCTCTTTTGCAACGTCAACACGGTTCCTTTTATCATTAAATTAAGGTCTTTTGGCAACAACTTTGCTGCTACACGACGGAAACCCAAATCATTAACCAAAATGTCATAGACGGATCCATAGGCAAGGTTCAAGTCCTCCGCTATCTCTCTGATGGTTAATTTGCGGTTATTGACTAACATTTCTTTTACTTCATCAATGTTTTCGTCGGTTTTCGATGTCGATGGTTTGCCACTGCTTTCATTATCTTAGATTGACTCACGAACGACCACTTTTCAACCGCTCATGCCACTGGTAAACGACCGTTTTCTTTAGAGAATCGTTGCCGAAACACTTTTCCAACATTTCCAATGTTCGCGCACCATTAAATCCGTTTTTTACGCAAAATTTAATACAAGTTCGTTGTTTCAAATTTAAATCCATTTCTAAAATTGTAAAAAAATCGCCTTGGCTACGTAACTTTTGTAAATGTTAAGCTATGACGCTAAGATTAAGAGGGAATTTCAACAATGGATGTACCAGCTTAACGAAAAAACAAACACAACTTAAATTGGAACAATGGGAGCGCCACACGGTGACGCCACCGAGAACTTTTTGATCAAGGTGGTATACGAGTATTATTGTAACGATTACAGTGCCAAATAATTATATTTCACATAACCTAGTACAGTCGATAGTTTATTCTAATAACTAGTTTCATTGAGGAACTGATTAAACCATTCACGAGCACCTTTGTACGAATCTTAGCAATCTGGATAAAGTACCAGACGTCGTGAAGTTCTTAAGGCAGTTCTGGTGAATTTAGATCCTGACGCAAAAGCATCGACAGGATGCTTAACATCAATGACCATTTTAAGGGAACACCAAAATAATTTGGAATTCTAACAATAATACGTTATAATATTGTTAGCAATGCGGATGCAATTCTGATGATCTGAAAACTTTGAAGTACCAGATGACGACTCTCGTTTTGGGCAACAGCGGTGTAAAGAGTTATTATTACTATGTACAACCATCTATCAAAAATTGGCAACCAGTTTCTAACTGACAAATGGCTCCTTCACAATAATATCCGAATCCTAACAAGCTCCAAACAAATTTTCATGTGGAAACCTCCGGAGCCACTCCAGAATAATTATACATCAATAGAATCTCAAGAATTTAACAACTATTTAATGAAAACAACATTTTAATGAATATGTAAACTAACAAGAAAAGTAGAATCGACAGAAAGCATTTACAAGTTTACGAGTGTAGGACGAATTTAACATCCTTAAATTCTTAATAGACACCGGCTCGATAAAAACTACATCCAACCAAATCTAGAAATCTTATCCTAAATCAAAAAAAATTCCATGTAAATTTTGTCTGTCTGTGGTAATATAGAAGGCACTCACAATACTATAATAAATTTCTTTGAGCCAGTCACTAATATTACATTTTTTGTGATTTTTTTTTTTCTCAGGAAAGATATAAAATAAATCGAGTTTACAAATGTAGAAGTTTATTGTACATATGATCGACTGTAATACATAATTTTTATAGAATAATTATTTAAAAATGGCGGCTGTGCAGCGTTTCTCAGATGACCTCTTTTTTTGGAAGGGTCTACGGCTGTACTAACAACTACTGTAAAATTTTGAATTATGATGAGTGACTAAATTTTTTTTTATTGTACATAACAATAGCTTGAGAAATTCGTAGAATTTTTTTGATATTTTGATTTTTGGCCGAATGGCGCACTTTCAAAGTCAAACATTAATAAATAAATAATGCTGTATAAAACAAGATCACACGTACTTATTTAGACAATATATTTTTAAAGATCTAGTTAAAATTTAAAGTGAATTGGTTATGGGTTCGGCCAACTTGAAAAATACAGTTTTGAGATAAACCTCTAGCTTCGTTTATTCCTGACCGGATTTTATTTAAAAGTTTTTAACTGTTTTTGTCCGCTTTTTAATTGATTTTCTACCAGCAGTTACATTTAATCCATCACTGGAATCGTTTCCCATTTCTTATACAATATCCAATTACATTATCCAATATTACGGGCTTCGGCGGAGCACTTTTTCATTCACATCTATTTTAAGCGACAACGCATGCTTAAGCTTTTCTTCATTTATGGGCATTTCTTCATTTTGTGTTAAGATATACATGTGTATTTCAGTCAGATGTTATTGTAAGGTTTTCAGTTAGCAAAAAGTAAATAATTGTTAAAGAAAATAAGCTTAATGATTACTACTACGTAAGGTGTTATACAGTATTCATCATATATATATGTGTAAACTTCTTCCGAAACTTTAAACGCGTTTTTTCTCAAAGAAAAGAAATATATATATATATATATATTAAAAAACTTGACACTCAAGAAGGTATTACTGCTCTTAAAATGCCGGAGCACGTTTTTCGGAAAATTGGATAGAGAGAGAGAGAGAAAGATGTTTGGGCTCTTAGAGAGACTAAAATATTAGTGAAAGTTGGCTTGTTGTTGATTTCTAGTCAACTATTCATCTTATTGATTTTTTTGTCATTTGAAAAGAAAACGGGCGAGGCTGAGTTTGAACACTGAACCTACCGATTTGGAAGCCAGTCCACTACCACTTGAGCCATGGTCACCGACTAAAGTCCGTGATCAAGATTTCTAAAAAACGGCTCAACCGATTGGTCTAAAATTTTCATAAAATGTTCTCAGATATATTAATCGAAGAAATAAAATTTCGGATAATTATGTATTTATATTTTAGTAAACAATTTTACGTGTCAACCCCTTTTCTGAAGGACCTTCAGGAGATCGTCTGCAGGAGCACACCAGACCGATATTTTTTTAAATCATTAGTGTCATTATAAACTTAGATGGTGCCACTAAATGTACCTATACTTTTTGTTTTTGTAAAATAAAATACCTTTTCAGAAAAAAATCAAAAAAAATTTTTTTTTTTATTCGTCCTTGCAACTGCGTATAACCCCTTAAGTACATATTATGTAATCATCATAGTAAATTCGGTACTCGTATAGTCAATTATTTAGTCAAAAATTAAACACATTCAGTATTGAAGAAGCACACATGGATGAATTATGTATCTTTAAGGAGTTTTCAAATGCTTTTCCTACTTACGTACAATGTACGTACAATTTCTCAAATCATTATACGTGTTTTTATTTGGCTCAATATCAGATTAAATTCTATACTTAACACCCTATATATAGAACATGTTCTCACTTGATTTCATTTTTGTTGAACGACATCCACCCCTCGATTCGCACTCTATTATACAATATTCTGTAACGAATATATTTCAACCCCCTTGAAGTAAATCCCAGTTTACTCATTTGTAACTCAATATGACGCATTTGATTAGATTAAAATCAGGGAAACAATTAATCCGCTAAAACGACAGTAGCTGCTTGCGACACTTATTTCAATTGCAGAAGTGTTCGGATCTGTAGCATAAGCATTAAATTATACTTTGTTTACATGTTAGTATTCCCATGTTTACATCACATGTATCGCGATGGGGATTCCTGGCTTCAAGTAAATTTTAAGAGGACACACCCGTTGAAAAAGGATTTCCCGTATTTAACAGCCTGAATTTATGTGTTGTCTGACACTCATTATAATTGGTGTACTTGTATATGCGTAGTTTTATGCGAATAAGAGTATACAAGCTAATCTGTTATTCAATAAAAACTAAAACAACATATCCTGGCAGCGGGAGAGGGCAAGTAGTAGTTCTTATATATAACAATTTTATAATCTAAACAGCTCGGCGATGACTAGTTTAAATTGAGTTATTGTTTGTTTACCACGGAAATATTCAAGTTATTATACGCCATGAAATATTTCCCAAAGATGTGCTTTAAACTAAACAAAACAAAAAAGTATGTTCTAAAAAGATAATATTAACAATTTTGATTTAGGCCAAACCAGCTCCGATTAGCTTTATTGTGCTTTACCAACAACTTAAATGTTAAACTTAAAAATTAACAATTTTGTTCAGTGCTATGGGCACTCTTGAGAGAAAGTTTACTTAGGTGCAAGTCAAAGATAAGTTGAACTGAGTTGAATTCGCGTAACATTCTGGGCATGGGCTCGTGGTATCCATAATTCGTTTGGTGAGGATTAATAGGGTCGAGAAGAATTGGTCTAAGATTTCGTGGGTTGACATTAAAAGAGATGGGCTGCAAAGAGCAGGACAATTTACGTTACCAGTTAAAAGCCGGTGAACAAAAAGTACTCCACTAATTTCACGACGTTTTGTAAGGATAAACCTTCACTTTACAGGCTCTTAGCGCAATGCCACCTTGATCAAAAAGTTATTCAGAAAATAAAATGTACAAGTTTATTCATCTAAATCTATTTTGTCCCTTACAAAGTAATCCAAATCCTCGAAAAAATTTTATATTCGGTTTTCGGTATGTCCATCAGTGCTTCCTGCGATTTTTCCATTACTTCCTCTCGGCTGCTGAAACGCGTTCCCCGCAGTGCAAAATCCACGAGTTTCTTGCCCACAATTCTGATCTCTTTCGGTTAATTGCTTCACGCAAACGTCTCATCTCGCCCAAATAATACTCTTTGTTAACTGTCTGGCCATCTGGAAAAAATTCATGATGCACTACACCGTTGTAATCAATGAAAACGGTGAGCATTGCCTTCTTTTTTGACTGAAAACGACGTGGTTTTTTTGATCTCGGCTCATTTGGTGAACTTGCCTGATGTCTGGATTGCGTGTCGGTCTCATAAACCCACGTCTCGTCTCCAATACTGATCCTTTTGATGAATGTGGGATCGGATTCGTCCTCGCAAATCATCTCTTTTGCGACGTCAACACGGTCTCGTTTTTGTATGAAATTGTTCTCTGATGGTTAACTTGCAGTTATTGACCAACACTTCTTTTACTTCATCAATGTTGTCGTCGGTTTTCGATGTCGATGGTCTGTCACTGCGTTCATCATCTTCGATTGACTCAAGACCACTTTTAAACCGCTCGTGCCACTGGTAAGCGACCGTTTTCTTTAGAGAATCGTTGCCTAAACACCTTTCCAATGTTCGCGCACCATTAAATCAGTTTTTTACGCAAAATTTAATATAAGTTCGTTGTTGCAAATTTAAATCCATTTCTAAAATTGTAATACACACAGAGATAGATGTACTCTTGGCTACGTAACCTTTGCAAATGTCAAGCTATGATGCTAAGATTTAGAGGGAATGTCAACAGCAGATGTACCAAATTAACAAAAAAAAGGAACTTAAATCGGAACAATGGGAACGCCACACGGTGGTTATTCTTTTTTTTTTTGATCAAGGTTGTATATGGGTACTGTAATAGGTTAACCATATTTTGATTGATTTTTTTTTATTTATATATTTATGTATTTCAATTCATAAAATATAAATATAATTATTTCGAATACTTTTGAATTAAGAAATAAAAATAGTGACATTCTATGTCTTTTGTACCATATGGTATTAAACAGTGTTAAATGACACTTCCAATGGATTTCAATAAGATACTAATAAAGATAATGGGTGATAATGGGGATGGGGTGAATCGTAAAAAAAATTAACATTTTCGAAAAATTAAAAAAAAAAAAGAAATTGTTGCAATATTCAATGATATATATTATATGTAAATATATGTACAAGTAAACATAATACTTAATGCCACAAACTTGTTTCCCATAATCATCATTAAATGATTTGGCACGAACACATGAGGTGACCACATTCCATCACGTACATCAAGCAACATGATCCACCTGTACATCAAGCAGACGCATGCAGCAACCTGAGATACCTGTAGAAGCACGGAGCAGTCGTAGGTAGCTGTGATAACGTCTGGGAAGAAGAAGCTCTGTGTCAGCAAATTAATATTGGGTCTATAACTTAAGATGGTTTGCTAAGGGATGGCGTAACTTGTATTATTCCATTGTTATTATTCCAACTCAAGCCGTGAGACGTCGAAAGGCAGTTTTGCGTGTCCGAAATGCTGCTGGAACGCCACAAAAGGAAGTCATTTTTGCATCGGATTGTTACTGGTGATGAAAAATGAATCCATTACGACAACCCCAAGCGCAAAAAATCATATGTGAAACGCGTCCAAGCAGTCAAATCAACGGCATAGCCGAATATCCATGGCGCGAAGGTAATGCTCTGTATTTGGTGGGATCAGTTGGGTGTGCTGTACTATGAGCTGCTAAAACCGGGTGAAACCATCAATGGACAACTCTACTGAACACAATTAATCCATTTGAAGAGAGCAGTAGCCAAAAAACGTCTGGAATATGCGACCAGACACGAGGCAATAATTTTCCATCATGACAACGCTCGGCCCCACGTTGCTATTCCGGTTAGGAACTATTTTTAAAACAGTGGATGGGAAGTCTTACTCCACGCGCCTTATAGCCCAGACCTTGTCCCTTCTGACTACCATTTGTTCCGGTCGATGCAGGACGCCCTCACTGAAATACGGTTCACATCAGAGCAGAATATCAAAAATTTGCTTGATTCATTCTTGGCTGCCAAGCCGGCGCAGTTCTTTTGGGATGGGATCCACAGATGGGAAAAGATGGGAAAAAGTCATAGCTTCAGATGGGCAATACTTTGAACAATACTATTGTACATGTTTTCTTAAATAAACGTTCAAATTTTGAAGAAAAAAAAACCGCACGAAAATAATTATATACCCAATAGTATTTAAGATGTAGTTTTTAAGCAAATTTTAATCAGTATTTTGATAGGCAGAATTTTTTTTAAAAACTTTGAATTAAGTTTTATATTTGGCGCCCGAGCAGAGACCGACGGTTATTTTATGTGTTAAAAAGTGTATCGCAAGAGTTCGCCAGTTAAACAAAATACTCGTTTTCCACTCTCAGTACACGGTCCCGCCAACAACCTCAAGTGGCTTTCCCGCGGTAAAAAGACAGTGATTAACGGAATGGTCCCGCCAACAACCTCAAGTAGCTTTCGTGCGGTAAAAAAATAAAACAGTGATTAACGAAGTGCGAAAAGAAACACGCAAAAACACAAAACTTACCGTCGGTCCAAAACCAAGTGCGTGAGAAACATTTAAAAGGGCCCCTGAGTAGCCGTAAAACAACGGAGGAAAAGGAAGCGTCACTCGCTAGCCGCTCACCACGAAGACAAAAATGATGTTCTACCTGATGTTAATAATGTAAGATAGTTAGTAAGAAAAGTGCATAAATTTTTTATAGAAAAACAAATAACTAATAAAAAATTTACAATTAATTAATGAATACTTTGAAATTTAACAATTACTTTAAAATAAGAAATTGAATAATTTTTTAATTATTAAACGAACCAACAATTAAGGAAAATTTTACAATTGATTAACGAGTACTTTGAAATATATCAAATACATAAAAATAAGAAGTGCATAACTTTTATTATTAAAAGAATTAATAAGTAAGGAAATCTTTACAAAATAATTAAATCAAATTACATAAATACATTTTAACAAATAAGTAGAAATAATAAAGGTACACAAATTAAAAGCAGAGATACATTAAGAAAATTATTACCGAAATCTAAGTGAATACTTAAGAATAAGTACTAGTTCCTATACTATATCGATTAAAAAAAAAACCAAAATATATAAGAAATGTCTACCACACAGCGAAGTTTAAGATCAAACGCTACTGGTCAGCAGGAGCAGAATCAGCATGAGTCAGCAACTACGGATCAACCTCCCGCTGCTCTCGAAACGATTATTGAAAGCAATACAATACCTCCTTCCAGTCCACCTCTTCAAATTCACATTCAGTTCAAGACCCTAAGGCAACTCCGGAATTTGAATCGCTAATTACGTCTATTATCACTAAGCCCAAATGCAGATCAGATGCAAGCTACCGATGCAACCATCGCCTCTGAATACCGTAACAACTTACCAGATTTAGGACTTTTGCAAGTGATCAAGGGGAATTCAGCTCTTGGAGAAAGAGCGTAGAGAGAGTGTTACAGGTGTATGAACCACTTATTGGTACCCCGAAGTACTATGCAATTTTAAGCGTCATTAGGAATAAAATTGTAGGTAACGCCGACATGACGTTAGAATCTTTTAATACTCTCCTGAATTGGAAGTGTATTTCGTAATGCCTCGTCATGCATTTTGGAGACAAATGAGACATGGGTACGCTTGAGTACCAGATGTCCTCCCTTGTACAAGGAAACAGATCGGTGCAACAATTTTACTAAAATGTCTTCTCGCATCTCTTTTTAATACTCGACAGATTGTCCGGTATGGACATTAGCGCCGAATCTATGTCGCTGTTGAAACAAACGTTCCGCGATAAAGCGTTAGACACCTTCATTAGGAGACTCAATGGTGACCTGCCAAGGTTACTAGGGATTAGGGAACCCATCGATTCGCCCCAGGCTCTCCATCTTTGTCTCAAACTGGAGAACAAAAATTCCGAACAAATTACGCAAATAAGCAGCAAATAAGCATGAAGAGAAATCAAATTTCTTTTCAAACTCCTCCAAATAGACAAGCTTTTCAGGTACAACCATCAGTAAGCAGACCATCTGGTCAATATTCCAATGTCCCACAGCAGCACCAAATTTTTAAACCAATGCAATCGCAACAGCAAAATCATAACTCTAGAGTTACCAAACTTCCTCGTACGAATCAACCAAATTCTGGTCACGATTGGAATAATACGAATAATCCCAATAGACAACTTCCACAAATAAAATCCGAACCCAAGGGAAGAGAATCTTTTCAGACCAGACCTCCACACGGCCCGAAACAATATTTTCAAACCCGGAATCCATATGACCAAAATAAATCCTAAAAACCGCAACAACACAGTTTCTACACAGACACACAGACTGACAGCAACACAGGTGACAACGAACTGGAAGCGTATACGAACACAATGGTGAAAACGAATGAAGATCTTATCTACATGAATACACAGAACAATATCAATCAAAGACCTCCCAGCTAGTAGAAGCCTCCGACTATTCTGATATTCATTTTTTAGACTAATGCATTCTTCGCTGCCATACCTCGAATGTCGTTCTCAGATTCTAGAGAAGTACTATTTCCCATCTATGATGAACAAGATAAAAAGAATCACTAAAATCTGCTCCGTCTGTAAAAAGAGTAAATGCGAAACCATCCCAATCAACCGAAACTGAATGAAACCCCAATCCCTACATTGCCAGGCCATACAGTTCACATTGACATTTTTCATATAGAAAAAAAATTTGCCTTAACGGCACTCGATAAATTTACTAAATACGCACAGGTCAAAATTCTGAATAGTAGATCAATAGAAGATGTCAGAAGACCTTTAAGAGACTTGCTTTTTTTCTTTGGTATTCCAAAATCTATAGTCTTGGATAACGAACCCGCTATAAATTCCCCCTCCATAATTTCTATAATGAAAGACAAACTTTGTATTGACATATACAAAGTTCCCCCGTACCGCAGTGAAGCTAATGGTCAAGTAAAGCGTTTTCACTCTACATTAGCAGAAATTATGAGGTGCATCAAAGAAAAGGGTACCGAAAGAAATTTCGAAGAACTTTTAGAAAGATCCGTAAATGAATACACAGTATCCACTTATCGACCGGAAAAAGACCAGTTGATCTTTTCTTCGGGCGAACAGTTGAATTTAGTCCCAATGATTACGAGAAAACTAGGCAATCAAATAGAGACAAACTCAAAAAGAAACAGAAAAGCGACTTGGACTTTCATAATAAACGAAAGCACGAAATTAAACAATATATTCCAGGACAGGTCATATACGTCAAAATGAACAAAAGACTAGGTAGCAAACTTTCCAATAGATTCAAAGAATATATAGTTAAAGAAAATAGAAATACCACCGTCTTAACGGAAAGTGGTAGAATTGTTCACAAATCACATTTATGGAACTGACTTTAGATTTTTTTTTACAGGACTCCACTACGACGGACAAACGCGGAGACCCAACTTCTTGACTATACAAACTCGCAACTAATAACCCTAGAAACAGGATTAGCGAAAATTCAAACTGGATCATTTAAATTAATGCATACAATAGATCTGCAGGAGTACAGGAATTGCTAAGAATTTTCAAAAAATAGCTACAAAAATTGACCCTAAACATCCTCTATATCCTTACGATATAAACCTAATTAACGATCACATAGATCGGCTTTTTCCAACGAAAAACACAAAGTCTAAAAGATCCCTCAATTTCATTGGCTGTGCGTGGAAGTGGATTGCCGGTAGCCCCGAGCACGCTGATTTCGAAATAGTCGAAAGCAAAATTAATAATAACAATAATCAAGTAATATTGAATAAACTCACCCTGAATAAGATAGAGGAACTAAGAAATATAACGAATACAATTATAAAATTAAACGAAGGAAATGTTAAGACCGAGCTTATACTAGAATTAAAAGCTCTACTAACTATTATAAAAGATGAAATAATAAATATCGAATATGCCATTAATTGGGCAAAGACAAACGTTGTTAACTCATTTATATTATCAAATAAAGAAATGCATATTATTAATAAACACTTAAAAGTGTAACAGTAAAGTAGTAAAACATTATTATTAAAATCAATTAAAATAAATAATCTAATTAATAACCTTAAATTCGAAAATATAATATATTGCAAAGATTTTATTTTAGGTATAAGAAGTAAATGTAAACAACACACCTTCTTAAGAGTAAACCAGCCAATTGTATGAAAATCAAAAATGAACACGTTCCACACGTTGAGGAGATACTACCCGACACCTTAATCCTTAACAATTTTAGTGGCCATGTACAAGTGGATGACAGAACATTCGATCTAAATGGAACCTTCCTCATTCGGCATCATAACTCAACAGTGAAGATACACAATCAAATCTACACCTCGAAAGAAGTATTCGGAACAAAACCACTGTCAGCAGTAGTCCAGATGAATTCATTAACCTACTCCACACACAAACATCTCTCGTTGGAAATGATCAATGAAATGAATGCTAAAAATAGAGAAATTATTAAAACATTGGAGGATAAAAATACCAGGGGACTAATTACGAATATTACTTTATCATCATTGGTAATACTCTTACTGCTGTATTTTACGATTAGACGATGCAAATTAAGACAAGTTAAGCCTAAACCTAAGCCTACATCAAATCCTACACCATAAGATCATAAAGAAGGTGTAGAAGAAAGCGTTGCAGAGGCAGAGTTATCGTATAACATCCAAAGGGAAAAACCGTCACCAAAAATACTTCGTATAAATTAAATCCAGCTTTTTTAACACGCATTAAAGGGCGGAGGAGTTAACATAATACTTTATGCCACAAACTTGTTTCCCATAATCATCATTAAATGATTTGGCACGAACACGTGAGATGACCACATTCCATCACGTACATCAAGCATTGCCATATAGCAACATGATCCACATGTACATCAAGCAGCCGCATGCAGCAACCTGAGATACTTGTGGAAGCACGGAGCAGTCGTAGGTAGCTGTGAGAACGTCTGGGAAGAAGAAGTTTTGTGCCAGCAAATTAATAGTATTTAAGATGTAGTTTCTAAGCAAATTGTAATCAGTATTTTGATAGGCAGAATCGCTGCCGGTTTGAATTTACAATGAAATAAATTTTTTTTAAAAACTTTAAATTAAAAGTTTTTTAATTTACATACATAAGTAGGACTATGTAGAAAGAAAAAAAAAAATATACAACAATTATTACAAAATTTACGCCAGAACGTTAGAAAACATAGATTATAAACTTATATATTAAAACTCTTAAAGCCAAAGCTTAACACATTTCTCGATCTTTCCAGAAGACGCTAGTGCTCTAATTAGTTGAGAAATGTTATTAAAAAGTCGGCATGATGAAACTGTTTAAAAATTCCGAAAAGTTATTGTACGCGAAATAGTCACTGTCACAACATTCGCAAAGTTTTTACCAAGGTTGACAAACAGATCCCCGAGAATATATAACTCAAAATGAGAGCCAGTTGCAGGTGATAAAGTAAAAAACATAATTTTAGTTTTAGAGCTGATAATTAGTTTATGTTCGGTGAACCAGATTCTAAATATATTAAGGTCCCAGTTTATTGCAGCAGCCAAGTTCAAAACACTTTCCTCGCCGTATAGACACCCTATGTCATCCGCGAAGGCAGTAGGTGAACCTTTAAAATTTCATTCAAAAAGTGAATTAATGTAAACAAGAAACAAAGTGTATCCCAAAACAGAACCGTGGGGTACTCAAAAATTCAAAAATTGAATATGTTATCACTCCTAGTTTTCTCAGATTTTATTTTTCAAGTTCTATTTGTAAGATAGCATTTAAACCAAATTAAAATAAAGCCACGAAATGCAGCCAATTCAAGTTTCCTTAATAAAATTTTGTGGTTTACTATGTCGAAAGCTTTCGTTATATCTACAAATAACCCAGCAGCAAACTTTTTACCATTAATACATGAAAAAACGTTAGAGCAAAAGCGTAGAAGGGCATCTCCAGATGATTTACCTTGTTGAAAACCAAACTGTAGCGAACTGAAAACCTTGGTAACTTTCAGGAAACTTTCATATCAACTAAAAAACATCCGATATTTTTCAAAATGTTATTTGAGATCGTAATCGTTTTTTAGGGAACTAATAGTCTTAAGTACTTCTAAGGCAGTAGTAGGTTCAAAGGCAAAACTATTTCTTAGTACCGATTCTCCAATATTATCCAAAAACGAACAATGGAAGTCTAATGGAGTTAGTTCTGGAGAAAAATTGATAACTATTTAAAGCATTGACAATTTCAAGTTTATCGGTGACTAAACAATCGTTTACACGAATAATTGCAAGTTTCTTCCTAGGAGAAGACTGTTTGAAAATGTTATTAATCACTAGCCATTCATTCTTTAAATTGCCTTTAGCATGAATAATTCGACTTTTATAATATTTATCATGGCAATTAGGTATTTCTTTTTTAAGTTGAGAACATATTTTTGTAACCTTAATTTTTAACCTTTGGTTGTTAGGATTTTTTAATAATTTAAATCTCAATTTGTTTTTTAGCTTAGCCTTTTTAAGAAGAGAACCTGTAATCCAATGCTTAAGCCTTTTTGAAGTATTTTTTAAAGGCACATAAGAGGTTCACACATATATATATTTATATAAAGAACCAATAAAGGGAGAATAAGAAAGAGGTGCATCATTTTCTCCGTAAACATCATCCCAAGACTCATAAAAAAAGATTCATTTTAAGTTTTACATAATCTATTTTTGTTATCTGGTTAGTAACATTCACAACAGCATTATTTCCTCTATTACAACCAATGGTTACTAAAAGGACTATCATGGAATGGTCGGTGATATTGAAATCAAAAACGCGTTTCCAACAGGAGCTCATGGAACAATTGGTCAATCTCCCATTAAAATGATCTAAGCACTTTCCCGAAACCATTCTAGTTGGCTCATTAATAAAACGTGCTAGACCATACGATACCAGAAGAGCCAAGTAGTTCGAAGACATATCGTTGCTTTCAAGTAAATTAAAGTTGAAATCACCTGATATAATTAGATTGCCCGATTTTGTTTTCTAGTAAACATGAAAATTCTTCCAGAAACGTCGTGATATTATGCCTGTGTAGTCTATAAAAACTTAAAAAAACATAGTCAACACAATTAACTCAATAGAAAATTTTGAAACATCAGCACTAAGGAAATCGACACTTTTCATTTCCCATAAAAATTATAACCAGGCAAATGGTAATTCGACAGGCGTATTCAAGAAAAGGCCTAACAAATATTGTATAAAGGGACTTAGTAGCATAAGGGTTGGGAAATTCCTTAGACCAACTCTTGACAAAATCCCGAGCGAAGTTGGGTTTCCTTATGATGTCAGCTACATAATATGTGGGCATTTAAGTTCATTTCACGAATAATTTCGCAGATAATACTTAATCACGCAATTCTGTTACTAAGGAGACAGATTCGTTATCAAAAAAGTAGGCCCGCAGTAAAGTTGTGAGGCGTTTTCGGGTGTATGTTATAGTTTGGTATTTTTTGACTTGGGGAAATTTTTCCGACATCAATCTGTCAAGTCTTCTTGGAGCCAAAAACAGTCAGAGGAAGATAAAATGTGTCGAAAGAATTTGATGTCATCTGCAGACGAGTATGGGTTGTCGAACTTCATATTTAAATTGAATTGAATTGAATTAAATTGTAACAAGTTGTGTGTGACATTTGTGTACTTTTTTTTTTTTTTTTTTTTTAATTGAATGAAAATTCGATTCATTATGTGTTTAAGATTTTATCGGCCAAATGGCCTCTGTAGGTACGCTGGGCGGAGCGAGGGGTCAAATTTTCGATGAATCGACCGGATAAATCGGGTTCGATATCATTGATTGCATTGGTTATATTGACTTTTAAGACATCAACCGTCTGCTGCTTATTCGCAGAGACCCGTGGAAGAAAAAGTCTAAAAGCGTCAAATTATTCTATCTTGATGGCTATTTGAAAGACATAATAATGCCGTCGAATTTGTAGTTCAGAAGATCCACTGTTGCATATACTGTGTGGCACGTACACCATCGTAGCACCACATATTATTGAGATCCATATCTTCCAATATCTACTTGTAACTCTCGTAGGTGACAGTTATGGCAGTTATTTGAGAGTCCTTAGAGCTTAAATTGGAGAGCTTTAATGTGGAAGGGTAATTATCCGCTTTTCATTTAACATTATTAAATTGAAAAAAAGCATTTCGGGTCAGAGATTAATCTTAAATTCATACTCTTAAAATAATTTTGTTTTTATAAAAGGTTAGGTTACATCTACAGATTGTAACAACAGTTTAACATTTTATTATGAAAAGTAGAAAGACCATTATTCACAAAAAGGCAAGGGTTGCCACAGAGAGAGTTGAAAGTTGTCGTACTTAGTTTCGGGTAGTCTACTCTAAGAAAATAAAAGTATTTCAAGTTATTCAAAGGACAGCGGTTTGATTCCATTGTCATACGGAAACGTCAAGGATACAGGTACCTAGGTATGAATGATATAGATTAGAGAGAAGATGTTTGTTGAATATCGAATAGTATTAAGCATAAAGGAGTAAAACAAAATAGATATCGAGACTTAAAAATTGATTTTCTAATTATATTGTAATACGTATATTTATAAGATATAAATATTTTATACTTCCTTTCCGTTCGGCTTGCTTTGCGACCAAAATATAAGTGAACGAGGCAATCGTTGATGGAACATCAGGAACCAGTGACAACACACACAACTTGGTCAAACAAGTAGAAAATCTCATCATAGTTAATGCTGGTGGGCTGTCTTTCTACTGCTACTGCCAAAATATGGTACGATTCTGGTCTGGGTATGATGTGCAATATTTTGAATGGTACGATACAATAACTAACAAGAATTTCTCGCTGAAGTAATGCATATATCTGCGGCTATGGCCTGCTTTAACAATAATAATTGAATACGCCACATGGCGACAATTGCATAAGTGACTAGCTTGCTCATGAGCACTGAAAAAACTTTTTTTTGACGTTTGTCGATTGGAAGAAACAACTAAACTAATTAACATTAAAACTTATTCTATGAGAAAAAGAGATCGACAAAATACAAATGTGTATTCAGCTTTTAACTAGAAATTCATAGACACAGTATCTGGGTATTTTATCGTTCTCTCTTTCCATATGTACAAAACATGCCAGTTTCGAATATTAGATATTATCTACCTATAATTCTTTTCATGACAAGTGAATATGAACGTATTAAACAAAGCAAATGTAAGTTTACGAATGTATTTACATTTGAGAAAATTAAAATTGAATTAATGGAATAATGATATGGAACGTTATTTACATACATATATAAGTTTAAGATATCACATTTAGACTCTTTCTTTAGTTTCACAAATTTACATTGAATTATTGTTTCATAACGTAAAACAAGAAAGAAAAGACTTAGCGGGTTAATTGACGTTATAGATTTTTTTGAAAAGAAACGCGGAAATTTTGTTTATTACAGATTGGTGTCCTTTGAGGCTCATACGGTACAACAAACGAAACAACGCGATGCCGATATATCTTAAGATATAAATAAGTCGCTAACTAGAGATAGTATAGAAGCTACATAACGCACTGTCAGCTCAAAAGACGATCATATAGAAGCCATAAGGAAGTTACAATTGCCTAGGAATTTAAAATAATTACGCACAGTGTTAGGTGTGTTTAGTTATTTTCGAATGTTTATCGCGGGACATAGTAAATTGGCCAAACCACTGACCGAGTTAACGCGCAAAGGAGTAGTTTTTTCCATGATAACTGTTTGCAAAGATGTATTTAATACATTAAAAAATAAATTAATAAATAGTCCAGTTCTCGCTATATATGATCCGTTGAAAGAGACAAAGTTGCTTTGTGATGCCATTTCTCTATGTTTCGGCGCCGCACTTATGCAGCGACAAAGAGATGGGAAGTTTCATACTGTGTTGTATATCTCTAAGACGACCAGTACGGCAGAGCAACTTTACCACAGTTTCGAGTTGGAGTCACTGGCTATAGTGTACAATATGTGGTCAGACGCTACAGAGTATACATATTTAGAGGGTATAGAGTTTAATATTGTTACCGATTGTAATTCGCTTAAATTAACTCTGGAATGAGAACAGATGAACGCCCGAATATCGAGGTGGGCGCTAGAACTACAGTCATATGACTACACATTGCAGCACCCCCACGGTATTTCAATGGGGCACGGTGATGCTCTGTGCCGTTTGCACCCTAAGTCTAAATGATTTTCTGATTCCAATAATAGTTCTTTTAGTGCGAAGGATACCGTTAATGCGGTTGAATCACAATTTTGTGACGAGGATGGGTCCTATCATGTTCGGTGCCGTACTACATATCCATGCGGTTGATGATAGAGATGTTTGTTTCCGAATTCAACTTACGCAGGGTCGTGAAAAACGTATTAAGAAGATACGGGATCATTGAGCTCAAGGGCCGGTTAGAGGATTTGACATGAGGGACGGTCTTTTGGTTAAGGTCGATGAGAACGATAGATGTCTGCTGTATGTAGCAAGTGAAATTGAAGGGAATGTAATGAGACTGATTCACGAAAAATTATTTAGGGGTAGATAAAACATACCAAAGTTTGCGTAGACATTACTGGTTTCTTAATATGAAGAACAGGGTTTGCGACTATTCGAAACTGTATTTGTTGTATTATGTATTCAGCCCCAGTCCGCGCCACTGAACGGAACCTGTGTAGTATTGTGAAAAGACCCGAGCCATTTGATAAACTGTTGGTAACAGACGCTTTTACTAAATTTACCAAGGTATATGCCGTAAATTCAACTTATTCGAAAGAGGTACTTGCATGTCTCGAAAAATTTCTCGTATTACAGTCGGCCTCGACGCATTATAACCGACTAAGGTACCTGCTTCAAATGTTTGGAAATTGCTGCTTTTCTAAAAAAAACACAACATAGTTCATGTGAAGGTTGTAGTTGGTCTCCCCAAGCCAATGATCAAGCAGAGCGTGTAAATAGGACGTTGAAAGTGATGCTAGGGAAACAATGCGAACTGATCGGTCATGTTGATTGGGTGCAGATGCTTCCTCAAGTTGAGTTCGGCCTGAGCAATTCAAAACATAGCTCGACGAAACATTCTCCGAGTGAGTTATTGTTTGGAGTGATACAGCGCGGCAAGGTCATTGACGAGCTTTCCGAATATTTGGATGAGAAGTCACATGCGTCTTGGGTTCGAGATTTAGTAGCTATGCGCGTAAACGCTCATGAGAAAATTCAAAAGTCGCAGGCCTATAACGCTGCATACCTTGCAAAGAAGGTATGTAGAAGGTATGTAGAAGGAATGTAGATGTAACGCCAGAGACAAATTAAAAATTAATTCCGAGATACCGCGGTCCGTACGTAATTCATAAAGTATTGGGAAATTCATAAGTCACTTATATGAATTGTATGTCCTCTGTCGGCCATATTGTAAAATTCTCTTTAATGTATGTTATCTAAAGAGAGAGAAAAATAAAGATAGCCACTTCCGATAAAGGCGATAAAAGTGAAAATATTGAATACTAAAATTAATAATAATACATTTCATTTGATATTCAACCTCCGTGTGTGTGCTTGCGGGTCTTTTCTTTTGATTGTAGGTCTTTTTTTGGATAAGATTAATTCTAGCAGGATTACAATAAGTAGCAATTTAGATTTAATTTAAGTAAAGTTGTTATCAACGGAAAATTATTCGCAATAAAATCTAAGATTTCTTACTCTGTGCGTGTGTATAATTATTTGCAGATTTTAAAAACACATTATCTAAGGCTGAAAACATGGGCTGAAAGCCACCGCATCAAATTGTTTGTATGTGTGTTTAGATCGATAAAACGAATTCAGGAATCCTAATATAATCCTATTCAAATTTATGTACGGTTTTATACTGATAGCGAAATCTGCATGCATACAAGTTTATTCAGCAATACACACCTTCATCCCTTTTGTATGTTTTGCCCCTATATATAACATATGTATGCTCGTACGCTCTCATATTTAAATATATACGTATGTATCTATATTCGATTCGTACTCGGCTGGCATATGTGAGGTATCTTTTGCTGCTACTCCTGCTGACACTTGAAATCCAAAAAATTCAGAGCATGTGTTGCCGCGGAGGAGGGATAATTTTGAATAATATGGAGAAAAAAATCAGAAGCAAAAAACATTAAAGGATCTAAAACAGATTTGACGGCCATCTGTGAATATACATATATTCTTTTTTGGAATTTAAAATAACATATCTGCATACATATACTATATATATTCGTATATACATCCTTTGTGATTCGTAAATGGAAATTCTTGAAAAAAAAAAACGGAAAAAATACTAATCACTTGTAATATAATTATATATTATAATAGTAGGGTGGGGCCCTTATATCTCTTTTGTAACTGGTGCACCATCAGGGGCCAATTTGTATACTCGAAACAGCGGCGATGATAGCTGGCGATAGTTCCGGTAGGAGCGATCGGGGATGGTTTTTTGGTGACAACGAGAGAAAGAGAAAGCAGTGTCAAGAGATCTTTAAAAATAAAGAAAATCCGTTTTTGTAATTTAAAACTCAGGTGTGGGGCTTAATCCAAAAAATACAAAAGTGGAAAATACTAAGTATTTTAGTGAAAAAATAATTAAAAAGGAAAATATTGCATAACGGCAACCACGAATAATGGATGCAATAAACGTCGCGGGCATTCCATTCCCCTTCAGCGTAACAATTTCGCAATTGCGGCGCTTGTATGGCGAACGAAGGAGAAACTTTGGAAAATCACCAGCAGCAGCTATCAACAGAAACAGACAGCATGAAAAACACTTCAGGCGCGCATAGACCAACATCAGAGGCAGACTTCATTCTCCAGAGCGCGGTATAACAACTATAATAAGATCAAGACAATATTCATACGTCTGACGAAACCCTCAGTAACACTGTGCAGCAAATTTTGATCAGTTTGAGAACGCTGTAAATACATTCAGTGGCAGAAATCACTACGATATACGGAAGTGGTTTGAGGAGGACGAGCAGTACATATCAACACGCTTCTTCACACCCGACGATATGTGTCTTGGGTTACGCCGTCTGTTGAAAGAGACAGCCAATGAATTCCTCGGCACATTAGGTGTTGTCAACTACCAACATCTAAAAATCTCATTGAGTGAGACGTTTGAACAGCAGGTCACCTATCGGAACGTTTACCGACAGATGGAGAACAGGAAGATTCAACCTGACGAATCAGCCCTAGAGAATGTCATCGCCATGAAGGCTATAGGATCGAAAATTGATTTCCCAAAACCAGAACTGATTATGTTTACATCGATGGTTTTAACGATGAAAGCAGCAACATTACATTGATCAACGATGGCCGAACGTTTTTTGATCTGTTGTTTAAATTAGATCGCTACGAGCACAAACGTCAAATTTCTTTGGTACGTCCCAAACCAACCGCTGTAAAACCCATCGCTGGCAAAGGTGTTAACAAACTGAAGTCCTATGCTTCTGTGTCCTATCAAAGTAGACACATGAGATTTATCAATTATTATTCTTTATTCGTTATTATTCATTGAAGCCAATTAAGTCTATTGGAGTTGGACGAATCAAATTATACGCGCACGCTACGTTAAAATGTTTCATGAAATCAAAAAATGAAACTAAAAAATTACTCTTCTCGTTCTTCCAGACAATAAAATGACGCTGCCGCTGATTTTGGGACATAACTTTTTAAAAACATTTAATATCCATTTAAAGAAAACTGTAAAAGTTAAAACTAATAAATTAGTGAAATAAATAAGCTAGTTCATTTCGATTCTCGTGTGTTTGACTTTGTTGATTCGGAAAATGTAATCAGTGAATGTATTAATTTTGTGAATCCTTCATCCGCCGTAAGTAAAGTAACTAAAAGAGGTTTTAGTGAGAACCCATCTGATGTATTGTCCTCTGGTGTCAGCGTAAGTATGTTATATTGAGTCCGCCTTGTAATAACGCTCCGCCGGAGCACTGATCAAGTCCTCGAAACTTTTGAAATTAATTTTGATGTTATATTGAAATAGAACCATAGGGTTAATGGTGATTTCAAAATTCCTGCTGTTGATTTTGATTCCGCTAAGAATGAGGTAGATATTTGTCCACGATTGGACAAGCTTCAGGCAGATGCTTTGAAGAACGTTATTGATCGTGCTTTTTTAAATCTAAATGATGTAGACCGTAGACCACATTATTACAAAATGAAGATTATTCTGACCAATGACACACCATTTCATTGTTCTCCTAGACCTCTGTCCGTGTTGTACAGATCTGAGGTACGAAAGCAGGTTAATGATTTATTACAAACGAGGGTAAAACGACACATCAAGTCGCCGTATGCTTCGGCGATCGTTCTTATTAAGAAAAAGAAAGGCGAATTACGTATGTGTGTTGACTATCGGACATTGAATAAAAAGACAATCCGAAACAATTTTCCCCTGCCGTTAATCGAAGATTGTATTGAGTTTATGGAAGGGAAACGTTGGTTTACATTGATTGACTTAAAGGATGGGCTTAACCAGACAGGCATAGAACCTGCTTACGTCCTTTGTGACCCCGGATGGGCAACATGAATATTTGCAAATGCTATTTGGTTTAAAGAATGCCCCAGCTGACTTCCAGCGTTTTGTGCATCAGATATTTCAAGATCTGATTGAAGCTGAAAAATTGTTATTTATCTTGATGACATTTTAATCGCTATGTCCGATTTCGAATCCCGCTTAAGAAACCTTGATGAGGTTTTACGACGCCTCTACGAAGGTTACTTGGTCAATACGTCAGGTATTCGATCAACAAATGCACACATTGTTGGCTTATTCTCATACTTCCGGCGATTCGTAACATCGTTCTCTAGGATCGCAAAACCGCAATTGGAACTCTTGCGCAAAGAAGCGAAATTCAATTTTGATGATGCATGCGTTAAAGCATTCGAAGAATTACGCGACAAACTAGTGTCATCGCCCATGTAAGCCTGAAACCCAATTGCACTCTGATGCCAGCAATCTTCGATTTGCTACTGCACTCATGCACCGTCAGAACGATAGTAGATTCCACACTGTGGCCTATTTCTCAAAGACTACAACAACCGCTGGTGCCAAATACCATAGCTTCGAACTGTTAACATACATTTTAAGGTTATTACAGATTGTAGTTCCCTTACACTTACCTTAAGTAAGAAGCAGTTCAAGAGAATTAAGATTAGAGCTAGAGAATTACGATTACTTGATTCAACATCGGAGTGAAGTATCTTTGTCCCACGTAGATGCACTAAGTCGGTGTCATGTAATAGCAGCTATTGGTGGGGATAAAGTTGACTTCCAAATCCAAGTGGGTCAGAATCGGATTTTGGATATACAAGAACTGCGTAAGAAACTAGCAGTAGGGTCCTTAGAGCGCTATGAAATGCGCAAGATGGTTTGATTTTTCGTAAGGTTCGTAAGGTTGAACCTAATACGTTATAACTTAACATACAAGCCGAAATGGAAAACAACGTGATACAAATGATACCTAAGGAAATTTGTCATCTTGGGATAGATAAGTTTTAAAGTCAAATACGGAAAAATTATTGGTTCCCAGGCATGAAATATAATATAGAACGATTTATCAAAAACTGCCCTAAATGTATTATATACTCTGTGCCAGCACGATTAAGCGATCATAAAATGTATAGCATTCCGAAGAAACCAATCCTATTTGATACAATCCATTTAGACCATTTTGGCCCACTCCCAAGTTTAACTTCAAAACGCAAGCATATCCTGGTTGTCATTGACACATTTACAAAATTTGTGCGTTTATATCCTGTCAATTCGACAAGTATGAAGGAAGTCTGTGCATCAATGGATAAATATTTCAGTTATTATAGCCGTCCCAAGTGCATTATAACAGGATGAGGTACTTGTTTTATGTCGTTGGGGTTCAGTAGGTACCTATTAAAACACAATGTCGATCATATCCAAGTTGCCGCGGCGTCCCCGCAAGCTAACGGACAGGTGGAACGAGTTAATCGCGTAATTAATGCAATGTTAAGTAAGATCAGTTAGCCAGTGAATCAACAATACCACGCATGCTTCTATTGGAGACTTGCCTAGTAAACTACTTTTTGTTGTTGGCCAACGTGGTTGCATAATCGACGAATTAACAGAGTATCTGGACGATATGCTGTGTTCTGGCTAAATCGTATTCAGTGGCGACTTCGTAGTTATTAGGCATACTAACACCACAGTTGGAACGAATAAAAAATTTGTTCAACAATTTTGTTCCATACATCATTCATAAAGTCTTGCCTAATGATCGGTACGTTGTGAAAGATATCGGAAACTAACAACTGACTCAGTTACCTTACGATAATGTGGTAGAGGCTATAAGAATTCGCAAATGGCTGACGCCGGTTGGAGGAACAAACACTACAGTGGCTGACGGCACACTGCCAGTTAAAATACTATAACGTGATCGAGGTCGATCATAAAGTCAAGTTAGCCGAGTTGTAATATAATTTTATCTCATGTAAACTAATGTGGTAAGGCCCTTATTTATCTTTTGTAACGGGTGAGCCCTCAGCGACCAATTTGTATATGTACTTGAAACAGCGGCGATGACAGCTGGAGAAACCCGGAAGGAGCGATTGGGCATGTTTTTTTGCCTGTTCTTTTGGTGACAACGAGAGAAGAAGGAACCAGTGTCAAGAAATATTTAAAAATAAAGAAAATCCATTTTTGTAATTTGAACACTAATTTATGTAAACTTATATATGTTATTTTACATACGAATATGTATATTTATAAATAAAATTACATTTTTATTGCGAGCCCTAAATAAATTAATTCAAAAAAAAAAAAACTGATTTGGAAAGATAGTTACTACATGTTTTTTCAAAACAAATTTAAGATTAGCTAAATTAGCTAAATTCGCTAACTTAAGGCTAATATGCGTCCATGCCTCTACGGAAGATAAGGACGAAACCACCAAAGAGTGTTTCTATGAGCTCCTCGATATATGCTCATAAGAAATTCCTGGAAAACATCTTTGGTAGGACAGTTGGAAAATATAGCCTACACGATACCACGTCTGACAACAGACTTATCAGCCTTATTGACTTTGTGGCGGGACGAAATAACACTTAGTAACCATATTCTTTCCATCCAATATACACAAGGGGATATGGTGGTCTCTGAATCGACGTAAGACATGCCTACAGTTTGGGGACGTCCAAACATTACGGGTAGCCAATATTGAACTACTGTGAGAAGATATAATGTAGAAAACCTGCAAACGCATGAGACCGTCAGAATCTTGCAAAACGTGTATTCCGAAATCCTTCAACAAAAAAAAAACTGATTTGGAAAGATAGTTACTACATGTTATTTCAAAACAAATTTAAGATTAGGGTTGTAACTTAATCGCTCGCTTAGAGCCGAAATTCGTATTACAAGGTATTAATATACGAGTATATCTCTATATTTTTGATGCATCCTGTGAATTTCTAAAATTTCACGTGAATTTTTTATATACATTAGGCAGATATTTATTTATTTTTATTTACCACATAATTTACTGTTTAAAATGTTAGAAATGCATCCCCTCTAAGATGCAGAGGTCTTAAGCAAAGCCTTAAGTTGCCCTGTTTTGACTCCCATGAAAAATAGCAACCTTCAAATTTATACATATATAGTGACAGATGGGTTACCGTTGAACTTGTAATTGTAAGTACTTTAATTAGTAGCCCTAAAATAAATGTGTCAAAAGCTATTGAAGATCAAAAACGATTTTTCTTTTCTGATTTCGTCATTATTTTTTTCGGGAAAGTATCCTCTTTTGCAATTTTGAACCATGTACCTAGTATTTACAAACAAAAAAGAATCAAATCATTTCATCTCAAGCCTATAGTTTTTAAGATACGACCCAAACTTGTCCAATAGCAGTTTTATTATAAGCAACACTTACATTCTACATGCAGAAGGCATGCATGCATTCCATCATATGTGGTGCCAGTACACGAGCTACAGCCCGGGAACTCAGAGAATCGTTTGGAATTCTGCAATTCCAAGGTTTAATTTGAATCTCTACCTAGTATTTTTTCGAAACAAATTACCTCAACTATTAGGTGATGTACCACTGCAATAAGGGAGATCCATTATAAACCAGCAGGATGGCGCTTCCCCACAGTTTTTTTTTTCTTAATACATTCTAACAATACTTTAATTGATACATTTGACACTAGTTGTCTTAACTATAGAATGTATTTAAGTATTATTCAATACTAGGGTAACCGGAAATATGCAAAGCATCCTCTTTTTGGGAGGACGTATTGGAAATTAGATTCCACATATTTCGGCATATTTTTGCATTTGTAGGACATATTCTGGTATACTTGTGAATTTTTGCAATATTTTTTTTATTTATACTTTTTTATTATCTGTTTGTGGGGGAAAAAATGGATATTTGTGGAAGCGCACAGAACAGTTGCGTACCAGCAGGTACAATTTGTTAATTATGTGGCTGCCTATATAAAGCTGTGCGAGTAAAATCTTTTACCATCTGCATATGACAAGTTATATAATTTTTGTTGTAATTTCCTAGACAGCTGAACATGTGAAAGTACTTTTCTATTTTTGTTTCATTATATATATTTTTTTTGCATTCATTCATAAAAGATTAAATGTGCCCTATACACCCCGGTTATTAGCGATGGCGACAGAACTAATGTATAGGATGCGACTAGCTACCGGATAGTTGTACATATACAATGACAATCCTTTCCCCATTTTCAACAGGCATACGAAACCGCAAACAATAGTTCTCATCTCAATGGCGGATAGTGGATCTAAGAAGGTGGTTGTGAAAAGTTCAACTTATGTTGAGCTTATGAAAAAAAGAAAAGATAGAAGATAAACAGTCTGGTTTTGAGGGTAAAATATTCGGGTACGTAAAAACAAAAAAGAATCAAATTAGATACATACACCCTAGTTTTTAGTATTTATATATTTATTTTAGAAAATGCCAAAAATTAAAGTAAAATCCAATGACCGGTTAAATAAAATCTTAGCCGAATATCCAAGCTTTAAATTAGACGTAACAACTTTGTTGTGCAAAATTTGCAATAAAACGGTTTATGCTGAAAAAATATTCACTGTCAAGCAGCATTTGAAGACAACCAGGCATTTAGAACTTTTGCAGAGAAAACACCGAAAAACGCAAAAATTTATCCGGCAGAATTATCGAATAACCAAAATCAAAATGATGCTTTGCAGTGGATTTAATTATGTTGTGCATTCCATTGTATAAATTTGCAATGAAAACTTGAAATCGTTTGGAAAAATATACGGAACATAAAATTCTTTCTGAGACAACTCTCCCCGGAAGACAAACAGACAAACTGTATGAGGAAACAATGGCAAAAATAAAGGCAAACGTGCAAAAGCGGAAGTTGTGGGTTGCTATAGACGAAACAACGGATGCAGCAAACAGGTATGTTCAAACGTTCAAATTTGAATTTAATTTAAGTGGTCCAGTAAAATATAAACAAAATGTAAAAACTTTTTCAATGAATTCGATGAAGAGGATTCTGCTGCTGTCAAAACTGCCAAAGAATTACTTGAACGAGGTAACTACGGCTTTTTCTCTAAATCAATTAAGAAATTGTAAACGAATGGTCTAGAAGTTGCCGCATATATTGACATAGTCATCGATGCAGAAACTAAAGTTAGGTCCATTGTAAAAAATAAAAAAAATGTCAAATGTTTTGGAAAAAAACCGTGGTTTTAAGACCTTAAAAGAAATTTCCAGTTGTCTGTCCGGACAAAATTCAATAGTGAATGAATACACAGTCTCTGAAATAATGGCATTTAAATGTACGCCTATAACATCCGTTGAGGTAGAAAGAAGTTTTTCTATGTACAGAAATGTCCTTAGAGCAAAAAGGTAAAGTTTTCTTTTTGACAATTTATGCAAAATAATTTGAATTTAATCCAACAAAAATTAAAAAAACTGTAATTTAAATTCGCCAAAAATTGCTAACTTTTTTTTGTAGAACTATGGGAGGGGGTCCATCTCCTCCCTTTGGCCGGAGGGGCAATTTTATAAAAAATAATACTAAAAATGGAAAAATATTAAAAAAGAACGGTAATACTTACAATTAAGTTTTATACCTTATTTTAAAGCCAATACTTTGTTCTACTCGCTAATTTTTAAATCAAGTGAAATCTCTGCATAGTTTCTGGAAAAATAGGTTTTTCAAAATTTGGAAAAGAAGAGATAAAAAGTCTTACTTTGAGGTGTAACTGTTGAGTGCTTTAAATGCAAAGGAAACTAGAAGACATAAAACCATCTAGTTTTCAGTTTTTGATTAGGAATTAATTAGAGCAACGAATTTCAGAAATAAAGAAATAACATATTATTTTACAGTTTTGAAAAACTACATTTTAAACTTTTTTATCCTTCTTTTTCCCAAATGTTGAGTTTAAAATCCGTTAAGTTATCTTACTCTTACCAAGTTGTTTCTTATTTAGTTGTGTTTCCTTAATTAAAAATTGTTTAAAAATAATATTTTTTGTTAGATTTTTCGTGATTTTTTAAGTTTTAAATAGTTTTCAGAGCATACTTTAAGAGCATATAACGTCTTTTTAGAGAATATTTAAAGTGCTATAAACGGTTTTTTAAGAACATATTTCCAGTTGTATACATAATGGAAAACACTTTAGACATATAATTATGGTATATATATTATATTGACATATATTATTTATTATAATTATTATTAGATTATAAAAAAAATTTGAACTATATATTGTACCTCCAAGGTGTACGGACTTGACCCCAACGGGCTTCTATTTAAGAGTATAGGTTGAGGTACATTGCTTACTTATCAGAAATAACAATATTGGATGACTTGAACCAAAGGATTGACGAGACAGCTGCATTGAAAAGAACGAGCCTTTTTAAGACGAGCTCTGACGTGTATAAAAATTAGTCTTTTGCAATTTCAACAATTGATACTGTACAAGGTTTAATAAAAAATTGCGTACTTTTATCAATATTTGTAATTTTTTCCCTAAAATGTTTAAATGTTTTTTACCAGTTTCAAAAAGTTTAGTCATACATTAAAAACTTCTGACTTAAGATGAAATTAGCTTAATTTTTTGCTTTGTTTTTTAACTTTTCATCAACATCTACCTTTCAAAGTTGCAAAAAGTGGGCATTAATAAGATAATTTCACAAAATCAAAATTTTAAGTTAAATTTGAATATCACTTTTGATCTTCAATGAATTTTGGCACATAAGGCTTAGGGCAACTTTTACCTTGAAATAATTAAAGTAGTTATAATTACGAGTTAACGATCATCAAGCAAACAACGACAATTCGCATTAAGCTAAATTCGCTAACTTAAGGTTAATATGCGTCCATGCCTCTACGGAAGATAAGGACGAAACCACCAAAGAGTGTTTCTATGAGCTCCTTGATATATGCTCATAAGTGTAGAGCATTAGTATAATTTGTACGCCAGGATAAGAAAGGAAAACATCTTTGGTAGGACAGTTGGAAAATATAGCCTACACGACACCACGTCTGGCAACAGACTTATCAGCCTTATTGACTTTGTGGCGGGACGAAATAACACTTAGTAACCATATTCTTTCCATCCAATATACACAAGGGGATATGGTGGTCTCTGAATCGACGTAAGACATGCCTACAGTTTGGGGACGTCCAAACATTACGGGTAGCCAATATTGAACTACTGTGAGAAGATATAATGTAGAAAACCTGCAAACGCATGAGACCGTCAGAATCTTGCTAAACGTGTATTCTGAAATCCTTCAACAAGTCCTATGCCGTCTGCATCAAGTACCAAAAACGAGTGCCAATGGTGCTAACGTGTCATTAGAGACCCCGCAACTGCTGTGCTGGGTTTCACAAGACCACCACCCTGGTTTGATGTATTGTAGAATGCCGGCAATCACTGCAACAAAGTACGAAAGCTGCTCATGATAACTGCGCGTCATCGAAGATATTAAGAACTTGCACTCCAAGAATAATGTACGTAGGTTTTGCTTACAGATAAAAAGAACTTGTCAAATCAAGAAGACTCGTACAAAAGCTTATAGAGATGATAAAGGCAACCTTGCAGTTGAGTCACTTTGTTTGCAGGCTATATAACAGTGATGAAGCTTAATATTTCCCGTCAGACAGAATAGATCATTCAACCTAGACAGTGATTGCGATAGCTTTCGTCGACCTGACCAAAATGAAGTAAGTATGGAAATCCAACAAGGCAGCAGGACCTGATGACATATCGATCATGGTATTCAAAGCTTTCGAAATGACTTTGTGGAAAGCAGACATCAACTTATTTCTCATATTTATGCCTGAAGAGTCTATGCCTGATGAATGGAATCTCATCATCGTTTGCCCGTACCACAAAATAGGAGATCCCCTCAACTGCTCCACTTCTAGAGGCATAAGTCTCCTTAACATCTCAAACAAGATTTTGTCTGCTATATTGTGTGAACGTCTGAAATAAGGACCTGATTGGCCCCTATCAGTGCGGTTTCAGACCACCAAATCTTCACACTCCAGCAGATTTTGGAAAAAACTCAAGAAGTTCAAGTCGATACCCACCATCTTTTCATTGATTTTAAGGCCGCATATCTCGGCGTTTATCCTCCCTACCAAGCTCGTCTGTTTGTGCAGGTGACATGCTGTCACGTGACTTTTTTAACATCATATTATGCTGCAGACCCCACAACCGAATACTGGAGGCAAAATCTTTCAAAAGTTTGTACAATTTTTAGCGTACGCCGATGATATTAATACGTAATTCTTATTTAGATATTTATTAATTATATAGATAGATTAAATTATTATTTATTATATAGATTAAATAGTTACATTTGGGTTTGGTTAAGTTTTAATTTAGTTTAGTTAAGTTTCAATAAAAATTACAATTTCAATAAAGATAATAATTACTTAAAATATTCGTAAAATGTATTGGGATGTTCGGAAAGTAATTTCGTTTTTTTTATGAAAATGAAAATCTATTTTCATATACTGAAAGAATATTTTTTTGAATTATATAATGTCTATATAATTATATATTGTCTATTTTGTTGGTAACAATGGCCTGATGGTTGGCTCACTGGCTGTCGCGCCAACAAACCTGGGATTGAATCCCGGTAAGAGCTCAACAGCAAATTTTCAAATCTTCATCACACTTTTGGTTTTACCATCTTAAAAATTTTGTAAAGACCGGAATAAATATTAATCAGAAGGTGCCAAATCTGGAGAATATGGTGGGTGTGGCAGTATAATGCATCCAAACTATAAAAGCTTTTGATACCACCACTTATGGTATATGATGTCAGGCATTATCTTAGTGGAACACTATACTTTTTCTCTTGATCAATTTTGGCCTTTTCTGTTTAAGTGAATCATTCAATTTGTCCAGCTGATGACAGTACACTTTAGAATTGATCGTTGTGTTGTCTGCTAAAAGCTAAGAAAATCGATTCTTTTTTACCTTTTCACCTTTTTCACCTTTTTATGAATATCGGCATTTGAAGTGCTTTAAGCCGGTTCATCTTTTTTACTCCATGATTCCTTGCGTTTAACATTGTTGTAGATAGCCCATTTCTCGTCCTCATTGATAATGTGCTTCAAAACTGGATCATTTCCTTGATGTTTGTGAAAGCAAATTAGAGACATCAACGCGAGGGCACAAAATCCTTTGCACAACGACATGAGGATCCCATATGATGAGCTTTGAGATTAAACTTAGGCGTTTCAAATGATGATAATTGGTCGAATTTGATAAATTTAATCTCTCAGCGATCTCACAAGTTGTTATTCGTCAGTTTGCATCTAATAATGTAATAAATTAATTCAATAAAAACCTAATATATTGTATCATATAATTGCGTTTCCAAACTTGGTCCCGCTTGGTGGACGATTTTTGTTTAGAATTCCTGGTACAATTTGTTTTGTTACTTTGTACGATAACTGTTCTCCGCGTACGCATTTCTTGGTTATGCAGTGCAACGATGTGCGATTAAATTTTCGCTAACGATTTGTTGTTTAATGATGGCCGAATTGGATATCAAAGTGTGTGTGGTGTTTACCTTTTTAGGTAAGGACTATGAACCCGGTCCCCAATTTTCATCGACATTTTTGCGAAATTCCCCTTCGCAACTTTCCCCGTGATGAATGATTTTGTGAGATTTAGTGATATGTGTGTGTTATGAAAAGACTTGCCTCGCACGGGATTCGAATCCCCGACCCTCTGCTTCAGGAGTCTATGCATATACCACCACACCACGGCCACACAGTGTTCAGTAAAACTAAGTACTTTGTTCTCTAGTTCAGTTTTGGTAATTACTAGTTTGTTAAATTTTCTGTTTAGACTTAATATTGCTTGCAGTCTTCTTTGTTAACTGCTGCTGTTCAAAAAATATATTTACCAACACCCGTTTGTGGTCTTATCTGGTGATAAGCAGTTCCCCCGTTCTGTCATGATTGCCAGAATAGAACCCTAAATGCCGCAAAAAAATGCGCAGCTCCACCTCAAATAGAAGATTTTAAGAAGTGAAAATTTTGAATTGCAATAGGATGGAAGGCCAGCCATTTTGTATCCTGTTTTTATTTCAGCAACTTACGACCTTCGGTCAGCTTTGCCCGGCTGGTGACAGTTGAGGTTGAAAAAAAAATTAATTTTTACACGGCGCGGGAAATCTGATTGTGCACAAATGACGAAATAATTGTTTAAAAATGTTTAATGTTTTTGTGTAGTATACGAGTATTATTTAGCTCGATAAGACCAAATGCTTCTTTTTTTTTTCGTATACATGCTTATGCACTTACACTTAGTATATTCGCATTTTTAGCGTTTAATAATATAATTAAAATAATAAGTTTAAAATACTTCTGTGAGTATTTGTAAACACCCTTTGATTAGGAACACGTAGTGTAGGAAATTTTCGTTGATACTCTTCTCGCGCCGCATCAGCACTGTCATTAAAAGATCCATATATAAAATAATTAGTTGCATTGTTCTTCACTTGAATACTCTGGTATTTAAAAAAAAATACTTATACCATTTCAACTTTAATGTGATGCACTCGAAAATTAATAAACAACTGATAGCGGCAAGAGAAGTGCACTTATTTTTGAGTAATTTTTAAGTAATAATATTTATTAAAATTCTCATATTGAAATCGTAGGAAGACTTCGGTGATGAGTGTCTGACCACATGTCAACGTTTTTGTCTCTTGAAAAGCAAACAATTCAACCCAACGTGATGTGACATTTTCTACAAATAAAATCTATTTCATATCTTCATTAGAAGGAAGAAGTGACCCAAAGAGATTAATGGCAAGAACTTCAAATCGTTGGTTCTGTACTGGAGTTTGTAGAAGGTTTGAAGCAAGTTTTAGATTTGTAATCTTATATCATTGACATTGAGTACAATCCTTGACATACTTTGCAATATCCCTTCTCATGCATGGCCAAAAGTAACGGGTTGAGATCCGTTGAAGAGTCCGTTCAGACCCTTAATGTCTTGCGGTAGGTTCATTATGGTAGGAGCACATTATCTGCTGCCGTTCATCTTTGGGAAGAACAAGCTGAGCCTCGTCATTATCACCGGTATAGTACGCCATCATGGAGCACGTAACTTCGCGAAGTCCAGCAGGTGAATCTTTCCGGTGCAAAAGACTCGAGATCGTTCATTATCTTCTTAAGACCAGGATCTTCCATTTGACTGTCACGTGTTTCTTTTACACTTTGATGAGGAAAGTCGATAGATATGGCACAGTTTTCTAAAGTTGATAAATCTTCAGTAATTGGAGGACGGGACAGCATGTCAGCAAGGATGTAAGCTTTCCACGGTGTATATTGGATTTTGATATTGTATGGTTGTAACTGCAGACACCATCTTGAGAGCCGTCCAGTTGGAGACTTGAGGGTTACAACAGTTATTTCGCTACCCTCTATGTAGCTTTGGAACTTGCATTCAGTATAGCCCAAACGACAGCTAAAGCTTCTCTTTCTGTGTTGTAGTTTCTTTCAGCTGAGGATAGAAGTCGTCTGGCATATTCTACAGGTCTTTCGTCTGGACCCTTCCTTGTAGTAAGGCTGCACCAATGTCATAACCACTATTATCGTTTCGTACGGTAAATGCTTTTGTTTCATCTGCTTGCCTGAGGTTTGGAGCGATAACTAGACGATTTTTGATCTCATATAGTAAATGCGTTTTGTTGGACTGTTTCCCACAACCACTTTGCGCTCTTCTTCGTAAGTTCGGATAGCAGTCGAGCGATTTTTGCAAAATCTGGAATAAATCTTCGAAACCAGGAGCATGTTTGCAAAAATGAGATCATTTCCTTTAATTTTTTTTTTTTGAGCTTTGCGATTTTGTATTGCTAATATATTATCAGGATCAGGCTTATGCCTTCTTTTGTTAGGATGTGCCCCAAAAACTTAACTTCGGTTCTACAGAAACAACACTTTTTGCGGTTAATCCGTAGATTATGCTGGCTGAGAACGCTGAAAACTTAACATAATTGAGGTTCCTCAACTGTTCTTCATATGATGAAGATAATATCAGCAAATCATCTAGAAAGGCCAATAGGCGCACAATGGGTAGTTTTGCTTTAAAATACCGAAAGGTATTCGAAGGAAACGGTATACACCAAATGGAGTTATAAAAGCAGTTTTGTCCTTGTCTTTTTCATTTATTTTAATTTGCCAGTAACCCGAGAGAAGGTCAATTGTTGACATAACTTTGGAATTCTTTGCGGCATGCAGCGGATCGTCCAATCGTGGTAGAGGGTAAATGTCGGGTTTGGTCTCGAAATTTAATTTACGGTAGTCTATACAAACTCGTATTCCACAATCTTTTTTTGGGACCATTATGACCGGTGAAGCTCAAGGAGATTCACATTCCTCGATTATACCACATTTGTTTTAAGCATCTGGTTTACTTCATCCTGTAGCATATTCTCTTTTTGTTTCGAAAGTCTGTAGGGTGGAACTGCAATAGGTTTATGGTTGCCTTTTGGAATGGTGTGCTCAACAGTAGCAGCTGGTTTACCGAACAACTCGAACAAAACTTTGTGCTGGAGTAGAAGTGCGTTTAGCTCTTCACTTTTTCATATTTCTAGATGTGAAGCTTCGTTATTCTTTAATATTATACTATATTTTCGGCACTAATTGATTCCAGAGAGACAAAGTCCGGGTCGTGTATGGAAAGTTCAAGCCGAGAGAGCGTAGCGTCTTAAGATTGCATCTATGAAGATTCTATCTATAGAATTTGGAGAATAGTTTTCTTCTTTGGGAAAAAGTTTTTCAGAAGATTGGTTTTTATTGCGTGACAGATCACGAAGTCACTGAATGACGTATTTTGTATTGGGCTGATTGCTCTTGGGATCGGAGAATGTTTGCCTACTAGCTCGGGTGGTGTGATTGGCTCAAGACAGCTATTTTCTTTATTATCAATTGGAGTCAGTAGTGATGGTGCTAAACTCATTGTTGGTTTTGTTTCCGTTGAGGCAAGTTCATAACCATTTTAGCGTCCTCGATAAAGTCGATTCCAACTAGCGTTGTGCTGTCAGTGGAACTTTCAATAACCATGAGCTTGGTTAATATAAGCCATTCTTCTAATTTGACGATAGCGTTTGTTACTAAGACTTCTTGAAGGTGTTTGATCCCGTCAGCCAGAACAATTCGCGCTCGATACGCTGTGAATCTGTAGCCAAGTATAATTAGTTGTTTGTACAACTGGGGGCTAGCTATACTCATCCTGGCCCCAATGTCAACAAATGCAACTCCTTTTTGTCAACCAATTGATATTTTGACTGAAGGTCGCTGACGGAGTGGTGGTAGGACCTTTTCAGGAAAGAGTCCACTGAGCAAAAGCTTACGTTAGTCGGCTCTTTTGTTTGGTTGCAATTGGGACATTGAATTCTAACGTACCCTGGTTTACCACAACCATAACAATTCAGAACAGCGCGAGAGTTATTGCGACTATCTCGGTCTTTATTTTCTGTCTGCTTAGTTTCGTTCCTTGCTTTTTTCCTACACTCTTCAATGTTATCTCCAAAATTTAATTTTACTTTTTGATTGTTTTTTTCTCTTCAGTTTTCTTTTTGAGATGTCTCTTCTTTAATTTCTTCCAGATTTGTCTCGACTTTACGTGCAAGCCAAAGAAGGTTTTCAAATGTTTTGATGTTGTCCCTTTCTAATTTATTTCGAATTTTTATATTCAGTAGACCAAAAATTATGTCTATCTGTTGCGCTTCGTCATGCGATCCTTCCGCTAGTTCAGACAGCAGTGCGCGTTTCTCGCATATGAAGACGTCTGTTGGTGATTCGTCACATTACGTTTTGCTAAGGATGTCCATATAGACCTGACATGGCGGTCTTGACGTAGCAAATGAATTTCTCAACATAGTCATAGCTTCGTCCCATGTCTTGGCTTGTGTTTTTACACCCTGGCACCATGTTGATGTCATGTTTTCAAGCAAAAGTGGGAGTCTGATGATAGCATTTTTATCAGACATAACACATGGGCTGAAAAGTCAGTGCCGTTTTATAGTATTGTAAAACACAAAATTTTTGCAAAATTCAACTTTATTTATCAATATATGTTAATTGCCTTCGAGGGCGATACACTGATTGAAACGATTTTTCAATCTTTTGATACCAATTTTGTAGTACGATTACGGTTTAGCCTCAAAATAGGCCTCTGTTTCGGCGATTAGTTCTTCATCGGTCTTAAATCTCTTTCCGGTGAGCATTCATTTGAGGTCTGCGAACAGGAAATAGTCGCTGGGGGCCAAATCTGGGTCACCACGGTGGGTGGGGAAGCAATTCGTAGCTGAATTCATTCAATTTTGCCATCGTTTTCATCGAATTGTGAGGCGGTGCATTGTCTTGATGAAACATCACTTTCTTTTTCTTCAAATGCGGCCGTTTTTCTGCGATTTCGTCCTTCAAACGCTCCAACAAGGCAATGTAATAGTCGCTGTTAAAAGTCTGCCCCTTTTGGAGATAGTCGATGAAATCTATTCCATGTGTATTCCAAAATACGGATGCCATAACCTTGCCAGCCGACTGTTGAGTTTTTGGTCGTTTTGGACGAGGTTCGTCGCCTGCTCGCCACTCAGCTGACTGCAGACTTGACTCTGTTGTGAAGTGATGGAGCCAAATTTCATCCATTGTCACATACCGACGCTTTATTTCGGTTGAACAGCCTTAAACACTCCTCTGAATCATCAACACGTTGTTGTTTTTGGTCTACTGTGAGCAAACGCGGCACCCACTTTGAACAGAGCTTTCTCATGTCCAAATATTCGTGTATGATATATCCAACACGCTGTTTTGATATCTTCAGAGCCTCAGCTATCTCGATCAACCTCACTTTACGGTTATTCGTAATCATTTTGTGGACTTTTTTGATGTTTTCATCTGAAACAGATTCTTTTGGAAGTCCACTTCGTGCATCATATTCGGTGCTTGTATGACAACTTTTAAATTTTTCAATCCACTTGCGAATGATTCGTTCGGCAGGTGTAGAGTCCGGGTCACACTTATCAAGCCATTTCTTTGCATCGGCTGCATTTTTTCCCATCAAAAAGCAATGATAAATCAACACACGAAATTGCTTCCATTTTTTTCACAATAACAAAAGTTGTTTTACTCATAACGCTATATCTAGACAACTAATCGTCCGACAGCTGTCAAATTTATACACGTATCTTTTGAAGGTTGGTAGTAACTGAAAATGGTATGGATTTAATTCAAGTGGTGCCCTCTCTTAGAAACGGCACGGTATTAAGACCCATCTATAAAATATATATCTTTATCGATTAGTTTAGATAAAGGAATTCGAGATTTGAGTTTTTTAACGCTATGGCTAAAAGTCTTCCAAAGGTATCTCGCCCAAATTTTTATTAAGGCCTGCTTTTCACCATTCCTTGCTTTTCTAATATTTTTTTAAGCATTCCGATGAGAAATTTAAAATATTATTTCGCTTTAAAGGCTTTTCAAATCAGTCAAAATTTGTGAAGCATTCTTCAATGAATGTTATTTTTTGTTTGTCACCTACCTTATTAGCATTTAAAAGAAAGTCAGTTGTTTGTTGAGATGCAGTTGTCCTCGCTGTTGTGTTATGGAGATATTTTTTCTCAACTTTCGATTCGAAAGGATCGATGTTTTGTTTAAAAAATTAATTTGAGTAAAGTAATCTACAGTCTGGATCTCACTTTTGACAATTGTCGTTTTACTATTAAATTAAGTAAATTTGTTTTGGATTTTACTATCAGTTTGATTACTTGCTACCGGGCTATTTGTTACTAATGGTAAACTTTGCTTGGGTTCAAATTGATATATGTACAATACCAACTGTATTGTGAAGAGTATCTTTAGCATTTACAGTATTTACATAACGGTAAAAATTGTCAAAAGCTACATGGGTGCTTAATTCCCCGTAAATTTCTATACCAGTTGGTATAATTTTGGCTGGCGTTCATCGAACTCGACGAAATTTTAGTATTTTATGCACACTAAAATTCTATTTCAAAAATGTACACAACGGTTTCTTAAACTGAATTCGTAAGAAAGCTACGACCAACAAAAGTTATAGTGTACACTTAGCGAAAAATAACTGTAAAAACGTTAACCTTCTATCAAAATTTAATTTCAAATTTTAGTTGCCATATTTAAAAGTCATTAAACGATTATTCTAAAATAAAGTTCTAATTTTACGATTTAAGCTAGAATGTGATTACAATTTCTAACAGTGCATCCGTGTCAAAAAATCTTACAGTGTGCACTATTCTTAAAAGTTGAGAAGTATATTGCTTGATAATAACAGCTAAGTCAAACAACTGTATTTAGCATAGGCTTAAACTTAAGTTTCAAGGTTATTGATCACGCTTACTATCTGTATCTACATATGTACAACAATAAAACTACAAATGTACTTAAATTTAGCTTAATGTAAAATGTTCTGTTTGGGTTTTGTGATGCTTGGTCTTCTGTATATTTTCATTATTTTAAGATAGCACTGTGTATGATAGCCAAATATGGATCTTAACTCAGAAGATAGGTGAATATCTCCATATTTAAAACCATTAGTTCTACAAACTGATATTATTTCAACACATTGTGTAAAGATTTCGTCTGTAAAATCAATAACCTTATGAGACTCCTCACCAATAAAACACTTTTTCATTTTGGAATTCAAAGTTTCAGTAATAAGTTTAATATATGTACTTTAAGAGTAACAAAATAGCAAAGACCAAAAATTCAAAAGAAATTTTACTTATGTGAAGTGTTTAGTGGAATAACAACTAAGCAATTGCACACAAACTTTTTTTTTTTTAGACTGGGCTCAAAAGTACAAGTCACTTTGACTTTCCACCGAACTGACCTTGTAATAAGATCTCTCACGATAAACAGATTTTCTTATCAGCAGTGGAGTAATATATTTTGAGATAACGGTAAAATTTTAAGTATAAAGAGCAAGCACATGATCGACACAAGACAAATATGTTAAAAGAGTTTAGTTCAGCTTAATTTATCTTTATCCATTTTCATTCATCGATAGCAATGATTTTTGCCTGTTGTAAGTTTTTTATTCGAGGTTAATTATCAAGATTTTAAAAGATATGTTAAAGCACAACTTAAAGTATTATTAAAATTTTTTTTAGTTTGTCGGTAAGAAATTTTGTTACAGAAAACTTGATTTTTCTGTGGAAAAAAGTAAGCAAATGGTCAGAAATACTATTTTGAGGGGCTTTTTTACACCCAGCTTATATATTTCGTATAGTAGAACCACAAGGTTATGATCTAATACTATAGTACTTTCATAGTCTTTTAACATCAAAAAAACGATTTCAGCTTCAAAAAAATCAACGTTACATGGTAAAAGTGGTCGGACACATGATTTAGCCTATGTAAGTTGGTCCGACCACTGGATTCGTAAAGAGGACAGTCTAAGCTTTAATTTCGTACTCTATTTATCTATTGATGAGCTAGGTTAACATTTCGCTCCGCGATAAATTGTGAATATTTGTTTTTCTGTTTGACCTTTTTTTTTTTTTTTTGGTTTTTTTCGTGTTTGACACCATTCGAACCGATTTACTTGTTTCCAATTACATGCACCATAAATTCTCAGTGTCATCAAAACACAGTGACTTTGTTTTCTCAGTGTCATCAAATCACAGTGTGTTTAAAAAAAAAAATAAAAATAAAAAATAAAAAAAAAAATAATAATATGTCTTCCTGTGGATTTGCTGACTGCGCTGTACTAACTAACACAGTGGAAATGATTACATGTAATGGGATAGGTGGAAAGAAATTCCATCCCATATGCATTGGTTTAAGCAGAAACGCTAAAATTCATCTCGAAGAGCATAAGCGCATTTTCTGCTTTTTCTGTGTAGAGTGCCGGACCATCTCCCTGGCACATACTCGATTGCAGAGCTGAAATGCGAAGTTCAATTCAGTTATAAAAATATAACCAAACTCATTTCCGAGAGCCATGAGAATCTAAACAGTATAACCACCATAAAATCAGCTGTTCAATCCTTGCACACTAAAATCACTAAATTAGCAGATTTTGATAAGCCTCACTGCTCAAACACATTACCAGCGATTCAGTCAACTTCAATTCAATTGGAAAAAGTTATGTCAACGTTGGCTGACCAATCCACTCTTCTACATCTCAAGCATGCTGAACATACCGAGAACATCGGATCCATCCAATATGACCTCAATTTTCTAAGTGAGGAAACTGCATCCACCAGATCAACCACAATGAAGATATTGGAGGAATTAAAGCACATTTCTAGTAAGCCGGATGCACCTCAATCTGTAGTAAGCCCGTGTAACAAATCCTTACACGACGAGCTGTATACGTCACCCTCAACCACGTCAGCCCCAACTCATTCAAGAACCACTACCACTGAAGCCCCCGTTAAACCCACTACGATAAATGCAACTTAGATCACCAATCCCGTCCCAAGACCATTGCCAATAATTAGGGCTTTTGGGACATCCTGGACTCTCCCTGAATGGACCAACAGAATTCAAAAATTAAATAAAATGAATCTTGAATCCACCACAAAACCGGAACTGTTTACTTTCTTCCTCCAAGCTGCCCCACGTCACGCAAGCCTGTCCTGGATCAAAGAACTTTTTAGGAAGAAATTTGGTATACAAGACATCAAGTGTAAACAAGTTGTCAAAGTCGAGAGCAAAAACGGCATGTGTTTTGAAATACGCATACCCACTAAATACGATTGGATGTTAAAATCATCGAACGGCATAGCAATCTCGGAAAAGATGGTCATCACCCAACGGAAGGATATGGTATATAATAAGTTTGCTAATAAAAGAAAAGTTAGCACCCACAATTCTGCCCTATTCCATCAACATCCCGACCTAAACCGGTCATTTAAGACCCAAATCTTTCCAAGATTCTCCTCCTCCTTCCCCCCTTGCACCATCCAAAAAGAACACCAGAGTGGCGACACCAAATCCTCTCGCTCCCCTCACCAAACCTTTAAGGCCGCCTCAAAGCAGAGTTTGATTTAACCCTGCTCCTGCGCCTTCTACCCAAGTTCCAACTAACGTTGCACCATCAGTCAAATATCCTAATTTTATCAGCTCCCATATACTAAACTAAGCCACCCCTTCCTCATCTTCATCTACCAATCCCCCTGATTCAACCCCCCTTATTAGTCAAGATTCTAGTTCCGGGTTGCTTGAACAACCTGTCCCTTCTTCATCCGCTCGTAATTCGCCTGCCCCCGATTCTTACCCTAAATAACTTGACCCACTCCTTCCACCGACTGTCAAACTCACTAAAAAATTTTCTGATAAGAATGATGACAGTCGTTACGAAGTATCTCGTTTGAGAGACCGCCGCATTTATGAAAATATTCGGCTCTAACTTGCCTACTTGCACGATAAACCCAACTCCGTTTACATTGATGGCATAACCAAAACTAACATTATGGTTTCGATTCAACGAGAAGGTGTTCCTATTAAGCCAGTGCAATTGATGGAAATCTTCGTTCGCTACCATGAGAGTTTCGACATCTCTCCTGATGAAGTTTATAATGATCTTTCTACGCTGTCTTTGCATGTCAACTCTAAACGTCTCTCCCACTTGCAAAAAACTCGTTCATATTTTAAAAACTATTGCAGTTCCTAACAAACTAAATCCTGTGTCCTCCAGTCCACAATGTCTGTCTATTTACTGAAAAAATGTAAGAGGTTTGCGCTCCAAAATCTCCGTCGTATATCTCAATTCTCAAAAGTTACCCTCTGACCGAATTGTTTTTACTTAAACAAATCTAATTCCGGACATTAAAAACCTTGAGCTGTTTCCTCCAAATTTCAACGTTTTTCGAAAAGATGGATTTGAAAGAGCTGATAATCCTTATGGCCGAGGTGTTTTACTAGCAATACGGAACTATTTTTACGCAACTCCTGTTGATATTCCACACACTGACAACTTTGAGTTAGTATGTGTCAACATTACGCTCCCCAAATGCTGTCTTTACGTATTGTACTTTGTTGTTACATTCACCCATCCCAACCACGACCTGTAGTTCACGCAGTAGATTTTTTAACTGAAAATGCATAACCTGAAGATTGTATTATTCTAGTAGGGGATTTCAATCTCCCTAACCTTAAATGGGAGCCTTCCGAAGATTCGTCTCATATCGTTTCTCTTAATTCGTCCTCTGAAATAAAAATATTGATGGTGGACTGCCTAACCAACTCTAGTCTATATCAGATTAGTGGAATAACTAACACAATGAACAGACAACTCGACCTTGTCTTTACATCCGATTCAGATAACTGTGTCGTTTATAGGACTGATCATCTTCTTTCTACCCTAGACCGCCTTCATCCCCCCTTGTCAATTATATACTCATATGAAAATGGCAACACAAGTGTCGATTCGGAAAATTCATTTTCATTTAACTTCCGAAGAACCAACTTTAACAAACTTAAAAACCTCATCAGCAATATTAACTTTGATTTTATTGCTGAGACAATGATGACATTGATCTTGCCCTATCAACGTTCTATTCGTTAATTTTCTCCTGCTTTGCCCAATCGGTTCTATATACCTTCCGAAAGGACTGCACGTCAACTCTTCCCTGGTACAACAAGGAGTTGCGCTCTCTCCATAATTACAGAAACAAGTTGTGGCATAAATTATTAAGAACTCGATCTGATTCCGACTACAGTAATTATCGATTGGTATACAATCGTTTTTCTGAACTTTGTGAGTCTCTTTACCTTGAGTGCCTCTACCGCATGCAATTTAGCTTAGTCTCGAACCACCAGTTTCTACCAGTTTGATAACACCAAAAGAAAGTCAGACGGCTACCAATCTACTCTCAAATTTAGTGAATCTTCTGCCGACCCCAAAACCATTGTAAATTTCTTTCCCTGTCATTTTAATAAATCTTTTTCTAAGAAAACAGCTGAGCCCGATCCTAGTTACTTTAGATACATGAGAAACTATCCTGAGACATTATCCATCTCGCTAAATATAACAACATCTTTGGTATCTGAAAACATTACAAAACTCAAAAATGATTTTTCGTCCGGCTCTGATGGCCTTCCGGCTATTGTAATAAAAAAGTGTGTTAACCATCTCGGTCCTCCCCTAACTACACTATTTAACTTGTCTGTCTCAACAGGTACTTTCCCTTTCCTATGGAAGGAATCTTACATCATCCCTATTCATAAAAAGGAAATAAGGGCGAAGTCGATAATTATAGGCCCATAGCAAAACTGTCTTGCGTACCCAAACTTTTTGAAAGCATAGTCTATCAACAACTACTTCCGTACTGTAGGTCAACTATCTGTACAAATCAGCACGGATTCATGAAAGGTAAATCAACCACCACTAACCTAACAGAGTTCGTCTCTAGGACGCTTCATGCTTTAGAAGACGGTGATGAAGTCGATTCATTTTTCAACGGATTTCAGCAAGGCATTCGATAAAATTTTTCACCAACTTATCATTTTTAAACTAAAAAAACTTGGCTTTTCCTCTTATTATGTGGCATGGACCAAATCCTATTTAGAAGACCGAGAGTACAAGGTAATCTTCAGATCTTCAATATCCGACCCCATTAAAGCAACATCTGGTGTCCCTCAGTCACATTGGACCAATCATCTTTATCCTAACGGTTAACGACATAAATCTCATTTTAACGAATTGTTATCTTTCTATTTTCGCTAATGACATGAGAATTTCCAAAGTCATTTCATTGCCTTCTGACTCCAATTGCTTGCAAGATGACTTAAATAAGTTTTCGGTATGGTGCAAGCAAAACTTTTTGAAGCTTAATGTCAGAAAATGCCAAGCGAGAACCTATTCCCGCAAACGTCTACCTCCCCCTCCAAGAAACTACTTCATCTGCGATGAGCCTATTCCTTCCACTACCCAAGTACGGGATCTAGGAATAATTTGCGACGGAGAATTGAATTTCGACGCACATATTGACGCTGGTCAAAAGAATTTTCCAACCCACACGTTACAAAGTCCCTGTACATTACTTTTGTAAGTCCTCTTCTCGAATATTGCAGCCAAGTTTGGTCACCCTATAAACTAATCCACATACAAAGAATAGAAGCAGCCCAAAGCGGGCTTAACCGTTTCGCACTTCGTGGTCTACCTTGGGCCGATCCATATGGATTACCCCCCTATGAAAATAGGCTAAAACTAATTAGCATGCATACTCTAAAAAAACGTCGTGAGGTCGCTGATGTACTTTTTATCCACCAGTTATTGACTGGAAACTTCGACTGCTCGAGAATAACGCAAAATATTGCATTCAGTCCCAATCCCCGTAATCTAAGATCTGTCCCACTCTTCCTGATCCGAACTCACCGCACCAACTACACTTTGAACCCATATCTGGAATGTTGCGTATAACGAACAACTACGCCAAAGTCTTTGACCTAGAAAGCAGCAAACACGAAATAAAAAAAGCACTGCTCAATATGCCACTCCCTTAACATCTCCCTCGTCCACTATTTCTCCTCGTCCCATTAGGTTAAGAATATCTTTGTTAGTTTTAAGTCTAGCTTTAAGTTTTTGCTTGTTAATAAGCTTAATAAATAATGGTTTCATACTCAAAAAAAAAACACCGTTCTTGAAAGCGGTCGGACAAGGAGTGGGGCCCGGATTTTATTTGTCCGACCAACTCTCCTGAGATCTACAAGAAAATCTCTATTAAAGTACTTTTCAACTTTTTATTAACTTCATGGTATAATTCAACATCAAGAAACGGTACCGGAAGTAACCCTAAACCCGAAAACGCTTGTTCTGTGAATGTTTCACCATTTACTAACATGTAGTGAACGAATTTTCCATTGACGCGATGAGGTAGGTAATCCTACGGTCGCCTCCCGGAATAATAGATTTGTTTCCCATGACACAAAAATCCAGTAAAAGAGAGAGAAATAGATCTATTGAAACATCTATTAAAACATCTATTGTACACAAATGACAGATGTGGCGATTGGCGAAATTGAAATTCGTTCTCGCTGTTAATGACGTATGAAATATAAACAATTGAAAATAATCGTAAAGTAAAATACACAATACGAAACTGGCACAAGTTTTGAAATTGGATTATTTGTCTTGCATGAATAATTTCAACGGTTTTATCAAAATGTACAATAAAATTTTGGGTGAGCTGAGCATTTTTGGGTGAGTTGGAGGAATATTTGGGTGAGCTCAGCTCACCTTAGCGTCCCTCTGGCTACTGCCGTGCTAGTTGACTACCAGTTCTTTCTCTCGTGTGCAGATGCATTAACACATGTTAACCCTATTATAGTAGTTTCACTAGCATATGTAAACCCAAGTTTAGGCGACCCAATGCAGGCAAAATAATTCGTCTGCTATTAAGGTTATTAGTTGGCTACCAGGTTGCCCACTCGTATACAGATACACAACAGATGTACTAGTTAAACTCGATTATATAAACGCTAGGTTAGCGATTTTTTCTTTGTCTAAAAAAAGAATTACATATCAAGGTTAAATTAATGTTCACTGTCGTATGGTGTTTTTCTTAACCCTAATTACCAAACATTGATTTCCGTAAATAATTTTATAACTGCGTTTAGGAACTTAAGTTGTTAGGAACGTTGCTCTCTTTTTAAATATTATGGAAATAATGTTCTTTTTTAAGCCTGCTGTAATATTAAACACGTTGAAAATATTATAAATAAAGGGTGTAGGGAAGAATTATAATTTCAAATAAATAAAAAAATAAATATAAATAAAAGTTATATTACTTTTACTAAACCTTACCTTGAATGAAAAGGAATGTGGAATTGATTTTTTTTAAATTATTAATTCCAAATGTTGTCCGTTGCGTCGTTTGCATTTCTGGAATTTGTCGCGCTGGCATAATGGTGTTTATTTCTCGAACAATATTCTCTTTCGGTTCAGGAACTTTTTCTAGATTTAATAAATAAACTTTACTCTTAAGGTATTTTCACAGAAAGAAGTCCATCGGAGTAAAATCTGGCGATCTTGGTAGCCAGAATATGTCTCCGTAGCGGCTTATAAATTTATTTTGGCGGAATAAATTAGGCAGTATCTCTGTGTAGTGTCTCTATGAGTCGTGACTCCATCTTGCCGAAATCATGTGTGTGAAGTTAAAAAAGGATGTTCTCTTAGGCTTGGGAGCAAATAATCATTTATTATGTGTCGATAAGAATTATCGTCTACAGTAAATAAGTTCCAATTATGTCATGGACTGATATCGCACACTAAGCGATTACTTTGAGTGTCTCGATTAGCTGTTGATATTTCAAACTTGTCATTTTTTTTTTGTTCATGTATCTATTTAAATAAATATGGGCCTCATCACTCCAAAAAGTTTTGTTTACTGTATAAAGTCGCTCAATTTGAGGTTGAAAGGTGTGAAATTGACGGCTCTTTTTCAATATTTGGGGGCCCTAGAGCTTACTGAATCCAAAAAGTAGACATGATAGATACTCGTAGCTAACAAATATATTTCCTAAAAATTTATTAAAATATTCACAAATCTTAAATATTTAGAATAAAATAATATAAAATTATAAATTGAATGAAATTCTGTACTTCAGCTTTCAAGAAGATTCACTGTTGAGTAATATATTGTCAAAGCTGAATAATAATCAATAAGATATAATAGAGTTAAAGTTACAATACATAGTGGTTCAGAAAATGGATACAATTAACATATAAAAAATAAAATTTACACGTGAATCATGAAAGGAAATCAAGAGAAAATTTCTATAACCATTTATATTTATAAAGAAAGTCTTAAGCACCTTTATTGTAAATATGTATATGACAATTAGGAAGAATTTTTGGATTACAAAACAAAAAGTAACTATGGTAGGTTCAGGGCAAATTTGTGTCAGGTCAGTAAAAACGAGCACATAACCAATACAAACAATTACAACTACTAAATAATTTATATCATCGGCACTCAGGTTCATAAAGATTTATAAAGATTCAATTCCAAATTTCGTCATTTAACAGAGATACTAAAAAATATTATTTTAATTTGGAGGTAATCACTAAACTATATTCTCCAAACCAAGTCCTCAATAGATCTAGATCTCAATTGATGTCAGAAACTAGTTCATGAGACAACTAATATCATACGCAGTATGATTCAAAATAGAGCCTTTAGGTACATCAATATTAAGATACTTAACTTCGCTCCTAAGCTCATCTATCTTTACTCTCTGTGACCAATTTTGAAGATACGGCGTGAACCAAAGCATGAAATTATGAAAACCAGCCTTTTCAAAAATTATAATTAACTATATCGAAGGATTTGGTGATATCAATGAATAATCCATCCGTACACGTATTTTCGTCGAGGTTTGACATGAAATGATAATATCTCAAATTTGTACGAAACGGTAAATAGCTATTACAAAAAAGTTGTTTATTTTTTGACATCTATCATATAACATCTTCATATCATCAGTATTATCATTTGTCGTCATTGACAAGCGTCAAATGTACTTTTCAGATTTACTCGAAATTATAAAAAAAAATATTTAATTACAATAAGATAACAATGAAAATAACGAAGTACAAAGTACATTCATAAATTTAAAGTTATACAATAGGTATTAAAAATTTATCTGCTTAAGAGTGGTTGTAAGAGGATAGCTACTTATTGATATCGTTAAATAACACTTTATATTAAATAACTCTATTTCATCTTGGTTCTTTTACAAAAACTGACTTATTCTAATTTCTTTCATCTACTTATAGTCTAATCTAATTCTAAGGAATTCCCTCGTCCGACCGGACACTTCTTGTTGTTATTTCACAGGTGCAATATGATGCTTTCCCATAGGTTGTTGTTCAACGATGCATTGTCAGTTGTGAATTGTGAGTGAATTGTGTCGCTTGCATTAACTCCTTCCTTTTAAAGTTAAATGTCCACATTCAAAAAAATTTAGCATTGTAGATGTTATATTGTATAAGGTCATGGTACTTGAAGTCAATGCCTTCAATGCCTTTGGAGTACTGAAGGATTTTAAATATTTAACATTTTTATGATATTAACGGGTTTGTTATCTTTTTTGCAGTTGAATATTGTTGAAATTATAACAGCAGATTTTAGGATTATTCTATAATGGGTGTGGTGGTATACCCGTAATTGTTTTTTCGACTCTGATAAATCATTCATTTTGGTTTTGTTGAGGTTCAATTCACTAAGAGCTTCTAATGATAGTATCTTGATGAAATTTTTCTCCACTGGGGTTGGTTGGAAGGTTGCTGGTTATACTTGGATTTAAGGAGCCTTAGCGCTTCTGTACATCTGATTGTTGATTTTTATTAAGACATTGATAAATTTCAGTAGATACGTGCCATTAAGTTCTTGATATGCATCATCTAGTGTTATTTTTCCTCTAAAGTTGTTGATGAGCATAACACTAGGTTCAAGTTCGTCTATTGTGTGTATGTGATGACTTTTGGTTTTCGAGGATGTTGAATTTACATTAGTTAGTAGCTTAGGTATACATGTCTCGTGTTTTAATCTAATATTTGATTTTGCTTACATATTGTTAATGTATTGTAGGTTTAAAATTTTTCTTTTATACTATAAATTTCATCTTTGTATTTTAATATTTCATTAGAATCTAATTGAAGTAATTTATTATTCTTTTTAACTGGACTTACAACAATTTCGTTATAAGTATTATTTATTGTCATTAGAAATGTGTAAAATTGTATTTGTATTAGTATTTATACTTCAGGAGATTGCTTCCTCTACGGTTGCATAGGGCAAATTCTCTTCATTAAATGTATTGATTTTTAATTCTAGTTCTTTTTTGGAAAGAATTATTGAGTTTACAATTTTGTTCTCAGCCCATGGCAAATTTAATATTAATAAGTTCTTCTTTGAATAATATTAACCTCTACTGTACTATATATTTAATATAACATCTTCATTAATTTTAGTATCTTTTTGTATAATATTAGTAAATTTATTTGTAATCTGCGTTAAATTATTAATTTTTTCATTGTATATATATTCTATCTATAATTACATGATTATTGTTGTTTAATGTTACATCATTTATATTGGTTGTTAAAACTTCGAGATCTTCATGATCGGCTTCCGGCTATGTATTTCTATGCCGTGTCTAAAATATCAAACGCTCTTTGATTTTTTGACGTGTTATGGGTATAATAGTATTAAGGATTCCATTTATTTGAATTAGTTCATGATTCTGATGATGGAAGGGGGCGGTGATGCCATTTTAGTGAAAAAAAACAATACAACGTGAGTTAATTCCAATTATAAATACTAGAATTATTCAAATGGTACCGCTTTAAAAACGACATATAAATAACGACTTGAGGAAGCTTATAAGTATAAATTAGACATTTCTAATCGGGGGTGATTTTAATTGCAGGCACAGAAACAAGAAGCAAGCACATGGGGTAACATTATTGCAAACCTTAATTCTAGGCATCCATTTGATATTTTGTATCCTCCTCATCCAACCTGATACCCTACTTATAATAATAGATCAAACCAATCAACTTTGGATTTATTTTTGAGTAACATGTACAATCTTTTAAGCAACCTATGGTCATAAGTGAGCTAAGCTCAGATCATTTACAGGTATTAGTTAGATCTCTTACCTCACTATTGCTAAGGGGAGATGAAATTTTTGACATTAAGAATTCAAATTGGAACACATATAGGACCGAAATGCGATCTACGTTAACAAATATTTCTTGTTTTGCAATTGCTGTACAAGAAAGTATTGAAAAGGCAGTTCCTAGAAAAAAAAACTTCATAATAATGCAAATCTATTACCTCTATACATTCTTAAACTAAAAACAGTTTGTAATAGCTATCGAAGAAAATGGATAAGAACAAGACACAATTTCTATAATTCTGAAGTAAAGGCGCCCACTGTTCTAATAAAAGATTCAATTTGAAACCGATCTTGGAATCAGAAACTTCAAAGTTTAGATAAGGAAAGTAAACCATTTTGGAACGTGGTCAAAATAATTAAAAAGAAAAGACTTGCACTTTTAAGCTTTAAATGTAGGAAACAATTACAACAAACAACACTCACAGTTGAGTGACCCAATAAAATGCAATTATAGGCCAATAAGTGCTTTAAGCCCTCTAAGCAAATTCTTTGAGTAAATATAAAAAGTAGACTTGTTTCTCAAGTAACAAGAAATAACATTTTACCACTTGAACAATTTTGAGTTAAGGTTCATCATAGTACAGTCCATCAAGTACGTAGAATAACTTATTACATTAGAACTAACTTTAGGAGAGGAAAAAGTACAGGAATGGTACTTCTTAACGTTGGGAAAGCGTTTGATACAATTTGGCATGATACTTTATTACATAAGTTTTTGAGACTTAATTTTCTAATGTACTTAATCAGAAATATCCACTCTTTTCTGTCTGAAAGGAAATTCAAGATTTCAATTAATAATTGGGACTCCGATATTTTTAACATTTCAGCAGGCGTACCTCAAGGATGCCCAAGTTTGTATACTATTTCTACTTATAATTTCCCAAGGTTAGCAAACTGCGAAAAAGAAATTTTCGTCGATGACTGATCTCATCAGATTCAGTTGGTTTTTGCATTGAATAAAACCTGCAATCTGCACTGTACCATATGTTATACGCCACTACTTTTTCGATTGGAAGATTTTTCGGGTTTTTTTTTCACTCGAAAAAAAAAAGCAAGTTTCTTGCCATGCCAATATGCAAGTAAATGGTTTAAACACTGAATGGTGTTCAACTTTAACTTTTGGAATGCATAAACAGTAAATAATTAAGAAAATTAATATAATTATCAAAATTTTTTATTCATTAATTTTTTTGACAGATCGCGCGTGACTCCTATCAAAATGCTTTGTCATTTTTGTTTACTATCATTTGGCAAGTCATCATGGAAAAACTCATATCACAACAGCGTCTCCAAATTGTTCAACTGTATTACGAAAATCAGCGTTCTATGAGAAATGTTTTTCGTGCGATTCGAGGAACTTACGTTGCGCATAATCGACCTACTGAAACCACTATTGCCAATACAATTCCCGAATTTGAGTCCCAGTTTACATTAGTGGATGAAACTCGACCGGTTGGACCACATCCAGCACGTAGTGAAGAGACTATAGTAGCTGTAGCTGAGAGTGTACGCGAAGACCGTGACGAATCGATTCGTCATCGTTCTGAGTAGCTTGGCTTGGCGTAAAAGCCTACAAAATTCAACTTGTGCGAGAATTGAAGCCAGGGGACTTGAATTTGCGTTATATTTTCAGTTAATATGCTCTGGAAAAACTCAATGAAAATCCGGTGTTTTATCGTGAAATTTTGTTCAGTGATGAAGCCCATTTCTGGCTCAATGGATACGTTGATAAACAATATTGCCGTATTTGGGCTGATGATCAACCCGAAGAGTACCAAGAGCTTCCATTATATCCATTTAAAACAACGGTATGCTGTGTTAGCTCTGGTTTCAACAAGACGCTCGATACAGCGCGTGAAATAATGGACTTGTTGAGAAATCAATTTGGTGAGTACCTAATTTCACGTTATGCTAACGGTAAATTGGTCGCCTAGATCGTGCGATATCACACCTTTAGATTATTTTTTCTGGGAATATGTAAAGTCTCAGGTCTTCAAGAATAAGCTAGCTACGATTGACGCTTTGGAAGCCAACATTACTCGTTTTATCCACGATATACCATTCGCTATGCTCGAACGAGTAGCCCAAAATTGGACCTTCCGAATGGACCACCCCAGACGTAGTCGTAGCCAGCATTTACATGATGTTTGTTTTAAAAAATAAATGCTATGAATTGTTCTTTTAACCGATAGTAAGAATTTTAAGTTCACTTTCATATTTATGTCTTTTATTTTACATCATAAGTCAAACCTTACGATGAAGCACCCTTTGTATGTATATTTATTTATTTTTCTTTTTTCGTTTACCTGTTTAATTTATATTTATTTATTATATTGTATTTAATTGTTAGATCTATTTATTTATTGTATCTATTATTGTGTTTTTATTTTATGTATATTTATTATTATTAAGTATCTCTGTTATCCATCTTTATTTTCATTATTGTAAAACTAAAATTTGGTTTGATAAATTTACTCCCTTCTTATCGTTACTGAATATATATATATATTTTTTTGTAAAGAAGGTTTTATGAAGCTTTTCCTTCAAGATTTTTGTTTGCGCTGTTCTCTTGCTTGTTTAAAATATTATAATTATATCAGTAGTAAGGTAGACTTATAACATAACTTTGTAAATTGTGCAATTTATTTAATGAAATGTAATAATAATGCATAAATATTCTTCCACGTTAAATACATCAAATGATTCAGTAGGGGATAGATAGGATGGAAGTTGGGAAGGATTTTGTTAATGAATTGGTTGACATCTGTCAGAAAGTTGTCATATTGTTTAATATCAATGCGATGTAAGAGTAAAATCTCTATTTTTTCTTGTTGCTTGTTCTATGTCGATTGTATTTTAATTAAGTGTGTGTTAGAATAATTGAGTATTTGAATTTCTCCTAATATGAGTAGTGGGTTAATTCTGTATAGTAGAAAATGGTTTAAACTGTTAGTTTTATGTACTATTTTTATAATTGACTTCATATTTTCTAGAACAATTTCTTCGTTATTTCGTTTAATAAGTTTTGTTCCCACTAGTTTATTGTGTTTAATGTATATTTTGTCTCCAGAATTATAGCTTTTTATCGTATATTATCTTTTGTTGTGGTGATAAAATCTTTTTGTTGTTTTTCCTTTAGTTTCTCGATATTACTAAGGCGGGTTTTGTCATAATCTAGTGGTCCGAAATTAACAGATCTGCCAAAAAATTGGTCTACCGGTTTTTGATTAGGTGTGTAGTGATAAGTGTGATTATATTAGTTGACTGATTTTTCTAAGAGTTCTTCGAATGGGATATTTTTATAATATTATATTACATAATATCAGATAATGTCTAGTGAAACCGTTCCACTTGACCGTTTACTTCACTCCTAGAAGGAGAGGTCGTAAAGACATTGGTGTTGAATTCGTTTTTCAACATGAACAAAATTGATTCTAACTTAAGCGACTTTTAATTGTCAATGACAATGTATTCGGGAACACCAAATTGAAAAATTATGTCCCGTAAGGGGCTTCTAATATCTTTTGTAGCTTTAGACTTTATGAATTTTACAAATATCTACATGTATCGTATGACCAGGATATTTGGGGATTAGGGGTTTATCTAATTTGGAATCATTTGGGTGTCATTCATATTTTTGCATTTTGCATATTAAACATAAATTAGTACTTATTTTTATTTTTTTCATCATGCTAGGGAAATAGAACTTTTCAATGATCTGGTTTTTATTTTTACGATTACCTCTATGTGCTCTATTATGAGTTGCTATTATTATTTCCTTCTGTTTATTTTCTGACTGATTATCTTCTATATATATTTGGGAGTACATATATTTAGTCTATTACTTAATTCTTAGCGGTTTGCTAAGAGATGGCCTAACTTGTGTTATTCCATTGTTATTATTCCATTGAAACATGCGTTTGAAAGCTACTGTCATTGTACGTCATTTTAGTATATGTCATTAATTTGAAGCGTAAGCAACAATAATTTTTTCCACTCAAATATGTTGAACTTTGTGCCTGAAAAGTGTTTTTGCGGGGAGTTCTTCTTCATTACTTTAATATGAAGAAAACTGCTGCCGAAAGTCATCGTATTTTGGTGGAAGTTTATGGTGAACATGCGCTAGCTGAGCGAACGTGGCAAAAGTGGTTTGCACGATTTAAAAGTGGTGATATTGGCTTGGAGGACGATGAACGTCCTGGGCAGCCAAGAAAGTTTGAAGATGAAGAACTGGAAGCATTGCTCTATGAAGATTGTTGCCAAACACAAGAATAGCTCGCAGAATCTTTAGATGTCACTCAAGCAGCCATTTCAAAACGTTTAAAAGCAGCTGGATATATTCAAAAGCAATGAAGTTGGGTTCCACATGAACTCAAGCCGAGAGACTTCGAAAGGCGGTTTTGCATGCCCGAAATGCTGCTGGAACGCCACAAAAGGAAGTCATTTTTGCATCGGATTGTTACTGGTGATGAAAAATGGATCCATTACGACAACCCCAAGTGCAAAAAATCATGTGTAAAACCCGGCCAACCTGCCAAATCAACTGCAAAGCCGAATATCCATGGCGCGAAGGTAATGCTCTGTATTTGGTGGGATCAGATGGGTGTGCTGTATTATGTATAGTTTTCCATCATGACAACGCTCGGCCCCACATTGCTATTCCGGTTAAGAACTATTTAGAAAACAGTGGATGGGAAGTCTTACCCCACCCGCCTAATAGCCCAGACCTTGCTCCTTCTGACTATCATTTGTTCCGGTCGATGCAGAACGCCCTTACTGAAATATGGTTCACATCAGAATATCCAGAATATCCAAAAATTGGCTTGATTCATTCTTGGCTGCCAAGTCAGCGCAGTTCTTTTGGAATGGGATCCACAAATTTCCAGAAAGATAGGAAAAAGTCATAGCTTCAGATGGGCAATACTTTGAATAATACTAATGCACATGTTTTTCTTAAATAAATGTTCAAATGAAAAAAAAAACCGCACGAAAATAATTATATACCCAATATATATATATTTTTGTTATACTATCATGACCTTAAATGAAAATAATTGACGTAGAATATCCGTATCAAAAATATATAAATAACGATACTGTATCAATATTTATTTTTAAATTTTTATTTCATATTGTAATACATGCATACATATACCGTTTTTTTGATTTAATTAATTATATATACTAATATAGTTAAATGGATTACTTTTTTTGATTTACCGCATAGTCTTAAAGTAATATCGTAAATATTTGTGTAGTATAATTCAATAATTATAATAATTATTATTATAATTATTGTCTGAATTTAAATGTTTATAACTTCTAAGGCTTATGATTGTAGAATCGCTTTAAATTATTATTTGCTTATATTTCCTTTTAATATTCGAAGAATGTAGTATGATAGTATCATTATCATATATTTAGGTTCGTACTTATGCATAAGAGCTTTACAATTTTTTATCAAAACTTTTTCTTCTTTCCTGCTTGCTTGACTTTGTTTTCCTATATTAAGTTTATCTACTCTTTGATATTTTTCCTTTCCTACATTTCTTTTATTGCAATTTTATTTGTCTTAAAACGTCCTTATAAAAAGTTAAATGGTTTCTCTTTTTAATGAATAAATTGAATTGCAATATTATGGAATTCTTTTGCCTTGAAACACTTATCTTTTATATTAATATTCATAAATTCAGGTTCTATGCTCATATTTCTATTTATATATATGAATATATATATATACACACATATTTATATTATAATTCATTTAGAGTGCTGTGAAGTCTTTCGATGTCTGTACTTCCGGTGTGGCTGTTAGCCTTAGTCAAATGTAGTATTATATTATCTGGATTCAAGAATTCTTTTAATATAAATCCGTCAAATTCGTTTTCACATATATTATATACATTTTTGGTTTTCCTAAAATAAAATGCCGTTTACTTTCTTCGTATAGTTATCTATTTATCAAATTTCGATCATTTCAATTGAAAATTATGTTTTGAAGCATGTTTTGAAAATCGGTCAATACTAGTCAAAAATCGCTGTCCCTTTATATCAATGTTTACAATGTCGTTTTGGTCAGAAGGAGTTTGCGTCAATTTAAATTTTATTTTAATTGCAAATATTGCAATTGTTTATAAATCTGTGTATTAATTTCTTTAATTTTGATTAATATATTTTGTTTTTTAGTTGTTCATAATTGTCATTGATTCCGCGATAATTTGACTCCCTTTCGTGTACATTTATTATATATCTAATAGTTTTATTTTCGTCTTAAAGTTCCTCTGTCAAATAAGTGCAATGTCCATATTTCACATTTCCGCTAAACATTTCTACTATCTTGAGTTGTACTTGATTATACAATACAAAGTTTCCTTCATTCTATTTTTTCTAGAAATGTCATTTATGGTAAGTTCCCTCTCTCAATGTCGTGTCTAGATATGTATATTTTTCTATTTTAGTTGGTAATTTCAGTTTTGTTCAACTAAAATAACTTGCGTTTTAAATTTATTCACTATTGTTTTTCTTATTAAAATATAATCATCTAATTTTTCTTCCTGACTGAATTGTCTCTACCTCCAAACTTTCTATTTCATTTACTTCGTCAATACTTTTTTATTTTCAAACCTTATTAGTTTTAAATTAGTTTTTACAATTTCATTATTGTCAACATCAATCCCACTAAGAAAGTCTGCCACATTATTATAATTACTTTTTATATATATTCGGTTTTAAATGTACCTAGTCCTGCCATAAGTTCTGTTACAAATACAAATCGCTATAAAAAAAAAACAGTAAACATATTGTATTCAAAATTGTTTCATTTATTAGAACACAATATTGATTATTAAAAAAAAGGATTCACTCGAAACGACTGCCTTTTGCTTTAACACAAGCTTCTTAACTGTGTGGCCATTGGGCTATAGCGGCACGTACGGTTTCCATGGAGATCGTCTATCTGGTTAATGCTATTTTAAGGCTTTCTAAATTTCTGTGTGGAGTCTTGCATTCCAATTCAATTCAATTCTGACCACAAACCATAATCCAGTGGATTCAGATCTATACTCCCTGACGGCCAATCTTTTGCTGCTTCAAAGCCAGGAATATTGAATCTAAGCCACTCCTGTTGTTGAGTCCTGTTAAAAGATCCATCTGTTTTCATTGAAAAGGGTATTGATTAAACCCTTCACAACACCCTCTAGCACATCTTCTTGGTAAACCTTTGCACTCACAGACATGTAGAGATGTGACACCATGGTGAGAGCGGGATGATTTTCACGTCGATTCCTTGGAACAACTTTTTTCGTTTCCTTAGATAAAGTGGCATAAATTTTGTCATTTTGTTTGTTGAAAACTTCTTCCACGGTAGAAATTTTTTCATCCGTAAAAAAAATGTTTTCATGGTCATTGTCTGCGTTGCCACTAGAAAAGTCGTTTGCATCTTTACACTAATTTTTTTAGTTGGGGAGTTAGAAGATGACCCGTGAACCGACGATAGGCTTTCATATGCAGATCATCCTGAAACAGCCTAGACATGGATCTGATTGATATATCCAATTCCTTTGACATGATCTTCTGCTTCCTAAGGGGATTTCTCCGAATTTGTTCACGCACTGCCTTTATTACCGCATTCGTAGGAACGACGCGCGGGCGATCACTTCTTGGTCTATCCTCTACTACAGACAATTCTCCGAAGCGAGCAATAGCCCGATAACCAACTAGTCTAGATATTTAGACTGATTGTAGCAACTTGAAAATTTGGCCAGCACTCTTTCCGTATTTATGCAACGCTATTACTGCAACTCGATTCTCTTCAACGCCCCACTTCATGTTAATAGTTTGCAAACTAAAACCAAACAGACTAGTATTCTTCATTGATGTGCATGTGTTTCGAAAAAAATAACGGTTCTATTCCCGTTAGAAATTTTCAATAATAAGCGCTGAAAATTGTGTTACAGAACTTAAGATCCATCTTTGCAATATAGGACTTATGTCCCTACATTCTTTTTTTGTCTGCAACCATTTAAATAGTTGGTGGTCAGTGTATACATCAAATTCGACCCCGTAAAGGTATGGCCTGAAATGGGAAAATGACCAAACAATTGCCAACATTTCTTTTTCAGTGGTTCTGTACAAAGTTTCATGTTGGTTCATTGCAAAGTATACAGGGAGATTTTTTTGGCTATACTAACACCGATAGACCGATTGCTGACATCAGTCTATAACTTGAACCTTTTTTCAATTATTAATTTTTGTATCTCTTTTTAAATATTTATATAATTGTAGGTTATGCTACTCTCGCATAATCCCGAATAAGCTTTCGGTAGTAGCCAGTTAATCCAAGGAAGCTTTTAATTTGCTTCGTAGTAGCGGGTAGTTTTAAATTTTTTTTAACTTAAATTTTTTTGGGATTGAGCTTGTTACCTGCGTCTGTAAGGATGCGGCCGAAATATTAGATTTCTTTGGCAAAGAAATTGCATTTATTCACCTGTATTTCCAAATTATTTTCTAAAGTCGTACTGAATACAAGTATATCGTCCATACATAGTACACAACGCAAATTCTATGAATTAGTCCTTTAAACACTTGGTTATTATCCTCTGAAATGATGCAGGTGCATTTTTGAGCTCAAAGGGCATTCTAGTGTATTCAGAATATCCTTGCGGTGTAGTGAAGACAGTTTTTAATTTATCCTTTTCATCGAGCAAAATTTGGTAAAAGAACTTTGCAAGATCAAGAGTGGTGAAATATGGTATTGCGCTTTTCCAAATTTATCGAATATATTGTTAATATTCGAAATTGGGAATTTGTCGCTAAAAGTGATCTCGTTAAATCTTCGATAGTCAATGACTTATCTCCATTTCTGTTGACCAGGTTTCTATATTTTTCTGAAACTATCCATATCGGCCTGTTATAAGGAGAATTGCTTTTTTTGATAATACCCTGATAAAGCATTTCTCTAATCTGTCTTTTTAATTCTTTTTCGTATACCGAGTGGAATCTGTATGCTTGAGAATAAATTGGTTCATTTGAGGTGGTTTAATTTGTTGACAATTGACAATTGCTGACCATCTATAAAAAATAAATCACTGTTTTCTTTTAGTACAATATTTCTTATTTAATTATGATATATCTAGTCTATTGTTTAGGCTATCCTCAAGTGTTATTGGTTCTATGTGTTAATATCTTTATAGCTGTAGGGACAACCACAACCTTTAAAAAAAGTTCTTTCTCCGTTAATTTCAATAAAATGGTTTTCAAAATCTAAGTTGGCTTTTAGTGTTATTAAAATATTTATGCTTAATATAGCATCACACTCTTTGTGTTTAAGATCGAGCAATTTCCAAGATATTGTGGCATTTAGCTTGAATTCGTCTGATACTTTCGCAATTTTTTCAAAAAGAATAAATGTGTCTTCAGTAACAGTAATATACTTATTGGTATTGGGGAAATCCTACTTTTTGTTAATTACAGAAATAAAGACTGATTAAGAATTGATATGGACAATCCTGTATCAATCAAACAATCAATTTTTAGTCAATGCACAGTAATACCATATTAATTATTGGAAGTATTGCCCTGAATAATTATTTGTAAATTGTCTTAGGTTTTGTTGGGGTCTATTCTGATAAGTGTTAGTCTGATTATATTGAAAGCTATCGGTACCATGCTGTTGCCTAGTCCTATAACTATTTGAATTGTCATGTCTAAAGTTATTACTATGTCTATGTTGCGTATTCTGATTTGTAAATTGTTTTGATTGGATGTGGTTAGTTGTAGTCCATCTATTTCCGTTATCAAATTGTTGAAAATTTGTCGAACTGTTGTCGGTCTGATCTATGCTGACATTTTTCTTCTATTCCCATAGCTTTTAACATGAAATATGCCTATTTTAAGTTCTTAATGTTTTTAATTCTGAGGTACATCTCTTCTTATCTAGGGATCTTAAAATGGAACTTAGAAAGATTACTCTCTTCGTTATATTCTGGCTTATAATGTAATGGTGGATTTAAATCCAAACGGTATTTAAGATTGAGCTTATCTTATATAATTTTTAGGTCATTACAGCAATATATTTAATTCTATCCGCTTGGTTCTTTAATGCTGAATACTCTTCCGGGACGCTAAATGTTCTTTTTAACTGTACTCTTAAAAACCTCCCAGGTACTATTTGCTGGTAGTCTTATTGTTGCAATTAGTGCATCTCCCTGATTTTTTTATATTATGATAATTTTTACATAATGTTTCGCTGCTTCATCATAGACAAAGGATAGCATGTAGTTTCCTTCGTCTATAAACGATGAAAGAGCATACGAATCATCTCCTCAAAACTGTGGAAGGATCCTGGTTTCCTTTATAATATCAGCTATTCCAAAATTCATTTTGAAAGTTAATAACACTGCATAAATATTTCAACTTCACTACTTTTTTTTCTAAATAATCGCGTTATTACCATGTTTAAGTTCAATTTATATATATACTATAAATGTATTCTATATAATATTTTCACTTCATTTTAACTATTCTGTAATGATTTTTTGCGCTTGGCGTTGTCGTAATGGATCCATTTTTCATTACCAGTAACAATCCGATGCAAAAATGAATTCCTTTTGTGGCGTTCTAGCAGCATTTCGGACATGCAAAACCGACTTTAGACGTCTCTTGGCTTGAGTTCATGTGGAACCCAATTTCCTTCCTTTTAAATATATGCAGTTGCTATTAAACGTTTTTAAATGGCTGCTTGAGTGACACCCAAAGATTCTGTGAGCTCTTCTTGTGTTTGGCAATAATCTTCATAGAGTAATGCTTCACACTTTTTTGGCTGCCCAGGACGTTCATCGTCTTCCAAGCCAAAATCACCACTTTTAAATCATGCAAACCACTTTTGGCACGTTCGCTCAGCTAGCGCATGTTCACCATAAACTTCCGCCAAAATACGATGACTTTCGGCAGCAGTTTTCTTCATATTAAAGTAATGAAGAAGAACTCACCGAAAAAAACACTTTTTCAGGCACAAAGTTCGACATATTTGAGTGAAAAAAAATTATTGTTGTTTAATCTTCAAATGAATGACATAAACTGAAATTACGTACAATGACAGTAGCTTTCCAACGCATGTTCCAATGGAATAATAACAATGGAATAATACAAGTTACGCCAATTCTTAGCAAACCGCACGAAGTTATAGACCCAATATTTAAGGGGCCAAAATTAAACTCAGACTTTTATTTGTTACAAAACTTTTCTTTAAAAATATCAGCTCAGCATCGTACGATGCTGTTCCGTTTCTTTTCATAAGCAAAACATACCGTTTAATGCACTTAAGCATTTGGTAGCTTAACAACAATGTAGTATGTGTTATTTACTTCAACTATGTTTATATACATATGCATACAAACATATGTCGTGACATTACTCAGTTTGAAATATGGGAAACTGATTTCACCTTCAACTGATGTTAGAAATATTAATTTTTTATTTAGTTCAATGAATAGCTTTGGATATTTTTGTATAGTTTTTTTGATTTTATTTTCCTGAAAAGAATTTAGTTAGGAAGTTCTTATGTCTTAATTGTTGGCTGTTTCTGCTTTTGACTGTTTAGGGTGAAAACTTGTGTTTTCATTAGTGAAAAAAGAATTTTCATCCATATGGATAATGGCTCCCAATTCCTTCAATGTATCATTTCCAATGTTTCCATCGAAAGTCTTGAGCCCATCCACGATGAACAATTTTATTTTGCAGATTTAAGATCCCAAAATTTATAAGTTTGCATTATGAGTGATTCTTATCTTACCGCTTACTGAATTGTCAAACAATAGATTTTGGTTTAGGATTGGTTTGTAGACATAGCAGGGTAGAAGGTAGTTTTTGTTTGATCCAGTGTCTAACAAGAAGTTGAGTTGTTTTTCGCACTTCGCTTTAAACTCGTAATAGGGAAGCGAAGAGCTTCTTAATCTAAAAAATTAAAATAAAATCTTGAAATTTGTCAAAAATTTTACGGTGCTCTACATTTTCCGGTTAGAGATAATCTACCATATTAGAGTTTGATCAGGTTCGCAATTAGGTTCGGCTTCTATTGCTTGTGTGTTAGTGTGGAAAGTCCTTTGTTCCTTGTTAGGAATATGCAATATTTGTAAGTTTTGACGTTTTTGTGCCTGTTGCTAAGGCATTTCCTGATAATTAGGGGTTCTAGGACTAGGTTGATTGTAAAAGGGTGTTTGTCTTTGGAATTTACATTATCTTGTGGAAAATGTACTACTTGCGGATAGAAAGGTTGATTATGATTTCGAGGCTGATTAAAGTTAGTATTTTTCTGGGTTTAAAGTCGTTGTGGCGCAATATTTAATCTTTTATTCATTCCTGATTATTCATTTACATTCAATAAAAAACAACTCCCATATACACGAAATGTCAAATTCATGCCTTAATTTTGATCCACTCTTTTGTCATAACATAAAAGTGAACTTCCGTATTTTAATATTAGTTTGGGTATGGATGTTTTTGTCTCCACTAGGCGCATTTATGATTATGATTATAATCCGGGCATCATTTATGTCTTGTGGAGACTGCCCGTAAAGAAGGAAAACCGCAGTGGGTGACTGTCCTTCACAACCGTCAAACGAACATTAGGACATCCTGGACAGAGTATATGGTATTTATATCCAGAAGAAATCTTTTAAACCATGATATGGAAGAACTGGATAGAAGGTTCCGGGATCATTGTCCATCAATAAAATCTGCATTGTGGTATATGCTGGATTGTCACGGGTAACAATTCAAAAACTCTTAGCTATAATGCCAATAACTGCAAAAAAATGTGATCGAATGTAAAGGTGGACTTTTCGATGGAAAACCGCTTTAAATAACTTTTTTCTTCTTTATTCCGTTCCTTCATGTTTAGAACAAATTGAAATAATTTTCTGCTTATTTTAGTTTCATAGTTGCATCCATCATTTTATTCGATTATTAATCTACTAAAAATTTAGGAACTTTTGGCCAGCAGGTCACGAAGCTGTCGGTAAAAGTTAATTTAAAAACAACAAAATTTCAAACTTATTTAACTTTAATTCTTTTTCAATAGTCTGAACTCATGTATTTTCAACTTTCAAAGAAAGTAGAATATGATATCACCCTTTGAACTTATCAAAGAAAATATTTTTCAATCCATTCACCATCTATTGTCGAATTGCAATCCTTGAATAAGAATTTAATTTTAACTTAACTCTCCAGAGAAAAATGAACTTAATAATCTGTCTTATCATCACTCCGTTTCGACCCGATCGCCCATAGAACTCCATTCATGTTTTTGTTCGCTGATTTCAGACAATAAGTTTTTCTTTTAGTGCCATTTTAGTTTCATTTCCTCTTCCAAGTGAAATCGATGAAGATGTCGCATTAAAACACAAAAGATATGAATGCCTGTTCGGGACGAACAGCTGCGGTAGGATATCTGTAAAAGGTTCTTTTCTCACATGATGCCAAACAAAGTTATGTAACATATGAACGGTTCCTCACATACAAGAAATATTCTCTTGAGGGTGAGTTTCATTTTAAATATATATAATATTGTACAATTATTGGACAATGTATACGAGTATATGTACACAAGAGATCCAATGGCCGACGCATAGTGGCTCATTTTGACTTATTTCCTAGCAAAAATCATAACTCTTAAACCAATAAAAGTATCATAACAGTTTTTTTTTTCTGCTTAAAGGAAATTCCCAGGCATATGAAATTAGTGAATTTTGACGAAAATGCTTTAGGGGATGTATCAGAACTTTCTGATGAAATGAGACTTTCTCACCACAGAGGAAAAACATAAATAATATTTTACTTCAAAAATATTCATAACTGAAGTAGTAACGGTGTGTTTAAAAGCTAATCCGCGCAAAGTGTTGAATTAAAGTAAATGAACCATTTTCGAAATGTTTTTTTTTTTTTTTTTTTTTGTGTATCAAAAGTGAATTTGTTTATTTCGTGACACACCGGAGATCATACATTATAAAATATTTCAATGATTTAAGTCAAACAGCGGAGAAAAAAAAGTAAGCGGACCAAAAATTTAAATGAAGAAATTAGATTTCTCTTACTTAGTCAACATCCGTGGTACTGCATAATAAACTTATCATATCTGAAGAGTATTGTGCTTTAAGATCTTTTTCTGTTCTTAACGAAGAAATGATGTCTATATTTCTTGCAGTCTTTATTTTTGGATTCCTGAGCTCCTTCTTACAATTCTCCAATTGGTAACGATTGATGCTCGATTATAATGGGTGACCAGATAGCAATGATAGTTCTCCAATTGTTATGTTTCAGCAGCTGTCAAAGTTATCAATGACATCCATCTGTCAAAATATTCAGTAAAGTTTGTAAAGTTGTAAATACGCAACGTGAATTTCGTTGTGAGATTGGTCGTCACATGGCTTCAGTGTGCAGCCAATTCGTCTCATCGTGGAACAGTTTGAGCATGAGTACACTCCTTTGGATCTGAAGCTACTACCAGGTAAGGAGATACCGTTACCGTCAATAGTCTCAAGTATAGAGCTATGTTTACCGACTTTCTGTAGTCAGAGCTCGACAACATCGATATATCCGGTTTGGTGGTTTCAAAAAGACGGGGCTACATAAAATATAAGCTACGAAACGCCCGAAATTTTGAAGAAGAAATTTGGCGACGGTGCGATCATACAATTTGACACCACTCGACTATTTTCTCAAGTCAATTCCTAAGTCAAATACTTTGGCAGCCATTTGAATGATGGGTTATTCCGCACATAATGGCATGAACGTAGCCTCAAAATAGAGCCAGAATCAATTTTATATTTTTTTATTAATTAATTATTCCCCCCTCCCTTTTGTTATCTAAAAGTTACCTTGCAGTATAACCCATCATATCTTGAAGTTTCACTCGAGCTAATATTTCAATGATTTAGTAATTTCAAGCGATCTACCGCTTTATTGGAAAGTGTTACAATTCTGTAGGATGGAAGAACATCTACGTTGTCTTTTCTCAGAAAACTCCTAAATATCTTATATTTTTCTTTTGACAGACCCAAACCCATAAAAAAAGCCAATACATTTTCCCTGTTATACTTGATAGGATACTTTTAACTCGCAGTGCAGACTGCTTTGGTTACATTAGCTTTCATATTTCTGTGAACCTTATTATATTGGGTCATATAAAAAGTCGCTGCGGTTTTTTGTCACTAGATGGTGTTGGTGTCCATTTATCTGGAAACACTTATCTGATTGTGTTAAACGAACACGTGTTTGAAAGGTGACATGTCAGGCTACATTTTTTGTGGGGACAGCTGTGTAATTCGTTGATCGTGTTAAAAGTTATACTGATTTGAATATGAATAAAATATCTGAAGAAAAACGCTATGTGACGCTTTTTTACTATAAAAAAGGGAAAAACGCTGCAAAAACATGCCGAAAAATGTGTGCAGCTTACAGTGAGAATGCTGTGAGTAAACTCCGGATCTAGGAGTGGTTTGTTCGATTCCATTCCGGAATTTTCGATGTAAAAGATCCACCTCGAACTGGTCGACCTGTCAGTGAAAAAGTCGATGAAATTTTGCAACTGATGGAGCAAGACTGGTGCGGAAGTTGTGTGGAGATAGCGGAGGAACTAAACATCAACCGTGTGAAAGTTTGAAATCATCTAAAACGAGCAGGCTACTCAAAGAAGCTCGATGTTTGGGTTCCACATGAATTAACGCAAAGAAATTTATTTGACCGAATAACCATCAGTGAAACGCTGCTGAAACGTTACGAAATCGAACCATTTTTGAAACGGTTCATAACGAGCGATGAAAAATGGATTAAATATGAGAATATCCAACGCAAGCAATCATGGTCAAAGGCCGGTGACCGACAAACGACTTCAAAGCCTAGATTGACGGTAAACAAGGTTATGTCGAGTGTTTGGTGGGATTGGACGAAAATTGTCTATTATGAGCTGATAGAACGTGGCGAACGCTCAATTTGATTCTCTACTGTGCATAACTCGACGGTTTGAATGAAGCTTTCAAGAAAGAGCAATCTTAATTGGCCAACAGAAAGGAAGTTGTCTTCCATTATGACAAAGTTAGGCCACACACATCTTTGATGATCCGGAACACATTGAAACAAAGAAGTTCTATACTAATGGAGTTATGAAACTACCCGGAAAATGGCAAAAGGTCATAGATAATCATGCCAATATGTACTTGATTGAAATTAATTTGGAATAAAGAATTTTTTTGTTCAAATGTACCAAAAAAACCGCGGAGACTTTTTATATGCCCCAATACTTTATTGCTAAGGCATAAGAAAGGTCTTCAGTAGTTATGTTTTCGGTAGCATTTATTTATTCTTTGGTGAACGTCAAGCACCCAGTTATTAACAGTTATTAATTTCCTTGGCCTTCCTCTTGATGACTTTGATGTACCTGCTAAATTTCACGTTTCTTCTGTTCTTTCAGACAGGAGACATTTTTATTACAAGAAAAATGAAAACTTGGGATTGAGCTCATAATTTTCCCCAACATTGTACTTTTGTACTTTTCCAAAGAGAGGGACAGAAAAATTAAATTTTTCTGACCTGTTCACCTGAGTTTTTAACTATATATTGTATTTAAAAATATATACGATTTAACTTTCTGTTGAGTTTAGGTCGGACCCTTTCGGATTTTCGTTTTTAAATTCAACCTAAAATATAAAAAGTTTGCCGGAAATAGTGTTTCATAAAACATGGAATTAAATTGTTTTAAAAAAATTATAAAAAAAGAACTACGTTAATTTTTGATTTTACAAAAGAAATTCTTTTCCTAATTACTATCTACACTCAAACCTAAAAAAATAAAACAATTTTAGGTGACCTTATAAACTACTCGACTTTGACTTTGAAGCAAAGCTATTGATCCGAAAGTAATTATTTTTTCGATAAACAAAGCTGTAAGCATTTGTTAATTCAGTGAATTAAAAAAAATTTGCATTATAGACCCACCCAAAAATGGGTTACCGTGCGACGTTTAATTTGCAAAGTCCTCTTAGATATATGATTTGCTATTCGAAAATATGAAATAATGAAATAATTAAATATGGTATATACAAATAGGTTGGTGGGTGGGTATAGAGAGTACGTTCCTCGACTCTTATATAAGAGAGTCTGAGTTCAATATTTTGCTAACATCTAAAAAGCAGAATAATCTAGTTTTCTGACGTACTCATAAGTTACCTTAGCCCGACAATGGTAAGACCTCCGAAAGCGAAATTTGTCTGCCTATGAAAAAGTCATTTACTTTTTACCGTTCGAAGTCGTACAATCACAAATCCAACGGATGAGTGAGTGGGAGAAACTGGGCCAACTTCCATCCAGGATTCTTCTGCCAACAATTTATTTTAAATTTTTTAAATGCAAGTATAACATATTTGCAGTATTCGGATTGAAACAAAACGCGATTTACTTTATTTTTTACTTATTTATTAATTTATTTTTTTTTTGCATCTACTGAAGACGTGCGGCTATAAAACTACTGCCGGAGCATTCTTTTTATTGTAAAAGATTAATAAATATGACCCAAATTATATTTAGATATGACAAATAGTATGAGCTTCCGAGGAAATTACTTTTATTATCGCAGACCATTATCTTGCCGTAGCCAAGGTACTATTGTGGGGAAGTTTAACGGCTACAATCGCAAGAGACCCCCAGGGCCTTTTCTGATTGAGTTTCTCTTAATCTCTCGATATATACGATGCCACTAGCATCGAACGTAGAATGCCAGTGACAACACTGATAAAGAGCAATCAAAGAGGCCGCTTCTGATGTACTGGGTTAAACCCGCTGCAACATAGAAACCCCGGGTTCGATGATGCAGACCGATAAACTTGGAAACACATCAAATGTATAGAGGAGCTCTGCAGAAAAGACCGAATAGGGAAGAAGAGAGGGGAAGAACAAAGAAAAAAAGAAAGTCTAAGAGAGGTGCTGGCAGAATAATTTTGTTCGGAAGTTTTACCAAAAGATATAACGGACTTGCCAAAGTTGTAAAGCCGGAACAGAAATATGTAAGGATGGAGAAGGAAATCTCATAGTAGAATCACAGTCGGTGCTGAGAATCTGAAAAGATTATATTTAACGCTGATGGCGGACCACAGCCCATCATCTGGCAGAATAAATCACTAAACCTGGATAAAGACAGATAACATTTCCATTCACCTGGCTAAGATGAAGTCAGGACAGCCGTTCCAAGCTCAAGTCCATAAAGCTAATGGACCCAATGAATTAATTGCTAGTTGCTTAAAGCGGCAGGATACGGAGCATACATCAACTTATCTTCTAAACCTGGGTCGACTCATCTTCTAAAGCTAGACGAATTATGCAGATCCGAGTCCAGCTTTGGCATCCCTGCCAGACTCATTTGACTACGCAGGATAACGATGGAGAATGTAGGTGTCTCCATCAAGGTCGGTAATGAGAACACAAAAATATTCAATGTCAGAAAAGAACTTAAACAAGGTGATGCGTTGTTATGTGATTTCTTAAACATCGATCTTAAAAGAATTGTTGAGAACTCAAAAGCCAACTCCAGCGGCATATTTCAAAAGTCAGTTCGGTTTATACAGATTGGGTGGGTGGCCTTAGCTCTAGTGGTAGTGAACTCGCTTCCAAATCGGAAGGATTTGGAAGTCATGTTAGCTGAGGCCCTGGTCCACCCCGGACTGTAGCACCATCAAAGTAAGTAAGTTAAAAGTCTACATGAATGCTCGGGTTCCAACATCTGAAAAATACCGATGGGGTGGAAGAAAAGGATATGGTTTATTTAGATTTTTTTTTTTTAAATAGCTGGCGCTCAAGGTTTGTACACATCGCGGCGAAAAAAAATCAGAGAGGAAAAAAAGATAGGTACCGATGTACGTTGGTTTTAAATGTCTGACTGATACAATGATTAGGAAATAGAGAGCTCGACAGGGCATTCCACAAGCGAGTTGTTCGGCTTAGGAACAAATCACGATTTTTCAGAGTACGTTCTAAAATTGACTTGAGGGTATACTAATAATCATTCATAGCATAGTGCAGAGATGTTTTACGCACACCTGACTAGATGTGTACATTGTATTTCAATTTTGGGCGGATAGATGCCATATTGTATATTAAGGACAGATTAAAAGGGGAAAAGTATTTTTGAGAAAACCTAGATATTTCGCAGCATTTTTGGCAAGTTCGAATATGTGGTCATTCCAACGTGATTTGTCTTTGACATATATAATGGAATGGAAAGTTTTTCGGTTACGACGATGCAAGTGATGAATGGCTTATGGAAAAGAGAAATAACATAACAACATAACCTTTTGAGTAAGTTCATTGACATTAAAAATGTAAACCATTTGGCGATTTAGCTGACACTCTTATACATTAAGAGCAGTGATATAGCAGATAGATGATTTTGTAGCGTACATATCGAGGTTATTTACTTCATGGTGCACCATGACATCTGGGTACAGGTCATATACTACATGATCCATATAAGGTCCGTATGGTTCAACACAGAGTAACCTTACATGAAAGCGATTCGCCTGGTTTTGATGCTTCAAAAGCTGACCCTGATTGTGCAGAATATCAGTGTCTGAGTACGCACAATTAGTGCTGGAGAGTGATTGGATTGGTATTCACATAGTTTAATATTAGGCTTTTGTAAATGAATACAATTTTATAACTTTTTATACTAGTTTGTAGATCGTGTTTCAACAAGAGGTGTAGGTTAGGTGACAGATTTCATCTATAAATTTGAAAAATTTACCGTAGACTGCTATACATTGAAAAAAGAATTTCGCACTGATGCGAAAAAATCCTGCCAATTTTGCACGCAATAATGTGCCCTCCAAAACATGTGTGCGCAATATATTTAAAAAATTCCAAGAGACGAGCTCAGTACAAGATGTAAAGAGGCCGAAATGCGTTTTCACCCCTTACGAAGTAAAGGAATATCGTAACCGTTCTCAGGAGTTTGACCTCTCCATAGCCACACTGCACCAATTTTTTGCGAAGGATTTGGCTCCCCATGCGTACAAGGTCTAATTTAGAGGAAATTGTTATATTATTAAACGATGAGAATGAGCAGTGAATTCTTTGCGGATTACTTTGCTTTTACTATATTATTTTTTATCGTTTTACACTGTTTTTTTGCAATAAATAAAAGTAAATTAAAAAATGTATTGTAACTTATGCAATTTATTTATTATTTTCTCGATAACATAATATCATCAAAACAGGTAGGCAACCTTATGGTAATTATGTAAGTTAACACCAAATAAGCTTATTCACACAATTTTTTCATTCCAAGCTTATTCACATAAACTCCTTATCATCATTTATTATCCAATTTCATCATGCAAATTCCACCATGTGCAGGTTCATCACACGCGTAAGCAACAAAACACCAAAATAACAGCGATCAAATTTCGGTTCCAGCGAATTCACCTGTGGGAAGGTAATGACCAGGAAGTTCATACCACAGATATATGTCAGCATCAGCAGAATTAATAGATTAATAAATAGAATAAGAAATGATTTTGTTAGCTGAAGTTATTTTCTGCAGTCGTTACTGCGGAAATAAAGTTTTTTTTTTTTTAATTATTTTAATTTTATATTATATAATTTATATCTTTAGAAATTCATGTCGACAAATATACATATCATCGTATTCCTATGAGAGCGAAGTGCTTACATCTCTGTAACCAGAGTGAGAGCCAAATATTCTTGTCTTCGTTGTAATGCAGATTATTGTTGAAAGAGGTATAGTTGGTAAACTAGGATATTTTGAAAAAAATTAAAAATGTAAGGCAAAATACTAAAAACTTATGAAAAAAAGGAGTATTGTGTAGTAAGCTAAGATCCCAGTTCACTAACTAGCCAATATATTGTATCTACGAACATAATGCACAAAACATTGGGTCAATCGAACAATTAGTGACTGAGAAACCTTGTTTACCTGTTCAGAAAAGGTCACTTTGAAAAAAAGGAGTACGAAATTCCTTTCCGTGAAAAAACCATAATTTCGTTTGGTAAATTGATTTTTTAAACTTATTTTTCGTCGGTCATCGATACCATCGATACATTTCATCGAATGCCTCTTCTTGCTCTCCACGACCTTATTTTTTTGGCAATCCGATTTTATTTGGAAGCTTATGCTTTTTTTTTCTTATCCTAAAATACCCGTTTTTTGTCGCGTCTCATAGTATAGGCATATGTATGGTTGTCAATATCAATTTTTAGTACCTCCATAGTTTTCAATATGAAAACTCAATCACGGTCAATGGAGCGCACTACTGAGACATGATAAATAATTTTTTGTGGCCGGAGCTTGAGGATGTCGATACGGACGACTTCTACTTTTAACAGGATTGTGCTGCGTGCTCTACAAATCAAGACAATCGAGCTATTGAGCACAAAGTTTCCTGCGAGCCCGATTTCACGTTTCGTAGACTGCTATTGGCGGCCAAGATCGTGCGATTTAGCACCATTAGGCTTTTTTTTTTGGGACTATGTTAAAAGAAGGTTTACGCCGTCATCGCCTAGATAGGGCCCAATTATGTGAAAGAGTGATTGTAAAATGGAGAAAAGGTTATGCAAGATATTGTGTTCCATAAATAATCCTTATGTGTAAGCTTTATGAACTAATAAAGGTTTAAGAGATATCTCAAAAATTATTCTCTTAAAAAATAAAAAAAAACAAATCCTACACCTCTTGCTGAAACACCCTTTACATATCAAGGCCTCTGTACATGACGCTGTTCATCAGTATTAGGATAACGATTTAATTAAATGCCCTGTGTACTATACATATTGGGTAGCCAAAGGGCTTTTTGAAGTTGAGCCATAAAAAAAGAACATTAAATACTTCTTTTGATACTGCTGTACATATATGTAACCATTTAGTGTATACGAGAATGAAGCATTCGCATAGCTGATGCTACACGGTGCATTTTCAAAATAGAGCGCATTGCTTAGCCGTTGCAATCTTTAAGTTGATGGTGTGAGGGAGTATCCTTGAACATTACTTAAAATGAGGCCTTATGGCTTATCATGTTATGATGTTATGCCGTTATATATTCTTCTTACATGTGAGTATAAGCTTATCCCGTACAAATGATGTGTACAATTTTGAGCATAAAATTTCAGTTATCTTAAATGCCAAATAATAATTTCTTATTACGTTTACCTCCTGAAATCATACTGCTAGTCTTTTACGCTTTCAGTTTTAACTTATTATTTTTAAGCTTATTATTTAAAGATTCTAGATCGATTTTTAATTTTTTCGCATACGAAATAATGTCGATCCCTGAGACGTTACATATATTAAAGCAATATCACCAAACAGACAAAGTGCAATATAGTTTCTACCAGTTTGCTGCAATTTCCTGTTTGACATCAGTCGAACATTTCAAGGCATATATAGGGTTTTCTAATAACGACTTGACAACTTTTTTTTTTAAATAAAAGGCAAACCATTTGAGATATTTCAAAAACTCTATTACTGGCTTGAAGTACAATCAAAACATTTATGGATGGAATTCGACTACGTTCATATGGCCACCGCGGGCACCCAATTTTCAACGACTCGCGTCGTTACATGTTGGCTCCGAGCTCTTCCAACGTCGTCGGCGTGTTGGCATAAACCAATGACTTAACATAGCCCCACAGAAAATAGTCAAGCGGCGTTAAATCGCCCGAACGGGGCGGCCAATCGACTGGCCCATGTCTTGAGATAACACGCTCACCATACTTACTCTTCAATAAATCGATTGTAGCGTGTGCTGTGTGGCTTGTGGCACCATCCTGTTGAAACCACATGTCGTCCAAGTCTATATCTTCCGATTCGGGTCAAAAATAATCGGTGATCATGGCGCGATAACGCTGACCATTTACAGTAACGTGACGATCGTTATCGTCGACGAAAAAATATGGCCCAATACCGCCGCCGGCATGCAAAGCGCAACAAACAGTTATTTTTTGTTGATGAAGTGGTGAATTATGAAGCACATGTGGGTTTTCACCCGACCAATAACGCATATTTTGCTTATTGACGAACCCATTGAGCCAAAAATGAGCTTCGTCACCGAAGATGATTTTGCGATGAAATCCATCATCTTGGCGCATCTTCTCCAGAACCCAATCGGAGAACGTACGTCGCTTCAAATGGTCTATCGGCTTCAATTCTTGAGTCAGCTTGATCTTGTATGGGTGTAAACCAAGATCCTTACGTAAAATACGCCATAATGTGGTCTGAACGATGACCAATTCTTGAGAACGCCATGGAATTGACTGATTTGGATCGTTTGCTACGGACGTCTGAACAGCAGCGATATTTTTGACACTTCGACCAACCCGTTGCCTCACTGACATGGCAACATCACACAACGTATATGTATACTCAAATTTTTGCACTAAACTTGTTATTGCCTGTCTACTAGGGCGAGAATTACGAACGCTCTTAAAGTTGCAGTCACCGACTCCGAATATCCTTAGACAATTTTTATAATTTGCAGACATTGCTCGTTAGTGCTCTTTACCATGATGAAAATGTTGAGTTTACTGAATAAATTGACAGTGACAGTTTGATGATTAGTGAAAGAGTGCGGTCACAAATTAAATTCAAAGTTGTCAAGTTCCTATTGGAAAACCTTGTAGAATTTTTTTTTAATACAGTTTCGTAGGAACGTATGTAAATCCTAAATGATTTGGGATGACGATAGTAGTTTCTTCCACAAAGCCTTAAAGTTCTGCACTTATTTATACAAGTTTTTGCTTTTACATTATAAGCTAATTGATAGGGGTACATTTATCTGAATTGGCACCACAATACGTTTCGTTTAACTTCGAACACATCGAATTGGTCAATAAGTCTTGTCACTGATAGTCCTATACTTTTTTTATTCGCTGATTGCAAATAGTACTGAGAAGTTTTTCAAATACCTCTTCGGTACGAGTTTCCAATATTTCTAGATACATACCTAAACCGGTATTTATTATTATAATTTTTTTTAGTGCGAAATGGAAAAAAGGTGATGAATCACTTATCCCATTGTGAGTGATTCCAGTTAGAAGAACTCTGGTAAAAAAAGTTTTTATGTGATTATAAAAGAAAAAAACGGTGTTACAATTTTTTCTTTCTATTCTACTGCGCTGAATGAATCCAACCATTCGATGTCTAATTTTTTGTCCCCCCAACGAATTTTTACAACGAAGAGATAAGGAAATAGCATAGATAAGGATAGCAGTATTTACAAAAAACGTTTTCTGTCAGCACAGGTTTTAAATGCTGTCAGTAGAATTGATAGACTATTTTTTTTGTGCAGTTTTGGTTCCTCAAATAAGCCTTATAATGAAAATATATCACCATTTTTAAACCGTTAACATTCTATCTCAGCTAAATTTTGGAAACTTGCTCATTTCAGTTAATTTGGAAATCCCACTTTGCTTACCTATTTTACAGACCAACCCTATTGATGTCTTACAGGTTCACATTCTTTCGAAAGCATAGAGTTAAAGGCACACGTACATAACTTAATTCGGTATGCTAAGAGATGGCGTAACTTGTATTATTCCATTGTTATTATTCCAGTGGAACATGCGTTGGAAAGCTACTGTCATTGTACGTCATTTCAGTATATGTCATTCATTTGAAGCGTAAACAACAATAATTTTTTTTTACTCAAATATGTTGAACTTTGTGCCTGAAAAAGTGTTTTTGCGGGGAGTTCTTCTTCATTACTTTAATATGAAGAAAACTGCTGCTGAAAGTCATCGTATTTTGGTGGAAGTCTTTAATGAACATGCGCTAGCTGAGTGAACGTGCCAAAAGTGGTTTGCACGAAGTCTATAATGAACATGCGCTAGCTGAGTGAACGTGCCAAAAGTGGTTTGCACGATTTAAAAGTGGTGATTTTGGCTTGGAGGACGATGAACGTCCTGGGCAGCCAAAAAGTTTGAAGATGAAGAACTGGAAGCATTACTCTATGAAGATTTTTGCCAAACACAAGAAGAGCTCGCAGAATCTTTGGGTGTCACTCAAGCAACCATTTCAAAACGTTTAAAAGCAGTTGGATATATTCAAAAGCAAGGAAATTTGGTTCCACATGAATTCAAGCCGAGAGACGTCGAAAGGCGGTTTTGCATGTCCGAAATGCTGCTGGAATGCCACAAAAGGAAGTCATTTTTGCATCGGATTCTTACTGGTGATGAAAAATGGATCTATTACGACAACCCCAAGCGCAAAAATCATATGTGAAACCCGGCCAACCAGCCAAATCAACGGCAAAACCGAATATCCATGGCGCGAAGGTGATGCTCTGTATTTGGTGGGATCAGATGGGTGTGCTGTATTATGAAACCATCAATGGACAACGCTACCAAACACAATTAATCCAGTTGAAGAGAGCAGTAAACGAAAAACGCTCGGAATATGCGACCAGACACGTGGCAATAATTTTCTATCATGACAACGCTCGGCCCCAAGTTGCTATTCCGGCTAAGAACTATTTGGAAAACAGTCCAAGTCCAAGTCCTACCCCACCCGCCTTATAGCCCAGACCTTACCCTTCTGACTACCATTTTTTCGGGTCGATGCAGAACGCCCTCACTGAAATACGGTTCACATCAGAGCAGAATATAAAAAAATGGGAAAAAGTCATAGCTTCAGATAGGCAATACTTTGAATAATACTACTGTACATGTTTTTCTTAAATAAACGTTAAAATTTTGAAAAAAAAACCGCATGAATTAAAATATATACCCAATAAATTTTAAAAATTCTTTTTTATATTTTCAGACCTTTTCAAAAATGATTAACATACAAACAAGCAAGCACTTTTTTATTTTATAGATATATTATTGCAAGTGTAAAGTGAGTTTTATTTAAAAGCCGAGATATGGGACATTCGTGTGGAGTTATAGAATTTTCATCCCATTCTTATATTCCTCAACATCGGTTAAACTTTATTTTAAAATATTTAAAATTTATTAAATTTATTTAATATTTAGACTTTTAAGTTTTTCTTTTACATTTGATCGCTTTTTGTCATACTTCGTCTTCATATCTGATTTCGATTTTAATTCCGATAACTGTGTCGTTTATAGAAACGATTGGCTTATTTCTATTGTGCACTGTACTATTTACATCCTCCTCAATAGTTATATTTGCCTATGTACAGATGGACCAAGTCCAGTTCAATTTTTTGACAAATTATGACTCAGAAGTTTTGTTTTTGCAGAAAATACAATTCTAAAATTCTAAAAGTCTATTTTCAATTTGTTTAAACAACAACTTGTTTTAAGTATAACAGCAGCCAATTTTATTATTGTTTAAGTAAATGTCCTGTTAACTAATATAAAGAACAAAAAATCGATTTGGTTAACTTTATTTCTGAACTACTCATATGTTGTTTTGAAAGATATGGATAAGAAACAAATTGTGGCATACATTTTTCACAGCTTTGTGAGTTTCTTTTTTTCGAGTATCTCCACCACCTGCAATTTAGCTTAGTCTGTAGGCAAAGCATTTTTATCGATAAATCGGATGGCTAAGCTTTAATTCTTAAGCTAACTAATGCATACTCAGTAAAAAGTTATTGCTAATTTCTTTGTATCACTTTTAACTAATCTTTTTTAAGTTAAACATTACACTGAAATACGAAAACGTAGTTGATGCAATTTCCACTGACTTCAGCAAGTCAATGTTTTCTTATTTAAAATATGAAAACCCAAATTGGTCCTATTTAGAAGACCGACAGCACAGAATTCTTTTCAGATCTTCAGTGTCCGAATTCATTAAGTTAATATTTGGAGTTATTCAAGGTAGCCATCTTGGACAAATCATAATACCATATTACGTAGAAACACCTTGTAGTAACCTAAAAGTCTACGACAAGCGAAAAAATCAAGAAAACAAATTTAATATTTCACCAGTACGTATGGTATGTACTCGTACATAATATTTACTCATATTTCTTTTGGACTTAATTAAAATAATTAAGCGATAAATAAACTACATTTAGGTATATCTATTTTTCCTTGTCTATTCCAGCCGCAACAACAAATCACATTCAAACATAGTTTTATTCGTTTCGTACTCCTTGGCCTTCCATGGGTTGGTCCTTATTTGTTACCCCTTGTAAAAATAAATTTAAATTAATTAATACGCATTCTCTTGGAAAAATATTGGTGTAATGGATGGGTGTGTGTTTGCTTCAAAAACTAAAAGAAATTGATCCCGATTCAATGTATTCAGAAGAAGTTACCCACGGGATCTGAAGAAAAAAATAGAAATAGAAAATCTGGAGCGGGAGCAGAAGACGTTTTCGAGTCTTGGCTTTGGCTTTTTGATTTGTTTACATTCCTTGATGATCAGAAGGATAGTCTAGAAGAAAGATGTTCAATCACAGACAAGGAAAACAAATTTTTGGAAGAGGATTTTACCGCAGTTTGCACTGGCAGATGGCTCTCAAATAAGAAAGAAATCATTTTATATTTTAAAGTGACAGCTGAAGGAAAATTCATGTGCTGGAATCTATTTGGCGTGGTCGTAAGATAGTTGCGGTTAAGGGTGAGTTTGCAATTAGATCAATCACATCCCGGCCCCCGTGAATCGATCCGATTCTACATCAATCAAATCAAGAATCAAAGCTTGGATACCGGGCGACGTAGCACACGAGTGCTTGTTGTCACTTCGGCTTTCCTGATATCTCCGTCAGCATCTTGGAACACTCGTTCAATTCTTCTTCGTCGCCACTGTCGTCTAAGAACAGTCGCATCGCAGATGAACACCAAATCGAATATCTTCGTTGGTCTCGTTCTTGGACACCACTTGACTCGGCGCTTCAAAGTCGGTTGGTATTCCAGTATCCATTCTTGCGCAAGGTACACATTCTTTCGTCTGGTTCCGACATCTTTGATGTCTGTGCAGTATTAGTCGAGCCCAGTAAGAAATGATTAGGGGTGAGCTTCTCCTCTTGGTCGACGGTCACTGGCAGATAAGTAAGTGGCTGTGAATTAACGACGTATGCTCACGGGGAGCAACTTCCTTGAGAGTATGTTGTACCACCTCGCCAAACGTTTTCAGACACCTCCTTCGGACGGGTTATTGGGGCACTTGAATAGCCAGTCGGCTTCTTTCGCTGACATCTCATCGTGAATACGTGGACAATCGAAAACCTCAGAAAAACTTTTGGCCTCCTGATCAGGGCCGACGAAATTTTTACCATTATCGCTACACATTCTCAATGACACTCCTTGGCGGTTAATAAAGTTGCGGATGATGACTATACACCCATCAGTTAACAAATTATGCGCTACTTCCAAATGGACAGCATTCAGAGTCAGGCAAGTGAACAAGGCTATCCACTGTTTCTTGATGCGGCTACTAATCGAGACAGTGGGTGGTCCAAAGTCGTCGAGACAAGTGTATGCGAATGGCCTCACATACGGCATGACGTGATCCTCTGGTAAAGGGCCCATTATTGGCGTGACTGGGTTTGCTCTGGCGATCCGCCATAAGTTACAGCTGGCGACGTGCGCATGACTGGACGTAGTCGGGGAATCCATAATCCATACTTGTGACGAATCTCGCAAACGGCAGCTTCAGTGTTTTGATGTTTCATCTCATAGTAGTTGTAGGCTACCAATAGCGTAGTGAAATGATTAATGGTCGTTTGGCGGCGTACAAGAGCCAACAGGCGGCGTCGATTCGACCATAAATTCGGGGAAGATTTTCGTCGTCGATGTATGTCTTAAATCACCATAGTTCACTCCCCTCTTGCAGTGGTAAGTCTCGCTGAATTTGGCTAATTTCAGCACTGAAAGCTTGGCGCTGAACTTGGCGACACAGCTGCTTTTCTGCGGTATCCAATTCAGCTGTGGTTAGTACATCATATCCGTGACTTTTTGGATATTTGCGGCAACGACTAAGGAATCGCAGTACCCATGCCATGGTTTTCTTCGGCCTCTTAAAAGATGAGTAACGATTAAAATCTATGAAAGTGCCACTCACCGTTATTAAGGAGTATTTTGGACTAAGCTCTTCCCGGTCAAGGCCCTTTTAGCCAGCGCGATGATGGACTAAAATTGGCATGACTCTTTGACCTGGTAGCGTCGTCGCCCGGATTTTCCTTAATAGGTATCCACCTCCAGCTAAATTGCTCAGTGGTTGCCAATATATCTGCGATCCTGTGGGCGACAAATGGTTTATATAGTCGGTGCTCGCTGTGTATACGCTTGATCACTGTCGCTGAGTCACTTCACCATTTTCATAAAGCTGGACCGGAGAACTGCGGCCTGGATCTCGATCCGTGGGACTGTCATTGGCTTTAATTGGCGCATATAAAGGCAATCTCGACCAGCTTCGTTCGTAGTCCTCCAATACGCCACGGTGACAGAGGTGTCTGCACTACCATCAACGAAGACGTGAAGTGAGATCTTTCGGAGCACCACCTTGAAAATAGAAACTTGAAACAGTAAAGTTAGTTTCCTTTGGTAGCTGTATGCTCAATTTATCCCAAAGACCGAAAATTTCATCTGGCAGCGGTGCGTTCCATAGTGTTACACATCGACAAACTTCGCGTATTATTAACTTGGCAGCTACAACAAAGGGGCTAAGGAATCCTAGTGGGTCGAATACCGGCATAATTATGCTCAAGAGTTTTCTTTTTGTTGGACACCTTTCACTTCCTATAACGTCTTTGGCCACACGGTGAAATTGCAGCTTATACCGAAAGTTATCACTTGCTGGCTGCCAGTACGATTACATACCCAAGATCTTTTCGGTGTACAGAAGGTTCTCTCCGATGGTAAAACAAGTTTATTGCGTTCTAGTGCATTGAGGACAGCTATTGAATTTAAAGTGAAGTTTCTCATCTCAAATTTGTGAAGCTTTCTTACTTGTGTCGATATTTCGATATAGTGGAAATCGGTGATGGCTTTAATGGTACGTGGATTTTTAAGACTGCTTTGCTCCAAGGCATTTCTAATCTTGACGTGCTGGGCGGCGCAAGGTGAGCACTCGGTTCCAAATGTCATGACCATCATCTCATATATGTCGGGCGGTTTCCTGTCTTCACCATTAAGCCAAACACACTAAAAGGTCCCAAAAGATGAAGAAAATAACACATGGACTGAAAAGTCAGTGCCGTTTTATAGTAAAACACAAAATTTTTGCAAAATTCAACTTTATTTATCAATATAGTTGCCTTCGAAGGCGATACACTGATTGAAACGATTTTTCAATCTTTCGATCTCTTTCCAGCGAGCATACTTTTGAGGTCTGCGAACAGGAAATAGTTGCTGGGGGCCAAATCTGGAGAATACGGTGGGTGGGGAAGTAATTCGTAGCCGAATTCATTCAATTTTGCCATCGTTTTCATCGACTTGTGACACGGTGCATTGTCTTGATGAAACAGCACTTTCTTTTTCTTCAAATGCGACCGTTTTTCTGCGATTTCGTCCTTCAAACCCTCAAACAACGCGATGTAATAGTCGCTGTTGATAGTCTTCCCCTTTTGGAGATAGTCGATGAAAATTATTCCATGTGCATCCCAAAATACGGATGCCATAACCTTGCCAGCCGACTGTTGAGTTTTTGGTCGTTTTGAACGAGGTTCGTCGCCTGCTCGCCACTTAGCTGAGTGCCGACTGCTGTTGACTCTGGTGTGAAGTGATGGAGCCAAGTTTCATCCATTGTAACACACCGACGCCAAAATTCAGCTTTATTGTGGTTAAACAGCTTTAAACACTACTCTGAATCATCAACACGTTGTTGTTTTTGGTCGCGACGACGCGGCACCCACTTTGAATAGAGCTTTCGCATGTCCAAATATTCGTGTATGATATATCCAACATGCTCCTTTGATATCTTCAGAGCCTCAGATATCTCGATCAACTTCACTTTCCGGTCATTCGTAATTGTGGACTTTTTTGATGTTTTCATCTGAAACTGCCTCTTTTGGACGTCCACTGCGTGCATCATCTTCGGTGCTTGTATGACCAGTTTTAAATTTTTCAATCCACTTGCGAGTGGTTCGTTCGGCTGGTGCAGAGTCCGATTAACACTTATCAAGCCATTTCTTTGCATCGGCTGCATTTTTTCCCATCAAAAAGCAATGATAAATCAACACACGAAATTGCTTTGAGTCCATTTTTTTTTTCACAATAACAAAAGTTGCTTCACTCACAACGCTATATCTCGAGAAGTAATCGTCCGACAGCTGTCAAATTTATACACCTATCTTTTGAAGGTAGGTACTAACTGAAAATGGTATTGATTTAACTCAAGTGGTGCCCTCTCTTAGAAACGCCCATGTATTATGATACGAGAAATTCTTCATTCTGCTTCATTTCCATTTCAATTCCAATGAGGCGCTTAAAAGCTATGGAAAGACTGTCCGGCTGCTGGACGTCACCAATTTTCTATAACAGGCCAGCCTCAAATCTCTCGTTAACCCTTTTTGTTGTAGGCTGGAGGATCTTTCGTGCACGAAGATCCTATTTGGCTTCAACTTGCGGCGACAAAACTTTCTGCCCGGAAGTAATTGCTGACTAGGTCATGAAGCGCTATGTATGTTAGTATGTTAGAAGGCAAGAGGGCGTCGTGCGAATGGTTTTTACTGTTGGTTCGAACACCACCCACCCAAGCTTTGTGCGAGTAGCATACGGCCCATCCTTACGGAGTTGTTGGAATCCGTTCGTCAGCCCCAAATGGCAATGGTCAATATCAATGAGAAGTTTCGGCTCAGCTCTGGTATATGGTTGCAGTGGTAACTCGCTTAGGCTGCTTGTGTACATACCCAAATCGCTGTGATTTAAACTTTGCGTTGGCAATTTAAGGTTTGAAACACCGTACACTTGGCGAAGGGGATGCTTCTTCATCACTCCTGTCCCAATGACATGTGAATCGACTACGACAGTTGGCTCCTGTGTCTGTCTACTCAATCAAGGCGGCATCTAACATGGATATTGACGATCCTTCGGCAAAGAGAGCGTAGGTATCAATGGCTTGTTCCGATAAAACGGGGAACAGCAGTTTTCCGTTGTTGAGAGCTGCTTCCTTGGTAGCTAAAACTCTACCAGCAGAATAACTGGAGCTACTTGGTTGGCATTACGTGCGGTCGGACTTCGTTGCAGCTCGGTTATCTTGGCAATTGCTTCATGAAGTAGCTTGTGGTGTCGTCGCTGACAGCCCTTGATGGAACAAACACTTTTGACAGGGCAGTGCCGCGTTTCATGGCCCTTTCTCAAGCATGTGAAACACATGCCATGGTGCTTTACAAGTGACCACCGATCTTGTACTGTCGCTCGGATGAAATCTTTGCACTCGTTGACGGTTGATTGCACAAATGTGGCGTAGTATATCGGCCAATCATCAGGGTTCCCAGAAAACGTTGGAAGATTTTGGACCTTACGTGGCACCATTGTGTACATACCTGTGCTTGGCTGTTGGTTTATGGCGTTTTGAGCTGAGCTGCGTATATATGTGTGGCATCTGTGGGTATGTGTGTGTCGGCTGACTGCACTTATACGATGGCACAGCACATAGTACGGCTGCAGTTGACTTGATTCGGATGGAGGTTAAATGATCCTGTTATAATGGGAAACTGAAGTGACGTTTGCTGGCGCATCGATGCCGTTACGTACTCTGGCCTAGGGATGAAGACGGATGACAAGTAAGACGGAGGTTTAGGAGACGACATTGCAAATCACTATTCCTCAATATCACTTGTATGCTTTTGCGTTGGCTTTTCATACCGGTAATTTGTTCTCAAAGAGCGTAAGGCATAGATGCAAAGCAAGGCATCTACAACGTTGGATGTCAATAATATCCCTCCGTTGTGCTTTGCGGCAGCGGAGACTTTGGTGGCATTTGCTTTTGACCTTAGTGCGGTGACAACTAATGAAGACGTGGAAGCGATTTGTCTTTGAGCTGCGGCGACAGGGGCAGCACTATTGACAAACTCTTTCTGCATTACACTAGGGATGGCGGCTAAAGTGTGGTCAGAAGACAAAGACACGTTGTTGGCAAAGGTGACGGGCAAATAGAAGTCGAGGCATCTATGTTCTGAAAACGTGGACTTCGGCGAGGCGGTGTGTGGCGTATCATGTAATGATTTTCTTATCGGCGGTGAGCTCAACTCGAGTGTGCGAATAAGAATTGCTTTCTTCTGGCGGCGTGTGCAATTTAATTGCGCGAAATAAAGAATATTCCGGAGCCGAAGTATTTGAAATGAATACAGACTTAAGATTTTTTTGTGTACTTGTGTATTTATTTCTTGAAGAGGAGATACAATAAGAATTCTACCGCGATTTGCACTTCCCTCTCTTGATGGCTCTGAAATAAAAAAAAAAAAATTATTTAATATTTTAAACTGATAGCTGAAGGAAAATTCATGTGTTGAAATCTAGGTAGCGTTATCGTAGAATAGTTGCGGTTAAGGGCGAGTTTGCAATTGGATCAATCACAGATAGATTTGATAAGCTACGATATTGGGCCAACTTAAAGGGGAAGGTGTTGGCAACTCAAAATTTATATTTTGCTATTAGATGTCACATAACTTGACATTCACTATTTGAAGTTTCTATTTCTTACTTTTTTTCTAATTTTTGAAGCTAAATAAAAAGCATCGTGGATTTATTTGTAAGGTATCATTTTAGTTCTTATAATTATATTTGGTATCTTCCAACAGTCGGAAAAACAACACATTTGTATACATGTCTGTATCCACATTTGTTTTCACAATTTTGTAGTATTCTAACATAAAATCAAGATACTATACCTAAACATTAGAGAATGAACTCAAGTTCAGAGCAGTACAAACTCTACTTACTCAAACAATTGTAGAATAAAATAAGGATCCAGCTCTGATACACCTATTTAAAATACTGCAATACGATCCAAAATATGGGAAGTTTACGCATTCAAACATTAAAACCCAAAAGTCAAATAAAGAATATTATTTTTTTCACCTAGCAAGAGCATGGCAGAGTTTCAGCAGATTTGAGAAGATCAAATGAAACGTCAGCAAATCAATTAAAAACAAACCAGAAGGAACGGTTTTGGATGACGCCACCAGAGTGATAACTAGGAGAATACCTCTCACCCTAAATAGAAAGATGCAGCTGAAGATCAAAGAGAGGACAAGCTGAACACAAGAACTAACTAACGCAGCTCTCTCCGGGTCATGGAAGCATTCGATAATATTCGTATCTCATCTTACACTCGCACTCACAATTCTATAGTAATTGTGAAAAACAAACCAAACCAAAACGATGAGTTGAATTTAGTTGAATTTAAAAATTACTCGATTTAAAGTTGCTCATTGGTTATCAATATCTTGCCCGTTTACATTTAGTTGCATAAAACACCATATGCATCAGCCCGGAATAAGTGTTTGACGCAGAGCGATCATAAATTTTTAGGGTTTATGGCTTCAAATGGGAAGATCATAAAAGAGGAATTATTTAAAACCTTTCTCTGGCATCAGGGTCGTGAATATACCTATATTCATGCACACATATGTACATTGTACATATGTATGTATATACAAAGCTAATAGGAAACAGAAAAGCTGCTCCCTCTTAATATCAAATCTATTACGCGTTTAACGATAGACAAACTAAGTATGTATGTACATACAAAAACAAACTTAACCTTCTTACGATGTTTCACTTGGTACTTCCTTCCCTGTTTTACGCTGATGGAGCAAACATGAAAAGCAAGGAACTTTTTATGTCATGTGTCCCTTTAGGGTAAAAATTGCTCCATTCAATTAAACGTAGGGGAAAAAACAAAGTAAAGGGATCCCAGTTGTATATGTATATCACAGTTTCTCTTTCGATAGCGTATTCAAACTAGTAATTTATTGTATCATAAAAAATAGGTAAATTTCGTAAAAAGGTCTACGCTTTCTTGGCCTTTTGTGTAAAAGAAGTTATTTCTATGCTGTATTAAAAAGTTATTAAACATATAATACATTGAATTCCATGTTTTAAATATTAATTTTGTCATAAAATACTGGAAATCGAACTTTAGAATTAAGTTTACCTTGAATTTTTACAAAATTAGATTAAGAACTACCTCTATAACCTTTCTCAAAAATCCGTAAATAAACAAGCGGCGAGTTCCCAGCAGGGTAATAAAGTTGTTTTTGTGAATAAACAAAAACTTAAATTTTTCTTTATTTCAAACTTTCGGGTGTTATGTATGAGCACCGCAGAAGCAATAGAATAGAATAGAGGGAAACAAGTGTTTAAATTCTTAATTCTAAGAATATTTCATTTAGGTAACTACAATAGGCAAGTGGGGTTGTTTCGCTGACATAGTTGTTATCTGTTGTCAAAACAGATTGAATTCTTCCTCTTCTATTTTTAATACCACACATTTCACCCAGGAGTTTGCTGTCATTTAAGACTGGCGACTGTGGTTACAAAAAAAAAAAAAAAAAAAAAAAAAAAAAAAAAAAAATTAATAAAAAAAACCGAGTGCGTGTAAAAAAAAAGTAAGAAAAAATTGTTTAGTGAAGTGCCGTGTAGTAAAGCAATAAATAAAAAATAATAATAGAAAAAAAATGCGATTATCCCACCTCTTCCGCTCCCGATCCTATCTAGTTATAGATGAACTAAACTACGAGTAGAGGCAAACTCTACCAATGCTTTTGCAATCCCTTAAACTTCTCACAAATCCACTGCAAGTGAATAACCAATGCTAGAGACTGACATTGTTGACAATTCACACGTGTTCACAGAGAGGGTCACACGTGTAGGCACAATCCATCATCTAACATATTAATATCTGGAATGTTAGTTCATCTATTGTCGTAGTGATATTGCTCGCACTGGGTCACTTCTGCTTAGTCTTCCTAAAGTATTTTAATATACGCCACGTAATTAAATACGTATTTTCTTTTTATGTATTATAATTGTTTGTTTTTTTTTTATACGTTGCCCATCTCTTGTTTTAAATTTAATTTTTTTTATTATTTGAATTTTTTTATTATTATTTTTTAATATGTATATTTACTTAGCTCAAAAATTAAGCGAACAGAATCCTCGCTCTAGTAGTGATACACCGAATTAGAAAGTATCTAGCCGAGCAACGTCGATACCATCTTACTGATTGGGAGACGCTCCGCGCTACTGTATGCAACGTCTCTATCGTAGTTGAATCGCTTGTCTGCAGCTGTCCGAGAGACGTGGAAGATAAGAAAGATTACTATGTAAATAGAGGAATGCTTTTGGAGGAATAAAGCCTTTAAAGTGTGATATCAAAAGTTGGGGTAGTAAGTTCCGGGGCTTATCAGGTTGTTGGACGAGGTCATTGCTCTTGTAATTGTCTACTCTTATTAGGTTCGCCCTAATAAGTTCAAGCAAAGACAAACCCTAGGGCAAGCCTTTTCAAACACCCTAACCTCATAAAATAATGGTTTCCGATTTCTGAAAGTTGAATTTCAACTTCCAGTCATAGCAATATCGTTTAATCTCATCCAAGTTATAAGAGCATATTAATGATCTCGATCTTTGGATCTAATATGTAGGCTATGACATGGTTTATTGAACACAGAAGATCGGTTGTATAGGGTTTTCCAATAGGGACTTGACAACTTTGAATTTAATTTGTGAACGAACTCTTTCACTAATCATGAAACTGTCACTGTCAACTTATTCAGTAAACTCAACATTTTCATCATGCTAAAGTACACTAATGAGCTACGTTCTACGATTGGGTTCTAGAGAAGATGCGCTAAGATGATGAATTTCATCGCAAAATTATCTTCAGTGACGAAGCTCATTTTTGGCTCAATGGGTTCGTCAATAAGCAAAATATTCGTTATTGGTCGGGTGAAAACCCATATGTGCTTCATCCACAAAAAATAACTGTTTGGTGCGGTTTGCATGCCAGCGGCGTTATTGGGCCATATTTTTCGTCGACGATAACGATCATCATGTTACTGTGAATGGTCAGCGTTATCGCGCCATGATCAGCGATTATTTTTGGACCAAAATGGAAGATATTGACTTCTACGATATGTGGTTTCAACAGGATGGTGCCACAAGCCACACAGCACCATCCTGAAGAGTAAGTATGGTGAGCGTGTTATCTCAAGACATGGGCCAGTCGATTGGCCGCCTCGTCCGTGCGATTTAACGCCGCTTGACTATTTTCTGTGAGGCTACGTTAAGTCATTGGTTTATGCCAACACGCCGACGACGTTGGAAGAGCTCAGATCCAACATTGAACGCGAAATAGCGAAATGTGTGGCCGAGTAGTTGAAAATTGGGTCCAACGAATCGACCGCTGCAAACGTGCCCGTGGTTGCCATATGAACGAAGTCGAGTTCCATTCATTAATGTTTTGATTGTACTTCAAGCCAATAATAAAGTTTTTGAAATATCTCAAATGGTTTGCCTTTTATTTTAAAAAAAAGTTGTCATGTCGTTATTAGAAAACCCTATATATAGGCTGAATAGGATCGGTAAATTAACCGCACCTTTTTGCACACCGTTTTTAATGTAAAAAATTCTAGCAGACTATACGAGTATTAAAAAGAAAACACTTATGCTCAGCCTGTTCAACTTGAAAAAAAGTCTATTTTACCATATATTATTATCAAATACTTGTCCAGGACAATCAAATAGGCGCCCGTACATTATTTCTTGCTTTTACCTCATTGGGTATCGAATACTAGTTTTTACTCGATGGAATTGATTATCCGGAACTATATTTTTGACCTCAAACCACTTAGTCAGAAATCTACTGATCACCTTTTTCAATACCTTACTAAAATTCAGGAGGAGACTTATCGACCGAAGTTTCACCGGAATGGACATCTTTTTATCCCTTATGGAATTGAGTTCACCATCGCTGTCTTCCAATGCATTGGATAATGTGCATTATTTTTTGCATTATTAAATAGTGTGGTGTATATTAAATATCCACCGTTTCCATTGACAGATGGCGAAGCACAGTATTCGGTATCCCATCGGTTCTCACTGATTTTTTATTTCTAAGTGATTCGAAGGTCGTTTGGAATTCCCTTCAAAATGAAAGAGGGAAGCTCCGTCTCGTCGGCGATGACATTATTTATATATATGTTTTCGTCATTGAACTCAGTGAAGTTTGTGCCAGTTTTATATTACATTTCGAAGGCAGAAATTGTGAGAAAGAACGCGATTCTCCAGGTCATTGTTCAAGCAAATGATATCACATGCTTTTACGTATCCTGGAATAACCAATAATAACATAACCTTTCACTGCAAATCTTCGACCAGAAAGAAGTTTTTTTTTATTTTTATTTGAGTAACCTTAAAATGCTTGCACACAACTCGGAGGAAGGAGGAAACTAAGAACACAGGAAGATCAGGGAGGTAGAACGTTGGTTTTAAATGTTTAAAGGTTATAATGACTAGTTAGGCAAGACATTCTCTAAGCAAGTTGTACGGATTAGGAATGAATGACGATATTTAAGAGTACGTTCAAAAGTGGACTTGAGGGTGTATTGATGAGCATTCATAGCAAGACGGGCGTCACGGTTAAAAGTTTGAAAGAACGGAATCCTACTGGTGATTTCTCTGGAGCGATGGTGCTGGAAATAGCGATAAAATAGAACGAGACATAAGTGAGCAAAATTATGTTGGTGTTCGATGTGTCTTTTGTCTGAGTGCTGAGTATCACCTTATTTAGTTTTTATCGCACGCATCTAGCAGGTGCAAAGATGTTTTGGGCGTATCGTTATCTACAAAGTTTTCTGGATATATATCTGCTGTTAAAAGAGGCTGTCCGTTGATCGTTGTCTGGCGTTTCTTAGACATGGAAAGTGGCTTTGATATTTAATCCGAAATATTTTATTTATTTGCTGGAACATATTCGGGCTGCCGGTGTTTACATCCTAAATTGTATTGTTTCAATAACTAACTTACAGAAGACCAGTATTTCTCTTTTATTAATGTTTAGATGTTTCTGTTTCTGTTCTGTCGACACTGAGTCATCGTATTGTGCATTGACCTTCTTATGTTCTCGTTTATTTGTCTAATGTAGCTGTCAATCTCTCCATTGGATAGATGGAGTATCAATGAACTGGTAATTATGTAATGTTATAGCAAGTTAATGTGTCAAAAGTTATTGGAGATCAAAAGTGACATTTGTATTAAAAACAACATAAAGGGCGAGCAAAACAAATGGTGTGGATGTTGGCTGTCAATTACTGTCATTTACTGAATTCAATATGGTTGATCAGTCAATCTTTAGAAATTTTAGTCATGGAGTCATTTACAACGCAACGACGCATTTTTGTAATTCAATCTTATAACAAAAATGGGCGATCTGTAAAAGTAACATTTCGTATAATTCATGATTTTTTCGGTCAACATAATCGCTCTAGTGAGTCTGGAATTCGTGTTTTGGTAAAGCGGTATCGGGTCAAACTCTATATCAGCATACTCGGCCAGCACGTATATGCCAAAACATCTGTGAGCGGAAGTATTCAAAACCAGCCAGGTACCTCAATTCGCCGAAATCAAAAACTAGGCCCCAATTATGTTACTCTATGTCGAATTTCAAAAGTTAATTTTCATTTGCACGCATATTAAAATCCAAATTACATAGCAATTGAAGAATTTGGCCCATCTAAGACGTCGACGATTTGTTAACTGGATGTTGGATCGCTAGGACAATTTGTCATCGAATTTGATTTTTTCGATTGTGAGTGGCCGTGGCTCAAGTGGTAGTGTATTGGCTTTCCAATTGGATGGACTAAAACCTTGTGAGATGAATATTTGCCTAAATATAACATCAAGTCAATTTACACTAATAATTTAGTCTCCCCATTAAATGTTGGATGCTACCCATGGAGTGAAATAGCCACTGAGCCCAAACATTTTTTTTTTTTTTCTGTCAAATTTTCCGAAAAACTTAGCATATGCTTTGTCATCATAATTATATTAGTCATATTCAATTGACTGTTCAGTTCTTAAAAAAAAAAAAAAAAAAAAATTAGGCAGATTTTTGGTTGGATGGGTACGTAAATAAAAAAAAAATTGTCGTTTCTGGGGACCGGAAAATCCATACGAGATTCACCTTTTGCGAAGGTGAGGCTGTAATGACAGTTACAGTAGAGGACGTTATCGCAACATGTTGATCTGCTATTTTTTTCCAAAATTTAATGAATTGGGTGTGGGCAATCTCTGGTTTCAGCCAGATATTGGTACCGCCTGCACAAGTATACTATTTATTGCATAAGAAATTTCAAGATCGTATTATTTCGGTTAGAGGAGAACTTGATTGGCCTCCAAAGTCATGCGATTTGACACCTTTAGACTTCTTACTGTGGGGTTATTTGAAGAATATTGTCTATGATTGTCTACGCCAATAACCCAGCAACAGTTCACGATCTCAAACATAATATCTGAACAGAAATTATGGCTACTGACTAACTTATTATTTCCATATTAAGACCGCAATGGTCACTGTCATACAAGAAAGTGCATAGAAAGTTTATAGTTTATTGGTTCAGTTGAATCCACGTGTCGAGCAACAAGAGATCCATAAAGGATATTTGGTGTTAAAATCTTCGTCGATTGTGAAATAATTCTGCTCTGATTCCAAACTTTGAAATCGAAACAGTGACTCGAGTTCACTACGGAGAGGGATCTACACGATTCAATATTTCCAGCACCTAGAACCGGAACACTACACGGCTATAAACACTTTTAAATCGCAATATTTTGCTAATAGAGATCTCAACACCACATTCTTGGGTTGGTTTGTTTTAAAAATTTTGTATTTTCTGTGCCTCATTTTGTGATCTTTGTTGAATTTTGTTCCGTTTGGTCTTTGACCAACTTAACACTTGAAGATAATCTGCGTCAAATTGACGCATGTGTTTTGGAAATACTGCTCTCTCTCTCTCTTAAATGTTTAGGTAATCTCATTCGTCGCTGACAGCTTCCATGAGGCGCACGCATTATTGAGGTAAGTATCATCGATTTTAAAATATAACACTTATATGAGTCAAAATGACGCATGATTATATTTTACGTGACTTTTAAGATTTTAATGAGTGTGATAGTTTTTTCCGATTATCTTTTTTTTATGATTAATATTTTGTTTTTACTTTTGGTTTTGTTCAATAGTTATCGATACTAAAGTATATATTTTGTATTTGTCCTAGAAGCACCCTACGGAGGAACTTGTTCTCTTTTATAATTTTCTGTTCATCTTCCGTTGCTTGTGACAAATGTTCCTATTCGTGGTTATTTGTTTAAATAAAGGAAATCTGCGATTTCCTACTCTACATACATGTCATGTACATATTTTCTATGCAATATAAAGGTTCATTTAATCAAGAAAAACGTCAGAAGTGTCTCTCGATCGACATTCGAATATGTTCACTCAAAATCCTTTTATGTGTGCGTTTATAATCTCCATGAATTGCTATAGCTGTGGCTTTATTTACAGAAGCCCCAACCAACTGGAAAGCAATTTTACCCTTGAAGAGTTCGATACGCCACGTAAAAAATTCTTTATACTGAAATCATTATTATGGGCCATTTACACAATTTTAAGTGGCTTCGATATTCTGGACAGGAAACACCGGAAGGATGGTGTTAAAGGAAAACAACTTGATTCAGCTTGTAAATGAGCCTACGCGAATACCAGATGTTGATAGTCATACCCCCAACACCCAGTTTTTATTTTTTTTAACCCAGATAAGTACACTGTTGATGTGCTTTTACTTCTAAGCTCGTAGGACTATTGGGTCATTTCAGCTTACTTCTTGTACACTAACCAACAGTTAAAGAAAAGACTCTTGAAAGAAGCGTATGACATTTAACACTTCCTATACTTATTTTAATTGACCGCTAAATTTCCTCTATAATGACGTGGATGCCACTGCTGATATGATCAGATGCACTATTCTCTTTGGGATCTCTTTAATCCCTCATCGGATTAAGAGTATCAGATCTAAAAAAAATTCATGGTACGACTCGAGCTATAAAAAGGCTGTCAGAGTTAGATGTTGTTCTTTCGGTCCTATATGACCAACCCGACAGAACAAAACCGAGCAAAGTGAAGCGTATGAAATTTCAAAACGATTAAAAACATCCTTACGTTAGTATTATGAAAGTTTTTGTTCAAAAATGTTGCCTCATCCTCCACAATTCAACGCTCATTTATAATGACATTCCAGAGGTCAGCTCTTTAGACAGGCCATTTTTTTTCTTTTTAAAAATTTAACACTCAAGTGGGTATGACTACACTTATGATACCAAAGCATGGGTTAAGTTTTTCGGAAAATTGGATAGATAGTGCCTATTTCGTTTCATGTGTGGCATCCAACATTTAATGGGGACACTAAACTATTAGTTTTAGTTTAGGTTTTAGTTGCCTGGAAAAAAGTTTTTCGGTCACGGCTGGTATTGAGTCCCGAACCGTTCGATTGGGAAGCCAATACACTACCGCCTGAGCCACGGCCACCCATGGCCACCCACGGCTTGCTGCACACCTTGCGCTCAGCATAATACTTCCAGGTTGTGGTTTGAATCTGCAATGAGACGAACCCATATTCGCACTCGTGAAGTAGAAAGATACTAAAGATACTTGTTTTGCAAAAGTGCAATAGTTTGTTTTGATCGTTAACGTTGACCAAAACTGGTCAACTGGTCTTTTTAGTGGTGGTAAATAAAAAAAGGTAAATATTTTTATTTATTTAAATATATGTTTTGTCTGCTCCTCTTTCTTTCCGAATACCAACCTATTTTATTTCATTAATTGTTAACACCGGCGCGAGTACACAATCGATTATCCGTATGTGCGTTCGTGTGTATATATGGATATACACAAATCGTGTGTTTTGTTTTCGCGAAAGTTATACTCGTGTGCCAGTGCAAAAAAAAGGAAATATGGAAAAATACAAAAACCAAAAAAAAAAAAAATTGCCGAATTGCATATCAAAATTGTGTGGTGTGTGAATCCGCCTTCTATGGAATTGTTGTTGCAATTTGCAAAATGTAAGCAATTCTATTTGCTGTAAGTTTTTTTTTGTATTTATTTTAATAAATGTATTTTATATTCTATATTAAAAATTTATGTTAAATTAGTTTAAGATTCTTATATTTGAATCTTTTATAATATTTGAATGTTATTATTTTTAAGATATTTTAAAAATTGATACCTGTTGGTAGGTTTAAGCGTTGTGTTGTTTCAGTGGATAACGTTGATCGTATTACGGAAAGTTCGAATGCCGTTGGGATTTTGATTCTCAAATTCCCGTTGGCATTTTGGAATTTCGATATTTCGCAATGCTGTCCTGGATGAATTTTTTGTGTGGTTAAGTGAGTGGACTGTCTAGGATGGACAAAATTGTAATTATTTTTATTTTAATTAATTAATAAATTATTTTTAAAAGTAAAAAAAAGTCTTCGATTTTGTATGTGAATTTATTTCAATTGTTTCTTGTATTGTTTTGTTTTTCGGTTGCATTATTTGATGGCAAATAGCAAATTTTTTCGAGTGATCGCTTAAGTTCTCCGGTTTCGGTTTTTAACGTAGCCGTTCGAGTAAGTCCGTTTTACCTTCTCCATGGCAGTGTCTCCTTAAGTAATTTCAGTTGTTGTTTCGCCGATTGCATCTACCTTTAGTGGACCTCTCTCTCTTTTTCTAGCTTGTGCCCGGCGGTTTTGTACAAACCATTTGCAGTATGCAAGACTGCGACAAAGCTTCGTAGGTCTGATTTACTTATTGAATATCGTATGACGGGGAATAAAGGAATAGTGTGTTTTCCTTTCTGTGGGGTTTTCCTGAAATCTTCCTTCCAGTTGATGAAACCTACGTACGGCATCTCACTTTGAGGTATCAAACCCAGGCTTTAAATGGTAGCGATACTTGATATCGCGCATCAGCCAATCTTCTTTTTGTGTTGATATTATGCTTTTCATAAGTTTTGTCTTCCGCAGTTTCCTTAGTGTTGAAGGGCTACTCCTCCAATTCCCAGGACTTTCGCAGCAGGTTGTTATCGAGAACCTGTAAGAAGCTATGGACAGATTCTTTATTTTGTGCAATTGTCTTCCCAAGGAGAAGTCAACCTAACTCTGATAGCAGTCCCAGGTCTATCGAATTGTGGATCAGCTAACTTTAAGTCCTGGATGTGTTCCCAATTTTGCAGAGCTAAAAACTTGGATGGCAAACAACCAGTCAGGGACTTGAACACATAAGCTAGGGTATTTGTCTTAAAAGGTGTTGCTGGCAACCCAAAGGCAAAACTTACATATAGCTGACATGAACTACTGCAAACTTTTCCCAATCCAGATACTTTAATTAGAGTTCGCCGTTGATGAAGCCCTAACAATTATACAGCTGACTCACTAATAAACGTTGCTTCAGAGCCAGGATCAACTAACGCCCTAAGATAAATATAGTTTCCACTTAAAGACACGAACCACTGCTGTTGCCAAAAGAACACTTGGCTGATGAAGTTCAGAATAGACAACTTTAGGTGGGTTGATATTTATTTTTGTATAAAATATTTGTGTACCTGCAGTTTTATTTGTATAATTCGTCGTAGGTTTGGAGCTGATATTATTAAAATGCAGCAGAGAATGGTGTTTCTGCTTGCAGTAATAGCAGCGTACAACGGCTTTGACATTGGTTTATCTTGTGACTGTATGTCAAACAGTTCCTACAAACTACGATTCTGTCCACTACCTTAGATCGTTCGCAGATCTCCAAATCTATGAACTTTTGGCAAATCCTAAGAGAGTGTTGACCTTTACCACATACCTGGCATGCAAACTGCTTCTTTTCGATGCCTTCTTCTCTACCGCAACAGCTTTGTATTGCGAAGAACCGCTGCCCTTTAGGCCACTCGTTCCAGCTACTGCTTTTAAGATCCGAAAACGCGTTTCCAGGAACTCTGTAAATTGTGTTAGTCTGGGCAACTCTTCGAACTACCTAACTTTTCACACAACCGCTGAGTAAAACTAGGTAATTTTTGTACCAATATGTAAATTAATATACCATCCCAAGAACTTACCGGCAATCCTAAATTTCTCAGGGCATGGAAACATTCCTGGGACGTGTCCAATTAAGACTTTATGCTACTTGCAGTCTCATTTGTTAATTTCTGCTGGTCAAATAAAAGTAAAATGTGGGCGTTTACCAACACTCGCTTGTGGTCGTATCAGGCGACAAGCAGTTCCTATGCTTTGTCATAATTGCTAGAATAAAATTGCTTGAAGTACAATCAAAACATTTATGAATGGAACTCGACTTCGTTCATATGGCCACCGCGGGCACGTTTGCAGCGGTCGATTCGTTGGACCCAATTTTCAACGACTGGCCACACATTTCGGCCGAAACGGCCGCTATTTCGAGTTCAGTGTTGGCTCTGAGCTCTTCCAACGTCATCGGCATGTTGGCATAGCAACATGCAAGTCTATATCTTCCAATTCGGGCCAAAAATAATCGGTGATCATGGCGCGATAGCGCTGACCATTCACAGTAACGTGACGATCGTTATGGTCGACGAAAAAATATGGCCCAATAACGCCGCCGGCATGCAAACCGCACTAAACAGTTATTTTTTGTAGATGAAGTGGTGATTCATGAAGCAAATGTGGGATCTTACCCGACCAATAACGCATATTTTGCTTATTGACGAACCCATTGAGCCAAAAATGAGCTTCGTCAGTGAAGATGATTTTGCAGATGAATGAATGAATGAATGATTTTGAAGATGAAATTGCAGACGTTGCTCGTTAGTATACCATGATGAAAATGTTGAGTTTACTGAATAAATTGACAGTGACAGTTTGATGATTAGTGAAAGAGTGCGTTCACAAATTAAATTCAAAGTTGTCAAGTCCCTATTGGATAACCCTATATATGCTCGTGTAAATTTTCATCCGCATATAATTCGCAACGTCTTCAATAAACAAAAGGTCATGGAAACACTGATAAACCTATGAAATATCTCGAAACACAAAAACTTCTCAATGAACGGCAGTACGGTTTTCACACTGAAAAGGCATTTGACAGAGTTATGCATCAGGCTCTTTTGTCGGCATGGATTAGAAATTACTTTTCGGAACCTTTATTTCAAGTTTTGTTGGTTGGGTTGATTGGATTTTATAAATTCAATGATAGTCGTCGCCCGCTCTAGGACGAATTTTGTGAAGGTCGTTGAAAATCGGAACTAATATTTCAAGATATAGTAATAAAATTCAACTTGCATACATTTAATATAGCACTATCATTTGCCCGTCGAAAAGATTTTTCGCGTCAGATACCTCATAAAATTGACAATCGTTAAAAAAAGGCTTGTGTAACCCACAGGAACAAATGTTGAAAAATTCGATTGCGGTATTTCGAAAGACGTCAATAAGAAACAGTAGTCGACTGTGTGGGTCTTTCAAGACGAGCCAAGTCCAACAAAAGCTGTTCGCACAAAGCACCTCGATGCAAATGGTAGCATGTTCCTTTGGAAAAACCAAAAATGTGGCAACCGTGCCATTAGAACCACGTATAAAGGTCAATTCAGAATAGTACACCACTACTATTATGTAGAGAAATAAGAAAAAGCAACCGGTGAAAACGGACTATTCGCACTCAAAACATCGAACTAATAGGTCATCCGCCATACAGCCCTGATTTGGCACCCAACGACTTTTTATTTCTGTACATAATAATTAAATTGCGAGGTCACTGCTTTTTCACGTCTGAAGAATTGTTGATACCTCATTTGGAGTGGAAAAAGTGGTTCAAACGTATGCAGAAGTTTATTGATCTTTATAGAGAGTATTTTGAAAAACAATAAAGCCATTTTAGATGATAAATATTTATTTTTACTGTTTTTTTTAAAACTTATTGAAAATTCGCTTCTGTCAGGAAACGTCTTTGCTCGTTTTCCTTTTAAGATGATATTATTCCGCTTGTGTGTGCCACAATTGTTCTTATCCTGTAACTTCTGTAACTTAAGACGCATTTTACTGATCTTGATTGTAAACTGCTTCAAAAAAGTTGTTTTTTGTTATTTACTGCCTTTTTGATTTCATCACTCATAAATTTTTCCTCGAAAATGTGCCACGTGTGGGTTATATTGTACGTTTTGGTGTAAGGGATTTTGTAACGATCTCGGAACTTAAACGCACAGAGCTGGTTTTTCCTCTTTTATCATTTTTATTGGTTTTTCTATGGTTTCTTAACAAAAAACTACTTTAGTATGGGTCAGTTCTCACTCATCATTTTAGAATCTTTTATTCGCTGATGTATATTATTCCAGCGTGGATGGTTATTTGATGTGGTGTCCAAACCACTACATTGCATAATTAAATGTCGTTCTTGCTATATTAACAACTTACTTGGTGCCTTTAAAGCCTAGCATATTTCCTGTTGCTGAGTTTCCAGTCCCGAAACCTTGTGTTTCATGCAGTGTTGTATTCGTAGCTCGATTCTCAATCATTATCATAAAGGTTTCCTTAAAAGATCATCGAAATTGTGCCGAACTAAACTTTTTTTGTTAGCCCATTCTTTTCATATATATTTACATTTACAATCTACATTATTACATTTTGTACGCTTTCGTTTGTAAATCTCCTTGGTTTTCCAATTTGACACGTTTTCCAATTTGAATATTTTAATTATTATTGCGTCAAGATTTTGGCTTGAGAAATGTACACGACTTATTTTATATGTTCAATAGTGTATATACATATATGTATATAGGAGTACGTTCTCTAGCGACATACTCGAACACGTTTGTTCACATAAAATTATTGTATTATTTGTGTATGAGGTTCTATCATATGAAATGTGTGATCATTTCAGGCCAATATCGTATTGAAATGAATTTTTATTTAATCAAAATACAACCCGTTTGCACTTATTCGTATAACTCTTTTTCAGCACAAAAATTAAAAAAATTAAATGTGATATTTTTTTTAACGAAACTTCAGGAGAACGCGTTTAAGTTTTTATACTATTGTATTGGTATATAACTCAATTCGTGCGGTTTTTTTTTCCAATATTTGAACGTTTATTTAAGAAAAACATGTACAATAGTATTATTCAAAGTATTGCCCATCTGAAGCAATGACTTTTTCCCATCTTTCTGGCAATTTGTGGATCCCATTCCAAAAGAACTGCGCCGGCTTGGCAGCCAAGAATGAATCAAGCCAATTTTTGATATTCTGCTCTGATGTGAACCGTATTTCAGTGAGGGCATTCTGCATCGACCGGAACAAATGGTAGTCGGAAGGGATAAGGTCTGGGCTATAAGGTGGGTGGGGTAAGACTTCCCATCCAGTGTTTTTCAAATAGTTCTTAACCGGAATAGCAACGTCGGGTCGAGCGTTGTCATGATGGAAAATTATTGCCTCGTGTCTGGTCGCATATTCCGGGCGTTTTTCAACTACTGCTCTCTTCAAACGGATTAATTGTGTTCGGTTGCGCTGTCCATTGATGGTTTCACCCGGTTTTAGCAGCTCATAATACAGCACACCCATCTGATCCCACCAAATACAGAGCATTACCTTCGCGCCATGGACATTCGGCTTTGCCGTTGATTTGGCTGGTTCGCCGGGTTTCACATATGATTTTTTGCGCTTGGGGTTGTCGTAATGGATCCATTTTTCATCACCAGCAACAATCCGATGCAAAAATGACTTCCTTTTGTGGCGTTCCAGCAGCATTTCCGACATGCAAAACCGCCTTTCGACGTCTCTCGGCTTGAATTCATGTGGAACCCAATTTCCTTGCTTTTGAATATATGCAGTTGCTTTTAAACGTTTTAAAATGGTTGCTTGAGTGACACCCAAAGATTCTGTGAGCTCTTCTTGTGTTTGGCAAAAATCTTCATAGAGTAACGCTTCCAGTTCTTCATCTTCAAACTTTTTGGCTGCCCAGGACGTTCATCGTCCTCCAAGCCAAAATCATCACTTTTAAATCGTGCAAACCACTTTTGACACGTTCGCTCAGCTAGCGCATGTTCATTATAGACTTCCACCAAAATACGATGACTTTCAGCAGCAGTTTTCTTCATATTAAAGTAATGAAAAAGAACTCCCCGCAAAAACACTTTTTCAGGCACAAAGTTCGACACATTTGAGTGAAAAAAAATTATTGTTGTTTAATCTTCAAATGAATGACATATACTGAAATGACGTACAATGATAGTAGCTTTCCAACGCATGTTCCAATGAAATAATAACAATGGAATAACACAAGTTGCACCATCTCTTAACATACGAATTAAGTTATAGACTCAATAGTTTTTGACTAATTGACTAAATCAATCTGCATACACCCAATTTTCCATATGCTATGACGATTTTCTGGCAAAATTTGATGGCATTTATCGTTTGCACTGGTCGAGGAATTCGTTTCATATTAAAGCTTGTCAGCGTGAAAATTTTTTATTTGTTTTTTATTTGCGAAATGCAAAAAGGGAAATGCAAAGTTCTAGGTATATAAAAATAGAAAATTATAAAGCTCCCTGTGGTTTCAGCTCTGAGAAAAATTATGATGAGTGAAATTTTTTCTTTTAAAACATTCGCGTTCTGTGCCAAAAATAAAAATGTAAAATCACTTTTATTTGCTCTCGTCTACACAGGAAAGCTAGCGCAAAATGCTCACACTCTACAACCGTGAGACGTGACCATATTTATAAGCGACATTAAGTCTAATTGCCCAAATAAGGTTCTAATATGAAGGAAGAAGTAATACAATAATACAACCCAAATGAAATGACTTGTCGTAATATCGTAATATAAAGATCCAAAAGTGCAATAACGTTCAAATAATTCAAATTGGAATTCTTGTTATTTCAACTTTTAGGAAGAACGATGGGGAGCTTCATCCACATCAGTTTCGATTCCTTTTCCCCAGTATTTTCGAGAGTCAGCAAAAGTATTGTAAGTAGGATAAATCTTTGCGCGTTTTTATAATCACGCGCGACGAGAGAACTGACAGGTGGAAGGGATAACACTACCACTCGGTGAAGAGCTCTGAATATAGGAGGATCGGTTGCGGAGCTAAATGAAAGATGTGAGATCCTCTGCATGCAGGGCAGAAATTGCATAAAGCGTTGCGCATTGCGGGGAACACTCTGTAAGGTGTGAATAGATTACTATATTATATATAATCACACACACACACAAAAAAAAACAAAAAAAAAAAAAATAATCGCGGCAAGTTTCCTGCAAGTTGGAGCGGAACTCGATTCTATCAGACACATAGATCAAAAATAAATATACAAGTTTATTCATCTAAATCTGTATTGTTCCCTTCAAAGTAAACCTCATCGACTGCAACACACTTATGCCAGCGCTTGATCCAAACCTCGAAACATTTCTTATATTCGGTTTTCGGTATGTCCATCAGTGCTTCCTGCGATTTTTCCATTACTTCCTCTCTACTGCTGAAACGCGTTCCAGTAGTGGTTTTTTAACTCGATTGAACAGAAAGAAATCACAGGGAGTCAAATCAGGTGAATTCGGTGGCTGTTGGATGGTATTTGTTGCATTTCTCGTCAAAGAACTACAAATAATAATGGCACTCTACGACGTTGCGTTACCATGGTGCAAAATCCACAAGTTTTCTGCCCACAATTCTGGTTTCTTTCGGTGAATTGTGAATGCCCACTTTTCTAACTAGGTCGATGTAGCTGTACAGCCTGTATAGTTGGTGGCGGTAGCTCCAAATCGATGGTTCGGGGTTCAATACCAGTCCCCCGAAAATAATTTTTTTTTAGGCAACTGAAATCACATAAGATGAGTGGTTGTCTAGAATACGACAACAAGTCTAATAAAACTAATAATTTAGTCTCCTTATCAAATGTTGGACGCCATCCCTAAAGCGAATTAACCTGACAAAAAATCTTTTTTTTCTCTCTCTATTCCATTTTCCTAAAAACTTACAACGTACTCAGGCACTTTAAGTGTAGTCATACTTACTTGAATGTTAAGTTCTTTAAAAAAAAAGTTCGTCGTGAAATCTTCTCCTCCAAAGCCCGTCAACAGAAATGGCACCGAATATATTTCGAATGTTTTTGCTCTCGAAAATCATATCTTAATCCGTTTTCGATTAAGTCCATGCCTCAGCTTCATAAAAAGAACTGTTGATCTAGGCTTAATATAGTCTCTTTAGTTTTTCGGGATAGGGCCTTACTACTGAACTGCTTTCTTAGCCCAAAGAAACGATTGGAAAAAGTGATTCTTCGTTTTATTTCTACTGAGGTGTTGTTGACAGAATTTATAGCAGTACTATCTACCTTGGCCCCTAAGTCCTTACTGCCTCGAAATTATAGCTGTCCATTGTGACATTCCGCCCAATTTGTTGATGTTGTGTTTCCCTTCGTATTTACAGCATATGCTTGGTTTTGTCTTTATTTATCGCTCAATTCATTTTGTCAGCTTCCGTTTCAATACGCTCTGGCGACAGCCCGCTGACTTCTCACAATTATATTGATTTCATCTGCGTACGGTAGTAGTTGCTCCGACTTTTAAAAGATAGTGAATCCAGTCGCTCATTAGTTCCGCACAATTCTTTCTAGTATGCTGTTAAAAAAGTCAGATGACAGCACGTTACCTTAGAGTCAGCATTTCATGATCCAGATGCCCTCATGTGTCCTTTTGTGTATTTTGAGACGAGGAAACCGTGTCCTAATAAACCTACGTCCGTTGCCAGACGTAGTGTCCTGTAGGCTACGCTTACCAACTTTCCGGCTAAAACTGTCCTGCTTTCCTATCCTTGCGTTTAGTTCGTCATACTTCGGACATTGCTCATATGTCTGGTCGAGAAGCTCGTGGAAACATTATTTCCTGTTGTACGGACCTGGTACAACTTTTTTTTTGAAAACGAATAACGATTAATACTCGTAAGTTTGCTGTTATATTTCAATTTTCGTCTGCCGAATTTTTATTGATATTTAAATGATTTGCATTTTTTATTACAATTTTACTATCATTTTCTATGAGATTTTCAGTTTTATTATATCACACACATGTTGTCTGGTCGGGTGCTAATGCTGATGAAATCCATGGAAAATGCAGAACATAGGCTTGCTGCCAGATAGTGAGGTAGATAAAGGTTCTGAAATGAAAGAGACATATGAGAAGTTCCGCGATCTGCTACCGTGCAGATCTGTTAGGAGCTTTGGACAAGGTTAAGGAGAAGAAAATAAAGGCTGATGGAGCCGAAACGGATGCAAATATCACTATATCCACTTACAGTTCTGACATGAGGTTGAAGAATATTCCGGTAATAGTTTTTTTCGGGGAATTTTGAGCACTGGAGGCGTTTTCGTGATCTTTTTGTTTCACTTGTTAATAGTAACTCGTCGCTGTCTGAAATTAAAAAAATGCATTATCTCAAAACTAGCATTTCGGCTGAAGCAGAAAGGATTTTGTCCCAATTACCGATTTCCAACGGGAACTACCTTCAGGCTTGGGATATTTTGCAGGACAGGTATGACCACACTCGCTTTCTGGTCAACACGCAGTTGAAGTGTTTCTTCGGTGAACTTCAGTAACCCAGGAACGATTGGAAGCCATTAAGGACCTAATGGATACTTCAACCTAGATCATTCACAGCGTCGACAACTTGAAGGTACCTGTACAACACTGGGATATGAAAATGATTCATGTTTTAGTGCAGAAACTACCATTTAAAACGCGGAAGCTGTGGGAAGAGAAACTGGGGTCCAAGGACAACAGCAAGCCAACCTTTGCGGAATTTAAACAATTTCTTGAATCGAGGTTCCGCACTCTGGAAGCAGTCGGTTATCAACAGGGTAAAACGCTGTCACAACCGCTCAAAAAGATTCCCCCTCGAAACACTTTTCACGCACAAACCAACAGTTCTAAGTTTGCATGCAAGCTGTGCAGCAAAGGTAATCGGTTCCTAAAAATAAGCATAAACGACCGCTGTCAGGCAATTTCGAAGCTATGTTTGTGTAGGAATTGTTTAGCTTATAATCATTTATCTGAAAGTTGCCCAAATACCCGAAGATGTTATTACTGTCAGCAGCCCCATCATTCGTTGCTCGCTAAGTTTCTGATACAAGTCGAAGCGTGTCTAAATTCGAGACTCTTCTGCCCCTTAACAGAAGACATCCGACTTTCAGGCATTAACACCGGCACACTTTCATCGGGAGAGCATGTTTACTGTTCCCGAAGCAGATCTGGCAATAGGAAAGCCGAATTTGAAGACGGTTCAAGGACATTTGAGGACATTTTGGAAGCAAAGGCAGATTGAATGCCTGAGTCGTCTTCAACACCGTCGTAAATGGTTAACACCGCTGCCACAGCTGAAAGAAGGAGACTTAGTGCTCCTTACAAGGGTGGAAAAAATTAAAACACAACAAGAAGAATTCCGGAGACCAATAACCATATTATAAAAATAAAAAACAAAATAACTCATTTTCATACAACACAATTATATAATATTCAACATCCTAAAATATCAAAAGATCATCAAATGGAATTCAATCAAATTACTAAAAAAAAAAGAAACTTAAATAAAATATTAACATATAAGTCAATAAATAAAAATATTTAAATAAATCGGTATGAAAAATTCATGAACACACCCCACACAAAACAAAATAGTCACTCAAACGTACGCACACAGTCCACACACTACACAACTCACACGTGAAAAAACAGTCCATGCTTCCATCCATGCTGTATGGTAACACACAATACACTGTATAGAAACGCTGTCAGTTCCGATCAAAACACATGCACACCAACGAGGGACTCGATATTTGAAACAAAACAACGACTTAACGACGTATAACACAATGCAAATTAATTGAAATATGAATTTAATTTTCTTCACAAGAAAAAAGGAAAATAATAAATATAACTTATCTGAATTTTACTGGAACACACCACAAGTTGGTCTCAGCAATAATTATCAAACCTAAAATAAATCAAAAAATGGTGTCTTTTTTTTTTTAATTTTATTACTGCTATTTCTGTTTTCTTGCTGGAGGCATAAAAATATTCGGTTGATCTTGATGATCATATTTTTTCAATAATAAAAATAAAACAAAACCGACCTGGTACAGCTTTATTTTTTAAAACGAATTAATAAGTTTGCTTATATATTTCAATTTTCGTCTGCAGAATTTTTATTGATATTTAAATGATTTGCATTTTTGATTACAATTTTACCATCATTTTCTATGAGATTTTTATATAGATTTTATTATATCGCACACATGTTGTCTAGTCAAATTCCACACAGATTGCGTTTTATGTTTCAAGCAGATATTGTTAGGCTGCAATTGTTGACAATTCTCACGTATGACGTCATCACATTGCACCAAACACGCCTACCCACAATAAAACATTCCAGTTGGGAAATTATGTACATATATCTTGTCAAATGTCAAACTATGTATAACTTATATTGTATATGTTATATAGAGTTATGCCCCAAAGGGAAAATAAAACATATAACATTTATAACGTTAAAGAAAGAGGAGTTTTATTTGGGAACTTTCTTAAATTTACAGGAACTTGACTTTTTTTTGTTTAGAATCGGTGAACAACACTTTTCCGTATCTCACACAGTTCTCAGCCGAACACGTGGAGAATGAATAATAACACTTTATTGTGTAGCATCAATTGCCGTAACAACGTGTTGAAGCTGTTAAAACACTTTTTTTTTAATAATTGATTAATTGTGAATTCGCAAGAAAATTGAGCGAATTTTTTGGTTTATAATCTGTAGAGCTTGCAAAAATATGCTTTTACATGTTGCATATGCATTTGCATATTTTACAGATTTTGAAAGAAGCATGAGAAGCATGCATATTTTGGAGTTTTCACGAGAAAAAAGCATATTTTGATTATTTTTGGCTTTCGAGCGCTCAATATTGCTTTAAAATTGCTCAGAATGTATAACAGCACAAAAACAAAATATTCCGTTTCACACTCACACTTATCCTGAGTAAAGCATTGTAGAAAACATTTGCTTAGACAAAAATACTCAAATGTTTGAGTCTGATTCACATAAGTGTAAAAGAGAAAGAAAATTTTAGAAAGATTAAAAGAGTCTCGTTTTTACGTTTTTCTTTTACCTTATTCGTTTTATTTATTTGAGCGTTAGATCTTCGAAACTATTTTGTCGAAACTGAACACGCTGGATCAAAAAGCCTTCTCTAAACAGTTTCAAGCTATTCATAAACGCAATGTCGGCTATGCAACGATTGTAGAAATACGAGACGTGTTGTAAAAAGGCAAAAAAAAGTTTTAATGAATTAATAGAAAAACTCTCTCCGGCAGAGATAACAATGCATAAGTATTCGCCAATAACTTCGATTGACGTCGAACGCTCCTTTTCTGCTTACAAAATGTTGTTAAGTGACCAAATTATTTTCTAAAATTTTGTCATTTATGAGCATATTTTGCCCTTTTTTCAGCATGTTTCCAAGCATATTTCGTCAATTTTTCGTGCATATTTTTACGAGCTCTAATAATGTGCAAAGCAAGTCGACTATTTAGCATTTGTCATTCACCGTTAACACTCTCCACCACAATTAAGGATTTAATATTTTTCAATAAATAAATATATTAAGAATATTTTTTATTGCATATTGTATTCTAATAGATAATTGGTACTCTTAGCTGTATTCATAATTTTTTTTTTGTTGAGAATTTTCACATGCAACAAAATGTCCGTGCAGCGGCGATATATTTCCGTAAGTAACGTAGGTAACCATTCATCCACCCATCCATGGGAAACTGAGCGAATCGTAGGGATCTGGGTTGAACAGCTTCGATAAGTAGAATATGGTTTCCATAGTAATAGAACCATACATGACTAGCTTATTTTGTGATGTAAAATTCAGAGAATTCTTTAGACCATTTTTTTATTTTTTTTTATTTTTTAATTCAAGCGCGGGAACATCTCTGCTTATTATGGAATCAATGTGGATGCGGAAATTAAGTTAAGTATCGCAGACTGCGCACAAGTCCTACATTGGAGTGACCGAAGCAGCAGCAGCTTGGATTCATATATAGTAAGTTTGGTCAGGAAGTATTTAACGCTTCAAGGAGTATGAGATGGTTTGGCATACCTTTATGTAGAGGCTAAGCATCAGAAAAATCAGAAACGTGTGTATAGATTTTCGTATTCCCGGCATAGACAGATATGTAATACTTACAATACCATTAATAGTTGAAATGAAAATGTTGGAAGTGACTTTAATTGGTTCAGGCAAATGTAAACGAAAAAAACTTAAGTTATAGCGGTGCATTGAGTTTAAAAAGAATTAACCTATATGCGATTTTATCAAAAGCCTTGCTCTAGGCCACACAATGTACTATATAGAAACTAACTCAATAAAGTTGGTAATGGTTGATCTGTGTTTAGGAAATCCATGTCGGTTCGGTGCAAAGATAGATCTGCAATTAACGAATATTGCATCATAAATGTTGCAATCAAAAATCTTGAGAATGCAGGAAAACTTAGCAATGTGTTGGTAATTCGTTAAATCTGTTTCAGTCCATTTTCACGAATAGGGACATCTTTAAATTTGTTTATCTTGTCTAGTAGTTGTACCGATGTTATTTCAATAGACATTAGAGATGTCTGAGTGCAGTTACTCAAGTATCTGAAGTATTCGGAAGATGGGTCTGCAGGCTGCTAACTAAATAAGCGAAATAATTAGCGATGGTAGTATGATCAGATTATGTCATATTGGGGAATTTGAAACATAGCGAAAGAATTGTTTGGGGTCAGAAATGATAGCAGATTGCATTCATTTAATGTATCTACTATAATGAGTTTCAAAAAGCTGGGAGAAGTGACGTGAGTGTGTAGATAATTTCGATAATCAAATTCAGAACTAGATTTAATGTACACCAGATTTGTTGCAAAGTGCACCCAGTTATTTGTTATATCAAAGAGAAAATGACAAAAGATTTCTTTTTCGTTGGTAAGGGACCGCTTACGTAACAAAGTAGAAGATCTGTTCGTGGAAGATTTCCGCAAGCGAATCAATAAAATGTTTTTATCGAGTACACAGTTAAGTGTAATTTCCTCTACGGAAGTTGAAGTGGAAGAATGTTTCTAATGGAGTATATTTTTTTAAAGACTTAACACTTAATCTGCAACACTTGTATTACCTCGGCATATGTTATGTTTTTTTTTTTTTTTGAAAATGGGATAGAGAGTGAAAGAAAGATGTTTGGGCTCTGTGGTTATTTCTATGGGTAGCATCTAACATTTAATGGGGAGAATAAATTGTTAGATGAAGTTGGTTTGTTGTTGTTTTCTAGTCAACTATATTTTACTAGATTGTAGTTAATTAAACAAATAAATATCTTTTGGCCGCTGTTTAGATTTGAACACCGAATCTTCTGATTTGGAAGGCAGTTCACTACCACTTGATATCGAGTGAGTGAGTAGCAGTAGAATGATCGCTTAATCTCATTGGGAGATATTCTACTTCAAAGTGAAGTTTCTGACGTGAAATATAAGCAAATAATGGATAAATTTGTTTATTTGTCTTTGGATTCTGACGACGAACATCGTGAACATTTTTATTTTGCAGAATTATCAAAAGATTTGTGGTAAATAAAGATGCATTCAGACATATATTGCAAAGCCTTGGATTCAAAGAACATATGTATGTTCACTGATGTACCCGCTGCATTGCAGTTAGCTGCTACCTTATTCTGGTTAAAATGTTGTGGATATCAACATTCCATAAGTAATCTTCTCGAAGTTCCTATTTGTTAGTACCTGGTGGTAGTTTTGAACTATTTTTATAAATTATACTTCAACATTTATTTTCAAAGTTATTGGTTGTGTTGACGGAACACATTTCGGCTTGCAAAGCCCCAGCGCATTACATATTGCTTGCATTGATTTTAAGGTTCCCTTCGGCAATCTATACACCGATAATGCAAGTAATAGTCTTGAAGTGATCGATACTGGTAATGAGAATCTTGGAGAACCTTGGATGGTAAAAGAATTTGTAACTACAGTAAAAACTTCCTTATATATGGTAAAAAAAACTTCAGTTTATTTCATAAAAATAAAATAACATTCAGTAAAAATAATATAAAAATATTAATCCTAAAAAAATAAACTTAAATGAAATCACATTCATTTCAAACAAAAGGAAAACAATAACTCTAGAACATCAGACTGTTACCAACATTCTACACCGAGTTCTCCGACTGACGAAATGCAAAAGGTTAAACAACCTTTAAACCTATTTCAAAGATAGGCAAGATTTTCTACACTAGCTAAAACAAGCAGTTCAACCAAAAATAACTACCGCACTAAAAATAGACGAAGAGATACAATTCTATTTTAAGGACGACATTAAGTGCACTTTCTCAACTGCACCTTCGTTGTAGCGTAAAACTTGCTAATTGACATCTCCAACCAAAACGACAAAGAAAAAATTATTAGGAAAAACCCACAGAAGTTATAAATTATCGAAATTATAAAAATAATGTACAAGAAATTTAGTTTAGCCACTTTTGGCCCAATATCAAAGAGATGTTCAAAAAGAAGCGATAGGATGTGAAATTTGTTTGACCAACAAATATGAACGGCAACTAAACAAACAATGCATTGGAAAAACGCCAATACCAACAAAAGTAGGAAAATATATACAAATGGGCATATTCCACATGAGTAACAATAAGTATATAAGGACTACAGACAAATATTCGAAGTACTGCTATCTCCGAAAAAGTTAGACTGTCACGATTATATTACAAATACAGCATACTGCTACACCAATAAATCATTCAACAACTAATGCTCAAGTAGAACGGTTTCATAGTACTTTGACAGAAGTCAGTACAAGTTCAGCTAGTAAAAATAATACAGCTCCTGGTGAAGAGCCTTTCAACGCCATTCGACAATATAATCAAACGATCCACTCGTCTACAGGACTCAAACCTGATGAAGTTTTTTCTTAATCGCGAAAAGTATCTTGAGATTAAAAAAAAAAATTTCAGAATAAGCAGGGTAATGATATCGTCTACTCCAAAACAGATCGCATAGATTAAATTGCTAAACGCTATAAAAAACATAAAGTCAAAGAAGATGGCGTGACACGATTCTTACAGGGAAAGGGAAAATTATTCACAAAGAAAGTATCTCAATTATTCCTCTTTTAAAATTTAATCAATCATTTTAATTTTAATCAAAAAAATTTAAATCTAATCAATAAAATCGAGACAATTAAAACACAATTAACACCTTTCAACCGTAGACTCCGACGCTCACTGAATTTTTTAGGTTCTATTCTCAAGTTTGTCACCATGACTATCTCATAGAAATCAAGACAGGACTCAATCAGTTGATAGACAATAATATAATAACTAACAACGTAAGATTAGCACACAGTTTAGTCCGTTACTGGAGAACTAATTATTGCAAAAGTTCATAAGGAATTAGAAGCAATAAGCAATACTATTAATTTTGCGAAAACAGGAAGCTTTTATTCTGGTATTTAAATCTTAAAGGTGTTCAATAAATTGCATCCACAGAAGATTTCAACATACTTATAATTAATATCTTAGAATATTCTGACACTCACGTTTGATTGTACAACAATGCTATTATCACTATTTATAAATAACCTATAATTAATAAACGTTGTAAATTATGCAATTTAACACCTTTTGCATATAAGCACTGCAAAGTCCAATTGGACTCACAAGTTACAGAGTGTGAAGGAAATTTCATAAAAATTTCCAAATGTAAAAATTGTCTATTTGTAAACAAGATTTTCCCGTCAATTGTACTATTCCTTTGCTTGAAAACAAAAAGGCATAATGTAATATTATTTAAGAAAATTATGTACCACTTATTGTATTAGATCATGGGAATATAATAATTGATGGAGAATATTTATGGAATGGAGGACATGTTATCTCTCCAAACCCCATACAATTTAATCATAGTACTAATTCAGATAATATTGTAAAATATATTATATAAACATCGGGAAATTAAACATGTAATTCAACCCCATCAAGCTGAACAGTTAGAAATACTGAAAATATTAACTTCTAACTCGGATTATACATTTTCAAATATTCAGAAAATGTACAAGCTTATGATGCCTATAGAGGAACACTCAAGCGAATTTACATTGTATTTAATACTAGCTGTAATAACTTTAGCCTTAATAATATATGCTGCTGTCAAAATATGCAAATGCTATAGAGTACGTCAAGAAGCAAAGAGGGAACAATTATTCAACCAAATATACGAAACTGAACTTCGCCAACTTTAAGCTCAGATGTTTTGAAATGAGGACGTTTCATATTAACACAGTGGGGAGTTAAGGAACCTTTTTAGAAAAACATAATCAAAACAACATCATCAAACAGTAAACAAAACATGTTTAACAACTGGTCAACAAAACTAGGCGAAACATTTTTTAGCAAACAAAAGACAATAAACACATCAAAACAATCAGACAGCATACAAAGAAAATAACAATCTTATCAGCCAACAAAAAACTCGACTAGACAGCAATTAATATAAATAGCACTAAGCATGGTTATGTAAGCCGTAAGGAAGCACGTTCACAGTGCTGAAAATATTTACCTCTCTTGATTCAATATAATCTGAAAAGATTAACTCGCGCGAGTGAAAAAACAAAAAGTAATAATAATAATACATAGTGCAGTGGTGTGGTGCATGTGGTACCGCGAGTCCGGAGAAATATATATGTATATAACATATGTACAAATTAAATTATATTTTGTTTTAGTTTAAAAAAAAAAAAAAACGTTTATTTGCCTTCGCGTCTTTCTTCACTGGACACCATATGTGAATTGCATCACATATGCTTTACACAAGCGGGATGTATGCGGATGTTGTTCGCTATTTGATTTTGTGCATTAATGTAACACGTCAAACATTGTTCTTTTGATATTGTTGTTGTTAGCTCCTCTCTTAAATTCAAACATCCACATTTGATTCTTCAAAACAGAGGGATTTTGTGGAATCCAGTTGAATGAATGGGTACTTGGATTTCGGAGCTTTTGGTCATTGAACTGATTGATGGTTAGATGAGATGTTGCGGCAGTTGATTCTTCTGTAGGTATGTTCTCTATCGGCTGCTCTGAGAATGTTTTGCCATAGGGTTTTGCAGATTTTTTTTACAATCTTCCATATGAAAAAGAAGACAGTAAAAGAGGTTTTGAAAGGTTTCTGAAATCGCTTGGAAGTTCATTAAATATTTTCGGCACTACTACTTCATATCGTCTTCGTCCGTACTCATTCCAGTGTCGCGGGATGTTATATCGTCCTTGTTGCTTTCTTCGTGTGTTGAAGTAATGTTGAGCTGGTATTTTGTAAGTATTATCATTCCAAAGTTATTATTATTATCATTCCAAGCTGTAACTGCATTGAATTCCTCTTGCATTATTTTTGATGCCGTTTCCGCACATTTATGATTGACAAATATCGCCGTATCATCTGCATAAGTATATCCCTTGCTCTGCCGAAGAGCTGAAAGCAGATCATTTACATATACTATGAAAAACAATGGCCCGAGTTTTGATATTTGCGTCACTCCATACAGTGTATTCTCTGGATCACTATAATGTTCTTTAATTTTAACTTTAAAGTTACGGTTTTTTTTATGTAGTTTTCAAACCACCTCAGGATGATTCCTCTAACGCCGATTTTGCCTACCTGCCGTAATATAAATTCCTGTAACCCAGAGTATCGAACGCCTTTTTAAAGTCGATAAATAACACAACTATATTATGGTTTCTTTCTAGGCTGTTGTTTATTTGGTTGGTGAGCTTTCCCAATAGTTGATTAATACTTCTGCTTTTCCTAAACCCATACTGGTTTTTTCTAAAATGTTGTATCTTTCTTGATATCGATAAAGCCTATCTGATAGTATCCCTTCAAGCACTTTTTCTACTACTGACAAAATAGAAATAGGTCTAAAGTTCAATATGTCATTTTTTTACTTTTGTATATTGGCCCCACTATAAGCAATTCAGGGATTTGGGATTCTGTTATGCTTTTATTAACCAATTTACAGATTGTTTTGTCACTTAGTGTTCAGAGAATATTTTGCAAGACCTTGTATATTAGATTTGATGGCAGTTTTTGGACAAGACGTCATCAAGGTTGAGGGGTATTCTCCCCAATATCTGATTAACAAGCTTCCATGTTTCTTTTGGACTTGCTTTTGCAATTCGAAATTTGTCCTTATAATATCCAGATTTTGTCGCATTGATCCTTTTGTCTAAGACATTTCGAAAGATTTTGTGATCCTTTTCATATTCTTGATCTATTTTGTTTGTATATTCTATATAATCTGTACCTTTCTTTGCTGGCCCGCTCTAATTCCCATGTCATCCATTCACACTCTGTGTTTTTCCTTTTTTCTTCCCTTTTTATTGTTGCCGCTTCTATTGCTTCTAAATTGATCGTAGAATTCGTTTACGTAGTCGTATTGGTCTAATGTATCCCAGTTCATATTTGTCATTTCTTGTGTCACTTCGTGACTTTTAATGTATTTTTGCATTGTACGCCAAGCTTGCAGTATATTGCATAATGATCGAATATGTTTAGTTGTATTTTTTATTTTTTTTTGCCTAAGACACGTACTAAGCTGTGATCTATTAATTGAGCCGGGTGTCGGATTGTATGACGGTGCAATGCCCCTTCGTTGCAATCATTGACAAACAGTTTTTTTTGCAAAAGACTCATTCTGAGCCTTGATATTGAGGTTCATATCACCTAGGACAACGAGCGTCTTTTTCCTTTCCACTATGTCAATGTTAGAAACGAATGTTAGATCATGAATTCATTCATATTAAAAACCAGAATCTCATAAAAATTGTTTTTTGGCTCAAATCCACCGAATCTATCCTCGAATTCATATGTAATGTTATCTTTTAATAAGACCGCAATGCCTCCACGCCCTGATTTTCCGTTCGAGTATTCGTTGTTAAAACCATTTATTTTATATACGCTGTTTTCTACTTTATTTATACATACTTATTTCAGTCAGTATAATTATGTCTAGAACTTGCTTCTGTCTAGAGCTTGCTTCTACCATTAATATAGTACGTAGCATAAATGCATTCCAATTTTTTCTTGCTGATCTTATGTTAAGATGCAAGCATGAAAATCCATTTATTGTTCAGTATTCTATATGTATTGATCTGCATCTGTTTCCGTTTCTAAGTTAATAAAATTTATATTTACAATTTCACATAATTCATTTTCATACATGTGTATGAATATTTTTGGTCACAATTGTTCGAATCTATTTATGTTGTATTGAAAGATTTTGCTGTCATTTTCTCAATAATGCGTCTGTCGTCGGTTTGTTGTTCCATACTTCCATACTTCCAGTTTACCGCCTTTGCTTGTGTCTACGCCAGTCACAGCATTTTTTTAATTGTGGCTGTCAACTGAGTGCTTATGTAAACACTTTGTTTAGCATACACCGGCTTTTGTTCCCTGTTCATTGCTACGCATACCTGTTCAAATTTAAGTGTCCATTTAGCTTTTGATTTTTGCAGAAATATTTGTTTTGTTTGTTTTTGCAAAAAAACTAACTGCCTTACTGGTCAACTGTTTGTTTTTTCTATCAGGATATGTGCGAATGTCGGCATTTATTACCTTGCTCACTGCAGCGACGAAGTCAAGTGCATTATCGCCCCTCTGCATAGGAATATTTTTTATTTCTATCCTGTTTTATATTTGTTTCTGATCTAGTTCGTTAATTTTCGTTTATAGACTTGCGATAATTGCATCTTTGACTTCGTTTTGTGTTTTATATTCGACGATTTCCCGCATTAAGTTCTCAGTTAGTGCGCTGTTAATTCCGTCATACCTTGTTCTAGTGAACTTCACCGCGTTTTCATATTCTTTTAAAATTTCTTTTAATTTTTTTTAATCGTTGGTTGCTGCTGCGAAGAGTCATATTGTTCATATTGCACTTGTTCCTGCTACTGATCGTTGTGACTCCACTGGTCTGGTTCGTTTTGTTAGTTGGGTGTCTTCTTCACTTCTAGTTTTCCCCCTACATATCCAACACTTCCACGCACTTTTTATTTATGTAGTCATCTTTCTGTATGTAGTATACGAGGCAATAGAACATTCAAAGTGAAATGAAATTAACATGAAATGAAATCTCCATCAGCTGGTAGGGGATCATTGCACCCCATACACTTAGCCACAATAGGTTAGGTTTACCGCAAAAAATGCTATGTTATGTTATGCGAACCAAGTACCAGAGATATGTATGATGGTATAAGTCTGTACGTTTGTTTATCTATTATTTCCGATTGGATTGTATAACACAGATCATATATCACAATTCAAATTAAAGTTAAAAACGCTGACAATTTTCAATTAATTTTACGGAAACTTTAAACTTAAATGTAGAAAACTTTAAAAAAAAAAAAAAAAACACGGCTGAAGCTAACGACACTCTTTCACAAAATACTGTAAATTTCTTTTGAGTTACTTATTTCCAGTTTTAAATGTATCGGGTATTATTGACCTCTATTTCGCGACAAGGGCTGACCTCAGTTGCTCTAAAGGTTAGCTGGCGTGCTTTGATGGTAGCATTATGGAATTGGATGACATATGAACTGTTTTCTCGTCTATCTCGTTTTCATCGTTGTACTCGTTTAGCAGGAATATTTCGGGGACTTCTTCTTTCTATAGTGGAAACATGTTGATTATTAATCTGTATGCATGTTGGGGGTCGGCTTGAAAGTAGATAACTAATACACTTATCGTTACTTATACCTATTAAATCGTAGTTACAATAGGATAGCTTGTTAAAGGTTTCACATGTTTTTTTTTATTCCGTATAGTTTAGTTTCACATTTCAAAATTTCATTTAATTCCAATTTATTTTTAACTTTATTCCTTTTATGCCTTTTATAAGCATTTTTTGGTTGGTGGTTGGAAAACTTGTAATATATTATAATGACGTGTTATTCGAAGCTATTTTTACTTTCAAAAATTCAATTACCTCTATTACATTATTTTAGGGCATATCCTCTTTATTTAATATTTCCTTAATAAAATTTTTTTCTGAGTTTGATAATATGTATGTATTTACTATACTAGCTTTTGCCCATTGCACGGCATAATAAAACCTTCGTTAATTATTTCTATCTTATATTTTAAGCTTAACAAAAAGTCATCTGTAGACTTTACATTTTTTATTATATTGTTAGTGATATTGTTTTATAATACTTATTTCATTTATTTTGTTTAAAACTAGTCTATTGATAACAACTTGTTGGGTATTGTTTGTCAGGACGTTATTTATTAATTTTGCCTTCTATAATCTCAAAGTCATGCTTGTCTGGAGTTCTAGCTATCTATTTCCAGGCGGGGCCTAGGAAATCAAGTTTTAGGTTTTGGGGATAGTCGATTGAGGTGAGTTTGGATCTGCAGGATTTGATTTAGGTGAAGTGGAAGCATAGGATGGGATGTACCGATAATCTGTTGCACTTTTCGTTCTATTTTGTCGAGCGCCAGTCGATGTTGGTTTAAGTCAATCACGTGTATTAACTTAAAAATGTCGGTTTGTATTTTCGTGATTCCGGCCTCTATGGTAACCAGCTAGACAATCGAGCAATCTTCATGGGCACAACTATAACTTAAAAGGAAAAATTAAATTCTTTATTAAGGATTTATGGACTATTTTTCCGAATTAAGTTAAAATTGTTGTTGTTTTATTTTTAGATACTACTTCCTTTTTATACCGAGATGATAATTACGTGTATTCTGTCAAACAAATATAATCTGACCGGGTATAAAATATTTATTGGGTTGCCTTTTCTTATTGGGGTTTTTCCCATTTTTTTTTTTTTTTTTTTTTTTTTTTTGTAATTTCTTTATGTTTTCTTGCCGGGGTTCCTCTAGTAATGCAGGATCGGAAGTTACTCTTCTACTAAAGAATACTTCGATACTTTGCAGTGGTGGAGTGAATAGAAGAATTATATTCGTGAACACCGCGTTTTAAAAGTACTGCGAAAGAACGATAGAGGACTTTCGTTTTCAAGCATCTCATTATTTCAATGAGCGTTGAATGGAAGCTCTCGACTTGACCGTTAACGGTACTTGAATATGGAGGCGTCTTGAGCATTTTGATTCCGAGCTCGTTTTCAATCATAAAACTTATTGATGCAGAGTTGATTGATTTCTTATTGTCTATTATAACCATTTCTGCCGATCCATGGGAAAAAAAATGTTTCTCTTAATGGCTGTCGCATGTCTTCAATTGCTTTGTATTTAGGAATTTTTATCAACGCGTATTTTGATAATTTATCGATTGAAGTTAGAACAAGATTATTTTCTGTAGAGAATTTATCCAATTGTGTAGTTTGCCCTGCATATTGGGGTATTGGTGTAGCCTGTATTGTTGGTTTGCTTGGATACCTGTAGTTCTTATTCTCCTGGAAAGCTAAGCAATTTTTTATTAGTTTCTTTATTTTACCGGTCAGGCCTAGAAAATAGAATTTCTCTAATATTTGTTTTCTGTTTTCGGGGTTATTGCGATGTGCACGCTTATGTGTTGTAATGATAATTTCTTCCTGTACTGTCTCGTTAGTGATATCCTATACTGCAAATTGAGTAAACCTTATTTTATAGTTGTTGAAGTGAGTGCTGTAAATTTTTTGGATTAAGACCATGACGTGTTCGCCGGTTTTAATATAGTTTATAGCTGAGGGATTCAGAATTTTTTTGAGATTTCGCTTCAAGTTTTCTTGGTTAAATTCGGGCTATGTTGTCACATGTCTATAGTATGTTGGGAATATAATGCCGAAGGTTTGGCTAGGATTTGCATTTGTTTGAAGAAAAATTTGATTCTTGTACGCATTTATTTGGGACTTTCACGCTTTGTTTAAGATTTCGTGAACAGCTCTTGTCACTATGTGTAGTGACAGACATGGTGTTAATGCTGGAGAACTGTGCGAGTCTGTATAGAGCATCCACCACCACGTTCGTTCTTCCTGGCTTATACCACATTTCAATTCATGGTTGTATTCCTCTAATATCGCCTTCCACCTCATTTTGTTGTTGTTCTTATTGCTTGGGGGAAAGATGAGGGGTTGGTGATCAGTGAAGATTCGGACCTTGGTAGGACCGTACAGGTAGTTTCAAAATGAACCTAGTGCCCAAACCATTTCGACATCTGCTTCTTGTTGGTGATATGAAGGAGATAGGTTTGTTCTCTTGCTCGAGAACAGCATAAATCGCGAAATTGGATGCGTCTGTTGTGAGGTCGAAAGTTCTTTTTGAAATTGGGCTATGAAAGGACTACACCTTTGGAGATAAGAGAGTTTTTTTTAACTTGCTGAAGGATTTGAAAGCTTCTTGCTGATTTTGAGGACTTATTTTTGGAAACACGTCATTCTTCCCCTCTTTAAAGGACTGCTAGGGATTTCGGTAGCTTTGCGTTGTTTTTGACAAAGCCGCGTGTGTAACCAAAGAAGGATCTAAGTTCCTTAAAAGTTTTCGGGACTGTGAAATCGGAAATAGATTTTACTTTAGTAGGACTTTCATGTTTGCCTTGCTAAATACCATATACTGAATATTTCTTCGGTATCTTTGGTGTTTCGCCCTTGTTGAAGATGATTATATCATCTATATATAGTTCAGTTTTCGGTAATCTATTACTAATTTATATTGCTTTGCACTAGTGGAGTCAGGTTTTTTTTGGCACAATTCACACAGGAGAATACAGAACCTGTATCTATTAAACATTTTAGGACCTCTCTGTTTCTTGTCTTACATTTGAAGTAAGGCAAAGAGAAATTGGTTAGCCTAAAAAATCAGCGTCGTTATATTCTAACGCTTGTTGCATTAGGTGTTGTTATTTTGCATATCCTGTTTGGATTTCGACTGCTTTCTGTGTATCGAAGTGTTGAGCATCAAAAGGTTGTACATCGAAATGCTGGGTGTTAACCTGGGTATCTTCTCCGTGGGCTTGCGTGTACGGGTTTTCTTTCGGTTTTATTCTTTCTGGGATTTGTGTAAACTTTATTGGTTCTTTTTAGCTTTCAGACGTTTGGCTAATATGGAAATTTTGTTGCTTCAGTTTATGAGAAATAGAAGGTTGCTGAGTAGGGAATTTTTACTTTGCCGAATGGAAATAAGCTTACCGATTTTGTTGTTTAGCGATTCCAACTTGGTTACCTCGACCTTGCGTTGTTACTTCCATTTTGATAGGTATTTAGATGGGAAGAGGTCTGATAGGCTGAGCAAGCTGAGCCAAAAATTAGTCATTGAAGATGATTTTGCGACTCCGAATATCTGTAGAAAATTTTTATAATTTGCAGACGTTGCTCGTTAGTGTACCATGATGAAAATGTTGAGTTTACTGAATACATTGACAGTGACAGTTTGATGATTAGTGAAAGAGTGCGTTCACAAATTAAATTCAAAGTTGTCAAGTATCTATTGGAAAACCCTATACAAGGTGTGCCATCTGATATTCAATTGTAATTACATCCCGCTTATCCGCATAGTGCATAGTGAGACAGCTTGCTATGCATTCCCAATTGAGGGAGGTGTTGTATGATTCTAAAGCGGCGTCAGCTTGTCCAATATTTTTATTTGCGTATCACTCTTTTTTTCTAGGATGAAAACTCACTAGCATCCCCAGAGAATGTTCTAAGGAAACGAATCACATCGGGAACCTTTTCTAGGTCATCCAAACGATGCCGATGCTTAGGGAATATGGTCTGATCTACACAAGAAAAACGTTAAGCACTTGAGCTAATAATACTTTCAATTATTGCTTTCCCTTTCTCTTCGAGGACACGCTTGAGAACCGATGCATCTAATTCAGGGGTGGCCCCGACTTCTTTGTGTTTCGCATTGAAAGAACTTGATTGGTAAGAATATGGTAATTTGGATCCTGTGAGGATGATGTGCCAGATAATGGTACATTGCTTTGATTAGAGGGTATGAGATTTGTTCGGGTGTTGTTGGATACTGGATTTAAGGAGATCGGATTCTGCTTCGTATCTTGAGCGGAACCTACCTAATCTGAAGCTTGAATTCGAGTGGTTGGCATTATCTGTGAAACAAGAAATAAAAACTTAGGAAGAAAAATATTTTAGGAAATTCAACAAAATTTAGGGGAAAACTAAAGAAAAATGAAGATTTTTTCGCAATTTGAATATGTAGAATAATGGATAACGTTTGTCCATAAATTGTTATCTTATATTTTAATTTTAAATAAACATTTTTTTTTTTAACTTTTCCTTTATAATTATTTTCATTTATGATACACGTTACTTCTTGTTTTTTAAGTTCTATTGTAATTATTCTTATTTCAAGTAAATTTTTATATGGGTCATATAAAAAGTCGCTGCAAATTTTTTTCACTAGGTGGTGTTGGTGTCTATTTATCTGGAAACACTTATATGATTGTGTTAAACGAATACGTATTTGAAAGGTGATATGCCAGGCTACATTTTCTGTGAAGACAGCTGTATAATTCGTTGCTCGTTTTAAAAGTAATATTGATTTGAATATGAGTGAATATCTGAAGAGTTACACTATGTGATGCTTTTTTACTATAAAAAAAGAAAACGCTGCAAAAACATGCCGAAAAATTTGTGTACCCTACGGTGAGAATGCTGTGAGTAAGCTCCGGACCCAGAAGTGGTTTGTTCGATTCCGTTCCGGAAATTTCGATGTAAAATATCCACCTCGCACTGGTCGACCTGTCAGTGAAAGAGTCGATGAAATTTTGCAACTTACGGAGCAAGAGCAGCTCGGAAGCTGTATAGAGATAGCGGAGGCACTAACCATCAACCGTATGATAGTTTGAAATCATCTAAAACGAGCAAGCTGCTCAAAGAACTCGATGTTTGGGTGCCACATGAATTAAAGCAAAGAAATTTAATTGACCGAACAACCATCAATAAAACGCTGCAGAAACGTAACGAAGTGATATCATTTAATATTCAACGCAAGAGATCATGGTCAAAGGTGACCGACCACAAACGACTTCAAAGCCTGGATCAACGGCAAACAAGGTTATGTTGAGAGTTTGGTCGGATTGGAAGGGAATTGTCTATTATAAGCTGCTAGAACGTAGCAGCTGTACACAACTCATCCGTTTGAATGTAGCTTTCAAGAAAGAGCGACCAGAATTGGCCAACAGAAAGGGAGTTGTTTTTCATCAGGACAATGCTAGGCCACATACATCTGATGACCCGGAACAAATTGACGGAGCTTGGTTAGGAAGTTTCGATGCATCCACCGTATGCACCCTCTGATTACCATTTGTTTCGGTCTTTACAAATCTCTTTTGATGGTAAAAAATTGGCCAATGATTGAAATTGATTTTGAATAAAGAAAAAAAATTTTTTTCAAAAATGTGTAAGGTGTTCAGAGTGTGTGGTTGGAGATGACACACTTTTTAAACAGCAGCGGGGTAACGCTTGCGGTTGCATGGCGTTCGTTCGTCGGAGGGGTGGGATCTTGCTGCTCTAGTTTGGAACTTACTGAATTATCGTGCCGCAATTTAATAAAATAAAGGTTAAAGAAATTGAAAACATAGTTGTACTACATTGATTAAGTACAAAAATGACATACGAACATGAATCAAAAAACTTTTTGTAGTGTTCTAGGTATTTTAACACTTAAAGGAGCCCTCCCACAGTAACTGGTTTTGTCATTTGCACCGTGACTATTTCTTTCCTAAACTTCTTTTGGAACAGTTCCTATCTCTTATTCTCAAGCACTTTTCTACGTGACTATTTCAACGATCGCGCACTAGTTTAACACATCATGATGTTATACCATGGAGCATCACTAAGGAAGAAATATTAACACAAAAGATATATTTGCCAGATTGATATCTGCTGATGCCTTTTATTTCAATTCAGTACACCAATGTATAAGCAAACATATAAATCTGATTGAATTATTTAATTTTTTAGGAGGCAAAACCAATTGCCTGTGATTTAGATAAGAAAGTTTTAATGTGGTTTTATGTGTTTAAATGTGTGTATTGCATAATACTCGTATGTGTAAATTTATTATATATTTTAAGATGTATATGTACTCGTATATTAATATTAAATATAAAAAATCATAAAAAATATGTATAGAATATTATTAAATAGTTAGATAACTATTATTTTTAGTATGTACTTAGTATGTAAGGGCAAAATTATATATGTAAGTTTTAAGAAGATAATATGTCGAACCAATAAGTTTGAAAATTATGTGAATAGCCATAATCAATAGTTAGATACTCACGTTTATATCCAGGTTTTCATATATTTTAACTTTTTTTCGGTGGTTTACTTCCAGGCTTTTTCATCCATACACATACCTACATATGTATGTTGGTTATGTGCTCAAGACGCTCAACATATTTTGGGGCATTCACATGGACAGTTGGAGGTTAATTTGAAACCAGTGGGTTAGTTTTCCGCACAATAGTCTTTACGACCCATCCACAAATGAAATGGACTTAAAAATTCTCTCCAAAAGTCAACGTCTCTGCGAAATTGGTTAAATACATACATATATGTTCACCGAGTAATCCAAAATGCTCTCCTCCTCGTTTATGTTTCGTTTTTTTGATTCTTGCTTTTTTTTCCAAGGGCACGTGTGATGTGCAGAAAAGCTATAAACTCCACTGGTACTTATGGTTTAAATCCTTTACTATGCCATAGCAAAAATGTAATAAGAAACAGAAATGCAGAGAAGCTAGGCTAGGATTTGTAAAATAATTAACCAAAAACTGAAACGTGGTTTAAGTACGGCAATGACAAAAAAAAAAGTATGACTAACTCAGCAGATGTCTAAGCAGTAAAAGACAGGTTAAAAGACAAAGAAAGAAGGAAATATGGCATTGACCTAAATACTCTGTGGTGTCTTAAGAGAATTTAGCTAAAATTACCAATTGGTATAAGGGTCGCGTTCACGCTTATAAGCTGGTTTCAGCCTTAGATGTTTGAGCGAATTGTTATACGTTGGAGAAAATTGATTTGATGCAGAATCTTAAGTTGGAAGCAAGATTTGAATAAAAATAATTTGTGCACGGATCACGCTACAAATTTGTGCATTTAAAAGTCATTTACTGGCTTGGAAAAACACGAAGAACGTTGATCCCATAAGTTTCTGCTAATAAAAGAATTAACTCAGCACAAGTCGACCCATGGCCCTGAGCATAGCGATCATAATATTGAACAAGACGTATCATATTAATATCTTGCCAAAATCACTTGCGTAAATATTTAGCGTGGTATGTTCCAATGGTTTTTCAATCAATGTTTTCTATTTCATACATGGAGTTTCCAATTGACTTCACTACTTTGCATCTTATGAACTTAGGATATAATTTTGAATTAATTTGCTTCGACGTATTGCCCAATGTAAAGTTTCTTTTGAATACAATTTTTCCGGCATTAAATGTTCTTTTTGAGCTATGAAGATTAGAGGTTTTTGCATTTTTTTCATAATAGCAATGTTGATATTATCTCTCACTTTGCCTTGAATGATATCTAGTTTATGGCTGGGTGGTAGACATTTCATATCCATGCTCCATCTCTAAGAGCATTCAGATTTCGTAAAAATTTGTATACATTTGGATGTGTACACATGTTTCGACCGTAAAGGCAAAAATATGTAGTTGTCCCCGTGGCTTGATGAACAGAAGTACAAAAAACCAGCTGTATTTTGAAATGATGTCTATCCCAGTCTTTTTGATCTTTGCGAAAATACATCCTGATTCCAGCTAAAATGGACTGATTTACTCATTCCGACGCATTGACTTGTGGAGAGTAGACTACAATTCGGATATGAATGCACCCGTATTTGGCAAGAAATTGCCGAAAATCTTTGGATGTGAATTGTTGACCATTATCACTATGAATAGACCCTGGCACACCAAACTGGTGGAATACGTTTTGTTCTAAATATTCAATTACTGCGCTGGTGTTGGATTTTGCGCATTGCTTTTAGCAGAACAGACTTTGAAAAGCCATCTCGCACGACGAAAATGAATGCGTTTCCCCGTTTCGATCTGGTCCCATGAAATCTATGTAAAGTTTTTAAAAAGGACGAGATCCCATTGGAGGTCTTTATGTCATATTAAGCGATTTATTTTCTTTATATGCAGTTGCGAATAAAATTGCGCATCTGGTTTGTCATATTTGGCCAAAGGTAAAGTTCTTGAATCTTAGAAAGAGTTTTCAGCATTCATTCGTGGGAACAGTTTGGAGGCTGGTGACACATTTCTATCACAGACTGTGTTAATTTTTCAGGTACCCATAACTTCCATCGGAATTCCGAAAGCAGACTATATTTTTGAAAATAACTCCATTTTGTATATCTAATTTTAATTCTGGTAACTTGTCCTGATTAGTCCTAATCTTTTCTATGAGATCTCGATATTCAGGTGTCTTAAAAGATTTGATAAAAGTGGAGCTGATAATACATGGGCTGAAAAGTCGTTTTTAACCTTCGTGATACGTGTATAAATTTGACAGCTGTCGGACGATTAGTTCTCGAGATATAGCGTTGTGAATGAAGCAACTTTTGTTATTGTGAAAAAAAATGGGTTCAAAGCAATTTCGTGTGTTGACTTATCATTGCTTTTTGATGGGAAATAATGCAGCCGATGCAAAGAAATGGCTTGATAAGTGTTACCCGGACTCTGCACCAGCCGAACGAACCATTCGCAAGTTCCAAAAGAGGCTGTTTCAGATGAAAACATCAAAATAGTCCACAAAATGATTACGAATGACCGTAAAGTGAAGTTGATCGAGATAGCTGAGGCTCTGAAGATATCAAAAGAGCGTGTTGGATATATTATACACGAATATTTGGACATGCAAAAGCTCTGTTCAAAGTGGGTGCCGCGTTTGCTCACAGTCGACCAAAAACAACAACGTTTTGATGAGAGGAGTGTCTAAAGCTGTTCAACCGCAATAAAGCCGAATTTTTGCGTCGGTATGTGACAATGGATGAAATTTGGCTCCATTACTTCACAACAGAGTCAAGTCAGCAGTCAGCTGAGTGGGAGCAGGCGACGAACCTCCTCCAAAACGATCAAAAACTCAACAGTCGGCTAGCAAGGTTATGGCATCCGTATTTTGGGATATAATTTTCATCGACTATCTCCAAAAGGGGCTATCAACAGCGACTATTACATTGCGTTGTTGGCGCGTTTGAAGGAGGAAATCGTAGAAAAACGGTCGCATTTGAAGAAAAAGAAAGTGCTGTTTCATTAACGAGTATTTCCTGTTCGCAGACCTCAAAAGAATGCTCACCGGAAAGAGATTTAAGACCGATGAAGAAGTAATCGCCGAAACAGAGGCCTATTTTGAGGCTAAACGGAAATCGTACTACAAAACTGGTATCAAAAGATTGAAAAATCGTTTCAATCAATGTATCGCCCTCGAAGGCAACTATAAATAAAGTTGAATTTTGCAAAAATTTTGTGTTTTACTATAAAACGGCACGGACCATTTCAACACATTTCAGCCCTTGTGTTATAAGGGCTAATTTCAGCGCTTCAAAAGACTTTATGGCATCGGAAGTCATAGCAAAGGTTTTGCTTTTCTTAATGGTGTTCGTAAGACCGGCAATCGCAGAAAAATTCCGGATGAATGTACCCACCACATATGCCAGGAAATGTTCGAACTTGCTTCACAGATGTTGGCACCGGAAAATTCCTGATTGCAGACACTTTCTTAGGGTCTGGTTTTATATGACCTTCTCCCACGATGTACCCTAAGTACCTTAACTTTCTTAAACAAAAACTAGACTTTTCCACATTAATTGTTAGGTTTGCCTTTCGCAAGCACTCTGAAACTTTCTGTAAAACTTCTAGATGTTTAGTAACATCTTTGGAAATGACCAACAAATCATCCAGATATATAAAAATTTGTTCTCTAAGTGCGCTGGGAATCACTCTATCCATTAACCGACACATCCTTTGAGCAACATTGCACAGCCCAAAAGGCATGATGGTGAATTGATAGAGTGGTCTTCCTGGCACAGTAAAGGCCAGGACGGAAATAGTCCTTAAGATCCACACTACTATTGTAATGTGTGTCTTTGAGACGGCTCAACAAACCCTCTATATAAGGAAGAGGATAATCGTCTTTCTTCGTGAGTGAGTTCACCTTCCGAAAGACTAAACAAAGTCTGTTTTTACTTGGTTTTCTGATAAGAACAATGGGTGAACTCCAGGAACTATTACTCTCTTCAATCACTTCCAAAGACAGCATCCTATCTAATTCGTGGTATATCATTTCCTCAATTAGTGGCGAAACAGGATAATGCCGCTGTTTTACCGGCTCTGCATTGCCTGTGTCAATGACAGAGGTTTCTAATGAAGTTTTTCCCAAACCTTGCTCAGAGAATGATTGAAACTTTGTTACAACTTGTCTCAATCTTTTTGTATTAATGTCTCTCAAGTTCATCTATGGTTTTTTTCTATTATGCTTTCCATTTCTGATCTCAGATCTTCGTCTAACTAACTTACGATATTGGATGCAATTCTAAACTTTTCCCAAAAATCAATGTCTAAATAAAGAGATTGGAATTAGGTAAATGTTATGCGCCGCTCTACGATTGTTTAAGACACTTTCGGTGTTAATCCTGCCAACGATGGATTGCTGCCGTCTATCTGCGGTTCTGATGAAATAAGAGAACTCCAAAACTTTCAAACAACTTTTGCCGAGACAATAAACGTTAGCTAGCACTGTCTAAAAGGCCAATCATCTCTTTATCGTTTATTTTGATTTTGGCATAGGGCCTAGAGTCTAAGTTGACATTGAGAGTGTTGCACGAGATCAATTGCTTAAATATTCTCCTTTTTTTAAAAATTTGTTTCTAATTGGGAATGACTTGAGTTCATCTGAGTGGAATAACTTTTCACGAAGTTGGTTATACTGGTTCAATCGCTCTCGTATGGTAAATTGCGAAATTTGTGTCTTTTTGATTGATAGGTTATATTGTTTTGTGCTTGGTTTTAGATACAAGTGTATTCACATAAGTGTTAGTATTAGTACTTGCATAGACCGTTATTGGTCCGGGTGAGTTTGTGTCGAACAAGACTTTCTGGATCTCAACTTGTTCGAGTTTAAGTTTTCTAACGTAGGATTGCAGTGAGTACAACTTATGACTGTGACTCCCTCCGCACCACACCTGTAACAAAATAGTCTGTTACGGGGAGAAGGACTAATGGCCTTGATACTTGCAATTATAGCACTTTGAAATCTTCGGTGAAAATGGTTTCTTTTGCATATGAGTATTTATAAGTATTCTACCAGTGTTTGAAATTGCTAAAACATTGTTTTCGTCATCATCGAGTTTACTTAAATCACATATTCCTTCGCGTTCGTGAATTGAATGATAGGGTATAGTCCTATTTTGTAAGGTGAATCGCAAACATCATCCGTTCTTCTCTTGAAATTCTCGATGGAGTACATTTTCATTATATATATAAGTTGCATTAGCTTTGGGCTTATGTTTGTTCGGAGTATTTGATTAAGATCTTGATCTTCAATCGGCTGTCGCAATTGGCCCCTTAGCTGCAGGATTGAATTGAAAAACTCTTTGAAACTTTCCCGAGGTAATTGTCTCCTGTCCATGAGCTGTTTAATGATTTCGAAATTGTTTTAACAAAGCTCGCCATAAGCTTGGCCAATTACCTCGAGGATTTCCTCGGAGAAATAAATGATGAAAATTCATTTAGACTTCTTCCCAAGAACAATTAAAATTTAACTTTAATACATCGACTCTAAATACAAAGTCTTTTACTGACATGCCCTTAGAAGTTCCGTTATAAAATATTCTATTAAATCCCAAACTATCTTGTGATTCTGAGTTTTGAAAGTCACCAATCAAAGGGTTAGCATGTGGAGAGTTATTAAGACGTTGTTTGCTTTGAGCGTTTGCGGATGGGATGAGAATTGGGTCACGATTGTTCATTTGTAAGCTCAATAAAGGCTGGATTGCTTTCTCTATATTATTTCAAAGTAGGAACTAAATTTTTTAACGCTTCATTCACAACTTACTTGATGTGTTCATCCAGCTGTTTTATCTTTGCTGGGGACATATTTACATATGTAGCATTTACAAAATTATCGACTTGTTGGTTACCAGTAGGAGTTGGGAGTTGCTTCTCAACAATGTTTATATCGGTTATCAGAGAGGTAACGCTTGCTATGTTATAAGTCGCGCAAGCAGTTTGTGTATGTCCACTATTTGTAGACACAATACTGGGCGCTTTAGCACGAGAGAATGAATTATTTGCGTTATTAGATTTTAGAGATTTTAGAGAGATGGTTAGGTGACAATATCATTCTTGGAGGAGAGTGCTGTACCGCTTAATAATTATTACGTAACCTATAAGGAGGTGTGTCAACATTATTGTATAAGTTGTGAGACAAGTTATGGTTCCTCTTGGTTGTCTTGAAACAGCACCGTTACTTGAATTATTGTGGTTATACACCTTTTATTTATTTATTTTTATAATAGTTTGAATTACTCAAGAGAAAATGAAACAGCTGAGATTGTGTTTATGATAGGTAATAAAAAAATTATAAAAATGATATTTGAAATTGTTACTAGAATAAACTATAATAAATAAACTATATACGAAAAATATGAAATTGAAGGCAACTGTCTATGGAAACTCAAACTCTTTTGAAAGCAAAGTATGTTTGGACTCATGACGTTATTCTTGACTATTCACTTTAAGTAGACTTCAACCAATTGTGACATATGTAAGATTGTGTTAAGAGTTTCCATGAGCCGAGCGTTGTCATGATGGAAAATTATTGCCTCGTGTCTGGTCGCATATTCCGGGCGTTTTTCGGCTACTGCTCTCTTCAAACGGATTAATTGTGTTCGGTTGCGCTGTCCATTGATGATTTCACCCGGTTTTAGCAGCTCATAATACAGCACACCCATTTGATCCCACCAAATACAGAGCATTACCTTCGCGCCATGGACATTCGGCTTTGCCGTTGATTTGGCTGGTTTGCCGGGTTTCAGATATGATTTTTTGCGCTTGGGTTTGTCGTAATGGATCCATTTTTTATCACCAGTAACAATCCGATGCAAAAATGACTTCCTTTTGTGGCGTTCCAGCAGCATTTCGGACATGCAAAACCGCCTTTCGACGTCTCTCGACTTGAGTTCATGTGGAACCCGATTTCCTTGGTTTTGAATATATCCAGCTGCTTTTTAACGTTTTTAAATGACTGCATAAGTGACACCCCGTTGGGTGATCTGCGAGATCTTCTTGTGTTTGGCAACAATCTTCATAGAGTAATGCTTCCAGTTTTTCATCTTCAAACTTTTTTGGCTGCCCAGGACGTCCATCGTCTTCCAAGCCAAAATCACCACTTTTAAATCGTGCAAACCACTTTCGGCACGTTCGCTCAGCTAGCGCATGTTCACCATAAACTTCCACCAAAATACGATGACTTTCCGCAGCAATTTTCTTCATATTAAAGTAATGAAGAAGAACTCCCCGCAAAAACACTTTTTCAGGCACAAAGTTCGACATATTTGAGTGAAAAAAAATTATTGTTGTTCAAATGTTCAAATGAATGACATATATTGAAATGACAGTAGCTTTACAGCGCATGTTCCAATGGAATAATACAAGTTACGCCATCTCTTAGCAAACCGCACGAAGTTTTAAGAAGATAATATGTGAAATGAATAAGTTTGAAAATTATGTGAATAAGCCAGTGAAAAGTAAATCAATATTTAGGTTTTCACGTTTACTATATATCCAGGTCGATGAATTTTGTGCACAAATTTCAGGAGCATATGTGTGTTGCGTATCTCTTTATAATTTTCATTAATTAATATTAATTTATTACTTTTCCTTGGCTTTTTATTTATATATTGTAAATTGTATTCTTTATTAAATGATCGTGAAACTAGCGCTTAGGTTGACTGAAAGACCATATTCCTGACTGTGTTCAGGCGTCCATAATGATTTTTGACAGTTTTTTTCAGTAAAATAAAGAATTACGAATCAGACAGTAGAGTGAGCTACACGTTCTTCTTTGGGATCTTTTCAAATCGTATATAATCGGGAATATCTTTTGTGGAAAATTATAATATATTCATTTTTGTATTCATTGATCTTATCACTACTTAGAAATCAAGTTATTATAATTTTATTGGCAAAAAAAAAAAAAAAAAAGTGCAAAAGAATATGCAATTAATAATCAATTCTTTTATACGCGATGAAGGATTGGACTGCAAATGTTATGGTCAGGGGATGTATTCGGTTAATTCCGATTAGTTAGGTGCATAACTGATTTTGAGGTGACGTTAGATCCGTGTATAGACTTTGCAAAGAAACACTCTGATATGTTCTAGCGGTGAAATTAGTTTCGAATGGCTTTATGGTTTTTTTTAATATTTTTTTTTGTTCTCATATATTTTAAATTTTTTCGGTGGTTTACTGCCTGGCTTTTTCATCCATACACATACCTACATATGTATGTAGGTTATGTGCTCAAGACGCTCAACATATTTTGGGGCATTCACATGGACAGTTGCAGGTTAATTTGAAACCAGTGGGTTAGTTTTCCCACTGTCTTTACGACCCATCCATAAATGAAATGAACTTTATTGGAACCTTAAAAATTCTCTCCAAAAGTCAACGTCTCTGCGAAATTGGTTAAGCACATACATACATGTTCATCGAGTAACTCAAAATGCTTACCTCCTCGTATAGGGTGAATCATCGTGAAATTTGATCAAATAGCTTTTTTTGACAGATCACTCGTGACTCCTATCAAACTTCTTTGTCATTTTTGTTCAGTATCGTTTGGCAAGTCATCGCGGAAAAACTCACATCACAACAGCGTCTTCAAATTGTCCAGCTGTGTTATGAAAATCAGCGTTCTGTGAGAAATGTTTTTCGTTCGATTCGAGGAACTATCGGTGCACATAATCCACCTACTGAAACCACTATTGCCAATACCATTCGCAAATTTGAGTCCCAGTTTACATAAGTGGATGATACTCGACCGGTTAGACCACATACAGCACGTAGTGAAGAGACTATAGCAGCTGTAGCTGAGAGTGTACACGAAGATTGTGACGAATCGATTCGTCTTTGTTCTCAACAGCTTGGCTTGGCGTATTTAACGTGAGGATCTCGGCCTAAAAGCGTACAAAATTTAACTTGTACAAGAATTGAAGTCAGGCTCAATGGATACGTTAATAAATAAAATTGCCGTTGTTGGGCTGATGAGCAACCCAAAGAGTACCAAGAGCTACCAATACATCCATTAAAAACAACGATATGGTGTGGTTTATGAGCTGAGAGAATCTTTGGTCTATATTTCTTCAAATCAGAATGTTACCGTCAATGGTAACCGCTATTACGCCATGTTAACGGACTATGTGCTTCCTGAAATTCAAGCACGCGGTCTCGGTGAGCTCTGGTTTCAACAAGACAACGCTACGAGCCATAGAGCGCGTGAAACAATGGACTTGTTGAGAAATCATTTTGGTTAGCACTTAATTTCAAGTTTTGCTACGGTAAATTGGCCGCCTAGAAGGTGCGATATCACATCTTTAGACTATTTTCTCTGGGGATATGTAAAGTCTCAGGTCTTAAGGAATAAGCCAGCCACGATTGACGCTTTTGAAGCCAACATTACTCGTGTTATCCGCGAGATACCAGTCGCAATGCTCGAACGAGTCGCACAAAATTTGACCTTACGAGTGGACCACCTTAAACGAAGTCGTGGCCAACAATTAAATGATGTTATTTTTAAAAAGTATTGTTATTATTATTATAACCTATTAACATATGATTAAAATACTTAAGTTAATACATAGAAACTAGCACTAGCTGCAGAGGCCTTCGGCTCTATAGTACTTAGTTATAAACTAAAATAATATGAGTTAGTAAATATACTTAAATATGTAGATTCAATTTATTTGCAAAGTTATTAATTTTGACAATATTCTCGTGGTGGGGTTTACTTAAAAACTCGTAAGGTGATTGTTGGTTTGTTGGGAGGCAGTTACGATATTCACCTATTCCTAGGATATAACTGATGTTGATTTGGGAGTGACAGGATTGACAAGATGGCGGAGATTCACTTTTGAGGAGATGTTGGTGGGTGAAGGCTGTGTGTCCTAAACGCATTCTCACGAAGGTAGTGTTCATGCCTTTTGAAGTTGTGGTAGGGAAGGTTGGCTGCGATCTATTCGTGTTGATGGTCGAATAATTATAATGGTAGTTTTGCCCAGCCAAGAGTTGCCTGGATCTAATCTTTTTGTTGATGGATCTTAACATGTCAGATCTGTTGTGAATTGCAAATTTGTGCACTGGAGCGCTGTGTGCAAAATCGGCAGCTATGTCGGCGGTTTCGTTACCCTTAATCCCCATATGACTGGGGATCCATATTAGCTTCAGCTTGTTGGGGGAATTATAAGGCAGTCCCTAATTTGGATGACACTCTCCGAATTGTGATTAGGGTTCTTAACTTCATTGAGAACTGATAAGCTATTAGAGCATATCACATGTTTACCACTCATCTTGTTGGCTATTGATGTGGTTTTTTGAATAGCTAAAGCCTCAGCGGTAAAAACAGATGAACTCTTAGGTAGTAACCCTATGCTGAACAATGATCCGTCTTCGTAAGTAGCTGCGAAGTATGTGCTTTCACTGTTTTTAGAGCCGTCAGTAAATTTGAGTTTCAAGCCACTGGATTTTAATTCCGAAGTAATTCCAAGGAATAAAGCGTGATATATGTCTTTGTTGGTGTCATATTTGTTGTTTTGCTAAGTCCATGATGAAAGATATTTGCTTTATGAATCACGGATGATATATCGGGCGGTATACAGAAATCCTGTTTACCGGAGGTTCAAATTCTTTGGAGCAGGTCAATGCACGGAAGATAGCGGATGGAAGGCGCTTTGTAGTTTTTGTTTTCCTAGCAGAGGCAATGTCTTTATCAATAATGGATCCGTTTGTGAACAACAGGTTAATGAACAACTTGGCTCTGGTTACTTCTATGCGATGTTCTATTGTAGGTAGAGGGGATTCAAACAACATGTTCTTCACAGTGCTTGTGGGGAAAGCATTAATGCTCCTACGTGCGGCTTGATGATAGGGGGCCTTGATGGTGTTAATTGTTGATTTTGGGCAGTTAACGTAAACCATAATCAATCTTGCTAAGTACTATCGATTTTGCAATTGAATATAATGTGGTGATGTGTGTATTACATTTTTTACTAGCTAGATAACTTATTATGTTTGCTCTCGCAGCAAGGCTCTTTTTTAGTTCTAAACAATGGATAGAACCTAGGATACTTAAACTATTTACACTTTCTATATTGAGGTTATTACCGTTTGCCTCTACACGAAGTCTTGCGGCAGATGTGTAAGGTCTTACATTTGTCTAGTGACAATTTGGCTCCAAATGAGTCTGACCATTTTACTATGTCTTTGACTGTATTTGTTAGTAGTGTTTTAGTTTCTTCTAGATCAGTGTGCTTACATAGGATGTATATATCATCAGCGTAAGTGCAGTGATCAATTAATATTACTTATATCATCAAAAGCGATGATGAAAAGCACCATCGATACTGGGGAGCCTAAAGGAATACCATTAAATAGTGGATGGGTAGAAGAAAACCAATTGTTTGCTCTTACATAAATTTTCCTATTCGTGAAAAAAGATTTGACATAGAGAAAAATTATCGGACCAATGCCCCAAGTTATAAGTTTATTTAACACCAAATGTATGCCTATCTTATCGAAAGCCTTTTCGAAGTCAAGAGAGAGGATTGTGGCATGATTACGAGCTGATAGGGCGTTAGAGATAAAAAAGTCTAGGAGCAGGAGTGCATCAGAGTAACCTTTATTAGTTTGAAAGGCAACTTGGTTTGAACGTAATAGTTTTTTTTTTTATTAATATACCAAAGCAATCTCTTAGTAATAATTTTCTCGAGAACCTTCGACATCAGGGAATAAGTGATATCAGACGGTAGCCATTAATATTATCTATGCCTTTATAAGGCTTAGGAAAAGGAAGAATTCTTACTATCTTCCAGGTTTGCGGGATCACAGCTGAATTCAAAATGTTATTATATAGCTGTATGAGTCTTAGTTAAGTTGATGGTGGTAGGTTTTTTAACACAGGTTACGATACTCTGTCCCTGCTAGGAGTTTTACCTTTGAGTCTACTTAAGCAAGTATCAAACTCTAACAAGGTGATTTGATTAGTCTGATATCCGTAATTGTTGTAAAAGTTGTTGTAGTTAGATAGATCCGACCAGATGGGGTGGCTATAGAGCCTTCAGGAGTTTCAATTTTTTAGGTGTAGTTACCTGTCAGACGTCGAATGTTATGCCAGATGGTGTTAATAGATGACTTGGGGTTAAGTGTTGAGGTGAAGTCGCTAAGGCACTTAGCTTAACTAGTTTTTATTTCTCTGCGGAATCTAGCGTTGGATTTTTTGAAAAGAATTAAGTTGTAGTTGCTAGGGTATTTTTTAAAACTTCGCTAGGCTTTTATCTTTTCTTGTCTTAGAGTTCTCAACTCTGTATTCCACTAGGGAACAATACGCTGATAAGTGTTAGGGATACTTTGAGGGATCGATTTATTGGCAGCGACTCGAATTGCTTTTTGGATTACCGAACCTTTTTTATTAACGTTCAAAGAGGGAGTTTTATCTGAAAGGTAGTCTAAAATGTGCTTGTTAAAACAAGCCCAGTTAGCAGAATCAGTTTTAAATTTACGATTTATCGTTGTCTTGGAAGAATATAGGCCTGTAACAATAGTGGAAAATAGAGGAAAATGATCGCTATTATAGAGATCAACTAAAATTTCCCAAGAAGTCCTCGTGTACAATTTGGGTGAGCAGCATGTCAAATCTACATATGAGAAGGTCCTATAGGTTGAAAAGTGGGTTGGGGAGCCGTCATTAAGAATTAAAAGATTAGAGTTATTTAAAAAGCTTTCCAGTTTAGCCCCTCTGGGACTAGTAGTAGAGGAGCCACATATAACGCTCCAGGAGTTGACGTCACCGACAATTAGCACAGGGGTATGGATCTGGTTGAAAATGGTTTTCAAATCAGACCTGGAAAATACTTGGTCGGGCAAAATATAAATGGAGACGACAGTAAACTTTGGCAGAAATTGTATCTTAATCGCTATTGCTAAGGTGATCGAGTTGATGGCTATTGGTTTATGTGGAATATTTTCCTTTATTAGAATTCCAATGCCTTGCTTAGCTGTTGTGTTATAGGAAAAATTATAGAAGTAGTCTTTATAGCCCTTAGGTATGTTGGGTGTAAAGAGGTGCGGGCAGTGTGTCTCTTGGAGGACTTGAACTAGGTGAGTGTTCTTTTATCAGAATGAACAACTCGTCATAATTGTTGACAAATCCCTTCATGTTCCATTGCAGAACTTTGATTTTTAAATTGGTGTTATACCGTTTTAGTTTTGGGTTGGGTAAGCTAGATGGATGTAGGTTGGGGTTCCGACTTCCGAGAGACAAAGCATCCAAGCTTCGTTGGGAACCCGAATGATTCAACTCTCGAGCAGCAGAATCTGAGTTCGCGGCATCAAATCTATTATTATAAGTTGTCATCGTCTACTTCTGAAGGGTTTACGTAGTAATCCTTATTATTAAAATATGCTTGTATTACTTTTGATATGGGTGAGTATATTAAGTGTGTGATGTTGTGTAATTTTTGGTGTTTGGAGTTGGAGTGGGTGTTAGCTGAGTGTAAGTAGTTATTCTTGAGGTCTGTGGTATGCTCCATTCGTGGAAATGGAGTGAGTATGAGATTGAGTCTAGGGTGGTGTGGGTGGTGATTGATGATGTGGTTAGTTGGGTTGCGGTGTGAGTGAGTGGTTTGTTTGAAATCGGTCCGTTGTTGTTAACTTTGAGAGTATGAGTTTTCTATGAATTTGTAGTTGTCAACTCTTTTACTAGTTGAGACTGAGGGTGTGTTGGTTGAGACTGAGGGTGTGTTGGTTAAGACTAAGGGTGTGTTGGTTGAGACTGGAAGGTTATGTTATCTTTTTTTTGTGGATTTTGGTTACTAGACTTCCGAAATGGTTGGTGCTTGAGAAGGATTTTGTTGATTGTAAATGCGTTTGGCTTCAGCCATACTACATTTTTTAGTGGTTTTTATAGTTATTATTTCCTTTTTTGTTTATATCTTGGACATATTTTCGATGATGATGGATGATGCAGAGAACAGCTTACGCACATGACGCGAATGCAGTCTACTGGGGTGTGAGGTTGTAGATTGCATGTTTTGCACTTTGTGCTACCGTTACAGCATTTGGAGGTGTGCCCAAGAAGTTGACAATTACGGCAGTGCATAGGGCTTGGAATATATTCCGTGACTCAGGTGGTATAAAAGCCAATTTCGATCGATTTGGGTGTTTGGAAAAGGGTAAAAGTGAATAACATCAAACCCGTTGCCCTTGCTTACTATTATCGTTTTTCGTGAACTTGTACACTTTCGTGACACCCTGAGGTTTCATCTCAGCAACTATCTCCGTTTCGGAGACGTTGAATTAACATGGGGCGTAAGCAAAACCCTTGGATGCGTTTAGACGATCATGAAACTTCAATGTAACCGGACACACACTAGCAAGATTGTTAACTTTTAAGAAAATGTCAGCAATTTTTTGTGAGTTAACCAAGATCAGGAGGTTACTGTCGCGTAGTTGGGATATATTTTCATATTCTTTACTGATACAGTCTATCTATTTTTTTTATCAAAAACGGACTGCGAGAGGTGATGGGGAATTCTATATTTTTTGTGCAGATGAGAACAAATCTGAGATTTTTGTAATTTGTTTTTGTAGGTAGGTCAGGGTAATTGTAAAGTGGCGTAAAGTTTGTTTTATATTTTTTATTTGGTTGGGTTTCGGGGGGGGGTCTTCGTTGAGATCCCTGAAACGATTCCCCATCCTCTGCGGCCCGAGGGCCATATTAACACGTGATAAAGTAAACCCGCGTGTATAAAAAAAAAAGTTTTATCATTCAGAAAAGAAAAAAACAAAAAGACAAGGCAAACAATAACTATAACGGGGGATTTGTACCGGTGTGCGCTATTAGCAACGGAAAAAAAAAGACAAAAACACTGCCGGCGATGATATCGGCTCGGAGGTTAGACGATGACTGTTTTAAAAAGTAAATGCCCTGAATTGTTCTTTCAACCGATAATAAAAATTTTAAGTTTTCTTAGAAATTTGTGTATTTTATTTTACATTATAAATCCGACCTCACGATGAATCACACTTTATATGGTTTGTTATTTTAATTCTTGTTTTTTTTTCCCCAAGGGCACGTGTGATGTACAGAAAAACTATGAACTTTACTGGTATTTATGGCTTAAATCCATTACTATGCCATAGCAAAAATGTAATAAAAAACAAAAATGCAAAGAAGCTAAAAAAACTGAAATGTGGTCTAAGTACGGCAATGACAAAGAGAAGTTTGACTTACGCAGCAGATGTCCAAGCAGTGAAAGCCCGGTTAAAAGACAAAGGAAGAAGGAGATATTGCACTGCCTAAAATACTTTGCGGTGTGTTAAGAAAATTTAGCCAAAATTACCAATTGGTAATTATAAGCTGGTTTGAGCGTAAGATGTTTGAGCGAACTGTTATACCTTGGAGAAAACTGATTTGATGCAGAATTTTAAGTTGAAAGTCAGATTTGAATAAAAATAATTTGTGCACGGATCACGCTACAAATGTACAAAAAAAAAAAAAAAAAAAAAAAACGCGGAGACTTTTTATATGACCAATATTAACCTTTTTTCCGTAATAATTTTTCTTTAGATAATACTACTCGTTTATACATATAATAAATTTCTTTAAAATGTTCTACTTATTTTTCCTAATTATCATTCCTTACGAACAACTTCATCTTCCTTGGTTTAAAAAAAAAAGAAAAAAGAAAAAAAGATTTTGTTTACTATTATTCTTTGCTGAATTTATTATTTAAAAATTATCTAAGATATTTTTGCTTTATTTATTATTTCTGACTCTAATACTATTATTATTGTTCCTAGCTAGTCTAGTCTAGTCGGCTGCCTTGTCCAGATTGCTCTTCTGCCGGGTTGTGCGGATTTGAGTGGTTCGGCTAACTCTTAACGTATTTTTTATATTCTTTCTTTTTTAATAAAAAAAATTTCGCCCATGGCGGGGTGACCACTTCCTTACGCGTTATTTATCACATATTACAACTATCGAATTATTTAGCGATTTCCCGTGGTCCCTGCTCGTGCGCCTCTTAAACTATATTTTTATTTTAGTTAAAAAAAACCTTAATTTTCCTTCGCGACCATACTTAGACTAACATGAAATGATTTCTTAATAATAACCTATACTAAGCCTCGCCCCATTATCTTCTGGTTTCCACGATTTTCCGGTTGCATTCTGCTACGTCTGCGACTGGGTCACTGGACACAATTTGCTGTTTAGTGCATTCCATCATGTATGTTTTACACGAGCGGGAGCATACGTGAACATGAAACGTCAAACATTGTCTTTTAATATTTTAGTTGTTATTTTATATCATAGTGAAGTTTGGTGGTGCACTGTTGCATTTTGTTGTAAGGGGATAACACCTACAACAATTTGATTTGGTAAACCAATGTCAGAATTTTCACCTCGCAGCCTTGCTTAGCCTCGTCGGTGTTTGTATTTTCTATGTTTATTTGTGGTTATGACTGGGGAATTCAGGATTGATGTTGCTAGTATACACGGGCTAAAAATTAATCACTTTTCTGCGCACGCCCATGTTTGCAAATACAACCTTCTGCTTTGGCACTAAGTGAAACACAGGTAGATTCCCAGCCACACATCTCAGATTACTCTGATCTGAATCTAACTGGCTACGAACTAGTGCCATTATTCTTTTCTCCCGCGGTCTCACTATTTACATGTGTAATGACGTTGTTTACCAAACTTCACAGCAATTTTACCCTTGTTTCAATCCGGAATTCAACTTCATGTTGAATGTTAAAAATTCCATTTCCGTAAACAAATTATCCACTGGACAGCCATTCGACCTTTAAAGAGTTTGATGCGCTGTCTGACTCCATTCAATGAATTGTATCCCTGTATCATCATACCGAAATCGTTATTACGGACGTTATAAATCTACACAATTCTGGTTGGCTTTGATATTCTGGACAGATAACACCCGAAGGACAGTGTGTTGAGATTTTTGCTGCGGAAAACAATTTTACGCAGTTTGTAAATGAGCCCACGCGAATACCAGACGCAAACACACTAGACTTGTTTTTAAGTTCTCACCCCGATTAGTACACCGTTAATGTGCACTTCCCTCTAGGGGAATGACACGGACCATTGTGTCATATCACATGACACATGTCTAGTCACATAAAGAGAAAAATTCCTGAAAGAACCATATGGCAATACAAGAAAGCCAATTGGAGCGGACTTAACACATTCTTTAGGAATTTTAACTGGTCGTTATGTTTCCTAAATAACGACGTAGATACCGCTGGTGATATGATAACAGACATTATTCTCCTTAGAATGAGATAATTTAATTCTTATCGGACCAAAATAAAAGGCATAGCACGACTCGGGCTGTAAGAGGCTGTCAGGGTAACGAAATGTTTTTTCGGACCTACGAGACCAACACCACTGAAGAAAACCGAAAAAAGTTCAAACGAGCCAGGAATAACTGCAACGCCGTTTTTAAGTGTGTGAAATTAAATGTCCCAAAGGTAGTAAACATTTTTGGTCGTTCGATCAAACATATTACCATAGAAATTCTGCCTCATCATCCATCCCAATGCTCATTTACAAAGACATTCCAGCTGTCAGCTCTTCAAACAAAGCCAATCTGTTTGCTGCACACCTTTCGGCCAGTTCAACACTTCCAGATTGTGTTTTGTCTACGCCTACACTTGAGTACTTCGAATCTTCAATGGGATGAACCTACTTTCGCACTCGTTCAGTAGGAAGAGTACTTAAAATCCTAACATTCACAAATCCGTTGGTCCAGATGGTATATCTCCCATTGTTCTGAAGAGGTGTTCTTCCACGTCGTGTCACCGACACACTTTTTAATTTTTATCAATGATCTCTTGTCTGCTACTTCTAATCCAATATACTCCTTTGCTGACGACAGTACTTTCTCCTTTTCATATTCGTTCGCAAGCTCACGTCCCTGTTCTTCGGCTGTAGAACAGGAATGGCAGCGTATGCTAAGCTCATTATATTCTGATATAAATAGCTTCACATGGGAAATCTCCAATAGAGTAGAATTTACTGCTTCTAAAATACAATGCTGTTTGTTGTTGATAAAACGAAATCTAAATACCCAGCCATTATCCATGAATGGTAATTGTATTGTCGAAATCGGTAAACTTTCGATTCTCGGTATGTGTGCCAATGACAACTTACAGTGGAATGACCACCTATTTTATATTGTCAAAAATTGGTAGGTTTCCTCAAACGATATAAGAAATATTTTACCCCCTCTGATCTGTTCTCAATGTATAAGGCATTTATCCACCAGAAATTGGAGTGCAATGCTCACATCTATTCAGGTGCTTCTAAGACCTTTTTCCACTTACTAGATAGGATCCAAAATCTATCTATATTCTCCCTCTCGAACTTGCCCTCGCCATGTGCAAACATCTAAATGGTACACTGGTTTCACGTGTGCATATTCGTCGGAGGTCAACTCGGCACCGTTTAACAATCTTATCGTTTAAATCGGAGTAGGTACATATCTACTAATTTTATTTTAGGCTTGTTGAAGTATTTTAAGATAAAGTGTATACATGTACATACATACATATGTATAATGAAAGCATGTTGTCACTAAATATACTAATTGAGAGATTTTAATTAAAGAATAAAAAAAAGTACCGTTATGACAATGACGAGTGAAATTTCCACATAGTTACTCATAAAAAATAATCTTTGCCTACAATTTTTAAAGAAATTGAAACACATGCAAAACGGACATTTCTCAACCAGATGTGTAAGATTTGAAAGGCCTATTGGCATATGGGGACATTTTTAACATGTGAAAGAGAAAAATTCAAATTGTTGAATTTTATTACGAAAATTCACATTCAACCGCGCTAACGATGCAAAATTTTCGTGCCAATTTTGCACGTAATCATTTCCATGTATGTGCGCAACATAATCAACAAATTCTAAGAGAAGCGTTCAGTACAAGATGTGAAGACGTTGAAAAGTTTTCGCCCCGGATGTTCAATGGAAAATATTGTCGCAGTAAAGGAAAGTTTCGAAAACGAACCAGTCATTTCTATTCGTCATCGTTCTCAAAAGCTTGAAATGACCATAGCCCCATAGCAAAAAGATTGGGTAAGACATTTGGCTGTCCATGCGCACTTTTCACGGATTGGTTCCTAGAAAGCATGCATGCTGGCATCGATTTTTGCAGAAAATCATGTTTTTTGATGAGGCCCATTTTTGCATTGGCGGCTACTTTAATTAAACTTAATGACCGCATCTTGGATACCAAAAATCCACGAATAATTTAGGAGATGCCAATACACTCAGAACGAGTAACAATTTGGTGCAGAGCCGTATTTCTTTCGAAAATAAGACTGGAAAAGCTTTTACAGACAATGAAGTGCGCTATTAAGAAATGATAAACAAGTTTTTGTAACCGGAACTCGAGGACGTGGATATAGATGACTTCCACTTTCAACAGGATGATGCTAGGTGCCATACAAATCGCGAAACAGTCGTAATTTGACGTAATTTCGCGTTTCGCAGATACCCATTGGAAGTCAATATAGTATATTTTATAGCAGCTTTTTGTATAGTAAGGTATATGTCAATATTCCCCAAAAAATCTCAACTCTGAAAGCGAATATTGCTTTCATCATATATTCTATAAATAATTGTCATATTTGTAGTCTATGAAACAATAAACGTTTCAGAAATATTTCAGAAATATTTTGCTGACGCGAGTTGGCAAACGAAATTTAAAAACAAATAAAAAAAAAAAAAAAAAATAGATAAATTACATAAACGCATAGCTTAATGCAAATATTACCGAAACAGCAGATTCTTACGAAAGTTGAATTAAGCTACTGGAGTAAAATACTGAACCGGGGTCGAGCAGTGGTGCCGGTCACATATCTTCCGAAGTATTGGTAACAATACGAAATATAGAACTTAAATGGATTGTGGTATTGCTGAATAAAGTAAAATAAAGTATTGAACGGATGCCAAATAATTAAAGTCGCACTTTATATAGGCAAAGGTGACTTGAGAAATTGCAAACGACTACGAGTATCAATCGATGAACGATGTTAACTTTTTGGCAATCATTGCGGCTTTGTGGGACGCAAGTCAAAATATGATAAGATTCACGTCGTATAGACAATAATAGAGAAACTTCACTTCCACTTGAAAGATCTGCATATTGTCTTCTTCGATTTAGAAAAAGCGTTTGAAATTTTTTACAGAGATTTATACGGACAGTGCTTAGTATATAAAATGTAACCGATACGTGTATAAGAATGATACACTATATATAGGATGACCTTAAAGGGAAAGATTGTTTCTATTTTTGCCCAACAAAAATAACAGGAGAACTCAAAAGTACAGTAAGGGAGTGTACAAAGGCTGTTGAGGCCCAACCGAATTCTCATTTTTCATCAAAGACAGCATTTTTATAAGTGATGACAGAATATCCCTACATGGGCTATATTTCTTAATGATTTGATAAAGACTGACTCAGTCATATTGCTTTTATTCCTAACTTATCGGCCATATTAAGGAGTCATTGGTCCACAGTTCTGAAAATTGAAATAACTACTTAGACTCCGTTATCAGCCATCATAGAGTTAGCGCGGGATGGCTTAAATGATATGAAAAGTTCGCAGTACTTCGTGTAAGAAAAATGATGCTTAAACTTAAGGCTTAAGGTTTCAATATTGGACGATGTAGAAGAAGTATAAAAGAAAGTGAAAGGGATGGAAATGAAAATGTTACGAATGACGTAAAACGTATATAAGAAGTAGGCACATACGATTATTTGGAAGTATCCACATAAAGAATCCAACAGTGGACAACCTTCCTTCAGTCTGTACAAGTTAGCTTGGATTTGTTATGTTTAATGAAAATCGTCGGAAAACCCAGGACTTAAAGGCAATACAGGCTGGAGTTCCATCTGAGGTACGATTCATATTCAAAAACAGTAGCAAAATCTTGTTTCCGCTAACGCGGAGATCCAATTTATAGCAAGTCTTGGAATGGCTAGAAATTTTACATATTAAGCCAACACCCAGCGGAGCAGTAGCAATATAGATATGTGAAGGAAATATTTCACTTTATCACGGTCAGTAAAAGACGTAGAATAAGATTTGCTGACTTGAGAACAAGTAACGTATATGGTATATGGTTTTATATGCGAATTTATACCTCTGGTAGATTTGTTTGCATTTGTGTTCGGTTTATAAAATAATTTTGGGGGAGTCAAGTTTGAAGAGCATTATCGGAAAACTGACTTTAGGTGTGATTCAGTGTACAGAGGGGTCGATTGCATTGAGGGAATAGAGAAATTCTACTGCATAGTGAGTGCCGTCATATAAATCGACTAGCGTTTTTGCCAAGATACCACTTTAATATCCTTCAATTCCGAAATTAATAATGTCATTGATTTCAACGGTTTGATCGTTCTCGGTCAAATATCCACGAATTTCGTGAACATTATTGTATACCAAACAAATAGAGCATCTACTGTCGAAATTATTTTTAGAAGCGTTTCTGAGCGGTAGAGTTTTTTCGATAGCTTCCAACAATACAACAGGAAATTGTGCGTGTTGATTTTCACTTAGTTGTGTTCTTATGTTTGATATCAGGTGTTATCGTAGAAATGGTTGATTGAGTAAGTCATTACTTCGTTACTCCTTACACCTGACCTTACTTACCATAGTGTTAGTCGAAAACCGACACATGAGTGGAGCTCGTTATTAGGTATAACTTAAATATTTCTGCTTATTTCCCGCAGTAATAAGATTTTAACATCCCCACTGCTTTTTCGTCTCCATCATTCACTTTTTCCCTAGAAAATAGAAATGGTAGACAATACTAGACAACACTGCATATACAGAGATTTATTTTCTATATACTCGTATTTTTATATGCATTTTTAAGATTTGGGACCAGTTAGACTTCATCAGAACGGCAATGGTATCCCCCCATTTGAATTGAAAACTTCAAGCACAATGTTATAAATTTGCTCCTGTTTTGAGGTTTTTATTATGAGTTCATTTTGGTAACATATTTGATTTCCATGATGTTGATCGGTCATTGAGAAGCCGGAAACCCTTACTCATTAAATACATTAAGTATAATACAATACATACATGTAAGCTGTTCTTTGTAATGCAATGCGTCTGGTAATGCAATGTAACAGGTTACTCTCATTCAAAGAATAATTCATTGTTTAAGGAAGTTAATAATCGTTTATATACTACCCCTGAAAATCATATCTTTACGTTTTAAGTTTCCCTCAATTTTTTTAACTTAAAATCAAAACTAACCTTAAAAAATGCGTCGTAGTAGACACAATACAATCCTTGAGAATTATAACAAATAACATCTAATATTTAACAGTGTACCACGTAATTGACAACACAGCAATTTATAACATGTTGATATCAAACTTAGGATTTCTTGGCAGCTTAAATTATCAAAAATGCAAAGTTCTTCATCTTCGGAAAACATTATATGTACTCGTACCAACTTAATGGAATTTGGATAGAATCAATAGCGGAGTTATAACGGTAAATGTGGTGGCGTAGAACGTTGGTTAAATTCGTTGACTCCTTTGTAGTGAGGTTTAGTAGAGCGGTAAGTCGTGGGATGAACGATGTTGTTTGGCAATACTAGTATTTCTTGGTCATTTCCTTTCCATTCGAAGGCAAGTCGGTGCGCCTCATTCGTATATTATATTTTCGTATTTCGTCGTTTATAAACAAAAACATTTCTTATGTTATCAGCCATTTGGTTTTCCTGAGGGAATTCCGCAGCAGATGCTATTTTAAAATAATGTAATGGGATGTGCGATGGTTTAAATTACTTGAAGCGAATAATCACACAATTTTTTTGCGTAAATTTTATAAAGCTGGATCTAGGAATCCGATGTACGAGCATGTGACTTGTAAAATATTTTGCTTTCAACTTTATTGTTCTTAAAAAATACTATTGATTTGGTATTTCACAAGGTCTATTTTTAGTTTTTGCCTCTGCATCGTATTTTATAATAGTTTTACACCAATCCCAGTCTCACCGTTGCAAAAATTTCACCTCAGGAAAGGAATTTTTTTTTTTTAAGAATAAGGACGACGTCTCTTTAGCATCCAGGATCTTTTTAAAATGCATTGTCTAGCAAATCAACGACCGCCTTTTTCGATGTAGCAAGACTATTTACATTTTCACTTTCCTCAATAACGACGTGGATGTCGCTGCTGATATGATAACAGACACTATTCTCCTTGAAGTGAGATCCTTTTTATCTCATTGGATTAAGAGTGTCAGACCAAAATAAAAGGCATGGTACAACTTGAGCTGTAAATAGGCTGTCAGGGTTAGACAGATATCTTTTCGGTCCTATAAGACCAACACCACTGAGGAAAACGGAAAAAAGTTCAAACGAACAAGAAATGACTGCAACGCCTTTCTTCAGCGTGTTAAATTTCAATATGATCAAAAACTGAGGCAAAAAGTACTATAAGGTAGTAAAAATTGTTGGTCGTTCGATAAAAAATATTATAAATTCTGCCTCGTCCTCTATCTCAACGCTCATTAACAATGATATTCCAGCTGTCAGCTCTTTGAACAAGGCCAATCTCCTCGCTGTACACTTTGCGGTCAGTTCAACACTCCCAGATTGTGCTTTGTCCCCGCCTACATTTGAGTGTGTCGAATCTTCAATGATTGTACAATATATCTCCCCTTGTTCTGAAGAGGTATTCTTCTTCGCTGGCAAAACCACTGCGTAAGCTTTTTTATCAGTCCCATACTTTAGGACCCTTTTCGAGCAGATGGAAAACAGCATTTGTCCAGCCCGTCCCTAAAAAAGGCGAGTCTTCTTCTCCCTCTTCATAAAGACACACTGCACTTACGTCCCTTCTCGAAACACGAAAACTTCTCATTGAACGGCAGTAAAATTTTCGTGGCAACAGGTCTACAGGTAATTCGATGGCATATCTCACCGAAAAGTGGAACCAAAGCGTACATCAAACTGACGAAAGCAAGATAGTTGTGTTTGGTATTTCTAAGACATTTGACAGAGTTTGGCATCAGGTTTGTCGAAAATGCCTTTTAGGATAGAGTCATCGACAATGGATTATAATATACCTTTCGGAACTTTCAATTCAAGTCGTTTTAGATGGTTTCAAGTCTAAAAAATAAATGCTGGTGTGCCCCAGGGCTCCGTTCTGTCTCCGACACTCTTTTTAATTTTCTTCAACGATCTCTTGTCTGCCACTTCTTATTTAATATATTCATTTGCTGACAACAGTACTCTCTGCTTTCAAAACACAGTGCTGTCCGTTGTCGTTAAAGCGAAGTTTAAACATACAGTCATTGTTCACGAATGGCACTTGCATCGTCGAAACTGAAAAAATTTGCACTCTCGGTATGTGGGTCAATGAAAATAACAATATATTCGGTGTCATCAAAAAGGCTGCGAAATGTCTAGCATTTCTCAAGCGACGTAAAAAATACTTTACCTCCTCTGATCTGGCCACAATATATTAAGAATTTACCCGTCTGAAATTGGAATACAACGCCCACATCTTGTCGGGTGCGCCCAAAACATCTCTGCACCTGCTAGATAGTACCCAAAACCGTGTGATAAAAAACTCAGACAATGGGCAAGCTTGAACACCAACACTCTGTTTTATCGCTATTTCAACCATCAGTGCTGTATTGAAATTGCCAGTAGCATTCCGCCCCTTCAAACCGTAACATTCGTTTCGCCATGAATGCTCAGCAGTATACTCTCAAGCCCACTTGCGGACATACTCTGAAATATCGTGATTCATTTCTAAGCCGCACAACTCGCTTATGGAACATCCTGCCTAGCTCTTTATTTTCTAGTCATTATAACCTTCAAACACTTAAAACTAACGTTCTTCGGCACCTTTCTTTCCATCCTCCCTGATTTTCCTTCGTCCGCGCTGTGTACAAGCATTTTAAGGGTACTCAAATCGCTTGAGTTTGTGCAAATTAAAAAAAAAAAGTATTAAACTTATCCGAAATTCTACAAATTCTTGGTAGCGTCGGTGAACGTAGCCAAAATAAGATTGTTCGAGAGTCCGTTCAGAATATTAATTTTGTTAGCTGAGAGGAATTGGCAGCAACAATATACTATTTGTCAATTGAGCTCCCAAAAAAGCAACCTGAAGCTCTAAACGGGGAATAGAAATAAGCTTTAGAGGGGCAACTTTGGTTTTGCTTCATAATAGTACAAAATCAACTAAATGTTCGTTAGAACATCTCGAATAGCTTGCTGCTGCATTCCTATTTTTGCTTGCGTCGACAAAGTTATGCATTTCCATATCCGGAAAGCGAGCGAATTCAATTCTTAGATAACACCTAGGTATCCTCATTGTTGTCACCTCGAGTAAAAGTCTAACTCAGTTACAATACTTCGAATGTTGGTCATCATGAATTTTTTCATTTCAGCCGCAACCTGAACGGCATATTTCTTGAAAGATAAGAAAGAAGCCCCAACAGATCAAAAATTGTCATAAGTAAGCTTAATACTTCCCTTTTAGTAGGTCGCCGGTTTTCAAGCAATACATAATCATTTTTATAACGTTTTGACAACTTGAAAACAAACATTTTTGACAACAGTTGACCACCACATTCCAAGGACCTTTTCCGTAAGGTTGAACGCATCGGTGTGTTAAACGCTGAGAGCCTCTAAAACAGCTTTAGAGTTCGAAATCAAATTTCGAATTTAAACCATCCTTTAGAATGAGCAAATCGAACAACTTGGGCTTACCTTATAGCTTCCTCTTTAGTATCAACGCTGTCCAACATATACATATCGCCAACATAAGGGTTATCCGTAATACATTGTACAGCCCTCGGATACTCAGCGCGAAGGTCTTTAGCATTTTTTGTTTTTTTTTACAAATTGCTGCGCAGGGTAGCATGTGGCACCATCATAGAGTATGCTATTGGACCTGAGAAGCCTTGTTCAATCCATAAAAAACGTTAATAGTTGTGGTCCTATTTGCGAATTTTCACTTGATGTTAGAGATAACCCCTCCTATAGCTATCCGCTGCTGCCGAAATTTGCGAATCGTTGAAATCAATTAGGTTTAAAAGCAAGTCGTTTAAAATGCTACCTTAGCTGTTGTGTCCCAAACAATTCGAAGTTTTCCTGGCATATTTGGGTTTTTAACCAGTAACAATGGCAAATAGCAATACTTTTCGATACACAACTCCTCTTCATGCAGCTTTCTGGCATATGCACTGGCAATGTAGTGATCAATTTTAGCTTGAAGCGTTTTATTTAAATCGGGATCACTTTGTAACTTTTAAAATAAACACAGAGCTCTACGCTTGGCCATAGCGACGCTTTTTGGAAGCGGTATGGTTCCAGTTATTCAAAAAGAGCTGTTTGGAATGGATCTTCAGTTCTACGAATTAACTTCCATATTTGTTCGATGGCATGATGGTCCTCCCTAGATACAATCGCTCCTGGATGTCTCACAGTCCTAAGTAATTTTTAAGCAATCGCAAATATAGAATAAGTGATGGCCTGCCGTCCCTTCTTGCGAGTCATTGTATTTGGTAAACTGACCCTTTACCAACCCAGCAGAGACTTTGCAGGGACTTGTTCGGATTCTGTACCAGCCTTTGCTCTTAAACTAAGTCCAAGGTTGCAGTTATTTAGGCCAATAAGTAATTTCGGGATTTAGTTAGCGAAAGGCCTCAAAGGCAGTCCATTTAGGTGTTTGTATTGGGCTTTAAGGTCGTTTACATCAAGAGTTTGTGGTGGAAGATCAAGACTTTTATCAGTTCGGAGCTCTTTGAGCGGAAATCGATCTAGGCCACCCGCATCACAAGCTTGCCCTGTTTCCTTAGCAACCTGAACAGCTGCTGTACTTACAGCCTTGGGAGCACCAGAAGGCAAAGCGTTTGCTTTTCGAGTCTCTTTCTCTATCCGACTCAAGACTCTCACCTTCGGCTTCGAGCTGTGCAATGAGATTTCTTCTTTTTCTGCAGCAAAGCCTCTTTTTGTAACACTCTCCGTCTGGCTTAGAATTGATTGTTGCCGCTGCATAGTTTGCATTTCGGCTTTTAATCTACGCATATTGCTAGACGCCTTGGAATTTTTTGAACATATTGACCTAGCGGCAGTTTTATGACTCTTTTTTTGAGTTTAATGTTTAACCATATTACAGTTAACCACATTACAGTTAACCACATTACAGTTAACCACATTACAGTTATCCACGCACGTAGATGACTGGATAGCAGAACTAACCAAGGGTAGAAGAAAATCTTAAAAAGATGATGAACGCAATCGGGGGCTTGAGTATTAATTCAATCCTAGTCCTGGATTTTGTTCGTTGTTGAGGTCATCATTCAGCGACCTTTGTCGATCTAGTGTCAGAAACTTGTCCAGAGCGCTTGTTTCCTATTTGGGCACATAATATATTTGTAGAGAAATTGTATTTTTTCTTTATTGTGTTGTAGCACAAGGCGTTCGTTGAGAAGCTCGGTAGTAGAACAGAACATGATTTGCAACGCCAATCGCGCTGTGCCACCGATGAAGAAAATCCAACGCATGTAAAGTGGAATCAACCATCAAACTTATCGCATCTTACCATGCGAAAATTATCTTAGTTGTTGAACGTCAAGCAACAATAAGGTTTTTGCTTATTCCCAGCATCAATTGACGTGCGACTTTTGGGTGACATTTAATGCTTTTAGCCATAAAGATTTAAAGATGTTGGAGAGAAATCGAATTCCACATTGGAATCAGAGGAACAGGTTTAGTTTATTTACTATATTCATTTAATAATTCCTAAAATACTTTTTTTTCCAATGAAAATTCATGTTAAATTATGCTTACTTAAGTGATCTCCTGCTGCCATTAATAATCGAATAAAAATAACCAAAAAAAATAAAATAAAAGAAAATGAAAGAACGCATGTTCAAATGTAAATTCCATCTCCTCCTGATGTGTCAAATCCATTCAGCCTACTTGCGTGTGAGCATTGCCAGATTTTCCGCAGCACTCAGGTTTTTGTGAATACCTATGTATAAATGTAAAAATATCTGCAGCTAACAAACAACATTTGGGTTTGCCGAACGAGATAAAGTTAGGACAGCAATCTCTGTGCTCAAGTCCGAGCTGTTGAACGCAGGAAGTGATGATTGGATACGGAGCAGCTCTAAAATCTGGGTCGAAGAAGGCGTGCCTGATGAATAGAACCTCAGCATTGCATGCCCTTTTCTGAACAAGGGGGTCCCATGACCTGCGTCAACTACAACCATATCAGTCCCCCCAACATCACATATGAAATACTGTCTATCCTATAATGTTAATGCCTATGACCTCTCGTCAAGGGCCTGAGTGGTTTAATGTAATCTATCAGTGTGGCTTAAGGCGAGGAAAGTCCGCTATAAATCCGCATGCATCACGGCAGATTTAGGAAAAACCCATGTAATTATCTCAGGACGATGAGTACAAGACAAGGCGATGTGTTATTAAGTGATATTTTCAACATCGAAGAATTGTTCGAAGCTCGCAACCTAACTCCAGAGGCACCATTTTTCAAAACTCTGTTCAGTTACTCGTCACGCAGGCGAAATTGATACAATAGGAATAAAAAGGCGAAATGTGAATTGAGCACTTGCGATTATCAAAGGAGAAGCGGTAAAGATGGATTAAACAGTCAACGAAGGAAAACCAAAGAATATGTTGTCAGTAATCTGGTACACAAAACTTCGACGCCAAGGACAAAACTTAAGTTAGGCAGGTACAACTCCTTGGTAGTAAGGGACTTTATCTGCTTCACTCCGCTATTCACTCCGACAACGACAAGCGCAAATAATCACTCTTGCTTATGGCTGCTTTTTTGACCTTAGAAGGCAATTGAGAAGTAAAGCCCTCCTTAAAAAAGGCTTTACATTGGAACCTGATCATTCCAGTCAGATCAAAGTCTTGGACACTGACGAAAGCGAATGAAAATGTTCTCTTGCGCTTCGAAAAAAAATTTTTTCGAGGAATTTTCTTCTATTCAAATAAAATAGAAGTTTTCCATGAAAAAATTTAAATGTTAATTCACTGTCCATTTTTGTAGGTTTTTTATGTACCATAATGCCAAGATAAACGACAGTGCGTCAGGTTTTATTCCTTTTTCAAAATTTTTATTCCCAGCTTTAATTTACAGAAAAAAATCCTGTGTAATCTTCCGTGCATATAATTATATAAAGAGTGTTTGTTTTATTTTTTGCGATGTCAGACTTTTCGATAGAGATTAAATTTCAAATTAACCGTCACATTGAAGTTCCAAGTTTTATTTATTTTCAGTACATTTTATCACAAAGAGATTGAGGCCGCAATAACGGTTTCAAATTTATTTTCAAAATTGAACACATGAGTGTGTTATTTATTGAATTATTGAAAAGTTTCTCAGCCCATTCACGATATTGCTTACTCACAAATCAACAAGAACGAGAACAATGAAGGGAGGTGGAAGCTTTTGTTGAAGATGACACCAATTTATGGATTCGTCGTCGTTCGCAGTGTTGGTATTTGTCCGTCCACTATCTGCAAAATTCTGTGTAAAGATCCTACCCTGAAGACTTATAGAGCATAATTGGTGAAATAACCGAAAATAACCGCGTGGCCATTCATTGCGTCGGTCGGTCGTTCAGTGAGTAGGTTTTAAATCAACTGTAAGTTGACGTAATTTTTTACTTTACAATTTTGTTCAGTAATTAAGCAGAATTGAAGTATTTGAAGCGAGAATAATCCCCAAGAAACGATAATTTGCGTCACATCCAACAGGATTATGCTCCACTCCATACTACCAACGAAAACGGCGCTTTGTTGGAAACATTTGGCAATGGAGTTACGAGCATATCGGGAAATGGATCTGGATTATTTTCTGTGGGGCTACGTTAATTACCAAGTTTATGCGGATAGACCGTCACGATTTTAGAATGCGCTTAGTATGAGGCAACTGTAGTGGTCATAAAACTATTTTAAAATATTAAAAGTCACGAAATAAACTTTCGATTGAATTTAATAAATCGTCATCAAGTCGGAACCTCTTACAAAAACAACCTTTATACGAGTATAAGAAAAGTGTTACTTTTGAGAACTGAGCGTCTTTGTTGATACCTATAACTTTAATGTAAACATCACATTTGCAGTTTGTTTCTCAACTGCAATTTCGATATCTATCAACACATGTGTGTATTGGTGTCCCGTTTCATAATCTAGCCAGGAAATATCTTGATTAAGCCATCACTTAGGTATATAAAAAATTTAAAACTAAAAATCGTGACCTTAAACTTAAACTTTTTGATAATTGTTCGAGTATATCGTCATCTGCGTGAAAGAACTGTTATAGATAAGTCGATTTTTTAATTTTTGAGACACCTGGGTTTTTGGCTATCTGGATTCGATAAGAATGGGCTTCAATGACTGGACAACTCAAAAACAATTGATTAACATTCAGTGCAACACTCAGTGCATAGACATCCTGAGATAGCGTCTTCTTGTGTGAAATTTTTTTCCCCACCAACAAGCAAAAAATAGATAACTCAAATTAGCTATTTTACCCATAGACCGCAAAACCACTAAGGTTTATCATCCAATTTTGTTTTTGAATTACTTTTTTACCAAATAAAAAAAAAAGGATTTTGAGTGGTGGAAACCTTTATTTGGACCTTTACCTTATTTCTGTTAAGTGGAAAAGATTATATCCGCCAAGTAGCTGCCGACAGTATTAATACACTTTTGTGCCCGGTTTATCGCATTTTTCATGACTTTCCGAAAGATTACCGGTGATAACTGTTCGCATTCGTGTCGAATGCTGCGATTGCCTCAGGCTTGTTGGCATAAGCTCACGACTTCAAGCAGCCCCAAAGTAAGAAGTCTGGGATTTTTCTGGCCTTGCCAAATCGCCAAAACGGGAGATTACGAGACGAGGAAACGCTTCCTTTATAATATCCATTGTGGCTCGTGCTGTGTGTGCGGTTGCACCGTCTTGTTGAAACCACATTTTCACCAAGTCCCGCTCATACAATTCCGGCAGTAAGAAGCCGTTTATCATGGCCCTGTTGCGTTCGCTAGTAAAGTGACCGTATTGCCGATGGCGTCCTCAAAAAAATACGGCCCAATCACACCTGCTGCGTGAACGTTGAACCATACAGTGACTTTCAGTGGATGTAATGGCTCTTCGTGCATCGCCCGTCATCTGGTTGATGTTTCTTCGTTCTCAGCGACATCGGTAGCCACACGAATAGGAAATCGACGTCGAAATTCAGGCTGAGCTAACACCACCAAACGATTATTGGTCAAAAACATCAGCACAATTATTCCACGCTCTGGCGGAGTATAGCGTTTCATTGCTTGCCTGTTTGTATACTGCAGCTGTTTAGTTCACAAATGTCAAATATCATTGACGTACGACGCCATTTGCAAAAATCATACCGTCTTCCGATAGGGTGATTAATTTTGTGACACTCTGTATTTTTAGCTCTGTGCATATCATTTTTCGTGCTTACGAGCATTCTACGTTACCGTTTAAATCATTGATTACGTTCACTGCCATTACGATCACGCAGTTGTCTAAGCAACGGAGACATAAATCTATGTTTAACGAAAACTAGACCATCAAGTGTTTGATTACAAAAGTTGTTTACTCCCGACAAATACCGTTTTGTGTTTTGGTAATTTTTAAATGTGATTTATAAATTTAATTGCAATGACGAAAGCAGAAGGCAAATAAAGGTAAATAATAATTACGATAATTAGAGAAATAATGCGGGTTAAAGTGCTCTCGTAGCTTTGCTGCTTGTTTTAAATGTTGCTAATAGTCCCGAGTTTCCATCAAGTTCCAATGAACCCAATTTCTTATCAATATCAAATGTATCCGAATAAAAACCAACTGTTAGTATCAGTTTCCTATTACTGAGATATCGATATTAATTGAGATGTCGAAATAAAATTTAATTTTTCATTATAGTAGATCTCATATCATTATGAATGGATTTTAACTTCATTTCGGTTGATATTTTGTGATCAATATTGAATCTGAGCACATTTAATGGCTCTGGCTTGTTGGCATAGACCAGTGACCATGGACCCTGATGTAGACCCAAATAAAAAAGTCCAGAGATTGATTAGTCCATTTCTGGATGCATGGTCACCAAACTTTGACTTCAATAACTCGATTGTTTAGCCTACAAATGTTGATTGTTTGCAACTGCAGCCATAAATATCGTTCCAACATTTCCCGATAACGATTTCCATTAACTGTAACGTGGAGCCCATCATCACCAGAAAAAAATATGTCTCCGGCATAAAAACCAAACCGAAGAGCCACTTTTTGTAGATGTAGTGCATCTCACGAAGCACGTGTGCATTTGTGGCAGTTCGATAGCACATATTTTGCATGTTAACAAAGTCATTAAGACAGAAATGAGCTTCATTGCTGAAGATTATTTTGAGATGAAGTTCCGAATCATTTGAAACCATTTCCAGGGACCAATTTGAGAAAATTCGACGCTTCAAATGGTTATCTGACTTTAGTTCTTGAATTCAGATGCACTTACGAGCTCAATATTTTCAGTACATCTTGCGTTTCTGGAACCGGAACATTAAGCACGGACAATATTGACTTAAATTAAATTATGAAACGCGAATAATACGTTAATAAATTTGTAAACGTTGGTCGTTCGGGTACTGAACCCTGCTAACAACAGGACAACAGCAACACCTTCGGCTCAGAACTGTGCATTCAAACACCTTTAATTAGTTTTCCGTGATATAATTTTTTTTTTAACTGAAGAAAGAAGCACTAAGTAAAAATCAGATCAATGAGAAATGGATTTTTTTGTTATCCGGTAAGTCGATATTGCCATTTCATTCTTAACGATAACCCCTGACACAGGAAAAAAGTCGTGTGGTTATGTCGAAATAGATTGTTAAAAAAGTCAGTTTTAATGTTTATATAACAAAAGTATAAACAGTCGAATTACCTAGATTTTGCTTTCAGGTGATGGTATAATATTGCTTCTCCTGTATTTTATCGCAACCTTATGATAATAAAATGTTAAGTTTTCAATTTGTTATGTTATTGTTATAATACCATATAACAGAATCATGTAATAATGTCTTAGAGACACATGTGTCTTTATACATATCTATTTAGAACAAACACATTTAAATTAATACAGGAAGTGCGATATTAACAAATATGGGCAACAGAATGTAAAATACCTAATTATACATGTTTTTTACTTGGTTCCCAGAAAATTATTGTTTATCTCATTTGTTTGCGAATATAAATTTTAGGCGAACAAAATTTCACACCCAGGCAAATTTAAATAGATACGGATATAGCTGCCGTATCATTTTTGTGTGATTTTGCATAACACGAAGTAAATCTTTTATCAACTTAACTGATAGGTACATGTGTAAAACAAACATTGTGTTGAGACAACATGTACTATGTACTATGCATATTTAATCAAAACGAATTTGATTTAGTTTTGGTTATTGCCTAGTTATTTAACAATATTTGCTTTAGATCACGACAACGTTTTTTAGGCTTCATATTTCACACGAAATACATACATATGTGCATTTAGATATACAGTGTTAGGGGTTGCTTCTCTTCTTGTTTGTTTATTCTATTCAATATTGTTAAAGTGCAAAAAACTGATTTTTAAATATGTTCTCGTACAATTTAATTTGTTCATTTAATTTATTTTGAAGTATAACTAGAAATAAATAAAATATAAATCTTTTTGATTTAAAGTATTTTGTAGTCAATTCTTCACCTGTTCTTGCTCATGAAGCTTATAAAAGTATTCCTGGCGTTCTACTTTTAGGACGTGAGTAAATAAATAACTGCGTAATTTTAAAGGCTTAGAATATTCGATGTCTGAACTTAGTATAATTATTGATGATTTTGCCCGGTACTATATATATGACTACAAATCAATCGTGCTTATTTTACTTACTCGTCGTAGCAAACGATTTCAAGGCTCCATATGACAGCTTATTTTAAAGACGGGCTATATAGAGCCACGTCTGGTCTACGCATTCCTACCAAAGTTGTTAAAATCGTGCAGAATGTCGATAGAGACCGAGATCTTTGTTCTTAAAAAAGGATTAAGATCAAGAGATGCGCTGTAATGTGACTTTAACATCATAAGCTACTATGCCAAAACCATTTGCATACACTGACAACACGCATTGGTAGAACGCAACTAGTTTTAATGCTTTTAGGGTTACTGAAACAGAAGCACAAAAATGGGTTTAACGGTAAATGAGAATAAAACCAGCTATATGCTCTAATTTTGCTTTTATAAGAAATTTTATATTTCTCTTCTCCGCTATTTACCCGAAGATTAACACCTCAAAAGTCAAACGCAGAGTTATATATACTTGTCGACCGCTGTTTTTTTGTTGTAATTCTTAAGAAGAACTGAAACGGAAACATGAATGTTAGCGAAGCTGGATGAATATATAGTTGAAGTTGAAGAGGAGATATTAAAGCAAATCCTATGAGCTATCGAACGACATCGACCTGTCCTGCATCTGTTGTCTGCGATGGCTAGGACATAAACTAGAACGAATCGATATTAACGAACAGAGCCTAATAGTCCTCGATTCCCATCCGGGCAGAGGCAAACCTCGTGTTGTGTGATGCGCGCAAGTGAAAAGAGCCATCCAGCAACCATCTTGAGGTGCGCAATTGAAGGCAGCTAAATATCGCGCTTACTAGAGAGCTTTACTAGTTAAGGTCCAGGTTTACTTCGGACTGTAGCCCCATTTAAGCAGGTGAGTAAGTATCCACCATCCAACTTAAGTTGAGTTAGAAGTAAATAGCCAACATTATAACTGGTCGAGTCAATGACTCGACATTATGTAAGATGTTAGTTATGTGTTCTATATCGGTTTACAAAAACACAAAAACTAAAGCTTTTACCCCTTCAAAAATATACCATATTAATGTAAATTATGTCTAACTGTTAAGAATCGAAAACATAAGTCCTAATCTGTTGTATGAAATAACCGTTTTTTATGAATTTTGATTGTAATAATATATAATAACACAAACAAATAATTTTTGTTAATTGAAAGCGCAAAATAATTAAATTTTTTTCAAGTTTCTAATTTAACTTGACTGAGTCTTCTTTATGGTCCATTTGTTAGTAATTATTGCAGCCGTTTGCATTTTTTCTTTTTCTTTTCAGTTCAGTTCTTTATGAAATTTAATAAAAAAAAAAAAATTAATAAATATTGAAGCTAAAAAACAACATGTATCATATAACTAATTTTGAGGTATAAAATTGGTATGTTTCTTTTTTTTAATAATTTAATATAACTAAGGTCATAAAAATCGGACCTGCTTAATATGCTTAGAAGTTTAAATGTGTTTTCGCTTGGCTGAGTCGAGTCATATTGGAATTGAACGAGCTTCAGTAAGAAGACTTTAGCAGTTAGTGGATCAGAAACACAGGGTGTCACCTAATTCGTGAATGATAATTTGCTAAATGATTCTTGGGTACATTCTAAGAAAAAAAAAAGTTGTACAGTAAGGGTCTATCTCTAATGTAGACATCATTTATCGAGGATTTAACAAAATTCTTACTTTTGTGTACCTTGACCCATGTTAACAAAAACTGCTGTGTTAATATCTACTAATTGTAGAAACGTGGTTGAGGACATTGTTTAAGGGGAAATAATAGCATTTATAACTGCGTTTAAATAAAGTTGATATCTTATTTGAGACCTCAGATATTCAATTTCTAAGCTTGCTCCATTTTTCTTGCCCATTTTAATTTTTGACATTGAGGTCACATTTCTCCAGAAAATACCTTATTAACATACAATAACATATTTTTTTTCTTATGAACGTAACAATAAAAAAAAACATCAACAAGTTCGCAGAAAAACCTATAGATAATTGATACTTGGGAAAACCTGCAGCAGATAAAAAAAGTATTTTGTTTTACTTTAAGCTCCAAAGGCTAGAACAAAAATTATTATATGTGGTTTTAGATAATTTTTATTTTATGTGTGTACTAAAACAGTTATAACAGATGCTCAATGTGTCCTCCTTGGTTTTGTATACATGCTAGAGCCCCTTTTTGGATTTCACTACGAATATTTATTGATGCTTACTGCCGCTTTCGAAAATACACTCTTCCAATTCACTTAGAGTTGCTATTTCGGTCGAATAAACAAGTCCTTTTATTCTTCCCCATATAAAAAATCCGATACTGTAAGGTCAGAATATCTTGCAGGTTAGTGAAATGGTCCATTTCTTCTTATCCAATGTTTACCGTACTATTAATCTAGCTTATTCTTAGCCTCACGACCATAGTGGGCTGGAATGTCAGTAGAATATCCTCCAATAGCTTTGATAAATCATTTCGTAAAAACTCGAGATAGTTTGTAGAATTCAGCCTATGTAGTAGTTTAAAGGAGCCGGTTAACTTGTTTCCAATTATACTTGCCCACATATTGACGCTGAATTTTTGTTGAAGGAATTTATGTCTCCTTGTATGTGAATTGTCCTTAGCTCCAACCCACTATGGTCATGAGGTTAAGAATGATTGGTCTTATCGTAACTGTTTTAAGATAACGCCACCGAAGGTTGCTACGATTTGAGCAGTTTTAAGCTACCTGTCATAGGTCCCGTTAAGTGGTAGTCTATATCAGGGCCGCCTGGACTTCGGTGCGGATCTGACTTGAAGAGGTAGGCCCACTAGTGAGGGCGTTTCGGCGGCTGTGGAAAGGTCTACCAGTTGGTTTCGACCCGATGAATAGTTCCAATAAGTACTGGGTGCTGGGACCCAGTGTGCAGTGCAGCGACAAAAAAAAAAAAATAAATAAGGCGGTGATCCCTCCTCTCCTGCACCTGATCATAAGTAATGTTGCTTCCACTCAGTCACTGCCGTTGCTGTATTTGTCATACGGCGCGGGCAGTGACTGAGTGTATATATTATACCAACTAATGGATAGCGGGATGTGAGTGTGAATTTTGTTGGAACACTGTTTCCTATCGTTGTAAGAGCACAACACCTGCAACAATTTGATTCGGATGCTTAGCATCGTTGGTATTTGTTCTTTTTGTGTTTGTTTTTTTATAATAACTCGAGAATTTAGAGCGGACAAAACAAATATACGCAGGTTAAAAGCTAATAACTTTTCTGTGCGCGTCCATGGCTGACGCGCCGTTAGTCTACCATATTTCACCAATTACAAGTACAATTACAACTTTGTATTTGTTGATTACATTTACACATTTGTTTACTGATTTTCTGTTACACAAACTACAAACTTAATTCCAACAAATTTGTTAAAAAGAGAAAGAATATGGGAAACTGTATTTGTTATTTACAAATACAATAAAAAAGCTGTTTACTGTTGGCTGTTTACTTTGCCAACTTGTAAACAACAACTGTTTTTCACAAATTTGAAAGCTCTCTAACTGATAACATCAAGGGCAAAAATAACGAGTAATAAACAGAACAACATTTTTATCACCGGCCTAATTCCTGATAAGAAAAATGTTTTATTCAGCAAATTTTCTGATACCATTAAAAATAATGTTAAAGTTAGCGAGTGGCAAAAGATTTTCAACACTTAAAAATCTAATAGATTGAAAATACCTTGAGATGTCGTGCGGAAAAATTTTAAACGAAAAATTTTGGTAAATCAAAAACATTTGTATAAAAGGTAAATTTCATAAGATTCAATAAAAGGCTGAGGAGAAAAAAAAAATTATTAGAAAGTGGATAACAGATTTTGAAAATCAACAAATGCAGTGAAGTCTTGTTATGATATACCATATATCGAAACAACTTGATTTGATAACCTAATTTAAAAACTGAATATTAGCTTTTAAAAAACCCTTCACGGTATGTGTTTTTGTTGATTTCTAAAATTTGTTATCCATCTTCAGATGCAATTTTTGTCTCAATCTTTTGCTTACTATTATTTGTAAGGCCAAAGTGGATAACAGTAAAAAAACAGGGGCAGCTGGTGGTCTGCAGTCGAAATTGACGGATCTAGACAATATCATAATAGATATTGTGGGCAAAGATTGGCCTATTGTCGAAGGAATAGAAGATAAGCAACCCCGAAGCAACGAAGATGATTCTTTGGAACAATCAAATCTGAACAACAATGAAAACGAGAAAACGTAGCTCAAGAAATTACATGCTTGATTTTTTAGTTCGATTATATTGTTAAATTATGAACATTGAACATATTATAATGTATATATATATATTTCTCTATAACAGGAAACAAACGCAAGCACTAAAACCTGGCCGAAAAAGAAAGACGCAACAACAATATGACGATGCCGATGTTATTGTCTCTCTTAGGAAAAGAAGGTTAGAGCTGGAGATTTATCATCTTCAGTTAGATGCTCTTAAAAAAGAAAAAGAAATGGGGTTGCCACGAAGTCATTTCACAATAGACATTGACAAAGAATACCCACTTTTAAAGAGTAACGAGTACAGAGAAAACGAAAGTGAAAGTGAAAACATTATTGGATTTTATAATTTTTGAATAATTATCCTATTATGTGTGAAAGAGAAAAATTATAAGAATATGTATATTTATGTTTTTGAAGTAAGTTTAATTTTTTTTTTTAATTATAAGAAAAAAGTGTACAAAAATATTTCTAAAAGAATTAATATGGTATATGTATTAGGTATATAATAAAATTCGTTCGTTTTTTTTTTTCCAAGATTATTATTGTATTATTCAAAGTATTGCCTATCTGAAGCTATGATTTTTTCCCATCTTTCTGGCAATTTGTGGATCCCATCCCAAAAGAACTGCGCCGGCTTGGCAGCCAAGAATGAATTAAGCCAATTTTTGATATTCTGCTCTGATGTGAATCGTATTTTAATAAGGGCGTTCTGCATCGACCGGAACAAATGTCAGAAGAGGCAAGGTCTGGGCTATAAGGCGGGTGGGGTAAGACTTCCCATCCACTGTTTTCCAAATAGTTTTTAACCGGAATAGCAACGTGGGGCCGAGCGTTGTCATGATGGAGAATTATTGCTTCGTGTCTGGTCGCATATTCCGGGCGTTTTTCGGTTACTGCTCTCTTCAAACGCATTAATTGTGTTCAGTAGCGTTGTCCATTGATGGTTTCACCCGATTTTAGCAGCTCATAATACAGCACACCCATCTGATCCCACCATGAATATTCGGCTTTGCCGTTGATTTGGCTGATTGGCCGGGATTCACATATGATTTTTTGCGCTTGGGGTTGTCGTAATGGATCCATTTTTCATCACCAGTAACAATCCGATGCAAAAATGACTTCCTTTTGTGGCGTTCCAGCAGCATTTCGGACATGCAAAACCGCCTTTCGACGTCTCTCGGCTTGAGTTCACGTGGAACCCAATTTCCTTGCTTTTGAATATATCCAGCTGCTTTTAAACGTATTGAAATGGCTGCTTGAGTGACACCCAAAGATTCTGCGACCTCTTTTCGTGTTTGGCAACAATCTTCATAGAGTAATATTTCCAGTTCTTCATCTTCAAACTTTTTTGGCTTCCCAGGACGTTCATCGTATTCAAAGACAAAATCACCACTTTTAAATCGTGCAAACCATTTTTGGCACGTTCGCTCAGCTAGCGCAAGTTCACCATAAATTTCAACCAAAATACAATGACTTTCGGCAGCAGTTTTCTTCATATTTAGTTTCAAAAAAAATAGTTTAAAATATAACTTAATGTGTTTTCGCCGTATAAGTTTTGAAAGTTATCATGTAGGTTTTCTTCTTTTGCTTCATCGCTTGTGTGCAATTCAATGATGCCATTCGTTTCATCTGTAAATGTTCGTCAAAATTATGCAGCAATTTGAATTGCCCTTCTTGGTTGAAATCTCAAATTGTTGAGGCAAAGAAATTTTATTTTTAGAATACAGATATTATATATTTTTCTTGATCTATTAAGCACAAAATCTTCATTTATATCATTATTGGTGCTACTATGCCTTCGACGTTACGACATTTTTAGGTTTTAAATGTGATTTCTTTCGAAAATTACAAATTATTATTAAATCGACACATGAACTTTCTATTGTAAGAAATTTTAGGCAACTGAACAAATTTCTAAAATTTCTTGATTTCAAACTTACAAAAAAATATAAATTTTATACAAATTTGTACTTGTTAGCAACAAAGAAAGTTAACTTTTGGCGAAACGGATATAATGAAATTTTTACAATTTTCCCTTTATAAACTACAACTACAATTTTGTAGCATAAAACAGAAACAGAATAAATCAATTTTTCTACAAATTTGTTGAAAAAGTTCTTGTAAATTACAATTTGTCAGTTGGTGAAATAGGCCACAGCTATTTTGGCATTTGTGAAACACAGGTAGATTCCCGCCCATACCTCTCAAATTACTTTTATCTGAACCTACCTAGCTATAGGGTTTTCCAATAGGGACTTGACAACTTTCAATTTAATTTGTGAACGCACTCTTATCATCAAACTGTCACTGTCAATTTATTCAGTAAACTCAACATTTTCATCATGTACACTAACGAGCAACGTCTGCAAATTATAAAAATTTTCTACAGATATTCGGAGTCGCAAACGAAGTTCAGTGGGTTCGTCAATAAGCAAAATATGCGTTATTCGTCGGGTGAAAACCCACATGTGCTTCATGAATCATCACTTCATCCACAAAAAATAACTGTTTGGTGCGGTTTGCATGCCGGCGGCGTTATTGGGCCATATTTTTTCGTCGACGATAACGATCGTCACGTTATTGTGAATGGTCAGCGTTATCGCGCCATGATCACCGATATGGACTTGAACAACATGTGGTTTCAACAGGATGGTGCCGCAAGCCACACAGCACACGCTACAATCGATTTATTGAAGAGTAAGTATGGTGAGCGTGTTATCTCAAGACATGGGCCAGTCGATTGGCCGCCTCGTTCGTGCAATTTAACTCTGCTTGACTATTTTCTGTGGGGCTACGTTAAGTCATTGGTTTATGTCAACACGCCGATGGCGTTGGAAGAGCTCAGAGCCAACATTGGCCGAAATGTGCGGCCGAGTCGTTGAAAATTGGGTCCAAAGAATCTACCGCTGCAAGCGTGCCCGCGGTAGTCATATGAACGAAGTCAAGTTCCATTCATAAATGTTTTGATTGCACTTCAAGCCAATAATAAAGTTTTTGAAATATCTCAAATGGTTTGCCTTTTATTTAAAAAAAATTTGTCAAGTCGTTATTAGAAAACCCTATACAAACTAGTGCTATTACTCTTCTTTCATCTGACCTCGCAATTTACGTGCATATTGATGTAGCTTACCAAACTCCACCACAATGTAATCCCTTTTCCAATCCGGAATTCAGTATCATGTGATTAAAATTCTATCGCTGGAAGAAAATTATCCACTATTGCTTTATTTACAAAAGCCCCAAATTGGACAATATTTGGACTTTAATGAGCTCAATACGCTGTCTGACTCCATGTAAGAAATTTTGTATATTGAAATCGTTATTTCAGGCAATTTACACAATTCTTGGTAGCTTCGACATTCTGCACAGACAACACCCGAAGGACCGTGTGTTAAAATATTCACTGCGTAAAAAATTTTGATCCAGCTCGTAAATGAGTCCACGCGAATATCAGATATTGATAGCCATACCACCAACACTCAATTTTTAACTTCTTACACAGATTGTTGATGTGCTTTCCCCTCCAGGCTTTTTGGACCGTTTTATCATATCAGCTAATTGTGATCACAGTTAGAGAAAAGATTCCTAAAAGAGCCTTATGGCAAAACGAGAAAACCAATTTAAACGGACAAAACACCTTCTTTAGGAATTTTAACTGGTAGCTGTGTTATCTCGATTACTAAATGAATGCCATTACTGATATGATTACATACTCTAGCATATTCTCTTTGGAATGAGATCCTTTATCGCTCATCGCCTCGAGCTGAAAACAAGCTGTCAGAGTTAGAGAAATGTTGGTCCAATAAGACCAACTCGAAAAAGAAAAACCGAAAAAAGTTAAGTGTATGAAATTTTAAAACGACCAAAACCCGAGGCAAAAAATGCTTAAATATCCCAGTGTTAGTAAAAGTTTTTGTTTGTTTTATTTGTTTTTCAAATATTAGAAACCTTGCCTCACCCGATCAATTATAATGACATTCCAGCTGTCAGCTCTTTGTATGGATCAATTATTCATATATTAATGAGTTTTTAAATAAAAGTTTAAATTTTAATATCACCCCAATAAAATATAAAATTATTATTTTAATAAAATTTAGTTACAAAATGTAAAATAATATTTTTAGAGATTTATAGGGTCTACTCGTCTTTTAAATAAATTTTAGCTTTTTAAGTAAAAAATAAAATTTTAAACATAAATAAATATCTGCCTGCTGCACACCTTGCCTCCAGCTCTATACTTCAAGATTGCGCCTTGTCTCCACCTATACTAAAGTAGTAATCTCGGGGGAGTGTCAGGTACATAACGGGTAGCAAGGAAGTTGATTACATAAAGTCTAGAACCAGTATCTGAATTAAGTAATTGATAAACTTTATTGTCCGACTTATGTAGGTCTATCTTGAAATCACCTCACACAATGATGTGCTCTTAGTGCCTGTCTTGTTTACTTGCCTACCCATGAACGTCATTCGCATGACCACAGTGGCTGGACACAAAAACAAAAACGCTTTATTGGAATGAAAACAATGTTGAACTATGGTTAACGTTGAAATCTAAAACATAAAATGTTGTTGAAGTAGTAGGCTGACATCGCATTTTACTTTTCGACTTCCACACTCTTTTCATACTCCGACAATCAGCAAAAAATGAAGAAAATCTACGGAACGGAACGCTTTGAGGATACTCATACCTCCACAGAGAATTATATTTTTGAGTCTTCCGTACGGTGTAAGTCCTCCGATATCGGAAAAAAATGATAAAATGTGTCAGAAAAGAAACGCTTTGAGAAAAGAACATTCATTCTTTCACTGAGAATTATATTTTGGAGAGGAATTTCGGTTGATTTTTGGTGTAATTAATCCAATCCTTTCATTCCCATGCTAATGTAGACAGGCATTTAGACCCCAGTAACATCCTGAACCGCCAACAAAAATGGGTCGAAGGAACAATAACGGTGGCGATTATACGCAACACCCGGAAGTAACTTTATTTTGCAGTCAGTAATTTCAATCAGCATATGTTGGATACTATTAACATCAACAGAATTTCAAGCTACTCGAACAGTAACAGCTAAGGGGTGTGTTACAATAAACAGCGACTTTTACCTCAATTGTGTCTGTGACTCTAGGATGATGAGTGAGTTGGTACCCATGAATATTGTACCTATCATCGTCAGCAGCACCTCCGTCTACTTTTTTGGGTCTGAACCAAGTACCGTTACACATATATAACATACATATAACATATATCCACACTCGATCCATTAAAAATGTAACCAATATCCAGTTTGGATAAGTTGAAACTACGCGCGTTCAAATAACATACTTTAAAACTTTTGCGTGCTACGGATAGTATTTTAATCATTGATCGCATTGTGAATTCTTTCATATCACCAGGCGAAGATTTATTATCATAAAACAATGCATACGTGTATTAACGCAAAAGCAAAAAATTTTAGCTTAGTGACATTAAAATGCAAGCAAAGGATGAAAAAAATACGAAAAGTAAATATAAAATGTTACGTAAAAAAAAGTAAAAAGAAGAAGAAGAAAAATTAAGGAGGAAGGTATAAAGCAAAGAAAAAGGAAAAGGGATAAATAAGTTATAAATTTGAGTTCAAATGCCCGATAGAAAGAATTATATAAAAAAAAATTCCCTGAAAAAAGAAAGAAGTTAAAAACCTTCTTAGGAATATTATGAAAGAAGGAAAATAAATTATATTGTAATTACAAACATATTACAAATAAAATACTATACATGGCGAAACTATGATATATACTCGTACATACATAAGAAGAAGTGGGTTGAATACCTGCAGCATATAGCGTTATCTTTTGCCATATCTTAGAAAAAAGACAATATAAATTAAATCAACTATAAAGGAATTAGTATCCTTAACATCGTCCAGAAAATATTGCCTGCTGTTGTATCACCGGGCACCTGAAACATTTGTCGACGATCTAATTGATCGTAGCGAACCATATCTGTTGTTGATATGTATCATCATCATTCGCTTTCCAGTAAATTCAATAACATTGCAGATGAGATAATTGTACGAAATCAGCAAGCGAAAATAAAAAGAAAAAAATTCCAATAGTCTCGGTTAATAATAACGGCATAAAGAAGCGAGTTGCATATATGAGTTTGTAAGTTAAAACAAGTGGCAAAATAGGATCCAGTCATTAAAGAGACCAATATGCTGTATTTGCTGTAAAAAAAATTGAAGCTCAAGCGATGAATTAGAGAGAAAAACACAAAAGAGAACTATAATTTTAAGAAATTTAGGGATTTTTTGACCAAGGAAATTCACTCGGATACAATATAACATATGATTTACCTATATATTTGCCAAATGTTAAATCATAATGCGGCATTTGCAAGAACCGAAGAGAATCAATGTAAGGACTCACAGAGGCATGGATGTTAGCAGAAACGTATGATGATACCCTTGGTCATTATGAAGGCAAGATTTTCGAGTGATTGTTGCTTTCATTTTCCTTGAGAGTCTTTGGAGAAGGAAAACTTTGGTTCCTTTTGTTAGCATAAGTAGAAGTTGACCTCAACTTCTAACTTCGTTAAACTAAGTGCAGATAGACAACTTAATAGCCTTATCTTTTGAGGCTCTGATTCATCTTTAATTGCACCAGCGTACTCTCATATTTATATGTACTTTTATTAAGTATAGTTTATCCCAAATATGCATCACATAGAATAATTTTTCACCAAATTAAAACTAAAAATATATGTATGTATATATGAATTTGTTTTTATTTAATTTCTTTGTTTATATTCATAATATTATATTACAATTTTTTACAATATATGTGTATGTATATTTTCTTAATGTTGTATTTAATATATACTTTTTAGCTATTGGCTGAGCTAACCTTATACATGCCTGGTTTAAAATTTATTCTTTTCTATATGTCTTATTTAAATGTTAAATAATATAACAAACTAGGATACGAGTAGTCTTAGCTACAATTTTCTAAGTTTCTAATACTACAGTATCTACAAAACTGTATAAGTTGTTTTCACTATTATCTAGTATTTAAAAAAAATTAATAATTTATTTTAATATCATTAATAAGCGTCTTTTGGAAGAATTGTAAGATTTGTTTTTAACTTAATAATAGGAATTAATTTTAGAAGTTTTTTTTTTATTATAAGTTAAAATTAAATTGCTTTGTGTATATGGTATTGGGTATTTTAATGTTTGCTTTACGCAGGAGAATCATTTTTAAGGACGGTCACTAAATTAAAATATTTTAAATTATATTCCATTTTGTTGTCTTATTCTTAACCTACTTAAAATAAACACTTACTATGCAATACCCTGATTTATATTCTCTCTTCTTATATAAATAAATGTGTTTTATTTTTAGGATTTAGGTTTCCTTTATTCTGTTAATATTTGATAGTTTCCCTGTAAAAAATGTTAATATATATACAGCACTTAAATATTCTTAAGATAATTTAAATTATAATACTGAACAGTGGGACGCAAATGCATTAGCTCCAAATACTCGTATATATTTTTCTTCACATTTCCACTTTTTTTTTAAGTGGGGCTCATCATTGAAATGTGAATTAATGAGAATCATAGAAGCGGTACTTTTGCCTGCGATATTGCTAAGTACTCAGGTCATGTGATTCTCCGTTTTTCAAAAGCATTTGAGAGCACTTCTGTAAATAAATTAAGAACTATGTTCTCAAATACTTTTAAATTATGTATACTCTATATACTCGTGATTTGCCTAGGAACCCTTCATTGGGTTTATAATGCTTTTGAGTTACCTTTTTTTTGTTTTTCGTTTTTAAAAGGAGTATTACGCTAGTTGTTTTTGGTGGATAAGTTTTTTCTTGTTGATATTTTGCTTATATTTTATTATGAAAATGTATTATGTGATGATATCATTAAGTTTCCTGTGTACATTTATATATTTAACTATTTTTTAAATTACAAGAAAAAAGGTATTATAAAATCAGACGAAAATAAGTAATTTTTTTTTTTATAATATTTGGGTTTGATTATTGAGAATCATTATTTTTAACTTAAACAAAGTAAAAACGATATGCTTCAAATAATATAGAAAAAACATAAGTTTCAAGCTTTTATTTTTTTTATATTAAATATACATATATAAGTTTTAACTGGGCAAATTTCTACACAACTTTAAATAGCTAGTACTATAAGAAAGAAATGATTTCATAATATCGGCCTAGTTTCTAAGAACGTAGAAAACTGTTAATCACTGTCAGAGAGTTGCATTTCGAAACAAATTATACAAAAATTGAATTTGATTTATACGGATTCATATGAAGACAAATGTCTAGAAAGGTAAGAGGCTTACTATAGTAGACAAGTTTGCATTCAAAATTGATACCAATATATTAAAATAATCATAGTAAAACATATCTATTTATTTATTGACAATTTAAAAAAAAATTAAACGGATAAAGATATATATATTTAGTCAACATATTAAAAAGAATATGAAATTTATGAAATACAACAAGAGTAAGCTTTCGAGGAATAAATTGTTGTTTCTAGAAGCTTTCCAATCTTGAGATGCTATATAATCATTTGAACTTAACCATCTCAGTCTTATGGCGCTGAAACATGGGCAGACATGGAACATTTCGAGAGAAAAATCGTTCAATGTTCAGTCCAGTCCACTATGAAAACTGCGCATCAGTCGCCTGAGATGGCTAAGAAATCGACACCAATCTCCGGCCCGTAAAATTTTCAAATCTAACCCGGCTGGTCAAGTAGAAGAGAGTTGCAGTTTGACTGGAGAAAGTTAGCCGAAGATCAAGTTAACTTGGGTTTGATAACTGATGAACCGGTTCATCCGGGACTGTAGCGCCCCTAAGTAAAGTGAGTACATACTCGTACTTAAATAAAAAGTTATGAAGTGACACGCTAGCAACAAAACGTCAAAACAGAAGACCTTATTTTGAAGGGTAAACAGACATTATTGTCTCTTGCTCTCTGATTTAAATGGTTTTTTCCCTATATCAACTATCCTCGAAATATATCTTATGCGTTTCTCTCCTACATACATTCTAGATAAGAGTTTGTAGGTAGGATGGATAAAGATGATTAGCATATTCAAAGAGTGATCTGACATACGAGTAAGTCATGTAGAATGATTTTTTGACATTGTGGTAAAAAAAAAAAATTCTTGGATCAGCGTTTGATGGATTCAAGAACCGAGATACCTCTAATTATATTGATATCAATATACGGAGATACAAAATTGAAGCGGCAAGAGGCTCATTGTTATACATATATGGTATATTCTTCAAGTTATGGGAAGCGCTTGCGAGTGTAGACTATTTTAACGTTGGGCTTTGGTGGATTTGGTAGCCATCTGTTAAAGAACACTTTGAGAAATCTGCTTATGTTGTTTCGCAGAAAAGCTTGACTTAGAAAAACCTAAGCGATCATAGAATTGTACTTTATTAATCGATTTATAATTTGAGATATCGCTATTAAAACCGGTGGTATGGGAAAACAAAGTATGAGTGACATTTAATGTTCTTTATTTTGGTAGTTTGATAACAAACCTAAAATGTAAGCAGCGTCATCCATCCCAACTATTGGATAATGGGAACTTCTAGCAAATATTCTGGCAAAATCGAAAGATGTATGGAACGCTGGATTGTACAGAATGTTTCGAAAGATATCAGGGGTGTACGAATATTAGCGTCCCACAAGAAAAGCATGTCAGTTTTAAAGTAAAACTTGTTGCAATATCCTAAATATTTCTTCATTAATTTTGTAACACCATTATGCGACCAATGCCTATCATTCACATGTCCTCGCATCACAATATCTGATCAAACGTGTTTCGATTAAAAACAAGATTTAAAACTGATCTTGAAATGTTAATTACGAGTAGTGATAAAGTGGTTTAAGTAAAAGATAAAAAAAGTAAAATGCTTGAGAAAAGCGATTGATTGTAAATGTATTAAGTAAAGTGATTGTGTTGAAAGAAGTAAGTTCTATCATTCGTACCCACACAAATATTTTACTGTATTGTCAACTTTATAGTCGAAATTGTCAGTCAGTTTGATTTCATTCCCATTTTCGCATCGTATTTCAACAATAAGTTTGTCCTTACATTTTTTACACACCCTAAAGATTTTGAAAAGAGGTCTCAGAAATTGCCATCGACATTCGTCCTTCAGACTTTGTTTGTTTTCTGATAGAAAGTAGTACATTGCCTTCATATTATACAATCATATTATTATACAATCACTGCGATTGTTTACTAGAGAATTTTCGAACGGGATCTTCTTCAGCGATGATACCGACAATATTTCTGGGTTGAGTGCTAAATAAATAAGCGAAATTTTAAAGCTTGTGGTTCTGAAAATCCAAATGTGATCATTGAGAGCCAATTGCATTCCCCACATAAATTTGGGAACATGTAGTTTAATACAGACGTAAAACTACTTGCACTTACAACTATTTTTAGGAGTTACTAAAATTAGGATTCTTTCTATAGAATAAATTCCCAAACTTTAGAGTATTCAAAAGTAAAAGTTTTATCAAAAATTTATAGAAAACTACCTCATCATAATCAAAGTTTGCCGTGTTTTATGCATAATAAATACAAATACAAGAAATCTTATATCTTTATCCAAATATTTTATGTTATATTTTATCCAAATTCAAAGTGAAGCACGAAATGAATAGCCCTTATTCTATGATATTTCTTAATATCATAAGTAAATGTGATTTAATATAGATTCAAGTTTCAATATCCTTATGTTTGAATTTTACTTAAAATTTGAACGAAATCAAACAAGATATTTGCTTTGTCTCAACATTTTGAAAAAAAAAAAAAAAAATAAAATAAATAAATAAATAAATTATTTAACAGGTTGGGGAAAGTTGACCTTTATGACGGGAAATTATGACATGATAATTATTTAATTTACTCTGAAGGTAGTGAAAATGATGATTTGTGAATCTTTCCATATGATTATGGAAAAGAACCTCAATGGCACGCTCCAACACCTTATTAAAATAATACTGCCATAAATTTTAAACAAAATTATTATGACATCTTATTCTCTTACCTAAAAAAGTTGCAGGATAACAACCAGCACAAAAAAAAAAACTTAATTCCTGGATGTCACAAATTAATATCTATTTTTTAGCCACAATATGGTATTTTTTAGGTTTAATAAATTGGTTTCAGGGAAGATCACGGTTTTCAACTGCACAGATGACTGAAACATTTTTTTAACATTAAAGTCGAAGTTCTGTTTTAATTACTTGGTAGCCAACCAAATTTCTTCATACTTTTATTATTATTAAAAGATATCAAGTTAAAATGATTGACAAACATGTGTATCTACTATCAATTAGAAGTAGAGTCAAGACTTCCATCGGGATTACTTCGTTGTTTTTATAAATGTCTTCTTGTGATAGTTAAATATTTCATATGGGTACATGTATTATATGCAGCTGAAAAAGTTTGAGCACATAGACTTAATAAAAACCGACCAGAATATAAAATCATAGGAAATAATTGGATAAATATGGGTGTATACACACTTCATATGTAGGTATTAATGTTCGCTTTCTTTGATATAGTGCATTGTATGAATGTCAATTTTTTGTTGCCATAACTTAGTAACACGAATGAATATTGTAATAACCTTTAATGTGTATAGGGTTAATTTTGGTTTAAAAAGGTTCGGTCATGTTTCAGGATCTAATAGATTGTTTAGTTTTAGTCCCAAACACTGGAAATATGGTATAAAATACGACAAATAAATATTAAGCTAACGACAGGTATGGATACCTGTCGTATACAGAAAAAAATACATACACGTAACATACCTATGTAGTTGGATTGATCTAAGTATTAGGTACGGTTGTCATTTAGTGACGTACGAGTATAAATTGATTAAATATGAAATCTTATTGTTCTTAGCGCTAAACCATTTTTGAGATAAAAAGCAAGGATAAATAAAAAAAAATGTAATTTAGGGCACTTGGGTGGATAATTTTGGACATTATGAAACAATAATATAAAAATTTTAATAAATATTTGAATTTTTAGACATATAAAATGATATCTACATATATTATGTGAATATTATATGACATAAGGATCAGTAAAATTGGTTTATGTAATACTTAAAAATTATCGTAATTAAAACACAAAGATTGGAATTAACACTTCAATAAATTTTCGGTAGACGAGACGCAAATGTAGATAAGTTTAAGTGATTAAGACATCTTATACAAATATTTTACCTTCAAAGAGGGTGCAAAATGAAACAGATGTAGTGAAGCATATTTAATAGAAATAAATACATCTGCATTAACAGTGTTCCTGAAAAAGTGATTTAATAACTTTTTACTAAACTAACGCAAATACATGTGTATATATGTATCTGCGTTAAAGTACTGAACTAACCAACAATTTGAATTTAGCACCAAATGATGGAAGAAATGTAGGTGATCTTCTATGAAAAACATCCATATGAACTTTTGGAAAATAAAAATTATATATCTAAACAATTTTTTTTATTAAATTAGTTGTGTAAGAAAGTCACTGCCTTTCTGAAAATGATTTAGTTAAATTATTTGTTAGATATGCTTTGGACTTAATCATATTGACTGCAATTGTGTGTAATCACTGATATGTATTTCTTAAGAAAATAATTTACTTAAAAAAAGTTTTTACGATAAAAATTATAATTTAGAATAGTTAATTCATTAATTCAAGAGTTAGCCACTCTTATTCCGAATTACCTTATTTTATACTAACGTCTGATGTGGTAAAAATTATTGCCACAGCATTTTGGTAAGTTTGAGCGGTGGACATATGGATGAATAAAAATGAGTTAAAAGTTCATAAATTTGTTTTCATAAAAAAATAAACAAAAATAAAAAATCCGAAAAACAAAAAAAAATTTGGGAAAATGATTTAACTATTTATTTACACCCTATCACATAAAATTTGTCAGAATATTTTACATTAAAGCATTTACATATATATATATATATTCTTATTTCGTACTTAATATTTCTAGCTGTGTTTTAATTTTTTCTTGAGTCAAAAATTTTAAGTTACAATATATGAGAAAAGCTTAACGTTAACTTTGCAAAAATAAAAATGTTATTGGTTATAACAATTTTGTTGTTTTGGGCTAAGAAAATGGTTGTACCTAAATAAGTATATAGTCTAAGTCTAGGTATTTTTTTAATAAATCTATTTGTTTAATTTATTTACAGTATATCATTGGTGTATTTAAAAGTGAACATTGTTTTGATTGGCACATCCTGAAATATTTATAAAATATTTTTGTTGTTATATTAAAAGCATAGTTGATAACTATTGTGATTTTCTTAAAGAGTGGTATTGATCACCCCATGTGCATGATTTTTTTGAATGCCTTACGAAATTCCGGATTAAAAATTGTGTAGATGACAGGATTGACAAAACTGTTCATATAACCAAGCCACGTAGTTAGAATGAAGGCAGTTACACCGGGTCGACAATCCGTTTCCAATTTCGCGCACATGGCATCCATGATATTACAGGTGAAGAATGGAACCCAACAAAAGAGAAAAACACCTGGAAATAGTAAAAATAATAAAAGTCAATTAACGTAAATATTAGTTTTTAGAATTTAAAATAAAAAAAAAAACTGTTAATTCTGCTCATTTTGTAGAAATAATGTGAATTAAAATTTGAATTTATTTTGCCGTTGTGTCTATACTGCTTGCTTTGAGTTTCTCTGATACCATCAAACAAGCCAACATGTCTGCCTCAAATCTACGAACAAGAGCTGAGTTAACAAAGCAACTTCCTTCTACACTCACTCAACTCTCCCCATCAACTGCGTCCTACAAAGATTGTGGAAGAACAACTTTCCAAGCAATTCCACTCATTGCGGCGGAGTTTTTTGGATTGATTTCCTTCTGCAAATTGAAGAAGTTTCTGTAACCAAATGAGGCCAAAAAAAACTGTCGCCAACACAGCTGATCGTATAGAACAACTTGAACCACACTTAAGCCTGCATCGTGATGAAACTGCAGCACTGCAAATGCAATACAATGCGTTTGAGGATAAAAACATCTTTTGCGATGCTGTGCTATCTATCCAACATGATTTGAATCTAAAAAGCTTATTCAATCAACTTTGTCATTAACTAACTTAATTAACCCGTCTATATATACGAAATACACTAGCTACTACCCCAACGAGAGCCGAACAAGGAAAACACGTTTTGTCTTAAACAGCGACGGAAACAACAACTGTTTGCTGTGGATACAAGACGGAGAGTGGGAAAAGCTGTCTGATTAAAACCTCAGATGATTTTCTTGCAGCTGCTACTGCGACAACTTTATGAATATTTTACTCTTTTGTAATATTTTACTCCCAATTATTGTAAGCTCTATCATTTATTGTTTCAATATGTATTTTTCCCCATTGTCGTTAATATCCAATTTCCCACCTGTCCCCTCTTCATTACAAGAAATGCACATTTACTCGTTTGCTTTCGTTTTCCTTTTGCACTATGGATGTTTTAAGTTCTTCCTCTAGTGAAGTGAACAGTATGAATGATAAATCAACATACACTATTAAAACAAATGAACTCAGAGTTTGTTACCTAAATGCACAAGTTTAACCTTATGTTCATACCCAATTTTACTAACGCTATATAGCTGCCAGGGTACCCATGTACCCACGATACTATTGGAATCTTTTATATTTCAATAAAGAAAATTATGTAAAAAAAATATTTATATTCTTGTATTAATATTAAGTATTGAAGTAAGTTTAAGACGAAAAATGTTGTAGGAATGCGGATACCGTTACAAATTAATATAGGTCAAAACAGGTAACAGATGCAATTTCTATTATTCGGGTTAGAGCAACTGCTTTCTATGTGAAAAGGAACATTTCTAGAAATAACCTTGACAGCATATTAGATATTTACTTTGAGTTTGTCGTTGATTCAGACGTGTTAGTTGAATTCTGAAGTGAAGAAAAATAGTATAGAAGAAGAATTTAATGTAATTTTGATATTTTTGATATTTTTTGTACCTGATTTTGATTTTGTTTTTGTACCCTTAAAAGAAAAGACAGGTACCGATGTACATTGTTTTTAAATGTTTGTTAATTATAACGACCAGGAAACACAGAGGTCGGCAGGGAATTCCATAAGCGAGTTGTACGACTTAAGAAAGAATCATGATATTTTAGAGTACGTCCGAAAATGGGCTTGAGGGTATACTGATGAGCATTTATAGCGAGACGGATGTTACGGTTGAAGGTCTGAATGGGCGGAATGCTACTGGCGATTTCAATGGAGCACTGGTGGTGGAAATAACGATAAAACAAAGTGAGACAGGAGACATTACGTCGATGTTCAAGGGTGTCAATTGAATGACTGATATTAGTATCACCAATGAATTTTATCGCACGGTTTTGAATCCTATCTATCAGGTGCAGATAGGATGTTTTAGTAGCACCTGACCAGATGTGGGTATTGTAATTCAATTTTGGGCGGACGAATGCCTTGTATATTGTGACCAGATCAGAGGGGGTAAAATATTTCTTACATCTCTTGAGGAGACCTAGACATTTCGTAGCATTTTTGGCGACATCGAATATGTGGTCATTCCAAAGTAAGTTGTCTTACACACATACCGAGAATGGAAAGTTTATCGGTTTCGACGATGCAAGTGCCAAATAATGGCTGGGTGATTGAATTTCGCTTTAATGACAGCAGACAGCATTGAGTTTTGGAAGCATTAAATTCCACTCGGTTGATAGTTTCCCAATTGGTTATGCTGTTAATATGTGAATTTAATGAGCTTAACATACACTGCCGTTCCCGATCTACAACCGAAGAGCAGGGATGTGAGTCCGTAAATAATATGAAAAGCAGAGAGAACTGTCATCATCAAAGGAATATATTGGATTGGAAGTAGCAGACAAGAGATAATTAATGAAAATTAAAAAGAGTTTCGGAGACAAAACGGGGCCCTGGGGCACACCAGCATTTATTTTGTGAATATCAGACTTAAAACCGTCCAAGACAACTTGAATTGAACGTTCCGAAAGGTAATTTCTAATCCATTGAAGAAGAGAGTCATCGATCCCAACAGCACGCATTTTCGAAAAAAGAGCCTGATGTCTTAGAAATATCAAGTGCAACTATCTTCCTTTCGCCAGATTGATCTACGCTCTGGTTCCACTTTTCGGTGAGACATGCCATCAAATCACCAGTGGACCTGTTGCTACGAAAACAATATTGCCCGTCATTAAGAAGTTTCCGTGTTTCGGAATATTTCGTGAGCTGACAGTTTATCAGCGTTTCCATGACCTTGGAAAGTAGGGACGTAAGTGCAATGGGTCTGACAATGCTGTTTTCCATCTGCTCGGAAAGAGTCATTAAGAGTAGGATTGATGAAAAAGCTTACGCAGTGATTTTGCCAGCGTGGAAGAACATCTCTTCAGAAGAAGGGGCGATATACCATCTGCACCAGCGGATTTATGCATGTTAAGATCTTTGAGTACTCTTGCTACTACACGAGTGCTAAAGTGGATTCGTCCCATTGTAGATTCGACGCACTCAAGTGTAGGCGGGAACAAATGAGCGTTGGGATGGAGTATGATTCAAAATTTCTAATGTTTTTAACAAATGACTTAAATTTTCTACTGCCTTTGGGACATTGCTAAGTTTTTGGTTGTATTGGAATTTCACACGCTTGAGAAAGACGTTGCAGTCATTTCTGGTTCGTTTAAACTTTTTTCGGTTTTCCTCTGTCGGGTTGGTCTTGTAGAACCGAAAATACAATTCTCTTACCCTGACAGCCTCTTTACAGCTCGAGTCATACCATGCCTTTTCTTTTGGTATGATACTCTTCAACCGATGAGGGATAGAGCATCTCATTACAAAGAGAATAGTTTTTGTGATCATATCAGCAGCGGCATCCACGTCGTTATCGACGTGAAATTATTTAGTTTATCATCTTAAGAATGAGTGCAGCAGAGAAAGAAGCTTATTTAAAAACGATGTTGAATGAAGACGAAAATGATTCAAACGGACTGTCTGATAGTGATTACGAAAACTGGGTTCCGCAGTCCATTTAAACCTTCCAACCTTGGATAACGATTCGCATAATAAACATTCACAATTTTCTGAAGATGCAGAAGGAAATGTCCTCGACCATGCAGAACAACACCGAGAAGATAAGTCCCAAAGTACCATAGTGGGAGTGAGTATGACTATGAAGTAGAAACCGCAGAGCTAATAGATAGTATATATATTTTGCTCATTATAATACAAATAATAATTTTTGTCTGGAAATATTAAATTTACATTGTAATAATTACTAATTCTAGGATCAGTAAATATCAGTTTTATTTCAAAGGGTACAACTGAGTTTAAGGAGACAGCACCACATCAACATCAGGCTAGCCTTCACGATGATTTAGGTCAAAGAAGTGGACCTTATCGAAGTACAGAAACGCTATCGATAAGCGACACGTTCAAAAAATTATTCACAGAAAACATGGTGGATATTATTCTCCGGAACACAAATAAGAAAGCATTGTCTATCTATGCAAATTACAATGCAGATCATTTAAATTCACAACGACAATGGAAGCTATACATTTTTCGCCGTTTTTATTTGTGCTTTTGCTAATAATTCCGCGCAACATTGGGTTTAAGAAATTGAACAAAATTATGCGATTTTTAAGATTCGATGATAGCAATACTCGCAGTCAACGCAAGAAAAAAGATAAGACAGCTTCAATCCGCGATACATGGACAATGCGTGAGTGACAGTGATATACTATATTTTCTTATAAATTATAATAAGTTTTCAGTATTAGTAGTAGAATTGTGCAATGTAGTTTTAAGGCAAATGTACATGTTTTAGCTACAATAAAGAATTATTATTATTATATGTATAATGCTTATGATTTTATGGATGTTTCGGTTTTTTCAAAAGCTATTTTGTGTCTGACAAGTAGTTCAATTATTAGTTGTCTGGATTAATTTATTTTTCATATAACGGAAAAGTAGTCTCGTTGTAAGTGTTGATGTATCTTAGTAACACCTCTGTGGTTGGATTTTGTATAGTAATCGTTTATAATTTGGTCTTTATCGTCGTTATCCGTAATATCAATCAAAGGCATTTTACATCTTACCAAGCGGAATATTTGCCTCTAGCAAAATATTTTTAATAAATTTGAATGTTTCTTCTTCTGCCATTATTGCAATTAGTCTGTTAGGAGGAAAATATTTTTTTAAAAGTTTATGATGTCGTTTTCGGAAAACGATGCTCTTGTAATAGTACGCCTTTGTTTATTCCTAAAAATTATTTTTAGTGCATTTTGAGGTTGACTAGCCGATGTTTGGAATATTATTGGCAAATTAAATTCGTTAATTTTCTCGGTGGTAGGGATATCATCACCTAAGTTTTATTCGGCAGAATGTATTGCAGCAGCTGTCGTTTAATTGAGATTCACTTTTGAACTCCCTTTTTATAGACGATTTCATAATCGTACATCTCCAACTTCAATCTTCATTGAAAAAGTTTGGAATATAGTTCTTTCAAGCTCATAAGCTATTGCAGGACCTTGTGGCCAGTGGCTTTCTCGATTTTATTGCCGAAAAGGCAGGAAGTAGTTGGCAGTAGTTTGTTGTTCAGACAATAGAAAATTAGTACCCAACGCGACTTTACTGGCATTTCTGATTAACACAAATGATCTAGAAAAATTAGTATATTGGAGAAGGGGATCGTTAGATAAAATTTCTTTATAGAGTTCAAAAGTGTTTTTATACTCGTCGTCAAGAGTGGTTTATACGCCTTTTTTAAGACATCGAGTGAAAGGTTTAGTCAATTTCGCAAAATCTCAAATAAATTTCCGATATTAGCCTATAAGACTTAGGAAGAATTTAGTTTCTTTCTTTGATTTCGGTATTGGGAATTGTTTTATAACTTGGATTTTGTCAGGTTTTGTCTTCACGCAGTCGCTGGTGATTATTTTTCTCAAAAATACTGTTTAAATTTGTAAGTTTGCTTTTCTTAGTTTATTGAATATTTTTTGTAGACTCTCTACATGATACGACTATGTTGTTTAAGTATACAAGGAAGATGTTACCGATGTAATCTCTGAGAACAATATCCATCACTCTCTGGAATGTAGAAGCAACATTTTTCAGCTCAAACGGCATTCAAACGAACTTATACTCGGCCAGGAAGGCCGTTTTTGAAATATTTTGGGTATCCTATAAATTTAGTGGAAATCAATAGCCAAATATAGAGTAATAAAATAGTAACATTTGCATAATTTATCCAAAATCTCGCTTATAAGGGGTGATTCATCTTGAGGTTTGATTTTCAATTATTGTAGCTTTTTTGACAGATCACGCCTGACTCCTATCAAACTGCTTTTTCATTTTTGTTCAGTATTATTTGACAAGTCATCGTAGAAAGACTCATTCCACAACAGCGTCTCCAAATTATTCAGCTGTATTACGAAAATCAGCATTCTGTAAGAAATGTTTTTGTGCGATTCGAGTACATTCGACATTCTTAAACCACTATTGGCAATACCATTCGCAACTTTGAGTCCTAGTTTACATAAGTGGATGATACTCGATCGGTCAGACCTTATCTAGCACGTAGTGAAGAGACTATAGCAGCTGTAGCTAAGAGTGTACTCGAAGACCGTGACGAATCGATTCATCGTCGTTCTCAGTATTCGATAACTTGGCGTATTCGACAACTTGGCGTATTTTACGTAAGAATCTCGGCCTTAAAGAGTACAAAGTTGAACTTGTGCAAGAATTGAAGCCAGGTGACTTTGAATTTGAGTCATATTTTCGGTGAATGTGCTCTGGAAAAACTCAATGAAAATCCGGTGTTTTATTGTGAAATTTTGTTCAGTGATTACCGTCAATGGTAATCATTTTCGCTTCATGTCAACGGACTATGTGCCTCCCGAAATTCAAGCACATGGTCTCAGTGAGCTCTGGTTTCAACAAGACGGCGCTACGAGCCATAAAGCGCGTGAAACAATGAACTTGTTGAGAAATCATTTTGGTGTGCACTTAATTTCACATTTTGCTACCGTAAATTGGCCGCCTAGATCGTACCTTTGGACTGTTTTCTCTCTGATATGTAAAGTCTCAGGTCTTCAGGAATAAGCCAGCTAGTAGTGAAGCTTTAGAAGCCAACATTACTCGTGTTATGGACCACCTCAGACATAGTCGTGGTCAACATTTAAATGATATTATTTTCAAAAAGTAAATGCCATGAATTTTTGTTTTAACAAGTAATAAAAGTTTTAAGTTCGCTTTGAAATTTATTTATTTTATTTTATATTATAAATCAAAGCTTACGAGGAATCAAACTTTATTAGGAAATGGATATTTATCACCTATTTTTCTATCGTTTAGACGGCGGTAATCGATGACTACCCTCCATTTTTGTTTACCTGTGGAGTCCAAAACAGGTGAACTCCATGAAGAGAAGCTGGGTTTGATCATATCTTGATTAAGCATATATGAAATTTGACTTTGTACCTCCTGTTTGTGTATGAATGGGTACATGTAGGTTTTGGTGTAGATGGGTATTTCGTCGGTGGTTTTAATTTAGTGTTTTACTGCAGTTTAAAGTGTTAGCTTTTGTAATTTATTGTAGAAGATGTAACCTGAGTTTCTGCATAGTTTTAAAAAAGATTTGCGTTCTTCAGTATTAAGATGTTAAAATTTGGCGTATCATACTCGTGAGTCTGGATTTCTAAATTAATAAGTTGTCTTGTTTCAAAGTTTTGTTAAATGAAGCGGATGAACCTGTTTCTACAAGAAATTTTAAATTTTTTCCAAAAGAAAGTATTATATTTACGTACGGAAGTGATTGTCCATTTTAATTTATGTGCAAGTATATTGGGGAATAGATTTTTTATTCATTTTACAAAATACTTACATAATACATAATAATTACATTTTTATTCAGAATTCTTGAAAGTGGGTTTATTTGGAATAAAGTAGTGTTGGTCCAATTATGGATAGTAACTTTGGGCATTGCTAAACTCTGTAGGATTTTGTATGCATGAGTTGTTATAATAGACATTATTAAACTCTGTAGGATTATGTACTAAAGGGCTGTTATAATAGACATTACTAAACTCTGTAGGATTCTGTATGGAAGGGTTGCTTTGATCTTCCTTGATCTCTCTTCCCTTTGTTTCAGATGTACTTGGTGGTTCTCCAATGTTATGAATTGCTTTAACGTAGTGATTATTTTATCAGAATGAATTATTTTGTTGTTCACAAGGTTGTCTTTTTACTAAAGTTTGGGTCGAAAGTGTTTAGGTGGTCTTGATAATTTATTTGCTGTTGGGGTCTAATTGAATGTGAACAGTTGGTGTTCTCAGGTTTGGTTGAGCAAATTCTGGATAGATGAAGTTTGGATAATGAAAGGTTCTCTGGATAGGATATGAAGGAGGTGGTTTATACGGTAGGCTTTTAATTTGAAGGTTAGGGCTCATTGGTGGTTTAAAAAGAGGCTTATGTTCATATCTAATATAAGACATGTTCTACTCTCTCATGCAATTGGCGAATGCTTCGGCTTATGATTGCAGTTTCATAGGTCTTACTGTAGAACCTAGGAGTTGATTCAGTCCGGTTAAAAATGTATTAAGACACATTTCGTTATACAGTTCTCCCTTGTTTAAATGCCTCGGGGCCCCTGTTGTGTATTTAAGTATGGTTCCTTATTGTGGAAAGAATTTCGATGACCGTACATATTGAGAGCCTCGTTGGCAGGTCCTTCCGTTTTATTACGAATAGCTCGTTATAGAAGTTTGCCATAGGTATTACTTATAGATGTTACTAATAAGAAAATTTCTTCTAGGTTTTTTTTTTTTTTTTTATAATTCCGCGTGCGCACCAAGGGGATATGAATACCCTTTTACTGGCTTTTCTCCAGGGCGCGGGCGGGTTGTGTAGTAGTTTGAAACTCAGGTGTATTAGGTTTCGATATTTTCCCCAGAGGTGGTTGTCAAACTGGAGCCAGAGCATCCTCAACCAGTGGGTCTTCGTACGTGCTAGTTGTTAGTTCGTTACATTCAGCCCAGCCAGCAACCACTCCAACATCAGTGTTATGCCTTCATGTCAGAGTTGACGCCGACGGGATTTTCATATAACTACATTCAAATTCCATGAAAAGGCTTTTTCAGAGAATTGCCTCGTATGGGATTCGAACCCGCGACCCTCTGCTTGATAAGGATAATAGAATATAAAGGATTTTCTTTTTGTTGTTTACTTATAGTAAACTGAGTGTTGCTTTGTTTTCTGGCTTAGTTCTCTGTGTTGGTTGACAGTGTTGTAGAGCCGTTGTGTACAGGTTCTGGAACTGAAGAGGTAAAACTGAGCCAAGCTGATGTTGTTTGTGTTCCTTGTATTTGTTATCGCTTACTCGTATATCAATAAGCCGCTGATACTGAATTGTTCGAATTCTAAAAACTTTCACTACCAGTAAACTGCTGGTTTTTTATTTACCGATATTACCGCCGATTGAGAATCTTAGATTTCTTTAATTAAAAAAACTACAACTTTTTCGGAATACATCCCATAATCAACTGCATATCCTTACTTCTACTTATGACTATTACAGCTATGGATAGATTATGTTACAATATTAAGAATGAATGAGGTAAGAGATAACTTGGGAAACAAATTTAAGCAAAATAATATGATCGCATTACGGCATGTGTTGTTACAATATTAAGAACTAAAGAGGTAACTGGTAACGTAGGAAATAAACATATACAAAATAGTATGATCACATAATGGCATGTGTTTCTTTTGTGGCTGTGGGATCTCGTTTCGTAACTCGCGCTCAAAAGATTTGTGTACTCTCAAAATGTTTTTACACAGCGCGGGCGAAGAAAATTAAGGGAGAAAGAAAATAGAGGTACCGATGTATAGTACATTGTTCCTAAATATTTGGAAATTATAAGAATTCTTTTTAGCAAGCGTAATTGTGGATAATTTATGTACTTACGGAGATGATATTTTAACCATATGAAATTGAATTCCGATTTGGAACAAGGGTTGCATTGTAGTGGAGTTCGGTAAGCTACATCACTACGCACGCAAATGGTGAGACCGCGGTGAGAAGAGAATTGTGGCACTGGTTCGTGCTCTACTAAGAAAGGCCACGAAGTGAATGTTCTGATCTTGATTTACAGAATCAAATTGTTGCAGGTGTTATGTTCTGGTAGCAATAGAAAACAGTGCAGCAGGAAAATTCACATTCGCAACATGCTACCCATCAGTTGTTATATACATACATACATCCGTGTTGCATGACAAATACAGCAACGGCAGTTACCGAGTGCAAGCAAAGTACTTTAGACCAGGAGCGTGTGAGGTGGGGTACCCGCACTATGTAATATGTTTTTTTTCGTCTTCTCTGCACCTCTTAACTGTTTGTTCCTGTTTCCAAAAAAAGAATGGAATGGGTCGTTTTGACGGTCTGGTCATCAGACGACATCGTGCCATCTATATATGGCATCCGTAACGAAAATGGTTCCTGGATATATTTTAAGAAAAAATTTTATGAGATATCTGTAGAAGTAAAAATGCATCCATCCCAAGTACTATGGTTTTTAAGAAAGCCTAGCTTTGCTCTATTTTGCCTCCCATAGAACTCGTCTTTAAAAGCTCTCCGTGTCATGAATTGGAGCTGTTTTCCGTTTTAGTGTTAAATGTCCATGACAGGTAGAAGAAGTTGGCTTTTGCCAAAGCGTGCATTCCACAAACGAATTATTTCATTTTTTTACGATCTCTAATTATATTTGTTATGAAGTAAGAGAAAAGAGTAACCCTGGTCAGTATTTAAAAATAATGGTGTTCCCTCGTCATTTATTGGAAGGGCTATAGAGTCAGCGAACTAAGTTTTTCAGTAGGAACGTTTTTTTCGATCGGAACAATTTTCATTTTATTACATTTCATTTATTGATAAATATGGTATGTACAATAAGATAGATATATTTCCTAGTACTAGTATACAATATTATAAAGATGATTAAACATTTATAACTTAACAACTACAATACACAAACATATGTTATAAATTTAGTTATAATAATAAAGTTAGTATATTATGAGGTTATAAGAAAAGAGGTGGGCTGAGGCTTAGGATTAATTCGTTGAGAAGAAGTGAGAAAAAGTTAGAGATTGATTTGATTCGCAGTGAGAATGTGTTCCACGAATGCCCGAATGAAAAAATAAACGCGAGGAATTCAACTATTGCCGACGAAGCGCAACGATACTAAGATTTTTTACGGATATATTGTTGCAGTGTGCAACCTAGTGGCTTTTTAGAGTGTTGACATATATGGTCGTATCTTTTAAGGCCACACTCGTATACAGTGGAGCGCATAATTGAATGCCATTTGTGTTTTATTTTGTGACAGTGAATCAAGAGCGTTATAGACAACCTCAGAATGCGTAATGACAGGCACCAATAACAGCGTTAGTATGTTTATAACCTGAAAATTTGCGATCAATAATAATACAAAGACTAGTGCGGTCTTTCAACAACTGTAATTTTATTATTAGTTAATCATATGTTTGGTAAAATATTGAGATCGAAATTTGTCTTGGACTTGAAATTTTATCGAGTTTAGCAACAATCTATTAGCGACGGATGAAACAGAGAATTGGGTAAAATTATTATTAACCAAGAGAGCCAGTTCATCAAGCTTGTTAAAGGGTTTGCCCAGATGAAGTTGAACGTCATCTGCATAAAGATGCACAGATGCACAGATGGATACAGACTGATGGGAGATCATTGATAAACATACAGAACAATACTGGTCCAAAAATTGACTCTTGTGGAATTAAGGCCTTTAGTGAAGAGTGTTTGTCGCCAGAAGTGACTTTCTGGAATCTACTTCATAAATAGCAGCCAATAATGAATGACCGACATTTCGGTTTTGGCATTTGACATTTCTAAGGCATTTGACAGAGTTTGGTATCAGGCTCTTTTGTCGAAAATGAGTGCTTTTGAGATCGATGATTCTCTTCTTCAATGGATTACAATTGAAGTTGTTTTCAATTGTTTCAAGTTTGATATTCAGAAAATAAATGCTGGTGAGCCTCAGGGCTCCGTTCTGTCTTCGTCATTTTTTTTAATTTTCATTACTGATCTCTTGTCGGCTACTCCTAATTAAATACAATCATTTGCTGATGACAGTACTCTCTGCTTTTCATATTATTCACGGACGGGAACGGCAGTGTATGTTAAGCTATTTAAATTCCATAACTAATTGGGAAACTATCACCGAATGGAATTGAATGCTGCCAAAACACAATGCTATCTATTGTCATTTAAGCGAAATTTAAATACCCAGCCATCATCCATGAATGACACTTACAACGTCGAAATCGAAAAGCTTTCCATTCTCGGTATGCGTTTTTTTTATAATCCCGCGCGCGCACTACGGGGATATAAATACCTTTTTACTGGTTTTCTCCAGGGCGCGGGCGGGTGGTGTAGTAGTTTGAAACTCAGGTGTATTGGGTTTTGATATTTTTCCTAGAAGTGGTTGTCAAACTGGACGGGACGAGCAAGTGCATCCTCAACCAGTGGCTCTTAGTACGTGCTAGTTGTTAGTCCGTTACATTTAGCCCAGCCAGCAACCACTCCAACACATCAGTGTTATGCCTTCATATCAGAGTTGACGCCGACGGGATTCTCATATAACTACATGCAAATTCTACTAAAAGACTTTTTCAGAGAATTGCCTCGCACGGGATTCGAACCCGTCACCCTCTGCTTGAGGAGTGTATGCATATACCACTACACCACAACTGTGGGTGTGCAAGTGACAGTATACGCTGGAAGGACCACATATTTAATGTCGTCAAATATGCTGCGAAATTTTTAGGATTTTTCAAGCGATGTAAGAAATACCCCCTCTGATCTGCCCTCAATATATAAAGTATTCATCCACCCAAAATTGGAGTACAATGCGAATGCCCGTATGTGGTCAGGTGCTTTGAAAATATTTCTGCACCTGCTAGATAGGACTCAAAACCTAGGTGATACTAATATCAGTCAGTCAATAGACACTCTTGAACACTGACGTAAAGTCTCCTGTCTCACTTTGTTTTATCGATACTTCCACAACCGGTGCTCCATTGAAATCGCCAGTAGCATTCCGCCCCTTCAAAAATTCAACCGTAAACCCGTTTCGTTTTGAATGATCCGTATACCCTCAAGCCCACTTTCGAACTTACTCTAAAATAACGTGATTCGTTCCTAAGCAGTACCATTCTGTTTTGGAATGTCCTGCCGAGCTCTCTATTTCCTAATCGTTATAACTTGCAAACATTTAAAAACAATGCAAATCGGTACCTCTCTTTTCTTCCCCTGTAAATTTCCTTCGCCCGCTTTGTGTATAAACATTTTTAAGCGAGTGCGGGCTTGTTATATATATTCGGTCATATTCGGTTTAAATAAACCATGTTTCATTTACACAAATAACATCAATACAACAAGTTCAGAACAAATATTTTAAATAGTCTAATTTAAAATCATTTAGCCCCTATGTTCATACCCGGGTACCCGGATGCCCACCGAGCTGTATTTACAAAAAAAATTAAAATTTCAATTTGACCTCCCGGATCGTCGTTATTTAGCTCCTTAGGAAGTGAATTATGTTTTTACCTTAGCTTAAACTTCAGCCATCGTTGCGTTTTTTTTAACTCATGCAAATATTTATTTTATCAAAAATATATGTTACAGCAATGTGTTTATAAATAAGATTATGTAGTACATTCGATATATTTCACAATATTTTTTGAATGTTCATCTGCAATTGACATTCACTGCAGCTCTTGCGCGTTTTCTTCCGCCTTTTTATTGTCATTTTGTATAATATGAAAGGATCCCGTGACTTTCTTCCTTCCCGTTGAGTCTCGCTCAACCGATTTTCTTCGATAGCTGCTGTTTGACGATCTATAATGCTTTGAATAGCAATATTTGTGGTATAATTGAGAATCACTTTGCGAGCATTTCATTTATTTTATAACTTTCATACTTGCCATCTTGAACATCGCCGTTGAGTTGTGTATCTTCTCAGCATTTGGTCCATGATGTCAACGCCCATTTTATATTTATTATATAAATTAATAAGATTAGGTTTATTTGTTGCATTGTAACTCACAGCTGTACCTGAATGCATTGTTAATATTAAGATTACCGCTTTTTTTTTAGGTACGTAAGAGCACATCGTCACTTTCTAATGAAAACCAAAAACTGTCGAATATTGCTCTCTCAATTTATTTGCTGCCATGATACTAGCGATGTGCGGTTTATTGTTTTTTTATTGAGCCAGCAATGGTTAGTTCCACGATAGCAGATGCTTAGCAACGGGAAGAGTTGTAAAAAAAATTATCCATGTAGATATTTCTTTAACTTCCTCTGTATAGAGATGGTAATCCTTTTACCACTCTTTCTCCTTGATTTTTTTCACGAGTATCATTCATTTTGCCAGTGTAAATAATGCCATGCAAAGGATACGCGTTTTCAGCATCGCAAATCCACAAATCGGCCTCGAAGAGGATATAATTGTTCATCAATTGTTAAATTTACCGCACGCTTATACATTTGAGATAAATTTGTATAAATTCAGACTTTAGAAAGAAAAGCTACAGAAAAACCTTCATTAAAACACAAAATTATAAAACCCAATATTTTAAGGATGAGAGAAGGGGAGGCGATGGCTGTGCTTCTTATTGATTCCCACCATAATTGAAAACAAAATTGATAAATATTAAACACGATAAATAGCAAATAACAAATTTTAATAATAAATAATAAATAATAATAAATAATAAATAATAATAAATAATAAATAATAAATAATAAATAATAAATAATAAATAATAAATAATAAATAATAAATAATAAATAATAAATAATAAATAATAAATAATAAATAATAAATCATAAATAATAAATAATAAATAATAAATAATAAATAATAAATAATAAATAATAAATAATAAATAATAAATAATAAATAATAAATAATAAATAATAAATAATAAATAATAAATAATAAATAATAAATAATAAATAATAAATAATAAATAATAAATAATAAATAATAAATAATAAATAATAAATAATAAATAATAAATAATAAATAATAAATAATAAATAATAAATAATAAATAACAAATAATAAATAGTAAATAATAAATAATAAATAATAAATAATAAATAATAAATAATAAATAATAAATAATAAATAATAAAAAATAAATAATAAATAATAAACAATAAATAATAAGTAATTAATAATAAGTTACAATTATAAACATAATATAGAACTTTATGTGACTAGATTGGAGATCAAAGGATTATCAGACGAACTACAGGACAAGTTGTCCTTTCTTATAAATGTTTCCCATTACTTCCTCTCGGCTGCTGAAACGCGTTCCCCGTTGTGGTTTTTTAACTCGGTTGAACAGAAAGAATTCACAGGGTGCCAAATCAGGTGAATTCGGTGGCTGGTATTTGTTACATTTTTCGTCAAAAAATTACGAATAATCATGGCTTTGTGCGATTGTTTGTTATCATGGTGCAAAATCCAGGAGTTTTCTGCCCACAATTATGGTCTGTTTCGGCGAATTGCTTCACGCAAACGTCTCATAACGCACATGTAATACTCTTTGCTTACTGTCTGGCCTTTTGGCAAAAATTCGTGATGCACTACACCGTTGTAATCCATGAAAACCGTAAGCATTGCCTTCTTTTTAGACTGAAAATAGCGTGTTTTTTTTTGGTCTCGACTCATTTGGGGAACGCCAATTACTTGCCTGATGTCTGGATTGTGCGTCGTACTCATAAACCCACGTCTCTTTTCCAGTAATGATTCTTTTGATGAATGTGGGATCGGATTCAGCCTTTTGCGACGTTAACACGTTCTAGTTTTTGCATGCAATGGAGGTCTTTTGGCACTAACTTTCCTGCTACACAACGGAAACCCAGATTATTAACCAAAATGTCTTGGACGGATCCATAGGCAATGTTCAAGTCCTCCGCTATCTCTCTGATGGTTAATTTGCAGTAATTGGCCAACATTTCTTTTATTTCATCAGTGTTTTCGTCAGTTTTTGATGGTCTGCCACTGCGTTCATCATCTTTGATTGACTCACGACCATTTTTGAACCGCTCGTATCACTGGTAAACTACCGTTTTCTCTAGAGAATCGTTGCCGAAACACTTTTTCAACGCTCGCACACCATTAAATTCGTTTTTTTACCCAAAATTTAATGAAAGTTCGTTATTGCAAATTTAAATCCATTTCTAAAATTGTAAAAAATTGCTCACACACACAAAGATAGATGTACTCTTGGCCACGTAACTTTTGCAAATGTCAAGCTATGACGCTAAGATTTAGAGGGAATGTCTCATACCCTACTAAAAATTCTTGGTGGTGGTTTAACCTTCATTTCATCCTTGTGTAGAAAACTACACAAAAAATTTTTGTTTTCTTAATTTCTCAAAAATCACTAATTGCAAACTTCCGGAATTTTGTTTATATCCTTGACTAACGAAAATAGAACGTACCTCCCCATAATAAAAATGTTTATGGCGGTTAATAATGCACTAATTGCATTGTCTACCCTCATGTGTAGATTTCTACACATATGGACATTAAGTGCATGTCATATAAAAAGTCATTTGCGTTTATTGTTTTAAGTGAATATCGTTGGTATATTATTTATAAAAATAATAAAAGATAACAATGTCAAAAACAAGATATCTGACAGAAGAAGAAACGGAAGCATTTTTGAATGAAAGCGATGGCGATATCAGTGATGTTTCTGGAGACAGTGATGACCTATTTGTGCCAGAAGAGAATATTGATGATGGCGATAACTTATATTCAGACGATAGCGATTCTGACGAAGAGTAAGCGAGTGGCTCAAATGAAACCAACGAATCAATTGCTGAAGTTGAAAATGTGGATCCACTGCTTTTTTTGAAAGATGGTATTGTTTGGCAACTACAGCCATTTCAGCATCAAAGTGGTAGATTGCGGAATGAAAATGTAATTTCTCTTCATCCTGGAACAACAAGTTATATGCCAAAGCTCGTGTTGATGGCATCAAAGATGCTTTTTTGCCTTTCTTCCCACCACAAATTGAAAATACCATTTTGAAGTATTCAAATGCGTATGCACAAGCAACATATGGTAAGGATTTCAAACAAATCGATTCGAATATGTTGCAAGCATATATTGGTGTTTTGATTTTAGCTGGTGTTTACAGGTAAGTCGTAGTTGCTTTCTTTCTTATTTCAACTGATTCTTAACTTTTTTACTTTTAGATCGAAAAACGAAACTACAATTGAAATGTTTGATGATATTAACGGTCGTTCGGTGTTAAGGGCAATTATATCGAAGAAAACATTTGAGTATTTGAATCGAGTTATTCGTTTTGATGATGTCATTGGCAGAAGACAGCAACGATCTACAGATAAATCTGCACCGATTCAGAATATATTTGATAAATGGTCCAAATTATTGAGTGACTACTACAATCCACATGAATGAGTGACAGTTGTAGAGCAATTACTTGGTTTTCGTAGAAGATGTAAATTTCACCAATATATGCCATAAAAACCAGTAAAATACGGACTAAAATTCTGGTTGCAGGTTTGTTTTTATACCTGCTATGTTTGGAACATCCAGCCATATTTAGGAAAGGCGATTGGAGCCAGTTCGAGTGAAAAAAGATAAGGCGAACGAGTAGTTTTGGATCTCGTTGATGGCTTGAAAGGTCATAACATAACAATGGATAACTTCTTTTTCTCATATGAGCTTGGGCAAAAATTGTTCTCAAAGGGCATCACAATGGTTCGCACGAGTGCAAAAATAGACCGTTGTATGAATCTACTTTTGCATTTACCGAAAACACAGCACTTGTTTCGTACATTCGACGGAAAAATAAGTGTACCGTGTTGCAAAGCACTTTGCATAACTCAATTGAAATCGAATCGACTGAAAAAAAGTTACCAGCGATTATAGCCTATTACAATTAAACAAAAGGTTTGTTCATATACTACTTTTTGAAATTTCAAGACCCTCTAATGTTTTTTTTTTCATTCAATATAGGCGGTGTGGATACGGTTGACAAAATGCTTACTTGTTACAGCTGTAAAAGAAAATCTAACAGATGGCCAATGGCTGTATTTGTAAACATGATTGATATTTCTGCTTTGAATGTATTAATTATTTTTAAAGAAGTGAATCCGAATTGGCAAGCAACATAAAAAACGGCAGTAAGAAAGAATTTTCTACGTGTACTTGGAATATCCCTTGCAAAACCACTTATGGAAGCTAGAAGTGCGAAACCAAGATCAACATCGTCTGCTTAATTGCTTGCAACTGTTTTGGAAGAAAGTTCACCGTCGTCACCTTTAGAGGATGTTTCTGCATCAACTTCAACAAATCCACCAAAACGGTCAAGAAGCGTTACACCACAAATTAAAGGCAGAGCAAAATGTCACGTTTGCTATGAAGAAAAATCCGCCAAAAAAAATAATGTCTATGAGCTGATTTGTTGTTTTTGCACAAAAGCTGCATGTAAAAATCAACATAATCGAAATGTATGTGTAAAATACATTCAAGAAAAATTAATTTGAACCTATCTACCTTCTCTTGTCATTTTAGAAATTATGACAATTGACAATAAAAAATTATAAAAGCAATTTTTCGGTTTAATTTAAAAAAGAATTTAGAAAATATATTTAAATCCCATATGTGTAGAAATCTTCACACGACGGTAGAGAAATGAGGATGAGATGAAAGTTAACGGAAATTTTTTCTAAATTTAAAAATCGCCAAGAATATATATATATTTTTATTTTTCTTGTTTGAGTTTTCTACCAAAGGCTAAACATAAATACTCTTACATAAAGCTAAATTAATAGATCCCGCCATAAAGGCGGCAAAAACAACAAATAAGTTTGGGAAACAAAACCCAGAAGACCCAGTGCAAACAGACATCGGCACAGAAAGAAGAAGAACAAATCGAAACACGCTTGTCTCGAATGAAAAGTGGCCAATTCTAAATGAGGTAGTCGAAGAAAGGTTCATAAAGTGCAAGTCTCTCGCTCATTTACTCGTTGCCATCAACTACAATCAATCTTTAAACTCCTGTCAAGGTCGAATATGTTTGCACAATTTCATACCTCTACAAGGAACAGACATTTTGGATGAGCTCAAGAGATTCAAAGTGACAGAATTAAAAAAGTTCTTCAAGAACGAAGGTGGATCCCCGAAGGCAACGGGGGCGGTATTATCATATAATATAAAAAATATAATATATATAATATAAAAAAAAAAAATCGCACATTTCCAGTTGTCTACTTCAACTTCTTCTTTGGGCGGAGATTGTTGGTGTGTCCGCACTTCTTCTTGCGGCAATTGGTTGCCCTTGGGTGCAACCTGGCATAGCACTTACGGCAAATCATTTTGTCGCAGTTGTATTTCTGTGCCAAGATACGCAGAGATGGTTCGATGATACCACCACGCAGACGGAGCACCAAATGAAGGGTAGACTCCTTTTGGATGTTATAGTCGGACAGAGTGCGACCATCTTCGAGCCTAACGTGCGCAATAGCCTCTCCCCATCCAAATGAATATAAGAGAATGTACTGTGTAAATTATACGAATGAAGACCTCTCATCGAAGGATCGTAATTGCCTTACTTTCTTACGAGAAAGGGCTATCATTATTATTAAAACAAAAAATAGGTGGATGGTGAAAAAAGCCAGGGCCTTTAAATATCTCAAAACTGCGACCAGGGGAACCAAAAAAATCGTTAGTGGAAATCATAAAGGCAAATATATCGCAAAATTCCAAAACAACTACACAGGTTAATAACAACATTATAAGTCCCTCCAATTTTTCATTAACAACAAACAATAACAGCACTTTATCATCCTATTCATCAACAATTACTACAAATACATCTATTAAAAATTTGACAGGTAACAGGTACAAAAACTATGTTGCCTACTTTAATAATAAATCATACAATCGCTTTAAAGTTGATCTTAGTTAAAAGAAAGGCATGGTGCACCCTTAAAACACACCCAAACAAAATATGGGATTTCGCAAACAAATTTCAACAAATTGAAATCATTGTTGTGGCGTCAGCCTTTCCACAATGATATGGTAAATTATAGCTGATTTAAGATGTAATCTATATCGTAAGGTCTGATACTGCAAAAAGGTATTTGGAACAACTGATAACAAAATATAGGGTTTTCCAATAGGGACCTGACAACTTGAAATTTAATTTGTGAACGCCCTCTTTCACTAATTATCAAACTATCACTGTCAATTAATTCAGTAAACTCAACATTCTCATCATGGTAAAGTACACTAACGAGCACCGTCTGCAAATTATAAAAATTTTCTACAGATATTTGGAGTCGGGGACTGCAACTTTAAGAGCGTTAACTCCAATTTTCGGTCGTAATTCTCACCCTAGTAGACAGGCAATAACAAGTTTGAGTCATATTTATGCCAACACGCCGACGACGTTGAAAGAGCTCAGAGCCGACATTGAACGCGAAATAGCGGCCGTTTCGGCCGAAATGTGTGGCCGAATCGTTGAAAATTGGGTCCAACGAATCGACCGCTGCAAATGTGCCCGCGGTGGCCATATGAACGAAGTCGTGTTCTATTCATAAATGTTTTGATTGTGCTCCAAGCCAATAATAAAGTTTTTGAAATATCTCAAATGGTTTGCCTTTTATTTAAAAAAAAAGTTGTCAAGTCGTTATTAGAAAACCCTATATAAAGAAGCCAAAGATAGCATATAAATTCATATTCGATACGAGGATAGTTCTCTTCAGCTTCAATAAACATATACAATAATATTCCCCCTATATAAAAAAGATAGTGATCCTTCGAACTACAAATGCATTCAGTGAATTCCAGGATGGATTCAGAGAGGATTACTCCACAGTGGCTAATATTTTTTAATTGACTAGCATTGCAACAAACACAACATTGTACGCAGTTTTTGAAGATTTTTAATCGGACTTTGACACAATTGATAGAAATTCGATTTTCTTTAAATTGAGCAATTTGGGTGTGTCTACAAAATTGATTAAGATTATCCAAAATTTCTCAAATTGGTTTGGTTAAGAGGTAGGTATGAAGTAAGGATAAGGATTGCTTTTTCCACTTTTTTTTGGATGATTTGCCATTCTGACTACCATGATATGGTTATTCTGTCTGATATGTCAATGATGATGCAAAACAAGATCAGCACGCTGAAACAATACTGCGATGTGTGAAACTTAGATTTTAATACAAACAGTCCGAACGTTTTAGTGTTCTGTGATAGATTTGAGGTTAACTCATGGGAAGAAAAATGTTGATACGGGGGAGATTTGGAAAAGGTAGCAGTTCAAGTATCTCGGAGTCATTATAGTACCGCGATTATCCTTAAAAAAAAATGCCGGAAAATTCCCAAAAGTATATAACAAAAATGAAAAAATGGAAACCGGTCTAGCGCCACCACATATCTACACACTAAGGATGCACTTCTAATACCTAATAAAAATAAGTACACTTTTAAATCACCGCCTTCCTCAATTCCTTGCAAATTATCTTATATGCCACAACCTCCAATTTTTTAGAAAATGGCCGCGATTATCCAGCTAACGAAACATAACGCAACAATATCGGAAGATGGATGTATCTTTTTAAGCCGCGTATAGAGCCAAAGCTCTCTCTCTCCCCAATAAAGTCTAACAAGAATCTCTGACAGGATTTTGCAGTACGATCTCTCAGGAAAAAATTAATTTAACGACCAAAACTCCATAGATAAAATCTCTTTGTTAAGAAATGAAATAATGAAACAGAATATAAATATTATGTGGAACCTATGAGCTGTTGAAAGAGTACAGCACTTTAACGAAATATGCCCAATATTCAAAGCGAAAAGAAGAGAACATTGAGAAAAAAATTCTTTCAGCACATGAAATAATTTCAATCTTGTAAAATATCGTCAGCGAATAGTAGATGAAGTCTTCTGACTTTTACTCGGTATTTAAAATTAATTTAATTCATCTATTGTAATCTTGAAACAATTATTTTTAAATTTGCAAATTATTTTTAAACTAATTGCTAATCATCAATATTTGTGTATAGAAATTAAAACTCTCATGTCCGGCTGACGGTAAGGGTCAATTGATGTATTATGAATTTTATAAAATTTTATAATGTGTATTTAATTATAATCTTTCTATAAAATGATTACTACTACTGAATAAAATTGTGATACATGTATAGGACTTTCCAATAGGGACTTGACAACTTTAAATTTAATTTGTGAATGCACTCTTTCACTAATCATCAAACTGTCATTGACAATTTATTCAGTAAACTCAGCATTTTCATCATGGTAAAGTACACTAAAGAGCAATGTCTGAAAATTATAAAAATTTTCTGTCAAATCGTTATTAGAAAACCCTATATGTACATTGCTATCGAATATTGAATCTCCAAAAAGTGAGATAATTAAAAAAGAAGAAAACAAATATATACTACTGTAATTCACAAAAATATCGATAGATTTGTTAAAATTCTAAGAAAATAATTTATTGATTTCAAATATTTTAGTGTCGAAATTTAAATTTGAATAGGCTATTTAAATGCAACTTAATAATTTCGTTGCACAAATTAAGGTGAAAGAAAATCAGAAAAAATAAATTCGATTTTAAATCGTTTCGTTTTTTTTCTTTCTTACCCCTATAATTATTTAAAATCTGCCTGAATTATTTTATTGTAGCAAAGCTACTGTTTTGTAAAAAAAAAAATTTCAATACAATTATTTTGACCTTCCCTTGGTAAACTAGTGACAGTTACACATAAACAGTCGCAATCCAGCTTCAAAGATTAACTCGAAATATGTTTCAGTATTTCAATTCATCGTGCCCATTAATCAATTAGATTCCTTAATATTATAGCTGAATTAATAATATAGCAGATTAATATTAAAAAAGTACTCAATGCAATAAGCTATGCTTGGGCAGGGATAAGAAATAAAAACACATCCAAATCACACAGAAAACTTACCTAGGACAATTGCCAAAGTTTTGGTCGCTTTGCGTTCCTTTTTGGCCGAAGACTTCTCTCGTTTCTTCTTTGAGGCCTTATGCACTTTATATATCGTAAATCTGCTAAAATAACAGAGACGAAAGTATTTTAAGAAATTTCTAGAGATATATTTCAACGCTCACCTAGATGCCTGCGAATTTTTCTTATCTTTCCTGGAGGATGTTTTCGATGTTGCCGATAACGTTGAATCGTTACGTGCTAATGTCATCGCTTCCTGCACACCATACCGGACGAAGGACAGTGGTTTCATGGCCACACTAAAAGGAGAAAAATTAATAAATACTGTTGTTATACTCTATTATAAAGATAAAGTTGCTCCACCAACATCTTATAGATACCTTTGACAAAAGGGAAGCACTTTACTCTACTTTTAAGTGTTGCTTTTCGCTGTTTTTCATTTTGTCAAAAGAATATTTAGAAGGTGCTTATATTGAATGGTGGCATTTTTGATATGTATTTATTTGTATCAGCACTTACCTAAGTGCCGGCTCTGGTTTTGGTGAACTGTCAAGACCATTGCGTTTGCTGGTCACACTGGAGTGTTTTAAACTTCCACATGGCATCGGACTATCGGGCGGAGTGTTTCCAGTTGTGCCTGCAAGGACATCGTCAACGTTTGATGGTGCATAACCAGAATCATGATTACCGTTTGGATCAGCCACAACTAATTGCGGTTGGGTGGTTATTTGGGCGACGACGCTGATGTTGTTACAGGAATCGTTTGTTAATAGGATTTACAATTAAACATAACGATTTGAACAGATTGACGAGCATCAGCGGTGTGGGAAAAGCAAATGAGAAATGAGAAGAGAAGTAAAAAGGGAATATTTGATTACTACTAAATATTGAGTTAAACCTAGATAATTGGATTTAGTTATTTTAATTTCGGTTCTAGTAATCTAACATACAGTCACGTTAATAAGTCGACATGTAGGATAGGTTATAAAAATTATAATTAAAATAATTACTTAAAGATTGTTACTTGTCCTTTATCATCAACTTAAATTGTAAAGGTCTGGTGTGGAAATAAAAGGATTAATTCTTTGTGAAAAGCTGAAATAGAGATTAAAAACAAGCCTTTTTCACCAAAAGTTACTTTTAAAAATATGTTATGTGAATGGCTACGAATAGCACAAGTTCGTTGAATCAGATAGAAACGGAGAAAAATCTGCTGATCAATCATATCTGGCATAGTGACTAGCAAAAACTTGGCCATTAGGTGGACATTTTCACATTAAGATTTTTATATACATTAAACTGAATTAAAAATGCAAACAAAAAGTATTGTATTTTAAAGAATAAATTATATCATTTTCCCAAACATAATTCTGCTATTTGTAAAAGCTTCGTTATCATGCCTTCAAAGACTTATTGCAACTCCCAAAGTTTGAAATTATTTTTTCAATTGCGAAATTCTTGTCATTTATTTTAAATTCCCATCAGACCGTACTCTCTTATGGCAATATTTTCGCGATCTTAATTTAAGCCTAATGAAAATACTACACTAAAAGCTCTTCCTCTAAAAAAAAAAAAAATAAATACATTACAAATGATATAAATAGCAAAAATTATTTATTTTATTGAACATTTCGGAAACCTATATTCAAATTTTTTTTGGACATTTAAAGCTTTCTTGCCTTTTATTATTTTCATTATACTATGATACTTGTATACCTCCTTCCTTGAGTTACGTTCTGTTTGAATTTTGGTAACTAGCGGAACCCACAGGGGATAGTGATATCACGTATCTTGTGAGGACTGGGTGATAGTAATACTCGTATATTTAAGAAACTAAGTTCAATAGGTATTGTGTCAAATCAATTGTATATGGTGAAGTAACGGTAAAATATTTTTCCACTTAAAGTGAGATTACGGAAGTTACTGTGTACAAAATTTGCAACTGGTAGAAGAGTTGTGGATTCAGAGTTAACTTCACAACAAGGAAAAAACGAAATTCTCTTGTATTAGTTTCGAAAGGAGACTTAATTGGAATCTTAGTGCAAGAAATTCAGAATGTACGGAGTGCAAGACCGAATGAAGGTATTTTGGGTACCAGGACCAGGACGACGAAGTTCCTCCTTCATAATCGACGATCTTCCAAAAAGTGAACAGGACCTAGAAAAGAACGAGAGTGTGGATATCAACTCCCTTTATACGTAATTAAGAGTACTGTACTATTAAATATAAAATCATAAAGGCTATGTGAAAAAGGTATATTAGACATTATGACCAGTTTAAGTGAGCAAGAAGTATTTCTGGATATTAGTAGGGATCCTGTCAGGATACTATTTTCCGAAAAAATATTATAAAATTTCAGGATGATAAAAACGGAGATTTGAGGTTAGCAAAAAAAAAAAAAATGGATTAAAATCAATTAATAAAGGACTTTTCAAAATACCATTTAACAAAACTTACTTTCCGGTCTCTTCAACCACTGTCGCCAACATGAATTCTGTTGATTTATCATTTACGATAACGTGACAGTCATCGATATCAGGCGATATGGCGTTTTCATCCTCTTCCTCATTGGACCCGGAAGCTGTATTCGTTGCTGGTTCATCAGGCATTATGCGGCTTGCACTTTTACTACTGTCCAGTGCTGTTTCGGCTAACCTTCTCGTTTGTGCGATGTTCTCAATTACACTACCACACGTTATCTCAGATAAGTGAGGTTTACGAGCGGCTCTCTGCTTCCGGGCTCTACTGCGCAACGCCTATATATCATATAGAAATTGTGTTGACAGTAATAAAATAATTGAATAACTCTTACTCACCTTAAAAATATTCCAATACAGGAAAACCATTATTATACACGGTATATAAAAACTGCTTAACGATGAGTACATTATAAAATCCGTGTTGTAAAATAAACATAAATCAGGATCACGATTTGGAGTATTGTTAAGTCCTAAAACGATGGGCGAACCTATTGCCGCTGATATCGCCCATACTAAAAGTATTGTTAAGCAGACGCGTCGACTGTTTTTATGCTTTGCGTATTTTATTGGTTGTGTTACAGCGATGTATCTAAAAACAAATACAAATACAAAAGAATGTATAAGTATAACTATCAATGCATTCAGAAAATTAAAAATACAAGTTTCTTCATCTAAATCTACACTCTGTCTGACTCGAATTGTAACTTTTTAAAATGCTATAATTTTTTTATTTCTTGAAAAATTTTATTGTGCCAAAGCAAAAAATGTTAGAAAATACATCAATTTTAAAATTCTATCAGTAGTTTTCAATATGTCCACCTTTGGCGCGAATAATGGCTTTGATACGGCCGAAGAAAGCATCGCACGCTGCACGCAAGTGGCTCAGCGGTATTTTGGCCCATTTCTGGCGAAGTTCTTGTTTGAGGTGGTCCAAAATTTGGTACTTTTTAGTGCCCACCTTCGCATTCAAAATACCACAGACAGAGAAATCCAACGGACAATGTGGAACATTGTTTTTTAACCCATCTTGGTTGAGGCGCGTTTTGGGAGATGGTACCGAGGCTTCAATACTGCCTCTAAGACATTTTCACATTACCGCGACCATCGGCGGTAATGGCGGCCCAAACCATCACCATCGGTGCTGCCTGCTTTCTGGTGGCCGTCCGAAGGTGTAATTTTTCGAAGGACCTCTCTAGCAAGTAAAATCGGTAATTTTGTTTGTTGACATATTGCTCAATAACAAATGGCGACTCATCGGAAAAAAACCAATTCGGCAACTCACCACTTTCGTGCAATCGTAGCAACTCCTTCGCTCTTTCGACTCTAATTTTTTTTTGTTGCGGTGTAAGATAGTGTGCTTTTTGGAACTTCAATGGCTTGAGCCCAAGCTCATTTTTCAGTATGTGTTGCATCCGTTCAAACGATATGTTGAGCTCACGAGCCATTTTTCTTCCACTTCGACGCGAATTTCGCGTTTTGCAACGCTGCCAGTATCACGGTAACGAACTATGGTTCAAGACACAAATGATTTATTCACGTTGAGGTGCTGGAAGGCTCTAACGATAAATACTTATGGTTTTCCAGCCAAATATAAAGCAATCACACTATCACGTTTGAATTCCATCGCGGATAAAAATTCAACACACTACAACTGAGACGCAAATCATCTCAGTAAATAATAAAATTATCTGTCATGCGTCAAAAATTGAGCTCACTGTCATGAACGGTTTGGAAATTATAGTAGTCTGAACTTGATTGCAGTTCGAGTCAGGCAGGGTGTACACATATTGTCTCCTTTAAAGTTATCCCCATCGACTGCAGCACACTTATGCCAGCGTTTGATCCAATCCTCGTAACATTTTTTATATTCCGTTTTCGGTATGTCCATCAGTGCTTCCTGCAATTTTTCCATTACTTCCTCTCGGCTGCTGAAATGCGTTCCTCGTAGTGGCTTTTTAACTCGATTAGCAGAAAGAAGTCAAAGGGATCCAAATCAGGTGAATACGGTGGCTGTTGGATGGTATTTGTTGCATTTTTCGTCAAAAAATTACGAATAATGATGGCACTGTGCGACGGTGCGTTATCATGGTGCAAGATCCACGAGTTTTCTGCCCACAATTCTGGTCTGTTTCGGCGAATTGCTCCACGCAAATGTCTCATAACGTCCAAATAATACTCTTTGTTTACTGTCTGGCCTTCTGGTGCCACCGTTTTCTTTAGAGAATCATTGCCGAAACACTTTTCCAACATTTTCAACGTTCGCGCACCATTAAATCTATTTTTTACGCAAAATTTAATACAGGTTCATTGTTGCAAATTAAAATCTATTATTAAATTGTAAAAAATCGCCAACATACACAGAGATAGATGCACTCTTGGCTACTTAACTTTTGCAAATGTCAAGCTATGATGCTAAGATTTAGAGGGCATGTCAACAACGGATGTACCAATGGGGGCGCCACACGGTGGTTATTCAGTTTTTTTTTTTTTTTTTTTGGCTTGGAAGACGATGAACGTCCTGGGCAGCCAAAAAAGTTTGAAGATGAAGAACTGATAGCATTACTCTATGAAGATTATTGCCAAACACAAGAAGAGCTCGCAGAGTCTTTGGGTGTCAATCAAGCAGCCATTTCAAAACGTTTAAAGGCAACTGGATAAATTCAAAAGCAAGGAAATTGGGTTTCACATAAACTCAAGCCGAGAGACGTCGAAAGGCGGTTTTGCATGCCCGAAATGCTGCTGGAACGCCACAAAAGGAAGTCATTTTTGCATCGGATTGTTACTGGTGATGAAAAATGGATAAATTACGACAACCCCAAGCGCAAAAAATCATATGTGAAACCCGGCAAACCAGCCAAATCAACGGCAAAGTCGAATATTCATGGCGCGAAGGTAATGCTCTGTATTTGATGGGATCAGATGGGTGTTATGCATTATGAGCTGTTAAAACCGGGTAAAACTATCAATGGACAACGCTACCGAACGCAATTAATCCGTTTGAAGAGATCAGTAGCCGAAAAAAGCCCGGAATATGCGACCAGACACGAGGCAATAATTTTCCATCATGACAACGCTCGGCCCCACGTTGCTATTCCGGTTAAGAACTATTTGGAAAACAGTGGATGGGAAGTCTTACCCCACCCTCCTTATAGCCCAGACCTTGCCCCTTTTGACTACAATTTGTTCCGGTCGATACAGAACGCCCTCAATGAAATACGGTTCACATCAGAGCAGAATATCAAAAATTGGTTTGATTCATTATTGGCTGCCAAGCCGGCGCAGTTCTTTTGGGATGGGATCCAAATTGCCAAAAAGATGGGAAAAAGTCATAGCTTCAGATGGGCAATACTTTGAATAATACTATTGTACATGTTTTTCTTAAATAAACGTTCAAATTTTGAAAAAAAAAAACCGCACGAATTAAAATATATACCCAATATAACCAAGGGATCTGTCTACATATAGTAAGGTAATTGGAAAACGAAAACACGAGTGTATACTATGTTAAACAAAGAACTCTGACGAACCTAGCAGAAATCAAAACATACATAGGTACTCGAACAATATTAAATTTCATGTGGCTTTCCTATCTTCGTATTCTGTGGTATATCCGCAAAATATACATGTGCTTCCACTACCCCACTTAAGATGTGAATAGTTTTGATTAAGGCTCACCTGTCCTAACCCTACATTTGTTAAAAACCGTCGTGATAGTTTCTAATAAACATACTCGTACTTGAAGAAAACGTCTGCAAAGCAGTTTCGTCACTTTCCGAACAGAGTCTGGATGAAGGATCCATCAGTATACCAATACAGTATACGTGCTTATTCACGATGCAGGTGGACACTTAAAGATTTTGTAGGAACACCACCTACTCCTTATTGAGGTTCACTAGGAATTTTGAAGAAGTCAATTGTCAATTGAAGGGCAATTGTCCTAATCTGTTTTTCTAGATTTCAAGCGAGTGCGACTCCTTATGTATTGTAGTTTTCGAAGAGGCCCTTGCTGACTAAAGCGATGGGTCCGGGAAAAGTAATCGATGTTATAGCGATTAGCTCAATAGTTTTTCGTTGGCTGGAATTTTGTAAAGGATAACTGTGTTTTACCTTGTAAAGTGCCGAAGATGAGCTCTAATTTTACGGTAGAACTGACAGTCGCATTTGAGGCAGTTTTTTTCAAATTAGTTATATCGGACCCAGTGCATCTTTCCATTGTGGAAGTACTCGTAACTGTGTGAAGTAAAAAAACGTACAGGTGCGGAAATTTTCTTATTTTTTTATGAAAATTACAGGGCAAATAGTACTCATCAGAATAATAGGGATCTTTGTATTTTGTGTTATCCAGAAGGAATAAAAAATTTTAAGACAAAATACAGATTATAAAGGACAGCCAATATAAAAGCTTCGAATAGTACACCCCAACGAAAAATTATCGAACGAAAAATTAGACTTGACTTTAACCGTTGTTTCGTTAGATTAAAATGCAATTGAGAAATAGGTCCCTTTACCAACAACGAAGAAAGCACTTTATAGGAATAACTTTACATATGTTTTAATATTCTCAAGTATAAAATACTGAAATTCTGCCATGACAATATAAACAAAAATTACTATTTTTTTTTTGTTGAAATCATCAAACACAGTCGTGTTTTGCTCTGTCACTAAAAGCTGTTGATTTAAAGAACATTGCATTTCATGTTGAGTTGGGAACGGACCTTTACGGGTGTTACATATCATTGAGATGACATACTGTGCAATTTCTGAAAGATTGACAACGACGCCGTAGATCACTTTCTCCGAGAACTAACGCTTGATCAGACCACATGTTCTAAAGACTTTATTGGTGGGATACCAATATACCAAATACGGTGGAATACATTTTTGTTTAGGTACTATAATGGTCAGTCTTTTCTTTTCCAACTTCGTCGAGTTCCCCAGAAGGAAAAAGAAACACAGGGAAGTTCTTTTTTAAATTCTCTCTTTTTAGTACTCTTTATTACAGAACAACCTGAAAGGTAAAATTTAGAGTACGATTATTTTTATAAAATTTAAGAGTGTTGTTGTTACATGAAAAAGTATTATTATTTTATGAAATTTAAGATTGTTGTTGTTACAGTACTATATATTACGGTTCTCCAAAAAATTTGATATATGTTTTTTAAATATTTTAGTCTTGCAACATATGTATCTAGTATGTACACCTTAATTGGTCTTTTCTTCATTTGGGAGCCGACATAGTTACGTCGTTAAATGTTATGTTTCATTAGCCAAATTTAATTTTAAGCAAATCAGCCAACAAGAATTTTCTAAGAATAAATGAACAATCTATTTAAAGATCAGATGATCTTACATGAGATCAACTGGTCGTCTCGAATTTAGGAACTCAGAAACACTCTGAGTTGAACTACTGTCATCCAACTATTCTATTGTTTAAGAAAACATGTATAGACATTGATTTGTTTCGTATATATTTATTTCACCATGCTGAACACAGCACCTGATGGCTATTCTAGTACCTTTTAATTCAATTACATTTGAATTAAATTATGAACCACTTACATGCTATTTCAATCTCAAGGCGAAGGAGAAGAGGAGAAAAAAAAAGATATGTTCTTGAAATAAGGCTTTTCTAGTATGATAATTAGGGTAATAAAACTACCTAGTTAAGTCAAAGTCAAAGTGGCTATTGAGTATAGTAATTCAAATAATGTTAAGCAAAAGAAATACGGGCTACATATTAGCTGCTGCTTGTTTTTTTTTATCAAGTCCTGTTTACTTGAAACCTTCCAATTATTTTGTTGAAGGAACGTATCAACTTGGTGATCCTAGTACTGTAATTATGGCTTCCCATCAACTATTCTTTTATTTTATGCTGGGCACGTCTAAATGCAGGAAACGGTTTTAGAAATGAACAGGACTAAAATAGTAACTTCGTAGCTCTATGTCGAAAATAGCTTTAGAAAGTGGGCATATGGCTGTGAATTTGCTCCAAATTAAATGGCTCGGCTTCGAGCTAAAAAACATCCTTTTCTTTCTGGAAGCTATTGAACGTATAAAATAATTACCATAGTTCCCCAACCAAGTTAGTTTTAGAAATAGAGAAATAGCAACATCAGCGTAGCAGATACATTGTATAACGTACTTCAAAATATCTGGAACTGAGGCCAATAGTATCCGAAAAGGGAGTTATTTGGTCGTATGCAAAAAGCTTTCACTCAGTCTCAGTAGCCTGAGATGCTCAAATTTGAAAGCTCAATTTGGTATGCAAAACCTTTGCCTCACTGCGTTGTCTCATTCTCATTCATTGTATTAATTGAAATTGCAAGAATGAGTTCACTGAATGAGTGTAGTACAGAAGAAACGACGGTATTTTATTATTTATTTTATTATTATTATTATTACTATTTTACAATTTATTAAAAATAATTTCATACCCGAAATGAAAAAAAGCAAAAAAAACTGGCTCTTGAAAGATTTAAATCGGAGTATGAAGGCAAATTTGGAAAACCCATTCAAATTGCACAAATTTCAAGAAAAGAAAATATATATATATATATATCAAAGCGAGAATCAAAGACAAATATGATGTTAACAAAACGGGAAAAAGAAAAATTAAATTATCAAAACAGTGACAAAAGAGTTATGTGAATTAATTAATGGTGATTCAACGAACCCGGTGCTAAAGAAAATATAGATTGGAGGGTAAGGATTTTTCATTTGTTGACTGCATGAATAAATGCAGGCACAAATTTTAATAAACGCTCCGAAGTTTTCTCTGGTACAGACTCTTCTTCTTGTTCTTTTTTTGAAGCAAAAAAAAAGGATTGGTTCGTCACGAAAGAGGAAGTAAGACAATGCTTTATAGCACTATGAAACAGGAAACAAAAAACCTATCGCTGCTAGGACTAATTTTGCAAAAACAAAATCAAGTTCTTAGCAAAAAACTTAAGCGTTTGGTTGATCAGGAGGGAAATTTATCACAAGAGATTGAAGTAATTTAATTAAAATTTTGAATTTTAAGCTATTATTTTGTAATGTTTATTTAAGTATTGCATAAAAAATTAAACATTACGTTGGTTAGACAAAATCGATGCGATATCATATTTTCTTCCTTTTCCTTGCTCCAATAACACGGCAGCTCTTCTAGAACCGTGGGAAGTGGCGTCTGCGCTGGGTGTTGTTTGTTCTTCTTCAAAATTGTTGTTACTTTCGTCTTCCTCAAAAAATTTTTTTAATATGTTATGCAAAACAAAGTAGGGCAAAATTACTTTTGGTGCATTTTGTGTGGGAATTATTAACTTGTATTGTAAACAGGGCAACCTCCGTTTTAACTGACCAAAAACGCGTTCAATAATCACTCTTTCTTTGGTCAATACAGTGTTATAATTTTCTTCTACAACAGTTGATACCCTTCGAAATGTATTCATTATAAAAAGAGTAATTGCATAACCCTCATCAGCAATGAGGACACACGTAGGGTTATTAAGAAGTGCTTGATAAATATCCGAATTTTTAAATGTTCTGGAGTCATGGACAGAGCCGGGTCATGAGACATTCACGCTGGTAAACTTTTCAGCTCCATTGCAAGCGACGTGCAACGTTAATTGCATGATAACCCAGAAGTAGATGACAACATAATTTTGGAATCTAAGAACACAAACATTCACACTTTATAAGAGTATCCCACTTTACAATCAGCCTTTCGGTATATTATATATGGTATAATCTCCACTATGGTGCTTTGGCTTATTAATAAGCACGTGCGTGCAGGCTTTTGCTCCAACACCTAACGAAAATTTGTTTTTAGCCTGCCATAAGTACTTTTCAGAGTCATTTTCCTCCGCACTCAAAGAAAATTTGATCCAGTATTGGCTTTTTTCCACTATTTTTACCGCAACTTCACTAACTATTCTAGAAACGTTAGATTGGCTTATACCAAAATCTTCTGCTATGCCAATTTGAAATCCATAACCTCCAACAACTCTGAAGAAAACCATCATCTGGTTAAATTATTTATTTTCCCTCCACGAAAATCCTCATTATCTTGGAGGAAGTGATCACTCATCTAATCTACTTGAACCGAATTAAATCTATAAAGACTTTTGAAGTCCTGATTTTACGCAGAGACACCGAAAACATTTAAGTACGCAGCCATTTGACCAAATGTGACATCAAACTTCTAGTCTTTACTTCTTGTAAGGTTAACCTCTTTGTTCTGAGACATTGCTTGAGAACTGTCTCAACCGTTTAGAAAAGAGACAGTCTCTGAGATGTGTCTCATTTTCGTTTTGCATACGAACCAAAGCTAAATCTATAAAATATGAGAGTTAAATCTGAGCGAAACTTTTTGCATATGATCCATTGACTTCGCAATATCCAACCAGAAAAGCGCTAGCCTTTCAGGTTGGGTATTGTGTACTGGGTTACTAACTAGCAATACCAAGTCCACTATCACGAAGCAACCAAGAGCTTCGGATTAAAAAGAATTTATTGTTGATAACCAATGAAAATGAGTACAACGAACTTCGTATTTGCACGTGGAATGTTAGCTTTATTAATAGACCGAATACACCCAAATAATTAGTGGAGTCCCTAGACTGCTTTAAAAAAAAAATATATATATATATATATATATATAAACACCATTTGAGAATTGCGATAGTATTAGTCAGAAAAAATAGTGAAACACTGCGATGTATTCGTTAACAATAGCTATATTTGGAAGCATACATGGTATGCAATAGGAACGGACAAGGTATGGCAATTCATATCCAAGGGATATATATTAAAATAATTACATGTGTAGCCCTCACAGAGAAGTAAGGATGACATCAAAGATAGCTTCCAATATCTCCAGGACAAAACATACGAGCAATACCTTAAGCTAGGACTTTAAATTGTCCTTGGCAATGTTGAAAGTAAAGCTGGCGGATTCAGGCTGTTACACTCTGCGGCAGGAAACATTATTGTGACTAAAGTTTGTTAACCTTCTCTTAATGAATGGCGAACAACACTTTCCCAATTTATAATTAGGATAATTCAAAATTAATACGAGTAAATTATTTAAATAAAATTAAAAAATAAATTTTATTGCCATATATTGTTGTCTAATATGAAGTTACACTTTAATAAAGTGTCTATCTAGAAATATAAATGTGCGTGAAACAAATGTCATGTGAATATTTTTATACTTAAACATATTATTAAAAATTAAAGTTAGGAGAGAAAAGATCTAAGAAATACTTAGCATTGCATGCGCTTACCTGTCTATGGATATTGCAACTAGATTAAAAATCGATGATGTGGAGCATATCACATCCATTGCTATATAGAAATCACATACAAAGTTCGGTAGCGCCCAAATACCGTTAAACTAAGGGAGAAATTCAGAAAAATACGTGTTAGTAAAAAACATATGCATACATTTACTTACAAAAGCATACAGCAAAGAACTCTTAAAGGTTAAGGTTAACAATAAAATGGAGTTCAAATCTTCAAAAGTATCTGCAGATTTTTTTTTTTTCCACACATTGAAATGATATGTTATGTTATATATATTATATGTTATGTTATATATATTATATGTTATGCTATATATATATGTTATGATATGTTAATACATATGCCATTAATATCCATACGAGATGATTTTATATTTTTATAAAAAAAATATTAATTTGTTCAATATTAATATTGTCAACTTTAAAAGAAATCCCTTTCAGATAGAATACTTGTACGAATGTTTTTCCAATCCTCGACGTACTCCTCATGCGAGCGATGCCGTTTTTATTTCCTCAATCATTGCAAATCTCTATGCTTTCATAGGTTTCTTCAGTTTTGTCATAGGGCCAAATCCGATGAATAAAGTGGCTGGGGTATGATTGTGGTGTTGTTTTTGGACAAAAAATCTGTCACAAGCAATGATGAATGAGCAAGTACTTTATCTTGATGCAAAAGCTGTGAATTGTTTTTCGACAATTCTGAGCGTTTTTTTCGTATTGCTTCTGACAAGCGGTGCATAACTTCACTTTAATAATCCTTATTGACCATACGAACTTAAGGTAAAAACTCCTGATGCTCAACGCCACGGTAATCGAAAAAAACAGTGATCAAATCTTAGACATTTGATCAAACTTGGAGCGCTTTTTTCGGTTTTAGTTCTTCTGGATGCTGCCATTGGGACGATTGGGCTTTGGTTTCGACGTTATAACCATATACCCATGATTCGTCACCAGTTATGACCTTTTTGAGGAAGTCAGGATCATCATTGACGTCATACAAGGCTTCCTGAGCGATGCTTATGCGACGGTTCTTCTGATCAAAATAAAAAAGTTTCGGAACAAACTTCGCTGACACATGTCTCATGCCCAAAACATAAGAAAAAATTGCATGACACGAGCCGACTGAAGCAAAAAGCAACTGGTAGAAATAGGAAATACAACAACTCAAGATAACCTAAAGGGAACAAGTGCAATGAAAGAATCTGTACCAGATGGCGCAAAATCGTACACTGAAATCGTGTCACAAGCAAATAAGATAAACTCTGTTATTCTAGGCAGATTTGAAGAACAAAACAAAATCAACGAACTCTTGTTTGACAAATTAAGCAAGCTCGAGTCTAAACCCCAAAAGAAATTCAAGAAATGAATAAAAAACCGTTAATTAAGATAATAACATGAAACGCAAATGGTCTTCTAAAAAAATCGAAGAACTTAAATTTTTTCTTCTAAAAACCATATTCAAATATGTTTGCTTTCGGAAATCCACATAAAAAAGGGAGCAAGATCTAAGATAAGAGGCTACTCTGGCTACTACGCGTACCACAATTCGGAGAGCGCGAGAGGCGGATCCTCTCTTTATATTTAAGATTGCACCAAGCAGACCGAGAACGTGATAATATCGAATCTATGCAGATGAGTTCAATTTCTGTAAAAATAAATCATTTAGACTACAATATAGCATCCTGTTATTTTCCTCTGAAACATAGGATGGCAAACAATGACCTTGATCGTCTCTTCTGCCCTATTGGGGCTCAAGATGCATCCCAACGCAAGGCAGACTTACTTGATGGGTAAACCAACATATTGGCCCACCGACACAAATAAAATTCCTGACCTCGTCAACTTATTTATTGCAAAAAGGGTAGCTATATACCTCACGAATACTGTACAATGCTATGATCTCTGCTCAGATCATTCACCAGTAGTTCTAAAAATCGGCAGAAGCATTGCTTAAATCGAAACTGTGCCGGCTTTAGAAAAATCTGCAAAGAAAACATTGTCCCCACTTACGACTCCCAGTGAGAAATAAAACGAAGTCGATAAGTTCGTGGAGGCTATTCAAAGGGCTGCGTGGAATAACACACCTTTTTTTTATATGAGGACAGATACGAAATAATAGGCAAATATATCCGCCCGACATCGAGGACCTACATGAGAAAAGGAAAGCACGCTAAGGCTGAGGCAAATGCTGCACGATTTCAGGAACCGTGAGACAACACGATACCTTGAAAGCTTGACTGCCGACAAAACATCAAATTACTCGCTCTGGAAAGCCATGTAGTCTACCAAGAAACCTATAATGCACTCTCCGCCAATATGGAAAACCAACGGCAAATGGGCAAAAGGAGACATAGAGAAAGCAAACTTATTTGCGAACATTTGAAAGAAAATTTCCAACCATTCGAAGATCGACAACTTACTGAAGATCACGATGTCAGCACAGGGCCTGACAATTACCATATAGAATAAAATACATATCACTGAGTGAGCTTCGGCCAATAGCAAAGTTGGGAAAAAAATATGAAACTACAGGATACGATCTGAGTACGAGCGAGATTCTAAAAGGGCTTCCCGAAGAAACGGTAATCAAACTACTTAATATAATAAATGCTTCAATAAGACTTTTATACGTTCCTACCCAATGGAAAGTCGCCGAAGTTATAATGGTTCCGAAACCAGAGAAAAATACAATATTTACGAAAAAAAATCGTATAGACCAACTTCGCTCCTGCCGATAACTTCAAAAAACGTATAAGTGAAGAGAGACGGTTAATTCCGGATCACAAATATGCTCTAGCGATGTGTCACAAGCCTTTATACCTTAAAAACCAACTGTTTCGGGTTAGACATGGGTCTGAATACTTGGAATTCAAAGAAATTGTGCCACAAGGAAGTGTTCTTGGTCCGTACTTATTCGTACTGTACACAAGTAGCAGCCATGTTCGCGGACGATACGGCTATTCTTGCCACAGGCCAAACGGTGGGAGTCTTCAACGATAAAACTCCAACGAGCCCTAAACAAGTTGTTTGATTGGACGAAGACCTGGAGAATCGTGCTTAACGAGACCATGTGACTCATGTCAATTTTACTGATAGAAAGGTAGAAAATTTACCTTTATTTATTAATTCTATAAAAATTCCGTATGCAAACGAGGCAAAATATTTAGGAATAACTCTAGACGCAAAGCTGTAGTGAAAATAACACGTGAAAAAGAAACGTGAATAACTCGACACTAGGCTTAGAGAAATGTATTGGCTTGTTGGAACACATTCCAAACTAAGCTTATATAACAAACTTATTTTATATAAGCAAGAGCTTAAACCGTTTTGGATGTATGGTATACAACTTTGGGGTTGTACTAAATCAAGTAACATATGTATTCTGCAAAAGTTTCAGAACAAAGCGTTACTAAAAGGGCAATCGTAAATGTTCCATGGTGTCTAAGGAATAGCAATATTTACCGTGACCTAGGATTTGCTACCGTAAAAGACGAAGTAGCAACCTCTGCTCGAAATCTTGGTACTCGTTTCGTGCATCACTGCAAATCAGAAATAATCCGGACATTGGACGAGACCAACCTTGTACGTCGACTACATAGAATAAGATCGTTCGACTTAGCGCTTTAAGGACAAGCCATATGAATTAACGGAAATAGTAGGTGCCTTCGCTGGAAGGGTACCTAAAAAAACGTGAACATTTTACAGAAGATGGAACTACTTGTTAAGGAAATTTAGTCGTAGAAAGTCTGGAGAATATGGGAGGTTTTTAGTGAGTAGGAATCTCACACTACCATGAACCCCTGCTTATGATGGGCGCTGTTATGCTACTGTGTTGGGCAGCAGGTGTTTGTTCTTATATGCCTGCTATGGTGATGTGATGGTGCTCGTATGAGCTCGTGTTTATTGTGTATATGAAGGTTTTTACCTACCCACGAAAAAAAAAACAAGCCGCCTGTTACTGATATTTGACGATTTTCCAAAACAATTTTCTACACAGCTATGATAGTATTATTTTTATTGATGTGCTGTGGCGTCCAGAACGAGGTTCCTCATCAGTATCTTCTCGGCCATCTTGGGAGAGCATGTACCACTGGTAAACATTTTTTTACATAGAGCAGACTCACCATACGCCTCTATCGACATTTAGAGTGATTTAATTTTTCTACAAAATTTGATGCAATTCTTTGCTCCAACACACCAAAACAAATCTAGCCTTTCTGTTGAAAGCAAACTAAGTATACTATATACTTGAAATTGTGAACATATGTTTAGGGTATGTGTACCAACACATACCGATGCAACAAAAAATAATTAATCAAATTTCAAAATTCATCTTACTTTTTGATCACACCAGGCATGTGTGTAGATACTTTTTTATCAAAGAATCGAAAATATTATTTATACTGTTAAATTTCTACATTACAAATTTTTTCCATATTTGCTTCAAGCAATTTTTGTTTACAAGAGCTGATGTGTGAATCAATACGTTGTCCTGCATAAAAATTCCATAATTTCGCGAAAATTCATTTTCTAGATTTCTTCAAGGCCAATATTCTATTAATACTATTAATTTCCTGTTTTGTTTTTGTTTTCTGTCAGAATAAAGCACTTATTCCTTGCAGCCTGGAAGTGGATGGGCCATTGATAAAAATCGCACCCTGTACCATGACAGAGCCAATAGTAACAGAACATAATTTCGATTTTCTCAGATAATCAAATTAGTGTTGCAAGCCATTGTAGAAAAAGTAACAATTTTCCATTAGTTTACCCAGCTGAGGTGAGACCAGATATATTCTGAGCTTTTAGTTTTGCAATTCAAATGGTTTTTTTTTTCTTAATCAGTTACTTTGGACTTGCGGACACTGTATGATAACCCTCCAAACTGTTTCTTGGCAGAAGTTGCCGAATCTGAAGCTTCTCCGAAAATTGACCACCGTTCTATTTTTATTTTTTTTTCAGCACAACACATCGAAGCAGTACGTGAGAGTGTTGCTGTGAGTTCAGGAACATCACAGCACGATGGTCCAGAATTTGACATTTCGAGAAGCTATCCTCATGGAAGATTTGCATTTTCATACGTACAAAGTGTAATTGATTAAAAAATTGAAGCGTACTGACCACACACAGAGAAGAGAGTTCGTTGAATAAATTATGGAACATCCACAGCAAGTGGATAATATCAAATAAAATCTATTTCAGGGATGAGGCCCATTTTCATCCTTATTGCTTTGTTAATCGTCAAAATTGTCGAATTTGGGACTCAGAAAATCCACAAGTGATTGTTAGAAAACAAATGTTTCCACAATAATTCACTGTTTGGTAAGGATTTTGCGCTAGAGGCATCATCGGAACATTCTTCTTTAAAAATTAAAAATTAATGGTTTCGAACAGTAGGGATACGCCCTAAAAACGTAAGAATAACCTATGTCATAAGTAACTTAACTTAAATAAAGAACTCTTTTACGACTCTTACCCTTCAGATAAACACAACTCTTTCGCGGGTGTTTACCATAAGAACAACGCTTAAAAACCTGTTTCGTGAGTGTTAACTATAAAAACAAAAATCTATAGACAGTGTCAATTTAGTGACTAAGTACCATTAGTAGATTCTTACAGGTCAAACAGGAGAAATACGGATAGCGATCCTACTCATGTGAGTACAACTTTTTATTATATATATATTTTTTTTTTAACTCAAAAAAAAACCTAAATTTACTAGTTTCAATAATGGAAGGAAATCAAGACGCTCTGATTCCGCTAACAAGAGCAGATATTACTCAAATAGAGCTGGTAAAAATATAAACAATAGACTAAAAATATTGGAAACGATGATCATGAGCCATCGGAATCCAATACAAACGAGTATGCAATATCCCCTTAATGAGGAGAGAAGCAAACCTCCAGAGAATTGCAAATCTTTGAAGGCAATCCGGTGCAGTACATTTCATTGATACATACTGTAAAAAATTTCCTTAAGGATTATGAATTTGTTCAACAAAAACCCATTTATTGGTCTATACAGTAAAAATATAAGACAAAAAATTAGATGACATGCCGATACAGCCCTCATATCTTAGTATAGTATCAGAGAAAGCAACAGTTTAAAATTTCTTCTGGACACGGGAGAAAATAAAAACGGTAAAAAAATGCTATTCCCGTAAAAAATTCTTTCAAAATTCGGTCTACAGGCGGTGAAGTGGCAATAGAACGCAAGGTGAATGGTAATTTTTTAAAAAGTGTTGGTTATAACACAGATCTAGAATTCTTAGTTCTACCTGTCTTAAAGTTTTTTGATGGCAGTATTAGAGATGACGCATTAAAAGAACTAGAAGTCGTTATAGACAGGAAGAATAATATGCTCACCATAAAACCAAAGTAAGAAAAGCAATCCACTCAAGGTTATAATATAGGAATTAGTGATAATCATTTGGCTAGAAAAACTATGGAGAGGCTATGGAGAAACATAACAAAATCTTTGAGCCGATTAACTATCAAGAAGTGATTGAGATAAGCGTAAAAGCAGAAATAAAACTAACCACAAGCGATACTTTATATATAAAATCATATCCTTACTCAGGAAATTTACGGAACGGAGTAGAGAGACAAATTAAAAAGTTGCTAAAAAATTACATTATAAGACCGTCTTAATCGCCCTATAATTCTCCCCTATGGACAATTCCGAAAAGATACTATAGTTGCCTCGGAAGAGAGGAAATTCAAAATTGTGATTGATTACAAACGCCTCAATGCCGTTACAATTTCGACATATATCCGATTCCGGATATCTCAAAAACAATAGCCATCCTAGGATAATCGATTTTAATTTTTTTAAGTTTCGACTTAACTTCAGGGTAACACCAAAATAAAATGAAAAAGAAAATGAATGGAAATTAGGAGTTTACAAAAACTCCGTTCGGACTGAAGAATGCTCCAGTCATTTTTCAACGGTCAATAGACGATATTTTGCGTGAGGAAATAGGGAGAATTTGCTTTGTAAATATAAAGATGATGTTATTATAATAGGAGAAATCAAAGAAAAACATATGAAAAATATAGAAACACTATTTTCCCAACCGAAAAGAGCTTCGGTGCAAACGTTAAAGAAGTGCTAGCGACCAATCAATTGATCTTTAATATAGGAATTGATATGTATGCTTACGAGGAACTACATCTGAAATAAATTCGCCACTTTATAGGACTCAATGAAATAAATGAGGAAAACTTAGTACACCAATTAAAGGAGACGATTAACCCCAACACTCTCAACGTCATCAAATTTCCCGAGAAATACATCCAATTACTATAAGATATATACAAAGAAGATTTGGCAAAGACAACCAATTTGAGTCATATGGGAAGAATATAGTAGGGCTCATTGTAACTATAAAGAAAATAAGGATCAGATCTTGGGGAAGAAATATTTTCCGCGTATGAGCAAGCTAATTAAAAAATTTGGTTTACTTAGAATTGTGATATTTGTAATTTAAATAAATACGATCGCCATCCCTTAAGAACTTAATTCCAAGAAATTCCAATTCCCACTTATCCTTCAGAAATTTTGCACATCGTTCTCTTCAAAATAGACCATGAAAAATATATTACTTGCATAGATAAATTTACTTAATTCACGAAGTTCTTCCGTATTAAAGAAAAATCGGCTATGTACTTGAGAAACAAAATAATAAAAATGCTCTACTGCTGTACAGGTCCGAAAATACTAGTCATGGATAATGAGAGATAAAAAGTGAAGCCAATGGCACAATTGAAAGAGGCCATTCAACAATAATTGAGATGATCAAGAGCTTACGCACGGAGTTCGCAGATTTTATTACAAAAGAACTGATTAACATAGCAGTCGATCGCTATAACAACTAACAACTCTATACATTTTGTCACAAACAAGAAGCTAAGTGACATGTTTCTTGGCAAAGTCTAAAGGATAAATTAGAGAAATCTAATGGATTTTCAGGAGAAAGTAAATAAGAATTTAACGGAACCTATTCGTATCACAGAAAGAAAATCAGTAGAAGAAACCGGAACATAAACAAACCTAAGACTTATCAAGAAGCTAAACAGTTTTTGCTGCTGCCAAACGTCGGGACGGAAAACAGAAACCATTGTTCAAAAAAAAAAAAAAAAATTTAAAAAGATAGTCGCGTGACAATTACAACAAAAACTGAGAAAAGAATTCATAAAACACAGATTAAGGAGAGAAAACAGAAACAATATTATTTTTCTTCCCGTTCTAGGTCGATAGAGTTGTCCTCTGCAATAAACTATTAATAACTATAAAACATGGAAGGGGAAGAATAGTTAACGGCAATTTCAAAACGATCCATATTATAAATGTCACATCGTACAATGAAATAGTCAGCACCTCTATTCATAGGGTGCTTTTAAGAATTCAGCCTACTTTTGCTGCAAATATTTTTTCATCTGCAGCTTAATATTTGAACAGTCGGCTGCGCTGAACTGAAAGACTCACAGCTAACTTCTGTTATAATATGCGATAGATGTCATTAAAATTAATAGTATTAAATTCTGCTTTAGAGCCTTTGTCTCTTTATCGAAACACAAGTCAACATTACAGAAAAGCGGATAGAATACTACAAAAGAATCATTTTATTCATTTCGAAATTTCCGGTTGTAAAAATTTCCGCATATGTTCAAGTTGTCGGTTCTTACGATGATGACACATTTAGAAAACATTTTCGAATGACAAGGAATACATTTCAAGTAGGTACCTACTTCTAACTGCCACATACAATTTTATCATTCCTTTCAAAGATAATTTTAACAATAATCGAAAAGAAAATTCCACAGAGTTCTTCGCCGCAGTCGTGTATTGAACGAGGTTGCTACTCTAATGACAATATGGGCATTGGCAAATAATAATTGTTTTTAAGAAATAGGAGATAGGTTTAACGTATCAATTGTTGCTTGTTATAACTGTGTCATAAGCATCTGTCGTTTGCTAACAAATTTCTCCCATCAGCACATTATTTGGCCAAAAGATGAAGAAATGAAAACAGACGAGTCGAAATTCAATAGTTTAAAGGGCCTGGATAGCTTCAAAAGCGTCATAGGCTTCGTAAACGGAATGCACATTCCAATCCGTGCTCCTATAGACAATTCGCCGAGCTATTTAAATAGGAAAGGCTATCATTCGCTTATGTTACAAGTAAGTCATTGAATAATTATTCCCAGTATTATATAATATAGCGAAATATTTCTGATTGCAAAAGGGTGTTTGCGACAGTGAACTTTGCTTTACTGACGTCTTCTTTGGATGGCCAGGTCGTAGTCATAATGCCTCTGTCTGGGAAAACAGCTCAATCGGTAACAATACTCAGACCTCAAGTATTGGGTTGTTCAATAAGCTTTTCCAATTTTATAAAAAAAACAACCATCGAACTCATCAACGAAAACACCATATAAACATCACATTCCTAACCAATTTCAACGAAAGCATTAAACATCAAAAGAAAATGAAAATTCTAAATGCAACATTCTTGTTACAGTTCAATAACGTCTCTATATTTATCAACGACTAAGAAGTGACCAAGTATGATATCTTACCACCACTTCTTCAATTAAACAGAGAAAGAATTAAGACTAGACTAAGAATATCAACACAGTTTACACATAGATAATATTAAGAAGTTACAAAAATTAGCACTAATCAAATATTTCTCAGTCGTATCAGATGTCATTTTCCAGTTTGATCTGATAATCATTATAACCTAAGGACCTAAGGAGGGAAGAGTCCAACTGGTGATCTCAGTTTTGAGTGCATCCAAATGTCTTAGATATAAGAAATTTACTATCTAAATTTCACATCATGTCGGAAACTGTCAAAGCGCATATGGAATGCTAGTAGTGCAAAGGTGTTTTCGAAATGGATTGAAGCTTATTGCCAAACTATCTTACACATTTATGTGGCATGATAAGCCCACTCCTGAAAAGACGTTTTCTCCAGACAACAGTTTACCTTGTTACAGTAAAATATCAGAAAGTGATCAGATATATGAGCAACTCGTAAGCACGTGCGACATCATCTTTACTTGTATTCGTCTTATATAGACGAATTTAGACAAATTTATAAAATAACACGCGATTTTTGGAGAGGCGATCGATTTTGAGCAGCGAGTGAAGATCAGTTTAGAGCTACATATACTCGTATAATTAAAAAAGCCATACAACGTGACTGTAAGAAAGAATTGTAAATAGTATACTTTGACATCCATACGCTAATAAGATCGTATATATGGTAAAAATTCTACATTAAAAAGTGTATTTGAAAAATTGTCTCCAAAAGTAGTACCGTATATGTACAAACATTATTTATTTAAATTGATAGCCTGAACTGCACACATAGCCAGACTAAATCTATGTGCTCTGATGGACCCTTTCCTTTTCATATATATGATACGACTTTATATTTAAAGACATTCCTTAAATTAAAAGGCACGGTCAGGGAATGTTTGGCCCCTTAGAGCCAAGGCTTTTGCATTTGGTAGCAGAACTTTTGTTGTGGTGTAACCAAATAAAATATCGAATTTAATTTTTATTAATACTCTGGCCAGACTCAGCATGCATCACACATCAGTAAAAATTCTGCGACTGTCCTATTTTCTCACAAGAACACGGGTATACCAACAAGCCAGCATGCCTTTGAGAAATATTGTGTATATCTACTGAAAATTGTTCCTCCTGGGGAGGACAGGATGACATAGCAAAATATTTTGTCTGAAATATATAAGAGGCTTATGTGAGGGGTTCCCATCATCTTAACATTTTATCCCTGAAACTTCTAATAGTACGATGCCTTTTGTGCTCCATCGTGTAATAGAATAGCATCCAAAAAAGGTTTACTATTTATTTTCTATTTAAATGTCTCTAGGAAACTGAATAATAAAAATGTGTTTGATATTATTTGTATTGAGTACAAATTAAAGAATAAAACTCAAAATAATCCGTGAAAATACTTCTGCACTATCTGGTGTCTTGGCCAACGATCACTCAACAGCTCTCGCTTGAGTATCTTATACAGCTTTTAAATCTTTCAGTTATCATATTAGAGATGACATTAATGATGATGTTGATGGTGATTGATTGGCTATTGCAGATGGTTTGATTATAGTGTAATTAAGTTTGATGTTTTTTGGTTTCTTCATCTCTTATTTTTTTTTTTTTTGAAAGGATCAAGTATCAAAAGATAATAATTAGTTCGTAGGGATGTGATAAATATGAATTATTATACTAATATCGGTTTGAGGTAACTTAAATATAACGAACCGCAGTTATATGTACAAGAACTTTATTTTCTCATGTGAAAGTTAAGAGGATAGTGGTTTATTTTTCACATATTTTTATAGATAAATATTTATAAATATGTATAGATGAAATATTTCTTATAAGAAACAACATCGTTTATATCTAAAGTTTGTGATTGCACTTTAATTTGCTTACCCCAAGTTTCACAGTGAAAGTATAAACTCGTTTAATCCTTGAACTGTGTTCATATTGTAGTTTAAATTAAACGAAACAATTCTGTCGTTTAAGCCTCAGTTCAGTTTCAATTTGACAGCTGCCAGTTTATACACAATCGAATGTTAAGGTACATAAATTTACAACGAATTCTTGCCATGACGGAGCAATAACGTACAATGCTGCCAATTTTTTTTTTCATACAATTTAGTTAAACTATGTTCAACTGAACATACCCTGTTCAAGTCGACGAGATGATCTTTAAATTTAAACTCAAGATCAGGTTCAGCTGAACTCAAGTTTAAACTTCCGCTGTGAAACTGGGCATTGGGAACATCAACAAGTGAACTTTTCGTTACTGAAAATCTTTTACACATAGGAAAGCTATGAAAGTTTCCGCAATATAGTGTTCGGTTCCGGCGATGTAAGCGCTCGTGAAAAATTGCTGAATATTTAAGATTCACTTTAACGACGAAAAGTAGCATTGGAGAAACCAGAATGAAACTCTGTGGTATACCAGCTTTTATTTCGGCATATTAGATTTCGACCGAAGAACTCTGTCAAATCCCTTTGAAATATCAAGAGCAAATATCTTGCTTTCGCAAATGTGATGTAAGGCTTAGCTCAACTCCTCGGTGGGGCATGTCATCACACAGCAAACAGCGTACTGCTGTTCATTTAGAAATATCTTAGGATATTTTGTAAGCTAAAAATTGATCAGCGTTTCCCTGAACTTAGTTACGCTTAAGTTGTCCTTCACTAGAAAAACATGGAAGGTCAATGACTTGGCGCCTCCTGGGACTATAGTAAATTACAATATTATCCACTTAAATAGCATAACTTGGATGCTTGGATTTACTGCTGATGCAGTAAAGTCAATAATTTTTATCCTTGCACACTCAGATCAGAATGATTATGACGTGGTTATATCTGGGTTTTGTTAAGTGCCCAAAACGCTGGCCTATACAAGGGCCGTTTGACTAATACCCGGATTAGAAATGAAAACTCAACTTTTTTAGGTTTTGACAATTTTTTTTTCAATATAATCCCCATTATAATAAATAATGGTACAATCATTTTGGCTCGCTAGTGCTACCTATCTTCCAATGCGGGTACTCATCAAACAATCCTCGTGCTTACAGAACTGAAAGTATGCAGTGAAGTGGTTATCTTGTAAATCTGAATATCCATATTAAAGCTTGTATGTACGTTGATTAAAAATTAAACAATTAAACGCTTGCTTCATAATTATTTTTAAAAATTGCATTTAAATATATTACTATTTTGAGGTAAATCAATTTCCATATTTACATATATACACCCTTGGCCAAGAGCATGAGGCACCCTATGCTCTTTGCTCTATCTATTTTATTACTTCTCGTAATAATTTGCCTATCTTGATTTATATTTTAATTGATTGATTTTAAACTTTATTAATTTATCATCTTAAAATGCTAAAAAAAACTGACTTTGTTTTTTCAAAACATATTCAAATTAAATTTTTATATAAGTTAGGCAAGAGCCAAAGTGAAATAGCAAACGCAGTGAGATGTTCGCGTTGTGCAGTACAAAAAATATTAAAAAGATTTCAGCTGAAAAACTCGAACATACCTAAGGAGGACTGGATTTTAATATGATCATCTGAAAAATCGTAAAACCCGTAATTTTAGCTGGTTGCTGACATAATAGAAGAGTGCCTGGAAAAATTTCCTCTAAAGCCGTTAGAAGAAGGCATAGAGAAGCTGGGCTTAAGGGTTGTAAGGAAAAAAAAACCATGACTCTCAAAGAAAAAAAAAAAAAAAAAAAAAAGTGTCGCCTAGAATGGGCACAAAAAATACCAATACTTTACTGAGGAAGATTGATGTGGTGTTTTGTAGTCAGGTGAGCGACATATCGAAAAACAAAAGCGTTTTTTGATGATGTTGTTGATGAAATATATTTTTTTTTTGATAATTGCAGTTGTTACCCTTGTGTTACGCTTGGGAGTTGAAGAATACAATCCAGAATGAGTTGTGCTAACTATAAAATATGGCGGATGTATCACTATGAGCTGTCATGAAAAACATGCTGGTTCCATCTTTTCGATGATACGGACATGCCAAATGTTAAATTCTATCAGGATAGTGGCTGCTAAATGTAGTTCGGTCTATCAACGAAATTATTTGCCAACAAGCATTGACTTTCTTTCATTGCCTGCGCAGTTTCCAGATCTTCACCCAATTGAGCATCTTTGGGGTATTCTGAAACGAAATATTCGGGAGCACCCAATAGAATCAAGAAAATCCCTTAAATTCGTTTTGGTGCAAGGGTGGAACTAAATTAGTTCAGATAATAAGATTGTACCATAACTCATTGAAGTCATTATTAAACAGCTACTTTTTGACTTTTATGTTAAACGAAGGGATATAAAAATTACATACAAGGTGCTACAGATGAGCAAATACTGAAGAAAAAATTAATATTGAGGGGAAAATAGTTGCAAGAGTCCTGATAGTGCTGCGATTACCGTAGGCGTTTGGGTCATGACTTAACGAACACCCACTTCTTACGAAAAACGTTTTTAAAACTTTGTAAAGGTAAATATGTTTTACAGACATTAGGTATGAACGAATATAAAGAGAGGAGAACAAAGTTCATGACACATTTTTGTGTTTTATTTTTGCATGAGCCCCGATAAGTCAACCTATATTGCAATTTCGATTAGATCGAACCATAGTAAATTTTTTCTTAAAGTTTGTTAATGCAAAATAGCCTTAAATAGTACAGTGTTTTGGTTGTTTTTGGAAGATACTTTGTATTACACAACCTTAGTGGTGTGACAACTTCAGTTTACTCTACCATCGACTTCAATTTGCAGTTGCTTAAAATCCTCTACATTATCAATAATGCTGTACTATATAACAAAAAATCTATGGCAGAAATTCATTGCGAATGTCAGAACCTACGAAAATGCTATTGCATATTGGAAGTTGTAAATTCAGGGCAATAACAAGATTTTAGTTTTGTCACTGATGTCGATTATACAAAAGGGAAATAATATATCTACGCCGTAGTTGATACATCAGCTGATATCACCTAAGAGAGTTGCTAAAAATTAAAAACACATGTCATTATCAAATCCGATAAGTTCACTTTTCATATATAGGTTCATCGAATCTGAAACTGGCGGTACGTCTATTTTTGATGAAGTGTGCCCAGGTATGATTACCGAGAAAATCGTTGGAAAAGTCAATGACGTGACAGTAGGCGTATCTAAGATTTTACATGATAAGCATGAGAAAACAGTCGGCCTTAAAAATGCCGCGATTGCTCACAGTAGACAACAAGCGGATACGGCTATCAACTTGGAAGAGGTGTTTGTAGCTTTTCATGTGAAGTCAAAATGGTCTTAAAACCAGAAAAACAAGAAGTCTTATAAACCGATTTCAATTCCCCCAATTTTATCGAAAATAAAATCTTTGAGATCAGCAATTTGGGTCCAGAAGTAACGATTCAACTATTGATCAGATGCATAAAATCACCAACATAATTGGCAAAGCTTTTGGAAAAGAAAAAAGATTTGATGTCTCTCAAACTTTTAAAAAACAGGTCTTCCCACTGAGCTTTTATAATATACTGGCAAAGTAATGCATCTCGAGAATAGAATTTTCAGTGTAAGTATCGCAATTCAGAGATTTGAGCCAGCCACTTCTGTATCTTCTATATACCTGAGTCGTACCCCAAGAAGAGAGGACCGTTCTAATTACGTTTGCGATGACACTGATTAAATATATAGCAGTAGGTATACCGTTGAAGAAACAACGGTCAAACTGCAAAGCGCTCTCATTAAAGTAAATGAATAGGCAAAAGCCTGGCGAATAGCCTGCAATGAGACCAAATATTTATGTTTATATACATTTTGTATACAGAAAAATGAGTCGGTTGCCTATACTTATAAACTCGATCTGTATCCCATTTGCAAACGAGACTAAACACCTTGGAATGACACTCGACGCAAAATTAAAATTGAACTCACGCCTTAAAAAATAAAATTGTCAGCCTATAAAGCTAGGCATTAGCAGCCAAACTTCATAAATACCTAAAATGAGGATGCTTACCCTAGCCTACAAGTACTTAAAAAAAAAACTTTTCTTTGACAATATAAGCCATATTTTATTATTAAGTAATTTTTTGTAGAGTATTTCTCACATCTTTATAACCTTTAAAACTTCAATAAATAACAAATGCTGCACGACTGATGATACGTGCTTCTCTAGAAAACTCCTAATACTCATACGAAGGCAGCCATGGTTTTATGTGCCTGTACTCGGATCAATAGTACGGACACGGAATGGAGCGTTGGTATTCCGCGTGCGAGCTTTGGTCCAACCTTTACAAATTAAACACAACTTTTAAATTTATTAACATGGAACGGTTCCTGCACTCTTTTCGTGGCCAGCTGTAATTTCAAGGAGCAAATGATCAATCATTAAGATAGGAAAAAATGTGTTGCCTTCGCAATAATCTTTGTTGCTCTCTTGTATGCTTTTCATTGAACATCTAATCATCATCTATTGACTTTTTTGTCATATTTATGTAATTTACAACTTGCATAAATACGTTGCAAAAATACTTATTCTGAATAAGATACGTTTTAGTGTGTTATGATTAAACCATATTGTTAAAGAAGGAAACGGCAATTGTTAATTTATCTTATCCAATTCACATAAACTTTTTTGATTGATATAAATTAATATTAAAAAAAGAGCACACAAAAAATTGTTTAATTATTATAAATTAGCTTTACTCGTACATTTTACACAATGCATTCATATTTGTAATTTTTTCCGATGTTTTTAAGGACAGTTTCAAACATAAGGAACTACCGCATAAATGGATGGTCATCATACCTAAGGACGACATTATGGGTTCTCAGTTTTGACAATTCTCAGCTTTTTTAAATTAAGTATATCGAATAGTGGTTTTCTTTGGCTGATACAATTGCTGTTGCATGGCTGTTAATATATATTAAGTCCTCCATATTTTTCCAATAAATTGCATTAAGCTGTCCCGTTCAGAAAAATAAGCAAAATTAACCATTAGAAAAGAAAGGCGATAAATACGTGACACAAGCACATCGGCATAACGATGAATAGTGACCAGCAATCGTAGAAATTTTCTGAAGTGTCGTACATTCGAATTTCTTTTTTCACCAGTAATAAGCAGATAGAAGGTTAGCATGAGTTCCAAAGTATGGCATTTGACGTTCAAGTTGTTTATTATGTGTATGTATGTATGTATAAGGTATATATATGTATTATCTACGTGACATACTTTTTTGATATCTTATAGTGCCGATTATTTTTATACCATTAAATCAATCTGTTATAAGGGTGACCCCTCTGACTGTATGTATAGATTTGTACTAAAGTTTGTATGTGATTCAAATAAATAACAGAAGGCAACTTAATTGAACATAAAGCTCTGCCTGTTCTGAATAGTTAAATATTATTTCATTCATGCAGATGAAGGCTATAGGCGTTCTCATTGATTTTCGCTTTATTATTTGTCATCGGTATTAATTTCTTTCCATATTTACGGATATTTATCATATGTAAATATCTACGTAGTGGAGAGATCCTCACAATTAACTTAGACAATAAAAGAGTTGCAATAACAAAAGAGAAAAAAAGATGAATTTGAAAGTAAATGAACTTCTGACACATATGATTCGGGTCTTAATGAATTCTTGTTGTTATAGTCAGATGTTAACTACATATCAGCACATGTATGTTAGTATATGTATACACTAGTATTTATATAGCACAGATTATGTAATATGGTATTATAAATTGATTTATGAATGCGGATCTCTGAAAGGATTCATATTGTATTAGAGCATCGCACATAGCAGTACTCATAAATATACGCAAATATAACGGACAAATTTCTCAAATTGCAACGTTGAAAATGAAATTGAACCGATACATCGGTCAGTTTTGAGTTGACACATATTTTTATTAAAAGTGTTTGATGTCTTATCATACAATGGAAAAACACCAAATAAATAAAGCGAAGAAATAAAAGCGAAGTTGGATGCTGTATATGTGGACATTTCAACGTTCCTGATATATTTGTTCAGCAAATTTCGGCCGTACATCTGGTTTTGATGAGGAGCCCATCAGACAAAAAAACCATTGAAAAGGTCGGTGACATTATTATTTCTGATTGCCCAATGAAAGTTCGAGAAAGAGCAGAGGCTGTACGTATATCGTATGGAATTGCAATCAACTCTTTATGGTCCGTGAACGGTTAAGCAAGCAAAGTTGTCGGCCCGATAAGTGCCGAGATATTTTACAGTGGGCAACAAGCGAATACGGGTATCAACTTCAAAGCAGTGTTTGGAGCTTTCTAAGCGAATTCCTAAGGAATTTTTTGTTCACTAAATGAAAACGTGGCCGGAAAAAAGTTCAATTCAGACGAGAAGTTCATCGACAAGACAGAAATCTTAATTTTTCATATTTCTTAGATGGTTTTAAAATGGCAGAAACGTTGGAAAAGCTCAATTATCAAGGCTTCTTCCATCAATGACGTTGTCTAATAAAAAGCGTGGGCAGAGGAAATACTGGTCTTATCGTAACGGTTTTCTGAACTTATTGCATACAGAGATTGCAACGATTCGACCATTTACAAGCTGCCAGTCATAGGTTCATACCATGACTTAAGTCACGGTAGTGTGGAAGTCAGTAGCCTCCGGACTTCAGTCCAGCCCTGACTTGAAGAAGTAGTGAGTATCGCGGTGGCTGTTTAAACCTAAAGTCGCAGGAAGGGATTTCTATGTTTGGTTGAGCCGGTGCAAATTTAAAAAAAAAATGCTGAGTATCGTCACCCTTAGATCGGTAAGAGATTTTTAGGTCGGCAAGGTCTGCAAGTCGGCATTATAAGAACATCAACATCAACGTCAATATCAGAGGAAAAACATTACAAAAGTCGGTTAAACTGCTGTGACAAAACTAACAGTTGTGGGTTGATTATAGCTGCCAAAGCTCGAAAGAATGCCCTTTTTCTGAACAAAAGTTTTTTGAGTAATATTCCGTTTCATGCTTAAATAGAATTGGAGGAGAAGATACAACTGAGTAGCACGCTTAAGTTAAAATGTATCTCAATCAAATTGCTAATGATTAATGGAATACCGCGATAAATGGAGTCGTATTTGTTACGTCTCAGGTCTATGAAATGTTGTAGCACTTCTTAAAGTAAACAATTGCAAATTTTATTAGAAATCTTAATCACCTGTTTAAGATAATCCCAAGAAGCACAGGTTTTTTGCAACTAGTAGTAGCTTTCAATGGGGCTATGCGATATATTCATTGGCTCCGCTGATACGATCAAACATCCGCTCATTCCAAAACCCTACTAAGATGTACTCTAAAGCAGTATAAAAATTCCAGAAATTGCATCAAATTATTAACGTTAAATCCCCTTCGTATTTGTTCAATAAAATGCAATTGGCACAATCTCTAATATAAACATTTTACAGCCCGTATAAATGTTACGTTTATTTTTCGTTCACGCCTTAATAAACCGTTGTACTTTCCCTAAATCATGAAAATAAAATATACCATATGTCCATCTGGTCTATCGAACACCAATCATTCTAAGTCTAACTCTATCCAATTATCCAATCCATGTAGAATCACTAACTTTAACCTCTTTGGATTGTCAGCACAAGAAATAATGCGTTGCACAGTGGATTAAACTCGAATGGAATGACTAGAAGCACAATAGAAGCGCAATGGACGATTTTGCGTCCATCAGCTGGTGAAATTACTGTAAAACTCTTCCTCTATGTAATTGCCAACAGAGGATTTGTATCAATTCCGGTAGCCTTTGCACAAATTTTGTATATTGTACTCCGAATTGTACTCTACAGTAATCTTAAACATACATATTTAGCTAATGCTGTTCATTTCGCATCAACATTTAAGGGGTGTTACTACCTTGTGTACACGAAATCGGAGATCAGTTTCTCCAATTATTTAAGAAAAATAGATCAATAATTATCAATTCTATTTTCAGTACAAACTTTTTGCTTAATCTGTTAAAAACAAAATGGCGGACGAATGAAAACTAATTTTTTCATAACTGCCCTGGACAACCGATGACTGATCATACAATTCTTCCCTCTGTAGAATAATTAACTTTTTATAAAATCAAATAAAAATTTCGATTTGTACAGTCATTTTTTTATTGTTTTCTAATCAGCCATTTTGAATCAGTTATTTTGAATTGTAAACCTTAATGTTAACTTTATTAAGCAGTGTAAATTATAATCGTGTAGGGTGAGTATAAATACTGATGGAGTAAAAATGCAAAAATAATGACATTATTATTGACCGTATTATCGTATTACAATATCTGTAGTATTCTTCTTACAATTTCCTTTGGAATTAATTTGCAAATACAAAAGTCATATTAAATTCCTTCAGATTAAAAAGAACTTCGAAATATCACAAGGAAGATGATATCAAGACTTTTTAGAAATTCAACTCTCATTAAGAATGTCGTGTTGTAGTAATTTTATTATTATTTCGAGCTTTTACGATTACACTGCAAAGAATATTTTAACTAAAATGTGTGTGTAATATGATTATGTCACGTTTCTTTTTAGATTAAATTTCATATTAACTGATAAAACAAACTATTGTTATTTTTCTAGAGGACAAAATTGTTTAAAACCTACTTTCGTATGCATATGAACTTCAATTATTCACTGCTTAATATCATTTTTTTATAGAATTTACGATAACCTTGCAGTTTTAAGATAATCATACTTTTATTTGACGGGTTAACATTTCTTTGTATTACCTACGTTAATACGAATAATCCCAATGAAGACCACCAATTTATTGAAAGTAGTTTGGAATTGAAATCAGAGAGAACGTTACCAACCAATGAACAAAATATGTTGATATTTTACGATGGAATAGCAGAAATTGCTGGTTGGTCTTTGTTTTCCTGTACGAAAACGTATTTATTTATTCATTATAGTTTTCCAACTTCTTGTTAACAAAATTTCGTAGCAATCTGATAGGCGACTGATAAGTCGCTTCTTCTGTCTTGTACTTCGTTATGACACCTATATATATAACGCATGGGCTGAAAAGTCAGTGTTTTTATAGTAAAACACAAATTTTTTTTACAAAATTCAACTTTATTTATCAATTTAGTTGCCTTCGAGGGCGATACACTGATTGAAACGATTTTTCAATCTTTCGATACCAGTTTTGTAGTACGATTTCAGCTTAGCCTCAAAATAGGCCTCTGTTTCGGCGATTACTTCTTCATTGGTCTTAAATGTCTTTCCGGCGCGCATTATTCTGAGGTCTGCGAACAGGAAATAGTTGCTGGGGACCAAATGTGGAGAATACGGTGGTTGGGGAAGCAATTCGTAACCGAATTCATTCAATTTTGCCATCGTTTTCATCGACTTGTGACACGGTGCATTGTCTTGATGAAACAGCGTTTTCTTTTTCTTCAAACGATTTCTTCGTTCAAACGATCCAACAATGCAATGTAATAGTTGCTGTAATAGTCTGCCCCTTTTGGAAATAGTCGATGAAAATTATTCCATGTGTATCCCAAAATACGGATGCCATAACCTTGCCAGCCGACTGTTGAGTTTTTGGTCGTTTTGGACGAGGTTCGTCGCCTGCTCGCCACTCAGCTGACTGCCGACTTGACTCTGTTGTGAAGTGATGGAGCCAAGTTTTATCCATTGTCATATACCGACGTAAAAATTCGGCTTTATTGCGGTTGAACAGCTTTAAGCACTCCTCTGAATCATCAACACGTTGTTGTTTTTGGTCGACTGTGAGCAAACGCGGCACCGACTTTGAACAGAGCTTTCGCATGTCCAAATATTCGTGTGTGATATATCCAGCACGCTCTTTTGATATCTTCAGAGCCTCAGCTATCTCGATCAACTTCACTTTACGGTCATTCGTAATTGTGGACTTTTTGGATATTTTCATCTGAAACTGCCTCTTTTGGACGTCCACTGTTTGCATCATCTTCGGTGCTTGTATGACCACTTTTAAATTTTTCAATCCACTTTGGAATGGTTCGTTCGGTTGGTTCAGACTCCGGGTAACACTTATCAAGCCATTTCTTTGCATCGGCTGCATTTTTTTCCATCAAAAAGCAATGATAAATCAACACACGAAATTGCTTTGAATTCATTTTTTTTTCACAATAACAAAAGTTGCTTCACTCACAACGCTATATCTCAAGAACTAATCGTCCGACAGCTGTCAAATTTATACACGTATCTTTTGAAGGTTGGTACTAACTGAAAATAGTATGGATTTAATTCAAGTGGTGCCCTCTCTTAGAAACGGCACAGCCCATGTATTACTTCGGAAGATGCTATAATTTTTGCAAATAGCGGCAAATAATTGACATTTGTGAAGTAAATAGATACAAAATACATATCAATAAGACATGAATCGCTATACTCCTACAGAACGCGAAATAATTGTTACCATTTTTTTGGGGAATAATTCGTCGGTGATGTCCGACACCAACTGGGCAAACGCAACGACGTTTAGCCGCTTGCTTAAAAGAGCATGGGACAACAGGAGATGCTTCCAGGTCTGTCCGGCAACGGAAGAGCTGTTTAGCTGAGAATATCGCAGCTGTTATTGAAGTTGTTGCAGAGGACCCCGGAGTTTCGACCAGACGACACAATTGGTCATCAATCGGCAGTTTTTACAGAGAACTTTGATGAAAGACTGTTACAAAACGCAGACAGTGCTGTTAGCTGTTGACCGCCAAGGGCGTGTAATTACGGTCTTTAATCTCGACCACGAGGGAGACAACGTTTAATTGAAAATCATCATAGGCAACGAGATTTATTTCCACCTCTGTGAATATGAGAATAATCAAAATCAACGCTTCTTGGGCACCGAAAATACAGATATAACTCACGGGGAGCCATTACACTCGCGCAAAGTTACTGCAGGGTGTGCTTTCTACGCAGAAGGCGGCATCATAAATTATTTTTTTCGAAAACGCGGCGGGCCAAACGACTGCTGTGGATGGCGAGCGCTACAGACCCATGCTCAACGACTTTTACCTTTCTCAATTGGATGAATTGGGATTGGAAAACATGTGGTTCCAATAGGATGGAGCAACGAAACATACTGCACGAGCCACAGCCGAAATTCTGAAGGCTGCATTTCCAGGTTGCCTAAGCTCTCGTTTTGGCGATTTGCACTGGTAGGCAAGACAGCCTGATTTAATCGTTACAAGCTTCTTTTGTTGGGTTTTTTGAAGTCAAAAGTCACAAGCCTCAGACCCTTGAAGCCGGAAGTTCTGGCAAGAGTGATTGAAAATGCCACAAATCGGGCCCGAATGGTCGTCAGTTCTGGCGGCGATCACTAAGCCGATAAATAAACATAAACCAAAACCACAACCACTGTTTTTTTTTTCACAAAAATAGTTATAGCCAAAGAATATCGGGTGACAACATTTACGCCATATTGTATAAGAGATAATTGTTTTTAACTTTATCAAATCTTATCAAATCTTGAGGTATAGTCTTTGAAAACGAAAGGTACAACAATGCAATTCTGAATGGGCGTTATGCGGTCGGTTGGGAAGGCGAGATTACAATTAAATGTGGATAAATATTGTAGTGGATTACTGTTTTGTCGCTGGAATGTGGTACTATCTTTTAAATTATTCCCGTGTGCGCATACTGAATGTTTTTTATCCCCTGCCTCTGAAAACTACAATTGAGATCTTAAATATGAACAACTTAACTAAAAAGTCAGTTTCATCAAACCGGCCTCCGTGATTTAGGATTAATGATAACTAAAAATAGTTTGACAAAGTATGCGTTAAAGATAGAAATCAATTCTACGATTTGCTAAGCATTGTAAGATAATTTTAAAGTTCTGGAAGTTATCAGCGACTCCAAAATTAATAAATCTTCTGAGAGTGGCCACACGCTTCTTAAGTTTTATGAAGTCAGCTTAACGTTACAGCTTAACGCTTACTCTTAGCAATCTAGTATTCGAAAATGTAGTTGTTCGAAAAGACTCTTGAAAATCAGTTATACATATTCATTCACACTTGAAAAGGAACCATCGCACTTACAGGGAAATCTTCTATCTGTGGATCAAAAATATGAATGAGTTTTAAGCAGGCTTTCTATCATATTACTTAAAGATTGATCAATCGATTTCATTCGCTATGCTATCTAAGTAAATATGATAGAAATATTTAATCGTTGATTTTCATTTGTATAAAATTGAAGTTTTTAAGATCTAAGAGGAGGAGGCGAAAGGATATTTCTCAGAAGAACACTAGACATTAGACGGTCTATATATGAATGAATGTTCATGAATATGAATCACGCAAAAATATAATAGTCAGGCATCAGATTGTGAACATAGCCTGCACGGTGCACTCGACGAGCATTCTTTTTAAGGATTGCCGGTCATCATAGTACCGATGTACGAGCAAAACACACATGCGTTCCAGATTCATACCTAATTGAGGAAATTAATGTTGTACAATTCTTAGAATGCGAGAAGATTTAGTGAAATTTAATTTTATAGCAAAATTCTTCGAGAAAAATGTCCTAAAATACTCGTAGGATAAAGCAATAAACACTTTGGGTTGAGAAATATGTTTCATTATACCAGAAATGCACTGAGTCAAAACATATTATTCAGAAAGGATTTTAATTAGTGCCTGCACTAAATCTTTTAGATTTGATCAAATACAAATATTTTGTTTTTGTATAAAATATAATAAAATAGACGCATCTATACCACACCGAAATAGAATCGGGTTGAATCTAAATGTAATTATTTATAAGCTCATGTAAAGAACTATGCAGTGAGGGGTTGATTTGATTTGATTAATTCCTTGACTCTGTCTTCATCAGTCTCAATGGAGCTCTGTGTCCGAATGTGTCATGACTTATCCGACTACTCAATAAATGCTTTATATGCAAGCGTGCATAGACAATATGATTCTCGAAGTTATTGATTCAACAGTTAAATATTTAATTTTCTTGTAATCTATCCTGTAATTTTAAGTGTCGTGTTCAAAGTCTTCCACACTTTTTGAGCATTTAAATACTATTTCAATAGCTAATTTGTTTATAACGTCCATTTTGCAGAAAACATTTTAAGTATTTCCCTTAGACACATCACACTATCCAATGTTATCTCGATTAACTTCATAAAGTTAAATGATATTAAGTGTAATAACGAAATGATGAGCAGATAGATGTGACTTTGTAAACCATACAACAGCAACATGGATAATATCGCGTCATAGGGTGGTATTGCCTTTGAATAGCTTATTTTGAGGAAATCAATAGCTTTCTGCACTTACGGGCGAGTAATTTACCAAAGGATTATGGGTGATCGCCTTTATTATTTTTCCAACTTGTCCTTCCAACTTAAGTGACAAAACTTAATATTAAATCTTTGTGTAGTAATGCCATAAGATTCTAGATATTATAATAACTTGTTTAGAATTATTTGCACATTACTTTACCGCATTCATTCGGAATGCGTGTATGTTTCACATTTGTTTCGAATTAAAGCCACCTTATAAAAATATTTATTTGCTTGCTGGATAATACTGAATACTCATAACTGATTATAGTCAATTCTGTTTCTTAAACCCTGAACTAATATATTTCATATACGCTTTCGTTTATCCAGATTTTGTTAGCAACAAATATCCTCGAAATATATCCAAATTATAAAGTTTAAAACTAACCTAACAACTATCACATTTATAAATGTGATAGTTCTTCGTAACATTGTTTAGTCCTTAAATAAAAATTAAATGTATTGTAATTTGGAATTTTTAACAAATTTTCAACAAATAACGGGCTGAGATATGAAAAACTAAAACGATTCAGCATTATGATGATATTTAAAGTACAGTACACGCAAACCAAGCAATTGACTTGAAGTCAACAAAGGTCAAGTATCCCGGTATTATTTTCAGAATGAATGCCTTACTATGAGGGCGTACCCAAAAGTAACCGACCCTGAAATGAAGCAACAATCAAACCAGTGGAGGACTTCAATTTCGCTTCACTCCAAAAAAAATTCACAGGATCACAGGATCAACAGTTGCGGCATGAGATGCCCGGTTTGTTTCAGCCGGCCGACTGGTTTTTCAGCAATGAAAACGCCCTTGCTCACACAACCCTGTCTGAGCCTTATTTTTTGGTTAAAAATGGCATGACCGCTGTGCCCTCCTGTTTACCAGACTATGCCCCCAGTTTTTATTTAAACGTGCGAAAACGTTGCGGGCATCACAGAAGACGATTTTAAAATTATATTTTAAACAATGGAACAAGAAATTAGACACGTGTATTAGTTCCAGTACTTTGAAGGGGAATGCAGGTTTTGCGGGCTTCTTTTGGGTTCCCCTCGTATACCACTCAATAATTCTACAGGCTATTTTTTTTCAAATTGCCTGCACCAATTAGTTCATATAAATACATTAAAAATTATTACTTTAAGCTTAGTCTTATTTTCATATAGTTTTTAAAACTAGAGGGTTAATTAGTTAAAAATATTCTAGGATCACTTTCTATAAGTACATCAAAATGAGCCAGCTTTTTTGCCCCTTAGTTTCTACGTGTTATTGTACTATTCTATTATCAAATACATTCAAACGTGTTAACATATGTTTCTATTTGAATTATTCGCAATATATACCTATGGGCATAACGTCGCCCATAGTGTGATGATATGCACATTCCATACAAAGGAAAATACCATAATCGAGATAGCATTCAAAGGTAAAATTTGTTAAAGGAATTTATTTAAAAGTCATTGCAAGGTGATTAATTTAAATCCTTTATTAAACACATTTTCAATTTCCTTTTGGAAATAAAAATATCAATTTTCAAAGGTGCTGCTTTTACGTGAGTTTTTATGAGCCTGCCAAAATAACTCTTCCTTTTTAGGGAAGTAGACAAAAAAGATAATATGGAAAATGATGAGTTAAATAGCATAATTTAATTGTAACATGTTTTCTTTTACTTCTATTTAAGGTTAGGTGATGAATAGTCATATGACGTATACTAAATTTTTACATATAAAAGGGATAGCATCGTAGAATAAAGTTGGAGCAATAAGCCATATAAGTGATTTTTATATTAATTAATATTAATTAAGTTTAATTAATTATTTACTATATATCCGAAAAACAATTTCCAATTTTATTATTAAAAAAATGAAATGCATTATGGAATTATGTCAACTTGTTTAAAAATTATCCCATCATCTTTTATTTATAAATATTTAAAACTAACTTTAGTTAAGTACTTATAAAAGCAATAAATTATTATAAAGTCCTACAATGAATTTAGGTCAAAATAAATGGCACAACTTTCTCATATAGAATTTTACTTAATAAGTAAATTGTTGATGCTGTTTCTACCGAAAATGCATACCCCCTGAGATACAGCTGTTTTAAACACTGCGTTATTTCATAAATATTGCTTCTTTTTGTACACGAAATCGATCAAATTTAAACTTGTGTAGTTTGAACTTGTAAATATGAGACCTTCAGATGCGCTCATGACAAAATTAATGGTATGTCATAGATAAAATACAATATTTTTTATAATACAAAAAACACATATTTGATTTTGTACTCCGAAAAATATGTAACTAACCCCTTTATTTTGTAACAACAAAATTTATACCTAGTATCAAACACATGTAGTTAAAATAGTAAAAATAAATATATGAACCATTCCTTGTCGTTTCCTCCTTAAAGTTGCTGTTATAACCGCTGTACGGTAATTATTTACGAGTACATTTTGAAATTTCAGTCCAAGGTTAGTTTTTTGACATTTACTGTGCCTAATTCATTTAGGTAATTCGCTTTTGCAGATCCGGTAAAACCTCACACCTTAGACAAACTTTTCTGTAAAACTATGCAAGTCTATTAGTACAAGAAACGAAAATGATTTGCATATACAATATATAAAATTTCAAATTGGTATTCAATTAAGAAGTCTTTGTTAGCAGAGTCCTCGAGTCAGGAACACGCATACTTGTACATGGTATACCTGCGATTGTTGCAATGGTAAAAGTAAAAAAAGATAAGAATACCAGAAAAGATAGCCCGGGGGTACTGTTCAATTGCCTGCACATTGACTGGACTAGTTTCTTATATACATACATATATATTTCAGGTTAAAGGTGAAGAGCCAAATCCTATTGTGGTAGAATTATTATTATTATTATTATTGTCAAGGGAACGATACAAATTAATTTGTAGGGTCCGGGATTTAACGCCAGGGTACTATGCCCATGTGGAGCGTTTTTTCAACAGCACGCGGAGTACTGAGTTCCCATGTGGTCACCCACCTACGTACTTACCGCGCCCAACACTGCTTGATTTCGGTGATCTAGTGGGAACCGATGCTTTTCAATGCTTTTTTTACAGAATCTCAACGTCACTATGTTGACAGACATATTGGAAAGCAAATTTATCGTATTATGTGTAAACAATTATATAATATGAGTTAGAAAGTTTAAATTTCGATTATGAGAATTATGATTAAGGCGGAATTAGTCCATTGCATGACAGACATATTTTACTCATCAGAAACATGAAAACAATATTGTATGACCTGAACCATAATGTTAAAGGAATTGAAATTGATATTGCAAAAGCCAAGTACCTCGACGAACCTCGTCCAAAACAATCAAAAACTCAACAGTCGGCTGGCAAGGTTATGGCATCCGTATTTTGGGATACACATGGAATAATTTTCATCGACTATTTCCAAAAGGGGCAGACTATCAACAGCAACTATTACATTGCATTGTTGGATCGTTTGAAGGACGAAATCGCAGAAAAATGGCCGCATTTGAAGAAAAAGAAAACGCTGTTTCATCAAGACAATGCACCGTGTCACAAGTCGATGAAAACGATGGAAAAATTGAATGAATTCGGCTACGAATTGCTTCTCCGTTCACCGTATTCTCCAGATTTGGCCCCCAGCGACTATTTCCTGTTCACAGACCTCAAAAGAATGTTCGCCGGAAAGAGATTTAAGACCGATGAAGAAGAAATCGCAGAAACAGAGGCCTATTTTGAGGCTAAACCGAAATCGTACTACAAAACTGGTATCGATAAATTGAAAAATCGTTTCAGTCAATGCATCGCCTTCGAAGGCAACTATATTGATAACTAAAGATGAATTTTGCAAAAATTTTGTGTTTTACTATAAAACGTCAGTTTTATAAAACTGACTTTTCAGCCCATGTGTTAATTTGCGAGCAGAAGTTGATGAAAAACTGTTCGTTTGTTTTTAGTTTTTTGATTGTGGAGGAGATAATTTATAACTCAATTTTTGCTAGTATTTACAACAATACGATATAGGCGCAAGGCCTAACTGAGGACCTAAAAGTATGAAAGGCCAGAGGTGTTGATTTAATGAAAGGTACTTCAAATTAAGCGTCAAAGCAGTTCAAACTAGACGTTAAACGGTTAAAAGTATGGAGGCTATAGCGACAATACACCCATGGGCTTTTTGACTGCGGCTGGTGCATGGATTCTATTGGCCCCAATTCAAAACACTCAAAAAAAACCCTCGCCAATTTAGGCGTTGACTCAGAAGCCATTCTGACAGTGCAAAGCAGCTGTTGGTAAGACATGGGGCCTACTACCATAAAGGATCCTTTGGATATACATGGCTATGATATAACTTATTATATCTTACGCCATCTTCCGTTTAAAAAGAAGTGGTATTTGGTATAACGCGCTGACCGTCTTTTGACACCGGTATTATGGACATGCCGTCTGAAACAATGACACCAGGAAACTTTCTGTGGCCAAAACTGGTTTCGAATAGTATCTGTAGCATGGTCCAAGACTGATATAAGATGTGCAGTTGTCTAACGATAACGTTATCACCCCTCATTAAGGTGAAGCATTTGCGTCTGTAGCGACATCCAAGCTCCACTTAGAACCTTGTTTAACCCTCTTGTTCGAGAATGCAAGACATCACTAAACACAGTCGGAAGGCTTAATACACTTGAGTCTTGTCTGGGTCAAAATGGGATCATCGGATTTGAAATCGCCAATGAACCTGCTAGGCAAAGCTCAGACGAGAGTTTTTCAGGATCCGAACCTATGTATATTAGGTCTGCCTGCGTCGTCGGTTAAGGCTTCCTTTGACAGTTGGGTTTCATATGAACCCAACTGCAGATGGTACGACTTCCTTGTTTGCCGACAGACCATGCGAATGCTTCCCGACGTCGCAGAGCTCAGTGACAATATGAGTGGCCTTCCTACTATCCTTCAGTATAAAAACTGTAGGCTGCCTATTGGCATCGTAACGGGCCAATTAATGTTTTGCTAAGCATTTAAATATGCTGGGCATAAGTGATACGGATCCTGCCAAGCTTGCTGGGAAGTTGAAGACGACACCGTGGAGCGCTACCTCTGTGAATAACGGGTTTACACTCGCATAACGGGTGTTGTTACTTTAAGTATTTTATCATTGAAGCGCGTACTCGTTTTCTTTCGAAAGACTGAGAAATTATATTAAAAAAAAAACTTACAAAGAGTACAATGGATGTCACTTTGCCTAAGTACCCTATTCCGATAAAAAAAACAAAAAAATTCAGACGATCGCTCAATTATGCAATCAAGTTTATAACGATTATTATTAAATAAAAAAAATTGTTTTATTGATAAAATTATAAAAATTATTATTTATTATAAAAAATAAATGGAAGACTGATTATTATTATTATATCAATACGCTTATTTGTTCGCATCAGTAATATTTACGACCAAGTATAAAAATGTATCATCACTGTATGTAGGTACTTTGAGTTCGTAACATATTTTTTTTTTTTTTTGTTTTAAAAAGAACTTAACACTCAAGTGGGTATGACTACACTTATGATGCCAAAGCATGCGTCGTTAATGGGATAGAAAGAGAAAGAAAGATATTTGGGCTCAATGGCTATTTCGCTCCATGGGTGGCATCCAACATTTAATGGGGAGACTAGATTATTAGTGTAAATTGACTTGATGTTGTATTTCGGCAACCATTGATCACACGAGGTTTTAGTTGCCTTGAAAAGAGTCTTCCGGTCACGGCTGGTACTCAACCCCGAATCTTCCGATTGGGAAGCCAATAAATTATCACTTAAGACACGGCCACCCAACTATGCCAAAACACACCATTTATAAAGTAAGTCTACTAAATATGTATTTGGGACTTCAACTTTTTTTCAGGTATTTCCCAGGTCTTAATTTGTGGGTTTGTTTTATACAACCTGCTGACACAAGGTTTCCCAAGTCTACCAAATTGTGATGCAGCTCCTTTTCCAGACGACAGCCCCATATTCGAATCTCATAAATTTGCTACTGATATTGTGCTACAATTTGCGGCGACGCAAAGATTTTTTCGGCATTTTATATCTTTTGTTGAAGCCTTGCTTTTCAAATATTCCCACAAGGAAAAGTCAGGCGAAGATCTTTAACCGTAACGATCTCGCCATTACCGTCTTCGAAAAGTAAGGGCCAATGACTCTTTCAGTGAATGAAATTTCTTACACAAGCTGTCAAAAGTCAGTTCATGTCGTTTTTATTCTATTTGGACATCAGGTTCTTAGAACAGAAAGAGTACTCTGCACAAACCTCTTGTTTTCTTGACCCGAAAACATGCTTATCTTCTTAACCTAAAAATTAAATAGAGGTTGTAATCAAAATGATATTTTTTTTTTTATCAGTCGATAGTTTATTCTATGGAATGAAGACAGCATAATTTAATAGAAAGTGATATTTCACTTCCTCTTCTTCTTGGTTTTCTTTTGTTATTCGTTGAAATATGTAACGTGTATAATAACATCTGATTTTGCATATTTCTTACACGTATCTGTATTGCTACTGAGTCCCTTGTCGGTTGCTTTATTTATATTGCTTAGATCCATTCTACAGGCTATTCTAATTTGGATCACACACAAGATTTGCTGATGTTTTCGCGCAAAGTGATCTTTCACTCCGTTATGATTGAGATGTCTTGTATGAAGAAATTGTGAACAAATCGTATAAAACATCACAAAACAAATGATTAAATGTGATTCTTGATTTAACATAGCATCATTTGATTTCTATTATTATTATTATTATTATTATTATTTATTAGCAAGTAATTAAAATTACATGATAATATAAAATTTTTGACGAACCTAGCTGCGGAGACTAATGGTTCTATAGCTGCTTAGTAATTAAATGATAATGTTTGTTTTGTTTAGAAATTTAGCGATAAGCTCAATATTTGTACAATTGGTGTCTTTTAGTATATCGTAAATAGATTTGTTTTTAAATACGTTTTTAATAATAGGTGTAAGTACGGAGCAATTTTTCAATATATGTACTAACTTCATTGTACATATTGTATTGCATGAGTCACAGATTGGTGGGGTGTTGATGCGAAGCAGATGTGTGTCCAAGTCTTAAGCGAACGAAGTTAGATATTTTATGTTTGGGAATATTTGTGGGGTAAACAGGTTTCAGTCTTCCAGTATTTGCTTTTTTTTAGTGGTGGTGGTAAAGGCTCCAGTCGTGTTTTATCTTGGTTGTTGTGATTTTTTGTATATATTTTATAATGTCTAATTTTGTGTAGATATCAAATCTATATACGAGGTTGGCTGCAGAGTCCGCGTTTTAATTTCCAAGAATTCCAGTGTGTCCTGGATGTGGATCAGTTTAATATTTTTAGGTGATTTGGTGAGCTGGTATCGGATTTCGGATATAAGTTGGGGAATTGTTATTCGGATTTTTTATTGCATTCAGTGCCTAAATACTATCTGAGCATATTACGTGTTTAACTCGCTGTTTCATGACAGTTTTCGCGGCTTGAAGAATCGCAAAGGCCTCAGCTGTAAAAATTGATGTGAATTCGGGTAAATTACCTATGCAGGCGATCGGTACTATTTTCGAGAGATACGGCAAAAGATGTGTTTGCTGATGTCTTTGATCCGTCCGTGAAAACTAGATTCCACCCATGCGATTTTAAGCTTGATGAAATACTCGCAAAAAGTTTTCGATATATTGTGCTGTTCGTATTTATCTTTTTATAATTTTCTAGAGTCAGTATCATAGACTCAGAGCTGATAGACCATGGAGGGTGGCATGGGGTAGTGCTCTGGCTTCGCCTAAGTCTGAGATCATTTTGTTTTGCTTTTTCAAGTATGGTAGGATTGCAGATGGTATCCTCTTGGTAAGTTTGTGATTCATTGTTCTTTTTATATCTTCATCAATAATTCAGTTTCTGGAGAACATAAGTTTGGCAAAGAGTTTTAATGTAATCATATCTCTTCGTTCCTCGATGCTTGGTAGTCCTGCTTCAAAAAGAATGTTTATAATGGGTGTGGTAGGAAAAGCGTTTATATTTCTCCGTGCAGCTTGATGGTACGTAGGTTTGATGATTTTAAGTATTGATTTCGGGCATTACCCGTATATATATAGACAATAATCTATTTTACTTAAAACTAACATTTTTGTTATGTGGGAAAGAGTGTTAATTTGTACATTACTTCTTTCAAAAGCTAAGTATCTTTTATATTTGTTCTAGCAGTTAGGGATTTCTTGAATTCTATGCAGTGTTGTTTCCAGCTACACTTATTATTGAAAACTAAACCTAAAATACTTAGATTATTAACATTTTCTATTAATATATTATTAAGGTTAATATCTACTTTTGAACAATTTTGTTTTTTGTGCAGTAGTTTACATTTATGAATTGATAATTTTGCACCAGAGATTATTGACCGTTCTAAGATTTCTTCCAAACCTAATTTCAACAAGCTCTTACTGCTATTATTGTTATATCACTAACTTTACATAGTATATAAATGCAGTGATCCAACATTTTATGTGTTAGTAAAATAGAATTTATGTTATCGTTATGCAATGGATGGTTGGAAGAATAAACATTATTAGTTTTTATACAAAATTTTCTGTTGGTCAAAAATGATTTTACACAACAGTATATATTTTGTCCAACTCCCCATTCCATAAGACTTTTTAAAACAATGTGTAGAATTATCCTATCGAAGGCCTTCTCAAAGTCCAGTGAGAGTAGAGGGACATGATTTCTAGCTGATAACGCTCTGGATACAAAATAATCTATGTAAAGGAGTGCATCCACACATCCTCTGTTTGCTTTAAATGCAACCTGATTGGGGCTGATTAGTTTGTTTGTTTCGGCAAACCATAAAAGACGTTTCGCAACTGTTTTCTCTAGGATTTTGGATAAGCAGGGGATGAAAGAGATTGGTCTTTAACCATCGATTGTGGTTTTGTCTTTATTTGGTTTATGTATGGGGAATATAGTAGCAGTTTTCCAGGTTTGTGGTATTGTATAATGCTGTTAAATAGTTCAATTAGTCTATTTTTAGTTTCGAGTGGGAGGTTTTTAAGCATAGATAGGATATTCTATCTCTACCCGTTGTTTTGCCATTGACTTTGTTAAGGGATGTTTCTAATTCAATTAAAGTTATTGGTTGTTCAATACGTCGTGCGGTGAGATTAGAAATGTATTGAGGCATTGATAAATGCCGTTGAAAAGTACTCGTTTTCTGATTTTTTTGACCAACTTTGAGCTATGTATTTACATATTTCTGGTGCGTCTACTAAGTTGTTTATGTTTTTAATAGTGAGTGAACTTGGATCACCGGTCAATCGTCGAATGTTATGCCATATTATAGTGGGGGAGGAGATCGTGTTGCCGTGAATTCAGAAAATTTTTGGCTTTACTCTCCTTGGGCTTTCTACGGAATTTCGCATTACATTTTTTATATTTTATTAGATTTTGTGTATTTTGATTTTTTTGGAATTCCTTAAGGGCATTTATTTTTTCTTTATGTAGTAAGGATGAGTTGGAGTTCCACCAAAGGACAACCAGTTTTCGTTTTATAGAGGTAGTCTGAAGGATAGAGGAATTGGCTGCAGTTCTGATAGCTTCTTGGAGCAAAGCGGCTTCTTTGTTTATATTTCTGGATACCGGTTTATCAGAAAGATATTCGCGGACTTTTTCTTTGAAGATTGTCCAATCGAAGAAGTCTGTTTTAAATCTTGGATTGAATATTTTTGCATCTGTTCTCGGGCTAATTTTCAATATAGTGATTATAGCGAAATGGTCACTATTATATAGATCTTTTAAAGTTTTCCAAGTAATTTTTGGATACAGTTCGAGTAAGCAACAAGTGACGTCAACGTGTGTTAGGGAATTGTGGGTAGAGAGATGGGTAGGGGAGCCGTCGTTGAGAAGAAGTAAGTTGGAGTTAGAAAAGAATTTTTCTAATAAGGCACCTTTATTGTTAGTGGTCCTAGAACCCCATAGCATATTCCAAGCTTTGACGTCTCCTCCGAATATGATGGAAAGTTTGTTTGCTAGTGTCATTGCTTGGTAAATTATGAAAATAACCATCAAAATTTCTCGGGAAGTACGGTTTATGGTTAAAAGGACAGTGTGTCTCTGAATGGATATAATTGCAGGGTTGTATTTACTAATTATTATATTGAGCTCATCAAAATTATTTAAAAAAATCGTCCATATTCCATTGAAGAATATTGAGAGCTTAGTCAGAAAGTCATTGGTTCCACGAGCTTCTTTTACCTGAAGTAGAAGGAGGGTGGTTTCCAATGGTTGGATTTTGTATTATAGTTTTATTACATGGTAACATCATTCTCGTCAGTGGCTTTAATATAATAATAGTTATTTGCTAAAGGTCTTTGTGTACCAGTTGATATAGGCGAGGATACGAGAGGGGTATTGGTACGATTATTATGTGCGTGTGTGGTAGAGAGATTGTTATTTGTTTCGTCGTAGATATTTGAGCGAGGTTGTGTTGAATTATTGTTGTGTAACAGATGATTTATGCGGGAATAAGAGAGGGATACTGTTAAGACTATTATTTGCGGGTGTGGTTGTGCGTTTATTGGTAGAATTGGTGTTTGGGATGGCTAGTTTTACGGTAGAGTTTAGAGGAGTGTGATCAGATTCTTTATCGTTTGATGGTTTTGATGTAAAATTGGTATTGTGTTGAACTTTGCTTTTGTTCAATGTTGTGGTTTTTGAAGGGAACAGATTATTTTGGTCGGGAAGCGAATGGGATGGAGTGTATTGTTTGTTTTCGCAACCTGTTCGGCAAATGATTCTGTTAACGGTCGATTACGGGCTGACTTTTGTTGGCTATAGATTCTCTTGGCTTCTGCCATTTGCCATATGCTGGACACGTTTTTGATGATGATGAGTGGGGGAGGGAGCAATTTGCGCACATTAAGCGAGTGCATGGTTTGGGTAGGTGAGGAGGAAAATTGCAAGATTCGCATTTTGGATTACCATTGCAGCGTTTCGTTGTATGGCCAAGAACGACATATTTTCATAATCTTTACTAATCGTATCAATGGCTTTTTTAAGAAGAGAAGGGCTAAGGGATGAAATGGGCTTTTCACTATTTTTCGGAGACATTGAAGGATTGAAGGATTGAGGATTTTATTTATTTGAACATGAGGGTAGTACGGGGAAGGGATCCATAGATAACGAACTATATTTAGTTCTTTTTTTTTTGGTTGAATGTTTCTGTCAGGATCTGGATCTAAAAGTCCAAATCGACCACCTATTGTATCTGGCCCGTGGGCCATATTCAAGTATCACTTGGTTCACTCACACTCACGTGGACGCAAGAGCAGAAAGAAAGCAATCAATAAGCAAGAGTACGGTTTAAAAGAGAGAAACCGGTAAATGAAATGATAACAGTAAACTGAAAATGTTATCGGTTTGAGAGTTAGACTGCGACTGTGATTTCAAATAAAAAAGCGAACATTGAATAAAAATAGAATAGTTTCTATTGATAGTTGTTTTTAACCTTAAATCTGTTTAATTATGTCTGTTTATTTACTTATTTATTAGTTATTGAATAACGTTTTGATTATTTACGTGTTTAACTTTCAAGATTAAATTTTAATTGCACGTAAACTAACAGGGCGTCGTAAGTGATATCGGGCATAGTTCAACAGGCGTGATTTGCGGATTTGCCAATCGCAATGAGTCACTGGCCGGGAGACCACCGCGTGTTCGTGGTTGAGAAATATTTAAAGTGAGCTAATTCGTTGGTTTGCGCGCTCTAATCATTATATAGAGCATATCCGAAACTACGTGATCTTCCCTATTGCGATGCACGATTTCGAAGTCGAATTGTTGTAGCCTAACTGCCCACCTAGCTAACCTACTACACGGATATTTGAGATTACTCAGGCTTACCAGAGAATAGTGGTAGTGATCAGTCACGACCTTAACCGAACCCCTTCCATATATGGTCGTTACTTCTCCACTGCCTACAGTACCACCGAGCATTCCGTCTCCGTGGTCGAATAGCTCTTTTCAATCCTTTTCAACGATCTACTTAGATAATAAATTATCTTTTCTCCTTTGTCGAAAATCTGGGTGAGCCTGCTCCAACTCCATAGTCCGATATATCCGTCCGAACTACAAAGGGGCGCTCAAAATCTGGACAGGTTAGAATCGGGATGGTTACCAGTCACCCATTTGCCCAAATGTGGGGCCATTTTGAGCAAAACAAGCCTTTGCTAGGGTTTCATCACAGTTTGGTCTGCACTGTATGGAGAAGTAAACGGAGGTAAAATCACTCACTGTTACATGGATCAATTGTTTAAACGCGGCTCAAGGTATTTTCTTTAAAGAACCCGAGTTCGAGTCGCCTCCGGTTGAACACTTTCCTCTTCATTTGTCGAAAGTGTGTAGTAGGCCAGCACAAAAAAAAAAAAAAACACTGTGAGAGTGGTGCTCCTTGGGTTCTGCGCACGTTCGTGTACCAAAATACAACCGCTTTTTAAGATCAACTTTCAAATAAAGAACTGAAGGGTAAATGGAGTAGCCGAATATATACCACACTGCCTGAGACATACATATTTCCCGGATTGATACTGCATATATTTATCGTTTTTATTTTGCACAGAGAACGTGGCCTGATAGCCTTAGTGTTGCCACAATATTCTACGTTAATATGTGTTTTCAAATATGTGATAATAAACACAATATTATCCAGCGCCTTAGGATGTTAGGAATACCGTCTTGTGTCTTGTCTTGTATTCCCCTAAATGTAAAGCTTACTAAGCAACTAGACAATATCCGTGACGACGGCCGGTACGTGCTTTCCGGTTTAAAAGACCGCAGCATTTATCAAATTCGCCTGTATCTAGCTTATTTGCACGGTAAACCTGACTCCATCTGGATTGTTAGGATAACTCAAACAAATACGATATTATTGTTTCAAATCAACAAGAAGGACTTCCCACCGGCTCTAAAGAGCTTAGACAAATTTTCTTAAATTTTTCCCAAATGGCAAACGACTTCTTGTAGACATATCTTAACCTGCAAAGAACCCATTCTAACTATAAAAACAGCCAACGTTCCTAGCTAACTCATCAATAACGCACCCAAACGCTTATCACTTTACCACCAAATTGTAAGGGGCTGCGCACAAAAATAACTTCTGTTTATCTTAACTTCCAAAAACTGCTTTCTTATAGTATAATGTAGTTAACTCCCTTTTCGATGTTGTTGAACCCTGTGACGATATAATAGTTTTTGGCGATTTTAATCTTCCTCATCTCTTACGGACGCGGTTGGTAGATGTATCTCATCTCGTTGCCTTAAATGCTGTTTCAGATAAGAAAATCCTTTTTACTGACTGGCTTTCTAACTCAGGCCTTTTTCAAATATTAATAGTACATGGGTAGACAACTGCAAATTGTGTAAAACGTGTAGTAGTACGTTATGTTTATTACGCTTTTTCTGAAGAAAGGTGACCTCAAAGTCAAAAATTAGCATGGGTAAGAAAAATGTAACAGGATGGATATCTGACGACTCAAAAACATCACCGCAGTTACAAAGGTTAGTATTTCTTCTAAAAACAAAAACAAATCCTTGATTTCCTTCCTTCCTTCCGTTATGTATGTATATATTATATGAACTGCAAATAAAAGTGAATATAACCACGGTGTTCTCCTGTCAAGAAAGATTTTAGTGGCTCAGATGCCTCTTACAAAGGTACGAGTTTCGCTTTACCGGTTGAACAACATTCGGCCCAAAGAAGGGTGACAATGACTCAAGTGGTAGTGGACTGACTTCCAAATCGGAAGGCTCGGTGTTCTAATCCTAACCACCCCCGAAACACATTTATTTTTACAGTTAACGAAAGTCAAGTAAGATGAGTAGTTGACCAAAAATTAACAACATGCTAACTTCCACTGTATTTATACCCACTCGAGTGTTGAGTTATTAATAAAAAAAAAAAAAAACGTATTCTCCGTAATTTAAGTTGGAGCTGTAAGTAAATCCATACAAATATGTTTTTAGTCCACGTTACCCCATCGAAGCCTTCACATACTGGCAGTCCTTTTACCATCTGAGGTTCTTACCAGAGCATTTCTTAATCTTTATTAGGCTATTCTTCGAGTACGCTGTTCGTCACGCATTTTGAGCCGCAACTCGTTTATTCTTTGACCAAAAACCAGCGCATTAGCCTGGGTTTGCTCCCCCATTATCGACGATTTTCAATTATTATAAAAAATGGAGCGAGTATATTCATCAAATTTTATGTAAAAAGTTGAATCAAGTGCTCTAAAATACTTGAAATGTTGACAGTGGCATATGGTAAGTCTGCTCTAAGTAAAACAAAGGCTTACAAGTGATACAAGCTCTTCCAAGATAGCCGAGAAGATACCAATGACGAATCTCGCTGTGGACGCCCCAGCACATCAACAAACGATGATGTCGAAGCTGTGAAGAAAATTGTTTGGAAAATAGTCGAATTACCATAAGGAAAATTGCTGAGGATGTTGAATTTTTTCTGACATTTTGGGCATGAGACATGTGTCAGCGAAATTGTTCCAAAACTTCTTAATTTTGATCAGAAGAACCGTCGCATGAGCATCGCTCAGGAGCTCTTGAATGACATCAATGATAATCATAACTTACTCAAAGGGGTCCTAACTGGTGACGAATCAAAATCAAAGCCCAATCGTCCCAAGACCGAAAAAAAGCATACTGAGTTCGATCAAATGTCAAAATTTTGATCCTTGGTTTTTTCGATTACCATGGCGTAGTGCTTCAGGAGTTTTTATCTCAAGGTCGTACTGTCAATAAGGAGTACGAACAAATCGTTCTCAATTGTGGAAAAACAAGTCATGGTTTTTGCATCACGATTATGCATCTGCTCATTCATCATTGCTTGTTGGAAATTTTTTGGCCAAAACCAATACGACAATCATGTCTCAGCCACTATATTCGCCGAATTTGGTCCTAAGAAAGGACGGAGATTTGCAACGATTGAGGAAATAACAACATCGCTGGAAAAGTTCAAGGCTATACCAAAAAGTGTTTATAAGAAATGCTTCGAGCATTGGAAAAAGTGTTGACACACGTGTTTTATATCTGAGGGGGATTATTTTGAAGGGAACAAGATTATAATTGATGAATAAATAAATATTTCTTTATATAACCTCCCCTCTCTCTGGATAAATGAATTGCGTTATCTTCGTCTACCTCTGCAGCACTGATCGCGGCTTGTCGAACTCTTTGAGAACTAAGCCTGGTCGTGCACTTTGGTAAAATCTTCTCAGCCTCTCCTCCACGTGACGGACGTAATCAGATTACAAACTGGTTAAACGTTGCTCAGTATCCCAACTGATTCTGAGCACTGATTCTTACTTTACGCTCTGGTGTGATTTCTGTAGCTCCGGAAACCATGTGACGGGTCTGATTAGATGCCAAACGGGATTCGCAGTGTTGTTGAGTTTTCGAAGATCTTTTCAAAGCCTGACGTTATATTTGAGACGACAATGGTTTTTCTTTCGTTTCCTCTTACAAAACATGCAACAAAATAACAGCAAATATTCAGCCCGAAAAGGTTACAGATGAAAGTCGCTGAGAGTGATAATGACAAGTTCTCTAGATGGTATTCAAAATTATTTAATTCTTCTAAGTTAAAATTCTAATCTAAAACTAAAAAAATCCTGCGACGAAATAAATACGGCATAATCTTAAAAAAACAACATCCAATACTTCCAGCAGATGGTTGACTTGAATCGTCTCATCATATGAAAATGAAAACGTGAAAAAAAAAACAATTTTTGTTTCAATGCTCAATGGTAGATTCATATTATCGGTTTCAAATAATTTCATTGGGTTTAATTAAATATTGTAAGGCAAATAAATCTACTAATATTTATCGTTTGTAGTAATTTATAGAGATAAGTGATGCCTTAAAATTAATGTTGTATTATTGTATTGTTGTATTGTAATTTTTGTTGCACTTTACAATGAATTTAAAATTAATTAAACCGGATATACCGAGAGCTGTGGGAATAATTTGTGAATTTGATTAAGAACAACCTTTTGAAGTAACATATACTTACATACATATATATATCTACAGCAGATGTAGTAGTATTGGGTGTATAACTTAACTCGTGCGCTTTGCTAAAAGATGGCGTTACTTGAATTATTCTATTGTTATTATTCCATTGAAACAAGCGTTGGAAAGCTACTGTCATTGTACGTCATTTCAGTATATGTCATTCATTTGAAGCGTAAATAACAATATTTTTTTTTTTTTCACTCAAATATGTTGATCTTTTTGCCTGAAAAAGTGTTTTTGCGGGGAGTTCTTCTTCATGAAGAAAACTGCTGCCGAAAGTCATCGTATTTTGGTGGAAGTTTAAGGTGAACATGCGCTAGCTGAGCGAACGTGCCAAAAGTGGTTTGCACGATTTAAAAGTGTTGATTTTGTCTTGGAAGACGACAAAAAAGTTTGAATATGAAGAACTGGAAGCATTCCTCTATGAAGATTGTTGCCAAACACAAGAAGAGCTCGCAGAATCTTTGGGTGTCACTCAAAAAGCCATTTCAAAACGTTTAAAAGTAGCTGGATATATTCAAAAGCAAGGAAATGCTGCTGGAACGCCACAAAAGGAAGTCATTTTTGCATCGGATTGTTACTGGTGATGAAAAATGGATCCATTACGACAACCCCAAGCGCAAAAAATCATATGTGAAACCCGGCCAAGCAGCCAAATCAATGGCAAAGCCGAATATCCATGGCGCGAAGGTAATGCTCTGTATGTGGTGGGATCAGATGTATTATGAGCTGGTAAAACCGGGTGAAACCATTAATGGACAACGCTACCGAACACAATTAATCCGTTTGAAGAGAGCAGTAGCCGAAAAACGCCCGGAATATGCGACCAGACACTATTCCGCTATTCCGGTTAAGAACTATTTGGAAAACCACCCGCTTTATAGCCCAGACCTTTCCCCTTCTGACTACCATTTGTTCCGGTCGATTCAAAACGCCCTCACTGAAATACGGTTCACATCAAAACAGAATATCAAAAATTGGCTTGATTCATTCTTGGCTGCCAAGCAGGCGCAGTTCTTTTGTGATGAGATCCACAAATTGGCAGAAAGATGGGAAAAATCATAGCTTCAGATGGGCAATACTTTGAATATTACTATTGCACATGTTTTTCTTAAATAAACGTTCAAATTTTGTAAAAAAAACCGCACGAATTAAATTACATACCCAATACTTAAATTTTTTAAAATACTCATATTTTGAAATGTTTTTTCTTTTAATTGTAACTCCCGTTCTAACCGAAATAAGTGAAACATATCGCAGCTTTTAAGTTGAGAAATAAGTTATCGAACAGTGGAAATTTCATTAGAATCATTTCAGTAGTTTTTTTTTTTTTTTTTTTGTAGTTTATGTTTAGTATTGTTCGACAAATCGTCGCTGAAAGTCTAACATCATTTCCGTATTTTATCAAATATATTCGCGCATTCGGTCCATATTTTATTCACAGAATAGAAATGATAGTTTTTCCAATTGTTATGCTTTAGCAGCTGTCAAAATTATCAATTAAGTCCAGCTGTTAAAATATCCAGTAAGATTTGCCATTGTATCTTGCATCGTTTTACGTTTGCCGAACATGCGGAAATTCTTAAAAATATTATCGAAATTCCGACTCAGTTGTAAATACGCAATACGCAATTTCGTCGTGAGGTCGGTCGTCATCATGACTTTAGTGTGCAGGCAATTCGTCGTATCGTGGAAAAGCTAAATTAAAAATAAAGTTATATTTTGCCGTTTTACAATCTCCGTAATGTTTTAAGACTGTTTTCGAAAAAAAAAAAAATATATATATATATTTGTATGTTTATGTGAACCAATATCTGACAAATGTTTGATAAATCGTGGAAAATGCCATAATTATATTTTTTCATTATATTATTGCAAGTTTTTTCAGTACTAATTAAAATATCGTAATATATTCGTTTGAAAGACAATGTATGTATATAAGTTTCATATACTTTGTATAATGTATTTCGAAAACTTGCCCCACTTGTACGATTACTTCGTATTCAGCCATCAGACAAAATAGACCTTTTGTATTTGGGAAAAAAATTATTGGAACATGCTATATTATATTTAGTAAAGATGCATTTTCTGGATAAACATAGTGAAGTGAATAACGTTTGGAAACATTGTTGAATATTTCTTATCCAACACAAGAACAGATTTATCACGAATAATATAACAGATGGTACTAATTTGCTCTGTGATTTTGGGTTTGAGTTTTAATAAAATGGTAACTTAACTGCTCAAACATATTATTGGGAGAGATTTCAAACATCAAGCACTTACCTTCATTCTCATCACACCACAAAGCGTCCAACATACTTTTCCGGTTGTGATTAAAAAGGGGGACTTTTCAAGTATAATTTTATTTCATTGTGGTCCATTTGGGTATAGATCTTGTCAATTAAATATTAATTCAAGAGGGGAGTTTGATTTCCATAAATTTCCTTATACCCCGCAGATAATCATGGAACCTCCGTTAAATCTTTGGAAAACTCTTTGTAAAGTATTTTTATTGGGTAGAAGTAATTAATTGGACAGGAAGGATAATAATGCTGTTAAATTTGGTTTGGATCATTAGGAAAGATTTTTCAAGTTGACGCAACTTTTCGATGAATTTGATTGACAAAGTTTGATAAATGACACTGAGTTGTCTTGAGACCATGGACCGTAACAAGGGTAGCAGACTGCTGTTAAGCGAAACGGTATTAATGGTACTTTGGGGTAACTTTATTTAAATTTTTTACTGTTCGGGATTTTGGAAAAGAAAAAGAAAGCAACGACTTCGAATTATGCTCCTTAATGTATTGTAGAATTAACAAATTAATTGCTTTGGTGGGTTTGATATTATTTAATGATGTGCATGTGGTCTAAGCTTTTGAGTTGACGTTAATTGTTTTGAAATAAAATTTTATCGGCAACAATGATCCAAGTTTTATTATTTCTCGCAAAAAAATATGAAATTTTATTTCAGTTTGCGCCTCAAAATATTTGTAAGCAGTCGACGATTTCGTTAGAATTGTTGAGCGTTTACTCCAAGAATGTACATATATAAATAACATTTTACGACATTAGGAGGAATGAACGAAATTAAGAACGCATTCAGAAGGAGGAGTGCTTGCTTTAAGAAACGCACCATGAAATGACTTCAACAAGGGAAAATATAAAACAGATTTTAAACAGACAATGCATCTGCTTTGTTTTGGAAATTAAATTGCTCGTTATTAATATTTGAAATATACCTATACGGATATAAACTTTTAAGTGAAATTGATTTTAATTAAACGTTCAATGTTCCTGAATTGGTAAAAATTAATTATAAAATAAATATACCTAATCAGAAATGAGTAGACAGACATTTATTCCAGATGTCGCTTTGCGAATTATTGTAAAGGTTGACCATATAGCAATGACAGACTTTCCAATTTTTATGTTTAAAGATCTATTAAAGTTACCAATAACGTCCAGCTGTCAAAATATTCAGTAAAGTTTGCCTTTTTGTCATGCATCGTTTTACACTTGCCGAACGTGTGAAAATTATTAAAAAAATATTATCGAAATTCCGGCTCAGTTATAAAGACGCAGTGCACAATTTCGTCGTGAGATCGGTCGTCAACGTGGCTTCAGTGTACAGGCAATTCGTCGCACCGTGGAAAAGTTTGAGCATGAGAACACTCTCAATCCAAAAACCAGATAGAGAATGAAAAAAAAAAACAAAGCCGTCGTAGCGGCTAGTATCGAAAGAGACGCAGAAATGTCGTTTCGGCGCCTATATATCTCACACCGTTGTTTTAAAATTTTTTTTATCTATCGTTCTTTAGATGCGATTTTTTCGGTGCCTTTTGGTAACTGGGACTTCTTCCGAAGAGATGTTTTCTTCCTAGCCTCTTTCGCACAGTTCTAGAGCAGACACAGTCCAATTCACGTTTAATATCTGCAGGGGTCTTGAACGAGTATTTTTTTGAACAGGCGTTTGATGTGGGCGTCATCTTTCTGAGATGTTTTTCGTGTTCGACCCGATAGTGTGTTGGATTTGGGGGCCTTTAAGGCAAAGAGCAAAGTTTTTGATGTGAATTTCTTTTCGCTGTGACTTTCCTTCCATTGTAAGCTTTTGAATCAAATCTCTTTCGGTTGTAAAACTGTGTTGTTTGAGAGCCATATTGGCTGCTGCCGTAAATAATTTTATAGATCTAATACACAGTTTTCTTTTTATACTTGCAGTAGTATAGTTGAAAAATAATATCAAATCTAATTCTTCGTAGTCAAAAATAAAGACACTGGCAACCTGATCTTGTTGTTTTGTCTGCATATCGTGGCAGTTCCTTCACGTTTGTTTACGTTTTGCCTTCATATGATCATATTGATGATTGATTGACTCTTCAGCTAATTTTATTTCATTTGGGATATTTGGAGTGAGTTTTTCCTCACTGATCTAATTGTTGTGTCGCCTCTACTTCACCGATCGTTACGAAACATATCGCAGTTCTTAAGTTGAGAAATGGGCTATCGAATAGTGAAAACCTAATAAGAATTAGTTCAGTGGTTCTTTTTGTGATGCTCGGATAAGCAGACAAACAGACAAATGGACAAAGGTTTGGGTATTTGGGTACAGACACATACGACATAACCCAAGTGCTTTTTGAAAATATCTTCAATGTACAGACACAAATTCATAACAATTTTATAATAGTAGAGATATCTTGGATGGGCCTGGAATAATTATTTAATTATTACTTTGAATGCAATTAAAAAAATAAGAAAACGACGATTTGTTTGTCCAGTTACCCCAAAAGGTGATGAAAGTTTTTTAAAAGAGGAGTATGGGATATGAGTACTGTTAATATTGGTATGAGGCTAGGCATTGACAACTATTTACAAAACGCTGGATAGATAAAATAACTAGATCTATAGGTTCATTATGAATTAAGCGTGAAAACATGATGGATAACGTTAACATTTTTGCTATACCTTGTTGTAACGTAATGAGTTCGAGCCATTTTTGAAACGAGTCAGAAATGGGTTCCGACCGACAATTGAAAGCCTTGAAGATCATCGGCAAAGAATGGTGAGTAATAAAAGGCATTTGCGAAGCCAGAATTGAGAGCGTAGAGATGTTGTATGTGTGGTAGAACTGGAAGCATATTATTCACCGTGAGATACTTTCAAATAGTCAAACGTTTAATTCTCAACTCCACTGTAAGTAACTCAAGAGATAACGCCAAGAAATTGAAAGTAAACCGCTTAAATCGACCATTAGGAAAGGTGTTGTTCGATTACGACAATACCCGACGGCACACTTTTTTGTGACCAGCTAGAAAGTGCGAAAACTTAATGGGATATTTATTAATATTAATATTTATTAATGGCATATTTATTTACACAAATTAATTTTTTAGAAGCTAAGAAAATCAATAGAATTAATCAAGTTAACATATGTTGTTAAATTTTTTGTAAAAATTGTTTGTTCAATTTAACTGCAGTTCTTCTATTCACTCCAAGAGTCTTACTATTATTTTTCATATTTTTCAGTTCTGTAAGCCAAAGCGTTTCGTGAATTCAATTCATTAAGGAGTATACCAGAAATACCAGAGATAAAGTTTCACGGAAGCAGAATGCAGGTTCTTCTACAGCGATTGTCGAAAAAGCTGTGGGATCGAAATGCCTTATATGGTGAACTCGACCCCAGAATGCTTTTAATTATTGCAATAATTTCCTTCGTTACTACATGAAGTTGTTTTTTTTCTTGTTTTCCCGAAAAAAAAAATAAAAATTAATCATTCTCAAGGTATTCAAAAAACTTAGAGTCTATTAGTCCCATCACCTAGTTGCTCCGCAAAGAAAAAAGTTTTTGTTTAGGATAAACGCTGTTATACCCTTTAAACGACCAAATGCACAGACAATCATCATTCCTATCTATTATTCTACACTTTTTCTCATTAAGTCAACCAGCGGAGTTGTACAGGGTGGAGTTGCTTTGATTGTTGCCAAAATTTGTAACTTTTCTAGCTAATTATTATTATTTTCTTTTACTGCAGATTTATATTATTCACAATGAGTACATGTCCAGTGCAAGAGCGGATTAAAAATATTAAATTTCATTGTGCCTCGCAACGATATATTTATACAGCGCAAAGAAAATATCTACAGCACTTTGATGCCGCAACAGCTCCTAGAGCAAACAAAATATTAAACTCAATTATTTGTTGTAAGGATCATCAAATGTTCATCGGAATTTTCGCAAAGAAGAAGCTGTGTCTACTCGTCAATGTACAATACTATTCTATTAGCCATCTCCGTAACATCACTTAAACGGATTTGTAAAATCGTTGTTTCTATATAACATCCAACTATCCCAATCAGGATAGAGCTATAGCTGACCTAGTTTTAAAAAAATGCAGATTTCGTTTGGTCTCCCCGTTCCGTGAACACATAAATACAGGCTAACATGAACAAACATAAAACAATTTAAGAGCTTAAGCTAATTATTTGTGCAGAAATACAAATTTGAAGCTATTGTAGAAACGTTGCATTCCATAATGTAAAATACTTTAGAAAGAGCCATTATTTGTCAGGATTAAAATAGAAGTCATTTATATTTTTTTTATATATATTTTGTGTATATATATATATTTTTTAACAAGATACACTTTAATATAAAAATAAAAATTATATCATTATTATTATTTATTAATATAATATTACAAAATTCATGGTAATCAGTACTAACAAAATATTAAGATTACATCAGTCAGTTCAAGTTGGCTCACCCTGTACTTTGCGACTTAACAAACGAAATCGGTGAAATATATTCATCTTAGTATTATAACTACTAAGTTGTTTTTTTTTTTTTTTTGTTCTACGTAAATGTTAAAAATTTTAAAATTTAACTAAATATGATAAATCATCTCCAAGTTACAACCTCATCAAAGTAAATAATACTACGGTGGTGGTATTTTCCTAATCACTTTTATCGCCTATACAGATATAAAGTATATACTTCCCGTACGTAGTTAGTAATTCTAACTATCTCTCCCAGAGAAGCTACAAATAAAATAAGGACAACACCAGTTCATTTCCGTAATAATGTCATAATATCCTGGATTACCTGTGCAATATCGCATACCTAACACATTCCCTTTATCAAACATACCTATGTCCAAAACATTTTATGGGAAACGGAAATACATACATATGTATAAGTAAAAGTATGAGCATTTCAATGCATTCATACGTAAGTTCACTTCATCGATGTCATATTCACATCTGGCCAATGTTATCAAATTGTTGTTGATACATCCTTTCGTGCATTTAATGTTTTATATTGTACCAGCTACATATGTACATACGTACTCGTATTTCCATGACAATAGCTTTCTACCGAATTTATCCTGTATCACGAATGTATCTACTCTCTGTGACATACTCGAATGTACATACATATAAATAGAATTCTGTTACGTAAAGTGCGTTTTTTCAGACGTTCAGACTTCTTGTTTAAATAAAACTTTAATTAACCAATTAAATTGATCACGATTTTTTGAATTCATTCGAAAGACTATTTCATGAGATTTATTATTTGAAAATAGTTTTATAAGGCTGCAAATACCATACATTCTTCTCTAATTTAATTCCTGTTGTCAGTGTAGCATGTTGGTGACTGTAGAATGTCATAACGGTAGGTTTTTATAATCCGTTACATTTCTCTCAAGAAAAGTTTTGCGTAAACTTGCATCACTTCGTGTGGTGCATTCGACTGGTCAAGACAAGTTTTGCAAAAGGTTTTTATTATGAATTTTTGTATTTTGATTGGAATTGACTGAAGCCAATACAAATGCCAAAGAAGAGCGAATATAGTGAAATAAAGTACAAAAATACTTACTTTGCACCCCATGGAAATTAATTAAGTCCAGATTGCAAAGCACGTGAAGTGTTCGCATTGTGCTGTACAAACCAATATCAAAAAAATACTGAATTGGAGGAAGAAAACGGAAAACCACAATCACAGAAGACCGTCTTGTCAAAATAGAAGCGTCGAGGAATTGTCGACAGACAGCTTCTGAGTTAGTGGCTAGGCTAAGAAGTTAATATGGAGTCGATATTTCCTGTAGAATTGTTAACAAACGACATAATGAAATTGGTCTAAAACTAGAAAGGCCAGACATAAGAATTGGGCAACTTCAGACCGGGAGAAGGTAATATCGAAGTGAGTTCAATGCACGATAATAGTTAATAATAAATCACAATCTTGGCAGAAAACATAAGAGCATGAGAAAATTATACTCTCCATTTAAACTCCTTTCAGCTTTTCAACTCTTCTGATGTAGTGCGCTAATGTCTGGTTCCTATAGTAAAACATGGAGAGGGTAATGTGATGATTTGGGATTTTATGACGTCCCCCTGAGTGGGAACTCCGTTTATTTGTCGCGGAGTAAACTCTGAAGCCTTCCATTGGATATTATTGAAAGGACAAAAAAAATCATGTCATTTTCCTTCCAGCTTTTTTTTGGAGCAATTGGGGGGTATAAAATTATACTATACGTTTACTAAATTTAGTGTCACATAGATAATAAATACTGGTGATTTTTCATTCAAAGGCGACCAATACTCTAGTATACCAACTAAGGTTGATGACGAAGTCATAACTGAATCAGATTGTCAGATGATCAATGACTGCGCAGCAGCTTTTACTAAGTTTTTGTATACTCGTACATAAAATATTAAAAAAAAAGATTAAATTAGTTAGGTTACGTCGAAAATTGTAGTTTTAAGTTTTAGGTTTATCTTAGGATGCCTCTATAGGGTCAATTGGTAAAAATAAGATAAATTACAGGTAATTAAAGAAATCAGTGGTTTTTTAATATCTTCATGGAAACAAATAGAATTTGGAGCAGTCTTACCCATAAACCCTTCACCTCTTACTTTAAACTCACTTTCCGAGATACATTACGAGTCAGAGTAAGATTCAGGTCATACACAATATTGAATTGAATCGATAATCCCAGAAGAAATAAACGAAGAATTCAATATACTGGATACATAATACATTGTCTTTACATTGTCTTCACATTGTCTTCACATTGTCTTCACACCAGTTCTTGAATAGATATATATTGTCGGTCCTAAAGTAAAAGTCATTAAGTACATTTCTCTTAAAGTCATGTAAATTAACTGCTTTTTCCTAATAAAAATTATGACATCATATTATTATGCGTAAAGCAAATAACAAACAAGAAACAAAAATTAATTTTTTATCTGTATAATTGGCATTTTAAAACTCAAAATGTCTTTAAATCAAATTATCTCCTTTTGTCTATTTTGTTAATTAATTACTTTTACTTTTGAACCAACGATATATGACTATTAAATCTGGAATACCGCTACATTTCAAAAACATACCGAGACGTAAAAGTTGTATTCATTCTCCAGCTAGGGAAATCTAGCCACATAATTCCCAAAGTTTCGAGCCGATAAATTGACTATTGTTATGCTGAAAGCCTGTAAAAAATTTATTAAAACTTGTGAAAACAACGAATCAGAGGTAACATATTTGTTTTATGGTCGCATTTTTAGTATTGGGGACGTTGTGTATAACTGGTGTCTTTAGGAATTGTCATTTTGCTGAGGGTGAAACTATAATACGAAACGAAAGAGTTAAGAATAACCAAAGTTAACAGAAGCTAACTATTATGATAGAAATGGTGACAGCTAAGAGATGAGGAAAAGTATGATCACCAGCTATTCTTTACATCGAAAACCAGCAAAAAGGTACGACATGAAGAGCTTTATAGTGATTCATAAAATATGCTCCGCTCTAGGTAAAAAGCTATGTACTAAGAATTATGTACAATATAACGTGCCGTCATCAGCCGCATGCTATATGAAGCCATGTAGGAAATGCGATAGCAATGATGGGTATCGCAAAAAAAAAAAAAAAAAAAATGGCGAAAACCAATTGTAGAAACAGAATCTGTCAATACTGTTAAGAAAAGCTGTATTTTATGTACTTAAAAAAAAAAAGTAACATATGTTATATATTAAAAAATAAGCTAGTTATTTGTTTCGAATAAACAGATATGTGGTCGAAATATCGGACTAAGCTGTCGATATTTGGTCTTGAGATTGGTGAGATTGGTTTTGATTTTGAATTGTAGTCAAAATTACAAAACACAACAGTATGTTAGAATGAGCATGAGTAAGAACTTTAAGAGTATCACTTTTGTGGCAACAGGAGTAAGTATTTGGATAGACAAGAACAATCGGATACGATTATAAACCTTTCCAATGGTAGAAGAGAGGTTGTGGTTGGAGATAAGACAAACATTATCACACACTTAATTGCTGATTGCCCTAGTTTAACCAGGGAAATCTAGAAGTGTCCAAAATGTATTTGTAGATGGATAGTGCTTAAGATTTTTCTGGGTTTAATAACATTGCCTATTGTTGGATGATTTTTAAATTCTCATCAATTTCATTTATTGTAATCAATATTGGCTAGAGGGCAATAAGAGGGCGGGACATCGTCAGCAAACATGTGAACCGAGCAATGTCTGACCGTTCGACGAAATTCGTTCACATACATGGAGCACAACAGTGGGCCAAGTTTGGTTTTTTGCGGTACACCTGCTCTTAACTTAAGTAAAGAGGACATTAGGTCAATTAGGTAGATACTTGCAGGTGCTGCAAGTGAAGATAAACCGAAACTATTCAAAAGATTGTTTCAGAGTACGAGGTGATCTACGGCGTCAAATGCTTTGAAAAAATCAAGCAATGCTTTTTGTCGATAGCTTTTCAAATATCATCGATAACAAGTAATCAAGCAATTTTGCAACTTATTTTTTCGCAATAACTTGACTAAGCGCATTTAAAAAATTATTAATGAAAAGATGTGCTTGTAATTGTTTGAGTATCGCTTTTCAAAAGACTTTTGAAAAAAACGGTAAAATGTATATAGGTCTATAATCTGCTTAGAAGCCATTTTGGTATTGGCAGTATTTTTACTTTTATTCATTAGATAGTGTGCTCGCAAGTTGTAAGCACGATGTTAAACACGTGATAAGATAGTTCAAAATATATGGTAAAATACATTTTAAGAGCTTAAGGATATTGTAATTTAATCCTGTTGCATTTGACTTTATCAATAGAATTGCTTTTACTACGTGTTCATTAGTTATATTTATTTATTACTTAAAGTTTTCCGGACTGTCATCACGTTCGCTCATCTCTTACCAGGGCAGTTCCACCTCATCATTTGATGATGACGACGCAAGGTTTAAAATGTACACAGCACGGGCGAGGGAAAATTAGGGATGTAGAAAAGAGAGATACCGATGTACATTGGTCTTAATTGCTTGCAAGTTATAATGACTAGGAAATAGAGAGCTCCACAGTGTATTTCATAAACGAGTTGTACGGTTTAGGATCCAATCACGAAATTTCAGAGTACGTTCGAAATTCGGCTTGAGGGTATACTGATGAGCATTCATAGCTAGAATGCGAGAATTAAGGCAATTTCAATGGAGGACCGGTGTTGGAAATAACGATAAAGTCAGTCAGACAGGAGACATTACGTCGATGATCGAGGGAGTCAATTAACTGACTAGCAGGTGGAGATATATATAAGGCTACATGCTAAGATTTGGACATTGTACTTTAATTTTGGACAGATAAAAGCCTTATATATTGCGGCCAGATCATAGGGGTGAAATATTTTTATTTATTGCATCATTATAACCTGCAAACATTTAAAACCAACTTCCTTTCCTAAATTCCCTTCGCTCGTTCTTAAGGATTCACAAAATCACTTTTGCGCGCCAATTATAAAAAAGAAATCTGGGAAACCTAGATATTTCGCAGCGTTTTTGGCAACATCAAATATGTGGTTATTTTAACGTAGGTTGCTACTGAAACCCACACGATTTTTCGGTTCAAACGATGTAAGTGCAATTCATGGAAGGATGGGTATTTAATTTTCGCTTTAACGACAGCAGACAACATTATGTATTTTAAGCACTATATTGCACTTTGTTGATAGTTCCCCATTGGTTATACTGTTAACATCGAAATATAATTCAATACCATTCAAGACAACTTGAATTGAACGTTCCGAAAGGTAGTTTCTAATCCATTGAAGAAAAGAGTCGTTAATCCCAAAAGCACGCATTTTCGACAACAAAGTCTGATGCCAGACCCTGTCAAATCGCTTAGAAATATCAAATGCAGCTATCTTGCTTTAGCCAGATTGATGTACACTTTGGTTTCACTTTTCAGTAAGACATGAAATCAAATCATCAGTGGAACTGTTGCTATGTAAACTATACTATCGGTCATTTAGAAATTTTCATGTTTTGAGCTATTTTATGAGCTGACGGCTTACCAGCGTTTCCATGACTTGGGAAAGAAAGGACGTAGGTAGAATGGGTCTGTAGGCTAGACTAATGCTATTTTTTATCTCTTTGGAAGGATGTGGAAGGATCGGTGGAAAAGCTTAAGCAGTGGTTTTACGAACGTAGAAGAACACCTCTTCAGAATAACGTGAGATATACCATCTGGACCAGCGGATTTATATATGTTAAGATCTTTAAGTACTCTTGCTACTACACGAGTGTGAAAATGGATTTGTCCTATTAAAGATTCAACGCACGGAGGCGGAGACAAGGCACAATCTGGGAGTGTTGAACTGGCCGCAAAGTGTGCTTAAGTTTGCCTTACCTAAAGAGGTGAGAGCTGGAATGTCATTTTAAATGAGCGTTCGGATGGGCGATGAGGAAAAATTTCTGATGTTTTTGATGAACGACCAGAAGTACTTTTTTCCTAAATTGTTGGTTATTTGGTCAGTTTTTAATTTCGCAGGCTTAAAAAAGGCGTTGCAGTCATTTCTGGCTCGTTTGATCTTTTTTCGGTTTTCCTCTGTCGAGTTGGAATTGTAGGACCGAAAAAAGATTTTTCTTACCTTGATAGGCCCTTTACAGCCTTTTCTTTTAGTTTGATACTCTTCATCCGATTAGGGATAAATGGTTTCATTCCACAGAGTAAAGTTTCTGTGATAGTAATAGTTATAGTTATTGAGAAAACCTAACGACCAATTAAAATTACTATAAAAGCTGTTAAGTCCGATCCAATTGGCTTTCTCGGATTGCTATGCGGTTCTTTTAGGAATCTTTTCTCTAACTATGTGGTCAGCATTCGAGATATGATACAGTGGTCATATCAATTGGTCAATTGGTCATCGTTATGTGATACAATACTTTTATTTGAAAGGGCTCAGCCCAACCAGTATAAAAGTGAGTCTGCTTCTTTGTTTACAACAGTAAAATTTAGGGTTGCTGAGTTTAAACGAAGCCGTAGGAGATGCCAAGACGATCATCGCAGTGGTCGACCAAATGAAAAGAGGACTCCAGAAATGGTGAAGAAAATTCACAAAGCGGTACTGGAAATTATTTAAAAAATTGGACATGAGAAAGCTATATGCAAGATGGGTCCCGCGCTTGCTCACACTCGAGCAAAAACAGTGTCGTGAATGCAATGGCCAAAATTAATGAATTAAAGTTAGAATTGCTACCTCATGCACCCTATTTGCCAGATTTAGCCCGCTCGGATTATTTTCTGTTCCCAAACTTGGAAAAATGGCTCAGTGGTCAAAGATTTTCCAATGATGAAGAAGTGATGTCAACAGTTAATGGCTATTTTAAGGAGCAAGACAGTTCTTATTATAAAAACGGTATAGAACTTTTTGAACATCGTTGTTAAGAGCTGAAAGGCGATTATGTTAAAAATAAATAATTTTTTTTTTTAATTTTTGTGTTTTCTTTGTTAGGTCGGTCACTTCTGGGACCGCCATCGTAAAATAGACAAAAGTTTTCGATTGTCGAACAACTTAAGCAGTCACTTGCTTGTCAAAATATAATCAGATACCTTGGGATCTGGCTAGATCAATATTTATATTTTAACAAACATATAGATGTTGCCCTGGCAAAAGCCAAAGGTGCTTTTGACCTTAAAAAGATGTTCCATATGGTTCAACGTGAGAACAAGTTTATTGGAAAAAATTCGGGTGTTTGAGAGGGCTTAACTAGGACTAACATTCGCTTAAACACAACATTAGAATCTGAGTACATTAAATTCTATCTTAATAAGGTCTTGCACAATAGGGAAAACCTAATAAGAGTGGACAATTTCGTTATTAAATTGACTCGAGGGCACTTTGCTTGAGCAATGACCGCATCGAACAACCTGATCTCTGGGGCTTTCTACTCTAATTATATGTATCATGAGAGAGAGTTTGCTTTGACAGTTTTATTCCTCCAGAAGCATTCCTCTACCTTGATATGAAAGGTCTGATCCAGGACAGATTGGCGGTGCCGCTAATTTACCACGTCGCTCGAACAGCTGCGGACAGACGACTTAACTACGACAGAGACGTCGCACACGTCAGTGCGGAGCGTCACCGGTTCAGAAGGGCGATGGGGAGTCGCGACAAGAGGGATGTTGCTCAACAGCATCAGGAATTTTTTGGTGGATTGTTGGTCTATCGTCGACATCCTCTTATGCAAGGTAGCTTCGATAGTGATCAAAGTTGGTCGGCCTAATTTTTTAGCCATTGCCTTCCTACATACCTTAATGTAGTAGTAGAGTAGATTAAAAAAAATTATACAAAAAAATTTTAAAAATGTATATATATATTGTAAAACAGTAAAAGAGATGGAGGACAACTTCTAACTTCTAACAACTTCTTTTGTTGATACCTAAGACTTTCTTAGTTTTGGCCCCTCTATAGCTTTAATTCGCTTTCTCTTTCGCTCTCCCTTCTTAAAGCAGTAGTCTGCATTACCCGCGGTTTAATGCGCGGGATCATTCATAATAGTTCAATAATTAAGAAATGTAATGTACCTTCTTTCTTCACGTGTTTATGCAATAAGTTAGTGTAAGTAGGTTAATTAGGTTAAGGTTAATTGTTTTGTAGATAACTTGTAACTTTTAGTTCAAAGCTTTTATAATAATAAAAATATACTGTCAGAAACGTCGAAAGATGTAGTTTTAGTGTTAAGTTTAACTTAGAGCGAACGCATGGGGTCAGCAAATTAGGATAGGATAATTTTATTATAATTCTGCTAATTTTTTTTTTTTTTTGTGTAGAATGTAAGAGTTAATGAATTATTTAAATAAAACTGCATTTAAAATAAGATAAAAAATGATTAAATGAATGTTATAGAGTAACTGCAGTGACTGTGTGCAAGTAACAGCACTTTGACCAAGGTCAGGAAATGTAGAATGCCCACACTGTGATTTTTTTTCCTTTTTTTGAATCACTGCACCACACTACTAAATCTTTTTTTTATGTGCACTCGTCCGCGTGATAGTCAGCGTTTGTTAAAAATATTGCAGTACACATCGGCAGGTATTTCCATCTGTTATTTCCTATTTCCGGATTTTCGTAACTTTTTCCAAATACCCTTTCTTTACTGAATTAGTAAGGCAAAGGCAATTATCATTTAGTAATATATGTATATGCGCGAGACAACTAAATCGCGGAATGTGCAATAAGTTTCATATAGCTCTTGTAGCTTATAACGTTTCCATCGAATATATGTAAGATCCCGTTTCTGTATTAAATCGAGGATTTGGTTACTAAACCAAGGTAAAGAGCTATTTTTTTATGATGTTCGATTTAATGGGAACATGTTGGTCACGTTTTTATGTTATTTTGTAGAAATGCTACTTGTTGATCAATCGATGGTAAGAAATAAATATGTGGCCAATTGATATATGCAATATCTGTACATAAGCTGTCCTAGTTAATGTTTTTAAAATCCCTAAAGTGTATTATATTCTGCTCTTAATCAACTTTAATATCATAATTTAAATATATCAAATCATGCTTTGAAAAGCCTGAGGCCGATAGTTAGTTAATGAATATAGCCTTTCTCACAGCCTGAAGGTCCGTTTCAAAAATCCAACAAGGTGAACGACGTTGCCCATAGAGCTCTGGAACCACTTTACGCTTAAGATTGTAATGTAACATAATGTAATGGATAATTTTTTTATGAACCTGCCTTTGACTATAGGTCTGTTGCAGAACAAAATCACTGGTATGGGTACAATAAAAGCTAATTAACCTAAAAAACCTGAGATATAATAAAGCTTCTAAGACGAGAACATCAGGATTTCAATTTTCTATGTTTTGTGTCCTACGTCACAAAAAAAACGATTCATTTAAACTACTCTCTACATTTCATTATAATGCAATCATTGATCCTGATATACATGAAAAACGCAAGCCTGAAATAATTGCTTTATAGAAACGTACTAACTGTGGTGTTGACGTACTTGATACAAGGTGTATAAAATACAGTATTCTAAAAAACTGCCGCCGATGGCCACTTACAATATTTTTTGATTTGCTCAATCAATATTCAGTCGAACACCGACACTCTTCAAAACCGACGTAACGTTTTCTGTCTTACTTTGTTTTATTGCTATTTCACTAGTGGTGCTCTATTGAAATCTCCCACTCCCAATCAATCCCAATTTTGGACGTACTCTAAGATATAGTGATTCGTTCCTAAGCCGTACAACTCGCTTATGGAATTCCTTGCCAAGTCCTCTATTTCCTGGTCGTTATAACTTGCAAGCACTTAAAAGCAATGTACATCGTTATTCGGTAACACTCTTTTCTTCGAACATAAATTTCCTTCGCCCGCGCTGTGTGCAAACATTTTAAGGCTACACAAATCCATTTTTCGCGCGATTATTATAAAAAAAAATGCTGCAATCAACGCTCTTTGTGATCAACCAAATGAATGTCAATCCTAAAAAATTTGTAAGGCGTTACTTCTTAAAAGAATTTTCCTTCAACTTGATAAAACCGTTTTTGAATCGCATTGTGTCCATGGAAATAATTGTCCGGCAATTCAAGAAATAAAGCACGATGTCATCCCAAAGCTATCGTCCCAGATACGCCTTTTTACCAGATCGCGAAATCGATCAACAAAATAGTGGTGCAAAATTTGTTACAAATGCGTTTGCCCTGATCAACAGACATTGGTTTCAGAAGTGCCTTTTTATATATATTTTTTTAAATAAATAACTAAATAATTTTTAATTTAAAATTATTACTTAATATGAATGAATAAAAAGTTATAAATGTTAAATGTAATAAATGTAATAAGTGTTAAAAGTAATAAACGAATATGGTATATTATTTATTTATTGGTTTTATTTATAAGTCATCTAAAAAAGATTTTACAGACATTTTAAAATTGTTTACCATAGTTTGCCACACGTTCATTGATGTAAAAAAGGGGCGCGTATACTCTAGTATTAAGAACATTTTTTAAAGTGAAATGTTGTATTCGTATACCATGTCTGTTATACAAATAATTAAAATGACTTAGTAAAACTATATTACTTGCTTAAAGATCTTTTACCGGAGTAGACTCAAATACAACTACTCACTTACACATATTGTTAACCTTGTGGTACCGTAAAACTAATTTATCCCCAGTAATTCTTAAATTCGGATGCATTTTTTTTTTCTAAGTTTCTTGACTAAATATGTATTTTCTTTCGAGATATAGTAATTTTTTGCAAAGCTTTGCCTTCTATTGAACAGTTCATCTTGAAATTTATGCTTTCCTTTACAGATGGGATATATTTAATGCATATTTATATTTAATGCATGTTATTTAAACTTTTACTCTCGCGACATTTTCACAAAAGTTATTTAAGATCAAAAGTAAATTTTTGACATTTATTTTCAAATATATTTAAAATATTTAATTCATCCCTCTTTTTGTATTTCCATCATACAAACAAATATATATTAGTTAGACCCTTTCTTTCCAAGCCTGTATAATAGTAGGTAGTACTTATTATCATATAAAGCTTTCACAGAAAAAACATTGATTTAGATGCACACCATAGCTTGCTTTTAAATGCTCGTACATTATTTTAGTTTTTCCTTCTTATTTTCGTAGCTGTTACATTAATTATATGATTCAAGTTATCCATTGTTGTTATTTCTGTCGAGAAAAGAGTGGATGGATGAACCACTCATTAAATAAAAATCTATCGAAGAAATCGATATATTTCTATTAGTTTTATATTAAAATGCCTACTTGTACGTTGACGTAAGACTTGTGTTGAAAAAGTTACTTTTATGCTAAGAAGGCACTTCTGAGGATTAGTATTTCTAGTGAAAACGTAGCACAGTAGGTATGTTTACCAACTACTATGCCAGAAAAGCTATGTTAAAAAGTCAGGTTTTGATGATTTTGATAATATCATATACATAATATACAATTTTCTGGCTACAAAAAGAAAGATGATGTCAAATAATCATCTCTTTACATTTCTGGCACAGTGTATTCTACTTAAATTCCATTAGCAATTCAGAAATGTCAATTCACACTAAAGTATGTATAATCATACATAAAACGAGTAAATTCAATTCTTTTAGACTAGGAATCCTAAAAAAATTAATGAATTTGATTTTAATATTTAAATATGATTCATTATGTAATTTTAAATTACATTAAATTAAATTAATGTAAATTTTATCTAACTTTTACTCTTTTTGCTCTTAATCGAAAGATTTTCGAAACAAAATATGAATATTTTTATGTACTCCTAAGAGTAAACCTTTATTGAATAAATTTTTAAATTGATCACTTTTGAACATTGAATATTTTATTTTTGTCCAGCAATTCGACAATTTCTGCTCAGAGTGAACGTACTACCGTTTCGTATGCATTTCAGCTATGACGGACCCCGAATCCGATGAGTGCAGAACAACCAAAATTTAATTTAATTTCAAAAATTAAGAACACAGATGTTTGACTAGTGATTCTGATACAGCGAATCCTCACAAATTAGAACCACTCTATTCCTCGGGTAAATCTAACTTCCGAAATGTTCTTATTCCACTTCTTGAAACTACTTTCAAGAAGCTTATTTTCATGGAAAATCACTAATAAAGTATGTCTCATTGACATTTTGAAATTTAAATAAAAAAACCAAAAAAAAAAAAAAAAAAAATCAAAAAACAGTTTTGATAATTTTGTTTTATTAAAGAGTGTAGACATGGAAGTTATCCATGGAACACAACATCCGATAAATGGGCACCTAGTGACTGAAAGCACACATTAGTCCTTTTGCCGGAATTTTTCGAAATTTTTAGAAATTTCATAAAAGGCGCGTAAGGTTATATTTTTTTTTATTTAGCTAATTTCATTCAATAATATCACTATATAGGGTTAAAAGGTTGGTCATGTGTTTAGTGGAAAATAACTCACTATTTTTGTCCCTTTTTAATAAATTATTTATGATTTTATTTGCAAGATAAGAACTATCAACCACCCACTCAATCTGATCTTAAAGAAAAACATTTGAATCGGTTTAGCAAGCAAGTTAACAATATCTATGTTTGTTGCAAAACCTTTATTATAAAAACAAAAAAGTGAATCTAAAGAAGGAATGGTATATCACAAATGATAATGCCAATCGAAATTTTAATCACTAACATTAAATAGTTGCAAAATTGATATTTTAAAGCCTAGAGCTGTGGTGAATGTATTTAACGAGTATTTTGCTTTGATTGTGCAATCATCATTATCAAATATCCGTAACTTGTCTGGGACATGCAACTATTTACCCGATAACCCAAGTAACTGATTCTGGAATCTAAATTGTCTATCAGATTCCGGAAACAGCTTCTTTTTCGAACCCAAAACAAGTTTAGAAGTTTTAAGGATAGCTAACGAACTTAAAAACTCGAACTATTGTGGAATAGATGGACTCCTTAACTTTTTGCTAAAGAAAATGTTTTGACTCATTTTTTAATTGAAGCGTTATGTGTGGTATATTCCCAAATGAATAAAATCTGAAATCTTGATTCCTTTATTCAAAAAGATTTAGAAAATTACAGACCAATCTCCTGACTGCCTTCAATATCCAAAGATTTTGAGAAAATCGTTATGCCCCGAATTTTGTGTTACATACCTCTGTAGAAATAACTTTTTCAGTTCTAGTTAATATGGTTTTCAAGCTGGGATTTCTACTGAGCACACTTTGTTAGATTTTTTCACTTTAAAATGTATATAAAGGATTTGATGAAAGCCCGTTTTACCTTGGACTTTCGATTTAGTTAGACATAACATTATTTTAGCTAAATTATGTATATAAAGAACGGTTTCGTCGATTCGCTTTGTTTTCGATTTTATCCTTATGATAGATCACAAAAATTCTACATTGGTTACAAATATTGTAGTTCCAAGTTTGTTGCTTATATAAATGTATATATAAACTCTGTATTCTCTTTGCCCTTTACAAGGACATTTGATGAGTACCCGGATTGGAAGATAGGTGGCACCACCGAGACAAAATGAGGGTACCATCATTAATTATAGCCCTATAGCTCGCCTGTCAATTTGGTGACAGTCCGACGATTAGTTTTGTTTTGACACTCATTTCAAAACATCGTGTGTTTTTTGCGACCATGGAAAAAGAGCAGTATCGCTCCGTGCTCCGATTCTTGTTTTTGAGTGTCAAAACCTGCGAAGAAATCCAGCTCATTCTCGATGGTGCTTATGGGACTCATTCACCTTCCCGCACAACCGTCTATCACTGTTTCGCAAGGTTTCGTCGTGGTCACACGTCGGTTTTTGATGAACCGCGCCCAAGTGCTAAAAAAACAGAGGAATTATCACAGAGGAAACCGTGGACAAAATCTTTGATCTCGTGTTGGCGGACCGCCGAGTGAAAATTCGCAGGTTGACTGAGAGAGCAGGCATCTCAACTGAACGCATTACCACCATTTCAAAGACGTGCTTGGCCCTGTTCGCCCACCGGAAAGAAATAAGGGACAAAAGAGGAATTCATCGCCGCCGCAGAAGAGTATTTTTCAGGTCCGCAAAATTCGTACTATACGGAGGGGTTAAAAAAGTTAAAGCACCTCTGGGAAAAGTGTATCGAGTAAAAAGTGAATTATATTGAAAAATAAACCTAAACAAGGTGCGTTGTCATTTCTAATCTGGCTATTCATCAAACAGCCCTCGCGTGAGTAGAGTCCAGCATTCGTCGATGACCTGGGAATAGCATAACACTTTGTTAGTCCACTGAACTTAATGGCCGACATGCTAATTATTCCCAATAAAACGAAAATTATGTATTTTAGTTTAAGTATTGAGATACCTGCGGATATAAATGTACTTTTTCTTGAAGCTGATTGCTATAGATACAGTTCGTGATTTTAATGTAAAGTGCAATGATAAAAACTGTGGAATTTGCTTCGATAATACTGTTTTGTTTATTAAAACATACTTTAAGATTGAAGTTGTGGATGACTACTAATATGACTTATAATACTACTAATACACTTTTGATAGTGATACATAATAGAATAAATATTTTTAACTTTTGAAGTGACTTTTAATTCTATTTATTGCCAATACAAAGTGTCACTACCTGTTCTCGTGATACACTATTTTCATGGTAATTTCGAATGAAACATGTTTATTAAATTATACTAAGAGAATATGAAAAAGAAAAAAATAAAAATAAAAAAATATAAAAACAAACAAATTATATGAAACTCTTGAAGAACACGTTTTGTTGTGGATAACAATTGGTCCTAATTTAATTGATTTGATTAATTTTATTTGCGGCAAGTCAAATGGAAACGGTTTGTTCTTGTATTTTGTATCCAGGAGCCTTTTTTTACAAGCAGCGACAGAAGTCTTTGTCTGTTATACAGGAGAAAAATAACCCACTTGCGACGGCATCATGCGGGTTTATTTTTGTATCTCCATCAGCCCCATTTCAGTGACTTTGGTGCGATGTCTGTGCATAAACAGAGTGATCGCGCCAACATCACTAGAAAGTATCTCCACCAATTTTAAGTAATGATTACCATCACTTGCGCGAATTGTCTTTTCATCTTTACTGGTGCTTCTCAAAAAATTGTCTTAGCTTTCACTTTTTATATTGGTGCAGTCATTGTGCACTTCTTTTTATTCAAAAAGACGAATTTCCATTTCCTGATATTCAATTTAGCGCTGTGTATAGAATTAGTTTTTGCTTTCTGATAAGTGTTGGAAGTTAAACAAATTCCTAAAACGCCCTTAACAAGATTTTTAAATATTTTAGCTTCCAAGGACAAACCTTTTTTTTATGTTTATTTGACATTCTTTACAATGCATACTTACAGCACAAAAAGCAAACAGGGAAATCCCACATACATCGTTTGGTGACTTCTTTTAATTTTTACTTTATTAAAGCAAAATAAAAGCAAAAGGTAGCGATTGCCTAATGTGGACAAGACTAGAAAAAAGAATTTCAAGTTCTAATTTTAGAGCGTTCAATGCATTGAAAGCTGCGGTTCTAATTTCCGGAAGATTTTAAATAAGTGATTTTAAATTGCAAGGTCAATTTCCAGTCTTAACTAATTTACATAATATGTTCACAAGTCACTCCCACAATAATAAGTTGTTTTCTCGTCTTTTAATAGCCTTATTATTATAAACACGCATTTTTCTAGTTTTTTTATTTTATTATATATATTAAATATAATTTAATTAACATTTGTTTTTTTTAAATTTATTTTGGTTAATTTAATTAATATTTTAAATTTTTGGCTAGATTGAAGCTAGTATTGAACCTAATTTTTTATAGTCTGCATTTCTACGCACATATCAGAAATAGATAAATTGACACATGAATCTGTTAAATATAGACACCTCACACCTGCTTGACAGTTGTTGGCATATGTTCACTTTAATTATTTCAAAATTCTTAGGATGGTAAGTGATTTATATCGGGTAACCAAAATAAGAAACGATTTAAAGTAAAATTGAAAGCCGAATTGGGATTACTTCTAAGCGTTAAAATTTTATTTTGATATTTATGATTATATTTGACTTTCACAAAACGAAAAAAGGCCAAATTCTTGATGGAATTAAATTTTTGAGTGGAACAGTTTTTAGCCGCCAAAACGGGAACTTCTTTTCCAACGGATTGGACAAGTTGTCTGAACGTTGGAAAACAACTTCAACCAAAGGATTTTACAATTTGAATATATGGTATTGTATTTGTAATAAACAAGAGAACAAAATTGTATTGGTGTGTATTGTGTCTTCGAAATGTATGGGTGAATTTCCGAATAAAGTATATATCATATACTCGTTTATAGATTCGAATAAAATATAAATATAAGGAAATAAAATTTACGCTGTATTGCACCGAAATCCGATTATATTCTTACTTACGTAGATGTAAGCCTAGTCCGGTTCAGTTAGTCCGGTTCTTAGCTAATTGCCTCCGGTTTTGCACTCTAAGAGGAGGTCCCCTTCTGCTTATACGCGCCACCTAAAATGAAGTCTCCCTCTACTATGTTGTCCCTCCGACTTTGATTCGAAGAGTGGGCCGGGACACTTGGTCGGCTTCCATCGGCTGCTGTCCACTCAGCTGACGATCTTTTTGATTTAGGTGTATAGTAGTAGATCCATTTTTCATCTATCTATCACATATAGACGTAAAAAATCCTTTTAATCTCGCTGGAAAAGCTCCAGAGAGCTCTGAACCGTCGACGCGTTGCTGTTTTTCGTCCGGTGTGAGCAAACGCAGGACCCATTTCGGAAGCAACTTACGCATGTTCAAATTTTCGCGCTTCTACCTTCTGATATCTATCCGTGTGAGTTGGTTTTAAATGTTTGCAAATTATTGAGGCTAGAATATAAAGAATCACGATTTTTCAGAGTACGTCCGAAAGTGGGCTTGGGGGTGTACTGATGAGCATTCACAGCGAAAGGTGTGTTATTTCTAAAAGTTTGAGGGGGCTGAATGCTACTGGAAAAGACTGGATTTTGGATGATTAGACCGTTCAGCATCATCGGTACTTGTACGACCACGTTCAAATGCAGCATATCATTCATAACAAAAATGTTTAATGAACACATGCATTTCTTTTTTATTGTTGTTTTACTAAAACCATTGTAAATTGTAATCTAATAGTTGGAATTGCATTCAATTTTGACACGTATCGTTTGAAGGATGACATATCTATGTGTCATACCGGAGATTTATTAAATGTTGTTACTTTATTTTGCTCTTAAGTTGCGACATTTCAGACTTTTAAAAGATTTCGCTTCCTGTATTCACTTGTGAGTTCCACACAATCCTTTTAAGTACGTTATGATGTTAAAGAAATCACATATCAGCGTGTCACCTTGTCTAAAACCTCTCCTCCGGTTATATTCATCCAACCTAAAATGCCAATACATAATGGAGTTCCTAAATATATCTAAGATACGAATCTTTTGCAGTAATCTTATTAACCGAGACAGCTGCCTTAAATCAAACCAATTTCACTTCAAAATCAGCTTACCCTTAACCGAAAAAATTTACAAGGCAAATTTTTCGTAATCCCTCAGGTAATTTACGTATCTTTATTTTTTGGGTCCAGTGAGTGAGTGAGTTTGTAGTTTTGATTTTCTGCTTGAACTTTTCTGGTAAATTTAAGAAAAAAATAAATTGTTGCTTATGTATTCCTTTATATTCTCCATGAGAAGGTTAAAACAAGTCAATTTTATATTGTTCACTACATGGAAGGCATTCGCTCTCGGATGTACGAGTATGCTATGTATAACCAATATCAAATTTAAGGGTATAGGTTTGTTAATTCACATTTAAAAGGAATTTTCCGGAAAAAGTCACGAAAGAAGTCGTGCTAAGGAAGAATCTCTTTCTAATCAAATAAAGAAAAAAGAGAAGAAGATGTCTTACCCGCCAGGGTATGAATTCAAATAGATTCAATTAGATTAGATTATATTTAAATATTAAGTTTTGATGATCAAGGACGTTCTTTTACTCGTAAAACTAATGATGTAGTTAAAACTTCTTCAGCATTTTCTACTGAGGAAATTCCATGTTATATGTATGCAATCCAAATATTTTTTACATATTAAATCAAGTTCAGAAGTTGTGAAGTTGTGAAATATCAAAATTTTTAAGTAATTTTAATAACTACAAGAGCTTTTTCTATAAGTTATTTGTACAATAGTATTGAACGTTCGATAAGCTTCGGATACATAAATGAAGTATAAATAAAAACAAAGAAAATGCTAAAAATAGTTTTTTGTTGAAATGTAATTTTCGGTCTTATTTGCATTGATGGAAAATGAAAGATGAGATTCAACCATTCACCGGTCTAGTTAAGCATCTACGGATCTTACGTATTAGATCCATTAAGTCAATGGCCACCATATATCCGGCATGAAGAGTCTTCGAGTCTAAACTTGTGGGAAGCTGCAGATGAAGATGTGCATCTAAAGTGGCGCACGCAAGTGGAGGAATACTTCAACCAACTTCGAGTGCAATACTACAGGTATCAAATAAGATAAGATAGGCATGGCAGCCTGGAGATCTTATTGGTCGAGACCTGGATGGGCACCGTGTTATTTATGTAAAAATGTAAGTAAATACGTGGTTGCGGCGTCAGATACTTGGGTATAAGTTGTAATTGATCAGTGTCTATGACTGTATAATATTAAATGATAGTCAAACAAAACAAGGATATAAACAAAATCGGGCTGGAACATAAAATGTACGATGTTTATATCTCCATACCTTGTTGAAAATTAAAGAGAGACACATACTGTGTAGTTGTAAACTTTATATGTTTTGCACTTGTATCCGTTTCATAGAATCATTTGGTCATAAAATAAATAAAAAAACTCAGATCTTGAAACGCTTAACCAAACAAATCAAGAGGTGCAAAACAAAAATCTATTAAAGTAGATGAATTGGACAGAAAACTTGAGAAAGTGGCAGATTATTAAGATGTGGCAGTTGGTACGCTTGCGCGTTTGAATTCGCATCTAAAAAATATGCGCAAAAATAAGGCACTAATTTCAACGAAAGTAGACAGCCATCATATTAATAATTCAGTTATGAATTATTCCCTTAAACTTTCTAAGCTCGAAAGAATTTAATCTAAAATTACTGCCATGTCTATCGATCGAGAACTGCAGATTGGGGCGCATAATTGCTCGTACCTTTCATAGATCCATATTGGAAAATGATGGTGTAGTTTAAATGGAAATTTTTATAGAGTAAGCGTATATGTTAGAAATTTATAGTTGATTGCGGGACCTGGTGGGGTGGACTTTGGGACTGTGGCGCATAGGATATATGCAACTGCTCAAGTCTTTCCATCATAATATAATAAAAGCCATTCCTCAGCACAGCTCAGGCCACGTGATGTCATTTTCATATTTGATTCTTCGAATTAGGAGTGATGGAAAATGTTTTCGCTGGAAGTAATGAGCTTTTGAATTACGTTATACTGATGAATTTAAAATTCGAAGACCGGTATAATTACTGTATTCGCTAGGGCACCATTTTTCTTCTTTCGGCGAAATAAGTAATTCACCATTTATCCTTTCCATACTCTATCATTGCATTGTTGATTGCCTTTGTTCAATCGCACCATTTGGTCATAAAAAAAATCTCTTATGAATTCATTTAATTTTAAAATTTCTTTATTAGTATTCTCAAAAAGCTTTTTACTCTATTTATTACATACCTAGTAATAGGGAGCAATAATATATTTAGTATGCCCTTTGTTGAAGGGTATGGTTCCACGTTAAAATTTCATACATTCCTAAGACTATTTAGCTTGGTACCACGAAATAATACCGAAAATTGCTCAAAACTATTTGATTGAGACTGTAAAATATGTTAGCTTACGAAATGAAATTTTCGACTACTTAAATTACTATACAGAAGGGTTGAATAGGAGCAATTTCTATATATATGTACATACTTTGCAATACGAGTGTCTATATATGAGTATACATGGTCTTTATTAGTACAAGTACTTTCTTCAAATTTTTTTCCGAGTAATAAATGCCACTTGAAAACTTTAATCAAATCTTGTATTTGTCATAATGCTCCATTGCTTCCTATGTTCTTTTAACTTGATAAAATCTTTTTTCCACAGATGTAGGAATTTGCTGAATTCGTCCTTTCCTTGTTGAAGAAACCAATTACAATTGGGGAGAAAGAATGACTGATTTAAACGCAGGTCAAGACATGGATTCCATTGCTTGTACATTATAAGAATCATTTCAAAGGACATCAACAAACAAAATACTCAGTTGTATTGTAGAACTTATTTTTTCGGCGATGGGCTGGAAAAACTTTTTCTGCTCTGCAAATGAAATAATTTAAAAAAATAACAGAATTTTTCTTTCTCAAACTTTACCTATAAAAATGCGAAATATACTCGTACAGGCGCGTAGAAATTTGCTTGTGCAAAATTTCAGTGTTTAAAGATTTTTTTTTCGTCATGTTTTGATGTTTTCTGCTGACTTTCTTGCAAACTGACAAGTATTTTTTCGATTGATGTCATTACAAGACAGAGTGTGGAAAAAGAAGAGCGATGTATGAACTAAACAAAAAAGTTGTATTCCACAAATTACTTGGATTATGAGTTTGCTCAGTTGGGAAAATTGCTTTCAGTTTTTGGCTTCAATATTTTAAATAAATTCTGTTTGAAATTTAAAAACAAAAAAAGAAACTAATTTCGAGGAGTAGGGATGAAAAATCTTTTGAGTTATTAGATAGGATTTTAACAATATTCTTATAATTCTTATAGTAATCTAACAAAAAATTCTATAAATTAAGAGAGTAATAAATATTTGACAAATTTTTTGGCTGTTCTAGAAGTACATAAATGGCTTTATATGACCCTTCGCTATCTGGGTCTTCAGTACTATTTTGCTCTTGTAAATTACACATTTAAATGAATTTTTGATGCAAGGAGATACGTATTGGCATACGGGCATTTTGGCTCTGACGGATCATATTCAGACAAAATATACATGTATATAAAGAAATCGACAAAAAAATGGGTAGAAATCATAGCAATGGATTTTCAAGAAAAATTCAAGACTAGTAGAAAAGACCAAAGGATATATGGTTAGATGACTTATGGCAATTTTGCCAAAACAGGCACAATGATTAACAAAACTAAATATATGACCTGATAGAATTTTTAAGTGTTATTACTTTCAAACCACCCGATCTAAGGTGGCCGCGACTGAAGGGGTAGTGTATTAACTTACAAATTGGACGGTTCGGCGTTCAAATCCTAACTGCATCCGTAAGGCATTCTTTTTTCCAGGCAACTAAAATCATGTGAAATGAGTTTTTGCCTATAATGCAACAACAAGTCCGATTCCACTAACAATTTAGTCCCCCTATTAATAATGCCACCCGTTAAGCAAAATAACCATTGAGCCCAAATATCTCTTCTGCCTATATAAAATTATCAAAAATCTTAACAGGTGCTCCGACATTTTGAGAGTATACATATCCTCGTGAGTGTTAAATTAGAAGTTATTGGACATTTATATACTCGTATGTGTTCTAGGTATTATTTAAAAAACTCACACAAAGAAAACTTTTCTGTATACTTTAAACTTAATTTGAAGATTGCTTGTTAATTCGCCAGACATATGGATATTTACGTGATTTCTTTGGTCCTAGTATTAGATCAAATGAGCTCACTATTCGTCATATGGATACATATTATACTACATAGCCAATAACGCGTCAACGTAAGGGGTCATCGGAACAGTAGCAACATTTTGCGAGAAAATCTCGGTTTATAACCATATCACATTCAGCTGTTGTTGAACTCATTTTCAGTTCAAAAAAGTTAAATTACTATTTCTGAAGAGTGACAAATCCAAAGGAGACATGTAGGACTCAACTGCACCTTTAGTAGTTCACGCTGGCGACATCATCGGTCCTAATTTTTCAAAAATAACACAGGTACTTGCGTTACAGTCAATGGCCAAAGTTTTCTTCAAAAATTTGTACGACGTTATTTCGAATGATTTGTGTTTTTAGCATGATGTGGTACACCCTGCCCACGAACTTGTTGACTTACTGTGAATCCGACTGAACGAACAAAAAATCACGAAATGAAATTGTGAATTGATCATCGATAGAGTGTGTTTTAATGTCCCTCGATTACTTCTTGTGCGGCTATGTAAACCGTAGACTATTATGTGGTGTAACCACCGGTGTAGCCAGAGTTGCCTAAAATTTTACCCAAAGATGCGCTTTGTCTAGAAAAGCCGATGAAGTCATAAGTTTAAAGTTGTATTTAAAGCATAATGTCATAATAAATATTTTTGATTTAAACTGTTGTTATTTTACAACCAGTTATATACCTCTTCAAAAACATCCTCCAAATATAAAAGTGTAAACATTATTTAGAAAGATTTTCGTCTTAAACACTTATACTCATATAAGCTTTTGATGGCTCTTTTAGAGCTTCAAATAATCCGTTAATTGATACCCTCTTAACAGTCTTTTTTATTTAGGGCACAGAAATATGATATATATATCATCATTCAAATTTCAATAAGCACTCGAACATTGCAAGTCAAAATTGAGTGTTATATATATTACTAATATTCAACCGATTCCCTCTTATGCTATTATACCAGTAACTTTTCATACAAAATGACTTCCAAAAAGAAGGGGGCGAACAGCGAAAAAGTGCTCCCGTATGTTATCCCGCATCCCAGATAACATCCCAATACCAGCTCAAATACAGGGAGAATTATAGACGGGGAGGGAAAGACAATTCGTTCCGGATATCCTTTAACGTGCTGCTTCAAAAGAAAATCTAGCACAATCATAAACAGGAACGGACTTTGTATACCGTCTTGGTGTAGTTTCGAAATATCCGATCATCCATTGTACATTTTGCGTCATTTATACTTCTCTAGTACATTTTAAATAAATATATAAGATATCTAAGCACAGGAAACTACCTTGACGGAAAAAAAAAACCGAATATGAGATAAGGTGGATAGTAGCTTTAAAATGGTATATCGAATTAACATATAAATTCAATGAAAGTATACTTAATGATTTTGTTTTACGTAAATCATTTGGGTCCGGAGTATAGTTAACTGAAAGTTGTTTTTTCCAAGACTTCAAAAATTTACTTACAAGAGACATGTTTATAAAAGACAACCTTTATATTTAACTTTATTAGCACAATTAGCGTTTCACAAAATTTTCAACCAATCTAGAAACTCTTAATTGGAGCTACTTTCAAAGCGTGTCTTTCACGCTTTTTTCTATTAATAAAGACAGACCTCCACTTGCTACATGCTGTCTTCGACTTATTTTTAAAGCTCATTTAATATACTTATTATCATGTAAAAAGTAAATGGTACTTTTGATCACTTTGTCGGCAAGATGCTTTTAAGTGTAACAGTGCATGTTACACAACAGTATTATTTTTGAAAAAATGTCATCAACTACATGCAATTGCAATCAACTTCTGGTATTATTTTTGAAAAAAAAAACTCTTTATTGATTTATTTTCTTTATTTCTTTATTAATTTTATTACTATCTATGACCTTTTGCCATTTTCCGAAAGACTTGGCCAAATTTTTACCATTAAGAGAGTCTTGCAAAGACCGAAGCAAATGGTAACCAGAGGGTACAAGGTATGGGCTATACGGTGGATGCATCAAAACTTCCCAACTAAGCTCCGTCAATTTGTTATGGGTCATCAGATGTATGTGGCCTAGCATTATCATGATAGAAGACAACTCCCTTTCTGTTGGCCAATTCTGGTCGCTCTTTCTTGCAACATTCAAACGGACGAGTTGTGTACAGTAGAGAATCGAATTGACCGTCTCGTTACGTTCTGGCAGCTCATAATAGACAATTCCCTTCCAATCCCACCAAACACTCAACATAACCCTTAAAGTCGTTTGTGGTCGGTCATCGGCCTTTTACCATTCTCGTATTTAATCCATTTTTCAGCTCAAGCAATAAATCGCTTCAAAAATGGTTCATTTCGTTACGTTTCAGCAGCGTTTCGCTGATGGTTATTCGGTCAATAAAATTTCTTAATTTAATTCATGTGGCACCCAAACATTGAGCTTCTTTGAGCAGCTTGTTCGTTTTAGATGATTCCAAACTGTCATACGGTTGATGTTTAGTGCCTACTCTATCCCCAGACAGCTTCTGTGCCGGTCTTACTCCATCAGTTGCAAAATCTCATCGACTTTTTCAGTGACAGGCCGACCAGTGCGAGGTGCATCTTTTACATCGAAATTTCCGGAACAAAATCGAATAAACCACTCCTGAGTCCAGCGTTAACTCACAGCATTCTTACCGTAAACTGCAAAGATTTTTCGGCATGTTTTCGCAGTGTTTTTCCTTTTTTTATAGTAAAAAGGCTTCACATAGCGTATTTCTTCAGATATTTCACTCATATTCAAATCAGTATAACTTATAACACAAGCAACGAATTACACAGATGTCTTCATAAAAAATGTAGCCTGACATGTCACCTTTCAAAAACGTGTTCGTTTGAAACAATCAGATTAGTGTTTCCAGATAAATGGACACCAACACCATCTATGACCCAAAATTTTGGTCAAATTTTATATTTACATTATTATATTATATATATATATGGCTTTGTTACATTCGTTGTAATTGTATTTGAGCTTTTGTTGAGTAACATTTAAGTTAAAAATTTTAAAATGACTAGTTTTTTCATAAAATACATATAAAGTGCTGTGCGACTTTCTTTTCAGTCGGAGCATTAACTCACTAGTAGACTTTTTGCGAGAAAGGTACCAACATTTGTAACATATGGAAGAGCAAATAATGAGTATAAAGAAAAATACAAAGTGCATGCGTTAAAAGCATTACTTCCCAAAATCTAATATACGCTGCCGCTGCTACGTCCCCCTTGGCTTACATTCAGCTTTTAAATAAGTTTGAATTTTAGATTTTTAACGCAATGCTGTTGTGATAAATTCACGGGTCAAAGTGAGCTTATGGAAAAATCGATTGCACTACTGCACTTAAATTTAATTAATTCAGATGTTGTATTTTGAAAAAAATCTAGCCCCACCTCAACTCAATATTGTAGGTCTCTAAAATTTAAAAGAAAGCCATAGAACTCATACGTGAAGAAAAAAATTGGGTTGAAAATTGAATTCAAAATTTGCATGAAACTATTATGGTATAAATTTTGAATAATCGTATCATATTATTAGAGTTTAGTATCAATTATATTTCAATATGCTAGATGGAAAAATTAGTAAAAATTTCAGTGTAATTTTGGAAACTATCTGCTGCAATTAACTTATTGATCCCGCTAAAATCAGAGCTTATACGGAGTAGATAGCTACGGCCCTAAAATTACATCGTTTATATTAAATACCAGTAATTGAGCATAAGATCGGCAGCACAGATTCTATAGACTTTACAACACTAGGAAGTATTTCCGTTTGGGAATCCTAATGAGGATGTTATTCATCTAATGCCTTTATCATTGGATCCCAAAATCACAAATCAGGGGACTGAACCAAAAATAAAAAATTGCATTCCACTTAGTATGGTGGCAATCCACCAATAAAATAAGCAATCTTAGGTTTATGACATAAGTACAGAGGAGGAATGTATAGGCACGTCTTCTGCCATAAGAACGACGCCAACAGCGGCACTGGAAAATATACTTGGCCTCCTGCCGAAAGACCATGCCTCGATGCTTTTAACTGAACTGGGTTTATGCTCCAATACTGACTACATAATACATCATCATCACTACTTCGAAATTCACCTGCATTTTTCAAAAATAGAGAGGAATGGGACAGCAACCAAATGGTGACAGACTCGATATCCATTTTCATTGATGGATTAGAGATAGAGACAGGAATCGGCGCTGGGGTTTTTTCCGACCAAGTGAACATACGATGCTCACGACGCTTGCCGAACTTAGGAAATGTCTTCCAAGCCGAGATATTGGATGTATCAGAAGTAGCTAAACTTGCGGCAATGGAGCAAATATTCTACGAGGATATTACGATATTTATTGACAGCCAGGCTTTCATCAAGGCCATCGCGGCAGTCGAAATCAAACTATGAAGCTCTAAAGTCCAAACTCAAAAAGGATCCTCTCTCTAAACGGAACTGGCAAGTCAAAATATCAAACCTCTAGTCTGCATTATGAGACTAGAGGCAATAAAGCTGCGCCTCTCCGACGACGTCCTCGACAGAGACTGTGGGGACATAAGCTCACGAGAGTATACTCCCAACTTATTGTGCCACTCTCCCAGCCTCAGTTATTGGCTGAGAACTAATTATGGCTGAGAACTAATTATGGCTGAGACCCGACTTTAAAACGCTTACTAATGTGATACCTAAAGCGGAAACCAAAACTAGAAACCGCGATCAAATCATTGAGCCATTGAGAATTTCCCCACTAATTGGGTGGCTGGACGCAGCTTAAGTAGTAGTGGACAGGCTATCAAATCGGAAGGTTCGGTGTCCGAATCCCAACCGCGCCCGAAAGACATTAACTTCTTTAGTTAAAAAGAATCAAGTAAGATGAGTAGTTGATTAGAAATCAGCAACATGCCTATTTTCACTAAAAATTTAGTCTCCCCATTAAATGCAATTGAATAAGTCTCAGGAGAAATTATGCCACCTGAGGAAGCCATGGATAATAGCCCTATAACTAAGAGATCGTTTTTGGAAACGGTGGGTCTCCGAGTACTTGTCAACTCTGAGACACGCCGAGCCTAATGGTGTCAAAGGTCAAGGCGAATTACGAACAAGACTTGGTGTTCGTCTGCGATGTAAACATACCACGGAGACTGTAGTGTCGAGGCCGGATTACAAAAGTATAGACAGAGGCTGATGGAGAAGTCCGAAGTGTTGATTTTCGTACATCTAATGGGCTGATGAGATGCCCAGCGTCGAACCTAGCCGTTCTGGACTTGAATATTAATGAATCGAAGTTGGCGCGCGGGGCGAGGGTGTTGCAGAACGGCCATGCCTTAACATAAACATAGCACTACTCTTCTTCTTTCTTTGTTTTGAAATTTAATTGTTTTTCTTTTTGGCCACTCGCCTTGAGTGCGAAGTCCTCGAATTTGGCACATTCGTCATTAGTAAGACGGTCAGACAAGAAAGAAGTAACACTGCGGTAAGAATTATATTTTGTTTTTTGTAAATTCCGAACTAATCTCTATTTCTACATAGAAATAAACGTTAATAATGTGCATAGAGTTCATAAAGTTCAGCATCGAGTTTTATTTGGAGTTGGATGTTAAATTCGCTATCCCTTCGAGCCACCGCGTACTACAATTCTTTATTTCGTTGTTTCATATTAACTGCAAACAAACGCCGTTCCTGCCGAATTGGATGTATATGCTGCTGACGCAGGAAAATCTATGTCATCGCCAGGAATAAGCCAGTTATCAATCGCCGAGTGCAACGTACGCCACGGAAAAGTAAAATCGTACCAAATTGGACTTGCCTACAATGAGTATGTCATCCATATATACTACCATGCCACCAGCAAGTAATGGTTACTTGAGTACGATTGTAGGAGACACAGGTTTTGCTTGCACGTACAAATAATATTTATGTTTACCGTTTTCGATTTACAAAGCCATGGTGGACATCAAAGTACCATGATGCCAGCATGTTCCACATACGCCATGGTGTCTCGAAAGGTTCAGGATCTCCCAGCTCTTAGCGGGCAGCCCGAGAATTGGCCAATTATCCTCACCTCATTTGTTCAATCAACAGTCGACTACAATTACACGAACCTTAAGAACAACCAGCGGTTTCAGGTTAAGTATATTTTAATCAAACCTGACAATGTGGATATTATTATTGCCCAGCTTCGTTTTCGGTTCGGGCGTCCAGAACAGCGGATCCGCAGCCAATTGAACCAAGTATGTGAAACCGTGCCAATCATTGAAAACGCGATGACTCATCTAATTCCATTTGGAACGAAAGCAAAAAATCTTGCTGTGTTCCCCCAATAAGTGAACGGCCAACAACATATGTCACACCTAACATTATTGGAGGAACTTGTCTCTTCCAGGCTTCTAATATCTTAGAGGCTAGGGTTGGTTAGGTATACCACAAAAGTGCAACTATACCCGACGATCGCAACCTTCAGTGACTGGATAAGTGACACAGAAAATTTAATTTATATTGTGCAAGATGTTGACAACATGCAGCGGAAAAGACGCATGCCTGTCTTACCTACCACAGGGAATCACGGTTCAACTATGTCAAAATGTTCTATATCCTAGGATCAACTCAAGGTCAGTTAATGTAAGCTATTCATTGATTAAGGAGTTTCTGAGAAGTGACCAAAAGCAAAACATGACACATGTCTGAGACCCGGGCATGCAACACGCGACTGTCGCAGAAAATGGACTTGCTCCATTAATGGGTGCTAGAGACGACATCACAAGCTACTTCATGAAGCACCAATCACGAGTTCCCTCCAGCAGCAACAACAACCGGACGGTAGAATAGCCGAAAAACCAGTTGAAAGTACATCAGGCATCACATTGCTTGCTATAAAGGATGTTGTAAAGAACAACATTCTGGTATTTTGTGTGTTGCCATTCACGCCTTATAGTCCATATAAAATCATCAACGAATATGCCTTACTAGATGAGGGATCTCTCAATTACAATGTTGGATGCCGATTTAGTAAGGCAATTAGGTTTGCATGGTCAACATTGAAATTTAAATAAGCAATGGGTTAGAGGAAGAAAGGCTTTAGAGTCTACTGTGTTAGTCGATGTTTACATCAGTGGTGCTGGTAAGAAGAAGAAGCACATGCTGCGAGATGCTTATGGGGCATCCAATCTTAACTTACCTGTTCAGAGTTTGTGTGAAAGTGAACTTCGTAGTTTCAACAGTAACCATGGAAAATTGAAATTGCAGCCATTTCACAGTGTTCAACAGAAGTGGCCCATATACCGCGACAACGAAACTTGGTTGGGTAGTGTTTGGCCCAACTTAAAGGTTGCTTCCACTGCGCCTTCATGCTTTCTCATCTGTGCACAGAGCAATGATTCATTCCACAAACTTGTTGCTGAATACTTTGAGAACGAGAGCTGTGGGGTAAAACAATCACATTCCATCAAGACCAAAGCCGAGTCTGTAGCTAGAGATATTCTTAAGTCAATGTAGAAAAGGATCAACGAGAGATTCCAAACCGGACTATTGTGGGAAATTGATGAAGTTGAGCTGCCCGGTACCTATTCCATGACAATAAAACGCCTTGTTGGAATAGAACGCAACATGAAGCGATGTGAGAACTTAGCCGCCGCCTATAGTTCCATAATCAAATCTTGTATCAACAAGATTTATGCCCGTAAACTGCAGCCACCGAAGGCCGCCACACTTGGCTGGAAAACATGGAAACTATCATATTTCGGAGTAGTGAACCCTTTAAGCGTTCGCAATTACGACTAGTGTTTGATGCCATAACTGAGGTGAAGGGGGTATCACTCAACTCAAACCTTATGAAAGAATATCAATCGTTGTCATCGGTATTATACCACTTTTGTGATGGAGCCATTGTATACGAAATCGTTTTCATGACGTTTGGAGTCTCGTGTTCGCCTTGCGCCGCACAATACGTGAAGACCACTTGCCTTAAAAGCTATCTTGGACCATCAGAATGGATGACTTCGTAGATAGCTTCGAGTCCACAGAATAAGCCATCAAAATACCACTGCAGGTGAAGAAAATAAACGAGGATACTGGTTTTGAACTAAGGAACTTCACCTCGAACTCGCCAGGAGTTTAAGATGCTTTGCAAGATAGCGATGCTGCTAAGTAAATATGCATTAAATGTAGCTTGATGACCGAGAAAATACTGGGCATATTCTGGCAGCCAGCTAGCGACAAATCTTCGTACCAGTTACAGTTCCACCACGTCGATAAACATGTTATCAACGAGATGAAGAGCCCCACAAAAAGAGAATTACAAAGCGGCATAATGTCAGTTTTCTATCCGTTGAGATTCCTGAGCTATTTCACTATCACCGCTAAGTTGCTGAGAAAAGAAGCTTGGCAACATGATATATGTACCTCATACGATGTGATGAGTTGTTCGGTTGATGTCAGCGAAGATGGCTTTGTTGCAGTGGCATACTGGAGAGCAATCAATTCAAAAGGTAAGATGGAAACGTCATTTGTTTGTGCGAAAACGAAATATTGCTCCGCTGAAGCCACTGACGATTACTCGTATGGAGTTTCAAGCGGTTGTCTTGGGAGTACGATTGATGACAGCTATAGTGGTACATAGAATTGCTGAAATTTTGGCGACTATAAAGTCATTCAATTTGAGGTGGAAGAACCCTGAAAGCCTTCCTGAAGAAGTGGGTCCATCAACACAAAGACCAACAGACGTTCATTGAATTTGGGGAGCAAGTTCAAGAAGTACTACTGTGGCTAGCTACCACACTGAAAGCACCCACGGACACTCATCAGCAAGTTTAGTAACCCATTTCATTAATGCTACAGCTGCCAAAAATCACCATTCCAGAATTTGATGGAGACTATGAAAAGTGGCGTCAATTTTCTAATCTCTACATGCAGATCGTTCATAAGCAGACATTGAGTAGCTGCCAAAAAATGCGGTATCTCAAAACTAGCTTAAAGGGAGAGGCCGAAAAGCTTTCCTGAGAAGCATTTAGCATTGTCAGATAACAACTACAAAGCGGAGTGGAAGATGCTTCACAATATGTACGAGAGCCCGAAGTTTCTTTTTGCGTCACTTGTTAACAAGTTGCTAAACCAACCAGGGCCTGCTTCCGACCAACCATCAAAGGCCCACATTAAGAACGTGCATTATAAAACAAGGAAAATCTTGGTGGGATTAGAAAATTTGAAGGTCTCCACATCAAAATTAGACCCGATCATTCTTCCAATCATTTACAAGAAAATTGTTTGGCCCGTCCTAAGGAATTGCACTCTGTGACAGAATTTCCTGGAAACACGTTTTCAAACTCTTAAAGCCTTAAGGAACAAAGGGAAAAAGATTGAGGAATTCAAAAACCACACAGGATCTTCGGCTACATTAACCACAACGAATAAAGGGCAGCAATCGCCCACGGAATCCATTGCATGCAACGAAAATCATGCTTTGTACCATTGCAACAAATTTTTACAAATGAGTCCAGCGAATCGTAACAAGTTTGTTTTTCAAGAAAAACTTTGCAAGAACTCTCTAAAGAAGGGATATTTCGCATCCAAAGGCACTCTGAGGGGATGAAAGAAATGCTCTAACAAACAACTCATTACTACATATTGATGACATCCAAGCACATCATTCAACGGCCCAAGCAAAAAAGAATATACTTCAACAGACAGCACATTTTAGCTCATCCGCAAGCACGCAGCAGCATGCAGAGCCAACATCTGCACTCACCACAACGACTCATATAAAGAAAAAATTCGTAATTCATGGAACTGCAAGAGTGAGGCCCACTAATAACAATGTAACCGAAACCGAATGATCCAGAAGTGCTGGATTCCGGATCCCAGATAAACATAATCAGCGATCGTGCTGTAAGGAGACTTGGTTTAGTGTCATCGTCTACAAACATGCGTATTCAAGGTATTCAAGGCATTGGTCAAGGGCACCTAAAAAAAAATTAATGAATGGGGCGACAGCCCAATGTGTGCCAAGGAATAGCTTCTCGCATTTATTTGTGTTTCTTACTTTGTGAATTTTTTACACCCCTGAGCAGGGCCTACTGTTTATTACCGGTTCGGAACCATTACGCCATCACCACCACCGTGGCCACCTAAAGCCTCAAAAAAGAGTGAATGTACTTCTAAGCTCAAAACGAATGGCCTTTTCAACCAGACTAGAAGCCTTCGTATTACATTCCATAATATCTTCACAACCTAGTAAAAAATTGGATATCTCATACTGGAACATACCACACAATATTCAGCTGGCAGATCCTACTTTTCACGAATCTGAATGTATTGATGTACTTCTAGGAATTCAATTGTTTTTCCAACTCCTCTCTATTTGGCAAATAAGTCTAGCGACATAATTATCCACGTTGCAGAATACAGTCTTCGGTTGGATAGTAGCAGGATTGATAGAGTAACTTTCCCCAAAATTGGCGACATGTGATATGTGCTCAGGTAAGAAGCAAGAAGATATTAACGCAACAATAAGTCGATTCTGGGACATCGAACAACCAGAAGTACAAGGCAAGGAGCAAACAATAGCAAAGCATACGAAACATACTTTGAGCAAACGTGCAAAAGAGACAGCAAAGGCCGTTTTAAGTGAGTCTGCCATTTTCAGATGATCCAAAAACCCAAGATGTAACTCTCCGGCGATTCCTATCAACCGAGAGAAGGCTGATGGAACAGCGCCACCAATATACAGCTTTTATGGAAGAATATAATCAGCTTGGGCACATGGAAGAAGTTAACGCTCTACCAACAAATTGCTGTTTTCTTCCACACCATTGTGTACTCAAACCTGAGAGTAGCTCTACAAAATTAAGAGTAGTGTTCGACGCCTCTGCAAAAACAAATAATAATATTTCACTCAACAACATTTTTTATACCGGGCCAGTAATTCAAGATGAGCTTTTTAACATACTTCGTTGATTCCGGCTGACCCACTTCGTTTTCACGGCTGACATTGAAAAAATGTACCAGCAATTTCGTGTACAAATTACCAACTTCTCTGGTGCCGAAGCAACCAAAAGGAAAAGCTGACTATTACATATGGAACATCAGCCGCCCCATATTTGGCAATCAAATGCTTGCAGCGGTTGGCACAAGAAGAATGTGCCAGATATCCTTTAGGAGTTCAAGTATTACTGCATTACTTCTTCGTTGACGACGTCATGACTTGAGTGGATAGCATGATGACAGCCCGTGATATGCAGTCACAACTTGTCACATTGGTTAACACAGCCGGTTTTAAACTACGTAAATAGTGCACTAATCACTCCCAATTACTCAATGGTATTGAACTAGAAGAACAAGAAGTGCATTTAAAATTTTCCAATGAAAAGGATTCCCCAGTTAAAACACTGGGATTAATATGGCTCCCAAAAGCCGATAACTTCTGTTTAAAGATTAAAGTTCCAGGAATAACCAAAATCATCAAAAGAACTGTGGTATCTGACATAGCGAGGTTATTTGATCCTCCTGGATTGTTTGCTTCAGTGGTTGTGACTGCCAAAATCTATTTAAAAGAACTGTGAGCGCTAAAGCAGGGTTGGGATGCCGCTTTACCAATTGAGCTGCATACAAGATGGTCAAAATTCTGAAATAGTCTCCTTGCACTATAAGGTATCCAGGTTCCACGACATGTCTTCGGAAACAATGTTCCACTCTCTTTTGACTTACATGCGTTTGCTGACGCATCCCAAAAAGCATATGGCGCTGCAATCTACATACGGTCTACCGATGTCCATAGAATGGTAATAATACGACTCTTGCGCTCTAAATCTAGAGTAGTAACTACCACCACCAAAGACGATAACGTTACCAAGATTAAAACTTTGTGCAGCAGAACTAGCAGCAAAGTTTATCGATAGAGCAAAGCGATGCCTAGAAAACAAGCCAACCTACAATTGGACTGATTCAGAAGTAGTTTTGGCATGGATAATCTTAACTTCAGGTGACTTTCAGGTTTTCGTAGGTAACCGAATTGTTTCAATCCACAAATTATCCATACCCCAGCAATGGAAACACGTCAGATCTAAAGAAAATCCAGCGGACCCACCATCAAGAGGTATACAACCTGAAAAATTACGCAATTGTCATTTGTGATTTTACGAACCACCGTTCTTACACGGCAATGAAACAAAACAATATACAAAACGTAGTGAATGCAAATTGGAGCGTAGGCGATGAACAACAAGGTCCTAAGAGCTTTATTAACATTATTTACCACAGTAATTCCTTTAAGAGGCTTCAGCGCATTATCGCATACATACTACGGTTCATTGAATAAAATCCATGACAAACTATAAAACACTAGAACTTTAAGACGCTGAGCTAAAGAGTGCGCGTTAATTTGTTGTCAAATCAATGCAAAATGAAGACTTTAAAGAAGATATGGCAAACTTAAGGAGGTTCCGCGAACTGCACAGATGCGTTACTCGCAATCGCTAGACAAACTTACTGGACTATTAAAGGAAAAATATTTGCTAGATCCGTCGTCCAACATTGTGTATTTTGTGCAAAAACAAGACCAAAGATGTTAACTCAGTTGATGGGAGATTTGCCGTAAACACGAGTTCAACCTTGAAGGCCTTTTGTGAATTCCAGAGTGGATTTTTGCGGCCCAATTTGGACTCATTTCAAGATTCGAGGAAAACACCCTCAAAAATCGCTTATATAGCAGTACTTTGATGTTTCTCAACTAATGCTATACATTTCGAGCTGGTCACTGATCTTTCCCCTGAAGGCTTTATAGGAGCGTTGAAGCGATTCACTGCAAGGCGTAGGAACTGCAGAAATCTTTATTGTGATAACGGAACAAACTTCGTCGGAGCAAGAAATCAGCTTCATGAAAAAAAAAAAAATTTGGATTCTCAGTACGCTATCAATAAGGTTACAAGTGCATGTAGTTCTAAAGGGACAGACTTTCATCTTATTCCTCCACGAGCACCATATTTCGGCGGTTTTTGGGAATCCGCAGTCAAATCTACCAAACACTTACTCCGTTCAACACTTTAATCCACATCTTTAAGGAATCTTTAGGGATGAGGAAATGAAAACTGTCGTTACTGAAGTTGAAACTATATTATATTCAAGACCCACTACACCAATGTCAACTGATCATGACTGATCATTATGACTTAATCGCGTTAACTCCAGGCCACTTTTTGGTAGGCAAACCACTTAATTCCTCAACTGATTCGCATGCAGAACCCCTTAATGTCAACAGTAACACGAGATGGAAACTTGTAACACCTTGTGGCACCTGGAATACCTAAGTTGCAATATCAATCGAAATGAAAACAGCGCGTTGACAACATAATTTTGGGAATTATGGTTATCATCAAGGAAGAAAACGTTTCTCCCTCTCGATTGAAGTTGGGTCGAATTATAAAGTCATATCCTGGAGACGAAGAACTAGTCCGAGTTGTTGACGTAAAAACCGCGAGTGCGGTTCTACGACGCCCCATACACAAATTGGGACCACTTCCGATTGAAGATATATTAACTGAAAACCCAAGTTCAAAAAACGGATCGACAATCACAGCATTTCAACCCAAACAAATCAAAAAAAGAAATCAGAAGCAATTATCGAAAATAATTCCTCGAACAACGCACAGCCTAAGAAAAAGATAAAGGTATCTTTGGGGTCTACTCTTGTAATATTGTTCATTACCTGTTTAATGATGACTAAAATACAGGCGACGCCTATTGAAACTAAACCATTTGGCAAGGAACCAAGAATATTCTTTGCAAACCTGAGACCATCAGGAATAATAAGCAGTGAGTTGAACTTAGTAGTCTATAAAACTTCTAAAGGCATACTCTGGGAGATAAAGCTATGTGTGCAAGTTACTGAACCACACCACTTACGACTGTCAGCAAGTCTTCACTTACGACTGTCAGCAGGTCTTAACACAATTTAAACATCTTATCAATGAATTGTCTCAAACAATGAGCTTTTTAAAAACGAAAAAAAGGGCAGGATGATGCGAGGAGCATTCAACGTTTTCGGCAATGTAGCTAATGTATTATTTGGCATTCTCGATTCAGAATATGCTGATTGCATGCAAGATACGATACGAAGGGTAGAAAAAAAAGAATGATATCTAACTGATTTATTGAAAAATCAGACAAAACAAATAGACGCAACACTTAACATAATGCAAAAGGACCAGCAAGGTGTAAATCATCAATTTCACTAGTTAGAAGACCCTATTAATCGAATTACCTTGGACGCAAACAACGAACATCAAGAACTCTATCAAACCTAACTTTCACAATCATTTATATCATTAGCAATGCAATTAATATTGCTTATTAGACATTTCAATAGTATTCAAACGTTATGATGGACACACAGCACGGAAAAATGGGCACACAGTTATTATGGCCATTTCAGCTCATCGAGGAGCTATATTCTTATGCACGTTCAGGGAAGATCAAGATCCAATTATATAATCTTCAGAATCACTTTACCAATTTTGGCTTCAGAAAGAACTGCTTCGATGTGAGATACCAGTTCCAGTAAAGGTAATACATTCATCGCAATCCAACCATCAATTCCATACATGCTAGTTAACTTATTTCGGGATCAATATTATCCCTTAACTGAACTACGCTTGCATTTCAATCAACGAAGTAAAAACAATATGCAAACAACAAGGTCCCATGTACAGAAACGTATCCCAAATTAGCGCATGCAAAATTTACTTCATGAATCAAGCCAAACAATTACACACTTGTCGTATATCAAAGGTTGAAGGAGGTCCTCATTGGATTCAAATGCGAGCCTAAAATCTATGGACATATTCAAATAGACAAATCAGTCTTTGCCGGGCGGGACTATTAAAAATAAAATCTGGTTATGTCATCAAACAACATCTACTCACTATAGAGACAAGTTTCCTCATAGCTGCTATCATTATATGAACCAGCTGACAGGGTTATAACTAATAAAAGCCCTTCAACACATTATCATGAAATCAGCATGCCTAAGGACCTGGCCAAAGGAAACTAACTGACAGATGCAGATTTTATGATTAATATTAATTCAAGTTCCAGTGAAATGTACCATTCAATGAGGGGAGAATGTTAAGATTTATATATACGTAATTATAAAAATTCTATGTTAGTTTGTCCGAACTTACTTGCATACCCTATTCCAAATTTTAGCACAAATCATTTTCCTTCTTTTCCACCAGACTGTAAAATATAACCCCATGACTTAAATTAATACACATTCCAGTAGTATTTCCGTATCTTTCCTATTTTAACATTTTATAAGAACATTATTTTCGGAAGGTCATCTAAATTCGTTGGAACCGCATTGAATATTGCTGAAACAGAGTGTGCATATTTTCTTCGATCACATGGGATTTGTAATTTATTTTGCTGTCGTCTGCGCGTGTTTACTACTTGTTGTGTTAGCATCTTATACGTACTGTCATTTTTGAAGAATGACAGTATCTCCATTTTGCACATTGCTCTATTGTTAGAAACTGCCTGTTCACATCACCGTTGATTGGACTTGATTTTAGTATTATTTTCTGAATGCTTGAGTGAAGAGAGTTTAACCTTTGGAACTATAGCGCCCTTCCTCATGCCAGAATGCCATACCATAAGTGAGACTCCACAAGACTAAAAAAGCATTGTTGTAGGACATCTAGTAGACATCGATAGCTCAGATAGAAAAGAGTAAATGCAGACTTTCTGAGTTTTTATTAGGTGCCTCTATATAATACCTCAATTTGAAGTTTTAATCGACTATAACTCCCAGGTATTTGTACGTAGAGACGTCATCCAGTATATTTGAACAGTCGTCTTCAGCTCGAAGGAGTTGATGGCTATTAAATTTATGCAGACAAACATAGTTATGCATTTTAATTGTTAGTTTATATTTTATGATATGGGGTGGGCGTATATGCATAAATTTTGTTTTGTTGGCGTTTATGACCAGGCCGTTGTCATGAAACCATGTTGTGATAATAATCTTGCAAGATTTTTTCAGCTACCTCTACGATTTTGTGGCTTACCTTAATCGCCGTATCGTCAGCATATGCGTAAGCTGTACTATTGCTTAGAGCTGTAAGCTCTATGAAAATTAGCGGTCTTAATTTTGATCCCTGTGGAACTCGAAATAATGCGGCCTCTTCTTCGCTTAGATGCTTTTTTTTTATAATCCCGCTCGCGCACCAAGGGGATATGAATACCCTTTTACTGGTTTTCTGCAGGGCGCGGGCGGTTGGCGTAGTAGTTTTGTAACTCAGGTGTATTAGGTTTCGATATTTTTCACAGAGGTGGTTGGTCAAACTGGAGCCAGTGCATCCTCAATCAGTGGGCCTTAGTACGTGCTAGTTGTTAGTTCGTTACATTTAGCCCAGCCAGCAACCACTCCAACATCAGTGTTATGCCTTCATGTCAGAGTTGACGCTAATGTGATTCTCATATAACTACATGCAAATTCTACGAAAAGACTTTTGCCTCGCATGGGAATCGAACCCGCGACACTGATTGAGGAGTGTATGCATATACCACTACACCACGGCCACCCCGATGCTGTCCTATTTTAACTATATACTTACGATTCGTCAGATAACACTCCAACCATGCCACGAGTTGTCCTCTTTCACCAAACTTTTCCATTTGTCTCAATATGTTTTTATGACATAATGAATTAAAAGATTTTTGAAGTCAATAAATATGATGGTATTGTGATTTTTATCTTGATTTGCTTTAAGAAATCTCCGAGTAATCGATTAATACTTTTGTTTTTTCTAAAACCGAACTGGTTCTTAGCTAGAATACCATACTTTTCTATATATACAGTTAGCCTTTTGGTGACAGCCTCTTTGAATATCTTATCTATTACGGATAGTATTGAAATTGGGCGGTAGTTCCCAATTACATTTTTTGTACCTCCTTTGTGTATAGGTCGGATAATGGATACCTTCAGCCTTTCTGGAATCTGGCGATCTCTTTCTAAACATGCTTTCTTTAGAACAGCAGTCATTCAATTATGCTCATTTGACCTTCTCCTGTATTCTCTGAGATGTGTTACAGATTGAACCAGTCTATTGAAGTAGTGTCTAAATTTATTGTAAGACTCAAAATTAGTTTGACGGCTGCGGATATAATATATGAGCATTTGGTACGAATCAAACAATGATCAATTAGGGTTTCAGTGTTTGGTGAAAGGTCAGATTTAATTGAGTTAACCAGTCCTTTTGACGCTATCAGTTAAGGATATTTGCTTACATTGGGATGATATACATCATTTGCGTCAATTTTGACGTCACCAATTATTACCAATGTTTATATTTTGTCAATTTTATCAATCATTGTCATTAAGAGTGGGTGGCCTGTAAACAGCAAAAATTGTAATTTCTTTTTTCCCTCTTTCAATTGCCACTGTTATACATTCGTAGTACCTTTTCGTAATTCATTGCTCTTTCTGCATATCCCATGTCTTCTTTTATGAATACTAATAAACAACCACCTTTGCTATCGGTTCTATTTTAGGGGAGTGGTTTATAAAAACCACTTAGTGTATACAATTTGTTCTCCTATTTTCCAATATTTATTTCTAGTCTTTCACCGAATTCACTCACACTTAGCATAAAATTGTTCCAGTTTTTTCTAATTGATCGTATGTTTAAAAAGAAGTAGGAAAAATCTTTTTATTTCTTAAATGTGTTTTTTCATATCTTTTTTGCATTTCAGCTTTCTATCGTATATTGAATATTTATTATTTCATTTTCTCCATGTGATTTATCCATTTGTGTTTGTTAACTTTTTTCCTATATTGTATTCTGGTCAACCGCTTAAGCGGTTCTATATCCAAAGTTGAATTGATTTCTACCACATCTCCCTCACTCCTTCTTGCAAGAAATTTGTTGTCTCTCATCCACACGTACTTCCAATTAACCGTTCTTGCTTTCGTTTTGGATAAAAAAAAAACAATTTTTTGAAGAGCGGAGTCAACTTACTGTGCAAATATGCGATTTCTTTCCTTGTTCATGTTCTTACATATTTCTCAGGTTCTTTTAGCTTTTGAGCTTTTGTCTTCTCTGTGATCACGATCGTTGTATGTTGTCCGGTGAAGCACACCCACAGATTTTTTAGCTCCTTGTTTTTTATATCGGTAAAAGTTTTAATTTCTTCAATTTCGTTGTTATTTTCATGTCAAAAGTTTTGCCAATTGTTGTGAGAATGTCTTATGCGTTTTCATTGTATTTCTTTGGGACAGATTTGTTCTCTACATTTTTATCTAGTTGCTTCTGTTCAGGTATGTTTATTTTTGTTTGTAAATTGTGTATTGTGTGTCTTTCTGTCCGTTTTGTTTTTTGTATTCTTGGATTTCATTCTTCAAGGTTTGTATAAGCTGAGTGTTTTTTGTAAGAGCGGAATTTAATTCATCATATTTGGCACTAGTAAATTCTACCGTTTTCGAGTACCTACTCTTTTAATTTTTTTTTTTGATTTCCATTGTCTTTGCATGAGTTTTACGGTGTAATCATCGTCGATGGGGAGAATGGTGGATTCCTTATTTTTCGGTGATTCCGCTGACCGGCTACGCTTGACTGGTTGGTTTTCGCCTTGTACAGTTGGAAGTTTCTCCGTTCCCCTGCATTCAGAGCATTCCCCTGCCTTTTTTAAGGCCGCTCACAGTTTCCTTCATGTATTGTAGGCTAGTGGTGAACATTTGAAGTGGTAACATCCCTTGCATTTCCCGCAGGTTACGAAATTACCATCAATGGGTAGCGGGTCATCGCATCAGGAGCATTTTGCCATTCTTGTTAATTTTATTTTCTTTTTCCTTTTGCGTAAAATATAAACAAAGGATGTTAGATGATATTTACCAGAGTTTAAAGAAGCCAAAGTGACTAATTGATGGAAGTAATTTATGGTAATTCAAAACGACTTTATTGACAAATTTACTAAGGAGCCGAATAAGCACACGTCTTACCATTTTAGAACGTACTACATGAAGACCGTCTTACTGTGTTTGTGAGACCATTCTCTTACATGGGCCGGTATATTTTCGGTCGACTTACCACGCCGTATGAAGAAGCGATAGATAGCGCTATGCACCTGCCTGACTGTGCGTGCCATTGATCTTGAGATCGCCCATAATCTATCGACCGACACATGCATTGTGGCGATTCGCAACTTTATCAATCGCCGTGGAGTCCCTGTAAAATGCGTTCTGGCAATAAGACAAATTTCATTGGCGATAACCAGGAAGCAAAACAATTCTCTGAGGTGTTTGACTGCGACTATGTGCAAGATGAAGTGGCACAGCCAAGCCATCGGGGGGAGGAGTGTGGGAGCGAATGGTACGACCCGCGTAAAGCGGGTTAGTAGTCTGCAAAATTGTCACCACGCGAGTGTACACTACAGTGCCTTGTAATAGAAACTGAAAATGTGGTCAATTCTCGCCCACTTACACATTTGCCAATCGAACCCTGTCAAGAAGAGGAAAAACTATGCCACCTAAGAAACCAATGGAGAAGAGCCAAGGGAGAAGGGAGCTAAATTGCTGTAAGAATCCTATTTGGTATTTGTAAATTGCGAACTAATCTCCATTCCTACGCAGAAGTAAGCGTTCACAACCTGCATACCGTTCATAAAGTTCAGCACTCGAGTTTTATTTGAAGTTGAATGTTAAATTCGATATCCCTTCGAGCCACCCACCGCTACAATTATTTTTTCGCAGTATCGCCAAATTCTATGTACATGCTACTGCCGCATTAAAATCATAGGTCATCGTTGGTTACCACCAATGGAACCCAGGTAGATGTAATAAGTAACACCACAGTGATAGCATTAGCTACGATTTCTGCGAGCGTTTCGTCCATGAGAGCTGCATCTAGCATCAAACCACAGTGCTCTGCCCCATGAATACAACCACTGCCACTGTAGCACAAACCGAGAACCTTCTGGAAACGATACAAACCCAAATCATCAAGCTGCAGATTCAGCTAAAAACCACACAAGAAAGGTTGAGGAAAAGCGAATTGCAATAGCATTCGTTCAAAATGGCGGCGCAAAGTCAGCCCATTACCACTATTTCAACTATGGCCGGTTCACAAATTGACCTACAATGAATATCATGCATATTTCAAACAAGACACAGACCTTACAGTAGGAAATATACGCAGCCAACAACAGGTATGCCATCCATAGGTACTACCATGCCACAAGCAAATAACGGTTAGTTGAATGCGAATTTGGGAGTCATAGGTTTTGCTCGCACGTACAAATAATACTTATGTACACGCGCCGTCTTCTATTCACAAAGCTATTCCTCAGTAAGGCACCATGAAATCGGATTTTTCCACACGCGCCATGGTGTCTCGAAAGGTTCAAGATCTCCCAGCGTTTAGTAGCAAATTTTCTTCAACGCATTAGTTCATTCAAAAGCCGCCTGAAATTACATGAATCTGGAAAACAACAGGCGGTTGCAGTAATCCCTAACAGACGAAGTGAGAAAGACCGTTAAGTCTCTTCTAATTAACCCTGACAATATGGATTGACCAGCTTGGTTTTCGGTTCGGGCGCTCGGAAGAGCTGATACTCAGACAATTTAACCAGGTATGTGAAATTACGCCAAACAAACAAACAAAAAGAAATAAACGCCAAAGTGGAAAATCTTGCCGTGTTTCTCCAAACAGTGAACGGCCAAAAGCATTCGTTAAAATACATATGGCGTTCCTACATACCAGGAGGAAGCACCGTCGAACTATTGGAAAGTTTTCTTTATGCCAGGATCAACACCAGGTCAGTGAATGTAAGTGATTCATTTATTTAGCAGTATATGAGAGGTGGTCAAAATAAAGCATGAATGATTGTGTTTCACATGTCTGAAACTCGGTCATGCAACACGCGACTTTCACAGCAAGCGCACTTGCTCCATTAATGAGTGCCAGAGCCGATATCACAAGTTACTCCATGAAGCACTAGTCACACGTTCTGTCCCGCAGCAATAACTTCCGGACGGTAGAATAGCCGAAGAACCAGTTGCAAGTACCTCAGGTAGCAGGATGTTGTAAAGCCCAATTACAAAGATTGCTTCCACTACGCCGTCATGCTTCCTCATCTGTTCACAGAGCAATGATTCACTGAATAAACTGGTTGTGGAATGCTTTGAGACCGAGATCTTTGAGGAAAACTAATTGGAACCTAGTATTCGCCTGCGCAGCCCAATACGTGAATACTACCAACACTATGGAGCATCGAAACTACCATCTACGTGCCTTAAAATTTACCATGAACCATCACTAAGTGGATGATTTCGTAGTTAGTTTTGAGTCCACATAACAAGCCATCGAAATATCGCTGCAGGTGAAGGAGATGTACAAGGATGCAGGTTTGGAACTAAGGAACTTCACTTCGAACTTGTCAGAAGTTCAAGATGCTTTGCAAGTTAACGATACTGCTGTGTTAATAAGCGCAAAAGGTAACCTGGTGACCAAGGAAATTCTGGACATATCCTGCCAGCCAGCGAGCCACAGCGCATATTAACTATTAACTCTTCCAATTGTAGGTAGGAGAAACATGAGAGCCCTGTTTATGAATCTACGCGGTTAAATGGTCATATCGACTTCAGCATCTCATCAGGTTGGTTAAGAGGGCCCACATTTTTCCTGACAAAGGAAGACAAGTGGCCTGTATTTATCACGACCACCATCAGCGCACGTGAGGACAATAAGGAACTCCTCCCAAAATATGCACTGGTCACTTTGAGTACAAATATCGTAGATTTCGTTTCTCCACCTTTTAACGGGCTCGCAAGAACAATTTTTGGATCGCTGTCGCAAACGTTCACGAATTTATTAACTTGAAGCAGCCGAAAGGCTATTGTGTCGCGAGGCCCAACTGGAAGCGTTCCCCGCAGAGATGATCTAAATTATTCGCAACGAGGCAGTAAAAAATGGAAGTACGATGCACAATATTTCATTTTATAGCGATAGCGATAGTATCCTTCGAGTCCATGGTAGAATCGCAGCCAGTATCGCTCCCTCATACCAGTCGTATTATCATCTGCTCATATTTTTAGTATCTACCGTAAAACACAGAAGATTGAAACACCAGAGCAGCGAAGCAACTATCTGTGAGATCCGTCAAACATACTGGATCCCTCGTCTATGCAAAATTATGCTCAAAATCATCGCCGATTTTTCTGAGTGTTGAATTTTTGAAAGCCATACCAGCTGGTCCAATAATGGATCCATTAACTTAAGACCATCTTACGCAGTTTGAGAGACCATTCTCGTGCACGGGCCTGTATTTTTTCGATCCACTTACCATTTCAACGTGACGCCGTAAGGAGAAGCGATGGTTAGCGATATTCACCTGGATCACCTGGCCATGGATCGCCCAAAATCTATCGACCGGCTCATGCATTGTGGCGATTAGCAATCGCCGAAGAGTTCCTGTACAAATTCGTTCTGAAAATGGGACAAATAGCATTGGCGCTAACCATGGTGTTCAATTTCCCAGCCAAGCCATCGGAGGGAGGAGTGTGGACGCGAATTCTTAAAGCGGGTAAGTACTCTAAAATAAGTGTTGCCACGCGAGTATACCCTTCAGTGCCTCGTAATATATAGAAGCTGAAAATGTGGTAAATTCTCGCACACTTACATATTTGCCAATCGAACCCGATTAAGAAGAGCCGCTTACCATGAATCACTTCTTGTTGTGACCAGTAAATACAAAAAATCGATTAAGAAATTATGACACCTGAGGAAGATCCCGACAAATAAGAGATCGTTTTTGGAAACGATGGGTGTCCGAGTACTTGCCAAGTTTGACACGCCCATCCAAATTTTGTAAAAGGTCGTTCATTTGCGACGCGAACATACCACGGAGCCAGTAGTGTCAAAGCCAGATTGAAAACGTATAAACAGGATCGAAGAGAAAAGAAGGGTGTACAATTGCGGTAAGAATCCTAACCCATGGGCTGAAAAGAAAGGGCACCACTTGAATTAAATCCATACCATTCAGTTAGTACCAACCTTCAAAAGATACGTGTATAAATTTGACAGCTGTCGGACAATTAGTTATCGAGATATAGCGTTGTGAGTGAAGCAACTTTTGTTATTGTGAAAAAAAAAAATTAATTCAAAGCAATTTCGTGTGTTGATTTATCATTGCTTTTTGATGGGAAAAAATGCAGCCGATGCAAAGAAATGACTTGATAAGTGTTGCCCGAACTCTGCACCAGCCGAACGAACCATTCGCAAGTGGATTGAAAAATTTAAAAGTGGTCATACAAGCATCGAAGATGATGCACGCAGTGGATGTCCAAAAGACGCTGTTTTAGATGAAAACATCAAAAAAGTCAACAAAATGATTACGAATGACCGTAAAATGAAGTTGGTGCCGCGTTTGCTCACAGTCGACCAAAAACAACAACGTGTTGATGATTCAGAGGAGTGTTTAAGGAGGAGCTGTTTAACCACAATAAAGCCGAATTTTTGCGTCGGTATGTGACAATGGATGAAACTTGGCTCCATTACTTCACACCAGAGTCAACAGCAGTCGGTAGTCAGCTGAGTGGCGAGCAGGCGACGAACCTCGTCCAAAACGACCATAAATTCAACAGTTGGCTGGCAAGGTTATGGCATCCGTTTTTTGGGATGCACATGGAATAATTTTCATTGACTATCTCCGAAAGGGGCAGACTATCAACAGCGACTATTACATTGCGTTGTTGAATCGTTTGAAGGACGAAATCGCAGAAAAACGGCCGCATTTGAAGAAAAAGAAAGTGCTGTTTCACAAGTCGATGAAAACGATGGCAAAATTGAATGAATTCGGTAACGAATTGCTTCCACACCCACCGTATTCTCCAGATTTGGCCCCCAGCGACTATTTCCTGTTCGCAGACCTAAAAAGACTGCTCGTCGGAAAGAGATTAAGGCCTATTTTATTGTAGGCAACTACATATATTGATAAATAAAGTTGAATTTTGCACTGAATTTTCAGCCCATGTGTTATTTGGTACTTTTAAATTGCGAACTAATCTCCATTTCTCTATTTCTCCATAGAAGCAAAAGTTCATAACCTGCATAACATTCATACGCTGCTGCCGCAACAAAATCTATGGGTCATCGGCAGAAATAAGCCAGCTATCAATTGCCGAATTTAATGTACGCAGTCGCCACCACCAAGAACCCGCGTTTGGACTTTGGACTTGGTTACCACCAATGAAACCCAAGCAGATATAATGAGTAACACCACAGTGACAGTATTAGCTACAATTGGGACGAGGGTTTCATCCACGAGCGTTGCATCTATCGTCACATCATAATGCTCTGCGCCCTTGAATACTGCCGCTATAGCACAAACCGAAAACATTCTGGAAACCATTCAGATTCAAATCGTCAAACTGGGGATTCAGTTTAAAGCCACACAAGAAAGTTTGAGAAAAAGCGAATGGCAATGCCATTCGTTTAAAATGTAAATGCAAAGTCAGCCCGTAACCAAGTCGGTAGCCACTATTTCAACTATGGCCGGTTCGCAAATTAACCTTGAACGAATGTCATGCATATTCAAATTCAACAAGATAAAGATCTTACAGTAGGATATATACACAGCCAACAACAAGTATGCCAACCATAAGTAATATACTGCCATGCCACCAGCAAGTAATGGTTACTTGAACGCGAATGTAAATAGAAGACAAGTTTTGCAGGTACAAATAATACTTATGCATACGCGCCATCTTCGGTTTATATCACCAGCCCGAGGATTGGCCAATTTTCTCCATCGCATTTGTTTAATCAACAGCCGCCTAAAATTATATGAATCTGGAAAATAACAAGTTGTTGCAGAAATCCCTAACAGGCGAAGCGAGAGAGACCATAAGTCCCTCCAAATCCATCCTAACAATGTGGATACCATTATTGACCAGGTTGGTTTTCAGTTCAGGCGTTCGGATCAGCTGATACGCAGCCAAGTGAACCAGGTATGTGAAATTGCGCCAATGTCTGACATCATAACATGTCTGAAACAATGTTACATTGGCATGCAACAAGCGTCTGTCGCAGCAAGCGCATTTACTTCATTAACGGGTGCTAGAGACGACATTACGAGCTACTCCATGAAGCACCAATCACACGTTCCGTCCCGCAGCAACAACAACCGGACGGTAATATAGAATAGTCGAAGAACCAGTTCCAAGTACCTCAGGTAGCACATTGCTATGTAAGATGTTATAAAGAGCAGCAGCCTGTTATTTCTTGTGTTGCCAGTCCAGTTTAATGGTGCAAATATAACCATAATCACGTATACTACATAGATGAGGGATCCCTCAATTACAATGTTGGATGCCGATTTAGTATTGCAACTAGGTTTGCACGGTCAACATTGAAACTTAAGTAAGCAGTGGGTTAGAGCAAGGAAGGCTTAAGAGTCGACTGTGTTAGTCGATGTTTACGTCAGTGGAGCTGGTAAAAAGAAGAAACATATGCTGCGAGAAGTTTATGGGGTATACAGTCTTAACTTACCTGTTTATTTGGTCCGAAAACATGGTATCTGCCACATTACGGATTAGTGAACCCTAATAAGCCATCGAAATATGCCTAGTTTTTGATGCTACAGTCGATGTGATGGGAGCATCACTCAACTCAAATCTTATGAAAGGACCTCAAGAATATCAATCATTGCCATCGGTATTATTCCACATTTGTGATGGAGCCGTCGCCGTGTGGGGGGACATCAAGGAGATCTCCAATTAAATACTGATTCATCCGGAGGACAGGTGGCACGATTGCGATGATTTAAAGCAGTCAGATGTGTATGAAATGATTGTCAGGACACTTGGAGCCTCGTGTTCGCCTTGCGAAGCTTAAAACGTTAAGACTATCAACGCTAGGAGCATCAAAACCACCATCCATTTTCCTTAAAAGCTATCTATGCCATCACTACGTGGATGACTTCGTAAATAACTTCGAGTCCACAGAACAAGCCATCGAAATGTCACTGCAGGTGAAGGAGATATACAAGAACGGCGGTTTGGAACTTTACCTCAAACACCCCAGAAGGTCAAGATCCTTTGCAAGGTAACGATGCTACTGTGTTAGTAAGCGCTAAAGGTAGGCTGGTGACCGGGAAAGTACTGGGCATTGTCTGGCAGCCACCCAGCGACAAATTTACGTACCAGTTACAGTTACACCACGTCAATAAACATGTAATCAACGGGATGAAGAGCCCTACAAGAAGAGAATTACTAAGCGTTATATTTTCAATTCCTAAACCATTTCACTATCACCGCCAAGTTGCTAATGAGGGAACATAATTTACGATGGGATGCGTTTTTGCCTGACGAAATTCTCAGAGGGTGAAGTCGAAGGCGATTAAAGCTGTTATATGTAGTCGAGTCAAGTTCAATGTCCTACGCTTCTACTTGTGAAAGTGTTCACCATAAGAAATCCAGCTTCATATATTTGTTGACGCTAGTGAGGATATCTTTGTAGCAGTGGCATACTGGAGAGTAGTCAATGCCAACGGTGAGTTGGACACGTCATTACTTTGTGCGAAAACGATCTTTGCTCTAGTGAAACCACTGACGATTCCACGCATTGAGCTTCAAGCAGCTGTCATGGGAGTACGATCGCGTTTCTCGTACTATTTTATGGAGCTATTCAACAACAATCTTTAAATGGATTGGGAGTGAGCATCGTTGGTATAAGCTATTCGTTGCGCATAGAATTCCGGAAATTTTGGCGACTACTTACTCATTTATTTTGAGAATGAGAGAACCCTGCTGATGAAGCTACGCGGTCAAGTGGTCATCTCGACTTCAGCATCCTCATCACGTTTGTTAAGAGGGCCCGACTTTTTGCTGACAAAGAAAGACAAGTGGCCTGTACTTGCCAGCTCCGCCGTCAACAGCGAAGCAATGAGATACATCTGAAATACTGGATTGCCCATCCACGCCAAAATATGCGCAAAATCATAGCCGATTGCCTTGAGTGTAGAATTTCGAAATCCACATCAGTTACTTCAATTATGGGTTGAATACCGTCTTACGTTGTTTGTGGGACAATTCTCGTACACGGGCCTGTATTTCTTCGGTAAACTTACCGCTTCAATTGGACGCTATATGGAAAAGCGACTGGTAGCATTATTCACCTTCCTGACTGTGCGTACCATTCATCTCGATCCCACTTCTATCTGTAAAACTCAAATCAGTCAGACAAGTTTTTCTTGTTCTCCCAATTCACTTGTTAAATTTTCAGTTATGATTTTGTTCTTAACCCCCAGTACTCGAATACGTTTTTTTTCTTGTCTGTGGTAAATTGCAACCAATAAAATAAATAAATAAATACAAATGAAAAAAATTGAAGAAAAAGAAAATTCGACCTATACACTCTAGCTGACATACGCAATTAATTTATCTACGCTACCGTGTGTTTAGTGCAACATCAACCATTTTAAAATACCTTGCGGAATTGCCAATTGTGTAATATATGACAACAGTGCTGACTCGGTAGCTTGCAAGTTCATATGTGGGAAAGCCTTTCATGCTATCTCACTTTCACATGTGCTTTTGGCAATAAAATGTAGAAACAATCTGAACTAGATTGACTCGATGACTCACCAAACCAAATTAATGAAACCTGAAATGTATTCACGCTCGCCTCCACATGTAAGTCATGTGCGGAAGGTCCAGCCTACTGACCCCTGCGAAGTTTATCCCAACTTGACAACAGAGAACACATCTATTCGCCACCCCAAAGAAGCTTATCAATCATTTTAATTCCACTTGGACACCTTTCGAATGGCAACGTAGATTTGACAAGCTTGCTTCGAAGAATAACTACGCTTCTTATCAAAGGCACCCTTCGAAACGCTGATGTCGATTGGATCTTGAATTTTTTGGAAAAAGAATACGAAATCACCATTAACAATTCCAATTTGCTTCTAACATTTCACCAAATAAGCAAGCGCAACTTTAAACTTAATCTTCTGGTTAAATATGAATGGTTATTCTATAATTTAGTCAGAAACAATTTCAATCTTGGTAAGATGCGTGTCTGCAAATGGTAAGAAAAACCGACCAAGAAGCAAGATAACCTCTTACGTTATAAAAATTGCTGGCCACCAATGAGATTAGCTTGATCTTGTTGCAGGAACAAAATATGGAATAAATAAAATAATGAAAATCGACACCTCGTTTATTCGAGCGGATGTTTACCAGGCATGTGCAGTGCTAACTCAACAAATAATCATCCGCTCGTGCGTCAGCGTAATTAAAACAACAAAACAAAGAAATACCTATATAAAAAAAACTATTTTCCCCGCTTGCAATTTGTATGACAAAGTGCAAAGGGCAATGAATTCTTTCTGCCTAAACATTCTCCCAGTCTTGAAGTACTGTTCAAGACGAACCGTGAAATTTTCTCCGGGATCAGATAGAGGAGCTGGCTTGGGGTGCTGACCATCACTTGGCGGCGACGATGTTGTATGCTTCTCCAAAATTTGTAGCCAATGATGGTGATGCAAGCAAAGACAGCGAGGTAGCCAATGGCAAATTGGTGGACGTCATTGGTCTGTACTTGCTGCAGAATCATTTAGTTGTTGCTGTGCTATGAGCTCTTGAATTTTAGACATTTCTTCTGATTGCCTGGAAAACTCTACTGAATGCCGTTTGAGATGCTCATGGGTTTGGATGTCAATGAAGTCCAACAAGTTTCCTACTGGGGTGAATGATCTTCTTAACGAACTCGAAAACATGTTGTGGCCCTGTATGGTAAGCAACTCATGCTTTCCTGTGCAGTCAGCGGGAACCGTCAGGAAACGCAGCCCTTCCAAACTTAACTGGGAGGCCTTCCTCTGGCAAACAATGTTCAACAATATTTTGTTTCGCAGGGTGAATATCCACTGGTTTGAATGTCGTAGATGGATCCAGTATTGGGTATTTGCGAAATTATTTATCTGACACGAGGAGAGATCCGGGTTTTGGTTCAAAAGATTAATTTCACACTTACTGACATTTGAACCCTTCAGACGAATCGGATGTTTTGTTTGCATAGAGTGTAGCCTTTCATAATTGTCATACACGGCATCAATTCAATTGCAGTTAGCGGATAATACCGGTCTCAATGTAAACTTATAATTAATATATGTAGTCGGTGTTAGGTGTGATTGCTATGAATGAGCCGTGCCCAGTACGGGCACGGGGATGATACGGTATAACTCGTTATCGTTAGATGACAGCAATGGCATTTTTAACCGGAATAAAATGGTGTCTTCAATGTTCTGGCTTCCACGGACACGTGCTTCATTATCATATGAAAGTGGAAGATGAAGAGATGCTGATAGATGGGCCTTGATTGTTGTTAATTCCTGTTGCAGCTGACGCACCAAGATTAGTGTCGGGCTAACCTCAGCATCATGAGTTTCTGTCAGCACGTCCAGAACTTACAATTGAATTATCTGAAGCTCTTTGATAAAAAGGAAAACTTGAAAACACTGAGACATTATTAGCTGCGATAATTTTTGGTGGTGGATTTGGTTCGACGAGTTATTTACTTGAGGAAATATTTTGTTTATTTCAACATCCAGAATGCGAAATTGCTTTTTGCGATTTTTCATGAACTGCAATAGATAGTCTTCCCCAGACCGTATTTCGACAATTATGTGTGACATGCGCTTGGCATAATCGTCTAGAATGCCAAATAGCGAATTTGCCACGTTTCTCATTATATTGACCGCTCCCAGTTCGTCATTCTCTTCCAATTGCCGGTAGAGATGTAGAAAGTATTGTATAGAGTTCGCGCAAAATCCTTCCTGAGTCGTGGCTTGACATAATGTTTTCAGATTATTGGTGCCTTCCCTTGTTAGATTCAAGGTACTTCGGTATGACTGAAGGTCGGTATGACTATGTCCCATTCGTCAAAGACGAGGTGCGCCTTGGCAGGTTTTCCATAATTTGTGTGAGCAACCTTGGTCTTGCTCCTGCGCATCTCACATAACGCAGAATTCTTGACCATGCCAGCATTTTGCCCTTGACGGGCCAATATTTCTGCCTTGTGGTAGGTAGTTAAGCTTGCGGACCGCAATATAAGTTCTCATGATGGATGGCTGTCATCAGTAGTTTCGTAAACGGATGAGAGTATGGGAGTAAGAGTGGATATTTTGCTTCATATGGTAATGAGGAGGCATCAAGCCGACCTCCTACTCGCATAGTACCTTCTTCATCGATGAACGGGGCTAGTCTTGCTATTGGGCTGTCTCTGAAGTTTCTGAAGTTTGCTTTAGGCTGTTTAGGTCATTTTCGAGATCTTCTTTCTGTATGATCTTGATGATGTATGTTAAGGCCTTATGTAGTTCTGTTGGTTTAAAACTGCCCGATTTTCTTATTAATTTCTTGTTTGCCGTACTTTTTAGATTATGAATGAAGCGAAGTGTGTAAGTGTGATACGTTGTAGTCTTCTGAAGTTGTTTTGATAACTAATGTTGTAGATAATGTTAGAAGATTCTTCAATAACGTGTTTTGTAGTCCTTTTTTCGATGTCGCACTCACCTTTAGGCGAGTGTGAAAGGGGCCATGATAATGCAGAAATAGTGTTCCATAAAACCACGGGATAACATGTCTGCAGGATTGTCCCTCGACCGTACGTGTCGCCATTATTGGACTGATGAAAGTTGCTGGATTGTTGGCACCTGATTAGTGACGAATTTGCGAAAGAATGAAGACGCCGATTTAATCCAGACCAATACTATTTCAGAGTTTGTCCACATAAATGTTGTACAGGTTGTTAGGCGTTAATCGTTGAGGATGCGATCGGTGAGTTTAGCGACGAGTATTACAGTGCATAATTCGAGTGATGTGTTGATGATGTTGTCCTTGTTAGTAGATCGAATATAAATAGCTACCCTGTATGCATTCTCAGATTCATCTTCGGTGCGAAAAGATGTGCCGATCGATTTTTATATCCTTTAGATGTCTTATTTAAATCGTATTCACTCTAACTGTAGCTCCTTGTAAAGAAAAGCATCTCAATCTGCTCCTTCCTTTCAGAGTTTTTGTATGAACATTTTTGCTGTTATTATGATTGGGCTTAAGAAATAGTTGAGCGATGTAAGACAATACTGTTCGCTTGTTGATCCTGTCATTAGGGCTAGGTTGGAAGATCACAGTGAAGGTATCCGACTTGGGTCGCCAGGCTTAGCCAAGCGTCTTTACGTGGTTTGTACGGCTTATTTGTTTCTGCATCTGTAGGGCTGTGCCAAGACTATCGGATCCTGTCATCAAATCATCGACATAGAAGTCTCTCTTAAGGATTTCTGCACCTTGGAGAAAAGTAAACATTTTGTGGCTAGGTAGGATGCTGAGGTTGTTTCGTAAGTCAGCATAGATTTTTCGTTAGATTTGTATTTCATTTGTCGAGGCGTCTCTTTCTCTCTCGTGGACTCGTGGACCGAAACTTGCCGATACATTTTCTCGATATCAGCCGTGAAGACATACTTCGCTGAAACCGAAGTAGGATAATTATATGATAATACACCTCGGCCCCAATTAACATATCTATTTGATCCGGTAAGTCAAAGTGGGTGTCCGCTAACTGAATGTTATTCGGAACAGTCTAATTTGATGTATTGATCTGTCGTGTCGGGCGGGGGAGAGAGGAGGAGGTTTATTTTTGGCTTCGATTCTCACCGAAAATCCTGTTGTTCGAGATTTCTAATGAATATTCACTCTTTTGTGTGAAAGCCTTGTGCCTTCTCCGATTCCCAGAATGCCCATTGTTTGTACTATTTCCGGGAGCTTGAGTTTTCCTACCAGCTTCTGATCGATGATTCTAAGTTGAGACCCAGTATCCAATAGTGCACATTCCGCAACTGCACCTTCTCTCTTGTCGTTCCCTGGTACTCCAGTTGCAGACACAGTCGCACCTTCCTGTATTGAGAATTCCCTAAGATGAGTTTCTTGGGCTTGGCTCCCATTCGGTGTATTAGTTGCTGATGCTTTGTCCAAATGTAACAGCGTGTTATGCTTCCTTGTGCATTTTGCGCAACCACGTGATGGACAGCTTGGAACGATATGGCCGAATTTTAGACAGTTAATGCAACGATTTGCAACGTGTAAGCGGTAGGCTGGGGTTAGTCGTAAGAACATCTGGCAGTCATACATTTTGTGGTCAGTACCAGGGAATAGTGGACAATTTCCATTCTCTGTTAAGACTGACATCAACGAACGTGCCGTAGATTTTCTTGAAGGTTCCTCAGAGATTCTGCCCTTATTTTCCAGAGCCTCTAAAGATTGGAAACAAACTTCGAGGAAGCCCAGGAACTCCGATAATGATGGCAGAACTCTGGGTTGTTTCAGCGACTATTCGTACAATGCATGAGTGTTGCAGTCGAGCTTCTTGATGAGTAGATGAACCAGCAAAGGATCCCAGTTCTGCGTGTCGACTCCGAGATTGTTGAGTCCATGTAGGCATTCTAGCATGGTGTCATGCATTCTCTTTAATCCTATGACGGATTCCGTTGACAACGAGACTTGTTGTAGTAGCCGATTTATGAAAGCTTTTGAAAGGTGCCTCAGATTATTATATCAATCTTGTAGAATATCCCAGGCTGAAGAATAATTCTCGTCGGAGATGCTTAGATGTCGAATAAGTCTTTCTGCTTCGACCGACAAGTTAGTTTGTAGGTACCATATCTTTTGGCACCCTGACATTGCTAGCTGATCCGATATTTGGGTGAATAGTTTGTGGAATTGGTTTAATTTGAGGTAGTCGCCGTCGAATTTTGGAAGTACGATCCGGGGAAGATCTAATTTCGTTTTATCAATTGGTGTGGATTGTTGCGGTATAAAATGGCTGTCGCATTTCATCTTGCAACGTGGATGTAGCCGGCTATGTAGTGGCCAGCTGATGATGGGTAATCTGTCGACTCCCATATGGTGTTGTGTATGCCTTCAGTTTGGGACCAGAGATTTTTGATGCTCTCTACCTTAAGCTCCAAAAGTGTTTTGACGTTGTTTGAGGTTGCTAAATGCGCTCAAGTGTACGCTGTGGCGCATATATCAGAGCCAGCTGCAGCCTTGCCATCCTTGCAACTTCATGGGGTAATTCCTGATGTGAAGTGCAAGGATCATCAGATGAATGAAGTTTCATGGATGGTTTTGTTGATTCACTCTCCGTAGCTCGTTGATGTATCTGCATGTTTTTCTGAAACTCCTGCTTGTAGCTATCGTAGATCGCCTTTATGGAATCGTAATATCTTTTGTCGAAGTACGGAGTTCTGTTGCCAGTGCTCCTTGAGTTTTTGGAGGTGCACCTTGAAGTAGGTTAAAGTCTTCCGATCTGCGGAGTTCTTCTTGTAATTCACGATGATCCGTTCGCCTTTTGCACGTTGCGCCTTTGCTTTTATATCCATGATGACTTGTGAAAAATGCTTTCTTATCAAATTTCACAGATCAAGCTAGATACGTTTCCAGATACGTTTTTTAATGTTACCCAAGGTGCATGTACCTTGACAACTACTGATAAACTGGTGCTAAAACCAGAATACCAGACTACCAATGTACGTTATGAAAAGTGCTGGCCAACGATGAGATAAGCTTGATCTTGTCGCAAGGACAAAATAACGGCCTATGTGTTTGATGAGTTTCAACAAGAACTGTGTCGCTTTATTTTTGGGTTTTTTTTAAATATTATTTATAATAATTGATTTTGTCTGGCAAGCATACCGCACGAGCAATGGAAAATTGATACCTCGATTATTAGAGCGGATATTTACCAGGCATGAGCAGTGCTAATTCAACAAATAATCATCCGCTCGCGCAGATGTTTACAGGCAGTTTAAGTAAAAACAACAAAACAAAGAAAAATATATAAAAAAACTGTTTTGCCCGCTTGCGTTTTGTATAACGCCAGCAGTGAAAAGGCCTAAACACCCCTAGTTTCAATTGTAGGGGGAGATGTAGCGGAAAAAATAAAAAACAATATTATTGACGAAAAAACTGACCGACGCTGCTGGTGTCGGTCGTATCTATACATCGTTACATTAGATTTCGAGACTTCACCTTGTCAGATAGACGGCAATTTTTCGCGAGATAATTGCAGCTAGAAGAAGCATTACAACATGACAGTGTGTTGCGAAAGAATGTTCTCACGTTATACTATAATTATTATCTTAGAGCTCGGTTATCCTGACAAAGTTATCGACCTGATCACAATGGAATATTCAATAGCTATAACAATATTTGTAGTATGTAATGAGTAGATATGAATTTATTCTCTATACATATACATATGAATAAAGCATATTTTAGAAAAAATTGTAATAATAATAATATTGAATAAGTTACAATTCAATCATAAAAAATATGAGAAAAAGTAAAAATAAAAAAATTCATATAAGATATACGAGTATAAGAATACGATAAGGAAAAGGAAAAAGGGCTTGCCTTTCAAAATGAGCAATTATGTTATCAAAGTATAATATCATGTTTCAGCGCTAGAATCAAGATCTCCAGGATGTTCAGCAAGCTCCAAGTATTAACCGGGTTTATCCACTGTCTCTAACTTGTATAGTCTCATATTATCAGGAGAGAATATGGCCTCCGAGTCAACTACAACCCTTCAATATCCGAAACAAGATATCTGTCATTTGGTATAACTTTTTTGATCTCATACGAACCTCGAAATTAAGCTAAAAGCTTTTTATTTACACCTGGTGTTGTCACTATATTTTAATCATAATAAAATAATCTTGCCTGTATTTTGACGATTGTCAAAATAATCGTTTGAGAACTATCTATATTCTGAAGCGCCCTATTCCTAACATCCCCAAAACCAGCTCGTTCTTCTCTAAAGTCGAGAAAATCTTTCAGGCCATCGAAAAATTTCCCTTTTTGATCAACTCTAAAAAACAATACACTCGGTGTATTGTTGAAGAGCACACGAGATTACGATTACTTGTTTGTATTTGAACCACACGCTTTAGCAAGCATTGGTACGAGAATTCGATTCATACGTTCTACCTGTCCATTTGACTGGTGAATGCGTTGCGACTTTGATGTGCTTGATATTATTTTCCACCGTAAAGTACGAGAATTCTTTTGACGCGAAACAAGTGCCACGATAAGAAACAAGGCGCTGAATTCTAAAATAATTTTCAAAGAACGATGTAATACACCTAGTCGCTTTTTTGCATTGAGTTTTTTTACCAGATAAAGTTTAATAAACTTAGTAAACGCATCAATTACCAGTAGAACATGTTTTCTAGTTGACTGAGAATTCGGTAGAGGTCCAAGATGGTCAATGTGTATTGTGCAAATGGAAAAATTCCTTTTGGAATCGAATGCAAGGTTGCTTCCACTTAACCAGAATGAGACGCAAAATATAAACATTTAAAACAAGTTTGAATGTTGGTCTTGATATTACCCTTCATCTTGGGGAGGCAATAATAACCAGACAAGTGCTGATAACATTTTTATACACCCAAATAAAACATCGCTTCGTGCGAATTACTTCTTTTTCCATGTGCGATGGGACGTAAAAGAGTACTTTGCCTTTGCATTTCCTATATATCAACCCATCCATCATTTCATAAAAATGACTTTCGCTTTTCTCAAGATAGTTCGCTATAAGAATTATCTTTGGATCCTGTTTTTCCGCAGCAGCTAAGACAAACTCAAAGGATTCGCTATCGACATATAAGACATTGAAGGATCTAGTCAAGTCATTGACATGAGCCATTCCACCACCTTTCCTATGCTTAACAATGAAATCAAAACTTTGGAGCTCTAACACCCATCTAGATATTCGAGGATTTGAAGATTCTTTCCTTAAAGTTAAGGTCAAAGTCTGATAAGGTCAAGATATTCGAGGAATTGAAGATTTTTTGCTTGAAGTTAAGGTCAAAGCCTGATAATCAGTTATTATCTTGAAAGACATTCCCGCTAAATAGATTCTTAATCTTCTAAGAGCATATATTATTGAAAGTGTCTCAAGCTCGTAGCTGTGATACTTAATCTCTGCTTCGGGTGCTCGCTTCGAAATATAAAAAATAGGGTGAAACTTCCCATCTATCTGTCCCTGTATTAAAACAGCTCCGAATCCAATCGAACTTGCATCGCAATGAAATTCTGTGGGTCTGTTCGGATTATATATAGCGAAAACTGGAGATGCAACATGTTTATGCTTTAAGGAATTATATGCTTCCCTTTCGTTTAAACCAAAAACGAATCGTGTGTTCCTTTTTAGCAGATCATAAAGCGGCTTATGTATATACGTCAAATGATTTATTAACTTACGGAAGTAGGAGCGAAGTCCTAAGAAGCTTTTCACGTCCCTAGTACACATTGGCATCGGAAAGCCTTTAATTGAAAACAAATTACTTTCATTAGGCCTGGTTCCATCTTCTGTGACCCTATATCCAAGGTAAACAATTTCTGTGTGCATAAATATGCAAATATAATTTGCAATTAGTTTAACAACTGATTTTAAAATTTCTAAGTGTTCTTCAATAGAAACAGTTGCGATAAGAATATCATTTAAGTAGGTAAGTATCTTTCATGTTGTGATAAGATATCAGAAAATATATTTCATAAATCGCTCAAACATAGAAGGAGCATTTTTCAAGCCAAACGGCTTCCTCGTATACTTGTATTGTCCCATTGTGGTAATAAACGAAGTATACTTCATCGACTGAAAGTTTTACATTTTTCAGATCAAGTGTACTGAAATATTTTTTTATATTTTAGGCGATCAATATGATCCTCTATGGGTGGCAGGGGATAATTATCCCGTAATGTGATTTAGTTGAGCTCTTTAAAGTCGATACAAATCTAAGTTCCTTGTTCTTTTTATGAAATAATACTATCGGCAAAACATAAGGGGAGCTAGATAGCCAATAAATCATTAATTAACTTTTGGAGCGAAAGTTTGTGTGCATGTGGAAGCCTTCTAGGTGCACAATGGAAAGGGATATCTTTAGGCAGAGATTCTCGAAATTGAAATTCGGGGCAAAATAACGCACGACTAACTACTTGTCTATTCCTCGATTTAGCATTATCACATATACTGGGATTAACATTCAAATCTAACTCACCTCGATCTGAAATGTCGATATTAAGAATTTAATTGATAACGTCAGCGGGGTTATCTTCATTATTTTGATGTGAACAAATTAGAGATTATGTTGTTTGTTCTTGGATATTTTTGCTTGTTGTTCTAGGATCCTGACTGCCGCTGATGCTACCATTTAATTTTTCAAGCACGTTTTCTTTATGAAATATCTACCTAAAATGAGAGGATATGTCATTGAGAAATTCTTTACAATTAATAAATTAATATTAATAATTAAACTTTTGAACTCTATCTTGGTGATGATACGTTCAGTTGCCTCCAATGGACTATTGTTGACTCCCGAGTATATGTGTTTGGGTTTCTCCAGTGTTGATAGCAAATCGAACGGAAAGAATCATTCTTGAAGGAAACTGATACAACTTCCAGAATCCGAAAGCGATAGAAGCGTAACTGAAGTTTCCATTTGATCGCTGGTATACATGCATCGAACATTGTGTTTGAAATCATTATCGTCTTTTGTTCTTGCTGTTGGGGTGTTGTTGACATAAACCATTTCATCGCGTTTTGCTTTCTCATCTTGTTGAAATATGGGCAGGTGTTACATGTTACAAGCATGTTACATCCTTTCCCTGGAATCTTGAATTTGGTTGTTTATACAACTGCGAGCTGTGCTTTTGATTTGCTTGCTTGTGCACGACTTGTGTGTGGGGTATTCGATGTCGACCTGGTTTCCCACTCTGTGTTATCGCGGTGGTTGTTCTTCAATTTGGTGTATTTGAAATTGTCGTCCCCACTAAAAGATAACACCGAATCCTCCACATCTCTAAAATTGCAGACAGAGGTTAGTCGAGAAATTGATTCTGTCTCATCCATTTGCAGTTCCCGTAGTTGCTACTTCAGACTCTTTATCTCCTTCTTTTTTTCACAAATTCTTTGCACCTTCAATAGTTCATCATCAAGCGTCTCTTCTTCGTCGTTGGATTCAACACTATATTAGCGGTCACATGTTGGGACTGAATCGTTGATGCTAAGTTCCTTGCTTGTAGATGGAAACTCCTGCATAAGCCTGGAGTATTTTTCGTTTGTATAGCCCATTACCGCTTCTGGCACCCTGATTTTCAATTTGGCTGTAGTGCCTGTGGCTTGACACTTTAAGAGTCTTAATTTCTTGACGTCCGCTACAGTTTCGAGACTCAAGAATATTTTCATCCATTCTTCAGACATCGTCAAAGACACTCTTATCGAAATTAATTTCCAGTCGTTCTAACACCGAGATTTGCAAATTAAAACGTTTGATTTACTCCTCGAATCAAACTTCTGAGAATTGTAGGGGCAGATGTAGCGGCAAAAATAAAATACACAATATTATTGACGAGAAATAATTAGTTTTATTGGTGTACTGCTAACTGACTACCGCTGCTGGTGTCAGTCGTATATATACATCGTTACATTAGATTTCGAGACTTCAGGACAATCACCTTGTCGGCAATTTTCCGCGATATAATTGCAGCTATCAGAAATACAATATGACGGTGTGTTGCGAAAGAATGCTCCCACATAATAATTATTTTTCTACACAACGTTTTTCGAGATGTCGATCGAGGTATCCTAATAGCCGTTCGCAATGTCCTAAACTCTTTTCCAATCGCTGTTTCTACTTCCTCTAAGCTTAACTACGCTTTAATAAAGAAGACCTCCCCTGAAGGTGTTTGTACGTTATATGTTTTTACATCTTACAGGCACAATCTATATAATGCTACCAACTCGCTATTGGTGCAATTGATCAAATAATTAACTTATCTGATCCTCTCATGATAACACCGTATTCGACGATAGTGGGGTCTCCAACTATATGGGTAGGCAATTAGCCATCATATTTACCACTGGCCCCATAAACTTCTCTGTCTCGATCTGTCCCCTCTCACTGTCGATCATTGATAATTTCTTCTTCTTTTGATTTCACCAATATGTCCCTTAACGGTGTTCTCTCTATTTTTTACAGAAAATTATTGAACTCCATTTTTCTCTTTGTCCCTTTTTCGCGCAAAAAAACTCCTTCTACGAGCCCAGCGTAGTTTAATCGTAGACTTTGCTCTTTACGTAACAAGAGAAACAAATTATATGCAATTTTCCTTCAGTCCAATTCTTTCGGGTCATACTTCTAGTTTGCCAGCTTTATAACGTTCTCTACCAGCGATACCTTGAGAGTGTGTGCAATCTAAGCTTTTAAGCCATCTTAAGTCCTTCTGCCAAAATCAACTAAGAATTTTTTTGGAAATGGCCGCTCGAGCCAAATGGTGTCAAAGGTCGAGGCAAATTCGAAAGGGGACTTGGTGTTCGCCTCCAACGTGAACATACCACGGGGGCAGTGGTGTCGAAGCCGGATTGAAAAGAAGGGAGTAGGTCTGCGGAAAGAACTATATTTAGTATTTGTAAATTGCGAACTAATTTCCATTTTTACATAGAAATAAACGTTCATAACCTGCATAATGTTAAAAGCAGACTTGGTGTTTGTCTGCAACGTGAACATACCACAGAGGCAGTGGTGTCAAGACCGTATTGAAAACGTATATGTATACAGGAGTGGATGGAGAAGTCCGAAGTAATGATATCCGGACATCTAAGGGACTTATGAGGCCCTGCCTCGAAGCTTGCCGTTATAAACCTAAATATTGTGGAACCGTAGTAGATCCACACGATCAGTGTAAACTGACCTAGTCTGAACGCAGCCTTACTCTTCCTCTTTTTCTTTTTGATATTTACTTGTTTTCTGTTATGGCTTTTCGCTATTCGCGAAGTTCTCGAATTTGCCGCATTTGTTATTTGTAAATGATCGGAATATAAGGGAGTAAAACTGCGGTAAGAATTATATTTGGTATTTGCAAATTACGAACTAATCTCCATTTCGACATAGAAATAAACGTTCATAACGTTTGTAAAGTTCAGCACTTGAGTTTTTTTTTAGAGTTGGATGTTAAATTCGCTATCCCGACAAGCCACCGACCGCATCAGTAATGCTTATGTTATTGAGAAAATTAATACATACTACATAGTATAAGTACTTCATAGAGCCGATATGATTTTCAGTCTATGTCATAAATAATTCACCAATATATAAAAAGAGTGTACAGCTCTGATACTTAAGTTAATGCACTTTTGTACAAACCAATAGCACCGATATGAGTACATATGTACTTTTGAATAATTACAATTAAAATAAGATGCCATATGTAAATGTCAGACAAACGCAGAGAGACAACCTGTTATTCCAACTAAATGTAACCGGTGGAAAAGCAAAGCAATTCGGCACGGATGCGGAGGTCAGTACGCTAACATACCGAACCACCGTAGAAGTCAAGGATTTCGACGAGGTTAAGACAGAGAAAGATACCTACGAAGCGATTAAATGCCAGTTCAAACTGAAAGAGATATGCGAAGCGGATTCCATGAGCTTAAGGAAAAACTAAGGTTAACGCAAATATTGAAGATAGGCTTACCTGCAGAAAGAACAAGCGTTATGCTTGAAGGAACAAAATTGGCCGGGTGAATTGCCGCATACAGGTTCGCACAGAGCTAACAAATTGCTTGAGGTGCCCTAGAATGTGGTCACACGGCACGTCAGTGCAAAAACGCAAAAGTGTAGAAAATGTGTATAAAAAGATCAGAGAGCCAAGAGCTGTACAGAGGACCCAATATGTTTTTGGTGCAAAACGACCGACCCGAAAAACGCTGGGTACGTATCTGGTAGTACCAGATGAACAGTATTTCAAAAAGCCCTTAAATAGAAAACAATGATGAAGGGTATACAGATAAATCTTAACCATTATGCGGCTGCACAAGATCTGCTGGCTCGAATGATGAGGGAAAAGAAAGTCGATATTGCCCTTATCAGACGTACAAATCTTTGGATGTTTGTAGCTAGCTAGATGACAGCTCCAAAAAAAAAAAAACAGCGTTGTTTACCTGTGGACACCACGCTCTCCAAAAAATCGGAGGTTTAGAGAATTACTTCGTAACAGCTAGAGTAAATGGCATCCACTTCTACAGCTGCTACGTACCCTGTAGTCTAGTCTACCCTGAAGCTGTTGGACGAAATTGTAACTGACTCCGGGGTAGATCGGGGAAGGCTAAAGTTCTATTAACGTTTCTTTACGTTTAGACTGGCGAGACGCAATCTTGAAAAAGCTATCAAGGAGAGCAAGGCAAGATGCTTCAAAAAACTATGTTACAAAACAGATCTTGATCCTTGGGGCGTATAGAGTAGTGACAACAAAACTAAACAGTAGTAAGTCCCCATAAATATTCTGTCCGACAATGCTGAATACAATAGTTGAGCATCTATTTCCCCATAGACCAACTACGCAACGCATCTCCTTGCGGGAAACAAACGCGGAACATATACCGGAAATCACAAAGAATGAGCTATACGAAGCATGCAGGAAAATAGGTGATAACAAAGCGCCTGGACCCGACGGCATTCTAAATATGGCTGTCAAAGCAGCCGTCCATAAGATACGATGCAAAGGTGTCTGAAGGAGGGGATTTTCCCTGAACCATGGTGGCTCTAGCATCTGGTGTTGTTACCTAAGGGAAATAAACCACCCGGAGAACCTTCGGCGTATCGACCAATATACCTCGTAGAGGTAGCTTTGTCGGGCGCCCAGTATGGCTTCAGAAAATCGCGTTCTATCTTCGATGCCATAAAGATGGTAGTAGATACAGCAGCCGAAGCAATACAAGGGAGAAGATGAAGAGGAGGCACAAGGATATACTGCGCAGCACTAACACTAGATATTAATAACGCCTTTAACTTTGCCAACTGGACAATGGCGGACCAGACGGACGATGGCGTTAAGTACTACAATATCACCGTGAATGTTCCGCAGGGGGCAGTCCTAGGACCACTTCTGTGGAATATTATGTACGATGGTATTTTCCGACTTACGCTCCCGCGTGACTGTGCCCAAGCATATCCTCGAGATAGAGTCCTCCACGGATGAAGCAGTCGCCAGGATCAAAAATTGCCTTGACTCGGCCGGCCTTGAACTAGCGTACCGCAAAAATGAAGGTGTGGAATATGCAAGTTTTCGGGTTGATAACTATACAATATATACTATAAAATACTTGGGAATCATGCTCGACAACAGGCTGAAATTTAAAGTAAATAGAAATAGTAAATAGTAAATAGTATTCTGGTAAAATGGCATCACTGATCCAGGCAGTGTTTTCTCGGATGCTGCCAAACATCGGCAGGCCTGGATACGCAAGGAGAATACTGCTATTCAAAGCGGTAAGTTCCATCCTTTTGTATGCTGCTCCAGTTTGGGCCTCTGCCCTTTCAACAAACGGAATAAGGAGGAAATTTTCGTCGGCTTACATGCTTTGGCAATCAGAATAATTTGCGATTTCCGAACAATTTCGCTGGGATGGTCCCTATTGATATTCTCGCCAATGAAATGCAAAGGGTTTACATAAGACTTATCGCGAACAGCCAAGATACCAGAAAGCGGTAAGTTCCATCCTTTTGTATGCTGCTCCAGTTTGGGCCTCTGCCCTTTCAACAAACGGAATAAGGAGGAAATTTTCGTCGGCTTACATGCTTTGGCAATCAGAATAATTTGCGATTTCCGAACAATTTCGCTGGGATGGTCCCTATTGATATTCTCGCCAATGAAATGCAAAGGGTTTACATTAGACTTATCGCGAACAGCCAAGATACCAGACTTACCAGCAGAGTAAAGGAAGAAGAAAGGGCAACATGCCGCCAAGGTAAATGGACTCACAAGCCGATTTCATGCGGGTCATTCCCCAGTGTCATGAAGAAGGGCTAAGACTTTCGATTGTAGTGCACCTGGTACAACCACTCTTGGATTATGGCTATGAAAGAGAAGAACATTAGTAGACAAACTTAAAGAGAACCTTCTACTAAACTATGGAATCAGATGATCTTGAGTGGTTGACAACCGATCTGGCCAGCCCTTCTGCACTAAGTTGATAACTGCACGTATCTCTGAATCCTTTTGGAAGCATTTCGCAATCAGACTAGCATTAATAGGAAATTCATTCATTGTTTCATCTTCGGTTTGATGACACAATTCTACTGATTGATCGAACTCCTTATATGGTCCCATCGGCAACCGTGATAAGCAGTCGGCATTCCCATGCTTACTTGTTGCACGAACGGATTGTGTTTGTGTATCCCATTGTCACATGGGGTAACTTCTTGTTGGGGTTGAAAATTGTCACTAACGGCTGATGATCTGTGACTAACTTAAATTGGCGACCATATAGATACTGGTGGAATTTGGTTACACCGAAGATAATGGATAGAGCCTCTTTCTCTTTTTTGAACAGCGTTCAAAGTTTTTGACGCCAAAGCAATAGGTTTTAAGGTTCCATCTGGGAAGATGTGAGAGATGAAGCCGCCAATTTCATGGGATGATGCGTCTACAGCTAGACTAATTTGTAAATCATTTCTAAAATGCGTTAATCTGGACACTTGAGCGATTTTCTCTTTACACTGATGGAAAGCATTCTGTTGTTCTTTTCCCCATTTGAAAGTTTCGCCTTTTACGCGAAGTTTGTTCAGCGGTGCAGCTATTTGGACGAAGTTGTCGATGAACTTGTTATATTAGTTGAGTTTCCAGCTCTTTGAGGTCTTTCGGTTCAGGTAAATTTGAGATGGCTTTAACCCGAGTCTCCGAAGGTCGATTTCCTGCGCCGTCGATTATATGACCAAGGTATTCAATTTCAGGTTCCGCAAACTTACATTTTTCCAAATGGCAATGCAGACAATGACTCTCCAACCTTTCTAAAAAAATTTTTAAATTGCTAGGATGTTCTGCACTTGTTCTGCCGGAAACGATTACATCGTCTATGTATGACGTACAAACGTTGAAAAATACAAGTGGAGCTGGATGTTCCACAGGGCAACCGCTGAAATTCCAACAATCCAAATTCAGTACTTATAACACAAATTTTTTTTAGATTCATCATCCAGGGGAATCTGGAGATGCGATTCTGATTTTCGATTTTGGTGAAATACTGTCTACTTTGTAGTTTGTAGAACAATTCTGCAATGCGGGGAACCGGATGGCGGTCAATTTCTAAATAGGGATTCGCAATTATCTTGAAGTCACCACATATGCGCAGTGTTCCATTTGCCTTCTTAGCAACAACAATGGGTGTGGCCCATTGACTTGTTTCCACTGGACGCAATATCCCTAAAGCTTGCATTCGCTCAAGCACTTGGCGAACCGCTTCTTTTTGAGCGTAATGGACAAAATTTAAAACATTTGGGTGCAGAAGTTGGTTTTGGCGTGATATGTGCTTTATATGATGTACTACATCCTAGCCCGGGTGGAAAAACAGATCCGTGTTTTTTGCACAAAGACATTGCCTCCCTAGTGTCTGTTTTTATTTGCAAAACTGAGTGAGAGTCAACTGTTTGAAATTGTAAACCAAAGGCTTGAGCCTCGTTAAATGTCACAAACTAACAGTGATAATGTTCGAGTGTACCTTCTCCATTGAACACAAACGTCCATAACTCTCTTAATCGGCACATGTGTTTCTGCAATTACCTGAAGTGTTCGTGATGTCGGTTTGCATGGATGCCGGCCTAGTTTCTCAAGCCCATCAAGACTGATTAATGAACAGGTAGCACCGGTGTCTAATTGAAAGCTAAATGACGTTGATTGACACAAAGATTTAAGAAAATTTTGTTTTTGTTCACCTCGGTTTTTAATTGTGCGGTAGATACCATGTCCGAGAATATCTGCTTTCTATTACTGTTACCGCTAGTTCTGCTCTGTGGCTTCTGGTGTCTGTTGTAATTATGTTGATCCTTACCTGACACTTCGAAGGAGTACGCGGCTGAGACTGTGGGCTGACAACGTACCTGACCGATGGGCAAACGGTTCGAATGTGGCCGCGTCGGCGGCAAAGATCGCAAATTGACTGAATATGTTTTCATGTACTTCTATGGTGTTGTATAAAACAACCAGGACACGATTTCCTTACACTAGAATGATCATGCGACTTACTTGGTTGTGCGTACTTTGATCCACTAATGTGATTCACTTCCAAGTACGTTGCTACGTTTGCAGTATAGCTTTCGACTCATAGGCGGCCAATTCTTCTACTTCATTTAACGTAGGATTCTTCTTCTGCGTTGCAGCAAGGCGAACGGCATCATTAGACGTGTAAAAAACTAACATGTCCCTTAAATTCTCTGTAAAATGTTGCTGGAGCTGGAAAAGATAGCTATCCCAAAATTCCTTTTCCGAGTTAAATTCGTGAAACTGAGGAATGGTTGCTGGACGAACAGATGCATTTGGGCTTATAAGTTGTGTTATTGTTGCTTTATTCTCTGCCAATATTTGCTCCATCCACCGGTTTTGTGATGAAATTAGTTTTTGCAACGCTTCTTCCATTTTTAACACCTCGTCGCCACTTGTTATGGTTTTATGTATTTAAATTTGTCCTTATTAAACAACGTCTTATTAGCTAGTGAATAAAGAAGAAGGAATTCACATATTTTTGATTAAGATCTTGCGCGGGATAATTACTTTAGTTCCCGCCAGAATAAACTTCATAGCGAATAGCTAATCTACGAAGCCCGGAGCTTCTAATAGTCCTCAAATGAGGTTAGCGGACGACTGGTTGGAAATTTTTTCCGTCATAACGGCCGATTGGAAGCATTTAAAAGAGTCGAGGAGGCAAAGAGACAATCGAGCATAAAATGCTAACCAGCCCCGCGAAGTAATACCTGAAGGCAGTCCCATGGGGAGTGCGATTTGAAGTGTGTAGGGTGTAGGGTGTAGGGTGTAGGGTGTTGGATGTGTTTAGTATGGAGGCGTACTCCTGGCATCGATTACTCAGGTCTGCGAATCGGGCATGCTAATAGAACTCGGGCTATAAGTATCTCTGAAGATTATACATCCATGACGAAACGAAAAAAAAGCATATGTAAATGATCTATATATAGTGAATGACAACCAGTAACATCTTGGATAATGCCTAAAGCATTTTAGACAAAAAACCAGACTCTAATTTTGAAAAGTTTTTGGTATACTGAATTCGAGTCTGCATTGCTTCATGAGAGAGATTCTTACATAGAAAAGGAAAACATTGTTTTTCGCTATATATGCGGTTACGTTATGTCATGGAAAAACTTTTCATCCACTTAATCCATTACTACAATTGGTTTCTGGTTTAAAAGCTTGGTTACAATTTTTAGGCGATGCAGAAGTATATTTTAATTGTCTGATCAGCCCTTAAGCTGATTTAATTTAACTTTTCAATGAATAACACCCTTCATGAGATGGTTATTGCCTTCTTAAAATTGACATATCCGTTTTTCCTATAGAAACATCAAAGCATGGCTTTTATTAGTAGCTTTCAGCATTATTCTTTTAGCCCAATAGCATGTAAAAGTATATCTACTGATTAGAGCTTTAAAAGAGCCTTTAATTTGCACGTACGCTGGCGTCTTCGTGGATAGATGCCATGTTCAATAAGAAGCAACATAGCGTAACGCGAAGCTTTGCTAAAAACGGCATTGAATCTATTAAAGATCGCAGTCGCTACAACTACGCACTACAACTACATGGTCACGAAAAGAGTGCATGGAACCCATAAATTAACTGAACAAATTGTTCTGCATTTTTAAATCTACGAATTTAAATTAAGTTTTAAACAAATCCAATCGGTATACCTATACCATGTAAGAATAGCAATGACAAAAACATTGAATTTAAGTCATAGAAAAAAAGCCGAAATGTCTTATCTGTTTGCTGTTTTGTAATATCATTGCTTTTTCCCTCTTTTTTATCTACCCTCATATTTTTTTCTTGGGTTGAGGGCTTACCTCATAAAGGTAGGGTAGGTAAAAAAGTAACAAAAGGTCGTATCTGGATTTTCCTTCAGATCCTAATGATATGAACGTTAAAAATGTATTTTTACAACATAAAACACGAACTGAAGGCTTTTTACACTTAAGCGCTGAGATCCGTGGGATTAATATAATTTTCAATGTAATCGGTAAGGGACATGATTGACTCTTTAATCTCCTATCAAGGTGTAAGTTCTAGATATTTTAAGGTCGCTAAATTCAGAAATTGTGAATTAAATAAAAAAAAATTACCTGTTATGTATAGTATATCAACAAACAATTTGAAAGGAAAACAAAAAGATAAGGAGTAAGAATCCGAACCAGTGATTTAGCACGTAAATGGTAAGTACCAAATAAAAATGACTATACAAAAACATACCAGTGTCCTGACGATTAAATCGCGAGCCAAGGGAGGGGGATATAAAATATTTTCAAAAAGGAAATACTTTCTCAGTAAATGAAGAAAGAATCTGTATGAAATTTATTTATCTTCACCCTCCTTCTGAGTTGTTTCAATTCATGTTGATTGAAATTTTTGTTCAAAGTCAAAAGAAGAACAAACTCAATAAGGAAACAGATGTAATGCGCTCATAGAAAAAAAACTTTCACCAGATCTTCTCATAATAGAAATCGTAAATGCAAAAACTTTTAGTCAAGTTATTGATTGAACTTTTTTGTGTTAGTCTCTGCGGGATCATTTCATTTATCTGGTTTAATTTTAAGTTGGGGTTTTTTTGGGATTTTGGGATTTTTTGCCATGCCATAATGGAAGACTAGTGAAAGATTGTCAATATTATTCAATGGTTGACAAGACAATAAATCTATGCGATCTGATGTTAAATTAATTTTACTTTTTGGGAATAGGGTGAGTTATTGCCATAAAAAATCCAATACATATTATTTTTGGCTAAATCAATATCCACAATTGTGAAAATTTAGTGTAGTTTAAGTAAATTAAAATTAAAGTTTTATTTTTGTCGATTTCCTATTGTGGTTTGTTTTTAGATTTAAGGTAAACATAAACCGGTAGAAACGGCAGACGGCATAAATAGGGCTAGCAACGAAAACATGTAAACAAAGTTTAAATCTGCCTTGAAGACCAAGCGTGTTAAATTCATTTAATTTATATGTTTATGTTTAATTAAACTTATTTTCGAACCAATACATTTGTTTATGTAAAGCATTTGTAAATATACAGCTCAACTTCACGATTAAGCCAAACAGATAATTTTACAAAATGCATCGTTAAAGTTTTAGTTCTGCATTTAATGCAAATTGGAAATTTGGGTTACACACTCAGAACCTACACACTTCAAAAGCGATATCAATTCAACACATATTTTAAATTCCAAAGCCTAAAAGATGTTTAAAAGTGAAAAAACATGTTTTCTAATCTTGTGCGTTAAATCCAGTGGTTGTATAAACTTATATAAGTAAATATAGTGCCCAGTAAACTACTTGAACAGTGTCTCTTTTTCTGTTTCTCTTAAACAACGCACATTACATTCATTATGGCAGGAGGTGCAAAGCCCAAAGAGTCAACAACTAAGCAAACCATCCCGCCAGTTACTTTAAGAGTTAACACCAGGTAGGGTCTTAGTACAACATCAATCCCCACGTCCGAATTTGAAAAACAATTAAATAAGCTTTCCGATGAAATTGTGATGCGCCTTTAGATATAAATAAGTGATCTCCGTAATGATATTTCAAATCGTTTTGCTCTCATAGAACACAAAAATGAATGTATGTCGATGATGCGCTTTGTGATCTCCGAGAAAGAGTAAGCAAATTGGAATTTCACTCAACTCCAGCTGATGCGCTTAAAAAAAGTAGCTGAACTGCAACTGAAATGCGATGACAACGAAAGGAAAGAGCTCGCTGCCGATGCTGTTCTCTTTGGTATACCACAATTACCTGGCAAAAGTGTGGAGCCGATATTTGAGCAGATATGCACTACAATCAAATCCTCTACTCCGGTTATGAAAGCCGTTTTTCGATCTCGAGGTCAAGATAGAACGCGAAGAGCAGTCAACGACGCTCCAATAAGTCTTAAGTTAAACTCTTCAAATGAGAGAAATGCAGTTTTCAAATCACTAACTAGGAAGCTATATCACATTATTCAGAAAATTTAAAATACAAGTTTATTTATATAGATTTATATTGTCCCCTTCAAAGTTATCTCCATCGACTGCAACACACTTATACTAGCGCTTGATTCAATCCTCGAAACATTTTTTGTATTCGGTTTTCGGTATGTCCATCAGTGCTTAACTTACTTTACTTCCTCTCGGCTGCTGAAACGAGTTCCCCGTAGTGGTTTTTTAACTCGATTGAACAGAAAGCAATCACAGGGACCAAATCAGGTGGCTGTTGGATGGTATTTGTTGCATTTTTCGTCAACAAATTTCGAATAATGATGGCACTGTGCGACGGTGCGTTACCATGATAAATCCACGAGTTTTCTGCCCACAATTTGGTCTTTTTCGGCGAATTGCTTCACGAAAACGTTTCATAACGCCAAAATAATACTCTTTGTTTACTGGCAAAAATTCATGATGAACTACACCGTTATAATCCATAAAAACCGTTAGCATTGCCTTCTTTTTTGACTAAAAACGACGTGGTTTTTTCTGGTCTCGGCTCATTTGGTGAACGCCATTTACTTGCCTGATGTCTGGATTGCGTGTCGTACTCATAAACCTACGTCTCGTCTTCAGTAATGATCCTTCTGATGGATGTGGGATCGAATTCAGCCTCGCAAATCATCTCTTTTGCAACGTCATCACGGTCTCTTTTTTGCATGAGTATTTTGGCACCAACTTTGCTGCTACATGGCGGAAACCCAAATCATTAACCAAAATGTCTTAGACGGATCCATAGGCAATGTTCAAGTCCTCTGCTATCTCTCTGATGGTTAATTTCTCATTACTGACCAACATTTCTTTTACTTCATCAATGTTTTCGTCGGTTTTCGATGTCGATGGTTTGCCACTGCGTTCATCATTTCGATTAACTCACGACCACTCTTGAACCGCTCGTGCTACTGGTAAACAACCGTTTTCTTAAGAGAATCGTTGCCGAAACACTTTTCCAACGTTCGCGCACCATTAAATCCGTTTTTTACGCAAAATTTAATACAACAGAATGTCAACTTAAAAAAAAAACAGAACTCAAATCGGAACAATGGAAAAAGAAGGGATGAAAATATGCCACATCAATGAACAAAATTTTCCGCCGAAATTTTATAAATCTAAAATAGATATAACTTGTGTATCTGAAACCTAGTTTCCCTTACCGTCCAGTAAGTTAAGTGGCTACCATGTTTTCCGTTCGGATAAATGTGAACGTGTTGGTGGAGGTGTTGCCATTTATGTCAAACAGGGTTTATTTTGCAAAAAAGTGGTTTACATCTCCTGGTTCCTCACTTGATTATGTTTTCGTTAAAATAGTTTGTGGTGGTAAAAGTCTTCTTGTCAGCACTGTGTACAGACCCAATAAGTACATGGATTTAACATCTTTTTATGCTGCCTTGGAAGATATTTCTACTAGATCCCCGAATATTATTATATGTGGAGATTTAAATAGCAACCTTTTAATTGAGAATCACTTAGACGGTAGTATGAATTCTTTTGGTTTTCTCCCTGCCAACTTTACCGTTCCAACTCATTTTTCGTCTATTTCAAGCACTTTGTTAGATGTTATTTTTGTAAACGAATGCAACAGTATATTATTCTATGATTAACTGTCTGTCCCAGCCATTTCAAAGCATAACTTAATATATCTTATCTACGATTTCAAAACTACTTATCCCGCGCCTTTTTCTTTCGAGTATAGAGATTTTTGAAACATTGATACATATGCACGTGGGATAATATGTAGTAACTCTTTTCATTTGTAGAGTTCACTTTTAAATTATGTTTTAAAATTGTTTCCATATTTCTTCACAAGATTATAAGATTTATTCCTAACGTGTAAGAAATATCAGAAATAAATATAAATAATAACAATAATAATATGTGGGAAAGTGAAGCAAAATGTCTGAAGCTTCATTCCATCGAGAAGTTATTTTCTTCTCACACAATTAATGACTTTTGTGTGATAATGAGATTGGAGAGCTTATCTTTTTTTCTGGAGAATAGAATAGTTGAAATTTTCGGCTGAATTTACGAAGTTACTAAGTTACTAAGAACTAAGTAGACGTCAGATACAAACCTACTGATAACGTTGATCAATTCTTGGCGAACGGATTTTTTAAATGTACTTTATCTGTTCTTCATAACCTCTTTCTTGCTGAGCTGTCATTTCCATTCGAAAATTTGAGTATATAGGTATATTATGTTAACTTCAGCACAAATATACATATACAAGTAGGTATTCCATTCTAGGAATTAAATATGTAGTTTGGGGTAGATGAATATAAAAATTTGTTTAGCAAAAAATTCATCAATTTTTTTATGTTTGCTTTTTCTGGTATGTGGATTCATGATAATAAGCAATAAATTTGCCTGTTCAAGCTCTCAGTTTTTCATTTCTTCAGGGTGGAATCTAAAGTGGTTCTTCATTGGGAGGCTCTTGAATGAAGAACTTTTGATATCTCAGTACTCTTAAATCAAATCTTATGGTTTGTTATCATTCGTTTTTAACAAAGCATCAAGTACCTAAGTCTAAAATGTCATCCAGAGTACTAGTACCCTGATCATTTTCTGCCGTCTCATATCACTGATTTATTTAATATAACTTTCTAAATAATTTAATAAATTTCTGACATTTGAATAGTGGATAGTTTATAATTTATTTTTATTCAGTTGAAATCCGCTCTGAAATAAAATAAGTAATCAAAATAAACGAAAGAACATTGCTCAATCTGGTATGAGTAATGTTGACCTATAGTTGTAACGTGAAACATTTTTTGTAAGTTGACCAGAATACCTGAAAATAAATAAGAAAAATGTGGAAGGCAAAGCGAGAATTCTGCAAGTCATTCTGTGAAAAAATAACAAGAACCTATAAGGCCCCTTAGCTGCGGCTAAGAAAAATTCTCTCTAACATACACATCTAATGATGCCTACCTGTTTGAAAAAAACCTATGGTTCTTGGGAAACCTCAAGTGATGAATTACTTAACCGGCTACTGGACACCCACTTTACAGGTAGATCCTTATTTGCGGGCAGTAGGACTACTGCAACCTTGACTAAAATTCATGGTCTCATTACAAGAGTCAAGTTACTCTGGGCGCTGAATATCTGGGCGCTGCTGGTCCGGACGGTATTATACCTGCCGAGCTACAAACATACTCAGATATTATCCCGCCTTGGCGTCATGGAGAGAAGTTAATGTAGCTTTCATTGACAAAGCCAGAAAAAACCTTATGTTAACCCAAAGGATCTCAGACCTTTAACTATATCATATTTCCTTCTGAAAACTGATTGATTTCACGTTTGTTTTATCCACGACTTTTTATAACGGCTCAACATGCCTACTGTAAAGGAGAGTCAGTGAAAATGGTTCTGCATTCACTGACTACCCACATCGAACAATCCCTATACAATAGACAATATATAATAGTCGCTTTCCTTGACATAACGTCAACATATCCGCAATCGAGGCTGCGCTGTTAACTCTGCAGGTAGACGAGTTGATCAGTATAATTCTTTATACCAGGATCATTAACTTCAAACTGGAAGGGGCACCTTCTAAAATATGCCCTTGGAGAGATACGCCGCAAGGCGGTGTCTTTTCCCCTCGTCTTTATAAATTAGTGGTTAATGAACTGCTGATATACCTGAAAGCGGGTATATCAACGTCGATTCGGATGACGTTGGTATAGCCGTCTCAGAGAAGCATCTTAATACCATTAAAAAACTCCTTTAACTAAATTTAAACAGATTTACCTGTTGGACGGATCGCTGTGGATTAAGAATAAACCTCCATAAAACTGATCTCGTCCTTTTTTCCAGGAAATATAAAATTCCATTCATAGACCCTCCCTCCAATACAGAAAAATATCTGGGTCTCATTTTTGACAGAAAATAAACTGGAAACTTAACATTTAAGAAGGATTCAAAAAAGCTAGGGCAGTTTCATTCTCATGCAAAAAACCATTGAGAAAAATCCGGCCTGTAATCTAGCATAACTACGCACTACTTCTTCCGCGGCATTACATATTTTGTTTCACTTGACACCTGTCGATATTTTCAGCTGGCATGTAGTTCGGATCGCAGCTATTCGCCCTAAAGCGACTACACAGTGGGAAAATAATTTAATTAGCCCCGCCAATATTAATATACAAGGAATCCTCCCAGAGAACATCGATTACACTATACCCCAACATTGGTTTGAGAAAGACTTTCTTGTAAGCATTCCCTTTAGATCTTTCTGGGAGGAAGATGCTTTTATGAATGACAAGTCAATCCACTTCTATACAGATAGATCTAAGACTGAAAGCGGGGCTTTCACATGCCTACTGAAACTGGCCAAGGAAACATATCAACGCTATCATGGGTGCCATCACAGGACACTGTCTTATATGTAGACAAGCATACAAGAAGGCTTGGCGTCTCTAAAAACTTGTACAGAAGCTACATGGACGAAGAGGAGGAAAAGACAATCCTCCACCTAGTCTGTACATGCCCAGCGCTCTCCCAAAGAAGAAAACTCCACATAGGAGCCTTCTCCTACAATGACGTTAACAGTTTCCTACGCTTTTTCATAAACTCAGATTGGTTCTAGGGGTAGGAGGATCATAGATGCAAGTGGCTAATAGCTACTCTTACCTAAATTACATTATTTGTATTTGCTCTTAGCTTAAGTACACCAGCTAAACGTGGTTCCTATTTTAATGAGTTTATGTGTTCAGAGTTAAGAATATTCAATGTAGTTTTCTTGATACGCTCTCCAAAGTCTTTTTCGAAATGACTCTTTTTTTCTTACCTTCTCATCTAAACCGCCTCAATCCTATTAATTTTAAAGAAGGCAGAGCCGTAGTAGACATTCTGTGCATTAAGATTTAACACTATACGTACTCGTACCATATATCAGAAAACTTTCAAGTTGCTAAAATCAAAAGATATTCCAGGGCAAAATGATCTGCTTAAAATTCAAATATAGATACTTCGCATTCATTAATCAAACGCACATACGTCCAAACATTACAATATTTGCTCGGTGAATTCGTCCCTCAACTATATTGAAACAATACATATGTATGTGCATACGTTAATCCTCCAATCAATTGATCTAATTTTTGTTTTGTTTTATTTGGATAAGTTCGATATTGAATGCAAATAAAGTGTAATAAGTAAGTAAACAAGTGCAAGAAAAAAAAAATGCTCTGTTTTATTTTGTTTGTGTTCATATTTTGTCTACGCGTTATATAAATGTATGTATAGTATATGACTAAATAAATATAAGTTTTAGAAAGACATTTAAATTAATTTGAGTTGCAGTATACTTGTATATAATACTTGGCATTGAACAATCACATTTGAACATATATACGAGTTTTTTAGGTGTTAGGTGCACCTCTATCAATCTCCAAAAGTCACACTTTCTCACACTTTTAGAATCAGTGACATTAATGTTAAAATATGTTATATAGAACATTTTGCTTTTGTTTCTGAGTCAGGTCTACGAGAATAAGATAAATAAAAATAATATTTTTTGGCGCAACAGTTTACAGTTCACAGTGAGAATGGATGTACGACATTTTGCCAACTCTAAAAGGTGTGAATGCCTTCTCAATAGGTTAAAAAGTAAATTTTTATTTCTGATTTGGATATAACTCAAATTTAAACCCAGACCTTCTTGGGAACTGAGCCCGTTAACCCATTGTAGACTAGTGGTACCAAACGGTACTACTTGTTCGTATGTTTTAATTTCTCATAGTGAATGAACACGCAATTCGGTAATACACACTAATTGATGCAAGGAGGTGTGACCTATTCTTAAAACATTCGAAATTAACAGTTATTGTTTTCAGTTGAGTGTTATTTTGTTCTGAAGTGAGTGTGTCGGAAATTTCTCGAAAAAATGGACCAGATGTCAAATCAAGTATTTGTATTTTTCCAGTTTTGTAACAAAACAATAATGTTATTACAATTATGTGCTTTTTATAAGTGTATTAATAATTTGTTTAACTTACATTAACCCAGTGTTTATTTATATCGAAAATTTTATTTGTTAATTGCTGGGTACCATATGGTACCCCTAGCCGCTTGTCATATCTTTAAATTTTTTTTAATTTTTTAGATCGTAATGTTGTAAACATATTGTTTTTTTTTATAAAAATATATATATTATCTAGGAATAAATAAAATGTTAATGTTCCCTAGAGTAAATATAGTATTTTTTTTCCTTTGCTCAAGTGCAATATACATGAAATATTGGCTATTTTGGAAGAAGATGAGGATCTCGAACCTTTGCAGATATTTATAGCAGCTCCAGAGTCCGCTGTGCATTCAGACGAAGAATGCACACTGGTGTATTTATAAATAACCTCAGTGATCGACAGCTCAGTGCCCCTTGTGAGGTTATATTGTCGAAAAATAACTTACGACGACAACGTTTATATCGTGAGAAAACACGTAATGTATTTTAACCTGAAATGGAGTCTCGCTGAAAAATTTCTGAACGTGGTGCTTCTAGAGGTCGTGTCAGCTCACGTATTAGTGGTAGTATACATGGCAATGCTAGCAGTTTCAGGGCGAAGTTATCAAGCTCTAGTTTCTACGGCGAAGATTCAGATTGTTGGCATGACGATGAACTAGCACAAAAAAAAGAAAACTACCAGCATGTGCCTGGGTGAAAGAAGATTTATCAAAGGAGCTGTTTGCATTTCCTGATGGAGATCACTCTAAATATAGGGAAAAAATCTTCAATAGAAATGTTTGAGTTGTTCTGGGGAGAAACAGTCATCCACTTGTTAGTTGATCAATCGACTAAATACGCTGCGTTCTTAAATTGTCCTAACCCAAACATAACGCACGACGAAATGAAAGCTTTTATTGCGATGCTCGTTATTTCTGGCTATAACACCGTGCCATCCAAAAACCACTTCTGGGATCAAGGCTCCGACATGAGCAACGAAATGATTTATAACGCCATGAGACGGGATTGTTTCAAAACTATCATGCGCTTTCTACATAGTGCAGATAATACACAAATTGATGTTACTGATAAAATGTGGAAACTAAAGCCTCTCACAGATTTACTAAAGACCAATTTTGGCCAAAACTATATACCATAAAAAGCTCTTAACTATGATGAGTCAATGATAGAATATTTCGGAAAACATGGATGTAAACAATTTGTCTTCAATTTTTGGTGCCTAAATACTCCATATGGTTACCTATTGGATTTTGAAATATATTAAGGCAAAAGCGTAAATGTGAAACCTAAATATGACCAGGAATTTGGAAAAGCTGCAGCTCCTTTAGTAAAGATGATTGATGATATGTCTAGCAGTCTGCAAGCTCTGCCCATGAGTTTCTATTTCGATAACCTTTTTACCAGTTTTCAATTACTATTACATCTGAAAGGTCGAGGCTATAATGGTACTGGAACTTTACGTTAAAACCGGCTATCTAAGGATACACATTAGATAAATAGAAAAGAAATGCAGAAGAAAGATCGGGGAACTTACGATAAGTGTTTTGAAGATAATATCTCTCTTGTACGTTGGAAAGACAGTTCTGTTGTAACAACGATGTCCACTGTCCATGGAGTTAGCTCTATTACAAATGTAAGTAGATAAAGTGCAGTGGAAAAAAAGAAGGTGAGTGTTTCACGACCAGCGGTATTTACTGAATACAACCGATTTATGGGTGGAACTGATTTAATGGAGCAAAACATAAATACATATCGCATTGGAATAAGGGGGAAAAAATCGTGGTGGTTCATTTTCACATACTTGATTGATGCAGCTATTTATAATGCTTGGGGCCTATCAAGAAAAACAGGAAATGCTAAAAGTCAATTGGATTTTCGCAGACACATAGCGCAGACATATTTGACTCGATTTCAAAACCTTCCTCTTAGCGGAGGACGACCGAAGTCTGCGAAGCACTCTCGTATTGACAATCGGGTCAGTGATGACATAAGGTTCGACGGCCGAAATCACTTGCTTTGAGCTGACGCAGGTGTGCTCAAGAAAACTGCAAAGCCCGAACAATATTGGAGTGCATGAAATGTAATGTAGGGTTACGTGCTGCATGTAATTACTAATTTCATACTTAATTTTTCAATTTGTTTTCAAAATAATAAATAATACTTTTCTGCAACTAATTCTGTCTATTTAATTCCAATTTTTGTGGTTCGATATACAATACTTATTTACAATTAAAAAGGTAACACTTATATTTGGAATATTCGACACGGTAACAGACTAGTGGTACCATCTGTTACCAGCATTTTTTGTGTGAGCACAAGACCAATTTTTAAATGCTTATATACTGTTAAAACAACCATAATCAAAAACATATTAAAAAAAAAAAAAAAAAAAATCGGACACCTCAAAAAAACTCAGTCTTTAATGGGTTAAAATCAAGATTTTGTTTTTTATTCTGGGACAGTCGAAAAATCTAAATGAACAACACACCAAGAACGCTGTTGGAAAGGAAAGTTTAATATTGTGAAATAAAATATTCTCTGAATGACTGGCTTCTTAGTTATTTAATCGGCTATCCTGACTCAGTGATTTGAGATGCAAAAATTGGTTACTGCACTTTTATTATTCTTCTAATAACGCATCACTGAAACAAAGAGCTTATGAATTATTTTTCGCAATTAAACCACTACACTGACACTTCCTATTTATCATTCAGTTCACCGTGTATTCGAAAAGTAACGTTACTAATTAAAAAATAACCGAGTAAGGGTAAACCTTTTTATTCAGTTTTCAACATAGTACACTGCCCTCTCTATACAAGTTTTTTAGTTTTGTAGAACCTAGAAGCCATCGAGAAATCTCCTTCCGCAATGCTTCGCACTATCCTTGTTAACATTACGTTGAATAGCCTATACGTCATCAAAATGCTCCTATTTCTTGAACAACTTCAGCTTTGGGATTAGGAAAAAGTCGGCCGTTGGTACATCCGGCGAGGGGTAATTGGTCACAACAACTAATTTTTTGTTAATGGATGACTGACACAGTGTGTGTAAAATCTAGTGGAAAGAGAAAGAGATATACGAACAAGGAAAAAGTCGGCCGTTGGTACATCCGGCGAGTGGGTAATTGGTCACCGCAACTAATTTTTTGCGATTGGATATCTGACACAGTATGTGTAAAATTTAGTGGAAAGAGAAAGTGATATATGGTATGAACATTTCAGGATAACCATCCAAATTATATCTATTAAAAAGTTTTAAAAAAAGTAAATTGTATAAAATAGACTTGTTCAGGAATATAACATTGGTGTTTCCTTTTTTGCGGATATTAAACATATCTCCTAAAAAAGGTAATATCCTAAAAAGTTATTTGCATAGCTTACTTGTAGTTTTTAATCAAGACTAAACTTCTATGGCTAACTTTTTAACATGAGGTTATGAGGTATGGCTTATGTCTACCCGTTCAATGTATTGCTTGCCTTGTCCTTTGATCACTATGAGAGAAGACATACAATTATTCTACCAATTCTGAACGGGGTAGGGAGAGAGACTTTTTCCCAGGCGGAAGATTTCACTTTCGGTGGTTTGCCATTACCCGTCGCATAAGTATTGACATCAAAGAAGTATGATAGATTACATTTTCTTATTTTGGTACAGTCTGCGTTTGAACTCATTATGTCTTCGGGTTATACACCGAATTCGACACAGCACTACTACTAGGCCGTTTCACTTACTTTCACAAAAATAATAATAATATCGATTTTTATTGTTACCCTATAGCATTTTAGTATTACAAGGCGGAGAGGCTCTAGAATAAAGCGAAGTGCTTATTCATCAAAGAGTTTGTAATGAAGATATACCAAAAACTTCTGCAGAAACTCTGTAATCATCTCAATCACGAAATTCGGAAGCTATTTCAACAACATTTGCAACCGAGCTACGTATTCTGCACCTATTACCATTTCATCTGTGACAGTGGTTGATACAGCGTTTTTGTCTTAGGTACGTTTTTCTTAGTAACAAATTAGTTTTTATTGTAACGCATATTTTTTCTCTCATTCGTAAAAGGATCCAGGCCCTACACAAACTAATTTTTTGAAGATAAAAGCCTTTTGAAAGTTAATATTGTTTAAAAACTATAACCTCGAACTCGTGGACCTCATTTACGTCCGAACATATAATTTTTATTGGATTTCTGAAAAGCTACGACACTTACTAAATTGATCTAAAACTTCATTTTCATTCACTCCAACTATTGTTTTTTTTTTAGAATATCTTCTATGAAACGGGGATGGATGGATAGACAAATCCAAAGCGGTCTCATTCCTTGTCATTAAAACTATTTAATGTGAATGTACGAGTAACTCCAACATTTTTTTAAAGATAGAGATGTATCTATCTTGGGAGCACAATAGCCTCTATTAGCGTTACGTACTAATACTGCTTTATATATGAGTCAATTTATTCTAGACGGATCGTGTTTCCATTTAGTACACCGCTTGTTCCGAACTTAAAAACTGATATTAAATTCAGTCGAAACTAGTTAGCTTGAATTAATTAAATTAAGATTTTAGTTAAACTAATATTAGTCAGAAGTTGTTTAGGTTAAGCAAACGATCAACTGCTGATATCCTCAGGGTAAGTGCGAGCTATTAACAATTTGACACTTAAATGCAACTGCGTTGAGTAGCTATGGATAACATCTTATAATTTCTGATTCTGATTCAGGCAAACCAATATACCAGATTTTCTTACGTTCATCCGAGCATTAGCCCCTTTATTTTATCTCATACAGGTAGGACTTGATGACATGGGTGAAGAATCACAGAAAATATTTTAGGCGCCACTTTAAATAGCTCTGTGTGAAGCTATTGTTTATAGACATATATTATTTTAATCATTTAGTAAAGGCGCAGATCGTACGCTTGCTCATGATTAAGATAAGAACACGTGCAATTATTTTTTTTGAATTCAAACGAAAGGCTCTCCCCCTCTCTTGCTCATCAAATCAAATCTCTTGCACTTATTCACTTTCTCAATTAATTTACTTGTTGTTTTAATTAATATACCTTTTGGTATGGTATTATCTTATTATGCTCAAATCCAGTTACAATAAATTAATTTCGTGTATTTTATCCAAAATTGACGAACTTGATGCTTTTCCAAAAAGCTTTATGAGCAAAGACTTCCACATAATAAACCTATTTCACTAATAATGCACTAAATATTGGCTTCTAAGGCCTAAGACAGTAGCGGCACTCGTCCGGATATATATCGTCCATGTTTAAGAAAAAATAATCGCTGATCTTTGTTCGGTAACATATTTGTTCACTGAAATGTTAGCTCCGGCTTCACTTTTAAAATTTGTTCACTGTAATGTTAGCTCCGGCCTCACTTTTAAAATTAAAATGATGACCATTTTAATGTATCTCTGTGGGTGAAATTAAGCCTCATAAGTTTCTTAAATTCACCGCACTTCAGAAACGCCAACTTTGGCAGCTCATGATTTTCCAATAAAAAAATGGGCCGTTTCAAGATCCCAATCCGTCATCTCTCATCGCCTGCCATGAACCTAATACACATGTAGACCGAGATCTTTTCGCAAAATTGTCCATTTAGTTTGAATTGACAATTCCGAACTTTTCGCCATATTTCACAGTTTCTTATGGATGCACTTTTTGTTGACGCGTTGGAAGCTTTGCGTCATGTGGAGTGTATATGGTATAATTCGGACTATAAAAACCACATAACCTTCCATATAATTCGCCAATTGAAGCCTATCTGATTCGTCAAATAATACCGAATATATGTATGTATGTAAATCTCAAACTGTCAATGATATTACATCTTGAAAATTATCTTTATTGAAAGATCAGTCAGCAAAAGAATAATCTTAACTTCTGAAACTTCACAAGGATTGAGTTGGCCCCGTCCTAATTTTTTTTTTTTCTGCTTTGTTTGATCTTTAGTTTATCTCAATATGTTACTAATGCTTCGATGAAACAAACGAATAAAATTTTTAAAAAACTTAAAGAATTGCTGTCCTTGACAACGTGTTCGTGTTGTTGTTCAAAAACCTTTATTGACATCACAAAACAAGCAAAAAAGACTAGAATAGGCCAAAAAGCATAAAGACTGGAAGAGGTCTTCAGCACAGTTTTATGAATCGACGAATCCAAGTTCGATGTATTTGACATAAAACGAAGTGTTTTTGTTCGACGCAACGCTGAACAAAATATGCTACCAGACTATGTGTGACGGCAAACGTCAAGCTTGGAGACCGTTCTATTACGGTCTAGGGAAGTCTTTTTTTAAGTGAAGTGGGAGATCTGTTTGGAGTGATTGGAAAAATGAATAAGAAGGCATACCATATCCGGTCAAAACAATATTGAAAGAAAAGGTCGTGAGTTCTGGACTAAGATTAATTGGCGAAGTATTTGTATTTCAGCAGGACGACACTAAACACAGATTTTTTGTTCTTTTTAATAAATTCCATTATGTTTAATACAAAATAAAAAAAAATTTCTTTTTATTTTGGTTTCATATACATATGTTCCCCGTTCATTTTATATGATTATTATTCTACTTAAGAATTATTTTCGATGTCATTTGGTTTGTCTGCTATTTGTTAATTCATGTTTAACATCTATGGAGAGTCCGCGATCATAATTTATTCTGTATCGTCTAACGCCAGAATAATGTGTTAAAGTTGTTAAAATATTTTATTTTAATAATTGTTTAATTGTGAACATTGTGAGAAAAAAAAGCTAAATTTGGTCGACAACATACACTACAAAATATTTGTGCAATGAAACAGAGTTTGCAGTCAACGAGGGTGTCTGCAGATCGTCGAGCATAGACTAAGATTGGAACAATAGAATAATATTATTTAAATGCACGTTTTTCATAACTTTAACACGTTACTGGCGTTAGATGTTCCATTAAAATTGTTATATATGAACTGACTAATAACTGCCAAAAAAAAAAAAATTAGTCTGAAAAATAAAACGATCTCCCTATATTCATATTACTGTTATGCTGCTTGTATAAAAATTTAGTTCGACTTTTTGTCTGAACTGACACCTAGTGCTAAAATAACGTCATTATCACCATCACGATGGTGAAGAATAGAAGGGCAACCTACTTGAGCGTATCATTGCTCAGGGAGTAGAAAATAGAAATATTCTCTATCATACTGTAGGAGACAATCCATACCTTCATAAACACATACATACTTAGGCAAATGAAGAAGAACGCACAAAGTTTTAAGTAGTTCCTTCTATAATTTCACCATGAAGTGTTACGCTGAATAATTCTAAAGAAAGTCCTTCCTCCTAGTTTAATTAGTGATTTTTGTTTACCAGCATTGCATCATGAATTTGTTAAGCGCGGAACATAGAAACCCTTTGCGCAGAACGCCAACATTCATTTCCACGTAAATCTATGTGTGTAGCTTCGTGGGGTTGCGTCAATCTTTTCTATCTTTCCTATACCATGAAGTATATAAAGGCACACACAATGTGCTGCTTGTGAAGGAAATAATTAGCTAATTAATTAAAGCTATGGATGGGTAAATTTTCAATTTTGAGAAATTTCTTCACGATAAGGAATACTTAGAGGAAAATGAAATCTCTCAACATAGGCAAAAGACAATATAGAATGTATAATACGTATACCAAAAAGGAGTAAAAAAAATTTTTTTAAGCATATAAAACAATAGATATCAAAGGATGGAATACATAGAATTTGTCATATAACAAAATGTAATTAAGCAAAATACCCGCCAGCAGGAAGTTTGCGATAGTACTATAAAACCTTTCATACAAATGGAGTGCTACACTTGTAATTCACAATACAATTTTCGCAATTTAGGTTATCTTTTAAACATCTTCTTTGAAAGACACTCATTAGACTGATTGGAAAATCTTTTAAGATCTAATTGTGCCTGTAGGGTTATTTTTCTTAGCGTTTTTGGGAAAGTTTTTGGAAAAATAATACCATTTTGTTAATTGTGCTATTCATAGAATCAGATACTTTGTTCACTTGTTAACTTCATTTTGATACTTTTATCGAAGGATCAGGCGAAAATGTTTACTTGTTAATGTAGCATTTATTATGAAAATAGTGTAAATGTAAGTAAGTATAATTAACTAAATGCCTCTTAAAATAATAGACACATTTATAATAACTAAAATTAAACAAATATAATTCTGTGTAATTATTTTATCTATTTCTATAATTATAAATCATCTCTCTGTTAAGGACCGTATTCAGATCTTACTAGCATGCTTTCGTAGAAAAGCTCCTTACAATTTTCCTGTGTCCTGATCCATTTTTCAATTTATTGTCGGTGTCGGAGCACCATTTTTCTTCATGCAGAGTTTGATTACAAATATCTCAGGCTATACAATAACGTTGCATTCATAACAAGAAATGAAAACAACAATTTATCTAAAAGATTTAACTTAGCCTTTAGCTTCCAGGCATTAAGGCATATACCGATATAATATACGGATATGTTTAGGTCAAAATGAAAGCTAAATTTACAGTCGAAATAACCAGAGAATTTGAAGTTAGAATATATTAAAAAATTGTTTAAAGCCCGTCACTTTTTAACAGCATTTAACTAGTCAAGGATTACTTCCCTATTTATCGCTGATGGTAGCACTATTATAAGCAACTGCGTGAAACTTTTAGAAATTGGACAGAAGTGCTAGAAGATAACGAATTATAAATCAATCGTGTTAAGGTCGAGTATTTGTATTTCCATTTTTTCGAATTCGCAAGCCCAAGTCTAACATCTATTTGAAAAGAGTCATCGTACTGAATTGAGAAAAAATTAAATAAATAGGCTTTCTTGTTTACCGTCAATGAAATTTCGATGTCGATGTCTCACATAGAGTTAGCTACCCCACGCATTAACGGGACGAAAATGTCGCAGTATTTTGTGACAAGAAAATGTTAATTTAAATTAAAGGTTTGTTACACGTGACAATATTGGCATCGCATTGTTAGATGATGTACAAAATTATAATATAAAAAAAAGCTCTCAGGGACGGGTATGAAAATTTTATGAATTCCTGGTATGAAGGGATCTTTATTAAGAAACAAATTTGGGAAAACTTGAGACTTAGTTATCATATTCAACGAACGTCCTCGGAAAATTCAGTCCACAAAGCTAAAGACGGTCAAGTTCCAGCCGAAAGAAAATTTATAGTTGATTAAATACAAAATTTTTAGCAAATATTTTCCCTTATTAACTAGGTGACTCAAAACAGGGACTTAAATTCGCAAATTAACCCGCCACCACAAGGTTTTGCAAAGAAAAATTTAAGCAAATTTTATATGGGACAAGACCCTAACCATCCCAGTCTTGCTCTATGGCGGAGAAGCATAGACATTAGCACATTCCAATGCTATGCCTGATCATTATAAACGCAAGATTCTTCGAGTATACAACGAAAACGACCGGGTAAAATAAGTGTAACTGTTCAGCCTAAGCAGTTTTCGATTCTTACTCACGGTAACACGCGCAAGTGAAAGGGCTCCTCAATTAACATTCAGAGCTCAACTGAGGGCGTTTGGTCAACAATCGCACTGATTGCCAGGGTTTGTTAGTCGAGACGCAGGTCCAACCGGAATGTGGCGGAAGAATTTTTAAGATTAAAAATTGGTTTACTTTGTTTTCGGACGATAAAATATTTTAATACGTAACTCTTGAAAAAAATCGATATGCATAGCAACAAAATGCACTTGATGCGAATTTTTCGGTATTAGAAGTAAGAAAATTTGTTGAAATATTATTATACTTATTGTTATATAAGATTGTTCACTCAATCCACTCACGTTTTGGATACAAGTTGTGGTATCTTTGCTCCAACGATGGCTACGTCTTCAACCTCATTCTGTATGCTGGTGCTAATGTCAAAAATTACTCAGATATAAGGAATCAATTGATCATTGAAGATAACACCTGCTTCCAATAAATACGGAATGGAACGAATCAACTTTGTGGAGTGTCCAAACGTCGTGTCTGTTTTTAATCGGCACATGGGTGAAATTGATTTGCAAGACAACACAATGGCCAATTAGTGAATCAACATGTGTAGTAAATGCTTGGAAGCTTCTATGTGTCATACGAAGGATCGAAATTACCATAAGTGTCTCAAATTGAATTCCGGACCGCTATCTTTGAAGCGCTTCTGGTTGTCGAAGCACAGGGTGAAGAAAACAGAAAAAAAAACATTTCAGGTAAAAGCTTAAGATCAGCAATGAAGTCAGAAAGGACAAGATTGGCCACATCATGGAAAAGGACCCTTTCACGGTGGTGCCATAGTAGGTCATAGGTCGCAGATTTCTGTGATTGAACTAAGCCTTGCTTGGTTGCTCAATTACCCTTTAATTGTCACACTACCTGATGATATAAAAGGTTTCGCAATCCATTGTTTAAAACATTCTTTTTTCTGCATCGGAAGTGAATACATCGGATTACTGTCAACATTGTTATCACCAAGCGCTAATTAGCTCAATTCGCGTCACTTCTTTTCAAGTTCAAACTTGTTCGTTACCCTGTTACATAGCAATGGATTTTCAAGTTAAAAGGTATGTACTTTCTATTTATTTTCATATGTATTTTTAATTTTAATTACATATATCATTAATTTTTTTTTTCATCTGGTGCTACGTCCACATATTTCTTACGTGTTGTTTTTTTGAAATTTGTTTTGAATCTAAGCTTTTACTCATATTTCTGTGTAGTTGTAGTATTGAATTTGGTATCAAAACTTAGCTTACAATTTCTATGTTTTCTAGTTATTGTAGTTAGTTAGTTAGTTAGTCAGGGTCTACGCCACGTACTCCAGCCAAGTAGAACTTGAAACGAAATTTTAATTAATTTTTGTTCCGATTTTTACAATTTCTTTTTTTTTTTTTTTTTTTTAGGTGCTAGTATTGAGTGCTCTTTTAAAAGAAAGCTTGTACTAGATACTTGGCTGTCTATCAAAGGCAGTAAATCAGAACTCGAGCGGCGGCGTCAAGTTTTTCAATCCATGTTGCAGTTTTTGCCTGATGTGGAAAGTGTAATTCCTGACGACTTAGAAAAACGAATCGAAAATCTCTGTATAAGATTTGTAGCACTTTGGAAGCAAGTCAGACGAACACATTCACGCATGGTGTCGAAGTACGCCGAATGGCTTGAAGAAATTGAAGTGTGCTTCCTAATAACTTCTGTGGCAGATGTCAACAGTCAGCGACCAGCAGCAGTAGTGCCTTTTTCAAGCAGTCAAAAAGATCAGCAAGAGATCACAAAGACGTCGCCTAGCAGAGTTAAGTAAAGTAGATAATTCCGCTGCTAACACACTCTTGATCATCATCCGTTTCTTTGAATATTTTATTCATCTTTCGTACAGGTTAGATTTTCAAAAATTTCGGTGCGTTCAGCAGAATATAAAGCTCTTATTATACAGAAAAACAACTCGTTCAGCAAAAGTTTAGGGAGCAGTTAGGACTGATTGTTGATAAACCGTGAAGTGGAGAAAGCGGTACATCAAACACTGCGAGAATGTTTTTTTCTAATTCAGCTATTTCAGCAGAAATCACTGAATAAGACAAGGACATTCTTGACAGATACCACCATTTGCTGCAGTGTCTCCCGTCAGAATACAATATAAATATTACAACTTTTAAAGAATATTCCCTAGAGACCGAAAACTTGTTGCTGCCTATTCGTGGTACAACTTGCCGTCATCAATATATAAGGTGCTTTGGGCAGTTAAGGCGTGACAACACCAGGCGTGTTGTTCTCACAAACACCGACTTGATAAACCGGTTTCTTCTCAATTCTGACCCACCAAAGAAGAAGTCTGTTATGTCAAAAGAAGTATTATTTGTATTTGTATTTGTTAGCTGTATAGATAGAGTAGTGAATTTAATAGTAGATTAGTTATAGTTACGATAGCATTTAATTTTAGATTAGCTAGATATTAGAATTTTAATTTCTAGATGGGTATTTCCACAAAATAATAATAATAATAATAATTGTAAAGTCAAAAAAATGTCAGTAAAATATCAACAAAGGTTCAGTGCTTCAGTATCAAATAATCAAAATATTATTGTATTTTAATTGGTTTCTTTGTTTTTTGTACTACGAACTTTATGGCTGTTAATCAGCCTAAAATTTTTTTTTTTTTTATTGCAAATTTGGCAACTCTGTAATTGTTTATTAATTGTCTGTAGGTTTAAAAACAATTATGTTATTTTACGATACGTTCATACGAATCCCCTATGACCGCCTTTCTTAGGAAGCGGAACCACTGTGCATTTGCGCAAACAGCTCCGGTGCCAGCATTGTGGCAGCCATACTAGATACAGGTGCCGAATTATTATTATTATTTTTAAAATAAAAAATATTTATTTTTACATAAATGATATGTATGTATAATTTGTTTCATTTTCATATTTTAAGCATTTTAAGAGTGAAAGCAAATTAGGAAACTTGTTAGGATGTTTATATAGCCATAATAAGCCATTTCACAAAAAACCTTCAAAAAAAAATTTTTTTTTTTTATATATGTACATTCATAATAGAAAAATATAGAAGCTCACTGATGCGAGCTAATTGATGAAAACCAGATTAAAATGTACCATTCGCATGTGTTTCATAAGAACAATTATAAATATATGAATATACCAGTATATAGACTCAAAGCCGACTCATTTGCTTACATCAGATAGTATCGAAAAATATATTCCTGTTTACATTGATCTTTTTCCTAATACTCGAAATCCATTTTACTTTAAGAAAACAGAAGAATTTAATCTGAATAATATACAGTGCAAACATTTGCATGAACAAAACTTTTCTCTTATTTAAGAAATGGAATCCTATTTATTGAGAGGTGCTAATGAATATATTTATTCTTGGGCGATTATTTTCTTCTTCCAAGGAATATATTGTATTACATATTTCCCTAGTATTAGATTTAGGGATTTATCTGAATTGAAAATTATGTATGTAGCATACACATCCGCGAAAGGATTACCTGCTGAAAACAATAAGGTTTTGGTAAATATACATAAATATGTACACATATTTTGTTCAGAGGGAAGCGTTGAGATTCCAGTAGCTTTAAGAGAAAATTCTATTGTAAGAAGCAGATACTTATAAGGAATTATTATTTTCGAATTATGTTTGAAAATAAAATAGCTTAAATTTCTGTTCTGCAGCGCAAAACAGAAAGTGAGTTAAAATCACCACCAAAACAATTGACAAAGATTATATCACCTAAAATATAGGTTCTTAGCAAAAATTTTAAAAATTCTTCATCGCAATTTTTCACATCGCAGCTCAGAAAAGATTGATTTTCCAATAAAAAACTAAAAAAGAAATAACAAGAATCACATATCAAAAACCAAAGTAGTAGTAAAATTTTAAGGGTCTTTCATCATTAGTTTATTTTTCTTCTGTAACTGTTGTTACCGAACAGTAACAAGTGCCTAACAAATCTTTCACAATAAAAAACATTCTTAATACCGCGCACATTCATAACAAAAATTATTATTATTAAAAAAAAATATTTTTCATATGGCACAGTGGAAACATAAATTATATTTTAAACAGTTATTTAATCTTTATCACCTTAATCGATGTTGCTTAAATCTCATTCATCTTACAGTTTTTTTTTTTTTTTTTAAATAAGCTTTACATAATATTTTTAAAGAATGTGTAGAAATTTAAAAACATTTAGAACTGTACTGTAATTCGTAAGATATTTTAAGTTTTCAATATTATTATTTATTTCATCGATTAGGTAACCTTTCATTATTTATAATATCCACAAGTATCTTGTTTATTGAATCTCTAATAATCTTTCCAGGTTTATCCTTCATAATTTTTTATCTGTTTGTTTTCAACTAGTTTGAAGAGCTCTATGACTCATTTATTTGTCAAAAGTTTATGATTTCAGTTTGTTTTTATTTTGAACAATATTAACTTAAAAAATATATATATTTATAGGCCTCTTCATCAGTACAGAATTGTAATACTGAATTTATAAAAATGACATTATAAACAAAAAAAAAAAAAAATCTACCTATAATAAGGATGAAACCCCTGAAATAGATCATCCATCTTCAAACCTATTCGAAGATAGATATCTGCTAACTTAAATAAAAAAAATTGAAAAAGAAGATAAAGAACAAAGTATTAATGATAATTCATAAGTGGAATTTTATGAATTTAATTAATTATTACATTTTCATTAAGAATTTTGAGAAAATTAATTTTTATATGTATAATATAGATCATTCATCTTCAAACCTAGTGGATGATATATATCTTCCACCATTTATTTATTGAATAAATAAATACAACATGAACTTATTTACTAACACTTATGATGAGAGTCATAGAATACTCGCAAATGATCCTGTTGAAGCAGATTTTATTGTTTAATACACTGATGAAGATCTATAACGGTTAAAATAAAATTTTAACCCTATGTTAGCTCCAAACCACATTAAGTTTTTTTTATAAAGTTTTATAAAAACTATCATAACACAAACCTACGCAGCTATAATGGCAAGCGCACTTCATGCATTTGATGAAATTCTTTCTTTAGGTAAAGATAATAAAAACAATGATTTAAGTCAATAATACTATTAACTAAATAATTAAAAAAAAACATTAAGGTTTTGATGTCTTGTTAATATTTTATAAAATAAGCGGAGTGTTTAAATACACTTTGTATGATAATGATAATAATAATTATAATTTATACTTGAAAGATATCAATTAAAAGAACAAGTGTTTTAAGAAATTAACGAAGGTAATTGACAGAACATGAACATATTATTCGAAGTAATCACTTATATATAGATAGTTATACTTATTGTGTGCTTTATCTGCTTACTTAAATAAAAAATATGAAAAAGAAGAAGATAAAGAAAATGTCAATGGTAATAATTCATAAGTTGAATTTTAAGTATTTAATTAATAGCCCCATTTTCATTAAGAATTTTAATGAGTTAACATTTTTTTTTATATAAGTACTTTTTTATTTTTTTTTGATGCATTAACTTATATATGTAAGTTTTACATTTCTTGCATTGGTGTTTGTAATTCATATTTATAGTTTTCTCAAACTTGGTTGAGTAAGTTATTAGACTATTAAGACATCTTTAAACTAAATTTTGTTAATAATATAAATCGCATGTGCCCAATTATTTTTATTTTTATTTTCAAATCGTTTTTTTAAAAAGAAACTCTAACTTTTTCTCTAGTTTAAAGACTCTATAACTGGGAAAATTTTATTTCAAATTTCTTATTAATTTTTTTCATTTACCCCACATGGTCTCATTCCAATAGTTCTGTTATAATTTTTATAACTCTACTCGTGTAATATTTTATAATTGAGGAACTAGTATTTTGTATAATTCCGAACTGAACTTTAAGTTCTCATCGATTGCTCTATTAGATCTTGTTCGATTTTGTTTGTATTAAAAGTTTGATAGATACTCTTTCCCAGAATCAGTAGAAATAATTTGGCTAGATTCGGGGCCTTTTTAATAATATTTTAGGGAAAATGAGTTTACGACTTTTTTGTCGTCTTTCTTTTTTAGAAGTTTTATACAACAACGTTTAGCATATATTTATATCTGTTATAGATTTTTGTATCAACAGTTTTAGTAATAATTAAATCAGAAGCCCATAGTTAATTTATTCCTTGAACAATCATTTTTCAAAATGAGTTCGAACGAATTTATATAATTTGTTTTCTATTGCTAATTTTATTTCCATTATATTTATAAATAAATTTAAAAATTTAATATTACAGATACAATCTAACAAGATTATAATGAATGCCATAAAAATTTAAAAAATAAACTCAAAGAATATTATCTGAATAAAGTAATAAAGTTGTAACAAATCAAAAAGGATCTTCAACCAATTATATTGCCCTTGAATCAATCAGTTTTTAACAGTCATAATCTAGATGAGAGTATAAAAGATCTTAGGAGAGAATTAAATGAGGTGTTACCGTCTTCAAATAGAAATAAAAAGAATTTGATAATCAATATGTTAATAAACTGGGTGATTAAACGCTGCTTAGATAAATTAATTTATAAATACGGAAAAGATAACGATAGGTCTAGGAGACGTATGATAAATTATATCCTCTAACAGATATAAGTTAACGTAATTTAAACATACCATATGTTATACCTACATTACACACTTATACATTTTTTAATATATAAAGGCATTTCTTTAAAAAATTGAGTGCTTTATTAAATTTGGAATTTAATAAATTAACATTTGGTTAATAATATGTATTTGTTTTAAGATAAGGTAATTAAAAAAAATTAATTTTAAGCACATTATGTACGTGAATGACATACCTACTTAATTTCTATTGTCGCCACATATAGGTGCATTGCATTTGCCACATAACATCCTAAGCATACGTCGAATATTTGATGGGCAGAAATAATGGTACTTTTTTGTTTTTGAGACAGACTTCCTTACTTTGGTGGCGGTACAGTCTTTGACTAAAAAGCATCTCCAGTTAACCCGGTGTTTTGCTAACTACCTACAGTTGCGCACTTCAAGTCAGTCGAGGCCGCCTTCTACTTCTGAGGTTTTACTCTACTGCGTTGTCCCCCCGGGTTAGATTCGAATACTCTGCGGACCGGGGCATTGGTGGCAACTAGCTCTACATATCTTAGCTATCTCAGGCGACTGATGCACATTTTCCTCAATAACGAGGTTTTTTTTTTAGAAGGGTTTTTCTTTCGATTGGGAATAATAAATAGAAATGGGATGTTCAAGGTGTTATGTATGCAGAGTCTCCTCAGTTTTTCAATTCTAATGGATCAGAGTCGTCCAAAATGTTTCACGCCTAAACCGTGGTTGCTGGTCATTGCCTATACCTTATTTATAAGTAGTTGTTAGAGCTTGCAAAACACCTAGATTTTCAGCATAAATAAAACAAAACACTCTTTTACACATAGCATAACATACACATACTCGTACGTCTCTTAGAAGTATACTCATATATATAGTCAAAAACATAGAAAAAAAAAACAATTACCTTAAAAACACAAACGCTACAGTTGACAATTGAAAATAACGAGAATAACATCTTGGTGTGAGAATAACTATAAGAAGGAAAGCAAAACCATCAAAAAGCATACGTCCTGGAGACGTACGTAATCTTAGGAGGATTAGAAAATGAATTTTCACTAAAAGATAGTTCAGAGAAACTTCAAAATTCAATGATACTTTATCATTCCAGTCAATTTTGTTGAAAAAGAGAAATGGAAATATATCAATGAAATAGTTGAATTTTTCTGATGTAAGAATAAGATATAATATGTTCGGCTTCAGATTTAGTAATTAGTATTATGATATTAGTAAGAATGATATTGTGAAATATAAAAATTTAATGGAAGCAATAGTAACAAATCAAGATTGACCAAACTAATATAAAAAAATAATTAACTCAAATGCAAGCAGTGAGTATATAAATAACATAAGACCAATTTTAGTAGGAAATAAAATTTAAAGGGAAAGACTAGATCAGAAATTAAAAAAAAACAATTAAAAATGTATACAAAATTATCAATAGAAAATCATCAATATTGATGAATTAAAAGAACGATTATATTTACTTACTTATCACTTAAAAAATACATTAAAAGTAATCGAAAACCTAAAAACAGAAATTCATTAAGATAATGAAAATCTAAGTGATATATATGAAATCATTGAAAATTTAAAAAGATGATTATTAAAAAACTTATTCATAAAAAACAAAATTTTGTTCGATAAGTCCACTTCATCCACTGAACAAAGAAGAATTGGTGATTCTGAAGGAAAGTTGGTAATGATATTATTGTGAAAGATAAAAAAATTAATGGAAAATGGAAATGGAAAAAAATAATGAAAAAATTATTTTATCATATTTATATGCAAAATAATGACCAAACTAATATACAAAAATAATTAACTCAAATGTTAGCAGTAAATTTATGAATTACGTAAGACCAAATTTAATAAGAAATAAAATTATAAAGAGAAAAACTGGATCAAAAATTATTATAAATTTAAAAAGTTTAACAAAATTATCAGTAGAATATGTTTATCGTAATCATATTGATGAATTCAAAGAACGATTATATTTGCTTACTGGAGAAACCAAGTCGAGTATGATAGTCTTCAAATACACAATAAAATAATGAATAAAATTAAAGAATTAAGAGAAGAAAATGCATGTTTTTCTTTATAGAAATATTATATATATTTATATATTCAGTTAAGCGATTCAATATTGATTAATAAAATAAAAGTACTAGAAAATGAAATATAAAATTAAAAAAAGAAATGTAAGAAGCATAACAAAAATATTGAAAATCTTAATTAAGATTCCAAAAAAGGATTGAATCACTTAAAAAAATATTTAAAAATATTTGAAAACTAAAAAACTCAAATTCATGAAGATAATGGAAAACTAACATATATATTTGAAATTATTGAAAATTTCAAAGTATAGTTATTTAAAAGAGTATTCATGAAAACAAAAATTTGTTCGATAAATCCAATTCATCCATTGAACGAAAACGGATTGGTGATTCTGAAGGGAAAGTTAATAACAATGATTTTTGTGTGAGAGATATTAGTATTTTCTTAACTAATTTTTAGCTATATGTAAAATAATGGCAACAGTAATATACACAAATAATTTACTAAAATGTTAGCAGTAAATATATTAATTACATAAAACCAATTTTATTAAGATCTAAAATTATAAAGGAAAAGTCTGAATCAGGAATTAAAAAAAAAATTCAAAATTTATACAAAATTATCAGTAGATAATATATGTATATTGGAATAATATTGATGAATTAAAAGAACGATTATATTTGCGTACTGGAGAAAAGCAAGCCGGTAATGAAAGTCTTCAAATACAAGTTCATAATAAAATCATAAATATAGTTGGAAAATTAAGAGAAATAAATGTAATGTAATTCTTTATATAAATGGGTATTGATAAATTTGTTCAAAAAAATATTCAGTCAAACAATTCAATATTGATTAGTAAAATAAAAATGCTAGAAGATGAAATATGAAATTAAAAAAAAGAAATATTTAAAAGACATAACAAAACATATTTAAAATCTTGATTTAGATTCCAAAAAAGGATTAAATTACTTAAATAAAATATTAAAAATAATTGAAGATTCAAAAACAGAAATTCATCAAGATAATGGAAAACTAATTAATATATGTGAAATAATTATGAAATATGAAATGAAAAAATGAAATATGATATAATTATTCAAAAAGGTATTTATGAAAACAAAAATCCGTTGGATAAATCCACTTTACCATATCCATTGATCGAAGAAGAATTGGTGATTCTAAGCAAAAAGTTAGTAACAATGATATTATTGTGAAAGACAAAAAATGTAACGGAAGCAATAGTAAGAAATCAAGATTTAAAATATTACGAAGAAATTATTTTATCATATTTATAGAAAAGAGTTGAAAAAACTCAAAGCTAAAGAACAGATCTATGATGTCTCCACCGAAAACGAAAAAGTGTCTGTTGAGTCGGACAGAAAAAAAAGGGACAAAGTAATACTTAGGACGCGAAACCGATTGAATTTTGCAAAAACGTCTTGGCAAAAAACGAAAAGTTGGTTCATTTCCCAAAATAACTACTAAACGAGAGATAGAGTAAAAAACGATAAAATAGAAACAGTTTCCGATATAAACCAATTCAATTAAACGTAAACGGGATTAAAAATTTCAAAAAACTGCAAAACATTATGAAGACGTTGCCGCATTCTGACTATACAGTAAAATCGCGCAACAACAACGCATTGAAAGTTTACATCAAGGACGCTGATAACTTTCGCCTATTGTCTCGGAAGTTAAATACAGAAAAAATCCAATGGTACACTTTCGAGAATAAATGCGAAAGGCCAATACGTGTTGTCGCTAGAGGAATACATCCGTCTTGTCCAAAAGAGGATATCGTTAGTGAACTGCAAGTCAAGGGATTAAAAATCGTTGTTGCAGTAAACATTGGAAAGCGTGAAAAAAAGAAATTAGAAGGGAAGGAAGTAAAGGTAAAATATGGCCTTACTCTTTTCATGCTAACATTTGAAAAAACAAAGAATATCCAAAAAATATACGACGTACAAGCAATACTCAATATCGTCTTTAAAATTGGGCCTTTATGTAAAAACACGAAATTAATTCCGCAGTGCAAACGTTGTCAGGGATTTAACCACACGCAAGCGTATTGCCAAAGAGAACCGCGTTGCATCCAATGTGCAGGAACTCATCTCTCAAAAGATTGTGTTGTAAGCAGACAAACCCCTAGGATCCGTGTTAACTGTAAAGAGAAGCATGTAGCTAATTTCCGAGGATGTGAACTGTGCCCCGAAAAAGCAAAGACTCGATAAAATAACAGAAACCAAAGAAAAACCAAATGTCTCTGTTATTAAATACATTAAGGTGAAAATGTCTGAAGAAAGACCGTCAAGCGCAACAGGTAAACTATCGGGCAATCTTACATATGCCCAAGCCACAAAACTAAATTTTAAAAGGGCCGATGAATCAGGAGACTGCATCCCAAGTATTTTCAACTATACTCGAGAAACTTGAGCAGCAAAACAAAGTTAATGAACTTATTTTCGAAAAGTTAACAAAGACTGAAAATAGGTTAAATAAAAAACGAACTTACCCAAAAAATAAAGAAACGAAAATTAAAATTACTTACTTTGAACGTTAACGGCGTTTTAGACAAACGCGGTAAATCCACTCCATTAAGTGAACAAAGAATAAATGGAATCATACAAAAAGGATATATCTAAATATTTACCAATATGTGGTAATTGTTTTTTTTTTTTTATAAATTAAATTTTTAAGAGATGAGAAATTTTTTAACATCTGTAAAATTTAATATTTCCTAAGTACCTACAAATTTAGCTATTTTTTTAATTCCCTTAGCTTATAACATCAATATGCTAGTTTTGAAATATTATTATTTTCGTCTTTATATATATATAATTTTCTCTTCAAATGTTGTATACAGCTTCATGTTAAATGCTTGTACTAGGAATAGCTTCCTTCTTAATTTTTATGTTAGTCATAACTCATAATGTTTACTTTGTTTTACAATTTCAATCACTTTATATCTTATTCCTTAGTTCCTTCACATATTTTTCTTTTGTAATTATCAGTCTTAAGTGAATATATTTTTTGATTTTAAACCACTAAATTTTCGACTAGATATTCCGTTATATTCATACTAGAACTTTCTTGTAGTTTTCTTGTTTTTGTCTGATTTTAATCAATCTATAGAGAAATTATCTTTTAATTTCTGGTATCAAAAAATTTATTTTTGCTTTCATACCTTCATTATTATTACTATTCCGTAATTTCTTAAGGATTTTTCTTCGAGAAACAAAATGAGTGAATCTGTATATGTATCTAATACTTTCATTGTTTTTATATTTTTCTTTAATTCGACATAGAATTTAGACATTAAATATTTTACTAAATCTAAAATGGCCATTCCTGCAAATAATGGTTTATTTGAATTTACTTTTCTCTTATGTCCAAAAATTATTATCAAGTCGTTATCTGTAATTTGTCTATATATATTTTTTTTTCAGGTTATTTATTTCTTATTTTTTCATTTTTTCATTTCTAACAATCAATAAAATTAATATTTTCCATTTGTCTTCCATAAGCTGAATTGTTTGCTTACTTAAAAAAATCTTTTTCAAGATCATTTCAAGCTATATTTCAGCATTTTTATCAATATACGAGTACAATTTTTATCATAATTTTTGAGTATATACAATATCTCTAAGTTTTTTTTTACATGTTTAGCTTCTTGTTTCAAGAATTATTCTGGAAGACTTATATTCCAAACACGTTTTCCTTTATTTTCATATAATATTATTATATATTGAACCAATGTTTTTTATAGCCATTTCATGTTGCAAGCTTGATAATATTTTAGATTTTTCATGATTTGGCGCAGATGCATACGCATTAGCAGAATTATATATTGTATTTTTTCGGGAAATTTTAAATCAAATTAAGCTACAATTGAATCATCATATTTTGCAAAATTAAATATTATAATACTGCTCCGAAAACAGGTTTAAAATCTGGAAAATATAAAACGACGCGAAAAATTCGAAAGAAAAAAAATTAAAGGAAACAAATATCCAACTATTACCTTTTTGTTAACATTCTCGAGAGTGATAACGTGATGAGGAGTTTTGCATTCATATGGATAAGTAGAGGAAGAGTTATCATCACATTAAAGAAAAGAAGCAAAATAAACAAAGTAAGGGAAGAAAATAGTTGCCGTTTCCTGTGACATAGCACTTCCTTAACCAATAATGCACGAAAGCTGGAGATCTTCTAACAGTAGGACAAATAGGAAAGAATCGAGGCAAGAAAAAAAAAAGTTTAGAGTTGACGTCCGAACCAACAGAACCAGACCAATTAAAATTGAATTGATCAAACTTTTGTTACTTTCGTTCGGCTTTCTAAAGTTTGGGCGAATTTCGTTGAAAATCTTTCAATGTTTTTATTCTTTAACCATCGATGACTTCGTGTATATAATTTTCGATTCAATACAATATATATACAATACAATATAAAATTAATTAATTTATTTGGATGATAGACTTTCCTTTTTTCAGCTTCTTTTTTAGATAATTTATAAACCAGGTTCTACATCATCATTTTAATAAAAAAATTATTTGCTTTTGCATAATTATAAGTAATTTGTAATATACCTCCTCTTATACCATTTTCACAGAATTCATATATGGTATATCAATAACAGTCAATAATTTTAGTTATTCTCTAGTGCTAAAATAATGATAAAAACTATCAAACACATCTTATTTAGGATATTAATAATAATAATCTTTAAAAGACTTAGAGTCTCTCTCTCCTCTTATATTTTTAAAATTATTCCATAACTTTTATAACATATCTAGGATAAACAACGAAATAATTGGAAATCAAGTGACAATATCTTGGTAATTTTTTAATTCTAATTTACTAATGTCATCTCTAAACTTATAATAATAACGACCATTTCTAAGTTAAGAACATATTAACACACATCGAAAGGTGTCTTTAAATACGTGATTAAAACTCCTAAGAGGTTGTACTTTACTTGAGTTTTAATTATGAACTTTTTACAATAAATACAATTTTTAATGCAAAAATATTATCATTGATTAATTTGAAAGTATCGTTTATCCCTCTTGTTATTTTTACAACGTAAACAATATTTACTGTTTAAATTTAATAAATTTCTTATTCCTTTGTCTAAACTACAATGCCAAAAAATCCATAAATCTTAAATAAATGTATCCTGAATTGTTAGGTTTTTTTTTTTAAATTCTGTTGATAAACCTTCAAAAGACTCTGTATTTGTCAAAAAATTATGTAATATTGACATCTGACATTGAGATTTCTTTAACTTTAATTTTTTGTCATCTTTTTTCTTTTTTCTTGTATATTCATTTTCATTTTTAATATTTATTTTATTAACCTAGTTTTTTTAAATTATGATTGGAAGAAATTTTCGTAATTTACAAAAGCAAAATTATATTTTGTTCATAGGGATCATATAAATCAAAATTTACTACGACATATTTCGGAATTTGCACTTGCTTATGTTTTTATTTCCACATACTCTAAAAAAATTGTGAAAATTGTCTACTAAATCTGAATCTTTTGCAATGTAAGAATGGATTTTTTTTAGATATTGTAGTTTTCATAAATACCAATACTGTTAGGTATGTGTTCCTAAATTAATAAAGTGTTTTCCTTTCCAGTATTAAATTTCCTCAAAACTACACTCAAAATCAAGATATATAGTAAATGGATGACAATTTTCGGTTCCTTTCGTTATAATATTATCTTTTGATGGAAATTTACAATTTTGAATCAATACTATAGTAATAGCTTATTTTTTATGATTTGTAAGACCATATTCAGAATTAAATTTTTTACACAAGTCGAACTGTCAACCTGTGCGGACGTGTTTTTCTTTTTCTCCGGTATACCGAATTCAGTTACTTTTCCACTTTCCTTCAAGGCCAGTTTTCACCTGTACCAGGTGACCCCAAAAACAAAACAGAAACAAAAAAAAATAATCCAAACAAAAGTTACTAGTGGTCATAAGTGTTCGTCGACTTAATTTAACTTAATTAAACAAACAATGGTATAGTGCTGTGAAAGTGTTTTGTGTTGAATTGTTGACCCCATAGCCGAATGGGTAGCATGCAATGTTCTCTGTGAAAAATTATTTCGTGCCATATGCATCGGACTTACCCGGAGATCCATTACCTATCTCAAAGAGTATTACAGTCTGTTCAATTTTTACTGCGATGAGTGCAAAGAGATCACCCTGGCTCACATTATGCTGTCAATTAAGTGCAACAACGAGTCTATTAATGATGCTAACCAAGAATGGTTACATTAGCAGAACTATTCTTGGCAAAATAGAAAAGATTGAAGTCCACAGGTAGAATGATTGAAAAGCAACTGGCAGTGATCCAAAATTTATCCAAAAACCAATCTAATCACGACAATGTGAGCGAAGCGATAAAATATCACTTCGATGGATTAAAAACATTCCTCAAAACAAATTTTGCCTACCTCCTTAAATCCAACATACCCACACACATAAACGATAGAATACTTGATCAAATTCAATTCTAAGCTAGTTCCCCGTACAATGTCTCAATTCATAATGAATTAATAGACTCGGAGTCTCAGTTGCCATTATTTTTAAATACTCCTCCCGCCACCCTAACAACTGAAACCAAAACCGCGCTGCCTCTACCAACTAGTCTTGCGCCCGCCGCCGCTCCACGCAAACTGCTCCAACAATTTGAAACTTCATGGATCCTCTCCGAATAGCAAAGCCGACTCGAAAAGCTGAAAAATCTCATCCCTCCTCCAACTCCATATCCAACAATTTATCCCCATTTTCTTCCTCCTCTGTCATCATTCTTGATTTCCTTTTTCCACCCACAGTTAAACTAACACAGCAATTCTATTCGCTATTCACTCTCTAGGCTTAGAGAATGAAACATATATGAAAATGCTGTCCTACGCATGCTCTCCCCTTTGATATCTACGCCCTGACGAAACCAGTTTGATACCCGACATAAAGAACCAGGAATTGTTCACCTATACTATTAATGCGATGACGATCCTACCCGCACAAGTGATGATTCCCCCTTTTGAGGCGTCTTACTGGCGATCCACAACAGCCTTATCTCTTCTCCCATTACCATTTCTTCATCCTCTAAAGTTGACTTTGTCGCAATAAAAATATTACTCCTTTTAAAGTTTTACGTTATATGTTGCTACATCTTACCAGCTCAACCATCGAATCTTACCAACTTATTATCGATGCGATCGACCATTTAACTAGCCTGTCTGACTCTATTGACAATATATTTATTTTCGGCGACTTTAATCTTCCTTAGCTACCGTAGACTCCGTCAGATGATCAATCGTTTTTCTTCGCTTCCAAGGCCAACTCAGCTAAGGAATGCCTCTTCTCAGATCGTTTAACAGACTCAATTCTATGCCAAGTCAGTGGTTTATACAATTATATAGGCAGACAATTAAATCTTATATTTACCACAGATTCAATTATCTCCTCAGTCTCACTTTGTCCCCTATCTCCCTCAACATTCGATAACTTCCACCTACTACTCTTCATTCTAGTCCAATCCCCGCACAACTTACTCATCCCACGACTTTTATAAAGCAAACTTTCACAAAGTCAGTAACTATCTCAGCAAATCCCTCTTTAACTGTCACAACCTAAGTATAAATGATGCCTTAACGTTCCGTTTTCCCGCTTTAAAACATCATCTACTAATCCTTCCTGGTATAATCGCAAGCTTCATTCCTTACGAAATAAGAGAAACAAGATTTCTTTCCGACTATTCCAACTATCTTTGTGCTTATCTTCATTTCACCGAAGTTAACGATTCCTTTTTTCAGCGCTACCTTATCAATGCGCAAGTCAACGTTATAAACGACAACGAAAGTCCGATGGTTACTTTCCTTCCCGATCCACTCACCATTGCCAAACTATTTGACACATTTTTTTAACAATGCTTCACCAACGACTCCTTTGTACCGGATCTATCCTATTTCAGTTACCTACTGAACTTCTCCAATGGCCTACTTCTCTCTCACATCTTGGACTCGTCTTATATCGAATATAAATTACACCAACTCAATGACGAATTCACACCCGGCTCAGACGGCCTCCCTGCCATATTTCTTAAAAAATGTTCTTTCTCTTGCCCTTTCTTATCTCTTTCGTCTATCCCCTTCTCAACGGAGAATTTCCTCAGGCTTGAAAAACCTTCTTAAACCTCGATCTACAAAAAAGGATCAAAGAATGAAATAACCAACTAACTCGCCCATATATTCAAACTCTTTGAAAGTATTTTATATGAAGTTCTAGGCTTCCAACGCAAATCACTTATTTTCCCTAGACAACATACTTTCCTAAAGGGTAGGTCAAACACCACAAACCTTGTTCAATTCGTATTCTTTGCCCTATCTGCCCTAGAAAATGGCAACGAAGTTGATGTAGTTGCAACCGATTATAGCTAAGCCTTCGATAAAATCTCTCATCTCTTATCTGCCCTCGGCTTTGAACCCATACTGTTAAAATTGATACTGATTTCTATTATGAGTTTTTCCACTTAGAAAACCAGATAGATAGATAGGGAAATACCATATTAAAATTCCTTTAACCCTTTCTTTCTATATTTTGAAATCGTTGTATTATTTATCATACTATTTTGAAAATTTAATCTATTGTGTTTCATAAGGGTTTTATTTTCTACAATATAAGCAATTTCGTTCTCTATATAAAATTTTCAATTTTATTTCTATGCCACACCGAATTGCATGCTATATTTAATATATGTTTCATATTTTGTACCATATTTCATACTGTACTTCATACCATTTCATATCATATTTCGAAGCATTCTATAGCGTATTTTTTGGAATGGAATATAAAGGAGTATTTATTTTTAAATAAATAAATAAAATAATAAGCGATTAACATATGATAAGTTTAATAAAACAATGCAAACATTTGATTTAAAAAATTATATTGTATTGTAGCTTAACTTATTTTTGTAAAAAAAATAGCATCTGCCCAAAAACTATGAAAAACTTTTTAGTTTTACATAAAATATCACATAATACAAATTTTGTTGGATTAATAATAATAAGAAGAAGAATAAGAAATTCAATTAATGTTCAATTTATAGAACCAGGATTTGAAAGTCAACATAATGTTAATAGAAAACCTGATCATATGCGAAAAAAAATAGATCAGTTGAAAATCACAAAAAGTAATGAGCTAGAAAAGAACAAAGATTATATTTTTATCTATCAAATGGTTAGATATAACGGAATTCGTTTTCTAAACAATTTGATAAATAGCCTTCCTTTTAAAATTCATAGTCCAGGCTTTAATTATCTGGGACCAGGAAATAATCTTGATTTGAATGAAGAAAAGGATAAACTATATGTATAACTGATTAATAAATTAGATGAGAGCAACTAGAAAGCTTGTTAATGCAATGAAAGCGAAAAGAAAACTAGATATGGAGATTGACACTGATTAAAATGCTAAATAAAATGAGCAAATTAAAAATTTAAAGCAAAAATTAAATATATTTTAAATATCTAACTTCTTTATCTGACGTCAGCAACCTAAAATGTATGATTTAATTAAAAATAAAAACGACCTTTTGAAGTAAAATTAAAAAACATTCAAACACGAAGAAGTAAAGATTTCCCATTTGTTTCCCATTTATTTCCCATTTATTTCCCATTATCTCAAAAAAAAAAAAAAAAAAAAAAAAAAAAAAAAAAAAAAAAAAAAATCAGCACAACTTTTGGTGGAGCGTAAAAATTAATTATAATATCATTGACTTCTACATTATTATTTATGTATTACACATAACTGATTAGTTATATTATTAAAGTTATATATATTATCTTCTACTATTGTAGATATACCATATGACATAGTTAAACATTTCGCTGTTTTCTGCTTCTGTTCAACATCTAAGTTATAGCAAACATCAATCACTATTTCTTATACAAATTCTAGTTAACCATAAGCTAAGGCATAACAGTTACTTTCAATGCCGCTGTACAACCATTCGTTTCCCTAAAAACGATTTATTAGTTGAAATGTTATAAATTTTATTAGCTATAACTTTTGATTAATTTCATTTGTGTTTTTATTTTGAATATTGATAATATCAGTTTGTGTGCTTTACAAATGATCAACTTTTCTTATAAAAATATTTATTTAATATATAAAAGTATATGGCTACTATTTTCTAGATGAAAACTAAATAAATTAGATAAAAATTATAGCACTGAAATCTGTATGTTAAACTTTGACACATACATTTCAATTCCAAATGTATCCAAATCGTTTAAAAATAATGTTTTAACTCACATAAAAAATAAAGAAATTATTATTTTTCCAACTGGTTCGTATGAAATTAATAATTTTATCGACAATGATTTAAAAATTTTAATAAACATAATTATGACTACTATAAAAGTCGCAATTACGAGTACAATATAAGCGAGATTTCACAAAAGTTAATTCAATAGTTCTCTTTTAGGATTTAGTAAAAACATTATTAATAATAAGTATATAATGTATATAATAATTCAGTAAGAGAAATTTTAATACATATATTTAATCAAGATTATGATTTAATAACAATTAATTTAATATTAAATTATATTCAATAATAAAGGGTATTTTTCTATCAGCATTTCAGTAAGTACTGTAAAGATTATAAAAATGTTAATTTTAGAATTCAACAAAAGTTAGAATCAATTAGGTCTAAGGATCATAAAATTTGGTTACTGACTACACTTAATGATCATACATTTAAATTAAAATATCTGAAATAATATGAAGAATGCCGCAAGATAAATTTTCTTTTAAAGTTGAACATGAAACTTGTACAAATTCGTAATGTTAGAAATATTAATATGTATCATATTTTAGAAATTGAAAATATTTTTATACAAGTTCTATTCCGTCTATAAGACATATATATATTTGGAGAATTACTATTAAAAATTCAAGACCTCGATATTTTTTAATTCGTTTCAAAACAAACAGAAATAATAATATCTTAAAAGACGATGGCAAATTTGTTTTATGTAATTAGGAAAATGTACAAGTGAATATTAATTTAATTAATTATGTAAAATCTAAATTTGTAACAAACCTATATTGCTTTGATTATTGATTATTACTTGAATTTAATTGATTGCTTGAATTATTTCCAATGAATTATATATTAATAATTTTGTAAATTTATAAAAATTTATAAAATTTTTTTTTATTACTGTATTTATTTAATAATAGGTTTAAAGCTTAATATAGCTGATTGTAATAAAAACTTTCATAAAAGCTTAGAAAAATAGTATAAAAGCCATACCGTGCGCAAAAGAATTCACTTCTGTGTCGATCAGAAGTTTGTTAGGTCAATAGCACGGAGATATACTACCGCCTACTAATCGAACTGCCATACTTTCTGCGCGTTATCTTATTAACGAGTACTGCGAACTCCGGACTGCATATTCTTGGGACAAAGGCAAAGTTTTATTTGTTTGTAAAAAAAATCCCTTTCGATGAATTTAATAAAGAAAAAGAAAAGAAAAGAACGGTTGTCTTTTCATTTTAGCCGTGAACCAAAGCACCTCTCTGCTATATTGGCACCCAATTAGTGGCCCGAATAAGTCAAATCAACAATCTTTTACAACGAATCAGCTAGAATGAAGTCATCGTATCGCCGCACTTCGGTCTCCTGTTCGCAAATCTGAAGACGATCAACTTAAAGAACTTGTCGAAAGCTTAATTTTCATCATTAATGTCCACAAAGACGTTAAAAGAATCGACGACGCAGACGCAAGAAATGCTTTTCCGTTGCTCTTACAGAATAGCGCTGTCACTGGGTGGCAAGACATCCAATAGAGGCAGATATGGGAGGATTCCCTCACGCTCCTTCTTAATGCTTACGCTCCAGCCAAACCAGACAACCGAATCGTGCTCGACATATTCGAGCAAAAGCAAAAGCCCAGATGACTTCATTTGCTTTAAACGCGCGTTGTTCTTTCAACTTCCAGAGCCAGTTCCAACAGAAACTATGATGATCAACATGATCTATGGTTTTCTGAGCCTGCATATACGAGATAAAGTCCCAGGTCAAAAACTTTAAAGAATTGCTTACTAAGGCAAGAGCGGTGGGGCTCTCTATGTCCAAAACAGCTGCTCAACGTGTTTCAGAAGTAGACACCACCGTCAAGAAAAGATGCAACTTCTTTAAAGATGTAGGCCATACGGTAGATTAATGCCGCAAAAAGAAAAGGCAAGAGCATGCCAAGTCTCATCCTAGTACAGTAGAACCAAAGGTTCACTGCTACAAGTGCAAAGCTCCGGGGTTTGTTCGATCAAACTGTCCAACTTGCAAGGAACTACCTAAAGGACCATCTTTTAATTGTCTAAAAACAACCATCTTATCTACCGTATCTATTACTTCTCAGACACGGAGCCCGATTTTCCTAAGTCAATGCAGATGTCACTCTGACAGATGGTAACGCGAAATGACAAGATATATAAGTCGGAGATATTACCATCATAATTGGTAATAGATTGCGACCAATAAGATTCATTTCACTGCCAAAACCAGCCGATATTCGAACCTTGATTGGCATCGACTTCCTTGAGGAAAATAACTCGCTAGAGTTAGGTCAGCGAATGTGGTTTTTTGCAGATTAAAAGGAGAAAAGTTATGATTTCTATGACACATCTCACACCAAGGTTGTCAGGAAACCCACATCAAATGCAATAAAATATGTCGTTGTATTCATACCTAACCCTCAAACATTCCAACCTATCTGCCCACTTGCAAAGACACCTGTGCTTAATAACATCAGCACTGAAGAACTTAAGTTCTCCACAATTGGGAAAAGAGCTCAAAGACCAAAACTCTGCTTTTCTTACATGGTTTAATAGCAAAAAGGTCATCTCCTCGATTGCTGTTACACCTATGCCCGAGGAACATATTGGACCTGATCCACCACCACATAAAATAAACAACAAAAAATGTAGGAATTGCATTTTGCATTGCACTACTCTCTTCTCGTAACAAAATGATAATTCATAAAATCATCTTTCAAGCAATACCAAATGTCACCTCAAAAAACTACAAATATGTCAACAAAAAAAAAAAAAAAAAAAAAAAAAAAAAAAAAAAAATATTAAAAACTTCAAAAGCTTCATCAAAATTACGCAAAAAATAAAATAAAGAAGGAATTATTTTGGGGTTTGCGAAAGATTCACTGATAAAGAAATAAATATTAGCCATCCGACTTTCTTTTGTTATAAACGAATTGGCAAAAATGATTTTGATCTGAGTTTAAACGAAATTTAATGTGATGGAGATGCTCGAGATAAAGGGTACAACGGTGTTTCGAAAAAAATGCTATGGGAATCTATTCAAAAATTACTGAAAGGAGGGGTTTTTAAAGAAAAAAAAAATATCCAACCATTGTGAATGGACACAGTTTGTTCTTTTTCAAAAACACTTTGACATAATTGCATAGGCTTGGCTCAAACCAAACTAGCTACCGAAAGTTTATTAGTCAATTTTAGTAATATAATATAATTGCAAATCTAGTAGTTTTATATTTAGATTTGTTGATTTCTCATACCCTTAATAGTTTTAATGGCCAAAGGTTTTACGGGCAACGAGCAGAATATAAAAATATGTGTATACTTTATGGTACAAAGTGCCACTTAAAGTAAAAGCTTGCAAAACAACTTTGCTACAGATACATAGTTGAGGTGGTATAGGTGTTCTACCGAGGTTAACGTCTTTTGCATACCAGTATATATAAATGTCTCTAAGGTTCTTAAATGGCGAAGTGTAAGCAAAAATTAGACTATAGGCTGTGGTGTGCAGTCAGGCAAAGATAATATTTGTATACAGTATACCTATAAACATACCAAAAAGTATGGAATCCTTCTTGTACATATATAATAAGTAAGTTCAGGCATATTAATTACAAAGGATGTAGTTCTTGACCTTGCCCTCTTCTTGAAATGCATGTGAAAGTAACTGCCAAAGGAAAAAGGTGAAGTCTTGCGTGCATTTGAACAAAAATAATTGTTTGCTTTTCTTAAAGGATTGTTTGCTGTAGTATTAAATTTCTACGTTTATATGTATAAAAACATCATACATATGTATGATATAACGGCGAGAGTTTGATGTTCAAAGAAGACAAATGCAGCTGAAAGAGTTTTATGTTGACAAGTAGATGTGAGTTGTTTTAGGGAGCAAGTGTTTGATTGAAAAATATTTTTCATTTACAATTTTCTTATTAAATTGAATAATATTTAAAACAAGAAAAAAAAATAAGCCACTCGAGATACTTATACAGGAAATAAAAAACTATTTATAATTCGGCTGAAAAGGTAGATAAAGGTAGTGTCGTTTAAGATTTTTACAACAAATTATAATATATCTAATACCTCCCAACGAATTTCTAATAAACGATATTTTGTTGACTGAAGATCTTTTAATAAGGAAATCGTGCTGTCATATTTTGAGTATCGTTTGACAAATGAACATGAAAATACTTTCACCAGATGGCCGATTCCTTATCTTTCAAACATATTGGGCCTTAGTAACGACGAATCATTAGGCGCGAATTAAAAAAGGTATTGACTTAAATATAAATACAGTAAATTATGTAAATAAAGTGTACTAATAATATTTTATTAGTCAGCTTTTACTGAAGCTTTACTCATTCAAAAAAAAAGTACTTTTTGAGTACACTTCACGATTTCACTAAAGCAGACAACTGTACGCTCAATTTATTATGGTCTGAAAACGTCTTAAATCAAAGTACAATGTACGATAATTATAACAGAGGTCATCATTTTCTTCATTTCCTTTCTTGAAGTCTTTTTAATTTGTTTTATAAGAATTTCATTTGTTGTCAAAATGACTGTGGAATCAAAACCTTCTCAAATACATGTAGTAGTAATAGATTTGTAGATATTCGACACAAATAGCATTAAAGACGAAATTCCATGTGAGAGCAGTATTTACATCAATCCAAGTATTCAGTGCAAAAGGATTGCTAGACCTCTGGGGTCTGAAGTAAGTTCACTATCGTGTAAATAACCATATATCATTCCACTCCATAACAGCCCATATTAAGGTAAAAAAAAAAGCGATGAGGCGAAGAGAAAGAATATGAGGAATAAAAAAAATACAATGACACAATTAGAAATGCATTATAAAATGTAAAAAAAAACTAAAAACTGAACTATATGAAGATATTTATCAAATTCCACAAAATTTAACACCGGGCCATCCAAATATTTTTGAAAGGAAATCCACGCAACACCCGCAAGAAAGTCAACTAATATATTTTGTATCAGAAATCTAGATCCTTCTTTTTATTTATTCATATATTCCTTCTTCTGAATTTTTTTTATTTGATGGGCTCTTATCAATAACTGAAGTAAGGCAGAAGTGTTTATAGCCATATGTATGTAAATAAATCATATTTAAACCATTATATTCAAATTCGTATCTACGAAAATAGAAACCAAAACCTACATATAACCTCTATCCTTCGCTATTTAAAATATTCTAATATAAACAAGATTGCTACAATAATGTACCAACATACATATGTACATATATGCAAATATTACACTTTTTTATCCATCAACTCCTCTGCCTATACTCTTAAATTTCTATTCTTTCATTCAATGTAGATGTACCCAAATTTGAACAATATGTAAATTTGCATCTTTTTCGGAGGAATGGAACAACTTTACTTTAAATAGACTACTGAGCTTTGAAAGCGACATAAAAAATTGAAACAAAAATATTTGGTTTTTCATGACGGCTTTTTTTTTTAGGAGAACACTGGTTTTACAATGCAAATTTTTCAGATACTTCCATTTTGTTCATATAATTTTTGGGTGGTGTATAAAGCGACTTGAGTTTTATTACTTTAACTCCTTGCTCTTTGAAGCACAAATAAGACTAAAAAAAAACTGAAACGTTTCTCCAACAAAAACCACGTTATATTAATAATATTGAATGTGAAAAATGTAGACGCTTTTAAAAAATATTGTAAAGAAAAATATCTTACATACAGCTGAAAAGGCTTTTTTATCATTTTTTTAATATATTTTCAATGAAAACAAATGTTTTTTGATAATATAAACTTTATAATATAAATATAAAATTTCGTAACCCAAATACTCTTTTTGTTATTTTCTATAAAGAATATGAGCACTATTTACTAGAAGTACTTTAATATCAATAAAAAGCAAAAGAATAAGGTTCCAAAAGTATTTGGATTACTAACCCCTACATTTCTTGTGTTCTCATATGGAGAATGTCTTTAAAGACATTTAAAACATATAGATTATGTATAAATAACAAGGGCTGTAACGTGTGTACCGTTTGTACAGTTCAGTATGTGGTTGCACCGTTGTCTACACTCTTTCCTACAACCGACCCGAAAGATTTAATTGGTGTTGAAGAATAAGGTTAATTGACGTTTAAGCGTAAGGAAATATTATATAAAGAGTTTGTCCTCATTTAATTCGTTTTAGTTCTGAATTTACAGCGTATCTAAGGTAAATAAAGTATCTTCGTATTTTAAAATTTCAGCTGCATTTTCATGTTTATTTGTCACTTTCCGATGAGACATGTATACATAGGTTAGATGCGACTACGGAAAGTCATGCTCATAGTATGGAGACTTGCAAAGGATTGGTGAACTACTTGTTTTTCGCAAAAGAAAAAACTTTCAAAGGAGAATCATATTGCAGAGAAATTAAGATAATACTACGAAACTATGGAACAATGGTGCATTATAGCGCTGGTCTTAACGCATCTCAAGTCAGTGTCTGTGGTTCAGTTACTTTGACTTTACAGTGCTGCCTTACCTGCCATTTTCACTTAATCTTTCACCTTCTGGTTATCACTTTTCGGGAAGTATGTAATTTAAAAACGAATGTTGAAATACCAGATCACCGAGACACGACATCCGGTAGAATAAATAATTTGACCGATTAAGCACCTGTGCACACGACATGCATTTTTCAAGTCTCAAGTCATCGGCAAATGCAGCGGCTAAATTCTTGGAAATCAAATTACTGATGCAATGTCTGCCATGATTTGCTGAACTTACAATTAAGGTATTAATATAAGTGTAATCAATTGTAAATTCGGAATTTTATTTTAACAGTAAATGGGAACGGCTGTACTGGAAAAATTAAAAAAAAATTGTTTTTTTTTTTTTTTTTTGTACAATAAGCATTTCATTAACCGTGATACTCGCACACCAAAATCAGGAAATTTCATATGTTAAAAATTGATAGCTGGTTTTGATATTTTTTAGGACCATATATGTACATGCACCTCGTTTTTTTGGTTTCAAGGTACAAGTTATTGTGTTCCGTAAAACATTATAAAAGATGCTCATAATCGAATTTGTGCTATCGTTACTTAAATGAGGTTTTATATTTTGCTTAGCCGAAAAGATTTTGCTTTTGGTGACAACCAGCCCACAAAAAAGTATCCACAACTGTAAAAATAATCAAATAAAATTTTAACAACTTAAATACGTTTTAAATAAATCGTCATCCATAACAATGGTATAAACATTTGTTGAATAACGCAAAACGATGAGTAAAAGATTCTAAAGTGATCATAGGCGACGTCAGCACTGACATACCATATGTACATGTTGATAAAATTTTACGTGAAAAATCCAACAAATTAATCAACGAAAACCGAAAGCAGTAGAAAAAGTAAAGTAAAAAGGCCGGGTTCATATATAATAAATATATAGAAACTCGGTGGTGGAGTTATAAGATGAAAATGGCGGTAAAGAACAAAACTCAAGCCTTTGCAGTGTGATATAAGGACAGCGGGAAAGTGCGTCTTGAATCAGACTATGAACGTTACAAAAAAGCTTAGAAAAACCGATAGCGGGAGCACGTGCAGTAGAGGCAATGTATCGAGAGTTAGAAGGATTGCCTTCACAATCTAAAAATAGGCATCAAGCAGTAACAACGGCACGGATAAACGCCCAAAATTTCTAACTTTACGACGCAACGAACGAAGAACTGAAGAAATATATTGAAGACAAGCAGAAATTTGGAATAGATGGAAAGAGCACTTTAACGCATTGTTAAAGAAAGAATTTCTACGCAATACCATACCATTCGGAAGCCGAAGTTAACGAATCTGTAACAATCTGTGGAATTAAAATGTAAGAATGATTCGAGGTATGTACGATGATGTTAAAACGAAAGTTTTATGGAGAATTCCAAGTTAAACTTATAGTACACCAAGGTAGTGTACAGTCTGATGCTTTTTAATGTCATGGAAGATTACGAATTAGTCGTATCAAGACCATCAATTCCTTGGATGGCTGTAGCTCAAGTGGTAGTGTGTTGGTTTACAAATCGGACGGTTCGGCGTTTAATTCCAACCACGCCCGAAAGACATTCTTTTTTCAGGATACTAAAACCACGTAAGATGAGAGGTTGGCTAGAATACAACAAGAAGTTCAATTACGCTAATTATTTAGTCTCTCCATTAAATGTTGGATATCATCTGTGGAGTGAAATAACCACTTTCCCCTTTCCGTCCCATTTTCCAAATAACTTAAAATGTGCTCAGGCATTTTTATCGTAGCTGTATTTTCTTGAACTTTAAGATCTTAAAAAAAAAACTTGCATTCTTAATTTTTCATACCCAACTCCTGACATGTATATAAAAGTAGTTATCGTGCCAAAGAGTGAACAATATAAGTACTATTTCTGTCGGCAAACACCAAGGAAATCTCGATGACGATGACATACATAGTTAATGTTGTGCGGCTTAAATTCAATGAAAACGACGTTTAACGAAAGACGTCGGCAAATCGTGTTTAAAAAACAATAGGGGCTCCATTTCTAGCCATGGTTCAAGGAAGAGGTCGAAGGAAAAATAATTTGATCACTTAAATAATAAGCAATTTCTTGGTCTTATTAACAAGGTGATCCAAAATGAAGTGGCCTGTAGAAGTGTTCTAAGGTCCGCAAGTTTAGTCAACACCACAAGGGAAAAATTTACAACATTAAGTGTAACTATATGCGGTAAATATTATAACGGTTAATTAAAATGAAGAAGATTCCTCAAAAAGTTATAAGAAAAATAGTTAAGGTTTACCGCTTGCCCTGTTTATTAAAAGTACAAAATTAGCGTCACACAAGCGATTGACAAAATTTATCTCATAGAATATTTTAATTCATAAAAAAGAACTTTTCGGCGGCCACTTGATGAAATTTGCAATTATGCGATTGCATAATTTTAACAATTGTGCAGGTTTTATACGAAATTTTGAAGTTAGTAATTTTTATTGTATTATTTTATTCACCAGAGTTTTAAATATTCTTAAATTAAACGATCGTAGATACCAAAATATTTTGGAACTGTACCTAACAATAAATTCTTATTTGTGCCGATGCTATTGCACAAATTAAGCTACATATGTAGTCAAATTTATAGAAAATTCAGAAAATATATTACATGATCAATATTATGGCATACAATCCGTTTTTGCCAGTGTCATTTTACATGGTTTTTATATTCGGCAATCTTTGTAGACTGGAGTTTTGTTTTTTGCAGCTATCGAAATCTGTAAGTTCATACGAATATATGACAGCATAAATTACATGACTGCCTTGCATATTGTGTGTGTACGACAGATACACATGTTAAGATTATTGGTAGTATTCTCTACTCAACTGTGACAGGTAAGAATTTAAATTTGAGTCAATCCTGTAAATAACATACCATCCCAATTAGTATCTACAAGAATCAATGCAATATGAGTTATCGGAATACTGAGTGTATTTTGGTTAAGAATAAAACGATATAGCTTCATTTACAAGACCTTTAACAACATAAATATTCACCAAAAATATTGTCAAATTTCATTTTCTGCAGTCATTATTTATATAAGGTGGCATAACGTTGTATAAATTCATGTTAACTATTCTACAAATTTAATTGACCAAAAGTTCGAACACTCATTGGTTTGTCGAATAAATTCATAAGAATTTCTCTACTTAATAATCACCCATTTATTACTGTATATAAATTAATTTAATATTTTTTATGCAATTTGTGTTCAATAAATATAACGATAACGTTTTTAAATCCTTCGTCAATTAATTTAAATTTTTTATACTTTAACTAGGTCATTTACGTTAGTTAATTTGATAAGTAAATTAATAATTATTTTGTTAATTAATAACTTCATATGTCATAATAATACATGTAATCTTTTTCAATAACGGGGCCTGACCTGCTTAAAAATCTTTTTTAAACTAAGCGGCTCTTCTTTTCTGCAATAAACTGTCATATAGCTGACAAACACTAATGACAACTGCAAAGGATCACAGCTATGTGTACTTTTGTATATATATATGCATATACGTGCTGTACACGTACTATATATTATACACCTTATCTGGGGAAAGCTAAGGTTGGATTTATTTTTTTCATTTTCTACAATTTGTATATAATATATCCTATAATATATATTGTATTCCGGAATATGCCTTGGGAGTCCACCGGTATGATTTTTCTTTCTTGCAACCACGTTAACAAAATAAAACTTAGCCCGGACAAGCACAAAGAACGTATGCACAACAGTTTTGCTCATTAGAAATGTCAAAAGGGTGTTAGAATTAGTGACAATAGGGTAATGTATGGTATAGTCAGAATGAAATGTATGCAAGAGGGATTATTTGCAGATATTTATGCTCAGGATTAGGTACAGAGTTATAAAATTGGCTGCAAGATAAAAAAAGTATTGTAAATAGATAAATAAAATAATATAAATGCCTAATAATTCACAGATTCACATATCTATCAATTGAAACGGTTATGTATCAACATCATAGCCTACAATTAAACCCCGTCCACATAGAAATAATGAGACCATTGATGCTGTAAAATTTGGCGTTGACTAACACCCAGAAACTTCATGTCGTTACAGTGCTCAGCAGTTTGGCTTGCATCCATCGACTACTCGTATTATGAAGATTTTAAAGGCTGATCTGTACATTTTCTCACACAGGTTGCAGATGGCTCAAAAAGAAGCTGATATCTGGCTTGAATTAATTTTTGAAGTGCCAAAAATTACGGTCTGGTGTAGTGTATGCTCTGAACGAGTCTTTCAGTCTTAATTTTTCAAAGACAGTAATGAAACAGCTATTGTTAACGGAGTGCGATAGAGGTCCTCGATATTTTTTTGGCATCTGAACTAGAGAAAAATGGCATAGAGTATCACTTGTTTACACAGGATGACGCAACATGCCATACTGTTCGTGAAGTAATCTATTAATTAAAGACAATGTTTTCTAATTGATTTTAAAAATTGGTGATTTCGACAGGCCATCAAGACCACTTGATTTGACTGACCTTTTTTTTTTTGCAGCGATATTTGAAAAGCATAGTTTGTGCCAGCAAATCAGAGTCCCTTGAACAACTAAATACCAATCAAGAAATCGTTTGGATTTCACAAGAAACTTTTCGAAAAGTGATGCAAGATACCAACAAAAAAATTGGCGATTCAATGCATGACCACAAATTGTGCGCACTTGAAAGATATAATTTTTTAAAAAAAATTATTAAATAATGCAAATACAGTGGAACTTTCCTAAGTCGAATCTTATGGGACCAGAAAATAAGTTTGAGCTATAGAAACTTCGAGTTATAGAAAATACGTTAAATGCACGGAAGTGAAATTATTCGTTTATTTTAAAGAATTCTGTTTTTTTTTTTTTTTTTGCATGACCATTGATACTTAAAATCTTTCGCACACGAGAAAAACCAATTGCCACTGTGATACGTATGAATATGGCATTTAAATAACAATATTGTTATTTAGGGACTTCTTCTTTTACGTTTCTGAGAAAACGTAGTTCATTGAGTAAATTCCCCGTAAAATTAGATTAATGGTTGAAATATCTTTTAATAATTCAAAAAGCAAAAAAATATATGAAAAATGTTTTCGTTTGTTTTCGTTGCATTTATCAGTGTTCACGATAAAAGTCCGACTTAAAGAAAAGTGGAGTAAAAGAAGTTCGTGTTAGAGAAGTTCCACTGTATTTCAGTCGAGAATAAAATAAATTCCGTCTTTAGGTGAATATTTTTTAAAATAAAATAACATTGATAAAATTTACAGAATACTACGTTCTTTTAGTTGTATATAAATTGTTATAATTGTTATAAATTTTACATAGTATTTTTATTAAAACATTATTAATTATTCAATTTAATAAGAAGTATGTAAGACAATGGTAAGTTAACTAAACGAAAGAACAGGTGCTGCGGACTGCCCTCCAGTCAGTTTTTGCAAAATTCGTGGAATGTTTGAGACTTCTATGTTGCAAGACAATAATTTAATCGGTTGGGTAGGCGCATGGTTGATAAAAGCGGGAAAATTGGAGTATTAGAATGACATCCTTTTCTTATATTTCCTTCAATTTTAAATTGAATCTGCAATCGCAAGAGACTGCCAGAATTAATGCCAAACGCGTTTCTCAAAATCTATCAACAACTTTAAGCTACCAGCATCAGGTACCAACTTGTCCGTTTCAGAATTTCAAAACAAATCTGCCTCAAATAAAAAATATCTTCATCATTTTAATAAAATATATGTTTTGATCATAATAATTAATTATTAATAATTAATTAATATTAGTCATAATAATTATTTAAAAATTTTATTATTTTACTTAAGCCTCAAAAGCAATACGAGAACTTATTATATTTTCCTTTATAACATAAATGGCAAATTTTAAATTTCGATAAGGGGCTGATTGCTACTCCTTTAAGTAAAGCAAAAATAACAATTTATGAGAGCTCTTAAAAGTTCTTAAACTTTATGAGGCAGAGGTATATTTAAGTTTAGACAAAGCACATACTCTAACAACCACATTTCTAAGCATTCTGTGTATTCAATTGCTACATTCTACACCAAACTTTTATTCCAAGTCATTGGACACAAATGCGTTTCCTCTTCATTGAAATTGTTTCCTTTTTTAAAATGCGGACAATGACATAAAAATTATATTTCAATCCTTAAAAGCTTTTTTAAGAAAAAGGGGCAATGGAAAACTTTCACTGTGTGTGCTATTAATAACTTTTTTAAATGATTTACGTTTATAAATCAATAATATAGAGTTTAAATTGTTGTTCTTTTAACATATCCCGTAAATAAAAGATTCAAAGAATTAAGTTATTTCTTTAACAATGTAATAAAATAGATCCTACAAAATTTAGTTCAGGATTTGTGTAATCTTTTCATAAACTTTTTCACATATCCCTAAAAATGTCCAATACATGAATCAATAATTTTGATCAAATTCGGGACCTGATGTTTTATATCACCTAAGTACGTCACCGTACTTGGTGATTGGGGTCCAATAAAAGTATTAAAATCTAATTAGATTTACAAATACGAGTATTTACGATAAATTAAGTTGCAACTTGAAGCTAGCATTGTAAATCTCCTTAATATTCAGGCGCAATTGATATAACCGTCCGTCCTTATACAGGCACATACTAGTAGTGACATAAATCTAAAATATCTTATTTCTTTTATATCCAACATCTTATATGAGTATTTTGTCATCGCAAAGAATATTTCAGGATTTTGTTTACCCTTAAAACTAATATATTTCAAAGTCAACAAAAAGATGTTTTAATATGAAATAAATAAACCAAATAATTCTTTTCTTAAAAAATTTTGTAACTTCGCAATTTAAAAATCGGCAATTTTGTGATGAAAAAGTGTGTGAATTTAATAGGTTAATAGCTTTTATTATTATTTTCAGTTAAGTTTAGAGTTATTATTTTATATTCTTATGATTAATGAATTTTTATAAACTTATAAGAGCCATTACAATTGTTTCCGTTCAATATTCTTATGCACACACACAGTTTAATTCGAAAAACGAATGGATGTTCTTATTGTTTCTAATAAAAGGCAAACTCCAAATAGTAGATGGACAATCTTTTTTGCCCTTACAGCGCATACGGTACATATCGAGTCTCTTGCGAACCTATTCTTGTAGATGTAGTTTTTTAGTGTTTATATCTATATATTTCTTGTTTTATTTTGTTGGTATTGCATTCTAAGCATAAAAACTGCTCCATTTCTTTCAGTATACTCTTGAAATGTCCTACGTTAAAAAACGTAATGTTTTTACGGATGTCTAGAGAACTGGCGACTGCACCAAATACTGCACGCAAGCTTGGATTTCACCTGTTTTTTTTTTTTTTTTTTTAATTTTTCTTGTGGCGAGAACACGCAGGTATCTCAAGCTCTTGATATCTTATAGCTCTTCTTTTGGCCATATCCACTTTTTATTTCCGCAAAATGCATGCTATTGTTATACAATAGCTTATCAGTTGCCCCATATTTCGTCAGAATACATTATATGTACATATGAGATTTTCAATTCGAAGACAGAGAAATTAGTCTCACTGCAAAAAAGTTCACAGGATCAACTAAAACGATCGAAAAAAAGATATTGTGGCTTTATTATTTTTTCTTCGATTAGACAAAATATCTTCATCACAAACTGCTGCTAAATCTTCTTGTTTAAGCCTTTGTAGTACCCTTTACATTCTTGTTGAAACTATGCTCAGTTTGCAAAAAAGGCGGAGAGGAATCTTCAAATGCACCTAAATAGTTTATACAAGTTGTCTTTCTATTGTCTAATTATGTTAAGTTCAGAACATGGTACAGAGCTAAAGTATTGTCCATCCGGGCTCAGTTTTTCCCAAATATGGCATACTTGAAATTCGCTCTATAAATCGTTTTCACATATCCAAATAATTACCCTCTTTAGGATAATTGGTTGTATTAGGGTTTGTTAAGAATGCAGTTAATATATTTAACTACACCTCGCTATACAAATTTCATAAATCATTTGTCCAATCCAAACGTTGAGCTTCGAGAAAATCAAATTGAATTTTCACTGGGAGTCTATGAAAGTTTAAGCTTTAATGTCATACCCAGAATGTCATTTGCTTTGGTAATACTCCATAAAGACCTGATATTGTTTATATCACACTTATATAGATGAAACGTACTTAATAATCTTTTGGCTTTTGAATGCAAATATATAGATGTAAATATAAGGTATAAATATTTTGAATTAACAAAGAATTTTTCTGGCTGTCATTCCAAAGTTGATTACTCTTTCCATTTGATTTCCTTTAAGGATTTCGATAGGTTTACTTGTAAAACATACGATTATTTTGAAGGTATGTATTCCCTTCAACCTAAATTCTTAAAACACTACTTTTAATAAAACTTGTTAACAAGGGTTAATCTCATAAATTTAATGTTAAGAACATATATACATACATATGACAAGCCTCAATACGACTTAAACTTTAATCAGAAATCATAATTATAATAATCAGAAGTTAAAGTTAAGTCTGAAAGCTAAAGTCCGTGTTTTCTTGTCAACTCAAACTTTCATATTCCGTTCTTTTTCTCTTTTCACAAATAAACATGGTACATGTTAGTCACATTCTTTAGATCGCCTTTTATGTGAAATGATTGAAAAGATCGGGTTTATGTTTGTTATGTTAATGTTACTGTTAATGTTACTGTTACTGTTACTGTTACTGTTACAGTTACTGTTACTGTTACTGTTACTGTTACTGTTACTGTTACTGTTACTATTACTGTTACTGATACTGTTACTGACAAGGAAGGATGAATCATCCAAGTGAAATATCAATATTATCAAAAAAAAAAAGTCCCAGTTGTTCCTCGGCATGAAATAGAACAATAAATTGTAGGTACATAGTTAATGCCTCAAAAAACCGTCGATAGAGATCGATTGGATGGATTCTGCGAAAAATAAAAAGCAAAGAGTTGGTTCTATTATCGCCTTCAATATTGTCGGTCCAAAGGTAAAAGCCATTAAGTACATTTCTGTTAAAATCATATAAATTAACAGCTTGTTCCTAATAAAACTTATGACATCAAGTGCGTTAAAGTAAATAACAGTAAAAAAAAAACAAAAATCAGTCAAAATAATGATCCTTTGATAGAAAAAAGAATATCAGTGACCTTATACGAATAAATGAACTTAAAATGTCTGGTTAAAACGTTAGCCCTATCATCAAATTATCAAAAGTTATACAGGATGTCTAAGTTAAAAAATTAAATCCGGTAGGTTGAGAAAGCATCGGCGAAAGTACAATAATATCCTATGAAAAAGCAAGTACCCCATTAAAGTGGAGGTATAACAACTTAAAATACTATAGCCCTTGTATTATTGTAGCTTAATAAAACAGTGGAGTATATTTTAGATGGCTAATTAATCAGTGAAACATATATTAAAATCCACAAATGATTTTATGAACCCACAAAAGTATTATGGTTCCTAAGCCTAAGATTATGAAAAATTCTTTTCTTAAATCTTTACCAAATAACTGTTTTGTTCTTACTAGTTTTTTTAGACTTTCCAATCTTTTTCAGGCAACAATTTTTAATTCCCATCTTATAAACGCATATTTACATTAAGCATTTACATAACATTAAACCTAAAATGCTATTTTTATTTTTTTTTTTAATCCATGTAATTGATGTGCCGACACGTAGGATAAAACGTCACAATAGGCAGCTACAATTCTATGCAGTAAAAGACTTTATCTATCTCGGCTCCGATATCAACTCCAGCAACGACACCAGTGCGGAAATCTTGCGAAGAATTAGTCTTGCTGGTCACTGCTTCGTTGGGCTTAAAGTAGTAGTTGGGTAGTAAAGTCCTCTATCGAGCAACCAACAAGCCGAACTTCCCATCAATGGAGAATGGAGGAGACGTTTCATCAATTAACTGTACGGGCTGTACAGCGATGCCGAGCTCGAAAGAAAAGGCTGGATAACCCGTAATAGATGGGTGGGTCACCTTGAGCCTAGGAACACAATTGCATGTGCGCAACTGGTGGCAGCAGACATGACTTGATAGTTGTGGTCCTGGTCCAACTCGGACTGTAGCGCCAACTACATAAGTAAGTAAGTAATTAATGTTTCATTTTTTAAAATTAATATGTTGGTTCAAGGCATTGAATGAAGTTTACTGCATGCAAAACCTGCCAAAACTATTCGGGCGAACATTTGTGGCAATTTTACGACTTTATAGAGTTACGGGATGAAATTATTACGTTGGGATAGTAGGTGAACGAAACACTAGTCGCCAGAGGCTTATTCTGATGCGATTAGAGGGTGAACAGTTTTTAAAACCATACATTTTTACAAGATTCTTTATCTGAAGCAGTGCATTAATCAAATGGTCTGGTATTGGGGCACATAAAACCCGGCATTAATATTTTAAGCTAGTTTAAATTCACCAAAAATTACGGTCTGGTGCGGAGTATGCTCTGAAAGAGTCATCGGCTTTAATTTCTTCAAGACGGTTATGACGTGACGGAGTGTATAATGGAGGCATCGATACAATATTCTTTGTATCCAGAACTGAACAAAAATGATATGTAGAATATATGGTATCAACAAGATGACGCAACATGCCACAGTGTTCACGAAACAATAAAATTATTAAAGACGATTATGCCTAATCGATTGATTTAAAAAAAGTGATATTGACTAGCCAGTCGAAAAGCAGAATCCCTCTAATAATTAATGAATAACATACCTAACGCAATCGGCAGCATTTCACAGGAAACTCTTTAGAAAGTGATGAAAATACCGAAGATAGGGCCAATGTATGAGTGGCAGCAAATTGTTCGCCTTTGCCAGATATAATTTTCAAGCAGTCTCTAAATAAATTTTAGAGGTACATACTAAAACGTAATAAAAGGAAGAAAAAAAGCATTAATTGTGTTTTATTACAACTGCAGGTAGCACAAGGAAAGTCACCATTTGCTGGGAAACATATTTGGGAAATATATAGAAAAATAATAATATCCAAACTATCCAAATTTTGAGAAATTGTTTTTTTTTTAAATGTTGGTACAATGATGTAAGGGTAAACGTTTCTTTGAAATTCTTTCGATACATTGAGTTTTTGATATTGCATTCTTTAAGCTACAAGCAAACATACATAAAGAAGTAAGTTAATATATGCCTTGCAAACTATCACAATATGGTATGCTGCGGTAGCATTTAATCGGTCATGCCAACCAATGCCAATGTGAAATATTTACTACTAGCATGTACTCGTGCCTACATATATGTAAAACGTTTTGTGGTAACCAATGTGACAAACGAAGAAAACTATTAACAAATAAAGAATGAAAGAACAAATAGAATAACTACTAACAAGCAAAGAGGGAAAAACGCCAAAGAAGGCTAACTTAACAAAGAACGAACGATTGCTAAAGAAAACGAACAAACAGTCCGTCCTACTTCATCCGTCGAGAAATCGAGTCGATAATAGTTGAGTTATCCCCAAATTGAATAATAATTGAATAAAAGTATCGGAGTTTCCTATTTTGTTTACCTATTGTCCGCATAATAATCATTTAATTGAAATTGAAAGAATCGTAGTATTTCCTCTTAATCTGGTGGTATTCTCATTACTATCGCAACTGCATAGAGTTAAAAAAAAACGTTTTGTGTACTTTTGTTTACGTTTGCGTTTACATTTGTAGACCTATGTTTGTATCATACATGTGTATCATCTTATGTAGAAAATTTTTTTCAAAAACGAACCGGCAATATTGTCCGCCCCTACGGTGCTGTTTGAACATTTTCCAACCCTAATGCAAAAGGAATACTAAAACAGTCTTGGATAAATCAGAGTTAAGAAGTCTACATCTATAAAATCAGCATCTAGAGGCAAACCTAAGATGGGCTCCATTATGAGTAATCAAAGTCTTTAAATAATGATCCGCTTGGTATAACAGCAATAACGAACACCACCTATTAACACCCATCAGTCAGGATCGTAGTTCTGAAAATAACAAAATAATGGAGCTAAAAACAATTCCGCAGCAATTGAAACTAATTGTTGTAGTCAAAGCCCTAGTAGCTAAACATGGATTGACTCCAAAAACTTTTCAGGATATATCATGTATACGTTTTACGTTTTAAGATGCACAGCTTACATAATCAGACTTAAACGCTTCGTCATGAATTACTTGGCCAAGTCTGCGGATGAGAACTTTCAATAGCAATGTATAAGGGCTTTGAAGTTTACTATACAGTGTATTTGATTGAATTCAAAACTATGTATTTATTGAGAGCAGTTGGTCTCAATCGTGAAGAAATTAAGGTAACGGTACCATTCTTATACCTATATGCTTGTGAAATCGATCGATAAAAAACTTAAATATAATTACATCCAAAACTACGAGTATGTCCTTATGCTTAAAACAGAATTGTCGACTAAATACTTAAAGTTTTAAATATGCTTTATTTCTGATAAATCAAAAATTATTTCTCTGGTAATAACAGAAAAAGGAGAAATCTTGATGTTGCGGCTAAAAGCAGCAATTGTAAGATTAAAACTTATTCCTCCTAATATTTCTTACACCAATAGTATGTGCAATCTCGCTGCGATAGAAGATGTGGTTGAATTCGTTGTCAAATTTCTGATTCTCTGCGAGATTCGGAAAGATATCCCAGAAAAAGATTTGTGCTCGTAATTGAAGTATTGGATTCACATAACACATTTAAAGTTGCTAAGTAATTTCTGTATTGTAAAACGACACTTTCTTATCGCAAAATAATAATGGGTGAAAGCTTATAAAAATTAAGTACATATTTAAAAATATCAAATACAAAATAAACATATAAAAAATTTGAATGTCATTAAGACTGGCGGAAAATTTAAGTAATTTAAAAATGTACTTACATAAACGATTTATTAGTGACATAGAATTAAACAATTTGTTTTGTATTTTTAAATATTTCAATCCCATTTATTTGGTAATACTTTTCCTTAAGCAACTTTTTTTCTCACTTTTCCGATATGGAAAATAGTAAATTAACTAATAAATTTCCACAGACTAAAATGCTGACGATGTCTGGAAGAAACAATGATCCCATAGCTTAAGCTGGACCTTACATAGATTGGTCGCAATGGTCGGGTTTCATCTATACACCTGAAAAAGGGAAACGAGAAACAGAAGCAGCAGCAGTCAGACAGATTCACGTGTAGAGTTAAATTCTTTGTTATTTTATGAATAAAGTTTTTTTTTTAACGAATGAAATACTTTACACTTTATCTGCGTGTCTCAAGGTTCAAGCTCAAAGAGCAAGTTTAATCAGAGATTCTATAAACTTCGGTTTAGAAGCAGTTCATGCGGGATCGTGTAGTGAATGATTTTGTATCTGGATGCTTAAATAAGTAAATAAGAGTAAAAAAGCGTTACAGGTCACGAAATACGTGGTTAATCAGGCAAAAATTTCACTTTTATCAGTTATTAAGTTATCGACCGCGCTGCCCGAACAACTTTTTCTATTTCTAACTATTATACTTCAAGTGTACACGTTTTTACGTTTCAAGCAAACATCTTTTATTGTATTCCAAATAATTTATATGTTACAAACTATCATTTTATAATTAGTTTTTTTTTTTTTACATCACTTTGGTTTCCGTAACATTCCAAAAGACGATGGATTTCGTACATGGCGACGACATGATTCACAACAAATTTCTTTTATACGACGAAGTCTTTTGTTTGCTTACACTATGCAATTTCGTTGGGCAAACGAAATCCTCAAAAAGGAATGGAAAACGGAAGCTACATACACCATCCGTAGTTTCTTCATGACATATGGGAGACACTTTACTATGTAGGGTTGTAGGGGAACCATTCAGCAACAGGATATCATGACTCTAAAAAAAAAAGTGGGAGCAATTGAGTTGACTGGTACACAGGATTCGCCTGTCCTTTCAGCTCAATTCCAATGGATTTCGAGTTGAAAGCATGTGTAGAATAGCAACTATATATCACATATGACTATGTTCATACATAAGTTAAGTTAGAATCAAGTACCTTTCAAAGCCATGATAAATATCTTTAGTTACATAGTCAGACAGACCACAATTGATATCAGATTTCTTTCATTCTCCGTGATGAAAAGCAATAGCAAGCTTGTACATATTATATTCCTAAGGATGCACTACCATCTGGATTAGATAGATGGAAACGATTGTATGGAATGGATTTTGATATGTCACGTCATATAATTGTATGTGGGAAAGAAGGTGAACTTCAGACTACAATGTGAAGAAATTATTATAAATTAGATTTATTTATTTTTAACGAACATTAAAATAATATACGGACATGGATAAATACTTATTAATTAATTTACTTACTTACATAAAAACTTTTAATTGTAATTTCTTATTTTATTGTAAGTTATTGTTATTATTATAATTGTCAATTTAAATGGCATGTATGCATAAAATTCTTTTAATTCTTTCATATTTCCTAATACGTTCAAATTAAATTTATACAAATTTGTTTCAGTTTGTTTAAACATTTAGTTCTTGGATATATAAGTAAGCTACTATCTATGTATACTATGTTTATAGAATTAAATTTAATCAATTATAGAAAAATGCGATAAATCCATTTTAAATACATAAATTGTTTAAACGGTGATATAATATGAATATTGACTAAAACCAATGAGCTATCGAGCCACAAATAGACAAAAACCAGCCACTCTTAAGTATAAAATGGACCAAGTTCAGGTCCTTATTGGTATACTTCAGTGTGGTCTAGTATGCATGCATAATATAAAAATGATGATTAAGAACTTGACACCCTTTCCTAAGGTGCTGGGAAAGCAACTTTAAACATATTTGTTTAGCATTGATTCATCGTTGTTCGGAATAATGGTAGTCATTTTCCAGATGCCCCACACATATAGAAATAGAGATTCTAGCCGTAGCTTGCGACTGCATGTCAAATGCAGATTTCATCCTTCTAATTTCGTTAGCTTAATCCAGAAGGAACGAATTTTTGTGCTCTTCCTTAAAAGTTATACGACTACTACATAAGCCACTACCGAAATCAATTTTAAAATGGGTAAAAATCAGGGTTATTTATAGGGTTTGCATTAAAATTATATGTATGTACAATCGCTCTTTTTATACCCCCGGAAATAAATAAATATAATAATAAAATAATCGGATAAAATATTTCACAATTTTATCTGTGGTCCTAAGAAGAATATATAAATACAAGGGTGTTTTTCTTAGAGAATTCATATTGGCCCTCTTCGTTTTCTTCTTTCCATGAATCATGTACCATTTTTTATAATAAAAAAATCAGAATGATTTTTCTATGTAGATGATTTAAGAATGCATAGGTCTGCAAATACCAAATATCCACGCTACGGCAATTCCTGGAGAAAACCCAAGAAATTCAGATCGATACTCACCACTTTTTTTATCGATTTTAAAGTCGCATATGACAGCATTTTCAGAGACAAGCTATACAGAGCCATGTCTAGTTTGTCATCCCTGCCCAACTCGTTCAGTTGTGCAGGATGACGATAGAGAAAGCTCGCTGCTGCATCAAGGTCGTTAACAGCTTAACCGAGACCTTTGATGTCAAAAAGGTCAAAAGGTCATGTGACTTCTTTAACATTATACTTGAAAGAATTGTGCAAAACTCACAAGCCAATGCACGAGGTACGACCTTTTAAAAGTCTACCTTTATTGGTAGAACACAGCGAGCTATCACTGGTGCGATTGGGAGTATACCCAACATCGACGAATCGGCCAGAATGTCATTGGCTAAGGCTGGACTGTAACGACGCCCAATACCACAAATACGGTATCTGACGCAATAGAATTCAAAAAGGATATAAAGTGAATAAATGAATGGCACATTCGAAGTGACATATATTTTAATAGTAACAAATGTTTATAGACCACCCTATTTCCTGGTTTCTTCCGTTACGATATTTAAGATTTCGTTTCGAAAAGAGTTGGTGATTAAAAAGACTTGAATGTTCTTCGAAATTAAATGTTTTATGTTTAAATTTTATTAATGTTTTACTACGTCCTTGTCCAGTTACGGTACCGTACGGTATTGCAAAATGGAGGGCACATATATCAGTTGACTGAAGTATTGTACACATCTAAAAAACATATCCTTAAAATAATTTGCAAACGAAATCGATTCGCACAAAATTGGCCACTATTCCTGTCCTTGCGTATTTTTCCTTTAAACCACCTATACATTATTAAGGTTCTAAAAGTTTTCTTCATGCGAAGCGGATATACTACCACTTTAAGATGTTTGAATATATGTATACAAACTAAGAATAAGTAATATTACAATATCCAATATCCCACTCTCTAAAAAAAATTGTTGATTTAAAATTTACACTACGACAGCACCAAGGCTTTTCAATAAATTACCAATGCATATAAGAAAACGGGTCCTCTTACTTTATTTTAAAAAGGACAAAAAAATGTTCTCTTTAGTATGGACAGTTGTACAGTTAATGTTCTGCTTAACACAAATTTCTAATATTGAATTTTTTTGTCGTTATATTATCAATTTATTTGTAACTTAATCTCATTTTGCACGATATAAAAAAATATCTTGTATATGGTATATATTGTATATAAAATTTACCTGAAGGATCATTCGTCTCTAGTCACTTATGAACTATAGAATAATGCCTTTTCATTTCTTAAATATTAATTTTTTAAATTGTAATAATTGTGTTAAATTGTATTAAAGGTTGTATATTTAATATTTGAGATAAAAAAATAAAAATCTATAGCATACATTTATTATTCGCGCTGCATAGGAATTAAATAGATATACATGTTTATGATAATGCTTATTACAAGATTAAAGCTCTATATATTAAATTCGTAAACTCTTTCTATGTCAAAGTATCGTTGTATTATATAGAACCTTTATAAACCCCATACTGAAAGACTCTTTTCTTTTACAAATCTTTTTAATAAAACAATGAATAAATAATCAAGTATATAATTTTCTGATCTTTTTATTACAATTTAAATGAAAACGGCTGCAGTGAAAATTTCGTTTATATTTCCAGCCTAATATTTTTTAATTAAGGAGTTGGAAGATGACCCGTGGACCGACGATAGGCTTTCATATGCAGATCACCCGAATCATCCTAGACATGGATCTGGTTGATATATCCAATTCCTTGGACATGACCTTGGAATTTCTCCGAGTTCGTTCACGCATTGCCTTTACTACCGCATTCATACGGACGACGGGCGAGCGACCACTTCTTGGCCTGTCCTCTACTCCAGACAATTCACCGAAGCGAGCAATAGTCCGATAAACGAATATTCTCGATATTCCAAGTGGCTTTAGCTACTCGAAAATATGGCCAGCACTCTTTCCCCACTTATGCAACGCTATTAGTGCGATTCAATTCTCTCTCTTTAACGCTCACTCCATGTTAATAGTTTGCAAATTGAAACCAAACTGAATAGTATTCTTCATTGATCAGTGCATGTGTTCTTTAAAAAAAAGTTAACGGTTCTATTCCCGCAAGAATTGAACGATAACGATAAAAATTGTGTGACATAACTTATAGCTGGACTAGGTAGATATCACATTAACTTCAGATATAGGTTGATAAGTGTTATGGTTTCTCATGTAGCGTTTGCTTTTATACAGTAGGACCTCCCTTATCCCCTTCTAGATAAGTATTCACTTAAAGACTGAAAAAATCTGATGCAGATTATAGCATTATTACTATTATAAAAATATATTAAAAGTTTCAGTACTCAATTTTTAGATATTGCCAGGGCAACTCCAATATATATCACATACATATCTTCCTTTCCCTTTTGCACCAACAAATCAATTTTGTATAATTTCGTATTGTATTAAATATTGTAATAATTGTTAAAATCCAACATTGGATAACAATCTTTCTGAAAAGTATTATGTAAATCATAACTTTATGGAAACTCTGAACTGGAATAGTTAGATAGCTGTTCAGTTCAGTAGCTGTTAAATATAAAGGAACGAATATATTCTGTAATAATTTCCGCTTCTAGAAAAGGGGAATAAGGAAAACCTATTGGCGAAACAAGTTGGCAAAGTAAATGAGGTAAACTAAAATACTGAAAGTTATCAAACATAGGACAAATTACTACATATGTTATGTATGTATTTAAGGTGTTACAACACTTTATTAATGAGAGATTTTTACAAACCCACTGTTCCATTAAATACATAGCAGTTTTTCAATATCTATACCACTATATTAAAACAGCATTTACGACAACTGGAAATGTTGTTCTCAGGATTGACGAGGACTAAGTGTGCAATATAAGTTCTTAACTCAATGTTTGAAATGGTATATAATGTTAGATATTTAAACTAATTATTTTTTATTGAAAAATCCCGTTTATATATGGGCTTTATTTTTTGATCATAGATAATAAAAGTTAATAAAGTTAAGTGAAAAGTGAAAATAAAAAAAACTAATGCAATTTTCGCGAAGAATTTTATTTTTATTAACGATTTGCCATTATAATTACATCTACATATGTTTTTCTTGAAATCTACGTGTAAATGGAACTCCTCAGCTACTTTTTACGATCTCACGTGATTCTCACGCTTTTGTTAATAACTTACCACGCTAAGTAAATGAAAATCATCCTCACTCCAAAGAATTCATGTTCAAAAAGTCATGACTCCCTCAAGTTCAGATACTCCGCTCTAGCTTACCAAATTTCAAATGTAAATTTTATGTGGAACATCATTTATCATTTATTCAAGGCAGAATTGCTTGGGGTGTAAAAATTATACGTATGTATGTATATGGTAAAGTAGGCAAGGAACATGCAAGCCATAATACCATATATGATATATAACAGTTAGATTGTTTACTAAGACGTCAAATATAAATTACACAATGATTTGCTGTCATTAGCGTGTGTGCCACATCTTTAAGATACACATTTCTTTGCGGTAACATACTGAGCATACATTTTTTATAATGTCATTTATATGTATTATGTCACATTATGGTCTAAGAGAGATTACATATGCATAGGTTTAGGAAAAAGTAGATCCAAGATCACCGAGATGACATTACAACAATGATCCCCAATTGGCATATTTGAGGTTGGTAATACTTGCATCGAAAACATTACATACCGCTTGAAAGTTACCGCAAAATCCATCCTTAAGTACACAATAATGTTGTCTAGAGCTTAGATATAAAAAAACTCCCGCGGAGAAGCACCATGATGTGGATGGTACGGATGGCGCGGATTTTGGAAGATGCCTCATTTTGGTAAGATGTGTGTGTAGCTAGAACATTAACAACGGCCACGATAATGCAATCGCATGATGTAAAGTAGGGGTGAGAGAGTGGTATTTAGTAAATGTGTCAAAGAAAAGAGATTTCTGAATTTATCGCAGGATAACTGTCTTCCTAGGTCTTGCTACAAACTATTCATAATTGTATACTTTAGGTGGAAGTAAAAGGGTATTTAAAAGGTCTGCTATCAATTAAACATGTTATATTTATATTATTTACTTCCAGAATAAACTATGTACACATGTTTCAGTTTTCCCTTGCATGAGCTTATGGTTTATTGAATCGAAGTGGTAAAAAAAAAACCTACAAACTATTGCATTTTCAGCTTTGAGCTATAAAAATACATTTCATTCACCTGGAACTGTTTTAAAAATCTAACCCTTAGTACGAAAGTACCCTCCATTAGTACATGCAAACTTTGTATTTTTTTTTTTTCAAAATTATAAATTGATAAAATAGAAAATTGTTATGTTTTCGTAGTTAAGGGTTACTTACGTATACTTTTGCAGTAATAATTGTACAAATCGAGATATGGTATGATATGATGTCACTTACCTGAAAGAAAGAAAAGAAAATTAATTCATATTGCAATACGGTATTTTCATAGTCTACATATTAATTATTATACATATATTGAGAGGATAATATTGGAATTTTGTAGTTTAAGCGTTTGATAACAAATGTATTATTATGTTGAATGGATTTTTCTTTTGCAAGGCTCCTTTTGGTAACTTATTCATAAATCACTACTCTGGATTTATTCTGATGATTGGTGATTTTTGACTTCGTTATGGTGGGAAATGCTAACTACAGCTAAAGACTCCGAAAATCTGTCTCTAGGTGAAATCAGAAGCGAAAAAGGAATTAACCTCTTCATATTATCTTTAAACCTATACTACTCCCACCCCTTATAATGAGTCTTGACAGTATACGCCGATAAGGTGCATCTCTAAGTAGGCGTTTGGTCACTAGTGTCCAGGTTTCCTGCAGGTAATAATTCTTCCACGATAATTCGGGCAACGAACGTTTAAAATGAAAAAAAAAAAAAAAAAAAAAAAACACCACCGTTTGGGGTGGTTTTTGGGCGAGAGGAGTTATTAGACAATTCTTTTTTATTGGTTTTTGAAAATAGTGCCAGTAATGCTATTATTATGAATGGCGAACTCTATCGTGGAGATAGAAATAGAGATATGAAAGATATACAAGACGGTGCCACATGCCACACAACCAATGTAAAAATAACTTTATTTCACGAGAAGTTCTCGGAATGCATTATCTCGGGATAACGTCTATCTTAATAAGCCACCATTAATTCAATGGCTAAAAAACAATAAAGTAAAGAATATTGGTAGAATAGAGGAGGAACTATGCCAGGATGTGATCCAAATTTGGATAATCGGATATATGTATGGTACCTAAGCCGTGGTGAACGTTTAGCCGATTTCAAATGTCCTCATTTCGCCAGATCTCGTTATCACAGGAAGAAGATAAAATAAAATAAAAATTTACCAGCTAACAAGATAACAAATAAACTTTCTTTATTTGGTTATAAAATAATTGAATAGCCCTTTTTATATTCCCCTTAAAAAATGATGAAGGGCAAATTGTTTAAATATGAGTTCTTTAGTCTTTAACCAAATTTATTTGGTTTTGAACTTATGATACAAGTAAATTTTGTCTTACAATACAAAATGTGTTTACGAAACCAAGCCCTAATTTATTTCATACGAAAATAATATGAAATTTAATGATTTTTTTTAAATGACGCAAAGCGTAAACAACAATACAATATTGTCATTGTTTAATTTTTTGCTTTTTTAATCTGTCGTAATCACATGTGTATACCCATAGGGCAAAACAAACGTTCTGCATTCGAAACAATAACTCTGCATGTTTTTTTTAGACTCGCAATTATTTAAAAAAATTAATTTAATTTTCCTTTTTATTTTTTTGTTTAAATCAAAAAAACATATAATATTTTGAAAATCTGATGGGACGACTAATCAAGGATACATGAAAAATGGAAGAAAAACTGTTAGCTGTGTTGAAGTGATACATAACTTGAAACCACCAAAATCGCAGCCGTGTGTGTGTTTTGATATATCATTGTACATTATACGAAGAACTGTTATGTTAAAAATCCAACTGTGGCAGGACATCATCTACATTTACACGCAGCATAATAATTTAAGGAAAAATGATTTATGCGATTGTTTTTTCCCACTTTTTTTTTATTTTATTTTCTTGTTTTATTGCTTTCAAAGCTTGGTTCGTGCTTTTACGTCCTTACGTAGGCGTAAGGACGTTTATTCGCACAAGGACAATAACAAGCGTTGCTGATGTGATATACGTACCACCTAGAATGATGATTGCGGACTTAATGCGTTGGTCGTCTTTTTTTTCATGATACCTCCGGCGATAACAATATGTACAAACACATACACATAGCCGTGGTTTTGCTTTCAATTTCTGAAGGATTATTACTCGTTGCCTTGGGTTTATGTTTAATCTTAACCCCGCATACTGGTTGCAAATAATGATCGTCTTCTTAGCACCGCGCCGTATGTTTCATTCGGTCCTCATCTTTAATATATTCTAAGACTGAGCTGGAAAAATTAAAAGGATGTTTAATAATATTAATGAAACTACAAATCCATTTATACACGAATGTATATGTACTTAAGTAAGATATATAAACATATGCGTTTATGTTTATGCAAAAATAAAATATAAGATTGCTCGAATTTGTAAGAAATGAACTATTTTTACAGTTTTTAAAAACTTCATCCAAAAGACATTAAAAAAAGTGTAGTAGTTTTGGAAACTCAAATGTTAGGTTTCGATATTTTTCCAGAAGTGGTTGTCAAACTGGAGCCAGTGCAACCTCAACCAGTGGGTCTTAGTACGTACTAGTTGTTAGTTCGTTACATTTAGCCCAGCCAGCAACCACTCCAACATCAATGTTATGCCTTCAATCAGGGTTGAAGCCAACGGAATTTACATATAACTACATACAAATTCCATGAAAAGAGAATTGCCTCGCACGGGATTCGAACCCGCGACCCTCTGCTTGAGGAGTCTATGCATTTTTTTTTAACGGTTTAAACGCATTTTTATTTACTTTATTCATTAATTCTTACATGATAGACAATAAATGCTTTAATCTAACTTACTGGCCCCATGCGGGCACTCTAAGTTAAACCCAACACTTAAAGTATGTCTTTCGACGTATCTTACAGTCTATCTATTAATTACATATTTACAACTAAAACTAAGAAAATAAGTTAAGGAAAAACTTAGTAAATGGACCATTTTTGTTAAAATATAAAACTTAAAACTAAAACTTACAAACTACCTAAAATAAATCTTAATATACTTAACCTACTTACATCTAATATCTAATATATACACAAATTCTATATATATATACATAATATATATATACTTAATATGTAAATATATGTACATATATATATATATATATATATATATATATATATGTTTTCTTTTTTCATTTTTTGTTTTTTTTTTGTTTTTTTTTTATATATATTTTTTTCTTAAATCTAACTTAATCCTACCTTAAAACTGTGTAAGTCGGCCATGACTAAAAAATTAGGCTGACCCACTTTGCTTCACATAAAGAAGCTATAAAGTACTTGAGAAATTCGTCAACGAAGCTTCCTCTCCCTCCACCAGCCACCAAAATTGCTGGTGCTGCTGAGCAACATCCCTAATGTCGCGACTCCCTACCGACCTACTGAAACGGAGACGCTCCGCACTGCCGTGTGCTACGTCTCTGTCGCATGTATATATATACTACGACAAACCCTTGCACTCACGTTGAACCACACGGGACATCCAAATTCAAGCATGTGCCTAATAAGAGCCATGTAGCAGATCAACTGCACCCTCGCATCGAGTTGGCTGTTATAAAACAATCTCTTTGTAAGGGCAAAAACACCTCTGGCTCTGGCCAGAGCAACATCTATATGTTTGTTAAAATATAGATATTGACCTAGCCAGATCACAAGTTATCTGACTACATTTTGACAAGTAAATGGTTGCCCGTGCTGCCCCACGATCGAAAACTTTCGCCAATTCTTTCTGATATCCCTAGAGGCCCCAGACAAAATCGTCCTAAACAGAATGGTTTCCGACTTCTGAAAGTTGATTTTCAATTTCCAGTCATCTCAATATCGCTTAATTTTATCGAAGTCACGTTGCAAAAGTATATTAATTATGAAAGCACCAGTGCACTGGTTCTTGCCTTTGTTCCATTGGATATCAGAAACCAGTTTAGACGCGGCATGAATGACATCTTGCCCCGCCTTGAAACCGAAATGATTATCCGGAACTATATTTTTGCCCTCAACCCACTTAGTCAGGACTCTATTGATCACCTTTTCGAAAACCTTACTGATGTTTGGTAGAAGACTGATCGAGTGGAGATTCGCCGGATTGGAAGTGTCTTTATCCCTTTTGGGGAAGGGATGTACCACCGGAGTTTTCCAATGCGCTGGATAATGGGCATTATTCATTGCATTATTAAACAGGGTGGTATAAATGTTCGGTATTTCATCGGTTCCCACTGATTTTTTACTTCTAAGCGTTCTTCCTTCGAAATGAACGATGGTATTACCCTTTCATTGGTGATGACATTATTTGCCATATTCTCGTCATTGAACTGAGTGAAACTCGAGCTCTCGAATAGCCAATTCACTATTTCATTTCGAAGGTAGAAGTTGTGCACAAGGACTCGATTCTCTAGATCGTGGTTCGGTCCAATGGTTTCATTCGCTTCCTGGAAAGTCGCTCCTCTAGCCTTTACCTTCTCCTGCGGACCCTCGATCACAAAGAAGTCTTCATCATTAACGGCCTCATCTGGATCTATGGTGCTGTTGTTTACAGCCCGAATTTTATTGTTCCAATACAAACTTATAGAATTTCTGTAATTTTCCTTTATTTGGAGGTTTGGAGGTTTTTAATCGACGACTTCAGTGTCATAATCTCCGGGTTATGTCAGTCAGTAAACTGTCTGTACAAGGTTTTTTGTCTTGATAGTAGTCTACTTTTATGTCGGTGCAGTGCGTCAATAATTGCGTTGCGGAATAAGTCTTCGTTGTCAGTGTGTTGATACCGAGGTATCGTTTTGTCCATTGTTTGTTTGATTGTCTCGTCCATTAGTCTTAGATACCTATCAATCTCCTCGTTTGACAGATTTCTGTTGGACGGTGGGTGGAGCGAATTCGAGAAGAGTGCTCTTGTCAGTATTTTTGAGAAGTGTGTCCAACGAACTCTACTACAATATAATTGTAGGAATGTCTTTGAACAAACTCTTACAATTCCGCATTTTCGTTGGGAACAGTTATTTCGGTGCTGAGACCGCAATGGTCACTATCATACACTAAAGTGCGTAGACAGTAGGTAGTTTGTTGGTTTGTGCAAGTCAGTTGTATTCGTAAGTCGAACAGCAGGAGATCCAAATAGGACCCGCCTTAAGGCCGAGTCGATACATTTTACTGTGCTGACCCCACCAATTAAATAGTAGGTTCCTTCTAGTATTTGGTATATTATTTCCCCAATCACTATGTTTGGCGTTGAAATCTCCGCCAATAATAAAATATTTGTCTTCCAATTCTAACCTCAGGAATCTAAAAAGTGTCTCGAGCTCTGAGATAAATAGGTTGTATTGAGTAGCCTCAGGTGCATAGACAGACACCATGTACAACCGCTTTCCACTACGGAGAGGGATATACACGATGCATGCTTCCATCACCTGGAACCTGCGTACTACACGACTGTATACTCTTTTAAAGCGTATCCCTTTTATTACAAAGATTGCAACGCCTTCTGCTTGTATGGAGTTGGGTCGGTTTCTTCGTACTATTTTATATTTTCTGTGCCTCATATTGTGTCTTTTGGTAGGCTTAGTTTCGATAACCAAAAGCACATCAGGGGTTTGGTCTTCGAGCAACTTAAATAGTGCGGCTCTTTGTTCGAACTTAATCAGTGAATTAACATTCACTGCGAGGACCTTCAGGGTCTGCTCCCCCATGTACGTACCCATAACGCAAAAGATGCGTTAGGCCAGGCAGCAGCGCGTATATTTGATCAACGCGCGCGGTCTGTTTAGTTATGGGACGTTGAAGCTGAGCCATCTGACCCTGGATAGAGAGCAAGATAGCTAGCATGTCAAAAGCTGGTTCCGGTGCTCTAGGCACTGGGGCCTGAGAAGCAGCCTTCGCTTGCTGTACCGTATTTCTCTACCTGCCGCCATTTGGGCGTAGGTAACATGGGGAGTAACGGCTGGAGTTTGTAAATGCACGGGTGGACGTTTAACTTCCACTTTCTGCTGCCGAGCCAGATTTACTCTTTTGATATACTGGAATTTGGAACAACCTCGATAATTTACGGTGTGTCCCGTATTCCCACATAAATCACAGAGAGTTGGCTTTTTTCAGACGCTCCGTCCTTACCTATAGCGCATTCCTCAGATTTGTTTTTCTTTCCACACTTCACGCATCGAGACTGCATTTCGCAGTTCGACGCGGCGTGTCCGAACCTTTGGCAGCGAACACATTGTAAAATGTTTTCGCTCCTCTTTAATTTTTCCCAGTGTACAACCTGGTAGTCTAGGACTTTGATGCTCCTTAGACTATCCAGTTTGCTATTGGGACTTAGCTGAACTAGAAAGAACGGCAGTTTGCGCTTCTCCCTTTTGGCTCTAGCCGTGACAAATGGCTTGACTCCCATTACTTTGAGCTCTTCGTACTCCTTCTCTTTCAGCATTGCAAGGAGCTCCTTCGCATCAATCAAGCCCCTCAGCATCATTGTTTGCAGCTTTTCACCCTAAGGGGAGTAGGAGAAGAATTCCGTCGTCGAATCCCTCAAAAGGTTTTAAATTTTGTGGTAGCGCTCCACTGTGTAACAGTTGCTTGGTTGATTTCTGCTCTTGCTGTTGTTGTCTCTGCTGCTGTTGCCTTTGCTGATGTTGTTGTTGTTGTTGCTGTTGTTTATTTTGTTGCTGCTGTTGTTGCTGCTTATTCTGCTGCGATTTTAGTTGTTGCTTAAGTTTTTGCTGTATTTGTGAACCTGTTTTTGTTAGTTCTTGTGCAGGTTTCTGCGTTTTTTGTTTTTTCAGCAGTTGTGTCTTTTTTTTCTGTTGTGGAAGCTCCATATTTTTGTTATGTTGCTGCTGAGGTCTCTGGAGTTGTTGTTGCTTCTCCATCTCCCTTCTTGCCACTTGCTTTGCCTTTATAGCCAGCACCTTTAGTTGTAGCTGCTTGATGCTACTGTTCAAAGCTTCGACCTCGTCCTCTTCGTCATCTGATTCAGATGCAGATCCCATGTATTGGCTTTCTCCTTTATCGGATACATACGGACAGTCGTGATTATCCGACTCCTGCTTCCTTTGATTTATTGCTGCATTTTCTGAAATCAAAGCAGCCTTCTCCTTCACTCTGCCATGCAGCATTTCCAACGAAGTTGATAGCAAAGTGCGCTTTTATAGCAATAACTATAGTTTTTCTTGTTGTTGTTGCTGGTTTTTGGTGGATTGCTTTAACAGCTTCATCATAAGATGACATCATGCCATCTGCTGACCCCGCTATTGGGATAGCGGATCGCTTACTACCACTCATCGAACGTGTTTGTTCTAACACTTATCACTGATTGTCTTTTTATTTGAGTTAAGACAAAATTTGAAAGAAAAAGAAAAATATGTTTGTGGAGGCTGGGAAATGAACCTACAATCACGAAATTTATTGCCTGTGTGCCTACCTACTATCTCACAATTGCTCAGCTCTATATAATAGAAGGTTCCGGTAATTTCAAAAAGTTTAAGGACTTGCTCGTAAGTTTCTTGTAGAAATCGTTTCGTTATAGTCACAATGAACCCTCTGGTGGACTGAGTGAGCTGCGATTTTCAGTCACAAGGTTCGGGTAGATTCTCCCACGATGATATATTAGTGAGAAAAAAAGTACTTTACTCAGTGTATTCGATTTTTTGTTGATGTTTAAAAGTTTTAAACGATAATTTCAAAACTAATAAAAGCGTACCCAATTTTTGGCATTGTAAAGTAAACATAATATCTATCTGTTCCGTACACTCATTTAATTAATCGAATCACAACTTTCTTCACCGAAGATCAACACAGAATGAAATATCCGACCCTTTTAAGTAACAAAGCAAGAAAATATTGGAGAAGACATAACACTGTTACATTTTTTCGCAAAATGTACTCCCAACAATCTCAAGGATGAAATATGCGTAGATATGGCCTCCCCTGGTATGATAGCCAAAACTTACTACTATACACTGGTCAATTGAAACTTATAAATTTATAACCCCTTTGCATATGCCGACAAGTTGCCGATATTCTTTTTATTCATCAAATCTTAGTTGATAATATCGATTGCCCTTTTATACTTCAACTTATTTCTTTTAACATCAACCCACGCAATTTTAGGTCTGTTCCACTTTTACGGCTCAACCTTCACAGAACAAGTTACGGACATCTGGAGCCAATATCTAGAATGCCTTGTGAAGTTAACGATATTCTGCATCTCTCTGACCACCACCTCAGCAAAGTCTGCCTCAAGACATTTTTGAACTCTTCTGATAATAAATTAAGCCAAATTATGTTTTATAGATTTTTCGAAATTTTGATCGTATCTAGTACAAGTAAATAATCATATTGAGATCTTGGCAACAACATGCCGAATTTTTTTGGTACATAAAGCTTTAAGGAGGGATAGGTTTATTAAAAAATGTGCTTTGTAAACCCTTTCGGTGATAAGCAAAGCTTTGATATAATAGTTGTTGTTTTAATTGCAGCAGTGGATATTAAATAAAATTTGAAATACAATCGAGGGTGTATCTCTAGAAAAACAACTGTCACAGCTTCAGTTTTATTTTGACATCCACTTTATCAATATTCAGCAGCCAACTCATTGGATGAGCGGATGGATTATCAGTGTGAAGAAAATGATGTAAAAGGCTAATGATTTATTATGAAACTTACGACTACGCCTATAATTATGATATAATAATTATATAACGCGTTGGATAGCTGTGTTGTCTTAAGATCCTAAGATTTTCCCAGATGGAAACGACGATCGTCACTATACCTAATTGGATTGCATTCCCTGGCAGCGGTAAATCAATATTAAAATCTGAAGGAGAAGTTCATTTTCCATCGCCCTTTAATATTATGGGTCATTTCGTGAATCCTATCGATGTTAGGCAAAGATTTGTTTGTTAAAATTTCATTTGTCTATTTATTTGCGATTTATTTTTTTAGTGCAAAAATTCATATTTTTGAATAGTTTATTAAAATAACTAAAATCTGAATTTTTTTCTTAAATATATTTTTTTTCTTTTTGCCGTATGTTAAAAGACCATATTTTTATGCATTATTTTTCAATATTATTCCACAATACAATTAGATTTTATAAAATGTTAGCATAATAATAGATCTAACCTAATTATGCGTTTCTAGTCCTTTTCCCCACCTTAGAGAAAAGTCCAACGCATACATACATTTTCTACGTGTCAACGCATAAGTTACCGTGAATCCTATTTATCATCAACGCGGAAGCGAATAGCACATTTCACTTGCCGTTTGAGCACACACAGAGTTACGCGTTCATCAGAAACGACGATGCGATATATGTTTGATTATACTAAGTATTAACATCGGGTGTGTTTGATGTTGTAAACCAGATTAACACTTGTAAATAAACATATGGATTTGTGTATTTTATAACTATATTGTAGAATATCAGCAGATTTAATGTTAACTAGAAACATAATTAAAAGCATAATTACGTTAGACCTTGTTTAATTAGCACCATCCCTTTACGGCCTATACCAATTACTGTGTCCTTTTAACATAAAAGCATAGCTAGGCTCGTAGCTCTTCGGGTTAAAATAACGATTTTACGGTGTCGTTTAATTAATTTTGCCCAAGACTAAGAGGAAAAAGTAAATAATTCTTTTCCTTTTGGAAAAAATTAACTAAATTTAGATCTGAATGAAGATATTGGCTAAATAAATTAAAAATAATTGACGTTAACCTAACCACAAATATGTAGGCATACATGTTTACATACCCTTATAAATATCTTTAACAACAACTGAACATACCCTACCTAACATTCAAATGGTAGTAGTTTACGGAAAAATAAGTTAAACTTATGTAGTATACCATACAAAAAACTACTGCAACACGAGTACAATATATACAGAAAAAATATAAACTTGCCGAACAAAAAAGAGACACGGTGATGAAAAACTTTTTTCTGTTTTCTTTTCGTAAAGTTTATGCTTTATTATTAATATTATTACAATTGAAACAAATTTTATCCTTTGTCACTACCAGAGATTTTGGAAAGTAAAAAATTAGCTTCTAGGAAGTAACTCTAAAAAACTGAGCTGTCCTCACTGGCGTCTACGAGTAAGTAAATATATCGATTTAAAATAAAATAATTTCCTTACGTGTAATTTGTTAAAAATGCTAACATAAAATATCCACACATTAAAATATATTCATATATATTGGGTCTATAACTTAATTCGCGGTTGGCTAAGAGATGGCGTAACTTATATTATTCCATTGGAACATGCGTTGGAAAGCTACTGTCATTGTATGTCATTTCAGTATATGTCATTCATTTGAAGCATAAACAACAATAATTTTTTTTCACTCAAATATGTCAAACTTTGTGTCTGAAAAAGTGTTTTCGCGGGAAGTTCTTCTTCATTACTTTAATATGAAGAAAACTGCTGCGGAAACTCATCGTATTTTGGTGGAAGTTTATGACGAACATGCGCTAGCTGAGCGAACGTGCCAAAAGTGGTTTCCAAAATTTAAAAGTGGTGATGTTGGCTTGGAAGACGATAAACGTCCTGGGCAGCCAAAAAAGTTTGAAGATGAAGAACTGGAAGCATTACTCTATGAAGATTTTTACCAAACACAAGAAGAGCTCGCAGAATCTTTGGGTGTTACTCAAGCAGCCATTTCAAAACCTTTAAAAGCAGCTGGATATATTCAAAAGCAAGGAAATTGGGTTCCACATGAACTCAAGCCGAGAGACGTCGAAAGGCGGTTTTGCATGTCCGAAATGCTGCTGGAACGCCACAAAAGGAAGCCATTTTTGCTTCGGATTGTTACTGGTGATGAAAAATGGATCCATTACGACTACCTCAAGCGCAAAAAATCATATGTGAAACCCGGCCAACTAGCTAAATCAACGGTAAAGCCGAATATCCATGGCGCGAAGGTAATGCTCTGTATTTGGTGGGATCAGATGGGTGTGCTGTATTATGAGCTGCTAAAACAGGGTAAAACCATCAATGGACAACGCTATCGAACACAGTTAATCCATTTGAAGAGAGCAGTAGCCGAAAAACGCCCGGAATATGCGACCAGACACGAGGCAATAATTTTTCATCATGACAACGCTCGGCCCCACGTTGCTATTCTGGTTAAGAACTATTTGGAAAACAGTGGATGGGAAGTCTTACCCGCCTTATAGCCTAGACCTAGCCCCTTGTGACTACCATTTGTTCCGGTCGATGCACAACGCCCTCACTGAAATACGGTTCACAACAGAATATCAAAAATTGGCTTGATTTAATCTTGGTTGCCAAGCCGGCGCAGTTCTTTTTGGGATGGGATCCACAAATTGCTAGAAAGATGGGAAAAAGTCATAGTTTCAGATGGGCAATACTTTGAATAATACTATAATATTGTACATGTTTTTCTTAAATAAACGTTCAAACTTTGAAAAAAAAAAACCGCACGAATTAAAATATATACCCAATATATATATTGATTCTTTGTTCACTTTGGCTAATTTTTCCACTGAAGTGAAGCAATCCCAAAGCACAAGTACCAAAATCTTCTTTCGCCCATCGTCCGTTTTTGATACTCCCGTTTGTCTTTCTTTTAAAAACCCAGCCGTCGTCCAGTTCGATAATTTCTAGTCTCGACCTGTTGACGTCTCATTGATTTACATATGGCGTCAAAAACGGGTTAACATGCACTAGTTACTTAATGCTCCGGTTTCACTTAGACACAGCATGGAGTAGTGCCTAGCATTTCATATGCCTCACACTGCGACATAAATAAAAGTAGTCAAGCTAAAAAAAAAAGTTTTTAATTTGTACTCCCGTTCTTAAGTTACAAATTTGCAACGACTCTACACTAGTCTCTTGAGTATGAATAGTTCTATCTTCTATCAAAAGAACTCTCAGTCACCTTAAGAAACTTAAAATCTTTGATAGCATTCACACGAGATTGAAATAAGCTTCGAGTATATTCTAACCCCAGCAGTATCAATAAAAAGTGACACTAGTTCCTTAAGCCAAAATGGAAATGCAGAAGAAGAAAATTTCATCAGTTGGACTTTGGATTTATTTTGATATAATCTGTAAGTATACTGTGTTAAAAGAAATTATATTAATTATGCTTCAAACGATTAAGCAAACATTCTTACAGGTAAAGACTGTAGAATTAAGCACAGATGGAAAGTGAATGTTGGAGAAGATCCACGTAGGAGAAACATCAGCCCGACCAATACGTTTACACAAAGAGGCACTGCATTAATTCGCTAGCACGATTGGAAACAGTCATCGCTTGAAAGTATTCTCATGTGCGTTTTTGCAAATTTCAGAACCAATGCACCTATAGCCTTACAAAATCTAATTGGTCCAACAACTTAATCCTGGTGAAACAGAAAAACGTTTGGAGTACTGGAGAACTGCCCTTAATATCGCCGAAAATTACCAAGAATTTTTAGGAAATGTTATGATGATTTGTAAACAAGGAAAATTGCAGATTTTGGGCTAAAAATCTCCATCAACGTACCTTACACTCACTTCGTGTTACTGTTTGGTGTGGAATAACCTTACGTAAGATTTACGGGCCATATTTATTTGAAAATGGTCCGGGTGCAAGCGTTACAGTTAATGGACATCACTACATGCTTCAGGGCTTCTTTTTTTCACTCATGCAAGCAGACAATAATGTTGAGCTCATGTGGTTTCAGCAAGACAGAGCTACCGCTCACACCGCTTGTGTGACAATGAACTTATTGCGCGAAAAATTCTGAAGTCGCATTATCTCAAAAAACGATGATATTGAATGGCTACCGCGATCGTCTGGTCTATCGGCTCTAGACTCTTTTTTATGGGGTTATCTAAATGAAAAGGTTTCCATTAGCAAACCACACACTAAATAGGAGCTGAAACCCAACATTTGAAAAAAAATCTCGTAAATTACGCCGGCAACACTTCGAAAAGTCATACAGAGTGCTATCAAAAGAGCCCATGAGGGCTCTTGGCGGCCACCAACTAACCGATGTAGTTTTCCATACATGTCCATGAAATAAACTTTTATTTGTAAATTATTTCATTAGTTTTTTCATTCAAAAGTTGTTCCAGATTTACACAGGAATGGGACTTTTGGCTTACCCGGTATAATATAAGAGTTTGTACAAGGTGTCTTAAAAAGAACTTTCTTTTTAACATAGTGATATAAATATATGGGAAAAAAACATTGTTAATTATTAAGAAATTATCTCTTAAAAATATTGTCAACGAAATGCAATCCGCTCTTCTAACCGAACTGCAGATTTACTCGTAATTACGACCGTCCTGCATGTAGTCTAAATAATAGTGGCCATTTCGTATCGGCCTTCTTCTCTTAACAAAGAATCCGATTTATTACTGTACATATTGATTTCATGTTCTTTATTTAATTTTAACTTTACATAACGCTCAAGGTTAACTGAAACTGGATGTCTTTTTCCATTTTCAAAAAAAAAAAAACGGCCCATTAATCCTCACGCTGATATTGCAGCCCAAATGGTAATCTTATGTGAATGCAGGGGTTTCTGATGTTTGGTGCACTTTAATAATAGCAGTTCTGCTTATAAGCGTATTATTGTTAAATGTTGAATGGCTGGGTCACAATCTTATTGAATGAACTAATTATGAGCTCCAACACGGATTACATTACTTACATTACTTACTTTGAAATAACAATCCCCTGAAATTGCTCGTGCAGAAATGTTTGAAACAAGAACCAAGTGGTAGACGCCCTGATATCCATCACCATGTATTATTATAATATTGCTCTGGCATTTATTACATCATGAAGATATTACCATACTTTTTGGCAGCCTGATAGTCATAGAAGCCATCGAAATAAAATCGACTGACTTAGCCCTAATGGACCAAAATATGAACCAAAATATGAAATTTCCGACGGCAATAGGTGCTTAAGATACACAACAACAACCGTGTAACCTGATTGTTAAGGTCCATCAAGGTTAAAATATCAACCAAACAAATGACGCAGGCACAATCAAAAACTAGATATAATAATTATAATTTCTACCCTTGGTCAACTTAAACGTTATATATTTTGTTCCATACTCGTAGCAAGGTCAACAATTACATTTCAAAGATTCTGAATACTTTAACAATAAAATAAATCTGAAACTAATTGAAATGATGTGTTTAATCGTGTTTGAATATTCAAAAGAGATTCATGGAATTTTTTTTTTTTTAGAGAAGAAAATTTCCATTGTCTTCGTATTTGTCGATTTGAAAAATCGGAAAGATTGACACTTGTATAGACTATGAAACCTACAATTTTAATTATCAAAAAATAATGATTGGTATAGATATATATAAAAATAAACATGTGAACATAAGCAAATATTTTATAGAAACTTTCTCATTTTTCCAAATCCATGTCAATATGAAAATAAAAATCAAGCGCGTAAAGCTAATCAATATGTGTGCTGATATGATATGATACTCAACAATATATGCTATAGAATGAACACACAAATTTGCCTTACATACTTAAGCATCATATAAAATTAATTAGATCAAGTGGGATGTAAATAAAGTCAAAATGGGGGTAGATTGAATTTTCCCAACGAAGTTTTTACATTTTTTTGTTTGTTTTCTTTTCCTTCGTCCTTTCTTGTAATATGGTATGTGCGAAACCTCCAGGGAGAGTTAGCTGACTTTTCCACTTGCCAAATACTATAGAATAAAATTGTTCCCACTTGAAATAAAATTGATTTATCTAATAAAAGAAAAGACAGTAAGTTGTAGGACCGTAGTAATTATTGAATATAATATTTTATTTAAAACCTTTCTTTGGTTTTAAAAGTTTACCTGAAACCATTTTAAATTGACAAAACAAAAACACACACATGTATGAGTACATACTTCTGAATTTCGGTTCCAAACACACCAAGCCAATAGCTCTCAACAACATTTGATTGAAAGGAAAATCATCATCTCTGAGGATGTGGATATACAATACATCTGTTTGTATGGACTTAATTTCATACGAACGCATATGTGAATATGTATATGTGTATTAACTCAAAAAAAAAAAAAAAAAAACCTTTCTTACTATTGGTTTTTACTTTCTTTGGAAGCGTCAATTTAAAACGGAGAGTTAAGAAACGGATTCGTGTGGAAACTTGTTAAAGTTTATATCGATTTTTTATTTGTCAGCAAAAGGAAGAAACAAACTCTTTTCGAAGAACCCCCTATTGGAAATAATATATTAAGACCCTGTGGCCCCTTTACTCACATCATCAAATAATAAATGTGATTTATGGTCTTGCCGTGGTGACTAAATTAATGTATACGAGTGTTCAAACTTTTTCGTACCCAAAATGGTATTTGTACCGATAAAACCAATACACTTTGTGTTAAGAAAAATCAACACACACGCAAACTCTTGGGGGAAATTAATTTCCATTTAATTCAAATATCAGCGATGAATAAAAGCGTCCTAGTAAAATATTGTTGCCTGGGGCAGACCCCAGCTACTTTATTTTATTCTTTTTGTCTGTTACGTGTATTGCCTGCTTGTTGTCAGATCGCGTGCCAGATTTATTTGCTTTGAAATTGAATCTCATATATTGCCGCCAGTATTCAGTCAACATTGTTCAAAGCAGACTAAAAAGGGGACGTTTACCCACAAGTTAAGGGTAAGGATAAGTGGACACAGTTATCGTTGTTTTCAATGAAGAACAACATAATAAAGATTTATTTAAGAGTATTTGTAAAACTAGCGAGTGTGATTATTTTGATTTTCGCACCACAAACAAGGATTGAGGGCAAGAAGTGTAAGTCAATAAAATAAAACTTTGAACTTAAATAGGTTTGTTAGATATATAGGTACAATGTACAACAGGTAAACGTATATAACAAAACATACGTGTAAATCCAAACTATAACAACAAAATATGTATATTACTTTTATTCTTAACGGATCATGTAGCCGTCGGCCCAGTTATTTAAGCAGTGCAATGGTTATATCGTTGTAATGAAAAAAACTTCACAGTCTTTATAGAATACAATAAATAGTTTGTGTTATAATAAAAATTGGATTCGGAATCGGATGTAAATATCGGCCTTGTTGAAGGGGAAGACTTTGTGGAAAATCAACTGGACACGCTTTATGGAGAGGCTCGGCAAGTCCGCCAAAGCTCCTCCTAGACTTATAACAAAACAAAAGATAGAAGAAACTATTCAGAAGTGAATGTTGCCTTTATACTGCAGATCGCTCGTTCCATTTTTAATCGCAGATCTGAAACGACTACGTAAGGAAATTTCCAAACAAGTCGCTCAGAACTAATTTGGGGGAAGACTACGATCTTTTCAGATCGGAGATCCAATGACCCTCAAATTTAGTCGAACGCAGAGATTCTCTGTCTCATAATTCAGACTCACTTCCAGGTAACCTGATCAACACCAGTTCACAACAAGCTTCTATCACCAACGTTGAAAATAAACTCAGTAACACAACACTCCGCTCTGTCATCGGTTGCCGTGACGAATGAGGCTATCAAATATGCTGTTGTTTTCGACAGCTATATGTGACGGTGTGTTTATTAACTCGAACAAACAGAACAGTGTACACTAATCACTAGTTTTAAACAACAATATGACGCAGCCTCCGTTAATATGTGACGGATATGTGAGGATATGAATACCCTTTTACAGGCTTTTTATACAGGGCGCGAGCGGGTGGTGTATGTTGTATTTCGAAACTCAGGTGAATTAGGCCTCGATATTTTTCCAGTGCATCCTCAACCAGTAGGTCTTAAATACGTGCTAGTTGTTAGTTCATTACACTTAGCCCAGCCAGCAACCACTCCAACATCAGTGTCAGAGTTGGCGCCGAGGGTATTTTCATATAATTACATACAAATTCTATGAAAAGATTTTTTCAGAGAATTGCCTCGCACGGGATTCGAACCCGCGACCCTTTGCTTGAGGAGTCTATGCATATACCACTACACCACGGCCACCCCGGATGTTTGTTGACTTACTATACTACTTAACACTCAGAATGCTTTGTGGCATATGCATATAATGTAGCTATATTGTCTGTTGAATCATAAAGCGCGAGAAGAACTGGAAGTGCTTTTAGATAGTAACCTCTAAACTGAGGTTGTTCACTTTACGAGAAGAAGGAAGCTGGGTGGCTGGTCTCACACATATAGTGCTAATCTTTTCTTCGCTCTTTCGTTTATTTTTATCACTGCGATCACATAACAGAAACAGACATTTTGATTTTTAACAAACCCATTGGGTCAATGACCCATGTACCATATTAAACACAATTTTTCGGTAAAAATTAGGGTCGACTTCAAGCTGTTTAAGAGCTAAATGAATGACAATTTTAGATTTTATTCATTCATCTCATTTATGTCAGACATATATCCTCAGCATCTAGAGGTGGATTACATCGAATCAGTAAATTCCATTAAAAATATCAGACAAGAGGACGTGAATGAATATTAAAAAGCAGAAGTGCTGATTCATAATAAATCAGTGTTTCAGCTGAAGATAAAATTGACATCATTCAAATTACCATTGAGTTTAAAATATTTTGAAAACTATTAATAATTAATATGAATATCAATTTCGTATTCTCATAAGACATTGTCATCAGCCACCACAGTAGAACCAATCATAATAAGTAATTTACTCAAAAATTTGACGTACGAGTATTCGCGTAGAGTTCCTTTAAATACCACAAATAAGTGGAACAATAAAAGAAAACCAGTACTGATTTATTCTTTCTGCTATTTTTGGTTATAACTCCAACCAACTGGTGACAATAAGCGTAAAAATATATACAATATTTGATCGTAAGTAAAAGCTTTTAAAGCATTCCATGCCATTTTGGTGTAACAAAAAAATTTGATTCGCGACGCGGAAAGTGTTTCTCTTTATGTTTTTGTAATATGATTTAACAATCAGTCTTTTTTCTCCAAAAAGGCATTATGCACTTATTCATCCTCTTATAAATATAAGCCCAATTGCTATTATATATACCTCCTAAAATTATATATTGTATTATACATTAACCCTCGCAGTTGCTTACGACTGTTGCTTTTGTAAGTGTGTGTATGTATGCGTGGTATAATACAATACTTGGCTTTGTTTGGGATGAAATATAAAGTGAAAAATAAGCGAACCCACTTGGATTACCTACTTGTGTTGTTTGTTTTCACATTTTCGACTATTTATTTTTCTTTCTGTCTTTCTTTTTATATTTGGTACATACTTATATATATATACCGTACAACTCATGATCAAAAACCAGATGAATTAGTTCATTAAAAATGCTCTTTTCTGAATGGTAAATGGCGTGAATTTTCGGAAAGATAATAAGTACGTGGACTGGTACAATACATTTTACGGATGCCGATACTGTATTCGCAAGATACATGTACCTGGCTTATTGAAAGCATATATAAGTATAGCGTGGAACGCAAATGGAGAGGACTTATCATCTTGTGGAGTTTCAATTAATCAAACGCTGACAGTTGTAACATTATGCATGTAAACATAAATCATATTGTGATGCTGGCACCCACACGAGCAATTGTTTCTATATACATTTCTACCTTCTTACTTATGAATATGTTTATTTAGTTGCGTGAAGGGTTTTAAGGGTTAAATGTTAGGCTTTCCTCATGGGATGAATCAAATGCCAGCAAGCGGTCGATAAGCACCAGCACATTATCAAGAACTGCTTAATTTTATTATATGTACTACTACAATGCAAGGCTATAGCCACTTTTCGATTTTGAGCACTTATATAAAAATTTTGCGAAACCTTTGATTCGAAATCTTGAGACCTTGCTACCAATCACGTACAGTAAAAATACGATTTTTCTTGAAAAATAAAATATAAATATCAAAAATATTATATCGCTCCTCTCGTCTCTTGTGTGTCGTCATTCGAATATATGGATTTTAAGTTTAGATAATAATGTACAATAGATATAAAATTTTGAAAAATAATATTATTTACATTCTTTTTAATTTATTAATAAGAGAGAATTTTGTGCATAAATATTATTATAAAAAAACATAAATATACTCGTATGTTCATGTTAAGGTTTTGTTGTATAAAAACAACTTTTTCTTATAATCAGCGCGAAGGAAATTTAGGAGGACGAAAGGAGAGGTACGGATGTACATTGTTATTAAATTTTTGCAAGCTATGTACATATAATTACCAGGAAATAAAGAGCTCGATAGGGCATTCCAATAAACGAGTTGTACGGTTTGGAATGATATTATGATATTTTAGTGAACGTCCGCTTGATGTACTCTTATACTGTATATACTTATATACTGATGAGCATTCATAGCGAGATGGGTGTTACGGTTGAAGGTTTGAAGGGGCGGAAGGCTACAGGCGATTTCAATAGAGTACTGGCGGTGAAAATAGCGATAAAACAAAGTGAGACAGGAAACATTATGTCGGTGTTCGAGGGTGTCAAATCATTGACTGATATAGTATCACCTATGGGTGAATCCTAGGTTTTGAATCTTATCTAGCAGGTGCAGAGCAGAGTTTTAAGAGCGTCTGACCAACTGTTGGCATTGTACTCCAATTTCGGACAGATGAATGCCTTATATAATAAATTTTTCGAGAGATATTCGAATAAGAGAATCATTGTCGGATCTCTTTTTGTCTCTCTACCACTATAAATCTTACCAGAGAGACTTTCCGGATTTTCTCCAGAGTTCTTTTCCTGGGTTTGATTCCTAGTGTTAACGCTAGCATCTGTTTTATGAGAGATCTGTTTCATCCAATGAGTCTATCGACCCAATGTTTTTCCCAAGATCCTCATTCTTCTGCCAGCCAAACGCCACCACCCATTTCAATATTCCTCGACTCATCTTAGATTTGAGTGTAGCAGGACGCCACCACCCATTTCAATATTCCTCGACTCATCTTGGAACCTTTCTTTGAGTGGAGCAGGACGCTACCAGATATTTCGATATTCCTCGACTCATCTTAGGAGTGAAGCAGTGGAGTAGCCGATGAGCAGTAACGTGAGTCCGATATCGATTATGAAAAGCAGAGAGTACTCTCATCAGCAAAGAAATATATTGGATTAGAAGTAGCAGACAAGAGATCATTTATGAAAATTAAAAATCGTGTCGGTGATAGAAGAGACAGAAGACAAGAAAGAGACAGAAAAGACAGAATAGACATAAGAGACAGAAGAGACATATAGACAGATAAATAGAGATAGAGAAAGCGCGACAGAGAGAAACTAAGTAAAGACATATTTTGAGCAATTTTGAAATTTTGAACAAGCGCACCGAACCACCCCCTTTCAACATCAACAATCAAGAGCAAAGGAAACAAAACTAACATCCTATTGTTACTATCAAGCGAAAGTAAGCTTACAAAAACTTCGCCATAATCCATAAATGAAATTATTGCTTATATTAAAAAAAAGTCACCATTCAGCAACTGCCTAACCTGTCTTGCCTTACCAGAGAGTGGAGGCACTAGATCACAAAACTATGGTACAAGAAGTCCTCATAATTACACATCGATGTACCGACAATCAAGCCCAGGCAGACCCTACAAATTCTTCAAATATGCTAAAAACGAGCTTACAGTTGCCTATAATTTCATATTATGGATGAAGTGCATTCCAGTTTAAGGAGTACCAAACCTTTTTTGTAAACCTTTCTAAATTCATAACAAAAATTCTAACAGCAATCATTTTCACTAATTTACCACAGGTGAGACGCCAGCTGAATCCAGAAATAATTATTCCACAAGGAGAGGTATCACGGTAAGGGCAATAAATAATACACTTTTTCACAGATTTTAATGCGGCGTTGACTCAGTGGCTATTTGAAGTCGCCGAAACGCAATATAACCATGCCGTCGAATTTGTCGTGGAGAAGATTTATTGTCGTGTGTGCTCTGTGGGACGTAGCACCACCTTGTTAGAACCACAAAAACAAGCTGTAGCTTTTCTAATACTAATAACCTTACTTATTGAAAAACCCGGGTATTTATACTCTAAAACTGCAATTTGTGTACATCTTAAATTTAGTATCTTTTCCAAACTAACGCCTTCAACAAACATATCGTGGCAGTGCATCATATACGCCATATTACACATGCGTGTTCCATACTATGCAGCGAGCATGGTATCTAACAGAACTTCCTGACAAAAGTTGATACATCCGTCTTAAGGTCGAAAATCAGAAAAAGTCTAATGAACCAGTACTGAACCATCTTCTATGGACAAAACCAGAGTACACAACCCATCTACATAAAAATATCTTCAGCAAATAATAAAGGAAGTACTTCTAGTAGTATCAAAAAGTAAATTCATTAACCTTTATCGGCCAGGTTAAATAAGTGCTCTTGTAAATTAAAAAAAAAATTGTTTTCTACTGTACAATGAGGGTGGCCGTGATGTAGAGGTATATGCATAATACATGGGCTGTATTATGTGTCATTTCTAAGAGAGGGCACCACTTGAATTAAATCCATACCATTTTCAGTTAGTACCTACCTTCAAAAGATATGTGTATAAATTTGACAGCTGTCGGACGATTAGTTCTCGAGATATAGCGTTGTGAGTGAAGCAACTTTTGTTATTGTGACAAAAAAAAATATGGATTCAAATCCATTTCGTGTGTTGGTTTATCATTGCTTTTTGATGGGAAAAAGTGCAGCCGATCCAAAGAAATGGTTTGATAAGTGTTACCCGGGCTCTGCACCAACCGAACGAATCATTCGCAAGTGGATTGAACAATTTAAAAGTGGTCATACAAGCACCGAAGATGATGCACGCAGTGGACGTCCAAAAGAGGCTGTTTCAGCTGAAAACATCAAAAAAGTCTACAAAATGACTACGAATGACCGTAAAGTGAAGTTGATCGAGATAGCTGAGGCTCTGAAGATATCAAAAGAGCGTGTTGGATATATCATACACGAATATTTGGACATGCGAAAGCTCTGTTCAGTCGACCAAAAACAACACCGTGTTGATGATTCAGAGGAGAGTTTAAAGCTGTTTAACCGCAATAAAGTCGAATTTTTGCGTCGATATGTGACAATGGATGAAACTTGGCTCCATCACTTCTCACCAGAGTCAAGTCGGCAGTCAGCTGAGTGGCGAGAAGGCGACGAACCTCGTTCAAAACGACCAAAAACTCAACAGTCGGCTGGCAAGGTTATGGCATCCGTATTTTATGATACACATTGAATAATTTCCATCGACTATCTCCAAAATGGGCAGACTATCAACAGCAACTATAACATTGCGTTGCTGGAGCGTTTGAAGGACGAAATCGCAGAAAAACGGCCGCATTTGAAGAAAAAGAAAGTGCTGTTTCCTCAAAACAATGCACCGTATCACAAGTCGATGAAAACGATGGCAAAATTGAATGAATTCGGCTACGAATTGTTTCCCCACCCACCTTATTCTCCAGATTAAGCCCCCAGCGAATATTTCCTGTTCGCAGACCTCAAAAGAATGCTCGCCGGAAAGAGATTTAAGACCGATGAAGAAGTAATCGCCTAAACAGAAGCATATTTTAAGGCTAAACCGAAATCGTACTACAAAACTGGTATCGAAAGATTGAAAAATCGTTTCAATCAGTGTATCGCCCTCGAAGGCAACTATATTGATAAATAAAGTTGAATTTTGCAAAAATTTTGTGTTTTACTATAAAACGGACTTTTCAACCCATGTGTTATACTCCTCAAGCAGTATGCATTTGCATACCTGTGGGAATGCAGAAAAAGCTGAGCAAACATTTCATAGAGTATAAGTAGACCTAAGATAGCATTCTAAGTGCAGTTCGTTGTTAACCTTGTAAGTAAAATTAAGTTCTTTTTTTAAATAAAGTTTTTTTTATTTCGATACAAATCGAACATTATTTATTTGGCGCAGTCGGTAGGATAGTTCTAAGAAGAATTATCCAGTGATAATGAACCAGTACGCAGTGTGAATAGTGAAAACGCTAGTGAAATAATATCGAAAATAATAAAAAAAAAACACAGTGTTCTAATTGGCATTTTACCGCTTATGGACAATCTCCAGCTAAAGACAAAACAAAATTTTACAACAATATCAGACGAGGATTAAACGAACCAATGGAAGAATTAGCAGCCGAATTACAACAAAAAAACCAACAGTTGGAACAATTAGCCGCTGCATTCCAAGCTTTACAAGCAAGAACAGCATCTCGAGAAAATACAGAGAATGCATTAAGAGAAGTAAAGCATATGTCAACGTTCACTGGACAAGGTGAAATTACCATCAATTCATTCATAAGTAGCGTAGAGTACTACTTATCAGTAGTCGAAGAAGAAAACTTGAAGAAATGTATGGTGAAGGCAATCTTTTACGAAAAAATACAAGGAGAAGCAAAAAACACAATCATAAATTTACCACAACCGGATAATTAGGAACTAATAAAGGGAACACTCAAACTTCGATATAGGCCAGATGTGGAGCCATCCGAAATATATAAAAGGATCACCAATCTCAAAGTTACAAATGTAAGTGAATTATCTAGTGAAATTAAAAATATTAAATATAAAACAGATGAGCTTAGGGTTTATTATAAAGAAGATAAAAGTATTGATTTAACAAGTGTAGAAGTCTCCTAGTACATACGGTGAAAGAAATGACACAAGGTGTTCTTTTAGATAAAATATATGATAAAACAGATTTAGGTTAAATAATTTCAATTATGAGAAAAAGAAGATTTGAGGATTCATGCATTAGTTATGAATTTAGGAAACAAAAACATAATAAATTCAATAACCCAAAACAAGAAAGTAGAAATAGTAGTCGAAGACATGACAATCAAGAACAGGGAACTAGAAATTTAGGATATCATAAAAAAGATTATCAAGACCAGGGAAATTCAGGGCAAAACCGACAATACCATAATTCAGGACAATTTAGACAACACTATAATTTAGACCAGAGACGACAATACAATCAAAACTCACATAGACCTGAACCCATGGAGATAGGGAATGTGGAAAATAGATCGCAAACTTATAACAAAAAAAGGCAATCACCAGAGTTAGACAATTTGAGCAACCATTCGGGCCAATATCGCCACCAACAGAATGATTCTCAACAAAGAACAGAACCACCGAGTCCCAGTGACTATAAACAAAGCAAAAATGATGAATACACTTCGGAAGTAAATAATTCATTTAACCATTAATAAAAACAAATATTTAGCTTTAGTAGATACTGGTTCAACTCTAAGTATAATTGACGATAAACTAGATGAATTTACTAAAATTCCTATTAAACCAATATATTTTACAACAGTTACTGGTAAAGATAGTATAAAATTTGAGGTACATACACCTGTACCTGAGGAATTAAGAGTCCCCTTTAATGCTCGAATAAGATGGAAAGTAAAAAGACTTTGTAATAGAACATACCAATTTATAATTGGTACGGATCTATTAAACAACTCAAACACTTTAATAAACCTGGATGAAAGAACCATCAACTTAAATAACCAAAGTTTAAAGTTTATTAATCATACATATACAGAGAATGAAGTATGTTCACTTGAACCCCTTGATAACTATATAAAACACATCAATACTAATCATTTAAATGAAGAAGAACGACAAGAAGTCAAAAAACTGATGAAAAGATTTGAGAACTTATTCTTTAAAGAGGAAGATAAGCTTACTAGCACCCCAGAAATAGAACACGAAATAGTCACAATAACAGATCAACAAATCAACGCCAAACTATATAGGTATCCACCTCAACATGAGGCAGAGGTACGTAAACAAATTCAAGAAATGGAGGAACAAGGAATTATAAGGAAAAGTAATTCTAAATATTCCAGCCCCCTAATAGTTGTTCCTAAGAAAATGGACAACTCAGGTAAAAAAAAATTTAGAATTGTGATTGACTACAGGAAACTGAATGCCGTTACCGTTGACGACAAGTTTCCATTACCTAACATTGATTCAATTTTGGATAAGTTAGGTAAGGCACAGTATTTTACAACGTTGGACCTTGCTAAGGGATACCATCAGGTGCTAATTAAAGAACAAGACAGAAAAAAGACAGCTTTTGTCACCCCTTACGGTTTATATGAGTTCATCAGAATGCCATTCGGTTTGAAGAATGCCCCAGCGACATTCCAAAGACTCATGAATGATATTCTGAGAGATTACATAAATAAAACCTGTGTAGTATACCTTGATGATATACTAGTTTTTAGTACAACATTAAAAGAGCATATTAAATCATTAACCGATATATTCAATGTATTGAAATCAAAACAATTAAAAATTCAAATCGACAAGTGTAATTTTATAAAGAGAGAGACAGAATTCTTAGGACACGTCCTAACAAAGGAAGGTTTAAAACCAAATCCCGAAAAAATATCGGTAACCCAAAAGTTAAAGCTACCCACAACACAAAAAGAAATAAAAAGTTTTCTTGGTATCACAGGATACTACAGGAAATTTATTAAAAACTATGCTAAAATAGCACAGCCTATTACCAAATATTTAAAGAAAAATAGCAAAATTAACCTAAACGACCCTAATTATATTAAAGCCTTTGAAAAACTTAAAATTCTTATAACCAGTCATCCAATTTTAAAATATCCTAATTTTCAAAATATATTTTGTCTAACAACAGACGCCTCTAATTATGCAATAGGAGCAGTTTTATCACAGGAGGGACATCCTGTATGCTTCGCGTCGAGAACCCTGAATAATCACGAAAAAAATTATTCAGCCACGGACAAAGAATTTCTTGCAATTATGTGGTCTGTAAACTACTTTAGACCATATCTTTATGGGAATAAATTTAAGATTTGTACAGATCACCAGCCGATTAAATTTTTGCATGCCAAATACAAAGGTAAGGATCTTTCTCCAAGACATCAGAGATGGCTCTTAGAGCTAGGAGAATATCAATTTGAAATCGAATATTTGAAAGGTAAAGAAAACAGAGTAGCGGATTTTCTAAGTAGAATTAAACCCAACGAGGACGTTACTAATAATAAGGAAGAAGAAGAACAATCCCATAGTACAGACAATTTTTACCACATACCAATCAAAGAAGAAATAGTGAATAAATATAAAACTCAAATAATTCTAACTAACAACAAAACCCAAGAAATTGAAACCATTCATGGAAAACGAATAATATACATAGCAGAATATGACTTTAATAGATTAACCGATATCTTTAAAGCTTTTATAAAAAAAGAAAAATAGGTATTTTTTCAGAATTACCAGATCATCAATATAACGTAGTTCAGGAAAAGTTAAGAGAAATGTTTTCAGACGATAGCCAAATTAAATTTGTTAAATGTTCTTTTAGAGCGCAAGATATCAAAACCGAAGTAGAAGTCGTAAAACAAATATCACTCTATCAAGTGAAGGAAAGTTTACATTCGGGAATTCAGGAAACTTACAGTGCTATTAAACACAAAATTTATTATCCTTAATTACAAGAAATAATTCAAATAGTTATAAACCAATGTGAGATATGCCAACAAGTTAAATATGATAGAAAACCAATAAAAACTTCAATTAACCGAAACAGCAACAGATCTTAATGAAATAATTCATGTAGATACGTTTGTCATAATGAAGTGTAGTTTTCTAACAATTATCGACAAGTTTTTGAAATTTGGGTTAGCGTACTATCATTCAGACAGGAATCATATTACAATAGTAGAGGAATTAGAGAATCACTTCGCTAAAGTAGGAAAACCTAAAAAGATTATAGCTGATAACGAGTTCAAATCAATCCACATCAAATAATTCTTACAAGAGGAAGATGTAGAAATACATTTTTCCAAACCAAATAGTCACACCGGAAATTCTGACATAGAACGATTTCATAACACCATATTAGAAAAATGTAGAATTTTAAAATTAAATAAACAAAACATATCAATCAAAAGACTAATAACAAAGGTCATACGAAACTATAATGAGAGAATACATTCCACAATAAAAACAACTCCAAGCGAAGTTCAATCTAAAAGAATAGATTTTGAAAAGGTAAGACAAAACTTAAGGTCAACAAAAGAAAAGAATATCAAAAAGTCCAACGAAAATCGCGAAGATTACATTGAAGAGAGGTCCACAGGATTTATAAAAAACTATAAGGCAGTTAGGCATAAACATCAACCTAAATTTAAGCGTAGCAAATTAGCAAACGTTCATACCACTAATATTAAACGACAACCAAAATTTTCAGCTCTTCACGATGACATTGTTACTCGTACTAATAGTGCCAACTAACGGACTCTTACATATATACGACATAAAGGAACAAACAGGATTTACTCAAATCAAACTTAATGACGTCGACATAGTCGTTAAGACAGACCTTATCATTCACATGATCAAACCACAAGATATAATAAATTTATTAAATGACATAGCATTAAATATTGACAGTCTTGACGTACAACACAAAGAACTACTTAAAACAGAACTTATTCATTTAACAAATATAGTAAAAACAATTATTCCGAGAGATAATAGAAAGAGAAGAGGTTTAATTAACATTGTAGGAAAAGCATCAAAGTGGCTTTTCGGTACATTAGACGAAGAAGATAGAATAGACATTGAAAACCATCTTAAAAACAATGAATCCTGTCGAACAATTGAACAGAATTTATTTTTTGATCAGCTTTTTAAAGTACAACTAATAAAAGAAAAAATAGAGCACATACAAGATAATGTAGCATCGGCAAGACAGGAAATAATTCATCCTAACATCTTAACAGATGAGGAGATACAAAGATACAATATAGATTTGAATAAAATGAAAAATATTAAATTAGGCATTACTAAATATAAGAATGATACTCTTATATTTGCAATAAAAATCCCAAAAGAATTTGAACAGATTCCACTAAAAATAATAGTACCGATTACAAACAAAAATGAAAAAGAAATCGATTGTTCTAAAGAAAAGGTAGTAGAATACAATAAAATCAATTATAAGTATGAAGAATTTAAATATCTTAATGAATTAAGCATAAGTAAACATTGTATTTTTCAAGAAAATTGTAAATTAATTAGAAATAACCAAACTGAAATCATATTAATAGATAAAGAAACCATTTTAATAAAGAATGCAAATAATTTAAACATAAGTCAAAATTGCGACAACAGAAATTTAAATGTAACTGGAAACGTGTTAAAACATTTTAATAATTGTAAAATAGAAATTTTAGATCATTATTTGTCAAACATAAAAGAGAGCTTCCAAGAGCGATTTTACTATCCAATGTACAAAAATTTTACAAATTTTACTGATAAAATAACTTTAGATGAAATTATATTCGAAAATGAAAATAATCTCAATAAAATAAAAGAATTACAATACCATAAAAATGTTTCATATACACTAAATGTTAGCTTTGTCATAATTTTAATTGTTTTAGTAACCATAGCTCTTATATCTTTCAAAATACAGCAATCTGTTAATGTCAAAGTAAAAAACCAAATTCAGGAGAATTTTAAAGTAAAGGACGGAGAAATTATGTATAAGTCAGCTTACTCAGATATCGAAAATATTTTGAAAGATACGAGAACCAAGTAGATATTAAGTTACAGAAATGTTCCCAGACTTTTTCCGCTGATCACTTGCATTTGCATACCTGTGGGAATGCAGAAAAAGCTGAGCAAACATTTCATAGAGTATAAGTATACCTAAGATAGCATTCTAAGTGCAGTTCGTTGTTAACCTTGTAAGTAAAATTAAGTTCTTTTTTTAAATAAAGTTTTTTTTATTTCGATACAAATCGAACATTATTTATTTCGCGCGTGATTATTAAAAAAAAAAATATGCTAATATGCTTATTATTAGTCCTACAAGAAAAAGTAGACAAATGAGGAAATGGGAGCAATGCTCAATGAAGATAATGGTAATGTTTGAGGTATTAAGCTATGGATAATAAAATGTCAAAACATTGTTGGTCATAATAGTGTCAACCGTTCAGAGTAAAATACCAAAGTGGAAAATTTCGCAGCGCGAGCATATCTTTTTGATGCTTTTGTGAAATGCGTGCTGAATTTTGTAATGCACGCAATCAAAACATGGTTAGAAATTGTTGTCGTCAATTACAAACTGAAATTCAGAACTTAATGTGTTTGTATTAAAGCTGCAAAAGAAAAATAACCCAATATCTAAATGACAATGTAAGTTTGTCTTCTCGAAAAAGTTAATCTGAACTGATGACAGGAAACGATTTTACGAAGCGATTTTCTACATTTTTTTTTTTTTTTTTTTTGCCAGAAAATATATTTCAACTTGATGTGGTATACCAAGGTCAGCATCGGTGGTTGCAAATGTCACATGCATTAACTTTATTACTTTTTTTTCGTCATCCGTATCAACTTGAATAGAAAAATTGGAAATTCTTCCACCAGAGTCCAAAGTACGAGTACGTTGCTATTTAAGTTTTGAGATATGGTAATACCGGTGTAGATACGCCGAATCTGCATCATAAAGTTTGACATTTTTAATGGTACACGTGCTCAGAATATTTTTCCATACGATAGCACTCGTTCTTCAGAGACTTGAAAAATTCATCGATCAACTCGCTTCTTCTTTTGGTGATGAAGCACCATACCGGGCTACAGTGTTACACTGATTTTCCGAATTCAATCGCGGGAGCCGTTTCCAGGATGAATTTCCTGAAGGTCGTTTAAAATCGGTTGTTTTGCCAGAAAACATCGATGCTGTGCGGAAACTGATACTGCAAGACCGTCATGTGACTTATTGTGTAATTGAGGCATGCTTGGGCATTAGTTACACTTCTATACATTGAAAATTGCATTAACATTTGGCCGATAAAAAGATTTAATTATTACGAGGTCAAGGTTTTTTGACGTTTGAAGAATCGTTCGATGTGTTTAAAACGCATATTTTGGAGTTACATACCTCATTGGTAGAAACAGATGCAAAAGTGTATTGATCTCCGTGAAGAGTATACTTGTTTTTCTCAAAACTTAAGTATTTTAATAGCCTACGTATGAGAAAATATTGTTTGAAGATAATTTTGCTACTAAATGAAATTTTTATCACATACAGTAATCGTCTGATTTTGCAAAAGAAATCTGAATTTAAAAACCAACGCAAATTGATGTAAGTATAATAAAGTTATACATGTAATTGATTTTTTTTTTTTAACACAATCAAAGGAAAAGAACTACATGTGTTCGAAAGAAGCACTCAAAATTCACGTGGGTGTCGAAGACGAAACACGAGCGAAATTAAACTAAATTTCTTTGAGGATGATATTAAGGTTAAGCACAAAAAGGCAAAATAATGAAGTAGAACGCGTAGGAGTTATATGTGTAGATATACCCCAGATAGGTATTCCATTCTTAAAGATAACTATAATTTATGCGCAGTATGCAGCATAAATCTACAATGGGGAAAATAAATTTTTAGTCTCACATGTAGCGTACCGGGAATAGCGTAAAATACATACCATTTAGAGATCAATAGAGGGATTTGGTAGAGACCCATTTATTATAGTTCTGTAAAAAGCTTAAGCCATAGAAATATCTACCACTGTGAACTTAAATCGGCATGTCCAAAATTTAAAGTCCGGCCATTGAAAGAATCGACGTACAAACAAGAATCTTCATCAAAGATTTTAGTGAGAAAAACGTGGAACATTCTGAACATTCTGTCTGAAATATAAATACTCTGTGAAAAATTAAAGCAACAAATAAAAAACACTCAGAGCAAAAGGCAACAGTGTCAAGGATGCATCACAATCTAAAAATGAGTCTCTTTCGGGATCAAAGGTCTTTATGAAAATATGGGATATTATAGTTGTTACTACGCTTGTTACTTATGGCAAGCGATAAGCAGCTCATCTTAATACTTTCAAAAGTCTAATGAACATTTCAAACAAATAAGAAGTGTACGCAGAAAACGTAGATACAATTTCATTACCATCTAATATGCAGATATGCAGAAGATAGCATATCACAATGCATGCTCAAAAATATGAGTTTACAAATATATTGAACTCACTCAGACCGAAATAAACTATTGACGGCGATTTATATGCAATATATCGTTCTTAAAGTGGAAAATATATCTCATTAACAGATATAATCCTAAAAACCAATGACGGGCAGTAATTATTGCCCATACGTGGAGAGGCAAATCTATTTGAGATTTGCAAAATTTGAAATGCCAATTAATAAAGCTTAGTTTAAAAATGATCTTAACAAGTAAAGTAGTGGGATTAGAATGGTTTTCAGAACAAAAGGCCAGACATTACGCTAGCAAACTTCACATTTTTTGAATCAGTGATTCCGCATGATAAAAGATGTTTCTGATAACATTACTGGCAAAATTTTGCTATTGTGATTGCCACAAAAATTGCTAACACAGACGCAGAGTAATAAAGAAATGTAATTATAGTCGGATATTTCAGCTGATGTTCTGCATAGGCAAATTTTTTATTAATTATTCGCCGCAAATACTTTCAAAAGCGTATGACGTTCACTCAATGTAAACGTAATTCTCACGCTATTTGAAAGCACTTTATGACTATTTCTTACCTCTTGTCATAGGCGTATATCGTATAAGCACGGTCAAATTATTTAGCTCAGGTTCTGACTAGAGACGAAATTTTCAACCTTATTATTTAATTTTAAAAGTATTGGTGAGAGGAATATTAAAATATATACCAATATATACTAAGATCATAGTTAATCCAATCGAAAATGCACATGCTTGCACAGGTTAACTTCTTTGGAAATATAGTAAATTTAAAGAGCTCTGAGACCAATCTGTCGGCAAGAGATATTTTTATATCTTTTGTTCCGATCAGCCGTAATAACTACAAAAAACCCTTCGGGAAAAAATATCTCTTGCCATGATTCTTTATTGATCTAGAAAGTCTAGAAACATAGACAAAAATAGTTTTGGATAACATCGATATCAATATGGAATATGAGAAATGAGAGTCAAGGTGTTCCCGAACACTTAATGAAAATGTATCCTTAAAGTAAGCAACCTTTTTCCTTGGCATACACAAAATTATATAGAGATAACTTGTCTTAAACCCAACATATCGTCGTTACATACCGAAGGTCCAAAATTAATTATAACTAATATCCTATATAAAAATTTTCTTAAAGAACGACTTTCTTCTAAAAACGGAAGCTCAGTGCGATTAAAAGTTCTAAGTAATAAAATTGAGACAGGTGCAAGGATAATGTCCAATTTTTTGTTACAATAATACGATTCTTATGGAAATATTTTCCAAAACAATGAAAATTATCATCCACTCGATCAAAACTAAGTAAATATAGTAATATCAAAGCTTAATTCTCTGCGGAAGGCCATGCTTATGGTATGTACGGCTATACCATGCTATGTACGGCTGTTATTAAATCTGCCCTGTTATTTGCGAATATTAAAATTATCTTCAGGCCACTCTATCTTCGCTCACATTATCAGTAAGTCCGAGAGTTTGTAGATTTGTTTGCATTTTTGCAATTACATGTTTTTTTCTTCATCTTCTTCTTGTGGTTCTATTGATTTTCTTACTAGATTTCCCGAAGACCTTCATTAAATACCATATATTAATTCAGCTGATTCGCCATCTGGAAAGATGGTAAATAGTAAATAAAAATTCTCTTCGTGAGATCTTAGTCAAAAAGTTGCACCTGCGGTAAGATTGGTAGGTCATTAAATGTGCATGACTGATCTCAATGCTTCAGCCCTAAGGATCTTCGAATCTATCAAATGGAAAATACTATAAAGGAATATCTTGTGTAAGGTGTTGCCAGCATTAAGAAGATGACTTCAATTTACTCAGCGTGCGAAACTTGAGGCACCTGATTAGAGATCCAATTTACTTGGGATATATATTGGTTGAGCTTCATTGTAAGGCATCAAGTAAGTCTGTAAGTAGCCATCTCAAGCAAAGAAGAGTCAATTTCTGTAGATATGCCCCCAAGTATATTTACATATCTGTATACATATTTATGAATATATTTTATGATTTTGCTATATACATATATATAGGGTTTTCCAATAGGGACTTGACAGGTTTGAATTTAATTTGTGAACGCACTCTTTCACTAATCATCAAGCTGTCACTGTCAATTTATTCAGTAAACTCAACACTTTCATCATGGTAAAGTACACTAACGAGCAACGTCTGCAAATTATAAAAATTTTCTACAGATATTCGGAGTCGGTGATTGCAACTTTAAGAGCGTAAACTCCCATTTTCGGTCGTAATTCGTAATAACAAGTTTAGTGCAAAAATTTGAGTCTACATATTCGTTGTGTGATGTTGCCGTGTCAGTGAGACAACGGGTTGGTCGAAGTGTCGAAAATATCGCTGCCGTTCAGACGTCCGTAGCAAACGATCCAAATCAGTCAATTCCACGGAGTTCTCAAGAATTGGGCATCGCTCAGACCACATTATGGCGTATTTTGCATAAAGATCTTGGTTTAACCCATACAAGATCAAGCTGACTCAAGAATTGAAGCCGATGGACCATTTGAAGCGATGTACGTTCTCCGATTGGATTGTGGAGAAGATGCGCCAAGATGATGAATTCCGTCGCAAAATCGTCTTCAGTGACGAAGCTCATTTTTGGCTCAATGGCAATAAGCAAAATATGCGTTATAGGTCGTTATTGCTGCGGTTTGCATGCCGGCGCCGTTATTGGGCCATATTTTTTTGTCGACGATAACGATCGTCACGTTACTGTGAATGGTCAGCGTTATCGCGCCATGATCACCGATTATTTTTGGCCCGAATTGGAAGATATGGACATTGACGACATGTGGTTTCAACAGGATGCTGCCACAAGCCACACAGCCCACGCTACAATCGATTTATTGGAGAGTAGGTATGGTGAGTTATCTCAAGACATGGGTAAGTCGATTGGCCGCCTCGTCCGTGCGATTTAACGCCGCTTGACTATTTTCTGTGGGGCTACGTTAAGTCATTGGCTTATGCCAACACGCCGACGACGTTGGAAAAGCTCAGAGCCAACATTGAAGGCGAAATAGCGGCCGTTTCGGCCGAAATGTGTGGCTGATTCGTTGAAAATTGGGTCCACCGAATCGACCGCTGCAAACGTGCCCTCAGTAGCCATATGAACGAAGTCGAGTTCCATTCATAAATGTTTTTATTGTACTTCAAGCCAATAATAAATTTTTTGAAATATCTCAAATGGTTTGCTTTTTATTTAAAAAAAAAGTTGTTAAGTCGTTATTAGAAAACCCTATACATACATACCCGCAGTTTTATATACGATGATTCGACGATTGATTTATAACGTAAAATAAATCACATAAATTTGAAAGTGAAATTAAGTTTTTTATTATTGGTTAAAAGAACAATTCATGTCATTTACTTTTTAAAAATGATATCATGTAAATGTTGGCCACGACTATGTCTGAGGTGGTCTATTCGAAAGGTCCAATTTTGGGCGATTCGTCCGAGCATAGCTGGTATCTCACAAATAACACGAGTAATATTGGCGTCAAAAGCGTCAATCGTAGCTAGGTTATTCCTGAATACCTGAGACTTCACATATCCCCAGAGAAAATAGTCCAAAGGTGTTATATCGCACGATCTAGCAAGCGCTGTATCGCTTGCTGTTGAAACCAGAGCTCACCGATATCATGTGCTTGAATTTTAGGAAGCAAATAGTCCGTTAACATGACGCGATAACGGTTACCATTGATGGTAACATTCTGATTTGCCTCATTTTTGAAGAAATATGGACCAATGATTCCACCAACCCATAAACCACACCATACCGTTGTTTTTAATGGGTGTAATGGTAGCTCTTGATACTCTTCGGGTTGCCCATCAGCAAAAAACGGCATTTTGTTTATTAACGTATGCATTGATCCACAAATGTTCTTCATAACTAAACAAAATTTCACAATAAAGCAACGGATTTTCATTGGTTTTTCCCGAGCCCATTCGCCGAAAACATGACGCAAATTCAAGTTGTCTGGCTTCAATTCTTGCACAAATTGAATTTTGTACGCTTTTAGGCCGAGATCCTCACGTAAAATACGCCAAGACAAGCTGCTGAAAGCGACGACGAATCGATTCGTCATGGTCTTCGCGTACACTCTCAGCTACAGCTGCTATAATCTTTTCACTACGTACTGTATGTGACCGAACCGGGCGAGTATCATCCACTAATGTAAGCTGGGACTCAAAATTTCGAATGGTATTGACAATAGTGGTTTCAGTAGGTCAATTATGCGCACCGTAAGTTCCTCGAATCGCAGGAAGAACATTTCTCACAGAAAGCTGATTTTCGTAATACAGCTGAACAATTTGGAGACGCTGTTGTGATGTGAGTCTTTCCATGATAACTTGCCAAACGATATTGAAAAAGAAAATAAAACAATTGGATAGGAGTCACGCTTGATCAGTCAAAAAAGCCTATTGAAAATCAAACCTCACAATGAATCACCTTATATATTAAATGAACATACTGTAAATGTCTAAAAGTACACATTTAAACTGAAAAAATATTCCTATGTCTCAAGGGAAATTAACTGCCAAAATTGACAGTTAACAAAATCCCTTTTCATGGCTCATGACCTTTTATAACTAAAAAACCTTTTGTTTCCTTCTCTTAAATTTCAATTAAATTAACCCGAAGTCTGATTAGCGACTGAAGTCTTATAATCCGTTTATCATTACTAAATTATACGTTTATAAAGATTCGTTTGGAGGCGCAAAATCTGATTTCATTCTTACATGCTCACATACAAGTATCTTCGGTCGCATAAATAATGCTTCAAACAACAGTGCAAACAGCATTTTAAATAAACTTGTCAAGTCGTCACCTTTCAAAATATTTTTTCCTGTTTTGGCACCAACGTTAAAAAAACGCTGCTTGATCCTGCCGACAAAAAATGGAAGAAATTTCTCCTCTGCTTTAAATGGCTTTTGATGGGTTACTTTATTTCCTCACGTTTTTTGTCGGTATGTTACGACATTCAGTGAAAAACCGACGAACGAAAAATCTTCAAGAACGAGCAGTAGTTTAGAAATAATCTCTGCGGAATTTTTTTAGGAGTTTATTATTGGGTTGTATTTGCTTAGGAGTGTATTTTCGTATTTTTTCAGCCATTTACCTATTTTGCCTTTACTGTAAAACCACCTAGTAAGTGTCTATAGTATTTTGTTACTTATATCTACTGGGTGTTCCTTTCATTGCGATGAATAAGAATTCAAGAAAAGAGAAAAGTACATAAGTACTCTCCAGGCTCTTACTGGTTTCTTTATTTTTATTTTTTTTTTATTTATTTATTTTTTTTTTTTTGAGATTTCCATCCAGAAATTGCTCCTTTCTTTTACTCTGAGTGAAAACATACCCAACGCGATTTTCTCTTTTTATTGACAAGACATTTTCCCAATGCGCACCTTACCGGTAGGCGGTTTTCGTATGATATTAAGTTGTTTTGTATGTGCATTTTATATTTTCTAATAAAATGGTACTGAAAAGAGTACAATAAACACCACAGACTTTCTTTCGGGGCAATATTTACAGGTATTAGAGATTGTAAGCGATTAAAGAATTCCACACCAAGTAAATCTTTTTTTAACATCAAGATACTTATATATGGCCTTTTAAAGAGTGGTTATGACTAAGTGTCCTGAGTTACAGTATTTTTTAATGTGGAAATTTAATAGAATTTTTATCGTAAGTATTTCGACACAAAATTAGATCAATGCATCTAAAGTACAATAAAAAGTATGAAACTAACTTACTATATTAAAATATGAAATAAAATTAAAAAATAAAACAAAATATTATATTGGGTCTATAACTTAATTGCGTGCGGTTTGCTAAGAGATGGTGTAACTTGTATTATTTCATTGTTATTATTCCATTGGAACATGCGTTGGAAAGCTACTGTTATTGTTCGTCATTTCAGTTTATGTCATTCATTTGAAGCGTAAACAACAATATTTTTTTTTCACTCAAATATGTCGAGCTTTGTGCCTGAAAAATTGTTTTTGTGGGGAGTTCTTCTTCATTACTTTAATATGAAGAAAACTGCTGCCGAAAGTCATCGTATTTTGGTTGAAGTTTATGGTGAACATGCGCTAGCTTGCGAACGTGCCGAAAGTGGTTTGCACGATTTAAAAGTGGTGATTTTGGCTTGGAAGACGATGAACGTCCTAGGCAGCCAAAAAAGTTTAAAGATGAAGAACTTTCTAAACACAAGAAGAGCTCGCAAAATCTTTGGGTGTCACTCAAGCAGCCATTTCAAAACGTTTAAAAGCAGCTGGATGTATTCAAAAGCAAGGAAATTGGGTTCCACATGAATTCAAGCCGAGAGACGTCGAAAGGCGGTTTTGCATGTCCGAAATGCTGCTGGAACGCCACAAAAGGAAGTCATTTTTGCATCGGATTGTTACTGGTGTGATTTCATATGTGAAACCCGGCCAACCAGCCAAATCAAGCCGAATATCCACGGCGTGAAGGTAATGCTCTGTATTTGGTGGGGTTAGATGGGTGTGCTCTATTATGAGCTGCTAAAACTGGATGAAACCATCAATGGACAACGCTACCGAACACAATTAATCCGTTTGAAGAGAGCAGTAGCCGAAAAACGCCCGGAATATGCGACCAGACACGAGGCAATAATTTTCCATCATGACAATGCTCGGCCCAAAGTTGCTATTCCGGTAAAGAACTATTTGGAAAACAGTGGATGGGAAGTCTTACCCCACCCGACTTATAACCCACACCTTGCACCATCTGATTACCATTTGTTCCGGTCGATGCAGAACGCCCTCACTGAAATACGGTTCACATCAGAGCAGAATATCAAAAATTGGCTGCCAAGCCGACGCAGTTCTTTTAGGATGGGATCCACAAATTTCCGGAAAGATGGGAAAAAGTCATAGCTTCAGATGGGCAATACTTTGAATAATACTATTGTACATTTTTTTTTTTCTTAAATAAACGTTTAAATTTTGAAAAAAAACCACACGAATTAAAATATATACCCAATATTAAAAAAACCCAGGAAATAAAATTTTCACACTTTAAGTTAGGAAAGAAATAATATTGGTCTTATAATAAAAAAAAATCAGTAAATGTTCAGCTATTATTATCCTAATATGCTAATTTTTTAATTACGAATATAATGTTTTGTTCGTACTTAAGGAGCCAAATTGTCCTCAGTGTTGAGGTTTGAAGGTTCTTTGGAAAAGCCAGTAAATGTATTTACACGTCGTTTCCGAACTCTCAGTGTTGAAGTGTAAGTAGTGTGCAGTAGAGTGCAAGTGTTTTAAGATACAATCTAAGTGGGAAATTCAGAAATCGCAGTTTGGCTTAGTGGAGTGCCTACCGAATTTGTCGTTATAAGTCTCCCGTGGAGTGCGGATGTGTGGGGAACTAGTTAGCCCAGTTGTGGTAGACTTGGTGTCACAATCGGGATGTTCAGGGTTCGACATTCTGCTGTTCTTTATTATCTTTTTTTATAAATATACAATGAACAGTGAGTAAGCAAAAACTTAAAAAAAAAAATCACGTTTCGAGTGACAGAAAGCGTTCCGCTCTCCCACTAGAGGGTAAAGCTAGTGACAGCAAGAAAATATCCGATGAGGATTTTACATCAAGCCACCTACCAAATATGGTAGCTGAAGGCAATACCAAGCGGAGGAGGAAGCCAAGGCCAACCTCCAATCTTGTAAAGCGCCCCTCTCTAACAAAATCCACCAAGAAGCTGTCAGGTGGATTAAGGGAGACGGCAGCTTCAACAATAGCAGCCGTAAACCCAATGGGGCAGGAGTCATACAATGACAAAAACTCATGTATATCTGATGGTGATGAAGGTCATTACATGGGAGGCGACAACAACTTCGCATCTCTGGCTACCTCAGAGTCCGACAATAAAGAGGATAAAATCGAAGTTCTGAACAGTAGTATCAGGCAGCTACAGAAAAAAAGTGCTTGCTATTAAGGCGAAGCAAAATGCGAAGAAAGAAAAAGAGCGACAGTAAAGCTCTCTACAACAAGAACAACAACAACAGCAAAAGGTTGTAACTCAGCAATAATTGCAGCAACAAACGGACAACAAACTTATAAACTTATAGAACTTATTGATTATTATATAATGATAATATCAAAATTTTAAGTTTAAAAAACAAAATCACTTTTGATCTTCAATAACTTGAATTGTAAGGCAACATTTACTTTGGGGCAATTAACGTAATCATAATTACCAGTTCAAAAATACCCCATCTGTTACCAGACGCGCATATATTTTAAAGATGTTATTTTTAATTGGAGTCAAAATAGGGCAATGTAAGGCTTTGCTGTAAAGTTCTGTATCTTGATGGGGAGACATTTTCGCCCTACCCCACCCCTTCGCAACCTGTACAATTTTTTTCGCAAAATATGTTTAGGAATCTCCCTTAAAGTCTTCGACATATTATCCGCAACATCCTATATGGTATATGGAAACGACGTCATATATGGTTCTTGTAGTCAATGTGGAAGTGAAATATTACGTATTTTCTAGATTTCAATCACTTCCGAATCATCTATCGTATGAAGAAATTTAAGTACGTCATTTCAATCGTATAATTTACATTTTTTGATTCGTAATGTTGTAGGTTCCATGATATAATATGGAAATTCTCATAAGAAGAAAAATTTCCCCGAAATATACTCGTACAGCCCTTTTTCCTCTCTATATTTCCATCTATCACCTTAGTGTTTAGTTTGATGTAGGAAAGTCGAAATCTTATAATCCGCAGTAAAAAAAACAATATAAATAACTTATTTATTACTCGTAAAGTCTAATTCTTTAACCTAGCCACCTAAATAGGATAACGCTTTAAATTCACTTAAGTCTTTATATCAATTTACAAAGAAGTTAATTCAATCAAAAGCCTTAAATGCGTTCCTAACATATTCCTGACCCAGCTTACATGTATTTTTGTTTTGTTTAGTTGTTTTGTTTTAAAATTCAACTTGGTACTCCAATATCTAAATAAAACCCCTAAAACTTTGTCCAAGTAAATCGAAAAAACTTTTAAGGAACCGTAGACAAATACATCTGAAATTTAATTTTTTCATAATATCCTTCATTCGGAAGAAACTTTAAGAAGAAAACAAACAACACGAAATCCCATCTTTTGATATTAATAGCAACAGCAAAGATCGCTTAAAGACATAATTTCATTTGGTGATTTTGCTTGAAATTGACAAAAGAATTGAGAATTCCAAGAGATTTTATTGACAGAAAAAGCTGTATCAATTATAGCCTCCAATGACAGATACATTGTGTGTTTTGATAATCCAATTAAATTGGCAATTATAAATTGAATCATGTCCGAATAGTAAAAGTTGTTTGATACTCGTGGTTCGATGAATTTTAAATATGATACTTAAGTGTAACATAATGAAATTGCTACACATGTATGTACATATGTATTTGAAAAGAATTTTGAAATAATTGTAATAAATGGAATTATGATTATGATTGAGTGACTATTCATAAGTCCTAAAAACAAAATAGTCCAGAGATGGACTATCATCGTCATCTATAAATTCAGGAGAATTTGCACACGATTGGCCAAGGCATTGGCGGCACATCGCAGATCTACCGGAGCTAAAGATTTGCCACGCATTGTCTAACCCTATTCAAATGGTGGAAGATTGTCTCCTATCCAGCGCTGTACTTGTAAATATACGGGATAGTATAGAGATGATCGTAGAGATGACTGAAAATTATCCGTAATTGATTGCTGGCAACAGTTTGCTTGTACATATAATAACTCAGCTAATCTAAATCAACATCAAGCTTTGAATTGTTGTATAGGTTCAATACAAATGTTTCTCCAGAACTTGCAATTTCGTCTGGTTTAGCTTAAGAGTTATTGAATATAGAAACAATTTTTCGGAACTCTGTACTCTTGCTTAAACATTGAAAAGTTTTTAGTTTTACTTTTCAGAAAAATGCAGATGTATCACAACAAGACATTGCATGTGCACAAAGTAAGACATCTTTCAGGACTCCTAAGTTTTGTTGGATTTCTGCAATGTTGTAGTATTTAGGTAACTGGTTACTACATTCAGGTTTTAACATATAAAGGTTTGATGTGTTTTGATTATATCTTCCTTCGTTCGCTCTTAGCTTTGTGTTAGTATACCTATTAGTTGTGCTTTGTGCTGTGTTTGAAAGGAATTCATCTTTACAAGTCATAGCAAGTAAATGTTTTTAACTTTCAAGTCTGCACAAGATTTACTTACAGACCGGCGTTTATGTTCCTCAATCTTTGTACTTGTTTCTCCTCTGTAACCATCAAAAACTTTTACGCATTATTTCTGTGGTTTCTGACTTTACTCCTGAGAATTCTTTAATAGCTTAACACATTTTTTTGTGACAATACGGCTATCTATGTAGTAAGGGTGCTGTCAGTGATGTCAGTGTAGATGAATAGATTTTAATTAATCATAATCATACATTTTATTTATCTTAATTACCAATAGGTACAACTGACAATAACATTATGTTAAATACCTGTGGTGAGTCCTCCTTTGGTTTTCATTGAGCGCATTAGCGCAAACGAACCCGTTTGCAAGATCTGCTGAGACTCCAGACCAAAAACGATCAATTCTTCGAATTGTAAAGTAGCCGCTTGATGCAAATATTTGGTATTCATGAAAAGGCAAATATATATTAAGATCTTTCGTCTGTTATAAATGAAATCTTGCCGATTTTGCATAAGCTATATGTTATGAAAATAAATAACAATTTTTGTATTTGCAGTAACATATTATTTTATTGAAGTATAGTACTGATTTCGATGATATATGATAATAAAATTATTCACTAGATGCGTATGCTTTGAAGGCCGAAATTTCCTGTTCTCTCGGCTCGTAGATAACAATGAATTATGTTCACCATTTTAAAATACTGGACTCATAGTTTGGCAGTGCGTAAAGTGCCCTCCATAATTTGTAAAGTTTCTAAAAACGTTTTTTCAAGCTTTTCTAACAGCGACGACTGAATAACTTCAGACTCACATTACTGATTTCATATTCATTCGCAGATTGAAAGCCCACCTTCCATTTCAACTAAGTACCAGCGATGGAGTAAGCCAATATCCAAAAAAAGACTTCTCAAGCTTATGTACTTTAGAATATGGAACACAAAACCCGAAACCGTTCAAAATATCAATAGCCAGTCGAAATGAGTAATGGAGATGTATGTATACAACAATGCCTAAGAAAATAGAAGATAAAAATGATCTAGGACGACATGCCGAAATGATAACCTCACTAATACTTTTCCCTTTCCTTTGGGTACTTTAACAATTGGTTTTGGTTTTTATGGTTTCTGGAATAATTTCTATTTTTCCAATATCCTCACCATTGACAGAATAGGATGTCAGAGAGCGTATGTCTTCTCTTATTATACCTGCTGCCGCCGATACTATTCTAAGAGGCTTTTCAGATTTATTAAGACAAGTCTCTTGATACCAATTTTTGTGGATTATTTTATCCACAGCCAATTGCAGTTCGCCCATGACGACATGTTATTATCATATTGTCGCTAAAATATTGCATAAGTTTTTGTTTTAGATACTGGGTTGCATATCTATTTTCTCCGTCAAGGTATTCATATCACCAAGGGGATATGAATACCCTTTTACTAGCTTTTCACCAAGGCGCGGGCGGGTGGTGTAGTAGTTTTCAAACTCAGATGTTAGATTTCAATACTTTTCCAGAGGTGGTTGTCAAACTGAAGTGCATCCTAAATCAGTGGGTTTTTAGTTCGTTACATTTAGCCCAGCCAGCAACCACGACTTCATCTGCTACGTTCACGCAAATAATGGATGAGTTATTGAAATCAAAATGAGGTATTTTTGACCTTGTTAATATAGTGGGTACTAGCCTCAGAATTATCAGAAATGTATTGTGTGCTGGATTTTATGAAAGAAGGCCGAGTATAGTCTTTTCTGCATTTCACGTGTACTTGAAGTGGACGGGGCTGTTTCAGCGTATCATCAAAGCCATCTCCTAGGGCAATACTAGCCTTTATTATCAATATCTTTGGTTACATCCATTTTTATTTATGCTTACGATGCTGCGCAAGTAAAAAACAAAAAAAAAAAAAAACACACGAAATCCGCACATACACAGCCGAAATACACAAGAAAAGGACGCTACAGTCACACGTCGTCACTTAAACAATGCCACCGGTCAACTGAAACACATGCGCCGTTGTAAACACGGATTAAGCCGGAAGTTCGCAACCGCTTGGTTCGGTTGGTGTACCTAAAGAAGCAAACGTCAGAGGAGCGGTTACTTTTAGTATGTTATTTAAACACTTTTAATAACCACATATGCAAATTTATAGCTAATTTTGTATCTAAAACTTAATATTCCTGAGCTGCAGAGGCTTTTTAACAAATCGTCAATGGTAAAAGAAAATCTGATCGACCCACGTACTATTGCCAACTACTTTGCAACCACCGTGCAAATTTTTCCATTGGTCTCTCTCTCTCTCTCCTAAATTTTTGACCCCTTCTTCTTATCGAAAAGAAGTTACAAAATCTCATTAACGAATTTGTACCTATAGTAGACGGGCTTCCCCAAATATTTTTCAAAAAGAATGCCTCCAATCTTTCTCTCACTTCCCTCGCTATCTTATCTATCCCTCGCACAAGAAAATATTTTCGCAAGTTTAAAAGAATTCTTTTATAACCACATACCTAATAGGTTCGAAAGTATTTTATATAAAATGCTAAGATTTCGGTGCAAATCACTTCTATCAGTCAGTCAGCATGGATTTCTGAAAGGTAGATAAACTATTACAAACTTAGTTTAATTCGTATGCTTTGCTTTTTTAGCCCTAGAAAATGGTAACGAAATCGATGTTATTGCTTCAGGTTTTGCTAAGGCCTTCGATAAAATATCTCATCAATCCTTTTCAAATTGTCTTTCCTCACCTTTTTATCTGGAAAACCGTTACTATAGCATTCGTTTTAGGTCAGCCCTCTGAACCCCGTGTTAAGCCACTTCTGGTTTCCCTCAAAGGAGCTATCTAAGTCCTCTCTTTTTCATTTTAACTATAAACGATTTTTTTTTTTTTTTTTAATTCATTTTATTTTGTTAATCATTAACTCTTACATACTTACAAAAAATGCTTAAATGCTAGCTTAAAATTACTTAACAATCTTATACTAACTTACTGGCCCCACACAGGCACTCTGAGTTACTCTTATATCTGTGTATTTTGACTGTTTACATTTTATTAGAAATACTAATTTACTATACTTAAGGCTAATCTACTCACACAATACACACATTCAAACACCCAGCCATTATACACAATAATATATATATGTTAGTATATGCCTTTTTATATATCAATATATATTATAAGATGTGAAATCAAATACGGAAATATCACACCCATTACAGATTAGGGGGGAGAGAGAGAGAGAGAAGCATAGTTTTTTGATTCTTACTTTTTTTTGTATTCCACTATCATTATAAATAACGGAGACAAAGAGAGACCATATTTTTTTTTTTTTTTTTTAATAAAGAATTTTCTTGATACTTTATAAATTAGAAGTGGGACTCTGAAGGAATCCAGAGAGCAACGAAGGAAAACGAATAAATAAACCAACGAAACCTTGAAACATGCATATATACCATATATGCCGCCGAAAAAGTGTAAAATGAACATGGTGGAGTTGAAGCGGCGTTGTAAGGATCTGGGGCTGCCTACGACTGGCACGAAGAGAGAACTAAGTTTCAGGCTTAGCAGTACATCCAACGACGACGATGAATCCATGGGACGTAGGTCTATAGATGTCACTAATATTCAACGAGAGCCGAAAGTAGACGTCATCAACGAAACCAGACAACTACGAGAGTCGCTCAAAGTTAATGTCTCTAAGATGACTCTTGAGGATAAGCACCATACCTCAGATGAAAACGAAGAAGCAAATCCATCAAATCTCATTCCAAATGCGAGAGTTTCACGACGACGATGTTGAGACAAACGTCAAATTTCTTAGGGGAACGCCGCAGTTACCGTAATTTCTAATTCCCAGGTAAGTAACTCCTGGCAACGACAATTCTAAGAAAAGATTTCAAACAAAGGATTCTGCTCTCTCATTCCTACATTCGACCCAAATCATCCAACATCACGAACAAGCGATATGTTCGTCACGAAAATTCGACTGGAACGACATCTCTACCGCATCTATAGCCGCACAAAGAAACCTATGAAGCATTGCCAAAATCTGGGTGGACGGGCTGTCAGATATTTTTGAAGGATTCGATGACTTTGCTGATCAGCTGCAAAACGATTTCCCAAACGTCAAAGCCGACTATCACGTTGAAATGCAGCAACGAGTAAGACTCAGAACAGAAAATATCGTGGAATATGTACACAAAATGATTGCTCTGGGCCTAAAGTTCAGTCTGAACGACAAATCCATCATAAAATATATTCGAATTGGAATAGATTACAGCAAATTCCAGGACAGCACCGCATCGCATGAGTTCTTCTCCTTCCAGGATTTCCAGTTGGCCGTGGAGCGATTCGTCAACAATCGGCCTCATAGTAAGAAATCCATTGAAGTGGCGATAAAGTGCTTCAATTGCAACAAAGAAGGGCACATCTCCATCAATTGTCCCGAGCCAGCCAGAAGGCAAAGGTGTGACGTCTATAAGAGGACGGGACATACAGCCACAAACTTTCCAAACCGTAAGGCGCCATCGACAACCACCACTGGAATCAACACAGTTGAACTGCCAAAACGAGCAACCGCCGTACAGAAAGAAGAGTTAGCAAAGAGTGATATTATTAGGAAATGTGTTTGTTAATTTGAAGGGGGAGTTATTGATGCTCGCGCGTTAATTGATACCGCTTGTGGTATTAGTCTGAATAAGGTGTCTAACGTCTTGGGACCATTTAAATTCGATCCTAACAAAACGACTTACAAAGGCATCAATAATTCACAAAATTAACAACTGCGAACAACGTTGAAAAGACTGAGAATGCTCAAACCCACAATTAATGGAACGACATTTTGAGCATTGACTTCGGAATAGATACGGAACTTGTTTTGGATTTAGACGAAACCATCGATCCGGAATTGAAGATTCAATTCATGCAAGAACATCGGGTTCAACCAAAACCCGATACGCCGGTTACAGAGTACATGACGATAACCTTGGTAGACGACAGAACTTCAGTGGCATGCGCACAATGTAAGTACTCCCATATCGAAAAAACAAGTATTATGAATACTATTGACGACTGGCTGAGGAGAGGTATAATACGAGAAAGCGAATCACCCGTACACTAGTAGAATTGTTTTGGTTAGGAAGCACGATTGGCGTTTTAGAATGTGCATTGATTATAGAAGGCTTAATACGTTTACTGTGCGAGACGGATATCCGCTTCCTATGATCGAGGACTTGTTAGATCGTTCGAAGGATAAATCGGTTTATTCGTTAATGGATTTGAAAGACCGATTATTTCACGTTAATCTTAATGAGAATTCTAAGAAATACACTTCTTTTATTAGTCCCACTGGGCAATTCGAATTTAATAAGCTTCCTTTCGGTATGTTCATAAAATTTTTAAAGACCTCACCGAACGAGGCGATTTAATTGTTTACATGGATGACCTATTAATAGCCACGAAGAATTATACCGATTATCTGTTTTGCAAGACGTGTAAACGAAAATTTACTAGAATTAAATGAAGCAAAATGTAAATTAATGAGAAACAAAATTGACTATTTGGGGTACGAAGTAAGTCAGGAAGGGATTAAACCAAAGAGCATTGACGTCAACGCCGGTAAAAAATATACGCTTTCTTGGATTGTGCGGATACGGTTCGAAATTCGAATACTAAAATTAGTATTCAGCTTCATAATTAACGAAAAGCCGAGTCTTTCAAATTTAAGAAAGGTAAAATGCGTTCATTTGAGCTTTTGAAAAAACTATTGTGCGAACAGCCCTGTCTAAAATTTTTTAATGTAAGTCTATCTACCGAGGTTCACAAGGACGCTTCCAGACACGGTTATGGAGGGATACTCCTTGAACGACATAATGCCGGAAAAACGGATCCTGTCATGTACTTTAGTGCCCGAATGACACCAGCTAAGGAGAAATACCATTCGTTCGAAATGGAGACCCTTGCGGTGGTCAACATATTGAGACTTTATTCCCTACGTACATGGTCTCCAGTTCAAACTTATGACGGATTGTACAATAATTCGCGGGCGCTTACCCTGAATAAAAAAGATATCTATGCCCTAAGCCGATCGTTTGAGCTCAAAAATATAACGAAAGCATCCAAAACGCGAGAAAAGAGGCAATGAACTGAGATACTAGCGAATTCGAAATGAACAATGACCTGGTTTACAAGAAAAACCAGCGACAACTTATGCCTTATGTGCCAGATGCTATGGAGAAGAGGGTTCTTTACAAGTACCACTATGAGTTCGGTCACATGAGACCACAGAAAATGATCAATGCCATCTAACGAGTATACTTTATACCACGGTTAAATCGAAAGGTTACTGACCACATCTTAAAATGCTTAAAATGCAAAATTCATTCTTCAAAGTCAGGGAATGTCAGAGGGATATTTGAGGTGTATCGAAAAGCACAATGACCATTTTCGACAATTCACGTGGATATCTTGATCCCTTGGAGCTGACAAAACGGAAGAACTGACCTATACTTGTCATTGTAGATAGATTTACCAAGATAGTGAAACTATTCTCATGCAAGTCAACGGGTTCGGCTGAGGTTATAAAGCATCTAAAGAACTACTTTGGTTGGTACAGCCGGCCCGCTTCGATCGGGGAACGGGATCTACATAGGGTGAATTTTGTCGATTTCTTCAGGATAAAAACATCCACCATGTACTTAGAGCCACTGCCACTACAAGGGCCAATGGTTAAGTTGAGAGGTATATCCAGAAACCAAAACAAATGCGCGCTAAATTTAGTGATGTCAAGTTAGAATATGACCAAGTATTAAATAGGTGCTAGTACGCCATGAACAATGCGAAGAATGTCTCTACCAAGAAAATACCGTCTATTGCTTTGTTCGGCACGAAGCAGGGAGGTGTGGATGAACATTTGGATGTAGTTTCAAATTTGGTGAATGAGGTCAACAACACGAAGCACGACTTGTTACGTATTCGATACGACATGAGTAACAATATCAAAGCGTCATAAAGCCTTAACGAAACCTACTACAATGCAGCGAAAACAATTGCCTCCAATATCGGGAAGGATATCTGGTTGCGTTACGACAGCATGGTATTGAGCCCGGCACCAACAAGACGTTGCATCCTCTGTTTAAGGGAGCATTTCTCATTCGTCGAATTCTTCCCAATGACAGATATCTCGTCGAAGACATAAACGAATGTGAGTTCAGCCAAAGACCATTCGTTTCAGTGGATGAACCAAATCAACTCAAGCCATCAATCTGCTCGGGGACGATCACAGTTCAGGACCGCCGAACTATAAAATGTGAAATCTAGTACGGAAATATCGCAGCCATAACAGATTAGGGGAGAGAGAGAGAAGAATAGTTTTTTTGATTTTAGTCTACATTTTTTTGTATTTCATTATCATTATAAATAACCATTTTGTTTATTCGTTATTTTGTTTATTTGTTAAATCTACTTTATAATATATATTTCTTAAAACCTAACCTAGACTTACGTAAGCCGGCCATCGCTATTTACAGAGCAAATAGATTGATCATCTCTGCCTTATTAGTGAGGCTGGTCCGTAATTGACGGAAACGACGACGAAACATCTTCTCCATCATTAAACCATGAGAAATGCTAGTGCTGCCGAACGATATCCCTCTTATGGCGATTCCCCACCGTCCTACTGAACCTGAAACGATCCACACTACCGTGTGCGACGTCTCTGCCGTAGTTTAGTCGCCTGTCCCCAGCTATCCGAGCGGCATGGAAGATTAACGGGACCGCCAATCTATCCTGGATCAACCCTATCTGATCTAGGTAGAGGAATGCTTCCGGTGGAACGAAGCCGCCAGATATTACAAGAATAATCGTTTCTACAATCCTACGAAACACTCAATCTGCCACTAGATACTTATTTCCAATTAGCTCCCTATTCACGGCCAGTAACAACCTTAATAGGACTACTGCAGCCGCGAAAAAAATGCATGGTCTGATTGCAAGAGACAAGCTGCTTTTGGCGATGCATAGCTCCAGACCATACAAGTCTGCTTGTCCGGACCGTCTAATACCTGCCGAACTAAAAATGTCCTCATATTATCCTGAGCGCTAGAAAATATGATGATATCATATCATGATATCACATACGAACTGCATAGCTCGTATATTGTAATGTTGTCCCAAAATACTTCAGACCTATAACTCTATCATCTTTCCTTTTGAAAACTCTAGAACGAGTGATTGATATCCATATACGATCTAGAATTGACCCACAACTTTTATCTACGGCTCAACATGCCTACTGTAAAGTCACCGGCACATCATTATAAAAGTAAACAATGGTCACAAGCGTTTAACAACTTCAACGCGAGCGCAATCACGACTACCCTTTCAACTCTGAATGTAGATGACTCACTTGAAAGTTGATCAGTCTTATGCAAAAAAGCAGTAATGATGTGTCAGAAGAGGTGCGCTGCAAGGCGGTGTCCATTCACCCCTTCTTTACAACTTGGTAGTTAATAAATTGCTGATATACCTGGAAAACAACATGATATCTTCCAGGGATATCCGCTTTTAGTCCCTGGACTCAGTCCCGCAAAATTTTAAAACCACCCTTGACCGCCGCATTCACCTATGCTGGGTGCCGGGATACTGAGACATAGGGCTGACGAACTTAGCAAAACTGGAACCACTGTACCTAGCCTACCTGAAAAAGGGAAAATTAATGCATTAGCTGGATTCTTATAGAAGAACAAACCTTAGGTTGACTTTTGGGTTAAAATGTCTAGCGACCAAACAAATCTAGTCAAAGTTAAATCTGAATCGCTGTAAGAATTTGATCTTTGAAAATCATCACTTATTTCATCAGTGATATCAGTCACTGTCTTATAGGCAGGCAAGCATGCAAGAAGGCTTAGGGTTTTTAATAACGACTTCTACAGAAGTTGAATGGATGAGAAGGAGAAGAAGACAATTATCCACCTACTCTGTACATACCTAGCTGTCTCCCACTTAGGAACTTTCTTTTGTAAAAATTTAAACGATCTAAACAATATAGACTTTAACAGATTTTTACGCTTCGCTGGAAGCTCTTATTGGTTCCAAAGGTAGGAGGATCACCGTTCCATGTATCATCACAATGCACCAATAGGCATAAGTGTGTTATGTTTTCCAAAAGCCACTCTTACCTAACCCTGACCTAAACTAGCATTAATAACTAGCTGCTATTATACAAGCAAGTGCTGAACCCTATTGCATACAACTATGCGGTTGTACAAAGAAGACGAAAGCTGATATTTTTCAAAGAAAGTTTTAAAGATATCGTCGATGCACAGTGGTACATAAGAAATTAAGATAATAATAATAAGTCGAAACCTTGTGGCAGAAACAAACATTTACATTTTAAAGGGAAGTGTTTTTTATGAGTTAGAATCTTACGCTACTATAAGGACGCACTTGAAATACTCATAGCGTCTATAGAAAATGTTTTCAATATCCAAGTAATAATCCGAAACAATGTGGAAAAGTTATTTTGTTTAGTAACAAAACATTGAAGAAGTGCACACAAATTTTAAAGCGCCGGAAAGTTAAATACACGGGCATAGTTTTTCAAATGGAGCACAACCGTTACATTATCAGTGGATTCGGAAAAAATAAATATTAGCTTGTATGTGGCCGAAAATCTCTCTACTATTAAACATAACACAAAGTGTGCAAGGCTTTATTTCTTACGAATGTCAAAAACCGATAAAGATCATTGAAAGCGTTGAACTAAATTTACATGCCATACTAACAAAACTGATACAGACATGCCCATAACTGCGGTTTTGTGGAGGGTTTTACTTTACAATTAAAATAAGATAATGTATTCGATGGAATTCCAATGTTCGGTTGAAAAGTAAATTGCTAACTATTCATGTTTCTATACTCATTTCCATAAGGAAAGAATTTTCACTAAAGAAATTCAAAAAAAAATGTTGTATTTTGTATGCACATATGTTATGAACAAATGTCAAGAAAGTGTGCTAAGCTGTACACATGAATCTTTTAATTAAAAATTCAGGATTATAACATATATTGATATACATAGAGATCCACTGATAAGGATATTACTTAGAAATCAAAAAAAGAAAAAAGAAAACTTGAATGCTCAACTCTTCCTGATATTTTCATATTAAAATCTGTGGTAGTGATCGAAATCTTAGAAGAACTTTTCCGAAGTTTCTCTGGAAATTTGATGATGTCCACAGAAAAATAATGTCCCATTCAATGAGAAATGTTTTCACTTAAAAAAGTTGTTTGAGAAAATATTAATCACTTAAAGAGCTTTGAGGATGAAGCCGACACTCGTATGATGCTGCATTTAGCTTTTTTGCCGAAAAACTGTTCTGTGGTCACAAAGACGTCAGATACAGATGTGCTTACGGTGGATCTCTTCAACTTACCACACATTAAGGTCTGGCCTCAAAATTATGTATCATATATTCAAAAACATTCTTAAAAAATTAGAGTACATCGACGTTAATAGTATTTATTAAGAATAAGGAGAAACTTTTTGTGATGTATTACCTGGATTATCCAGCTTCTTTAAATGCAGACTGGATTTTCAAAGTGCTTTTTGCCAACTTGGAAACGGAATATATCTCAGTGGAGAGAATTGTGAAATTGTTTTTATTTTTTTTTTTTTAATTTGTACTAGACTAGGGCCTTGAAATTAAACGAAGGAAGGTATGAAATATGCGAAGTAAGGTACACTTTCAAAAATCTATGAAAAAGGGGGGTAAGCACATAGAGAAGTTAATTCATTTATCGTGGGTTCTGAAGGAATTCTATTCTATAAGAGCAAATATACAGATATATATGCTTTTATATGTCATATATGGAAGAATACTGTAAGAAATACATCAATTAAGCTATCATCATCAGACAGTTGTTAGATATTAAACGATAACGTATACAACGTAAAATTTTTCGATTAATAGGTAATGCGTGTATATATCTAGCATCTGGCTGGCAAAAGTACGCATGAAACTTTTGGAGCCTTAGTACATATGGTATATTTCTTTGATAGGGACGTTCTTATAGATTTTTTGAAGTAACCCTCATGTGTTTTTATACCAAGTATTTCAGAAAGTGATTTTTACCTTACTTTTTGTACGTCTGAAATGTAAAATGTCTGGGAGCTAACATATATTTTTGTGAGCAAGACATTGTGTTATTTGTTAAATACAAAACTCAAGTGGTTACAGAAAAATCATTGAAAAACAAAACAAATTTTCAGCATACAATTACTAATCTGCGACAAAATGCTGCTGGACTTTCGTATTTGAATTTACTTATACTAGTTAGCGCTTAATATTTATGTTTTATATCAATCTTCTGATTACATCTTCACAACCAAAATCTGCTGTGGGATTAAATCCAATTTCACTTAATATCATATTTTACTTTCATATGCCTTACAATACCGTTTCTATATTTCTTGTCATTCGGGCAGAAATAAGCTGTCACGATTATCGTGCTCAGAATTATAAAGAAATACTCGTAAGCTCAGAATCTCTTTGTCTTGAGGTGTTTAACCTGATATTAGTTCTGAACAATATTAACCAATTCACCAACATCGAAAGATGTACGAGATCACATAGAGAATTAGAATACTTTTTTGTTTCTACAAACCTTTGCACTAAGTTTATTTTTCAAAGCGTTATCTCTGCTTGGAAAATCCTAATAAAAAAAATAATTTTACCTGCCTAAAGAAAGCTTAATATTGTTGATATAATAACTAAATACAATATATTACTAAAAAAAATTCTTTAGAAACGGATGGCGGATAGGCTTTGTTTTATGACCTACCGGCCTCATTTTCTAAAATTTTGACTTTCTAATAGTATATCATGTGTTATGTACCTTTGCAATATTCAAATATTGGCTTTACCCATAAAGAACATCTAACTAGACTCAATAACTTCTGAGCTAAGTGTATGGGCTCTTTTAGAATTGAGATTTATTATAACACATTTATTTAAAATACTTATGTATAACAAATATGAAAATAACTTACCAAAACATAGACTGCAAAGGGCATCACAACAACAGCAACTAGTAAATCCGCTATCGCTAGTGATACGATAAAATAATTGGTCACTGTTTGTAATGAACGCTCACGACAAACGGATAGTATAACTAAAACATTGCCAAAAAGTGTTAGGAATGGAAATAAAATCAAGATAAGCGCCCAGTAATTATGTTCAACTGAAAAGATAAATAATGTTCAATTACTAAAGTGTTTGAATTAAATAATTTTTTTATAGTTATTATAAATAAAAAATATATACCAAAATTCAACAAAATCTTTTTCAAGCTTCAACAAATAATTGGTATGGTTTTCAAGTTGCATACATTTACATATACGAGTACACAATTGCTTCACATATTTTATCCCAAAAATCTTATCACGATTTTTTTTTTTTTTTTGTTTCATTCTTAGGTTTTTTTTTTTTTCTTCAAACAGTTTTAAACTAGAGACACAAGAAAAATAATATTCTATTACTAAAGGGTTCGAATTAAATAATTTTTTGTAATTATGATAAATAAAAATGAATACCATATACCAAAGTTCATCAAAATCTTCATCACGCCTCAACAAATAATTGGTATGATTTTCAAGCTACATAAATTTACATACGTATACACAATCGTTTCACATATTGTATTTTATCCCGAAGACAGTATCACGACATTTTTATTTGTTTCATTTTTACGTACTCAGAGGCTTCTACATATAATACTAACAAAAAATAGTATATAATATGAAATTGAAATAAAATAATTTAAGTAGCTCTAACAAAAAATAAGTAAAAATATTTTTTATTCTAAAGTTGAAGTTTATTCTACAGTTATATAAAACGAAGGATATGAGAAAAGAACTGAGGATAGTTTGTAGTTTGATTTTTATTGATACATATGCTTGTTGCCCGAGCAAATTGCAATTCTATAAACAGACTAGCTGATGTATTCGCTTCGCGGCGCATACAAAAATATTCTCTTTCTATATACCTATTTATTTTATTTGTAATGAACAGAAAATTATCATAAGTGTTTTTTTTTTTATTTGGATAAGGATGGAGAAATTGTTGTAGGATTTGAATTTGATTAAAAATTCTTGAACATTGAAGATATGCTCATTTGACGTCTGTAACTATATGATAGTACATATCAAACTTCAATGTGAATGGATGCCTGACCAATACATATCTACGAGTATGAACATGTATGTACGTTTTTTGCATCTAAAGTACTCCTTTGTACACATTTGTGGTGGTTCTATGATTTACTGGTTTGTCCGTGGGAAAAACACTCGAGGCTTAAATCAATTTCGATAAACTTTTAAAAACAAATAGATAGTTCGAAAGTATTATTGGTATTTTTGAAAATAATATAGTACACTCTCTTTTGTGCCTGGCCCTATTATAATAGTTGCTTCAATGACATTGAGTCGCAAAGCTTTAATCAGCAACCTTGTTTCATTGCACAGCTTTGGTGGGTATAAGTTTATTAAAAAAAATTATTGGCACTCCAACTTTTAACAAAATCAAATGTCTTGGGGGGCCTGGTGTTTTTATGGGTTTTAAAAATTCGGTTGGCAATTGTACCGAATCATCTGCATTAAGGGCAGTTTTTTTTTTTTAAAAGAACTTGACACTTAAGTGGGTAACTACACTTATAATGCCAAAGTATGTGTTAAGTTTTTCGAAAAATGGGGCAGAAAAAGAAAGAATGATGTACGCTTTGTTTCCACTTCTCGGTCAGACATGCCATCAATCCACCAGTGAACCTGTTGCTACGAAAACCGTACTGCCAGTCATTAAGATGTGCCGTTGTGTTTCGAGATATTTTATGAGCCAACGGTTTATCAGCGTTTCCATGGCCTTTAAAAGAAGGGCGTACTGTGTTTGTAGGAGGAGAGAGAAGAAGATTTGCATTGCCTTTCTTTATCGCCGAATAAAGACTATTCGTTTATTTAGAACTGATGTTTTATTTTATAAACTGAGAATAGCACATGGCGCAGTCGGTTCAAAAAACATACGTTTATAGTTACGTCCAAAAATTTAACATTGAATTTGATATATGTTTAATTTAATAATTTGCGATAACGAATTCTCGCAATGGCTAGCAGCTGTGATGTCGAAAAACCTGATCCATTAATATTGGAGGGCAACGTCAAAGAAAATTGGCGGAGATTCCACAATATGTGTGTTGCGTAAGTGGCAACAAAAACAAAATCTGAAAGCGAGACAATTCAAACGGCGGGGTTTCTGTCCTGTGCTGGGGGAAAGGCCGTAGAAATTTTCCAAACGTTGCCTTTAGCTGATGATGATAGAACAAAAATTGAAGAGGTTATCAAAGCATTTGAATCGTACTGTGTGGCGAGAAGCAACGTGGTGTATGAGCGGTATCTGTTCTTCTCTCGGAGCCAAAGGGAAGGTGAGCCATTCGACATCAAAGAATTGATTGAAAACTACAAATTTGACGAACAAAAGGAATCGATGATAAAGGACCGAATAGTTATGGGCATTGCCGAGCATAATATACGATAGCAGTTGTTAAAGACAGACGAATTAAATCTTGCCAAGACAAAAGAACTTTGCCGGGTAGCGGAGCAAACAAGTATGCAGACGCAACAAATGCAGGCTGAACGATTAACAGTTTCTATTACCTCCAAGAAAAAAGTGTAACAGCGGAAGTATAATATACAGTCTAATAATTTCAATTGACGAGATTTTTAATTTGTTTCTTATTCTCATTCTAGGTCACCAATGCATGTTATGAAGAAACGAGACCATCACTCTAATGGAGAACAAAGACATTTTTATGCAAATAACAGTACAAGCAATGTGTATGACAAGTGTGATAAAAATCATAATCAAGGTAACTGTCCAGCGTATGAGAAAAAATGTTTTCGTTTCGGCAAGTTTAATCATTTTGCATGCGTATGTAGGTTTAAGAGCATTAATAATATAAATAGTAACAAGACGGCTTGTGTTGGCGAGAGCGGTATTTTTTTTTTTATTTACTGTTGGAGGATTAACAGGAGTAGTATTAGCTAATTCATCTATTGATATTATTTTACATGATACATATTATGTTGTAGCTCATTTTCATCATATATTATCAGTAGTTTATAAAATCTTTTCTGTAAGCCGTTGGCATTCCACGCAAGCATATTGAGCTTCTTTGTCATGATTAGTTACACAGATCTACTTCGAGGTTGAGAAGTTGTTCGACTATTATATTATTTGCTTTAGTCAGTTATTCAAGTCTCTCGAGGATTACTGAGAAAACATTTGAGGCAGGATCAGGTGCTTGCTTTGCTATTTGCGCGTAAGTGTTTCTACTTTTCACTTGCGCGTTGTTATTTTTGACGTTGTTGTTGTTGGTGATTTAAGCGGTAGTCACGGAGTTTACTATCTTTCCCTTCTTTAAAGGCTTTGGGGTTGGACCGCTGTTATGATTTCTCGTACTCGCTGGCCCTGTGTTCTTAGAAGACATCGTTTATGACTGATCCCGTCGTTCTTGCAACTCCTTTTACTGGCTTTTCACCATGGCGCGGGCGGGTGGTGCAGGAGTTTGAAACTCAGGTGTATTAGGTTTCGATATTTTTCCCAGAGGTGGTTGTCAAACCAGTAGGCCTTAGTACGTGCTAGTTGTTAGTTCGTTACATTCAACCCAGCCAGCAACATCTCCAACATCAGTGTTATGCCTTTATGTCAGAGTACGCTGACTGGTTTACATATAACTACATACAAATTCCATGAAAAGACTTTTTCAGAGAATTGCCTCGCACGGGATTCGAACCTGCGACCCTCTCCTTGAGGAGTCTATGCATATACCACTACCACCACGGCCACCCCAATGGATGTTTTCCCCTGCAGTTGATGCATATCGCTGGAGACTCTTTCGCTTCACTGCACTCTCGCGTTAGATATTTTCCGGCGCATTTCACCCAGCGAGTCTCCTTTTTCCAGTAGGCCTGAGTGTGGTTGAATCCCTGCCAATGTGTACATTGGAGAACCAGCCTCGAGTTTTTTTCGCAGAGGTCAAGTAAGGTCAAGTAAAATGTTTGCTTTAGGGCAAGAGGCGTTAAAAGGGGGAGACCGCGTCTTGTGATCGTTCTCTCTCTCTCTCTCTCTCTCGCGTCGATTATTCTTAAGCCTTTATTTTTAAGGTCAAGCAAAATGTTTGCTTTAGGGCAAGAGGCGTGCAACCACGAGTATGGGTCTTTCAGCTTTATTTTAGTACATGTGCCATTGAATCTTCTTAGCATTTAATTGTTGCGAAAGTGAACGGTATTTATCAGGATTAAGGACATTGACAGTCAATGTATCTTTATTGTGGGATCTTACTCTGAGGTCGATTAAACACAGTGATTTCAAGATTGTGTGCAACTTGTTATAGTCCGAGATTCCAAAGAAGTTTATTGGCGGCGGCGGTCTTTGTTTGGGTTGCTTTTTGAGTCTGGCTTGAGGAATCAGCTTTGCGTTTATTACCTGGTCTTTTTTTAAATATCCTGTTTGTTTCTCGCACTAGCTCTCCTTCGTTCGTGTAAAAACTCGAGTCGATGATCAGACTCGATCTTAGATTGCGTCTTAATTGCATTTAATTCCTCTTTAACTTCGGCGCTGAGCAATTCCATATTTTGGAGTCTGGCGCGCAGATTAGAATTTTCGCCCAAAGCCACCGACTGTGTTTGGTCTTTGCTTCCGCATGATATTTCCAACGATCCGCGTGTTGGAGATTTCGTAACCCTTGAGCTTTTTTTGAAGGGGTCCTGGTTTGTATTTGCATTGTGTTGTGTAGTGTTTGTAGAACTCATTTTACTCTCCCGAGTAGCGGAGAAACAGAAGTGCGTCTGTGCAAAGATCCGCATCAGACGGATTCTCCGTTAAAAATTGGGCGATTTTTTATACTGCGCCCCCAACCTGGTCGCTTAACTCTTTAATCCGGCCCAGTCGATTTTGATTTGCCTCTTAGTACAGACATGCCTACCTCGAGTATATTCTAGCCCCTAACCCGAAGGGAGATGAACAATGTTGTTTTTTATTCATAACTTTAGTAGGCCAAGAAAGCCGAATGAAAGATAAAGAAGATAAATTATAAGTAAAATTAAAAAAAAATTCTAAAAAGCAAAACATGTTTATAATACTTGAAAATTTATTTAGTACCTGTACTATGTATGTAGTTCTGTACGGCGAACATAAATCGGGCTTACATAATAGGAGTGCCAGAAAAAAACCATTTATATCTATGTAAAGTGAATACAAAAACGTTCAAATTTTGCTAAAAAATACATAAATAAAGATATTTCGTTTTGGAAAAACCTTTTATTTACAGACGAAAGCTAATTTCAAATTTATAAATGTCACACAAATAAAAAAAATTGAAGAGAAAGGAATAAAGAATTTAGTAAACAAAATGTTAAAAGCATAGTAAAGCAGGGAGGATGTTCATTGATTGTGTAAGGGTGTAAGGCAGCATCTGGGAGGGATTATTACGAGCAAAGATGCGCTCAAAAAAAACTTTGAAAAATTATCCAAAATAACTTCTAATGGTATAGTTTATAGCCTAAACAAGTTATAAAATCTAAAAGTGGTCAGACGAAATACTGAGTTTTGTATTTATAATTTTATATTTATAAATTCCTAAAAGCTATATATAATATAAGGTATAGTTAACTGTTCTTAGAAAAAACAAAGAATTATTTTTGGTTTAATTTTTTTGTTTTATATTTTTACGATTTATATTTTGTACGATTGGAATTTCGTTTTTGTAAATTTTTATGTTTAAGTTTCATGTAACTTCGGAAATGTTTTGGTGTTTACTTCCTTTTGGCACTCACAACAAATTCTTTGAAAAATTTTCTGTTTAAATTTGTATATGTTTTTTTAACATTTTATAGATTTGATCCCTCCAAATTCGATTGCGAAAAACCGCATTCAAATTCGGTCAGTAGTTTTGTTTGTTTTTGTGGATCATACATATATACAAATTTTGAAATTTGCCTTTTATAAATGTAGTGATGAAGGGGTGATTTTATGTACAGTAATATAATTTCGTGTATTTAAACTTGTGACTACCTGGGACCTATAACACCAAACAACAAGTACTTGTGAAACAAGTAAAATTTAACAATTGTTTAAAATTCAATTAACTCGTAACAACAAGTCTGAGAGCGCTGCAACACTTGTTTTAGAATCTCTCAACAAGTGGAATATTTGATAAATCTACTTTTTCTATAACTAGAAACAACAAGTTTTGGAGGAAGAGAGTTATTTTATTTTATTTATTTATTTTTTTTTTTTTTTTTTTTTTTGAATTTGAATATAATAATCTACATCATTATATTTATAGGTAATAATATGCCTGTTAAGTTTCGCACAGGATTAGAGTGAGATGCAGAATTACTCTGAGCGAATTCTTCTAACATACTTTTACTAAGTCGAGAATGTATGTATACAAAAAAATTAAATTTTTGGTTACGAATTTTATATACGCTTAGTCTTTTCCCACAGCAACTATATTCACACTTTATGCTAATAAACATATCTCCCGCAATTTATTAGTTTTATTTGATTTTGGTAATAAATCAGAGAAAGCACCAAACAAAATGCGTTTGTGTTCTCAAATTTTTGATAAAATTATTATTTTCTTCACTTATTTTTCGACTCATGTGACTCATGTGTGAGAATGACTTGTTCAAATGAATAACAAGTCGAGGGAAATTTTTTTTTTTTTTTTTCAACAAGTGTTCCAGTTTTTGTTATGATACAGAAATAAACTGTACTTGTTGCACAAGTATAGTTAAATAAGTACTGACTGTTGACTTATTGACTTGTATTGTGTTACAGACCCCTGGATCTAAGGACGTTATTTTTATAAGATGAAACACTGTCGTACCGGCGCAAACCATAAACATAATACACCAAGTTATTTAAGGGGAGATATACAAATACAGTAGCATGGTGTGGACGGATAAACTCCCAATCCAATTTCAAATAGCTTTCCTTAAAACAATACACAAAAATGAGCTTTTTCCCGGTTTCAAAGGTATATCTCTCTTAAGGGTTGGTATGAGAGTAGCACATATCCACAGCTTTTGAGGGCAAGCATGCAAATAAAAAGATGCAACTTACTATACAGATTTCTTTATTACAATCAGACAATCTGTAACCAAATTTGGAAGCCGCATACATAACCTAAGATACACAGTGAGTCCGGATATTGTTTAGAAAAACATTTGAATGGACTTAAATTTACGGGGCGCATAGTGGTAAATTTAGGATCATTAGCTGGACTTAATTCGGATTTAATTTTTTTTTTATGTTTGATTCTATATGTGTTTTATACATCAATTTAAAATCATTTCCATGACTTCAGTGGGTGGTATCTTGTATTATCGGTTGGTAGATATCGCAATTCGTTTATCTTCGGATCAGAAAATATCAACATGGTGTGGAGCACATCAGTATTTGTTGCGATTCGGGACATCTTTCTTGAAAACGCGCTTTGAAAAACTTTGTAATTTTTTGACAGGCTTCTAAGCCATCTTCTGAAAGGGTTTGGAAAACTTATGTCAGCACCATGCAGCAGAATTTTGTTGACACCTATATTTTGTACCAATTGAAACAAATAATTTTGCTCTGTCCAAACAGTAAGTATGAAATTTATTGGTATCAATTTCCAAACCTGAAGTTAATATCTTTAAAACAATTGAGAAACGTTTTACCAATTTCGGGTCTAAGCCTATTATTTCAGCAGTTTTTGCTGGCCAATTCAGATCTAAGTTCATTTTGCCATAATTCTTTTCTATTTTTAATTGCAAGTTTCTCTTCAGCTCCTCCTGCCAACCAGCTTTCATTTTCAATTTTGTAAGACACACGTAGCAGTGCTTCCATAAATCTAATGTGTACATGAAGACTTTGTACACAAATGAATGGGCAGTGGTGTCAGAGAGTTTTTGTAAGAAAAGCATAACATTGTTTATGTTCTTAGGAGATGCCTGGTATATATAGCAAATTGAGCTAGCCCTGTTCTGCATAACAACATAACATGTCTTGCCATCTACCGTTGTTTTGAACACATCATGATAAACTAAAACAGTTTTGTCATTTAAGGTTACTCTTGTGGCTGCTAGACAATTTATTTCGGCTTCCATACGGTTGAACTCTCTTGTTATTGTCTCAATATTTTCCTTCGCGAATACTGGACGGCAGTATCTTAAAGAAGATTTTCTTGAATTTATCCAGATATTTTTAGTCCCAGAACCAACTTTACTTATTTCTGAAGGTACTATGCATGGTAGCACAAAATCAGGATCACTTGCCTCAGGATTTACCAAAATGTTTTGTTTTTAATGCAAATGCCCTCCACAACCATCATAGCCCCATTTCCACAAACATACTAAAGTATCACCGCTTTCTAACTGGTTCTCAAAAGTTTCAAGGTATGCAGAAAGAAAACGTTGTAGTGTCAAGTCCAATAATGGCTGTAGTTTAATTTCACATAAGGTTTCGGTTATAGTCAAAAAATCACTTGTTGAAGAACACTATTATTTTACTTCTAAAATAGTATCGTAGGCTGGATAAATATTAGCATGACAGAGTCCTACATATTTTTTTTAATAAAAATACTCTGAATTTAAAGATATATACCAACAGTATACTCTGGGAAGATCAAGAGTGAGCAAAGCTTTATGTATTGCATTGAGATGCTTCCCATTGATAAGGTAAAGGAATTAAATAATTCTTTTTTGTTGTTTTTCCTTATTTGAGTGGTTGGCTTTAAGTCTACCGGTATTTTTTTTATAAGTAAAAACTTCTTTTTTTTGCACTTATAACCAGCTAGTGTTGTACTAAATCGACGCGACGGTTCAATGACATATTTCGCGTAGGACCTTAGGCCTACAAAAAAGATTTTGCACTAACCAGCATTACAATGAAAAGCTATAATTCTCCAACATTAGTCACCATTATTTGTATATGAGCTGGAAAGAATAAGGCCTGAAATGCAATAGAGCCTTGTTGAGTTTTTTTTCGAATAAGCACTTACGAGATCTGCTCAAAAAGTATCTGAACATAATTTTTATTGGCAAAACAAATAAAGTTTGGGGGGACTAGGCTATGTTACCATTGGGGACTACTTAGCGTGAATTCTAAATTTCTTTTTACAACACCACTCAGTCGCCCCCATTGCATTGAAGAGTGAGCACATGTAAGTAATATTTGTCGGATTTTATTGGGAGAGAATGGGAGAGAATAACGTCACTGCATCAAATTTTATTCAAACCATACAAATTCTCATGTCAAAACAATTTTGAAAATCAAAAAAAGTGTTTGGTTACATACAATGGGCACAACATAGATAAGGGAGTGGTACGACTGCTTCAGAAATGCCCGTTCATCAGTCAAGAGTGAAGCACATTCTAGTAGGTCATTAACATCCAAAAATGAGGTTGACATTAACCAAATATAGTGTGGAGATCCCACATAATATCCTGGAGACTGTGAACTGTCAATCCAACTTCCTTAACACATATATTACTACTGATGAGTCTTAGGCCCGAAAAGCAAGGCAGATTCGCAACAACTTGAAAGTAATGCTCAACGTCTTTTTTTACTTCAGTGTGGTACTTCATCATAACTACGTCCCACGTGCCACCACTATCACCAAGGAGTACTAACCGGAAGTTATGCTGAAATTGACAACTTTATCAGCTCAATTTTATCAGATAACGCAACCATAAGCGTAGTTCGTTTACCACCTTACTCTTCTGATCTCACCCTCTGTGACTTCTGCTTTTCATCAAGCTCAAAACGCCTTTAAAAGGGACCATATTTTCGACCAGGGAAGACATCATGCAGATTGCGATGGGGTACTTGCGCGCCGTACCTGAAGATACTGTTTCTTGGAGAAGTGGCAAAACTTTTGCGAGAAGTGTGTAGCAGCTTAAGAGAAGTTCTTTGAAGGAGATTAATGTTATATAATTATATCTCAATAAATGTTGAACAGACTTTTTGCAGAAACATATATGGTATAATATAAAAAGAAAAATTTAAAAGCTGCTGGATGCGAAGAAAGTCGACAATCAATTTTTTTTATATTGGCATTATCTGAATTCAATCGGTTTTGCTAACTGACCAAATATGACTTTAGGTTATCTCATCGCATGCTTTAAGAAGCAACTATATAAATCATACTATATGAAGCAACCAGAAGAATTTGTGGATGCTGATAGTGCCTATAATTTGTATATACTGCCGAGCAGACATGCTACTCAATATCTGAAGGTTGATCTAAAACAAAAGCCACCAATCATCGCGTAGCATTTGGTTTGTAGTTTGTTTATCTCGACTTAACATACGCAAATCCGCTGGTCAAGACAATATATATCTCTTTCTTCTGAATAGGTGTTCTTCCACGCTCACAAAACCATTACGTAAGCTTTCGTACCAATTATACTCGTTAGGAATCTTTCCGAACTGATGAAAAACGACCCCTTGCATTTACGCCCCTTTTGAAAATAAGGTCATGGAAACGTTGATAAACCGCCAGCACATAACATCTCTCGAAATACGGAAACATCTCAATGAGCAACGGTTTTCGTCGCAACACGCCCAGGCACTGACACAGGTACCAATTTGGCGAAATCGAGATAGTTGTACTTGATATTCCTAAGGCATTTTACAGAGTTTGGCATCAGGCTCTTTTGTTGAAAATGCATGCATTTGGGATCGACGAATCTTTTCATCAACGGATTAAAAAAAGATCCTTTCGGAATGCTCAGCTTAAATTGTCTTGGGCGTTTTCAGGTTTAATTATCATAAATGCTGGTATTGCCAATCTTTTTGATCTTCATAAATGATTTCTTGTCTGCTACTTCTAATCCAATATATTCTGTTGCTGTCGACAGAACTCACTGCTTTTCATATTCCTTTCCGAATTGCTTCCCGTCTCTGCTCTTCAGCTGTAGGACGGGAACGACACGATACTTATGTAAGGCTTATTAAATTTTGATATTAACAGAATAACTATTTGGGGAATCACTAACAGAGTAGAGTTTAATGCTTCTAAAACACAATGGTGTTAAAGAAAAATTTAAAGACGCCTCTATTATCCATGAATGGTACTTGCATTGTCAAAACTAGGAAACTTTCCATTCTTGGTATGTGTGTCAATGATCTTAGAATGACCATATACTATATTCGAGGTCTTTAGAAGTGCTGCGAAAAATCTAGATTTCCTCAATCGATGTAAGAAATATGATGAATACAAGGTATTCATCCACCCAAAATTGAAGTACAATGCTCACTCTTTTGATTGGGTGCTGTCGAAATAGGGCAGGCAACGTGAGGTGTCAACTGTTTTTGAAAATCAATTGTCAGAGATAGTACTGACCACGAGATAAAAATAGTCGCACTTTAAAAGAGACAGCGGATGAATTCTCCAGATGGAATAAACAGTTAAATAAAGGAAATAAGAACTTATCCGGGCTAGAAACGAATACCGGTTTTTTAGGAGGAAAAAAGAAGGGGGATGAGAGATTAAGAGATGCTACTCCAGGAATGAAATTAGAAAGTTTTACCTAAAAGTAGAAGAAACATCTCATGATCACAAACTCTGAACCGAAGCTTGTAGAAACGAACAAGAGAACATAGAAGTAGAGTCACAGTCGATGCTGAGGATTTGGAAAGAGCATTTCTGTAGACCGCATAACGACGATGACGAACCAAATACTGCTATCAGGCAGAATGAGCCTTTGAACCTGGATGATGTAGACCAACAATTCCTCTATCCTAGATGACCTGGACGAAGTGAAGTTAGCCATCTCTAAGCCTAAATCCAACAAAGCTGTTAGAGTGGATGGTCTGACTGCCGAGCACTTCAAAATTAAAGGCTATGACATAGCAAGGAGCACACCAACTCATCTGTAAAATATTGTCAGACGAAAGTATGCCGGATGGACAGAGCATTGTTTTTTCAATTCTCAAGGAAGGAGAACCTCTGAGCTGCACAAACTACAGAATCATCAGTTTTTTAAATATCGCTTCCGAGAACTTATCTGTTGTACTATGTGGATGCCTTAGTCAGTAGTCAACAACCTGATTGGTCCACTCGACCAAATATTCATACTACGACACAGCTTGGAAAAAAGCCATGAGCTTAAAATCGATACACACTACCTAATCATTGACTTCAAGGCCGCGTATGACAGCATCTAAAGATGCGGGCTATTTTCTTAGCTAGTTTCGCTGAGTATTGAGACGGAAGCAGCAAAGATGGGTTCAACTTCAATGAGGGCAAGACCAAGAATATTTTGTCAATACGAAAGGATACCCAACATCGACGTCACGGACAAAACTTCACCCTCGACAGAAATAACTGTCAACGTCGTTTAGTTAAGGAATCCATAGCCCTCCGCTATGAATTTAAACAATAACACCAGCGCTAGGAACACGAAAAAAATCGCTATAAAGCGACATTGACTTAGCCAAAAGAATGAATGTCCAACGGCTGAGGTAGCTGAGCCGAGAAGATCAGATAAACGCCTATGTTTGTGTCCGAAAAATATTCGTATGCCACCTAAGGGTCGACGCAATAGAGGAAGACAGCGACTCAGGTGGCGCACACAAGTGCAAGGTTACCTCAAACAACATAGCGTACGAAACTGAATTCTGCCTGAAGACGTTTGTTGGTTGAAGACCAGGTCCACCACGGACTGTAGTGCCACTTAAATAAGTACGCCCACATCTAGTCAGGCACTCCTAAAATATCTCTGCACCTGATAAATAGGATTAAAAACCGTGTGATAAGACTTATAAGTGATCCCAATATTACACAATTAATTGTCACCCTTGAACACCTATGTAATATCACCTGCCTTACTTTGTTCAATTTTCACCACTAATGCTTCAACAAATTATCAGTATTAATTATCAAATTATTATCCTTTACTTCAAACCTTTATCCTGGCTGTGGTTACCGTGACTCAATTGGTAGTATATTAACTTCACAGTCGTTCATAGATCTCCGTGGAGAGCAAACGTGTTTCAGCTTCATTTAAAGTGAATAAAAGTGAATTTAAACAAAAGCCACAGTTGACGTAGTGCAGTATTGCGCAGGTGCAAAATTTTATAATATTCGAGCAGTACGGTTTTAATCCCAGCCTCGTGGAAAAACCATTTCTCGTTTTTAGTTTTTAATTTTTTAATTGAAAATAAATAATAAATTTATAGAAGTGGACACAAGAAAGCACGTAATGAGCGGCAAAAACCGTCCCGTTATCCCCATTGTAAGATTAGTGGACGATACAGCAACGAGTGATATCGAATCGGGCCACCCAACAGCAGTGGCCAGTGAATGAACTGTTAAACGGAGGAAAAAAATAAGTGTTACTTCAATAAAGCGATACGCTCTCTCTTTGCACCTAAATCCTCATACGTCTCTGATAGAACGAGACATTATAGAGGGGGTAAGAACAACTTTGACTCGTTGGCTACCTCTGAGTCAGAAGATGAAGAAGAGGAATTGAATGCAAGCAGCATCTTGCAATTACAAAAAAAGGTGCTTGCTATTAAAGCTAAGCAAATCGCCCGGTGACAAAGGGAGCAAGAAGATAAGGCGAGCTCCCCACGGCAACAGCAACAACAACTTTACTAAAATAATGTGCAGAAAAAAGATCAAATAAAAACACAGCATGTGCAAAAGTATCAGAAAAATAAAAAAAAAACTCTGCAGCAAAAGCGACAACCTCAGCAGCAAAAAGAGCAACAACAGCAACAGCAGCTGAAAAAGAATAAAGAAAAGGTGCCTCCAATCAACACCTACAACATGGAGGTCCAGGATACCAAGGACTTGTGTAAGTCGGCCATACATAAGAACTCTATCATTAAAAGATAAGGCTTAGACAGGCACGTCATCCACTGTAATTCAGTGGAGGTCTACAAAAAAATACAAAACCTGTTGAAGAAAATGACGACGGAATACTTCACGAACACACCGAAAGGTGATAAATTTAAAACGGTTAAGGACTGGAACCGTCCACTGATCCCAAGGAGCTCCTAAAACTGCTTCAAGAGAAAAAGTGCGAAGATCTCAAATTTGTGGGGGTTAAGCTTTTTACCACTGCAAGAGCAAAAAGGGAGAAGCAGAAACTACCTTTCTTCCTAATACAGATCACTCCCAACAGCAAACTGGATAGTCTAAGGGGTATCAAAGTCCTGGACAACCAGGTTGTTTACTGGAAAAAATTAAAAAGGAGAGATAACATTAAACAATGTGTTCGCTGCCAAAGGTTCGGCCATGCCGCATCGAACTGCCAAAAGTAGCCTTGATGCGTTAAGTGTGGAAAGAACCACAATTCACAGGAATGTAATCTAACTAAGACATAAAAAAAGCAAACATGGCTCGTCAGCAGAAATCGGAGATTAAGCTTCCATTCGCTCAACTTCAAACTCCAGCCGTCACGCCCCGAATTACCTTCGCCCAAATGGCGGCAGATAGCAGTGGCTCAGCTTCAACGTAAAGTACAGGAACAGGCTAAGTGGGTCGATCAAATCTACGAACTACTGTCGGTACTAACGCACCTCTTGTCTTAATAGGTACGCAGCAAACCCTGAAGGTCTTGCAGTGAATGTCAATTCACTGGAAGACAGGAAATATAATAGAAGAAGAAGAAACCGACCAAACTCCACACAAGGAGGTGGTGTCGTGATCTTTATTAGAAAAAAATTTAAATTTAAAAGAATGTGCAAGGGTGTTTTGCATGGGTTCCGAGCGCTAGAGGCATGTCTTCGCACTTTTGTGTATGACAGCGACCATTGCGGTTTAAATACCGAAATAACCGTTCCGAACAAAAATTCGGAATTGGATGAGTTTGTTCAAAGGCATTCCTAAAACTATAGTAAGGTGCGTTGGGCACACGGACATTGTAGGGCATTGTAGGACAATGACTAGAGCACTCTCCTCGAATTCGCTCTTTCCACCCAACAGAAATCTGTCAAACGAGGAGATTGACAGATATCTAAAACTAATGGACGAGACAATTAAACGAACAATGGACAAAACGATACCTCAGTATCAATACACTGACAACGAAGACTTGTTCCGCATTTCAACTACAGACGCACTTTTCTTGAATTTATCCAGATATTTTTAGTCCCAGAACCAACTTTACTTATTTCTGAAGGTACTATGCATGGTAGCACAAAATCAGGATCACTTGCCTCAGGATTTACCAAAATGTTTTGTTTTTAATGCAAATGCCCTCCACAACCATCATAGCCCCATTTCCACAAACATACTAAAGTATCACCGCTTTCTAACTGGTTCTCAAAAGTTTCAAGGTATGCAGAAAGAAAACGTTGTAGTGTCAAGTCCAATAATGGCTGTAGTTTAATTTCACATAAGGTTTCGGTTATAGTCAAAAAATCACTTGTTGAAGAACACTATTATTTTACTTCTAAAATAGTATCGTAGGCTGGATAAATATTAGCATGACAGAGTCCTACATATTTTTTTTAATAAAAATACTCTGAATTTAAAGATATATACCAACAGTATACTCTGGGAAGATCAAGAGTGAGCAAAGCTTTATGTATTGCATTGAGATGCTTCCCATTGATAAGGTAAAGGAATTAAATAATTCTTTTTTGTTGTTTTTCCTTATTTGAGTGGTTGGCTTTAAGTCTACCGGTATTTTTTTTATAAGTAAAAACTTCTTTTTTTTGCACTTATAACCAGCTAGTGTTGTACTAAATCGACGCGACGGTTCAATGACATATTTCGCGTAGGACCTTAGGCCTACAAAAAAGATTTTGCACTAACCAGCATTACAATGAAAAGCTATAATTCTCCAACATTAGTCACCATTATTTGTATATGAGCTGGAAAGAATAAGGCCTGAAATGCAATAGAGCCTTGTTGAGTTTTTTTTCGAATAAGCACTTACGAGATCTGCTCAAAAAGTATCTGAACATAATTTTTATTGGCAAAACAAATAAAGTTTGGGGGGACTAGGCTATGTTACCATTGGGGACTACTTAGCGTGAATTCTAAATTTCTTTTTACAACACCACTCAGTCGCCCCCATTGCATTGAAGAGTGAGCACATGTAAGTAATATTTGTCGGATTTTATTGGGAGAGAATGGGAGAGAATAACGTCACTGCATCAAATTTTATTCAAACCATACAAATTCTCATGTCAAAACAATTTTGAAAATCAAAAAAAGTGTTTGGTTACATACAATGGGCACAACATAGATAAGGGAGTGGTACGACTGCTTCAGAAATGCCCGTTCATCAGTCAAGAGTGAAGCACATTCTAGTAGGTCATTAACATCCAAAAATGAGGTTGACATTAACCAAATATAGTGTGGAGATCCCACATAATATCCTGGAGACTGTGAACTGTCAATCCAACTTCCTTAACACATATATTACTACTGATGAGTCTTAGGCCCGAAAAGCAAGGCAGATTCGCAACAACGTGAAAGTAATGCTCAACGTCTTTTTTTACTTCAGTGTGGTACTTCATCATAACTACGTCCCACGTGCCACCACTATCACCAAGGAGTACTAACCGGAAGTTATGCTGAAATTGACAACTTTATCAGCTCAATTTTATCAGATAACGCAACCATAAGCGTAGTTCGTTTACCACCTTACTCTTCTGATCTCACCCTCTGTGACTTCTGCTTTTCATCAAGCTCAAAACGCCTTTAAAAGGGACCATATTTTCGACCAGGGAAGACATCATGCAGATTGCGATGGGGTACTTGCGCGCCGTACCTGAAGATACTGTTTCTTGGAGAAGTGGCAAAACTTTTGCGAGAAGTGTGTAGCAGCTTAAGAGAAGTTCTTTGAAGGAGATTAATGTTATATAATTATATCTCAATAAATGTTGAACAGACTTTTTGCAGAAACATATATGGTATAATATAAAAAGAAAAATTTAAAAGCTGCTGGATGCGAAGAAAGTCGACAATCAATTTTTTTTATATTGGCATTATCTGAATTCAATCGGTTTTGCTAACTGACCAAATATGACTTTAGGTTATCTCATCGCATGCTTTAAGAAGCAACTATATAAATCATACTATATGAAGCAACCAGAAGAATTTGTGGATGCTGATAGTGCCTATAATTTGTATATACTGCCGAGCAGACATGCTACTCAATATCTGAAGGTTGATCTAAAACAAAAGCCACCAATCATCGCGTAGCATTTGGTTTGTAGTTTGTTTATCTCGACTTAACATACGCAAATCCGCTGGTCAAGACAATATATATCTCTTTCTTCTGAATAGGTGTTCTTCCACGCTCACAAAACCATTACGTAAGCTTTCGTACCAATTATACTCGTTAGGAATCTTTCCGAACTGATGAAAAACGACCCCTTGCATTTACGCCCCTTTTGAAAATAAGGTCATGGAAACGTTGATAAACCGCCAGCACATAACATCTCTCGAAATACGGAAACATCTCAATGAGCAACGGTTTTCGTCGCAACACGCCCAGGCACTGACACAGGTACCAATTTGGCGAAATCGAGATAGTTGTACTTGATATTCCTAAGGCATTTTACAGAGTTTGGCATCAGGCTCTTTTGTTGAAAATGCATGCATTTGGGATCGACGAATCTTTTCATCAACGGATTAAAAAAAGATCCTTTCGGAATGCTCAGCTTAAATTGTCTTGGGCGTTTTCAGGTTTAATTATCATAAATGCTGGTATTGCCAATCTTTTTGATCTTCATAAATGATTTCTTGTCTGCTACTTCTAATCCAATATATTCTGTTGCTGTCGACAGAACTCACTGCTTTTCATATTCCTTTCCGAATTGCTTCCCGTCTCTGCTCTTCAGCTGTAGGACGGGAACGACACGATACTTATGTAAGGCTTATTAAATTTTGATATTAACAGAATAACTATTTGGGGAATCACTAACAGAGTAGAGTTTAATGCTTCTAAAACACAATGGTGTTAAAGAAAAATTTAAAGACGCCTCTATTATCCATGAATGGTACTTGCATTGTCAAAACTAGGAAACTTTCCATTCTTGGTATGTGTGTCAATGATCTTAGAATGACCATATACTATATTCGAGGTCTTTAGAAGTGCTGCGAAAAATCTAGATTTCCTCAATCGATGTAAGAAATATGATGAATACAAGGTATTCATCCACCCAAAATTGAAGTACAATGCTCACTCTTTTGATTGGGTGCTGTCGAAATAGGGCAGGCAACGTGAGGTGTCAACTGTTTTTGAAAATCAATTGTCAGAGATAGTACTGACCACGAGATAAAAATAGTCGCACTTTAAAAGAGACAGCGGATGAATTCTCCAGATGGAATAAACAGTTAAATAAAGGAAATAAGAACTTATCCGGGCTAGAAACGAATACCGGTTTTTTAGGAGGAAAAAAGAAGGGGGATGAGAGATTAAGAGATGCTACTCCAGGAATGAAATTAGAAAGTTTTACCTAAAAGTAGAAGAAACATCTCATGATCACAAACTCTGAACCGAAGCTTGTAGAAACGAACAAGAGAACATAGAAGTAGAGTCACAGTCGATGCTGAGGATTTGGAAAGAGCATTTCTGTAGACCGCATAACGACGATGACGAACCAAATACTGCTATCAGGCAGAATGAGCCTTTGAACCTGGATGATGTAGACCAACAATTCCTCTATCCTAGATGACCTGGACGAAGTGAAGTTAGCCATCTCTAAGCCTAAATCCAACAAAGCTGTTAGAGTGGATGGTCTGACTGCCGAGCACTTCAAAATTAAAGGCTATGACATAGCAAGGAGCACACCAACTCATCTGTAAAATATTGTCAGACGAAAGTATGCCGGATGGACAGAGCATTGTTTTTTCAATTCTCAAGGAAGGAGAACCTCTGAGCTGCACAAACTACAGAATCATCAGTTTTTTAAATATCGCTTCCGAGAACTTATCTGTTGTACTATGTGGATGCCTTAGTCAGTAGTCAACAACCTGATTGGTCCACTCGACCAAATATTCATACTACGACACAGCTTGGAAAAAAGCCATGAGCTTAAAATCGATACACACTACCTAATCATTGACTTCAAGGCCGCGTATGACAGCATCTAAAGATGCGGGCTATTTTCTTAGCTAGTTTCGCTGAGTATTGAGACGGAAGCAGCAAAGATGGGTTCAACTTCAATGAGGGCAAGACCAAGAATATTTTGTCAATACGAAAGGATACCCAACATCGACGTCACGGACAAAACTTCACCCTCGACAGAAATAACTGTCAACGTCGTTTAGTTAAGGAATCCATAGCCCTCCGCTATGAATTTAAACAATAACACCAGCGCTAGGAACACGAAAAAAATCGCTATAAAGCGACATTGACTTAGCCAAAAGAATGAATGTCCAACGGCTGAGGTAGCTGAGCCGAGAAGATCAGATAAACGCCTATGTTTGTGTCCGAAAAATATTCGTATGCCACCTAAGGGTCGACGCAATAGAGGAAGACAGCGACTCAGGTGGCGCACACAAGTGCAAGGTTACCTCAAACAACATAGCGTACGAAACTGAATTCTGCCTGAAGACGTTTGTTGGTTGAAGACCAGGTCCACCACGGACTGTAGTGCCACTTAAATAAGTACGCCCACATCTAGTCAGGCACTCCTAAAATATCTCTGCACCTGATAAATAGGATTAAAAACCGTGTGATAAGACTTATAAGTGATCCCAATATTACACAATTAATTGTCACCCTTGAACACCTATGTAATATCACCTGCCTTACTTTGTTCAATTTTCACCACTAATGCTTCAACAAATTATCAGTATTAATTATCAAATTATTATCCTTTACTTCAAACCTTTATCCTGGCTGTGGTTACCGTGACTCAATTGGTAGTATATTAACTTCACAGTCGTTCATAGATCTCCGTGGAGAGCAAACGTGTTTCAGCTTCATTTAAAGTGAATAAAAGTGAATTTAAACAAAAGCCACAGTTGACGTAGTGCAGTATTGCGCAGGTGCAAAATTTTATAATATTCGAGCAGTACGGTTTTAATCCCAGCCTCGTGGAAAAACCATTTCTCGTTTTTAGTTTTTAATTTTTTAATTGAAAATAAATAATAAATTTATAGAAGTGGACACAAGAAAGCACGTAATGAGCGGCAAAAACCGTCCCGTTATCCCCATTGTAAGATTAGTGGACGATACAGCAACGAGTGATATCGAATCGGGCCACCCAACAGCAGTGGCCAGTGAATGAACTGTTAAACGGAGGAAAAAAATAAGTGTTACTTCAATAAAGCGATACGCTCTCTCTTTGCACCTAAATCCTCATACGTCTCTGATAGAACGAGACATTATAGAGGGGGTAAGAACAACTTTGACTCGTTGGCTACCTCTGAGTCAGAAGATGAAGAAGAGGAATTGAATGCAAGCAGCATCTTGCAATTACAAAAAAAGGTGCTTGCTATTAAAGCTAAGCAAATCGCCCGGTGACAAAGGGAGCAAGAAGATAAGGCGAGCTCCCCACGGCAACAGCAACAACAACTTTACTAAAATAATGTGCAGAAAAAAGATCAAATAAAAACACAGCATGTGCAAAAGTATCAGAAAAATAAAAAAAAAACTCTGCAGCAAAAGCGACAACCTCAGCAGCAAAAAGAGCAACAACAGCAACAGCAGCTGAAAAAGAATAAAGAAAAGGTGCCTCCAATCAACACCTACAACATGGAGGTCCAGGATACCAAGGACTTGTGTAAGTCGGCCATACATAAGAACTCTATCATTAAAAGATAAGGCTTAGACAGGCACGTCATCCACTGTAATTCAGTGGAGGTCTACAAAAAAATACAAAACCTGTTGAAGAAAATGACGACGGAATACTTCACGAACACACCGAAAGGTGATAAATTTAAAACGGTTAAGGACTGGAACCGTCCACTGATCCCAAGGAGCTCCTAAAACTGCTTCAAGAGAAAAAGTGCGAAGATCTCAAATTTGTGGGGGTTAAGCTTTTTACCACTGCAAGAGCAAAAAGGGAGAAGCAGAAACTACCTTTCTTCCTAATACAGATCACTCCCAACAGCAAACTGGATAGTCTAAGGGGTATCAAAGTCCTGGACAACCAGGTTGTTTACTGGAAAAAATTAAAAAGGAGAGATAACATTAAACAATGTGTTCGCTGCCAAAGGTTCGGCCATGCCGCATCGAACTGCCAAAAGTAGCCTTGATGCGTTAAGTGTGGAAAGAACCACAATTCACAGGAATGTAATCTAACTAAGACATAAAAAAAGCAAACATGGCTCGTCAGCAGAAATCGGAGATTAAGCTTCCATTCGCTCAACTTCAAACTCCAGCCGTCACGCCCCGAATTACCTTCGCCCAAATGGCGGCAGATAGCAGTGGCTCAGCTTCAACGTAAAGTACAGGAACAGGCTAAGTGGGTCGATCAAATCTACGAACTACTGTCGGTACTAACGCACCTCTTGTCTTAATAGGTACGCAGCAAACCCTGAAGGTCTTGCAGTGAATGTCAATTCACTGGAAGACAGGAAATATAATAGAAGAAGAAGAAACCGACCAAACTCCACACAAGGAGGTGGTGTCGTGATCTTTATTAGAAAAAAATTTAAATTTAAAAGAATGTGCAAGGGTGTTTTGCATGGGTTCCGAGCGCTAGAGGCATGTCTTCGCACTTTTGTGTATGACAGCGACCATTGCGGTTTAAATACCGAAATAACCGTTCCGAACAAAAATTCGGAATTGGATGAGTTTGTTCAAAGGCATTCCTAAAACTATAGTAAGGTGCGTTGGGCACACGGACATTGTAGGGCATTGTAGGACAATGACTAGAGCACTCTCCTCGAATTCGCTCTTTCCACCCAACAGAAATCTGTCAAACGAGGAGATTGACAGATATCTAAAACTAATGGACGAGACAATTAAACGAACAATGGACAAAACGATACCTCAGTATCAATACACTGACAACGAAGACTTGTTCCGCATTTCAACTACAGACGCACTCTACCAACGTAAAAGTAGACTGCTGTCAAGACTAAAAACCTTGTACAGTTTACTGACAGACATAACTCGGAGATCATTACAGTCGTCGACTAAAGCCTCCAAACATTAATAAAAGAAAATTACAGAGCTTCAGTAAGTTTATATTGGAACAACAAAATTCGGGCTGTTAACACCAGCAACCCGAATATGTTCCCGCAAATAAATAAAATATTTCGCAGGAAAGGTCAAATCGCCCGAGCGACAGACAATGAACGCATACTTTCAACAGCAGACATAGATCCAAATGAGGTTGTTGATGATGACAACTTCTTTGTGATAGAGGATCGGCAGGAGACGGTCGAGGCTATACCATTGGTCCTAACTACGATCTGGAAAATCGAGTCCTTGTGCACAATTTCTACCTTCAAAATGAAATAGTGAACTGGCGAATCGAGAACTCGGGTTTCACCCAGTTCAGTGAAGAGAATATGGCAAATAATGTCATCTCCAATGAAAGGAAACAACCACCGTTTATTTCGAAGGAAAAGATTCAAACTATCTTCGACACAATTAGAAGTAAGAAATCAGTGGGAGCCGATGGAATACAGAACATTGCGCTTCGACATCTCTCACTAGAAGTGGTAGACAGACAGACACCAGAGTCTGAGTATATAAAGTTATATCCTAACGAGGTCTTGTACATTAGAGCGAACATAATAAGAGTGGACAATTTTGTTATTAAGTTTATTCGAACGCACATTGCGAGAGCAATAACCTGATATCTTAGGCTTACTACCCAAATTATTTGTATCATGAGAGAGTACTCTTTGACGGCCTTATTCTTCTAGAAGGTCTGATACAGGATAGATTAGCGGTGCCGTTAATCTTCCACGTCGCTCAAACAGCTGCGGACAGGCGGCTCAACTACGACAGAGAAGTCGCACACGTGCACAGTGAAACCTATCCGGTTCAGTAGGGCGGTAGGGAGTCACGACATGAGGGATGTTGCTCAGAGCACCAACAATCTTGGTGGCTTGTTGAAGGAGAGGATTCGAATTTCTCTAATGCAGGATAGCATAGAGTTGATCAGCCTAATTTTGTAGCCGTGGCCGGCTTACATAGATTTAGGTAGGTTAAAGATAGTGGTTAAGAACAAAAAATTAAAAAACCGAAAAAAAAATAAAAATAATAAAATATAAAAAAAAAAAATACAAAAAAAAAAACAGAGGTAGGTAACCTTCTACAAAAAAAAGGAATAATTCCTAGAATAAGATGGCTTAAGAAGGCTTAGTAGATTATGATTTATTTTAGGTGGTCTTTAGTTTTTAGACCTAAGTTTTATATTTTATTAAAAAATGTTAATTTACTAAGTTTTTGAATTAAAAAAAAAAATCTTAGTTTTAATTATATTTAATGCAAAATAATAAATATCTGTACGGAACGTCGAAAGACAAAATTTAATTGTTAGGTTTAACTTAGCCAGTAAGTTAGAATAAGATAGTTGCTTTAAGTAATTTAGGCTAATTTTTTGTATAGCTTGTATCAATGAATGAATTTAATAAAAATGCACATAAAATGAAAAAAAATTAGAAGAGTATTAACTTCACAATCAGACGGTTCGGTGTTCAATGCCAGCCGCGTCCAAAATTGAGCTTGAGGGTATACTGATGAACATTCATAGCGAGACGAGTGCTACGGTTAAAAGTTTGAAGCGACGGAATGCTACTGGCGATTTCTATGGAGCACTGGTGGCGGAAATAGCGTTAAAACAGAGTGAGACATGAGACATTACGTCGGTGTTCAGGGGTGTACATTGTTTAGTTGATATTACTATCACCTATGAATTTTACCGCACGATTTTGCATCCTATCTAGCAGGTGCAGAGATGTTTTGGGCGCACCCGACAAGACGTGGGTATTCTACTTGAATTTCGGTCGGATAAATGCCTTACATATTGAGGCCAGATCAGAGGAGGTTAAGTATTTCTTACATCGCTTAAGAAATCCTAGACATTTCGCAGCATTTTTGACGACATCGAATATGTTGCCATTCCAACGTAAGTTGTCATTGATACACATACCGATATTGGAAAGTTTTTCAGTTTTGACGATGCAAGTGCCATTCATGGACAATGGCTGAGTGTTTAAATTTTGCTTTAACGACAACAAACAGCATTGTGTTTTGGATGCATTAAATTCTACTCTGTTAGTGGTTATCTAGTAAGTTATGCTGTTAATATCAGAATTTAATGAGCTTAACATACGCTGTCATTCCCTTTCTACAGCCGATGAACAAGAACGTTAGTCTTGGAACGAATATTTTGTGAACATCAGACTTAAAATCATCCAATACAACTTGAATTGAATGTTCCGAAAGGTAATATCTAATCCATTGAAGAGTCGTCGATCCCAAAAGCACATTTCCGACGAAAGAGCCTGGGGCCAAGCTCTTTCAAATGTCTTAGAAATATCAAGTGCAACTATCTTGCTTTCGCCAGATTGATGTACGCTTTAGTTCCAGTTTTCGGTGAGACATGCCAGCAAATCACCTGTGGACTTGTTGCTATGAAAAACGTACTCCGGTCATTTAGAAGTTTTCGTGTTTCGAGCTATTTCATGAGTTGACGGTTTATTAGTGTTTCCATGAAGGAACGTAAATTCAACGGGTCTGTAGGAGGAGAGAGAATAAATAAAATACAACAACAAGCCAATTTACACTAATAATTTACTCTCCACATTAAGTGTTGGATGCTACCCATGAAGAAATAATCACTGAGCCCAAATATCTTTTTCTGTCTCCAATTCTCCAAAAAAACTTAACACGTGCTCCGGCATTTTAAGAGTAGTAATACGCTCTTGAGTTTTAAGTTCTTTTATTTTTATAACTGACACCCGTCACTCTACATCAGTTTATCCACAAGCCCACTTTCGGACGCACTCTGATGGTCACGTCCCGTACCATTTCGGTAAGTTGTGGCTCATTGTAAAGAGCTTAGACAAAACTTCAGCTATCTTCAACATAACTTAACACAAGTTATCTATCAAGAAGGCTACTAAACAACACCATTAATACCGCTGCAACTGAGGCTGATAGAGCAAATGGCTCCCCTCAACGAACCGTTTAACACAAGAATCAGCTTCTGCGAATAGACCCAAAAGTGGAGTTTCTGTACCTTTACCGAAGAGTCAAGCGATACAAAACGCAGCTCTCCTGCGAGTTTTTTTTTTTTTTTTTTTTATTTTATAATCCCGTGGGCGCACCAAGGGGATATGAATACCCTTTTACCTTTTACTTTTCTCCAGGGCGCGGGCGGGTGGTGTATAGTTTGTGTATTAGGTGGTTGTCAAACTAGACGGGACGAGCCAGTGCTCAACCAGTGGGTCTTAGTACGTGCTAGTTGTTAGTTCGTGTTATGACTTCATGTCAGAGTTGACACCGACGGGATTTTTATATAACTACATACAAATTCTATGAAAAGACTTTTTCATACTGCAATAACAAACCGAACCGCTTATGGAACCCCACATTAAGCCGCAAACAATGATGGATACACCCAAGATTTCGCAGGGAAACCTGCACCATGCTAAAGGTGCTTGAGGTACTTCAGTTCACCATCTTTTAAGCTCGCTTAACGTGGGCAAAAAAGTACGAAGATTGGACGCAGGATGAATGGCGATGTGTGATATGGTCCGATGAAAGTAAATTTAATTTGTTGTGTGCCGACAATTTGCCATACGTACGACGGTCAGCAGGTGAAAGGTTCAAGGACGAGTGTATAGTCAAAACAGTGAAGTTTCCTCAAAGCCAAATGGTTTAGGGATGTTTTTCTTTTACTTAGTGGGCCCTTTGCACTTTGTTAATGGAACTATGAACGCTCAAAAGTATGAAGAAGTAGTAAGAGAGTTTTTGGTACCACCAATTGAACAGCATCATTCGTATACTGACAAGTGAATTTTTCAAGATGATTCTGCACCTTGCCAATGCGCTAAATCCGTAAGTAAAGTGTTATAAATCAACTTCTAGATGTCTACTTCATAAATAATAAACAGACAAATAACTAGAGTCTTTCAATAATTTTCTGCTCAAGACAACGTTTGATGACCTCGGAATTACCAGACTAGACTGTAGCTGCCTAGTCTAGGCCAGTTCGCCCGATTTAAACCCAATTGAGCACTTGTGGCATGTAATGAAACGTAAGGTGGCTGAACATAAACCAGAGAGTAAAAAAGAGCTAAATGAAGTTCTGAGCATTGGCATTTCTAAAGTTCATTGGGGACGTAAATATGGCGGCGGCGAATCAATTAAATGAAGAAATTATCTCATATTTAAATGAAGTTGCAAGTTGAAACGTAATATGGTTAAAAGGTATGTACCGTAGTGGAACCCTCAACTTGAACGAATGCGTAAAATGGTGAGAAAACACATCGGTAATTGAGGTCTATATATATAACTCCGCTTTCTCAATAAATAATTGAGAAAGTCCAAGAGAGCTTACTGGAGAAATAATTGCGAGAATTTGAAAAACTGCCAGAAATCTCGTGTCTCCAAAAATGTATCTTAAAGAGCTCTTCCAACAGCCTAGGTCTGTTATAAAAAGAAGATGGTACCTTCACAGCTTGTTAAGAGGAAACTCTAAAAATGCTACTTAAAGTTCATTTCTGGAAATCGACCCCTTTAAACAGCACATTGTATGTCAATTCTGAAGCCACAAGCTCTTCCTACAATAACAGAATTAACAGCCTATCTGGAAATATGTTCAGCACAGGCAAAGTTGAATGGGTCATAAGATCATTTAAACTATATAAGGCATCTGCATCAGACGGAATCTTTCTAGCACTGATTCATAAAGGTCTGGTCCAGATTCTACTCTACCCTAAGCGCCTTATTTAGCTATAGCTTCAACTGGGGATACATCTCAAAAGCCTGGGCAGAGATAAATGTAGTTTTTGTCCCCAAATCAGATAAACCTAGTGAACTACCTAAATTTTATCCACCCATAAGTCTTACATTATTTTTTCTGAAAATCGTTGAAAGGCTTATCGATTTAAACATCAGAGCTCTCTAAACAGATATTCACCTCTACACTCTTACCAATAAAGTATGCATACAGGAAAGAAAGATCCACGGAAGGCGCTCTACTAAATCTGGTAACAAAGACTAAAGAGGCCTACTGACAAAAGGAGAGAGTAATATGTGCCTTCCTAGATATTGAGGCTAAGCTACTAAAGCCATGTGGGCTTGGCATCGTATGTATGGTAAGGCTTGGGGAATAATCATAAAGGTCATCAATTGGATATATACCCTATAATATGACCCATCATTACCTACTCAGCAGTAGTATTGTGGAACAAAAAAACAGAAGAGAAATCTGACAAACAAAAGCTTCAAAGCCTTGCATACATCCGCATCACCGTGCATGCTGATAGCCCGGGCTATTAGTATCTTTCGAAGATTATCACATCCTTGGACGAAACAAAAAAAAGCCGAGAAGAATGTGACTACCAAAACCCTAACCCAAACCTTAAAAGTATCAAGTGGTATAAGATGCACCAAAAATGGACATCAGGCTGGTATATTTGGTCCAAAGGCCAGTATTTCGCAACCATTGAGAAAAAGTTCCAGTATATCTTAAGAAGAAATACATGTCATTCAGGTGTACGCAAATCTTGTCCTTGATAAGAAAATGAACAGCGCCATCATCGATATATTAACGGGCAGTCAAACAGTTTTTAGAAACTAATCTTATTGATTCCAATTCAATCATACGATACCTTTAATACACCACAAGATCTCTTCCATAAGAACAAAGTAAAACTTTGGTGGATGCCTGTTCATAATGGTATTGTCGAAAATGAAATAGCCGATGAACTAGCTAGAAACGGTTCGGCTGATTCTTTCATGGACCCTGAGTCGTTTTATAATATACCGAATTCAGCATTTAACTTAGCAATAAAGAGTTGAGAAACAAAATGTGTATATCCCGTGGGAAAATATCCCACGATTTTACCAGGCTAAAAGAGGCATCAAACAAAAAAAAATATCAAAATAATATGAATGCATAGCTCTAAGTGCCTTTTTTATGTCAGAGAAATTTTAATCCATGGGGAAATTCTCGAAATCTCCACCAGAAAGATTTTCAATTTCATCAAAAGAGTTGAGCCTTTTTTGTAATCCGCCATCATGTGTGGATCCCATCTTACTTAGAAAAGGTTCTCCATAGTTTAAATATCCTGGTTAAATCTTTTGCATTGCCACTCTTTTTTAACCCGGTTTTTTGTTTCTGCTATCCCAGAGACACAAGAAGCAAGAACATTTGGTATGGCCACTTTGCTTTTGAAAAAGTTATCGATACTTTATCTTCTCCAAGACCGGAGCTATGGTTTCATTTTCGTGGAGTGATCAATTATTGGAACTTTATTTGTTTTATTGACACATTTCAAACTTCGCTTTGAGCTGTCAATAAATAGGCGCCCATCATCTGGAAAATATTCAAGAAGACCTATTTTTTCCAAGAGTCCACTAATTTCGTCACAAAAAGCAAGATTTTCTTCTTGAGATAAAAAGGGTAGCAGATCATTCTTTTCTGGTGGGATAAAAGGTAATTTTGGTTCTTTACTAAAGTAAATTTTTGTCGTTTCAACTGGAAGTCAGTAATTCAGAAGCTTCTTTTAAAAAGTTGAGGTTATTTAAAACCTGGTTGAAACATTGAAGAATTGGTGACATTCGTCTTTACAGAGGATAAGTCCACTTGCTTAGATCGTTTCGATTGATTCCACTTATATTTTCCAGTCAGAAATAATAGTCATTCAAGTGGTTTTGGGTACTCTCCAAACCATTAGTAAGCCGAATTTCAGACTTTTTTTTTCAGTGGCCAAGTTTTATCTTAATCATCAAGCCACCACAAACAGTATTTTTTGATATTCATACTCCTATGTAGAAAAATACTTCAGGATGATATAAACAACTTCTCCTATCTGAACTCATTTTCTTTTCATTTAACAACATAAATACAACAATCCACAATACCACCAAAATCAATCAAAAAGTTATTGATTGATATTCCTATATATAGGAAGTTATTTAAAAAATTAAAAGTATAAGTTTATTCATCTAAATCTATATATTATCTCCTTTAAAGTAATCCCCATCGACTGCAACACACTTATGCCAGCGCTTGATCCAGTCCTCGAAAATTTTTTTTATATTCGGTTTTCGGTATGTCCATCTGTGCTTTCTGCGATTTTTCCATTACTTCCTCTCGGCTGCTGAAACGCGTTCCCCGTAGTGGTTTTTTAACTCGATTAAACAGAAAGAAGTCACAGGGAGCCAAATTAGGTCAATTTGGTGACTGTTGGATGGTATTTGTTGCATTTTTCATCAAAAATTTTCGAATAATGATGGCACTGTGCGACGGTGCGTTATCATGGTGCAAAATCCACGAGTTTTCTGCCTACAGTTCTGGTCTCTTTCGGCGAATTGCTTCACGCAAACTTCTCTTAACGCCAAGAGGGCCTTACAGGCACTACACCGTTGTAATTCATGAAAACCGTAAGCATTTCTTTCGTTTTTGACTTAGCGACGTGGTTTTTTTGGTCTTGGCTCATTTGGTGAACGCCATTCACTTGCCTGATGTTTGATTTGCGTGTCGTACTCATAAACCCACGTCTTGTCTCCAATAATGATCCTTTTGATGAATGTGAGATCGGATTCAGCCTCGCAAATCATCTCTTTTGCGATGTCAACACGGTCACTTTTTTGCATGAAATTGAGGCCTTTTGCTACACGACGCAAACCCAAATCATTAACCAAAATGTCTTAAACGGATCCAAAGGCAATTTTCAAGTCCTCTGCTATCTCTCTGATGGTCAATTTGCGGTTATTATTATTTTACTTCATTAATGTTTTCGTCGGTTTTCGATGTCGATGGTCTGCCACTACGTTCATCATCTTCGATTGACTCAATACCACTTTTGAACCGCTCGTGCCACTAGTAAACGACCGTTTTCTTAAGAGAATCGTTGCCGAAACACTTTTCCAACATTTCCAAAGCTCGCGCACCATTAAATCCGTTTTTTAAGCAAAATTTAATACAAGTTCGTTGTTGCAAATTTAAATCCATTTCTAAAATTTTAAAAAATCGCCACACACACAGAGATAGATGAACTCTTGGCTACTTTACTTTTAAAAATTTCAAGTCATGACGCTAATATTTAGAGCGAATGTCATTAACAGATGTACCAACTTAACAAAAAAAAAAAAAACAGAATTCAAATCGAAACAATAGGAACGCCACACGCCAGCGCGAACTTTTTGATCAAGGTGGTATACATGTAGTAGGGCTCTCATCACGTATGAAGACTATCGTCTGACGATATCGTTTTGACGATTGATTTGTATCATGTAACCTTCAAAAAGTACAATCGTTTGGGCGATATCGTTTTGACGATAAATTATTGCTTCATGTAGCGTAAAAACTGTTAAATGCAATATTCTAAGCGACCGCGATTGAACGATTGCTATTTTATTGTAATATCGTTTCGTATCTCGTTGTGTTGTTGTGAAATTATAAAATTGAAAACTAACTTTAAAGAAATCATTTCATTGTTATTCATATTTTATTTTATTTCATTGAAAATTGAAACGAAAACGAGGAAAAAATTTAAGGTGTTATTAACTTGAAGAATACTAAGTGTCACGTCCTTTATCACTTGCATCAAATTGGTAAATTATCCCTCTTACGTTTTTAATAATGTAATTTTAGCTTCGTACAGTATTTTCGTGTACGTGCGTCTTTTTTTATCAATTTGGCCGAAATTAACTTGGAATACGGTTTCTGTGCGCATATTATACACCTGTATTGAGACTTTATACTACTCTAGTGATTCTAGGTGTTGGAGGTTACCAGTGGTTGACAGGAAATAATTTTGGTATCTCTGTCGCACAAAGCACACTTTCGATGATAATCTCTGAAACCACAGAGGCTTTACAAGCTAAAATTTGCCCATTGCGGATTAAATGGTGCGCCAGTGAAAATGAAAAAGCAGAAATAAAACAATGCTTTTACAGAAAGTTCCAAATTCCCAGAGGTACGTTTGAATTATGCTTGAAGTACAAGTTTTATTAACCTATTCCCTTTTAAGTAATGCTAGCCGGGTTAAATAAAAAGAGCTGATGGAGAAAAATGGATTTTCTAAATGTTAGTGTCCCAAATATAGTTAAAATCAGTGTTAAAATCGTAGGCAATAACTTTTTTTTTTTTGTAGGCCTACACATTCAGAGGCTTCCTTTGGGTTAGGTTCTAGGCGATAAATATAACCCACGCCAGTTTCCAAAACACTACGGAAACCGGTAGAAAAGAATGTGTAAAAAAAACCTTCAAAAGGTATGCTGCAAACATTTATTTCATAAACCTGAGTTGTATTTCGATTTAACTAGTTGCGTTTGACTTCAGTTTCTAAGTATTTGTTTAATTTTTTATATAAAATCACTAGATAAGAATGAGTTGTTTATACTAGAATAATCGGAGTCCAATAACCAGTCAGAGTTTTTTTTTTGTCGAAAACAGACAAAGAACTAGTTCAGTGTACTCCGTTAAATTTAATTGTAATAGAATCTTCCATTCTATCGAAGAAAGATGAGTAAGGGCTTCAGTGATAAAATGCCTACAGTACCAGCACCCGCCACATCAGTTTCCAGTACCTGTGGCCTAATGTGAACGTAAGCCGCAGATTCACATATACACTGCTCCGTAGTATCGTCATAACTTTCACAGCATACATCGCAGGATGTTGTATCACTTATGCCCAGCACAAGTGCTTAGCAAAAGTGTAGTGCACCGTCTAGACGCCAATAAGCAACCAGCCGTTTCTTCCGCTGAGAGACGATAGGAAGGGCGCTGTCTTCCTAGAGACTTCCGCTTGGAAGGTAGACGCAAGTTTTCCTAACGAATAGTGAAATCTAAAGTTGTCGTCGTTCAGTAAGATACAGGCAAAACATTCTATATCGGTTTCAGAGCCGTCCGTAAAGACCCGACTGCACTCTTTTCCTGGCTTAGATTCTGTGCGAAATTGGTCTTGGACAAAGGGAAAGCCGATAACGTATTTTTTCCGCCACAGAAGTTCAGGTGTCATTGCGAAAGATGGCATGTCCATCAGCCTAGAGTCAAAAGATCATCAAAGCTGCTGTGTGTCAAGGGATAGATTTATCAATGCATTGTATCATAGAATGGAGATAGGTGTGCTAGAGAAAGCACATGCAGTCGGTCCAGACTGTTCTTTGGAATCTGGTAAAAGCGGCAATCACGTATTTCCGTGAAAGCTTATTTCACCAGACAACTGAGGCATATCACATAATTGATCTTATCATAACCGTGTAGATCCAGAGAACCCTTCTATGTGACTGGGATCGGTTTCAAATACACGACCTTACGCGGGAGCTCCATAAGTAATTTCGGTTGTTGAACTGGTCCATCAATCAGCATCAGACCTTTAAATTAGCAACTCAATGTTTCCAGACATAAAATTTCTAATGTACTTCATGGAGAAAATCTCTATTCATGATGGTTTGGAAAAGAGACTTATGTTTCAACTGGTTCCTAGAGCAACCTAGCGCTAGACAACGAGTTTATGAGTGGAATTCTTTGGACGGACGAATCTTATATAACAAGGGATGGAATCACAAATTTACATAATTTTCATATATGATGATATATCCACAAACAAGGAAATATAAATCATTTCAGCATAAATTCAGCATCAATATATTGACAGGTGTAATTGAAAACAAGTAAATCAGTCCGTTCAAACTACCACAAAGGCTGAATTCTATAAAGTACCTGGAGCTGTTGCGAAATGATTTACCAGAACTATTGGAGGACATTCCATTAATACAATTAGGCTCACCATATTTCCAACAGGATTGTACTCCAGACCACAAGGTTAAGAATTGACTGGGGCAATCGTTGGATAGATAGAAATGGATCAGTTCACTGGCCTGCAAGATCTCCTGACTTGAAAATATTGGATTTGAAATGGGGAATAATAAAAGAACTTGTTTAATTAATCGAAATAGCAGCTTTAAGTGAATTGGAAGAGCGTATTTTTGAAGCGTCATCAAAAGTAAAATGTAGAAAATTAATAAGATCTTCAGACACTATCAGTGAAAGTGACCGGTTTCGAGTTCGGTTAAGAAGCTGCATATTTCTTCGAATGGAGCAGTAAACATCAAAGGGAGTCTTCACAAATTCACATAAGCTAGATGAGTCTATATCGTTCATTTTAGTCATATTGATGTACATAGATATTGCGCCAATAAAATATCGTACAAAAAAGTACTTTAAGGAGCCAGTTTAAGAAATCGGTTATATTCATTCGCAAGTATATGATTTGCACTTTCACTTTAAAATTATCAGAATCTTCAAAGTAAGAGCGAAATCTTCAAAGATAAGCCGGAATATCCATACGATATATAATCATCATAACATAGATTTATTTTTTTGCGAATCATCGCACAAAATCAGACTTAAGGATTTAATTTCTCTCATCGTTTTTTACAAATGTTATACATATATATTGGGTCTATAACTTTTTTCTATAATTCGTGCGGTTTGCTAAGAGGTGACGTAACTTGTATAATTCCATTGTTATCATTACATTGGAACATGCGTTGGAAAGCTACTATCATTGTACGTCATTTCAGTATATGTCATTCATTTGAAGCGTAAACCACAATAATTTTATTTTTCACTCAAATATGTCGAACTTTGTGCCTGAAAAAGTTCTTCTTCTCCTTCATTACTTTAATATGAAGAAAACTGCTGCCGAAATTCATCGTATTTTGGTGGAAGTTTATGGTGAACATGCGCTAGCTGAGCGCACGTGCCAGAAGTGGCTTGCACGATTTAAAAGTGGTGATTTTGGCTTGGAAGACGATGAACGTCCTGGGCAGCCAAAAAATTTGAAGGTGAAGAACTGGAAGCATTACTCTATGAAGATTGTTGCCAAATGCAAGAAAAGCTCGCAGAATCTTTGGGTGTCACTCAAGCAGCCATTTCAATTATAAGCAGCTGGATATATTTAAAAGCAAGAAAATTGGGTTCCACATGAACTCAAGCCGAGAGACATCGAAAGGCGGTTTTGCATGTCCAAAATGCTGCTAAAACGCCACAAAAGGAAGTCATTTTTTGGTCCAGAGTTTGGGCCTATTGCTAATTTAGGAACATCTGCAGTCAAGAAAATGCCAAAAAAATATTTCAATTTACATCAAAATTAAGACAACAAAATTGGAAATTTCAGCAACAAGTTGCATAGTCTTTCTTCTTGGTATCAAATTCGCCTAAATTTGTTTCCTCCCTCCAGTTATTCGTTAGAATTATTTAAATTGAACTAAGGAAATTGATTGTTGTAGCAATTGATTGATCACTTATAATTGTAACAGCTTTTAATCGAAAAGCATTGCAGCTGCAATTGGTTCAACGCGTGATATTTGAGGAGAATCGATTATCGGTGAAGTCGCTTGGACATATTGAATTGTTTTGCAACAAGTTTAAATCCACGACAACAATTAGGCGACAGTTTGAGTCAGCCACATTCTACAAATTTCGTTCAATTATAATAATATCTTGATAATAATCATTAAATATAAAGCATTTTTACGCGTCTACTTAAGTTCCTATTATGTCAGTTTAAGAAACCTCAGAAACAAAATCTAAAACGTTAGAGGTCAATGGTTCTTCAGCAGAGGGAAGTATTTCTCGAATTAAAAATATAATTAAGACCAAGGCTGGTAGAAAGATATGACAATAAGTGTTTGATCTTTGTTGAGCATATCTCCACTCTCTTCGATCTACCGAAAGTGAAAGCTGTTTCGTCTTCGCAGTTAAGAGACTTGGTAAACGATGCTTCTACATTACTGAATTCGCTAAATTCGGTGGACAGTTATGAGGCGATCAGGAAGTCAATTTTAATTCAATAAGTTATGTCCAAGATAGATACAGAAACCCACAACAAATGGAATGATTCTCTAGATTATACAACGCTGCCTAGTTGGGAACGTTGTTCAGAAGTTCTTAATAAACGTTGCCAGTTTTAAGAAAGTAAGGAATCAAAAACGATAAATACAGTGGCTAGGAAGGTAGATCAAAACAATAAGCTCTCTCAAAAAAAGGACTCATATCTCACTCATATCTCAAATCATGTAATTGTTGATTGTAATAAATATAAAAATTTGCGTGCTCGCGATCGTTTTAAACATGCAAAACGTCTTTGGCTGTCTGTCAATTGTCTTAGCAAAGGTCATGGAGTAAGTAGCTGTTCGGCCGAAAGATGCAGTGTGTGCTCGGAGCCATTATCATTATCTGTTGCATAGGTGTAGTAACTCAAACATACAGATTAACACTTTAGTCAATCAGGTAGCTCCTCAATCAAGTACAAGTACTTCAGGCATTCCAGCAACTTCGAGAACAACCTTATGGAAATCAATTGCACAAAATCCTGCGACAGAAGTTATTTTAGCCACTGTGGTAGTTAGGGTTAGGAATAGGGTAGGTGAACTCGTTCCAGCAAGAGCCCTACTGGATTCAGGATCTCAGATAAACTTTATGACTCATGCCTTAGCAAACAGTCTGCAACTAAGGCTAGCTCATCCCCCGATAAATATTAGCGGAGTAAGCACAATAGGTACAACCATAGAATGTCAGACGACTAAAGCATTACGATTCAGATTCAAAAACTTTGAACAAATTTAAGGCTTCGGGATTGAACGCTCTATAATAGAGTACTTGGAATATTCCAAAGGAATTAGAATTGGCAGATCCATTATTCAATAAGCCTCATATAATCGATAGCTATTAGGAGCGGATCTCTTTTTTAAACTGGTAGAAAATGTAAAAATCACATTAGGTGATTTCATAAAATGTATTATGTTGCATAAAAGTGTAGCAGGATGAATAATGTCAGGTGCCTGTGTCAGTGAGGGAACTAGAAGCTGCATTTTAGTGAAAAGGGCTTCGGAGTCCTCGCTCTCCAACTTTGAAGGTACAGGTAGTAAAATATGGAATATGGAATATTGGAATATGGAAGGAATATCTGGCAGATCGCGCTTCACACCTGAGCAAGAAAGTTGCGAAGAACATTTTAAGAAAAAACTTCACATTCTGCCGAATAGTAGGCTTTCCGTACAACTTCCATTCAAGGATAGCCCATCGCAGTTAGATATAGCCAGGAAAAGTTTTTTTTCTGCTAGAGCGTAGGCTGGACAAAAACTTAAAACTAAAAAAGGAATATTCAAATTTCATTGATATAAAACTGGGACATACCATATGTCGCGCCGCATGGGCATAGTACCCCGGCGTTAAGTCCCGGACCCTAAAAATTAATTTGTATCGTTCCCTTGATATTAATAATAGTAATAATTTGTCTCTAATTGAGCACATAAGTCACAGTAAATCTCATTATTAAATACCTCACCAATGCGTTGGCCGTCCAGAAAGTGAGTCAATTAAATTAAGAGTAGTCTTTGACGCTTCATGCAAAACGACTTCTTTTCAGTCACTCAATAATTTTCTAATGGTAGGCGCTAATATATAAAAGAAAATGTATTCGATCATATTGCAATTTCTCCAATGTATCGTCAAATTGAAACTGACCCCAATGACAGACGGTTTCAGCGGATTCTCTAGAGGTTCAACTCGTCAAAAAGGCTTAATACCTATTGTCTAAATACTGTCACTTATGGAACTGCAGCCTCTCCATTTTTAGCTATGCACAGTCTTAAAAAAATCGGTCTTATGAGTAAAGTTTCACACTTCCTTTGAAGTAAAATAATTTTAAGAGATTTTTATGTTGACGACCTCATTAAGGGCGCCGGATCTATCGAAGAAATAAGTAAAATTCAGGATTAAGTAACTTATATTGAGTTACACAAATGGCATTCTAATGCTTTATTGAATCTGGCTACAAAAACAACAAAAGTAAAATTTAAAGTAATGGACGTGAAACAACCAAAACATTCGGTATAGAATGGAACCCAGAAGAGGAATTTTTTAACTTCTTTTATAAGGACTTGGTCACACCAACTAGTTCAACAATTGCTCTGTTCTGTCCGCTGCTAGCAGGTTGTTTGATTCGTTAGGGTTACCTAGACCAATTGTTGTTAAGGCAAAAATGTTTCTCAAAGAACTTTGAATTGAAAAATTCGATTGGGACGATGCACATTGCATTTAATAGTTGTTGGAGAGGATACATAGCAGAACTGCAAAATCTTAGCTGCATTCATATACTACGATAGATCTATTCCCCACAGTCTGAGGATATAAAAATTCATAGATTTTCGGATGCCTCAATAAAGGCCTATGGTTATTGTTTGTATGCTAGATGTACCGATAAACATGGTACGTTTCCGTTCATTTAATCACAGCAAAATCGCTATGATCAAATCGAATCATAAAAATCGAGAATCGAATTTATAGAGACCCTTTATAAATATAGCAGTTTCATAAAAGCCATTCGAGTTTTAGGATACATCCTGCGATTTTATGAAATATCTAAATTGCAAAGGCACTTATAAGAAAAACCATTATCTGCAGCGGAGCTGAACGAAGTATTGATCGGAATTGTGTAGTGCATACAACAGAGAAGTTTTTTTTAACAGAAATATGTCAAATAAGCGCAAAAAACGAAAACCTTTTCTCAAAGGGCATAGAAAAATTGTCTCCATTTTTAGACGTTGTTGCATACAGAACAACAGACAACAACAACAGACGGTTGTAGAACAAATGCAACTGAGTTTTGAATGCAATTAATTTTTAAAAAAATACTCTGAAGACTTGTTTGCTTTTCTTATAATTGTATGATTTAAAATCTCATTTTAATGTCAAAAAAAAAAAAATAAATAATAATAAAAAATCTGCGAGCATTTTCTTTAGCCATTTTTCTTAGTATCTTTTTCCTTCGCAATGATACCTTGATGCTCCCCGTGCTCGTTATTTAGAGCATCTAAGTTTTCGAGGAAAAAGTCTTGATGAGAATCAAGGAAATAAATCTTCAGAAAAATATTACATCCCAAGAATTTATAATCCTTTAATAGTTTATAAACTATCTCCCTAAAATTAGCTGATTTTGTATTTCCCAAAAAATTTTCTGCCACTTTAACAAAAAATAGACATGCAGTTTCTTTTACTGTTTTTAATTTTGAACTAAAGTTAGAATAATTCATATCCTTCCTTATACCATATATAGCTGACCCTACAATCATTTCTTCTTATTTTTGGCTTCGCTCAATCTATTTTCAATGTTGATGCCATGTGTTAAAAGTACAGATGAAAGATAATTGCCTTTATGCACTAACATTGCTTTTAGATTTAGCTTGCTAAATAGTCATATCCTAATTTATTTATAAGCCCCTGTACATCACAACAATATGAAAGACAACCTTCTTCTTTAAAAAAAACCTACAATTTCAGGATCGCGTTGTCGATGCACTGTAAAATATAACAAGTAAAATTACACCAATAATTCAGTTTCCTCATTAAATCCTGGATGACACAAATGGAGCGAAATTGCCACTGAAAGAAAAGTCTTTTCTTTCTGAAAAACTTAACACATGCTTTGGTACCATAAGTTTAGAGATATTCAAACACATACTTCTTAAGAGCGTAAGATTTAGTTATCTTCTCAGAAAATTTGAAACAAAAATACAAATTGTAAATACTACATATTTAGTAACTACGTTGGCCGTTCTCGATAGGATCTCGAAATAAACTCTCCACAAACAAAAAAAAAGAGATCCGGTGACTTTGATGTATATATTTAATACACTTCTTCAAAATCAAAACATATTTACATTAACAAAAAGCATAATTAACAATTAACGGCCACAATTGGCGGTGGCCGTGGTGTAGTGGTACATAGAATCCTCAAGCAGGGGGTCGGGGGTTCGAATCCCGTGCGAGGCAAATCTCTGAAAAAGTCTTTTCATAGAATTTGTATGTAGTTATATGAAAATCCCGACGGCGTTAACTCTGATATGAAGGCATAATACTGATGTTGGAGTGGTTGCTGCCTGGGCTAAATGAAACGAACTAACAACTAGCACGTACTAAGACCCACTGATTGAGGATGCACTGCTCCAACCACCTCTGGAAAAATATCGAAACCTAACACCAGAGTTTCAAAATCTACTACACCACCCGCCCGCGCCCGTTGAAAAAAACACTAGAAATAGCACGCCTTGTTGTGTTTCTTGAGTATTCGAAAAAATATTTGTTTTCCATTATCTTTGCTAAACGCCGCCTTTATCCGCCGTCCGCTGAAAAGTTCGTAAGCTAACATAGTAAAACATATTTCTTTTGTAAAATTTGATATTATTAATTAATATAAATGCCTTCGAGGGCAATACAACGATCAATACCATTTCTATAGTACGATTTCTCTTTAGCTTCAAAATAAGCCTAGGTTTCAGCGATCACTTCTTCATTAGTGCTGAATTTTTTTTAAGTGAGCATTTTTTTAAGGTCTGCAAATAGGAAAAAGTCACTGGGTGCCAGATCTGGAGAATACGGTGGATGGAGAAACAATTCGTAGCCTAATTCATGCAATTTTGCCATCATTGACGCGTTGTTGCTCTTGCTCTCGCTTTCGCATGTCCAAATATTCATGCATAATATGTGAAACACGCTCTTTTGATATCTTTAGAGTCTCACCTATTAACTTCACTTTACGGTTATTTATAGTTATTTATTTTGTGAACTCTTTTCACGTTTTCGCCGGTAACAGACTCTTTCGGTGTTCATTTCGCCCCGTTTAAATTTGGTAAACCACTTCTCAACGGTTGATTTTCCTGGTCCAAATAATGTTTATCAATCCAAGCTTTGGTTTTAACAGTATTTATTTTCATAATAAAGCAATGCTTTATTCGCACACGAAACTCTTTTTCCATTTTTTTTCACACGAAGCAATCGTCCGACAGCTGTCAAATTTATACACGTGTCGTTTGAAGGTTAGTACTACTATAAACAATATGGATTTAATTTTAGTAATACCATCTTAATCGAAGTCGGTGATCAAGATTTCTAAAAACGGCTCAACCGTTTTTTTAATTTTAATTCAACATTTTCAGATATAATATATGATATTCCTCAGATATTGATAGAAGAAATAAGATTTCGGATAATTGTTTCTATTTTTTTTTTTTTACAATTTTAGATAGCAATTAATACCTAGTTTTATCTGTCTTTTTATTTAAAAGATTCTTTCAGGTTTTTTGATTTCAAACGAACTAAACCGGAGATATCCTGATCACCGACAAACACCTTTTTTGGAGAACCTTCAAGATATCGTCTGCAGGAGCACACCAGAACGATATTTTTACAAATCATTAGTACAATTATAAACTTAAATGTTGCCTCTAAATGTACTTGTACTTTTTATTTTTGTAAAATAAATACCTTTTCAGAAAAAATTTATGAAAATTTTTCGTCCTTGTTTCAAACAGTTACAAACAGATCTGATGAACATGAGACATAAAAAATCTTTTCAAGACCCTTCAGATCGCTCTGATCCAAAACTGCCTAGAACTACATTTGTATCTCTGCTCTATACTCATCACGGTTTTTAGGACAATGCAATCGTTGTTTTATTCCGGAATATAACTTTAAGTGCTTAAAGTGCTAACTCCGTAAGCAAAATTACTATAAAAGTTCTATATAAAGAAGCAGTTGATAGCAATTCATACTTTAACTAGCTTGAAACGCTGTGAGATTCCATGCAGTTCTGTGAATTTTACCATCTCTTTGCCATAAGCAGATAGCACTTAAGGCACAGTGTGTTGATACGTTCGCCGCTTGAAACCATACGAATACCAGATATTAACAGTTATGACGACAGCACCCTTAACTTGTTTTTAGCTCCCCTATCCGTGATAAATATGTACAGCGTCGGTGCACATACTCGTATAATCTCGATGCCAAAAATACTACAATACATTCTTTTCCCACACGTGGTAAGATGCTCACATACCATTTATATAGTATTCGAAGTCATGTGAAAAAAAAAAAAAAAACTATATTTCCCAGTCAGTTTGCACACTACATCAATAACATTCCACAATTTAATCCTTCAGCTGCAAAACCATCTCGCTCTGACCGCTCATTAGTAAGTCTCTAAGCGTATATTGGGACTTTCTCAGAAATACCGTGATACATTCCTAAGCCCTAAAAATCACTAATGAAATACTAACTTAGAATGGTTTAAGCTTCTCACGTAGAGGTCATTACATTTAGTGTATGTAGATATTGCAAATAGTGAAAAGAGTCATGTATTAAGTGATAAGCAGGAAGTTGAACAATCAGAAAACAACAATATTTGTCTTTAAATTATCTTTTGTAGGTAGACGGTCAATTAATGAAAGGTACGAGTATAAATGCAAGATTTATGCAATTTCTGCAGATTTGAATGTAATCTATGAACCCATAACAAATCAAATATGAAGAACACCAAATCTACCTTTTCAATACCAACCAAATGACAGCAACGGGTCGGAGTTCCTGAAAGTTAAACACGCTGTGTCTCAGAAAGAAACACATATAGGCTCGAAAGCCTGATAAATGCTTTGTATAGATACGACCAATTTAGGAAAGTATAGAGAGCCCATCACTATGTGACAAACAATTACAATGGATTCGACATCGAAGTACAAAGTGGGTATTTTCAGCAATAGAGAGAATGTAAAATCAAATTAAAAAGCGATAGTTTTATGTGTTCAAAAATAGAATTGATGGAATGCGCTAGCTAACCATGGTTTAAGAAACAAACCAAATGAATGCTTTGGAATAAAAAAACTGCGACAATATTTATAAACAAAGCCGAATTCATAGATAAATGAATTCCGCCCATTTTTAAATATATTGTGACTTCACCACCAACCGAATGCATCCAGCAAAGGTCGATATATCAAAAGTGCTCTAAGCAATTTGGAAAGCCTTATAGAAGAAATTGTAATATCGTCCGTCGGTCGGTTTTTTTTCCAAAAACAAACTTACTTTTTCGATTTTCTTTCTATTCGCTGTAGTCTGCTCGCTGCCCAAAAACGTAATGGCCGAGCCTCTCGTAGGGGCTCACTTTCACTTTCAATAAATCTGAAGTGAGGCTCGGTTCATGCTCAACTAGCATAGTTTAGGCAATACACGTTTATTTAAAAATAAATATAAATGTTTTAAAAATATTTAAAACCAAAAGGATTGCCATTATCACATCCACTTCTGCGGTGGTCTTCTTGATATTTTCAGCGACAGATAACAAGTTTTATCTGCTCGTTACTTAAATGATTTTACGGTAATACAACTAAGTTATTTTCGAAATGTGCATAAGCAAATGTTAATGTCAATAATCCCAAGTAAAGCACTGGGTTACATAGCAGACTGTCTAGTGCTCTCCAAGACCTAACCTGACGTAGGAATGTCAGAGTCTGGTAGGTTGTGGCGGTGTTTGCATTTAAGGTAATGAGGCATGTAGATACTGAACCCTTTTACGGTAACCCTAAACAGGTGAGATTAAGAGCAACATTTAAAATACTAGATGATACAAGATAGGAGAAAGATGTATCCCATAAACTTCAAAAACATCCAAAATAGACAGGAAAGTTATATATGTAGATGCTTTAAGATATACTTCTATAACAATGTGGCTGAGGATATAAACAAAATAAAATGAACCTGTTTTTTGAAACTATGTGCTGAATCTGCTTTACCATATAACACACACAGTATGACTATGTGACTCTTTGCCACTTAAACCCTTAGGGTTGTATGACTCTTACTAGTAACGCTAGTAACCTACATAAACTCAAAAGGAAAGTTAATGTGTTCCTTGTTTAATCGCTTTCTGTTAAAAAAATTACGGAAGCACTGGCCTACAAAATTACGTAACTAATTAATATGTTTATTATATAATGTTGTCCATTCACATGAGTGTCTCCTAATTTGGCTAATGTTACTTGTGAAGTGTAACATTCGATTTAACATAGAACGAGATGACCATAGTGATAAAACAAATAAATAACTAATCTTTAGTAGGATTAATTGTTTCGAACTTATTAATATAAATGAACATATAAATTCTACCTACATTGTATAAGTCTAGTGAAATCAAACGATGGAAAAAAATGCATTAAAAACACAAGCCCCTCTAGCCCCAGCCCATGCGTAACGCAAAATATAATATTTACTAGTAAAGCCCTCTAAAAATTCGTACTATTGATAACAATGAAAACTCAGTTGGAACTGACTAACGTTTGAAAAAAGAAAATCAAAACCGCGACTTAAATACAAAACTACAAACAAACTCTCTTTTTTTGCTATCTTACTAAGTACCTTTGTACTGACATTCTCGGATATCTGTGTGACAGAGATAAGGGTTTCATTACAAATTCAAAATTGAGCTGAACCAAATTGAGTTATAGGTTTTATCTGAAAAGTTTTAACATCTTTTTACAATAGCACTTCAATTATTGTAAGGCTACATGTCAACTGTCAGTTGATTTGATATATTTTTTATACTTTTATGTTCATGTCTATCAAAAATGGAAATAAAAACATTTACTGAAAATTAGTTTCCTACTCACCATCTAATAGATCTGCACATGTTCCATTGCCCGTGCAATTAGTTCGATATTCGAATTCAGTGAAATTCATAGCGCTACTCATTGTTGTACCCGAAACCGTGCTACCATTATAATTATAAAAATATTCACCGAAATCTTCTAATAACAACATAAATGTACTACCGCCCCCATTGGCGTTGATCTCGTTAACGCCACCGGCACTGCTGTCGGATGTACCCCCACTGTCACTAGCACCGTCACCACCACGCGGATTATCATCACTAGCTGTCCGATGGAAGGACGACGACGCACTTTCATTGCGAGTTAATACCGATACCGAATCACCAATACCGACCGCGATACTATTAGCACCGATGAATCCTGCTGCATAATCCGCTTCATTGTCCACTACCGCCGTTTCCGCGCTATCGATCAAAGCTATGCCCTCACCGAAACTACCACCGCCAATTTCAATGTCCTGCACATTAAGCATTGGTGTGTAGGTGACGGCTGAGCCAATGCTACCAATACTACTGCCATTTGTGCTGTTATTCTCGAATAATCCGCTAAAAGCACTCGTCGATGACAACGTTGACAGCCATGTAGGCCATGAAGAGGATATTGAGGTTAGATTTGTTGTTGTTGTTGTTGTTGGGAATGTCTGATTCCATAAAGTAAAATCGTCATAGAGCTTGAAGTAGTCTTGAGCGCTGCTAGCAGCATCGACAATTTCCGTAGATGTAGACGTCATCATAGACAATGTCACAGCACTCGAGTTTCCATCATCGAGCTCCATTTCCTCACTGTACGGATTTAATGCAATGTTTTGCGGGCATGTGAGTGATATGCGTATTTATGACGAGATATATGTATGGAAGTGTATATTTGTAGATATATGGATTGCTATCGGTCACCTTTGTTTGATTTTCAATTACTCAGTATAAATGAACTCTTCTTATTTTATAGGGAGAAATGCGTGTAAAAACATCCATCTGTTAAGGATATACGTTGCTCAGTTGCTTAGTTATCTGTATACCGCAAGCAACCTGTGTGAGTGGGTGAATGAGGGTTGCTTACTCGTAGATACGATAGCAAAACACAAGTTCTTGGAAACATATTTGAAAATAGGTCCGAGGCCCGGAAAGGATCACACAATCAAAACTGTTTCTATCGACGTACTCCACACGTGATTAGGGGTCATAGCTCACACTGATTCTCCTTTATTCAAAACTTTTACCGAACTAATACTTTAGAGATCTATCAGTCTGATTCGTGAACTGCAAACTGATTTCATTATTATTTCCAGATTAGATTTTTTTATCCTCTTGATTCAGTTGTTTAAATTGCTCAAAATAAGTATGTATACGTCACATACCTTACCCGCATACGTATGGTATGTATTTTGACGTTGCTTGTTTATGTATGTATGTACTTTCTCTGCTGGCGCAATTTCCCGTTAAATTGGAATCCAACGCTGTCTCATGCTGGAATGAAAAGAAAAACGGGAAACAAATGAAACTAATTTTAAGCACACTGAAATGAGTTTGTAAGGGGGTGAAACATGGTAAGTTCTTGTTCAACAATAATAGTAAAGAGTAACAGCTGCCCAGGAGAACTATCACGAAGTTTGTGGTTTAAATTTTCTTAGGACGTTTTCAACTTATCTATGTAGGATATATAGTAAATACATACATAAATACTACGGATAGCAGAGGAGAGATGGCATTTTCTAATTGTATACTTGTTCGTTAAATGAGGAAAGGAAACTTGCTTTTTGTGGAAAAGGATACTGTTTCAGCATATTTTAGGTATATCGGTGATGCCCCGCAGTCTTACAATTTGATATAAAGAAGTTAAGAAGGGGTTGCCGAAATGAAGCTTTATAGAAAATACAAATAAATTTTGTTGAATTAGTTAAACCTCTTGATTTGACCAAACGGAGCAGGAAACCAACAAATATATGTACCTATGTATAAGCCATGAGACAGATGTACTAATATCAAATGGAAGCTCTTGAATTCACTAATTGATATTCATAGATGGTCAAATGCAAAGTAAAATTGTGAAGATTTCGGATTTAATTTGGAAACTAGATAACAGTTAAGATGGGCTATTTGTTATTAAGGATTAAGGAAAACGTCCATACATTGGATTAAAAAATATTGGTTTTTCTAAATTTTAAATCTCTTTACTTTCTTGCATAATTTAGTTTATTATCTTGTACAACAAATCGTTGTCTTCCTAAGAACATAATATTAACTTTCTTGACTTTTGACTACCAACCAACGTTGCAAAAAGTGCTCGGTAAAGCCATTTAGCCCTCTGAATTTGATGTTTGCTCTTGATGAAACAGAAGTTAGCCACTTGAGATTTCTTAACTATATTCTTTTCCAGGTTCATATGTGTAGGTTTAAACTGCAGTCAAGATAGTTTGCATTTGGTATATCCCTGCCATAGACTTAAATTGACTATTACCAGTTCGTTGCGGGCCGTTGCAAGAGAAAAGTCTAACTTGGCATTTATTGTCCTCTAGATCTAAAAAATCAGCGCTATAAAGGAAGTATATTTAAAACATTTTGCAATATCTAAAAGTGCGGAAGACTGGGTCTGAGAACATCGTCACACTGTTTGTAATAGAAAAATATGAAAATTAACTGTAATAGATGGCTCTCTGTTGGAATTCCAGAGACCATGTGAATTAAGTTTGATACAAATATTTAGATAAAGAATAGACAAAGGTGGCAATACAAGTGCTTTGAGCTTGAGAGTTTCGATTTGATGAACAAAACTGTTGAACGTCTTTGCTTAAGCATCTATTTCCTTTCCACATTTCAAGCACATAATGTGCTCCAGACAAGTTAGGTGAAGTTGATCAATAGTGATCTATCCTTAAATTTACATTTTGGCTAAATCTTGAGTACTCTTTGAAATCAAGAATCTTCAGCTACAGACATACATATGTGATATTTCTAAGAAAAATGCGATCAAAGTTTAAGTTCACCGCTCTACTTGCCCCTACTGCATTCTATTCCAGCCGTTATTACTTCGTCATTTTCAGATAAGTTTTTTGAAATTGAAATTAAGTAGCCTCTTTTAACGAACCGATGGTGCTTACCAAATTTATTAAATAACAATGTAAGAACATCGAGTTACTTAAAGTCCACGGCTGCAAGTTCGAATGGACGGAAATCGCGTTAAGCACTCAAACCCACCGACAAATACAAAATCAGCGATGGTTTCACACGCACACGGTATCCGGACAAGGCCAGTGCTAGAACCAGCAAAGATTGTAGTTCTAGTCGACGGAAATCAGCTAATGTGGCGAAAACCCCATAACTCTAGTGGTGGCTTTCCTAGTGCACATGATCCGCCTGAAACCAGTGCAGTTTTGTTGGATTGAGCTTGGACGCCGCTGGAAAAGAAACTTCTAACCGAAACTCCTGAGGGGACGAGACCAGAGCACTTATAAGGTTGCCACTATCTCCTATTTGGAATGACAGAAGTCTGAACGACGTTGTTTGAAAACACAAAGTTGGTCAACTTTGAGACCTAGCCACACAAGGAATGTTTCCATTCAAGCAGGGGACTATGATATGGAAAATTAATTCGAGACTGAAAGTGGAAAACCTACTCTCACAGGGAAACAAGGCAATTCTCTTGTTGTGAGCTTAGACAAAGCTTCTGTCAAGACCATTAAGTCTACGTATGACTCTATCTATCTATCCTATCTGCACCTTGGAAGCAATAATTTTCTCTTTTTTTTCTTCAAATTAGTGCAGATAAGAGACGACTGTCCCAGTACTTATCTATTTCGTGTACTCAGATCAACCTTCAACATTCCAAGACAGCTGCATCCCTATGTAGGATATGTAGCAGGCTTTCCATATATAATACAAATCCTCACATAATGTCTATACAGAAACCACGCATCTGTGGTTTCGGATGTTTAAGGGGTGTCACACCACTTTATGACGAGCGATCGGAAAGACCGAGAACTTGCCTTTATGTGCCGAACTCACTTTTTATACTTACGCAATTCTGTAACCAAGATAAAGTTGCTCCAGACATAAGCTTCGGAACGAATAGAGAATAGCACAAAATCGTCGTTATTTCCATTTCATTCCTTATTACCATCTCTTTGGGGCAGTGATAAATGCTACTACAGAAGCAATCATCTTCTTGATTTCATACTATCGTCTTACCTGGTTGTCAACAATGTTGGCTCCCAGACAACTTTTGTTATAAAGGGCAGACGTCAAGTAATCGACTTAACGTTATCCAACAGGTATGCTAAGGAGATTATTGGATGGTACTATCGGAGATCTTCATGTCAAACTGTAGGTACATTGAATTCAGAATCAGATGCGATGTCTCGATCTTGTTGAATGAGAGGAATCCGCACTTAGAAAATCTGATGGTACCTATAATGAGTCGAAAGCAGAGACTCTCCATCTCATGTTTAACGCTCACTTCCCAGGTAACCTATTCGAAACCAGCTCACAACCAGCTCCTATTAAAAAAGAAGCTAGTAAGGTGAATAATACAACACGCCGTAGCTGAATATCTGACGGATGAGGCCATTATACACTCTGTTGCTTCCTTTGATTGCTTCAAGTCGCCTGGCACTGATAATTTATGTCTAGATATGTAACAAAAATATATATAGTAAATCATCTGCTGTGACAGTGCCTTTCAGAATCTCGGATGCACTATTGAAGGCGCATTCTATAAGAAGAAATACGTCTTGGGCATTTTCGACGACGTAGCTAGACGATCAAGGGCAATGCTGGTGAATAAGACGTTAATTGCTTATGCTGGCTTTGGCCAATATGTGGTGGCGGGGCTAAGAAGGGGTTGTAAAATGGCGGTGTTCTGTCTCTACTCCTAGAGTAGAGACAGCATACGCTAATTATGTGGCTGTTGTCTTTGTTGGATAATGTCCAACGATTTTTTGCTATAAAGCGCAGGCAACCCTAGACGTGTTCGACGATTAGAGTTCTAGAAATTGACTTTTAGGTAATCCTCTCAAACTGAGGTTGTTCTCTTTACGAGAAGGAGGAGCTGTCCGGTCTGACTAATCTAGTGATTAAACGCATCTCCATTCAATTCTCCAAAGAAGCTGAGTATTAAGATATCATTCTAGATAAAAAACTTTCCATGAATGAAACATGTTAAATCAGAAGTCTCTAAAGAAACTGCTGTCGGCCTTCTGACAGAGCAAAGGATCTATCGGCAAGTCATGGGCTCTATCACTGAGAAGGGTCCTCTGGATCTATATGGCTACGATAAGGCCAATTATTGTATATACTATGCGTTGGTTGTTTGGTGGAATAAGTTCTCACGAAAATGCATGAGGACTTTCCCTATCAAACCTGATTCCGCTCTAGACGCATTGATGAATCTTCCTCCACTTGAATAAATATCATGGGCTGTCCTCTCATCTTCCGTTTAAAAAGAAGGTCTTTGGCACAACATGCACTGGAGCTTTGATGAACTTGGAAGCCGAAAGTCTTATGACTCTGGTCTTTTGGACATGACGTCTGATGGAATGACACCAGAACACTGCAGAAAAAAAACGAAATCGACTTTCCTTCTGTCCAGAACTTGTTATGGCCAAAATCTGAGGCAGGAAAGGAATGTCTCGGAACGGACGGCTCCAAAACTGATATAGTTTGTGGCACTGGTGTCTTTCTGAAGAACGACAACATTAGATTTTGCTTCTAGTAAGGAAAACTTACGTCTGTCTTCCAAGTAACCTGATCGCAACGAACTATACTCGTATTGTGAAGAATTGTTGGACGGGGGAAAGCATTTGCATCTAAAGCGGTGCTTGCTGTGAAAGTGATGACGAAATCGCGGAGCACTAGCTCTATGAATGTCGGGCTTAAGCTCGCTTCAAACTGTAGGCACTCGGCCATAACCTGGTGGGTGGTCTATTATATAACTAAAGACTTTCGAAAGACTGAAATATTTCATTAAAAGGAACTTAAAAAGATTACAATTGTTGGTTAGCTGAATAAAAAAAAACTCTTTATAAGTACGAGAACAATGAAAATAATATATTTCTATTTTTTTTACGGAGCATATTGCAGTGAAAATTTTTATATTTTGCTGTCAAATTAATTATTAGATAACTGCTTATACCTACAACTATTCATAATTGGTATAGTGACTAATTCATAAAAAGTCTCTGGCTACTACTACATAGAATATTAGATAGGATTTGGAATATTACATATGCTTTTAAAAAATAAGACCTTTAGTGCGTGGCCATAGCTCAAGTGATAATGTATTGACTTTTCAATTAGATGGTCTGTTTTACAAAAGTAAATCTTAGGTCAGTGTTTGAGTCATTTTTATTCAATTCACATTAGTATTTTGAATTAGCTCGTTCCAGGTTTTTGTATCACTAACACCCGGATTATATTGTTCAGTGAACAAAGATGTTGAAGTGACTTCACTCCTCTCATGGGGAGGGAAACAAAACAAATTTAACCAATTGGAGTAAACTTTAAATCAAGACCTCTCTTCATATTACATTACTTGATTTGTTCTTGTAAACGATGGGATTCGAAGAGCTTCTCGACACTCGACGTAATATAGAGTTAGCTTCTGGCTCCGAGCTGTGTTGACGCACCTCGCGAAGAAAAGGCCGATGGGGAGCTGAAATCATTTGAACTGGAAAATGAAGTTAGAAAGAATTCACACATCGGCAATATCCGGTTAAGATTATGACTTCTTTAACGTTCCTTAATTGTTTAATGACGCAAAGTTTGGTCCCATTACATAATTTCGGGAGTTCCAAGTTGACCATTAGCATAATAGTTGCCTCAACTTTTATTTTAAGGTATCACTCAGAAGATTAGTATTAGTAGATTTATTTACCTAACAAAATCTAGGTAGAACCTAGCGAATATGACTGAAACCGATTATACACCAGACAGCATTGAACAAAAGCTTGTTTTGTTGTTTTGATTTGTTTGTTTCTTTTGTGTACAATAAAAGGTAACGTTTTTAAATTTTCCTATTTTGAATCCAGCTCTATTTAACAAATCGTAATAAATATATCGCAATATTTAAGTTGAGAAATGAGTTATCGAACAGTGATGTTTTTTGTTTTTTTGATGCTCTGGCAAACAGACAAACAGACAAACGTGCAAGTATTCTAGAAAAAATTTATTTGGGTACATACATATCCATAACGACATCGACAACATTGGCTTTTTATCTTAAGAATGCTTTTATTTGAAAAATATTTTTTTATCATATCAGTCTATAAAAATGACGAACTGGTAATAATTTTATGCAAGGGAGCATAGATTTTAGAAATAATAAGACAGCTTGTTATACCTACCGAAAACTCGGCACCTCTCAATAGACACCCACAGCCTATGTAAAGCACATTTTTCAATCAACGCAAAGTCTAGCGGAGAGTTAGAAAAATGGTTTCACATGAGTTAGATGATTACAAAAAAATATATATATATATTTTCTCTATATGAATCCCAAAATCTACAGCGGTTAGAAGTATGTGCATTGTTTTGCTAAAGACATGAAAGTAAGCCGTTTTTGCGGACCCACAAGTCCGGTCTTCACGGTTATAGTCACCTTCTATTGAGCATCAAAAAGACAAATCGAGTTTTTTTTTTTCTTGAGGAAAGAAAAATGATAAACCCCGTCATATATGTGTATTTTAAGAAAGTTGGCATAGTGCATTTAATATTGCTTACAAACCTCATTTGTTGAGGTTATTGCCTGACGTTGGGCCTACCTGATGCAAAACGGTGCAAAAATATCAATAGTTAGGAGTAAAAATTATTCCCCATTTAACGTACTATCCTGATATTTCCTCTCGACTACACCTTTCCGCAGTATGGAGTTATTTTGGCGGCAGTATATCTTTCGAAACCGAGCAGAGATCGAGTAGAGAAAAATAGACCACAGTGAAAGATTGATGACTATAAGTCAAAACAATCCGATTTAGTTTTCTGAATCCCGGCAAAACCATAACAGCGGAGAAGTAACATACTGCATGTCAAGATATTCAGGAATTGTTACGTTTACATCCACATAAAAGGCCTTATCCTTTTACACGAGAACATGTTGCAAAACAGATATAAGAGCTTTATTATGTAGGTGACATGCGGTAGTGCATTCAACTTTTAGAATCCCTATCCAATCGATAAAAAGGATTCAAAAAATCAAAGACGATATTCAGTGCATATTCGGAGAGTCTTGACAACGAAAAGACTGGCTTACTTACTAAAACAGAGCCAATTAATCTAGAGAAACTGACTATCAAATAACCAACGTATAGGGGTACTATAATGACAGTAAAAGACCATAGAAATATTCTAGTTTTCCTTCCCTTCTAACTTCCCAAAAGCTCTCTTATACTGCAGGAAAACTAACAATACTGTGACACCCTATGCTGTCACATGCCATCTTCTGTGGAAGCTGTAATACCGACGTGTCACACGCACTTCACTTCTCTTATTGCCGTTTAGAAGCCAAGTCGCTTTCCTGACCAAAAGTTTTTTTGTATTAAATTTTATAAATTAAATAAATATATAGTTTTATAGTGTAAAAACGTCTTTCGAAACATAAGTACTTTTCGTTTTAACTTTTTTCAAAGAATTTTACTAACTACTATAAAACACATGGACTAAGCTCTCTTGTAGAAGGGGATGATGTACCTTTCAGCACTGGACAGATCAAATTATTTAGCATATTTCGCTTAAGGAAGAGAACTTGAAGACCTTCAGTTGTACAGAATCCTTGTCCTTACGACATCTGAAGCATCTCTGATTGCTTTCTGCTATAACGGACAGGCATCACTTAATCAACCTTTTAACTGAAACGTTTTTCGTATGAAATTTTGATTTTCCGAGCAATGTAAAATGAACCTGAAAGCAAAACGTCAATTATAAACCATTCAGTTTTCTCTGAATGAAAATGCTAGTTTACGTCTATCATTTTCTTTTTATTTTCCACTGAGTAAAAATTCGGTCGGAATGTGATGATACAGACTATTGAGTAGACTCACTTATCAAGTTATTCATGTTAAGTCAATTAAATACCTTTCCATTATAATTAATTATGCACATCCCAAGAGCAGAATTCTAGTTTAACCTTTCATCACTAAAAACACAGATACAGTATTAACAAGGGGATAATTTCCTAAAACACAACATACACTATATGTCTATACAATATATAGACGGATCTGAGACTGCCACATAATTCATCTGGTAAAGAAAGTTTTATTTTACTAAATGAATTATATATAAACGTATTTCCGGCGCATAGACTGAGCTGTGTCCGTACAATTTTCACTTCATTAATAAATCAACAAGTAACGCACGTAATATTTACTACCTCAAACGGAAATATCTTAACTTTTTTCACATTCTCATATTAGTAACTCAAAAACCACAGTTAACTGCTCTTTCTCCGACCAGAATTAATTTTGTTTTAATAAAGTGATAAATTATGTCCGGATGAGTGGTTTTGAAAACATGGCAAAAACATAAACTTTTTAATTTTTTGTGTATCTACCACAAAAAATGAGAATTTGATTGTTTATAACCACTGCTACATAATAAATTTATTAAGTTGCAAAAATAGTGATATAAAAAATAGGAAAGTATTCGGCATTCAATGATAGTTCTTCGGTTACAATATGCCTATGTTAATCACTAGATACTGTAGCCGATTGAATTGAGTTGAGCTTAATAAAGATTCCTAGCATTAGACAGAGTGCTGATATAGAGAATTGTGGTTTACCTCTAGGGCATCAACAAAATGTCTTACTGAAAAATGTTGGCCTTTAGGGCGGTAATTATGGCATTTGAGGTCGTCAACAGCTTAGGACAAGTACGGATTTACTGTCGACGTCCGTGCAAGCCACATTAAGATCTGTATATGGAAGGCTTGGATCATGAACAGTCCAAGTAAAACTGGCAAAAGCAGATCTCATTCTGATCCATGAAGTGAGGTGGTATGAGTCATACACGAAGAGTATGAAAATTTTACCATGTCTGCTGTAGAGGACAGAAGCAGGGTTTGGTTTTTTGTTTGCAACAGATTAAAAACCTAACCTCGATAGACTTCAGAGGGATTAACCTTATGTCAAAACCGAACGAAAAACCAACTTAATTTCTGATAAACGTCTGAGTTACCCATAATATACTTAATCAAACTTAATAATATGTTAAATTTTGTATATTCGGTTTGGTTTCAAATAAATATATTAAGTTAATTAAAAACGACAAAATGATTGCTTCTGCAATAGAATAATGGAATAATTGAAATATGTTAGTAAAGAAAAATTTTTTTTTTTGTTAGATGTCAAATTTCCGCACTGAGTGTAGCATTCTATTGAGTCTTAGCTTAAGCCCACTAAAATTAACGAAAACTCCCATTATAGTGATGCAATACTATTAACATGTAATAAGAAATTTCATTAAGCTGACTTAAGCTCACAAAAATCCATTATGGTTGTATCCTAAAGCTTGATTTATCGGCACGTAAATCAAAACATTGTTCCTTCTTAAGATTAAGTTCGCCAACTTCAGTCTGATATGGGCCCAAATGGAATTTCGAAATTACTAGAGAATGTTTCTTTGAGCTCTTCAAAAAAGCGTATGAGCAATGCCAAACATATAACAATTGTTTTAGATGAATTTTTCGTCCAAATAGAAACAAGGGACACATGAAACGGACTATTGCTGATTAGCTTTTCTGCAGAGCACTATCACTTTCTTCACTAGGAAACATTCGACGTTCACCTCACTAAAAAATAGACGACCAAATTGATCGAATTGCGACAAATGCAAGTTACTCTATCAGCTTTAAGCTATCTGAACATAATGTGCGACCAATGTAGATTCGAAACACAACTAAGGTGCAGCTAAGGCACGTATATAAATATTCGAAAGAAAGAGAAGTTTACCAATGCGTCTAGATATAAGATATGCCTTATTCCTTATGAAGAAAACCCCGATACAGACCATTGTGTGGAGTTTGATAAAAGCAGCAGTGTCAAAGCTTGTTCCATAAAACAGCGGAAGCCTAAGATGTAATTAATTTTATCATAATTGTGTTATTTGGAGAGAAAAGTTCATGAGGCCGTGGATCAAGTGGTAGTGGACTGACTTCCAAATCGGAAGATTCGGTGTTCAAATCCCAACTGCGCCTAAAAGACATTAATTTTTTTTTAGGTAACAAAAATTAAGTAAGATAAGTACTTGACTAGAACTCAACAACAATTCAACTTCCACTAGGAATTTATTCTCCCATTAAATGCTGGATGCCAACTATAGAGCGAAATTACCACTGAGTCCAAAAATCTTTACGTCATAGTTTTTCCACGGTAAAAACGCCCAGAATTTTAGAATTAGCACTACCATGTTTTACTTCCAATCGAAGTTTTTCTTTTCAGCCGCGTCATCACCGCCAAGAACATTCGGTTCAAGGATGCTGGAATTTTTCATAGGACTATGTGAAGAGTGGTTATACTGATAAACCTCATATACAGCCAAAAATGTGCGAAAATTTTGGAGAATTACTGGCAATCTAGTGCTGCAGAAATCCTAAAAGGGATATTTGGCTCATATTGTGTTTCGTACCTAAAAGACGGTATACATAGTCCAGAAATTATGTTAAAATAAGAATTTTGAAATATAAGTTAGAAAAAATAATCAAGTACCTAATTAAAAGAAAAAAATGTACTGATTTTAAACCATTTACTTGCAATTACTACTGCTGTTACACGGAAATACCAACACAGTTTCAATTTAAATAGAGTAAAATAATAAAAAGAACGGTATAATGAAGACCTGATTAAAACCAAACACGCAAAAAATTAAAGTCAGATTTCACCGAAAATTCAGCTTATTTTACTATTTGTTTTATCTTATGACTCACAAAAAGGATAGCTCAATAGCCATGACACCATGCGCACACATTTGAGGATACGCTTTGTAAGCAAACGATAATTTTATTATTGTGGAAAAGTTGCTCACTGCTACACAGTTTTCCACATAAACCATGCATTCGTCCAAATGTGGGACGAGAAGTCGTTTCACTCGTACATGGTATATGACAAAACTTTGAGTGGTAACATTTCTACACGAATATGGGAAGATTGAGTTCTTATCGATTGCCACAGGCCCCCATTTTTTTTTTTTTTTTTTTTTTTTTTCAGCTATTCTCGTCCTTTATGATATTAGATTACATTACCGTCCAAAGTTCCGTATTATTAAATACATCCAAGTAGCCATATATCATTCTTTTACACACACATGAAAAACCACAAGTACGAGTATGTCCATATTCGTGCATAGGAAGAACACCATTGACTTCCAATCTTTTTTGCTCAAAATCATCCTTCTAGTGGTGCGGTCATTAGACCTTGGTTGTTGCATATTGTTTTTGTTTGGCAGGACGTGTATGTTTATCTCTATGTATATATCGTATATCTATCCCCAATGTATATTACTATCCCTTTTTGTCAAGGGGAGGAAAATTGGAACAATATTTTATTTATAATCATACAACCTTTCGTGAGCAGATTCTTCAATCTTAAACCATTCCAGCTGTGCCTTATCCTGACACTTATTTATGTTTCGTATATGAAATTCTACTGTATTGAAGGAAAAAGCATTAAGATCATTTTTGGTATTTTTATTCATCTAATCAAATGAATCTTCGTCAGTACGTATATAGCTGCTCAAAAGATGGTGCTATATAGATATATTTTAAATCGCGCAATGAAGTTTTCTGCTCAAACACGCATGCATGCATGGGAATTGGACTTGGCCATGCGTAAGAGTAAAAGAGACACGAGTTGTGTTCAAAAACTATGGTGACTTTTAAAATTTCGCAGTGTTATCGTTTTTTTTATTATTTTTTTTTTTCTTGCTGTATTGGTACACATGTCTCGGACATATGTTCACAGTTTCAAGTATATAGAATACTTGTATAGAATCAAGTGCTCTAAACCACTTAAAACATTGACAGTGGCTTACTCGTACAGTGAGCCTGCTCTAAGTAAAAAAAATGTTATCAAGTGGTACAAGCTCTTCTAAAATGGCCTAGAAAATGCCAATGGCGAACCTCGCTCTGGACGCTCCAGCACATCAACAAAAGATGATAACGTTTAAGCTGTGAAAAAAATTGTTTTAGAAAATCGTTGAATTACCATAATAGAAGTTGCTGAGGATCTTGGCATATCGATCGACTCGTGTCATTCGTGTGTGACGTGTGACAGCGAATTTTGTTCCGAAACTTCTTAACTTTGATCAGAAGAACCGTCACATGGCAATCGCTGAGGAGCTCCTGAATAACTTCAATTATGATTCTGAATTGCTCAAAAAGGTCTAAACCGGTGACGAATTATGCGTATACGAGTATGATTATGATATGAAAACCAAAGCCCGATCGTCCCGACGGAAGCACCCAGGAGAGTCAAGACCGAAAAAAGCACGCCAAGTTCGATCAAGTATCAAATATCAGGAGTTTTTACCTTAAGATCGTACAGTCAATAAGGAGTACTATCTTGAAGTTATACGCAGCTTGCGAGAAACAATACGAAAAAACCATCCGGAATTGTAGAAAAACAATTCATGTCTTTTGCATCACGATAATGCCCCTGCCAATTCATCATTGCTTGTGAGAGATTTTTTAGACAAAAACAACGACAATCATTCCTTAGCTACCATAATCACCGGATTTGGCCCCATGCGACTTTTTCCTGTTCTCAAAACTGAAGAGACCTATGAAAGGACGGAGATTGCGATTGCGAAAATAAAAACAACATCGCTGGAAGAGCTCAAGGCTTTATTAAAAAGTGCTTATAAGAAATGCTTCGGGATTGGAAAAAGCGTTGGTACAAGTGTATTGTATTTAAAGGGGGTTACTTTAAAGGGGACAACATTAATATTGATGAATAAATAAATATGTTTTTATCAAAATATACTTTTTTTGAACACATCGTACATACAAATAAAACTAAGGGTTAGAGTGGGTAACTTAACGTATATGCAACAAAATATGTTTTGCTAGCAGAGCTCGCTACTTTTTTAAGGACTTTAGATTGTGCATGGTTAAGTTATCATCGTAAGAAAGATCAGTGTGAATAGACAGATCAAGTTGTATAATTTTGACATATATAGGGTTTTCTAATAACGACTTGACAACTTTTTTTTTTTTAATTAAAGGCAAACCATTTGAGATATTTCAAAAACTTTATTATTGGCTTGAAGTATAATCAAAACATTTATGAATGGAACTCGACTTCGTTCATATGGCTACTGCGGGCACGTTTGCAGCGGTCGATTCGTTGGACCCAATTTTCAACGACTCGGCCATACATTTCAGCCGAAACGGACGCTATTTCGCGTTCAATGTTGGCTCTGAGCTCTTCCAACGTAATCGGCGTGTTGGCATAAACCAATGACTTAACATAGCCCCACAGAAAATGGTCAAACGACGTTAAATCGCATGAAAAAGGCGGCGATCTTCAATAAATCGATTGTAGCGTGTGCTGTGTGGCTTGTGGCACCATCCTGTTGAAACCACATATCGTCCAAGTCCATATCTTCCAATTCGAACCAAAAATAATTGGTGATCATGGCGCGATAACACTGACCATTCACAGTAACGTGACGATGATTAGTAAAAGAGTGCGTTCACAAGATAAATTCAAAGTTGTCAAGTCCCTATTGGAAAACCCTATAGTTTAGATTTGATCAAAATTCAATTAATAAAAATGGAATAAATATAGCTTCAACAATGTACGGAAAGTCTTATATCACTATAAAAGTTGTCAACATTTTGTTGAAATATTTTCAAAAAGTTAAAAGTTTTTTTAGTTGCAGTGAAATACCTTGTTGCTCAGCAAATATTAAACTGATTCAACACTTCGAGTAGGTGGGCCCCACTGAGTAAATTCTTTTTCATATTTCCAAACTTTAGACATTCAAGAATATGCCCTTAAAAGAATTTTTCAAAATTTAAATTATTTTATGAATAACAGCCATTTTTGTGACGCGGCTTCTGCTCCGGCCTGACAAGAACAAAATTTTACTTAAAACTTTAAAAGCGTTTTTCTCGAAACTACTTTTTTCGAGTTAGCGTGCACGATATCTCAAGTGCTAATGAACTGATTTGTTTAAAAATTTATGTGAATGTTCTTTGAATATTCATCTATCGCTTCAAGCACGCTTTTTTTTTAATTTTAAATTTTTAATTTTACTATTGGGTATATATTTTAATTCGTGCTGTTTTTTTTTTTTTCAAAATTTGAACGTTTATTTAAGTAAAACATGTACAATAGTATTATTCAAAGTATTGCCCATCTGAAGCTATGACTTTTCCCCATCTTTCTTTCAATTTGTGGATCATATCCCAAAAGAACTGCGCCGGCTTGGCAGCCAAGAATGAATCAAGCCAATTTTTGTTATTCTGATCTGATGTTAACCGTATTTCAGTGAGGGCGCTCTGCATCGACCGGAACAAATGGTAGTCAGAAGGGGCAAGATCTAGGCTTTAAGGCGGGTGGGGTAAGACTTCCCATCCACTGTTTTCCAAATAGTTCTTAACCGGAATAGCAACGTGGGGCCGAGCGTTGTCATGATGAAAAATTATTGCCTCGTGTGTGGTCGCATATTCCGGGCGTTTTTCGGCTACTGCTCTCTTCAAACGGATTAATTGTGTTCGGTAGCATTGTCAATTGATAGTTTCACCCGGTTTTATCAGCTCATAATACAGCACACCCATCTGATCCCACCAAATACATAGCATTACCTTCGTGCCATGGATATTCGGATTTGCGTTGATTTGGCTGGTTGGCCAGGTTTCACATATGATTTTTTGCGCTTGGGGTTGTCGTAATGGATCCATTTTTCATCACCAGTAACAATCCGATTCAAAAATGACTTCCTTTTGTGGCGTTCCAGCAGCATTTCGGACATGCAAAACCGCCTCTCTCGGCTTGAATTCATGTGGAACCCAATTTTCTTGCTTTTGAATATATCCAGCTGCATTCAAACGTTTTGAAATGGCTGCTTGAGTGACACCCAAAGATTCTGCTAACTCTTCTTGTGTTTGGCAAAAATCTTCATAGAGTAATGCTTCCAGTTCTTCATCTTCAAACTTTTTGGCTGTCCAGAACGTTCATCGTCCTCCAAGCCAAAATCACCACTTTTAAATCGTGCAAACCACTTTTGACACGTTCGCTCAGCTAGCGCATGTTCATTATCGACTTCCACCAAAATACGATGACTTTCGGCAGCAGTTTTCTTCATATTAAAGTAATGAAGAAGAACTCCCTGCAAAAACACTTTTTCAGGCACAAAGTGCGACATATTTGAGTGGAAAAAAATTATTGTTGTTTACGCTTCAAATGAATGACATATACTGAAATGACGTACAATGACAGTACAGTAGCTTGCCAACGCATGTTTCAATAGAATAATAACAATTGAATAAGACAAGTTACGCCATCACTTAGCAAACCACACGAATTAAGTAATAGACCCATATTATCAAAAAAAAAAACGGAAATGTTAAAAAAACATGTAAGAAAAATAATTTTTCAAACGACCGGTTTTTTTTTTTTTTTTTTTGTGTCTTTTTCAAGGTTTGGACTTTAGCGGCTTAATATACTAATTAAGAATCCGTTCAGTTTTTTTGTTTCAGATGACCAGAAGAGTTGAAATTATGCACCCAAGGACACCCTTTTTTGGAGTTTTTTTTTCGTTATTTTTTTATGTAATCTTAAAATATCAGTAACCAAATGATAAAAAGATAAGTCCAGGATCTTACGAGTACATCAACTCATCTTAAAAATCTACGTCGACGAAAGTATATCTGATGACCTAAGCCTCAGCATTATCTTTGTGATCCTAAAGAAGGAAGACCCCCTCAACTTCGCCAATTAGAGGTGAGTAATCAATATAAAATCCTGACTGTTCAGACTATAAACCAGCCTTGTAAGTGTGGTTTTAGGCCAGGAAAGCCCTGCATAGATCAAATTTTCACATTACAGCTGATTTTGGAAAGAACCCACAACCTCCAAATTAATATACACACTCTTCATCGATTTCAAAGCCAAATTTGTATGGGATCTACTATACAGAGCCATGTCTGGTTTTGGAATCTCTGCCAAGCTCATTCGGCTATCTAGGATGACGACGGAGGATGCATGGTTTTCTGTCAAGGTCGTTAGTAACTAAGACAAGGATCTTCAATGTCAGAAAATTATTTAAACAATCATTGGCGATGAGCTTTGTGATTTATACAATATCATTCTTGAAAGAATCGTGCGAAACGAACAAGCGAACACTGGAGACACAATTTTCAGAAGCTTGTTTTGTTACTTGTATATGCACACAAGACTGACATAATAGGAAGAACACAGCGAGCTGTCAATTAAGCGATTGCCTAATTGGCTAATGAAGCAGATGTGGCAAAAACGGACTTAGCCGGCAACGAATAAAAAACAAAGTCTATCCTGTAAATAAAGAGGAGCAACCAACATCGACGTTTAAGGCAAGATATCATGATAGGCAACTACAATTTTGATTCAGTAACTCAACTCTAAAAACGACGCCAGTGCGGAAATCATTTGAAGTAATTTCTTGCTAATCGTTGCTTTTTTGTGCTTAGAAGCAACCAAAACCACTTTTTACCATACACTGATTATCCCAGCCCTATTTTACGACTCAGAAGCGTGGATACTGACGAAAGCGGAAAAAAATGCTCTCGGACGCTTCGAGAGAAAAGTTTTTCGGGTAATTTTCAGTCCCGTTTGCATCGATGGAGAGTGGATGAGATGTTTCAACAGCGAACTGTACGGACTGTACGGCAGCGCCGATCACGTCAGAAAAACTCGGATACACCGGCTTAGATGATTAGGTTACCTTAAGTGCGTGGGTATCAGCGTGCCAGCCCGAAAAGTTGTCGGCTCCAACCCAAAGCCAAAGAGACAACGCAGTCGACGACGACTTTATCTTAAGTGCACTAGCTGGAGAGGCATGTTAGCTGCGACGATATTCCATCCAATATCGTAGCGCCATATAAGTATGTTAGGTAAATTAGAAGCATGTCCAAAAACAGAAGTTTGTCAATTCCACGTCGACCTAAGAAATAATATCATAAAGCCTGTGATTATTAATTGACGGAAGTACTTAAGCCTGACTATCAGCAGCTGTGTCGCAACTTTGCCATTTGGGTGTTTGAAATGCATAATATTGATAAGAAAGATCATATCGAGCGATGAATTATATTTTCATCTTCAAGGCTTCGTAATAAGGCAGAAATGCTGCATAGGTGGCTAAGAAAATCCAAGAAAGATTATAGAGAATCTTCTTTATTGTTTGGTGCTGTTTTTGGGCAGGAGCTATTATTGTAAGTTTTTCCTCCGAAAATGAAGCGTGTGTGACTATTGCCGTGAATGTATTGCAATGTCAAATTATGACTATTGAATGTTTATGGCCGGAACTTAAAATTATGAATCTTGGGCCACAAAATTGCAAAATTGTCTTTAAGTCCATGTGACAGAAAAATGTTTTGCCTTACGCAAATTCAAAAATTCAACTGAAATTTAACCCAAAATATATTTTTTCTCTGGAACGCTATTATTTGGGCTTCGCACATCTTGCTTTTTTTTAAAGGAATATGCAGAGAGGACATGTATCACATGTATAGCAAACGTTAATATTTTTGCAGAGAACTTAAAATGAAACTTAAATATGAATCTCTTCAAGATATTTGATATGATAAGATAAATAAAGGATGGAGATCTTCGTTGGATAAGATAGGGAATAACAAATGTTTTAACTGATATTACCAGGTCGCAATATCGTATCAGGGTTGTTGGTCAAAATGACAATATTAAATTGTATACCATTTAAACTCACTTAAACTATGTTAGCAAATCTGATATGATTTTGGATTAAGATGAATATAATAATTATATGTAAAATTGACCACTCTCAGTTGAGTTTAAATTTTACGAAAAAATCCAAGTCGTGTTGAATTATATTGAATCTCGTTTAAAACATCTTTCCAGATATTTTCATCGAAATCACGCGCGTTTTTTAAAAATCAATGTCATTTATTTTTCCAGTTGCGGAATAGCTTTTTCTAAAAAATATTCTGATAGCCACAATCCACAGTCCCTTTAATAATCTGCTGCCGCGCTTAGCCTCAGAAAATATCAAAAATTATTACTCCGTCATGATAAGTTCATATTGTTTTTATAAATATATCACATTTGTTCAGTGGAAACTAAATCCATGGATATAAATCACTTATCGTGGGGAAATTAGGAGACTATAAGTGCAAGGTTGCCTTTAACGTCACCAGTATTGAGTGGTGTTACAACCAGTATCGTTGTAGTTATATTAACAGTAGTTCAATCTATAGGTACCTATAACACAACAGTCCTTTATTTTCTGTTGTATTTTTTTTTTTTTTTTTTAAATCTTAACATGTGCCCAGGTACTTTGGGAGTATTCATACACTCTTACATGTTATGTCTTTTATAAATCCTCGCGTGCAACATTAAATCGTCGATATCTTATTGCCAACTTGTTATCATATATCATTCATTGAAATAAAATACAAGTACTTAAAAAGCTTTGAGTACACACTATTTCACTTAAATTCGCCTAAATAAAGTGTGTACAAGTACAAGAGTACAAGAGTACAAGAGTAAAAGTACTTTTACTCAGACTCAGAAATACTTGAGCTTAAATTTATACTTCTTATACTCTCATTTAAAATTTTAAAGTACTCTCTACTTGTACTTCATTTCAATATTCCTCGACTCATCTTAGAACCTTTCTTTGAGTGGACCATGTCGGCCTTCATATTGCCAATTCTGTCAACAGCACTCAGATAGGTACTGATTTCCCATGCGGTCCTCTATCTTAGTACTTACCGCACCCGACACTGCTTGATTTCGGTGATCTAACGAAAACCGTTACATTTTTTTTTTCATTTTTAATGCATTTTTATTTGGTTTAATTCATTAATTCTTATGTGCTATAGAAAAAAAAAAAAACGCTTCAAAATTTGCTTAAATAACTTAAAAGCTATCTTATTCTAATTTACTAGCCCCATGCGGACATTCTAAGTTAAACCTAACAATTAAATTTTGTCTTCCGACGTGCAGTACAACTCTGCTCCCTAATGGAGCTATCCTGCACTAGTGGAATTCGACGACGTAGATTCCTCTCCTTCAACAAACCACCAAAATTGTTGGTGCTGCCGAGCAACATCTCTCATGTCGCGACTCCCTACCACCCTACTGAACCAGAGACGCTCCTTACTGCCGTGTGCGACGTTTTTGTCATAATTTTATCGAAGTCATGTTACAAAATAATATTTATAACCTCAATCCGATCTGTACGCGATTAAGTCGTCTGCGTACGCTATGGCATGGTGAAGTGAACCTATCAGATCACTTGTGTAAATGCTGAAAAGGATCGGCAAATTGACCACACCCTGTTGCAGACCGTTTTTAATGTGAAATGAACCAGTAGAAGTCACATAGCCATTCTTCACGATGAGCTGTCTATCTGGGAGCATATTGAAAAGAATATACAGGAGTGGTTTTCTAATGTTCAGTCTGTTCAGCTTGTAGAAGAGTCACTCTAACCATACGGTATCGAAGGCCTTCTCCAAGTCAATCAGGCAGGCATCCGTGCACTGTTTCTTGGTTTTGTTCCATTGGATATCAGAAACCAGTTTAGATGCGGCATAAATAACATCATGCCCCGTCTTTAAACCGAATTGATTATCCGGAACTATATTTTAAGTCAGGACACTATTGATTACTTTTTTGAAAACCTTACTGATGTTTGGAAGGAGACTGATCGACCGAAGATTCGCCAGATTGGAGATGTCTTTATTCCTTTTGGGGATGGGATGTACCACCGCAGTTTTCGAATGTGCTGGATAATATGCATTACTTATTGCATTGTTAAACAGGGTGGTATAAATGTCCACCGCTTCTGTCGAAACAAAATGTTAGTTAGTCCCGGTAGCAGTGCGTAGATTTGATCCACGCGCGTAGCTTGTTCAGTTAACTGACGTTGTAGCTGAGCCCTCTGCCCCTGGCTGCCGAGCCAGATTTACTATTTTTATGTACTGGACTTTGTGACTGCTCCGATAGTTTGCGGTGTGTCCCGTATTCTTACATAAAACGCCAGAGAGTTGGCTTTTGAGTATTGGGTATTCATAGTGTTCTGAATCAGCTGCTGACATTCTTAAAGTTGTTGGCGCCTCTTCCCTTATTTTACCAGGCAGCTTTTCGGTAGAAGTAGAAAGGGAAGGGCGCTTTACGAGGTTTGGAGTTGGCGTTAGCTTTCTTCTCGTTTTCGTTGTAGCTGCTGCTGTTGTTTTCGACGTCATACTTATCTTGGGGTCTGGTTTTGTGGTTTGGTCGTCCGATGAAAACATGCCACCTTCTGATCCCGCTATAAGAAAAGCGGACCGCCCACTACCACTCATGTTCCCAAGAAAAACATTTTCATGGTATACCATATGTCTATTTTATTTATTTATTTATTTTTTATTTTTTTTGATTTTTTAAAATAAAACAGTACATTTTCTTGGGAATCGAACCCACGACACCTGGTTCATGGTTAACAACCACTGTGTTACCCGGCTCTCTACCACCCCGTCTACCAAACTCTTGAAACCTTATTATTTTTTTTTTGCACACTTATTACATTTTTACCCTTGTAAAGCAAAAACAGGAGGACGTTTGATCTCCGCGAAGGTCTATGAACGACCACGGGAACCGATACTTTCAGTGTGTCGAGGTTGTCGAGGTGGTTGCGTCTTGTTCCACTCAAAGAAAGGTTCTAAGATGATTCAATGAATGTTAAAATTGGTGGCGGCGTCCTGCTCCCCTCAAAGAAAGGTGCTAAGATGAGTTGAGGAATATTGAAATGGGTGGTTTCGTTTAATTGGCAGAAAAATGAGGGAAGATATTGGGAAAAACATTGGATGAAACAGATCTCATGCATATTCATGCATATGAAGTTAAGTACCAGCAAATAAAAATTTACTTATAAACATTTTACTAACAATAAAGCTATTTCCCTTTAATCTATCTACTATTACATATTTGTACTTTGTCATATCTTCAATTAAAAACGAAAATAATCATATCTGCCAAATCGAATATATTGACTTATAGTAAACTTCTATTCATAACTTACTTACGAACGTGTTACTTATCGATTTTCATCAAAAACATCTTATATTTTCTCAGCTTTCATAGAACTATTCTGAAAGTCTACTTATGTTGATCATGTTTCAAAATTAAGTGAATTAAAGACAAGATTGGCAATAAGCTGCACCAAAAATTTAATTTCTCAAAAATATCTAAAGGGGGATACGATCTTTTTACCTTGTACGGCGAAATAGTTCGCAACATTAACACACATTATGAAATTAATAAAAAAACAAAATAAAAGTTTAAATTACTCCTATAGAGATATATTCATTCATAAGTTCGAAGTCTAATCTTTCAACATGAATAACGGTAAGATGCATAAATGCTGTGTGGGAGAAAAGATTGTGCATCTAGTATTCCTTTAACATTCTACTCTACTTTGCCCTAGTATACCAATTATTTTTTGCTGAAGTATATCAGAGAGAGAACTTAATCCTTTATATCCATGGGAACTGGAATTAGGAGATTATACTTAACCTAAGTTTGTCCTTTTTATTATCCCCCTGAATGACAAACCATTACTTCTTGTATGTGTATAATTTTACATCTGTCAGAGATTGTCTAAAGAAAAAAAAATTAATGATGAAACTGAATAGGTAGATACTCGTACTTTCTATTTTATTGCAATCTCTTTCATTTTCCAAAGGAGTTAAAACAAAACTTTGAAGGGAATACTATTGATCGCTGAGAAGCTCATGTAATATCTGAACATGAGGTGAACTAATATTTAATCACCAAAGGCATCTCTTTCATGCCTCTAAAAATTACCAATCAATTACATATAGTGGCATATGTAAATATACGGAAAGTATAAATCGATACAGGGTTCCCCGGATAAAGTATCAGATGATATGGGTCAATTTCGTGTGCTATTTTGACAAGAGAATTTGATGGGCGGGTTAGAGAATGGGATATTCATCCCCTCGGAGACATTATGTTAATACATTTTGCCTCCCATTAAACATAGCATACTAAGAATTTTTGTGGTAGCAAATGCAGTACTGATAAACTTTTAATCAATTTAAAATGTCTAAACAAATTGTTTGCTCTGTTGTCAGTGGATGTAGTTATTCAAAGTTAAATGCAAATGTATGCCGAACAATTCTGATCATTCTATTCTATTCTAAACATCTGAAATTACAACATCACAAAATGACTCATGCAGTATTTCAGTTATTTCTTAGGTTGTTTGACATGTGGAATTATCTTGTTGAAACCACATATCGCTTACATCCATGTCTTGAAATTTAGGCACAAAAAGCTGGATTATTATATCGCTACAGCGAACACAATTAAATGCTTCTGCTTGACTAGCCGCATTTTAAAAGAAGAATGGTCCGATGATGCCTCCAATTCAAAATCCATAACAAACAGTGACACGTTGGATGTATTTGTTTTTCAATAATTACTCGTGGATTTTCTGAACCCCAAATTCGACAATTTTGAGGATTAACAGGATGGAATTAAGCTGTACCGAATCCTCGAACTGCTGCTACCAAGCCTTCATTATTTTTAAAATATTGCTCAGCAATGAAAACGCATCATACTCTGGTGTAGCGCTAAATTTTTAATATATCTGAACTACCAGTTTCCACGCTCTCTTTTTTTGCCATTGAAAACCTACGTTGGAATAACTACATATTCAATGTCGCCAAAAATGCTGGGAAGTATCTATCCTCCTATTTGGATACTCCCAAATAATGCTCAGATATTTGACACCTTCCAACACATATGTATGTATGTTACGTCTAGTAATCCATATCTATGCATTCTTACCAACAGTGCTACAATGAAATTTTCAGGAATATTCCCTTTAAACATCAATATTACACCCGTTTTCTTATGAATGACTCCATGGGTGGCAACCAACATTTAATGAGGACACTAAATTCTTGTTGTTGATTTCTAGTCAACTACTTATCTTACTTGATTTTTGTTAACTGAAAAAATGAATGTCTTTTGGGAGCGGTTGGGTATTAAACACCAAACTTCCGATTCGGAAGCCAGTTCATTACCACTTGGGCCATGGTTACCCACGTGGCCACCCAAGTTTAACAATCTATGAACTGTTTTAATCAAAAATATAACTAAGTATTTCAAACGTCAGACGAAACAATACATCGTACAGAATCGTCTTTGTTCTTAACATATTTATAAGTTAAAAAAAGATGTAGGATATATAAATAAATAGTTGTCGAATTTATGTGTGAAAAGTTATGTCAGTATTGTTATATAAATATTCTTACGATGACAAGCTTCTAAATGTTGCAGATATACTCTAAAAACTGGATGAAATCAAGTTGAAAAAGTCGAAAGTTGGAAAAGTTATAGTTATAAGTTATAAACATTTTTAGGGTAATTTGTACTTTTGTATGATTTTCTTGTTGCACGGAAGCTTGAAGTAACTGCTTATATTTCTTCAGGTCCAATTTCATCCTCTGAATCGCTTTTCACAAAGGTTAAAGGCAAAATGGATTTTGACTTGTTAAATCTTAAATTATTGCAAGACAAGGCTTGGTTTTCATTTAGAAATTTTCTTATCAAAAATAGAAATGTATTCCGTATTTTTTTCCATGGCTTTATCCATATTTTTCTCATATTTTTTGGTCTTCACTATTCAAACAAATAATTACAATTTGTTTTTGTCATCATTCTCGGGATCCAATTAATGTATTAGTTAAATGTAATACGTTTTTTAACTAATTTATATTTCTACTCACTGATTTTATCAAAAAAATAGGAAAAAGCCTGCTAACAACTAGAAGTACTTGATAGGATAAATGGTGAATGGAGAAAACAAAAATAACTTTAATATCAAAACACGAGAGCCAGGATAGAACTCAGATAAAACGCCCCGCAAACATTGAGTAGTATAAATCTAAAGCTTTTTTTTTTTTGTATTCACATAGGTATAAACATTCACAACGTGGATCGAGTGGTCAGGAAGAAACCTTGAGAACACTTTTAAAATGCAATGTTTCCTTTGCATCAAATTTTTCTTTTCCTTTATGAGAATATAGAATTCGTAATTTTTTTGCATTTGGCGAATAAGCGAAGTGTACTCGTACACAACTTCTTCGTACTTTTCTATGAAATCGTCTTGAATTCTATTTTTAATACTGACATTGATAAAATTAAAACTACTGTTACTAAAGCAACCAAGATTGTGACAAAATTAAGATTTAGTCCCTATGACGCATTTTTGTGATATTGCAATTCTTTTATTTTAATTTTCTTATACGATATCATCTAATGTTATGTTGTTGGTAAAATTCGTTCTTATTTAATGAATAGTTAAATCCGTCTAAAATTTCTATTATACTTGTACAATTACTAAAATGTATGAACACGTCTCCGGTAAAATTTAAATTTCGTTTGTCACAGTTTTAAATTACATGACATTTAAAATTTCTTCGTCTAACAAAATGATTTCAGTTTGATTGCTTCTAATTAGTTTACAATTTTCTTTAAAAAAAAGTGCTTGCTTACACTTATACCATGTTCTACGAAAATTTGTAGTACATACCCCGATGTCCATTGCTCAGTTTTCGGTTCAAAATTTAAAATTTCCACCAAAGTGCCACTATTTGAAATTGTTGTTGTAACTCCTCTAACAATCTGTTACAATCCCAGTCCGCCCCAAAGTATAGTAGGAGACAGAATAATCAATTGGATATCCAGCATTGATATCCTCTGAATTCTCTAACAGGGCCAGAGTAACCAGTATTTATGTTAACAAAGTGATATTGTTTTTTAGTTTGTATTTTAACAAGCTTATTTTGTTTATGTAGCTTTTAAAAGCTGTTTTAAACCGAAAATAGCGTAGGGGTTGTCATACGTAAATTTACCATATGGTTGTTTGTCAAAATTATTTTATATGGATGTCAAAATGCGTGGTTTAAAAATCATTATGAAATAATAAGCAAACACGAATTTTGTAATAAATCATAGTATTCTGCTGAATTGATTTTCATAAGGTATATAGTGTTGGAAAGCTCTTTACATGATTGGCGTAAGATATATTGAAGTAACAAGTGAAAGTAGATGCTTGAATCTAAATAAAAATAACATTTGTTGAGTATGATTTATATCTATAAATTATATCTATAAATTTAATATAAAAACTAATGAATTAATAAAAATAAAAGTAATAAAAATAAACTTAATTAATAAATAGGAGCTATTTGAAGAATTAAAAATAATTATTTTCATAATAATTTTAGTTCGACATAAAAATGCCATATATTTAACTAACTTTTTTCCATTAAAAGTAATTGCTACATTACTATAACATTAGTTTCTATTAGATAATTAGGTAAAATAATAAAATAATTTATTGGAATTCTTTTAGTAACAATAGGCATAAAACTATGACTTGCTCCACAAATTTCGGAACATTGACCAAAAAATAATCCTGGGTGATTAAAAAGAAAATTAGTTTGATTTAATCGTACCATCACCTCCTACTCATAATGCAGGAATTGTTCATAAGTTAAGTACTGCTGTTACTAAAATTCGAATTTGTGAATTTATAGTTAAAATAATTCGATTATCTTCATCTAAAAAACGGAATCTATTATTGTTTAATTCATTTGATGGAATTATATATCAAACAAATTCGATATTTAAAAAATCTGAGTATTCATATGAACAATATCATTGGTGAATTTCATATAATTGATAAAGTAATCTTAATGCTGGAAATGCAATAACAATGACAATGCATTAGTAATTAGTTTCGAAACCAAATTGTATTATCAGCTTCTTGGTTTGAGTTGTACTTTCATCATAAGGGTTTCTGATGCCTAAAAGGCTCGATTTTACAAGTTAACGGGATACTGGCAGTTTCCACGTGAACTGACTTTACTTTTAAGCTTTATGGAAACTGTTAAGTTAGTCTTTCAAAGTGTTTTGTAAACGATGTATCGGTTAAAAAAGAAAAAAAAATTTCTTTTTAGGAAGTAAAAGTTGTATAAAATAGTTGAATTGGCACCCAAAGAGGTGAAACACTATTATTCGATGATCTGCTATCAATCTTAGACAGTATTTCCCTCCCGAGTATTTTGAAATTTCATTGTAATTGGGGAATCAGTTGTATTATCTTTATGACGAGATTGAAAAAGAGCTCCTAATACTGGTGGCTTGCACTCTATTGTATGGCAGAGATGGTGAAAAATTGTTTCTTAGTTTTTTTCGTGCAACTGGGAAACTCCGAAGAGAATAGCATTAGCTATTTTTTCCGCTCCAGAGTGTCGTCACAAGAATTGTTCTCCAATATCTCTAGTTTTGTTCAATTCGGGATATTTGTTCCATTAGATCGTTACTGTTACTAATTTTGTTTGAAAATATATTCGATATGAGCTTTCAACTGCATTTCAATTGCCGCGAGAGTAATTTCTTCTGTTACGTTTGTATGAGACTTTAATGCAGCAGTCAATGCACTCGTTGACATTGGGATACCACTTAATTTAGGGGTAATGGAAACTATTACATCTCACTTGTTTTCCTTTTAACCGAGTTACAGTGGCCGTGTTTGAATAAAAATTTATGATTGAATTTGCACGAAACAGTTTATAGTAGCGGCAATTTTAAAAAAACATGTATTTAGATGCTTTCTTTATTTTACGTAGGATATAATGCACAAATACAGATAAGAATAAATATTAGGACTATATAGAGAAAACAAACTGTTCGGTTTTTGCGAATTTGTGTGTTAAAAACTATTAGAAATAGAACTGGAGAACTTATCCATTACCGTCACGTAATAAAAGACTCTGAGTACAATCAAGCAAAGATTATTGAGATTTAAAAAAAAAATATTTAAATTCTTCTTTGACTATCCCCACTATTTCAACAAATAGAAAGTTTAATTTGCAAGGAAGCTTTTAAAAGAAGTCACACAATTGAGCAAGAAGCTGAATTCATGAGCAAACATAACCGAGTACACCGAAACAAAATTCAGATATAGCAAATGTTTTATTTTCCGTGTATGAGGACTAAGATAGAAAATAGTTAAACTTTGCAAAACATAAAAAGTCCATAAATATGATACCCCAATAAACCTATACTTCAGACTACACCTATACCTCAATACCCAGTTCATATTCTTCACAAAAATATTTCTTTCCCGAACATACGCCTCATTCTTACAGCCATAGATAAATTCTCAAAGAATAGTTTAGCCAGAATCCTTAAGTCTAAGATATAAAACAATCACTAAAGTAACTAATACCATCCTTTGGAGTTCCTGAAACCAAATTTTTGTCCCAGTTCTGCTTCATTCATGCTATAAAATTAATTTAATGGAAAACTGTATACATCACCTCCTTATACCAGCGCTGTTAATGGTCATGTAGAGAGATTCCATTCAACTCGCTCAGAACAAATGCGCTGCTTTAAATCAGAAAATAGTACTAGCACATTTTCCGAACTCTTAAGTAAGTCAATTTTCAATTATAACAATTCTATTCATTCAACTATATTTAAACATTTATTTAATAACCCGGAATAACATTGCAAGGACAAACGAAACATTATTAAAACAATTTAAGAAAAACAAACTTTCATCCAAATACAAAAATGAAATAGCAGCAGAAGATAAAAATTCTACCGTTATACCCAAGCCAGGAAAAGCCCTTCATGAAATTTAGGTAAAAAGCTAACCCACATCTTCAGGTTACTCGTGCCTTTGTACATCGCTAACATCCAAATTTCGAACTAAATCAACTACCAACTTATCGAAATCAGTGCTGAAAGTACTAAGGTATAGAATGAATATTTTTAAATATGGTATTTCACATTATTGACATATAGGCATATTAATAGCTTACAAACGCAATAAGCGATAAGAAGCGGAACAACATGCATTCTCAACTCCCACTGAATGTAGCCTGACCATTGGACCTGAATCCGAATTTTTTAAGGTCAAAGTCAGCGAACGAGGTGGTCCGATTTTAAGTTCGGAGAATTTAACGCGCTACACGCCGAAATATAAAATCACACCAACACCTCATTATTCAGTTTCCACGGTAAATCGCAATATTATAACACCATACATATTCAGTCACATTCCTGAGATGATACGTGAAGAACCAAACATAATTTTGCTGAATACATGTCTGAATATAAAAATTTTCCAAGAACTTATTGACTATTTCTGAGTGTATCTTACGAATGGCTCAGACCAAGGTGTTGATTCGCTTCTACCATAAAGGTCAAGATTTCAAGCAGAAAAGAGCTGTTGGTATCAAAATAACTTATGTTTCTGGTACATGTCCAATAATCTGTTAGCTAGTTTTATAAATAGGATAAATCGTAAAAAGCTGAACATTTTTTGTTGTCTTTTAATATTGGTAATATGAATATTGGATAATTTAATTTGCTTAGATCTAGATTGATGATTATGTCTGACAGCTTTATAAATTCCTATAAATCGATCTCTATATAGTCTCTATATTTTAATTTCTTTTTGAATTTTTTTATATCTTTATTCGTTTCTTTCATAATATTTTCTTAATATTTTTAAAGTAAATTTATATTTTGTCTTTCCCTTTCAAAATTGATTCTTTTAAATTGCAGTTCAGGTTGGGTCGTTTTAATTTTCGAATGTATTCTGTAATTATAAGTTCCTATAGCTTATTATATTAATCCTTTGGACGATATATTTTGTTGGTTTGATTTTAAGAGTCCATGTTTCGTAATAGTGTGATATGAAACCTTAGGCTTGGTAATACAATATGTATTTTACATTTTCTTTTTGTAGGAATTTTTTATGTGAATTGAACATTATTAAGTATAATCTTTTAGGTTTTCCTACTTTAGAAAAATAATACTTTAGTTCCAGTACTGTAGTATGATTTCTATTTGAAATTATAATCATTATAACGAAAGTACGAGGGCTTTATAATGAGTACCCGGAAGATAGGTTGCGCTACTGAGTGGCGCTAAATAAGTGTACCGTCATTTAGTATAACATCTTTCAGCTCGCCTGTCAACATTTGGTGACTATCTGACGCTTAGTTTTGTTTTGACACCCATTTCAAAACTTCGTGTTAGTGTTTTTTGCGGCCATGGAAAAAGATCAGTATCGCTCCGTGAACTGATTCTTATTTTTGGGTGGCAAAACCTGCGAGGAAATCAAGCCCATTCTCGATTGTGTATATGGGACCCATTCACCTTTCTGTACAACGGTTTACCATCGGTTCGCAGAGTTTCGCCCTGGCCGCCCGTCGGCTTTTAATGAATCGCGCCCAGGTGGCCCAAGAACGGTTACCACAGAGAAAACCGTGGTAAAAATCCATGATCTCGTATTGGCCGACTGCCAATACGTGGAACTTCGCGAGATGGCTGATATAGCAGGCATCTCATCTGAACGCGTTAGCCATATCCTGCACGAGATTTTGGGCATAAGAAAGCTGTCCGCGCAATGCTGCGTTTGCCCACACCGGAAAACAAGCGCAATACTGAGACCACTTCAAAGACGTGCCTGGCCCTGTTTAATTGAAATCCGGAGAAGTTTCTGCATCGTTTTCTTTACCATTGATGAGACATCGATTCACTGGTATACACCAGAGGCCAAAAAACAATCGAAACAATGGGTTTTACCCTGTGAACGTGTTCCAAAGAAGGCCAAGACCGTCCCTTCGGTTGGAAAGATGATGACCACCGCTTTTTGGGAGGAGCGAGGTTTGATCCACGTTGACTATTTGTAGAAGGGAAAAACAATCACAGGAGCATACTACGTCGAGTTTATTGGGCCGATTCAACGCCGATTTGAAGAAAACAAACCACATTTGGCGAAGAAAAAGGTAATCATCCACGACGATAATGCATCGGCTCACACCTCCGCAGCCGCCAAAGTCAAATTGGTCGAATTGCACTACGAATCTCTCCTCCATCCTCCGTATTATCATGATTTGGCTTCCTGCGAAGCCAAAGTGTTTAACTTAGAAGCCATCGCCGGCGCGGAGTATTTTTTTGCAGGCCAACAAAAGTCGTACTATACTATCACATAATATGGTGTCCTTACCAGTAACTGTTGTAAAGTGTATTGGTTTTATAGAAATTTAGTTGAGTTCATCTAATCTATGGTCAATTATACAAAGCGGTGATCCTATATCTACTAAAGCTATATATGTTTTCCGTAAATGGCTATTATATAACTCCATAGGTTCTTGCCTGTGTAAGTTATTATAATATTGTCGTTTCTGGTCTCAATTTTGTTTCGACTGTCCTAATTGTCGATGCTGTCCTAAATTTCCCTGACCTTGATTATTCTTTCTACTTAGTCTTGAATATGCTCGTACGCTTATTATAAACAAAAACACATCTTAAAATGTTAATGTTTAAAATGACTATTGAAAGTTAATCGTTTCAATCATCACTGAACTTTCGGAATTATATTACAGATTATTTTAACTGGCACAAGTTTCAAAACAGCCTAAATTAATTTTTCTTTTTTATATTTTCAGTCGGACAACTATTTCAAAAATTTTCGTTTCAAAATATTTATCTTGATTGAATGGAAAATTTATTTATTTGATTTACGGTCAAAACTGAATGAAAGCACAACAATAATTGTTTTATCAAATTGTATCAGAGTAAAAAACTAATAGATATTGCGAGCGTGAAAAGTACAAGAGAACTGGAAACAACTTAATAATTGGATTGTCAAACAAACTTTTAATTACCAATGGGATTAAACTACTAAAATTATAAGAAATATTTTCAACAAAGATATTTGTATAATTTATGGGAAAATTTTCGAAGGACATTCACGAGAATCATTCGGTTTTGTTCTTGTTACCTTTAACGTTCGTTTTAATTTAACCCAATTATTATTTGATTAATGGGCAAAAGTTATATTGGTTACTTTGACTCAATCGCTGTTTTTTTTTTTATTGTATTGTACAAAAATGTTTAAATGGAGTTCGATTTTTTCTTTTTGTTTTGAAAGTTTTACCTTACGCCATTATTCATGGTGGAAAGAATTGCCTGGCATTATTTTGCTTTTCAACGAGGTGGTTACAATTTTTCGATTTAATTTGGGTTTTTCATAACATCTAGAGAATTGACCGTTGGCTTGAATAAATTTTATTTGAACAATTTTTAAACCTATGTATATATCAATAAATCAAATATTGTTATGGAGGAGATATGTATCCTGTCTTAGTGTACGACAAAAATGTCATGGTAAGCCGATTTAATTTTAAGAAAAATTAAAAAAAATCGTTTGAATAATTCTGTTTTATTTAAGAGTATGCGGAAAATGTATTTATACTTGGTCTACGGCAATAAGCAAGATCAAGGTAAAAATAAGAAAGTTAAGTGAGTTCTGTGAACTTAATTAGTTATTTTATTACTTACTTACTCGACTTAAGTTGGGATAAATTTTTTAGAAAAGGTTGTAGAGTTTGTTTTGTGTATCTCCTTCCCCAAAGCCCTTTAACACAAGCGATAAAAAGAAATCATTCGAAAAATTTTGCGTTAAATAAGACGTTTTCACTAACGTCGATGATAATGCGCAAAGGATCCGGACTGAAATGATTAGTGTCTTATACAACTTAAGATACGATAAGATCATATCTCTTTATTCTTAACAAGCTCTTATTACTCAATTACTTCATTAGGCCAACGAAACAGAATTCGGTAAAGGTACTCAGGAGAGAGTACAATGCAAACGTTGCAGTGCTTTACTTCTTGTTTTCTCCCATTTACAATTTTCTGAGTTCTGCCAATGAAGTCAATACATTAGCAAACGAGAGTTTTGTAGTCGTAAAGATTTTTAAAATATATGGTCTTGATAACTCAATAATTTTCTCATTTAACTGGAAAAAATTCATCCCTTTCCGACCCGGTCCGGAATCAAACGTTGAACCGTACAATTCCAGCGCCGCCAAATTCTAGCGCAACATTTGCACTACATGAGAGTTGCAAAAGGGTTAATGAAAGGTAAAATCATTAACGGTCGGGAAAATAAGTGATGATGTACGATGGCGGGCCCAGAAGCACCTGGTCTGAATAAAACATGGCGGTAGTTGTTTGAAAATATCATCATACATTGTATTGGAAAGTACGCAGTCTTTAAAGCATATGTTTCAAGTTTGAAATCGCCACGTTGTTTAGTATTTGTTTGGCAGTCAACAATTGTGAACGTTGACAATGAATTTGTGAAAATGGGAAAATTGGTCATCGTAATGTGATACAACACTTTAATTTAAAAGGCCTCAGCCCAACCAATATAAAAGCTGAACTGGATTCTACTCTGGGTGAATCTGCTCCTTCGTTTCAACAGTAAAATTTTTGGTAGCAGAATTTCAACGAGGCCAAGACGATCATCGGAGTATCAGTGTAAGCCTAACATGTGCACACGCACCTACCGACGAAGCTGATGGAGTCTTCGGAGCCTGTTCGGAGTATCATGTCAAAATTGTGCTCGGAGACTCGGAAAAGAAAACATCTTTGGCGGGTTATTTGGTAAGCACAGAATTCAACAAACGACAACAGACAACGGCTGCTGACTAATTGGTTTTGCAGCAGCATGTTTTACGGTAATAAGTAAAATTAGGTTTCTAACGACCATGTGCTAGCCGATGCGAAATACGCCAAGCAACTAAAAGTGGGACCAAGACACCACGGATGCTAGAGCGCTTGGCCTGGATAACTGGAAACAGCGTGCCCGGAATCGCAAAGAATGGAAGACTGCAGTGTCTCAAGCAGGGACTCTTCGCAGACAGTTGAGCATCATGTACTTTTATGTATAGTACGATCTGCATGTAGTGTATTTCATACTCATATACGTGTTATTTACATATTTTAATCATATTCATTTTTATATTCCTCTTTGTACTCTCTTTCTCCCATCTTGCAATGCATGCAAATAAAAGCACATAAATATTGTCAGCGTTAGTCGAACAGCTCAAATAAATAGTAAATCGTTGGATTTTTTACCCAATTTTCCCAATCAGAAAAAAAAAACTAGTGTTTTATTTTGAGGTTGTGCGCTTGTGTTTGTGTTTGTGTTCAGCTACTCAGCTTTCAGGATCATTCCTTAGAGGATTGAACACATTATGAATACTGCAAAGAGGAAACCATATGCCAGGCATAGTAATATTCTCCTCCTACAGAATCCAAAAATATTGGTTGTGAAGGCATTACTGTAAGTAAAAACAATTTGAGTAGGTAGTATGTGATTTTCTTTCTGATTCAACCTTAACGCCTTTACTAATAAATGCCCTTGCTTTGCTGACCAAGTATTTGAATACAAATAAGCAAAAACTTATTTCGAGCAAATAAGGTTTTGAAAAATAAAATTATCAATACCGAGTTGATAATAACAAAATCTTTTCAATAATAATTTATACGGTTTAATAAACTATTTTATGGATCCAGCAAATTTTACAGAGGCCTTAATTGAAGTAATATTCCTAAGGCTAGTTTTCATAGAGAAAACAATCAATTTAACATATTACATCCGCATGCCTTAAAAGGGGGTAAAAGGATTGCCTATTTTTAAAATACTAGTAGAATACAGTTGACAGCCTTTTTTTCATTTATCTTCGTTATAATTCCAAAACAGGTATTCATCTAACTAATCTTGGAAACTTCTCTTTTTTTTCGCACCTAATTTCGACTAAATTCAGCACCAACCTATGAAGTGCACCTAGACTAAAGAAAATCGAAACCGTAATCCGTAAACGTGTCGGTATCTTTTTGGGTAGATAGGGGGTAGGACGTGATTTAAAAAAAAAAAAATTATAAAGTAAAGAAAAAATATTCCCTCAGCACTTGTATGGGGGTGTGTATTAGTGTATACACCTACAAGAATGCGGTGTTTTACTTCGTGTACGAGTATCATACTGTGCGAAGATAATCAGGTAAGTGTCGTATCATTATTTCTGACAAAAACCCTGGGGGTAAACATCCCAGAAATCCTGCTTAATCTTCATTTTATGCATACACACAGCGAAATGTGGGGTACGTAGTATTGGAATTTATTTATTTTTTTTTTTTAGAAGTTAAGGCGATGTCGTTTACGATATGATATTTTTTCTTGCGAAACCAGAACTTTAAGTTATATAATATCACCACTCCTTTATTACAGAGGCATTTCGATGTTAGTTCGTCAAGGGGTGGTTTCCATATAAAGTTTTTCTTAAGTATTTACTAAGTTACAGAGTTTGAGAACAATCAAATCGTTTTTCGACATATTTGAACGTCCATATATAATTTTAATATATTAATGTTTTTAAAGGGTGTCCCAAAGTTAACGCAGGATTTGAATTTTCCGCAATTTGTACGGCAAAGTGCTGCCAATGGAAAAAAACAGCGTGACAACTGACAGTCCAAGGTTATTAAAAATAGAACGCTATACCAAAAACCAACGCGTTTTCACTGTTGTAGTGATCAGAATTGCTACTCAGATTATGCGATTTCACGCCCTCGTTCTTGTTTTTTTTTTTTTTTTTTTTTTTTTTGATGTCTAAGATTTATGCGCGAACAAGCCCACGAGCAGCCACGACTTGAGGAAGCAAACTGAGTACTGTATCAACGAAATTCAGGCAAATTTATGCAAAACTGTCATGAGAAATTTCGACAAAAGAGCGCGTATATGCCAGCAAACCTGTGGAGTCCATTTACCGGATGTGCTATTCCACATTATAGCACTCAACTAAGAGTGTAAGCAGGATAAAGGTAAGACCCTTCACACCTACAGTCATCTGCAGTCTTAAGTACCTACAGGCGATAATAAGTTAATTAAAAGGTGCAAGGAATGCAAAAGTGCGCTGCCAACTCCTATTTATCGATTTAAGTAAGGCATTTGACTTATGGAACATGGAAAGTTATGGGCATTCACACAGCTAAAGTTACCTATACATCAACTATTCATACATTGAAACACTTAAAGATATTTATAGCAAGTATGAAAACACACAAGAACCTACATTTAACATAAGTACACCCGGCTGTACCGGTCAAAAAAATATTTAGAGAATTCATATATGAATATATATAATAAGATGTCTATGGTGTTTTTAGACAGTTTTAAGCTAATTGCCGGTTTTTTTCTTGGGTGCGCCAAAGAATGTGTAATTATAATAGATACCAGTAGCATGGGCTACCAGCATGCACGATTCGCTAGCCTGAGTGTTCGACACTAGGAATACGCCTACGTAGCAAAGCCACACCCTTAGGTAATACTTCGCGGGCCTAATAAGCAATCTATATTATATCTGCTATATATGCTACATCAGCACGTCCTATTCTCTCTATCCTTCGCAGCTCGTTTTGCACGTTTGTTATGAATATGCAAATCTCCATCCATTTTTCTTCTGACCACAACATTTGGCCAATTATGGACTACGGGTGTTGTATGCCTGTTCTGCATCCCAGAAAGCGTATGCAATGGAATATTGTCTTCCTCCTGATTTGGGCAGTCTGGCCAAAAAGGTGAGCTCTCGTGCCCGAAGCGGTGTAGGTACTTTCGATACTCATCGTGGCCAGATAGGAGCTGCGTAAGATGGTAGTTACAGTTTTCATGTTTTCGGTTTGTCCAAACGTTTATGGATGGGATCGATCTGAAGGTCCATCTGCCCTTGGTAGTGGTATTCCACCGATTTCGCCACCTGGTCATTGAAGTCGTTTTTTCTTCTTCCCTGATCCTTTTGACTGATAACACCTCTTGTTTACTAGAAGTTCTCGTATTATAAATTCTCTGCATCTCGTCCGCAAGGATATCGATGGGCTTCATCCCGGCTATAACAAAAGCTGTTTCGTCCAAAATTGTTCTAAAGCCACTGATTCACTTTAATGCGCTTAGCCGATATGTTGATGTTGATAACTTTCTCCTTGCTTCTTTTATCGCTAGGGCACCCACCCAAATTGGGGCCGCGCACAACGGGAATGAGTTTACTACCTTGTTTTATAATATTTTTCTGACATATATGGTACAGATACTTCGATATTTGGCCCTTTGACGCCTATTTGTGAGTCGATATGAGGCAGAAAGCTTAGTCTATTGTCAAGAATTATTCCTAGGTATTTAATATGGCCTTTTGATTTGATGATTTGATTTCCTACGCTTATTTCCACGTATTTCACATCTGTCTGTTATAAGAATAGCTTCCATTTTGTGATTTGCTGGTTTTAGGCCAACGGATATAAGACAATCTTTTTTAAGATTGATTGCACTGGTCGTAGCTGACTCTAACTCGCAAATATTTTGTGCAACAGTTGTAAGGCGATGTCGTCAGCAAATCCGATTATTTTTACTTCTGCTGACAGTGTTAACTAATAATTAATTTAACTTTTTCGTACAAGATATTCCAGAGAAGGCGCCCAGTACCTATCCCTATGGGACTCACGCGGAGATTTTATAGTACCTTTTCCCTTTGTCGGGTTCGTATTTCAAACTTCTATTGCTGAAGTAGCCGGATACAATTTAGCAATTAGAATAGTATATCCATTCTGACCACTAACCTTCTTATAAAGGACCAATCTGCTGAGTTAAATACATTTTTTGCAGTCCAGCTTGCCTGCTATTTCTATCACAACTTTTATGCAGTCGACGGTGGGGCGCGATTTTCTGAATCGAAAATGTTGATCTGATAATCCTTTTTTTTCAATCGTTCAAGTATTTTCGCCAGTGTGACTAATAGACGTATTGGGGGATATGATGCTGGTTCTCTATGTAGTTAGTTTCTCTTTGGTATGAGTACTAAATATTGCAGCCTCCACTGTAGAGAGTTAGTTATGAAGGTAATATCGATGATTGATCTCATTCCAGCTTTCCTAAAAGTATTTGCTCGAACATTATTTGCAATATTTATATCCAAAGATGCGAATGTTTCTAGCAGGATACGTTTTCTGGCATTGGTCAGCCTGCTGCCCCACTCTGTTACCTAGGCTTTAAAGTCTCCGTCTACAACCACTGGAAATCTTGCACGTACATCTACACTTAAACTTTCTACCGTTGCCGAGAATTAACTGTTATCCAACTTGGGCATGCGGCATAGCCCAATAGAATAGAAGTTGGTCCCGTTTATTTTTTTATGAAGTCATGTTCTCCACATGTTCATATTGCGGCATGCCTTTATAGCAGATACAGATTTTATTGTTGAGAGTTTTATACGCATCACTGATATGTCCGCTCCAGTTACCCTGCAGTGTTTAAGTTAATCTATATTATCTTCATGGTTTTTTGATGATAATGAATCTGCTTAAGACCGGGCATTTGTTGCTGGTGGCTACATGTCTAGTGTTCATCGGGTTGTCCTTCTTTCAGAACAAACAATACAGGTTTTTCTTGCATTCTTTGTTTTAATGGTTTTCTTCCCCACATCTTCTTCCATGCTTGGGGCAGTCCATCTCAGTATGGCATTGGCGTGTAGTGTGGTTGAATTCAAGACATCTGAAACATGTAGTTAGGTTTTTTATATCCCGGACGTAACAGTTTTCCCATCCAAATTTGTTTCCAGCTTACCGTCTACTTAAGTTGCATCAGCAGGCCCCTTTCTGGGTTCGGCTGATATTCGTAACCGATTCACCTAGAACCCTGAATTTTGGGTCAGTCGTAACTTTGTTGTCATCAAAATTGATTCGGGTCGTGTTTTTCCCTTGGTGGGCTTGGAGTCAAGGATCTCTTCGTTCGGCTCCGGTTTGCGTTTGGTGTCCGCTACCATTATTAGCCATAACAAAGTCTGTGATGAACTATTTTGTCGAATGACTTGCTTCACTCTGTCGCCGTGCATCTCAATCGTCGATGTTTATAGAGTTCTGTGATCGATTAGATGGCATCTCTCATCGGTTGGTGGGTGGAATGCCCTTAACCATCATCTAACATTTTCACAAGTGTTTTTATCTGTTTCCCCAGATTGTGGAAGACAGATGAGTGTTTTTTCGTCGATAATAGCTGTTGCCCTACTGCACGTTCTAGTGATGTCGCGTTTTCCTCATTACTTCTCTGGGGAGTTTGTGTTTGTCACCCGGGTGGTATCTGTACCCTCGGACTCCACTGGAATGGGTTTATACCAGGGGCTAAAACAAAATGACTGTAATGTATGTATTTTATGAGTAAATGTAATTTAATGTATGAGTAAATTTTTTGGCCCACGATAACTACCGAACAAATAGTGCTGTCGATTTGGTGCGGATGGTGCGCCCTTATGCAGAATCCCAGTCCTTAGATTTTGACCAAATTCCGCTGATAACTTTTAAAGTGATTAAAATAAAACATACATAAATTACAATCAATTTTTCCTTGAAGGTAAAGGACTCTTTCTTGACTAAAATTGACCAAAATTTGATAAAAATCAGTCAAAAATTGTCTGAGATATTTAAGGAATACCAACACTAACTACGATTTTGTTAATTCGCAGAGACTTCTTCGTCCGACCGGTCGAATTTAATGAACCATAGATTTCCTAATTTCTAATACGATACGAAATATCAAAAACCATTCAGTAATACTACAAGTTCTCTTTATCAGGAAATTGTTGGCGTGACCCATCGGTGGTATATTGGTGATTCATCGTGAGGTTTGATTTTCAATATGTTTTTTTTTTTTTTTTGACAGATTACGCGTGACTCTTATCAAATTGCTTTGTCATTTTTGTTCGGTATCGTTTGGCAAGTCATCACGGAAAGACTCACATCACAAAGGCGTCTTCAAATTGTTTAGCTGTATTACGAAAATCAGCGTTCTGTGAGAAATGTTTTTCGTGCGATTCGAGGAAATTACGATGCGCATAATCGACCTACTGAAATCACTTTTGCCAAAACCATTCGCAAATTTGAGTCCCAGTTTACATTAGTGAATGGTACTCGACCGGTTAGACCACATCCAGTACGTAGTAAAGAGCCTATAGCACATGTAGCTGAGAGCGTACGCAAAGATCGTAACGAATCGATTCGTCGTCGTTCTCAGCAGCTTGGCTTGGCGTAAAAAAATAGTACAAAATGCAACTTGTGCAAGAATTAAAGCCAGTTGACTTGAATTTGCGTCGTATTTTTAGTGAATGGGCTCTGAAAAAACTCAATGAATTTCTGACTCAATGGATACGTTAATAAGCAAAATTGTCGTATTTGGGCTGATGAGCAACCCGAAGAGTATCAAGAGCTACCATTACATCCATTAAAAACAACGGTATGGAGTGGTTTATGGGCTGGTGGAATCATTGGTCCATATTTCTTCAAAAATAAGGAAAATCACAATGTTTGTCCATGGTAACCGTTATCGCGCCATGTTAACGGTCTAGTTTCAACTGACAGCGAATAAAACAATAAACTTGTTGAGAAATCATTTTGGTGAGCACTTAATTTCACGTTTTGCTACGGTAAATTGGCCGCCTATATCATGCGATATCACACCTTTGGACTATATTCTCTGAGGATATGTAAAGTTTCAGGTCTTTAGGGATAAGCCAACTACAATTGACACTTTGGAAGCCAACATTGAATATTATTTTAAAATAAAAAATGCCATGAATTGTTCTTTTAACTAATAATAAAGCTTTTAAGTTCGCTTTAAATTTAATGTATTTTATTTTACATTATAAATCAAACATCACGATAATTCACCTTATACTTACGATTATCGATTTTCTATTTGTTGTGTTGATACACATGTCCCGAACATATGTTCACAGTTTTAAATATATAGCATATCTAGTTTGCTTTTAACAGATTGAAAGTTTAGACGTGTTTTGGTGTTCTTGTCCGTTTTTAGTTATTATAAAAAACGAAGAAAAGAATTTGCATCAAATTTTGTATAAAAAATGGAATCAAGTGCTCTAGAACACTTGACATGTTGCTATATAGTACGGCGAGTCTGCTCAAAGTAAAATCAACGGCCTCGCCACACTGAAAGCATCGGTTCCCACTAGATCACCGAAATCAAGCAGTGTTGGGCGCGGTAAGTACGTAGGTGGGTGACCACATGGGAACTCAGTATTCCGCGTGCTGTTAACAAAACGCGCCACATGGGTTAATGGATTAATGCGTGCTGTTAACAAAACGCGCCACATGGACATAGTACCCCGGCATTAATCCCAGATTCTACAAATTAATTTGTTTCGTTCCCTTGATAATAATAATAATAATAAACAATGTTTATAAGTGGTACAAGCTCATCCAAGATGGCCAAGAAAAAATAATGAATAACCTCGCTCCGGTTGCCCCAGCACATCAACAAAGGATGACAACAACAAAGCTGTGAAGAAAATTGTTTTGGAAAATCGTCGAATTATCATAAGAGAAGCTGCTGAGGATGCAGCAGCAGAACCATCATATATGGTTCGTATTATTTTACAATTTTTCGGAAGTTTTGGGCATGAAATGTGTGTCAGTGAAGTTTATCCGAAATTTCTTAATTTTGATCAGAAGAATCGTCACATAAGCATAGCTCAGAAGCTCTTGAATGATGTCATTGTTGACCTTAGCCACCACAAGAGACACCTTACTTACTAGTTAAGATGACTAATTGAAACAGCTACGGGCCTCTACTAAAGGAGGCATATTCTGGGTAAAGAACTTAGTGGAGCCCAATGCAAATATCAATATCGTACATTAACAACAACTGAACTTGAGTGTCATCTAGGAATTTTGGAGTCCTTGAAGTAGGAGTTTGGTATTTCAGAGTAAAATAGAAGGTTTATTACCCACCGACATCTGTCGCGGCGAAATAAAAACAAAAATTCTCAGGCTTTAAGAAACTTGTAGGCGAAGTAGTGCTACAGTAAAGACACTAGCTATTCCCCATCCAATTAGTCGTCTTGCTAAACAACGTTTGACTAGGTTTAGTAAAAGGTACTCAGACTATAATTATTTCATAAACTCGTTCAATAATCTTGTGAAAAATAATTCGAACTTGACCAAAATTGGAAAATTGAATTGTTTGTCGTCGTGTCTAAGTAATCGAGCTTTTTGGCATAGATAAGTCTTTTCAAGACATGGAAGAAAACTACCTAAAAGCAGTCTTAAGACTAAAGGAACGTTATGACAATGACTGACATATCTTTTTAGAATATATCCCAATATTACCCAAAGTTTAGAAGGCTTTTTCTATTGGGTATATAACTTAATTCGTTTTTTTTTTTTTTCAAAATTTGAACGGTTATTTAAGAAAAACATGTACAATATTGTCCATCTGAAGCTATGACTTTTCCCATCTTTCTAGCAATTTGTGGATCCCATCTCAAAAGAACTGCGCCGGTTTGGCAGCCAAGAATGAATCAAGCCAATTTTTGATATTCTGCTCTGATGTGAACCGTATTTCAGTGAGGGCGTTCTGCATCTACTGGAACAAATGGTAGTCAGAAGGGGCAAGGTCTGGGCTATAAGTCGGATGGGGTAATACTTCCTATCCACTGTTTTCCAAATAGTTCTTAACCGGAATAGCAACTTGGGGCCGAGCGTTGTCATGATGAAAAATTATTGCCTCGTGTCTGGTCGCATATTCCGGGCGTTTTTCGACTACTACTCTCTTTAAACGGATTAATTGTGTTCGGTAGCGTTGTCCATTGATGGTTTCACCCGGTTTTAGCAGCTCATAATACAGCACACCCATCTGATCCCACCAAATACAGAGCATTACCTTCGCGCCGTGGATATTCGGCTTTGCCGTTGATTTGGCTGATTGGCCGGGTTTCACATATGATTTTTTGCGCTTGGGGTTGTCGTAATGGATCCATTTTTCATCACCAGTAACAATCCGATGCAAAGATGACTTCCTTTTGTGGCGTTCCAGCAGCATTTTAGTAAGTAAAAATTTATTTTTTAAACGTTAGCTGAAGATTTATTTTTAATAGCCTTAGAACACTTTACATCATTTAACCATATACCAGTCATACAATGATCAGTTGTACTTAGATCAAAGTTAACACCAGAACTATGTTCTGACATAGTCATTGCATGTACTGGAAATAGGCCTAGAAATCTCATTCAAAAAGGAATATAGGCCGTTTTGAGCCATTATTGCAAGGTAAGTGCTTGATGTTAAAATGTCAATACTAAAGCCACCTAAAAGAATAAGATTAGCTGTCTTTTCATTATCAAGAAGCATTGAGAATTCATTTATAAACACTTTTACATGTACCATGAAAGTGCAGTCTAAATATACAAATAAATTTAAATCTTTCGTTACAAAAATTTAAATTTCGATTAATTTAAATTTTTAACTTCATAACTACATGATAAGTCTCCACGAACAAAAACTCCTATGATTCTAGCAGCATACATTTCATTGGGGTTCGCAAAAAATTCATAACCCGAAATTCGATAAATATTTTTTTTTCGACATTATAGATCCAAATTTCACTTACAAAAATTAGATCAGGCAGTATCATATTTTTTTGATGAACAATAAAAAAATGGTTTTCATTTTTGTAATTTAAAGAGAAAAAATCATCGTTGACATTACATACTGTACCATATTGTTGAAGAGATTTTCGGCGAGTAGCAGTACATTTGTCGCATCGATATGGAACATTATGTGTGTTCATATATTCCATGTCTGCTTCATTAAGCTTAGTACACTTACCATGGTAATAAATTTTGCAATCCACACAAGTAATTTTTTTTCTTTCCAAACCGCGTTTTTTTTTTATTGCATATAGAGCACAGTATTTTAAAAGATATGCAAATAATGTAATATATTAATACAAAGTTAACACACCACATAACTCGGAATAAACGCGTCTATTCTTCACGACACTTCACTGTCAATGTATCCCGGATCCCTGCGAAATTTAAACAAAACAAATTATGCGAAGTTAGTCAAAACTCAACGGATATAACTTAGTGTTGCATTACATCATATTGATTGTCACTATCGTAATCGTTTTTACATATTTTTATTTTAAAAATGACATTTGTCATATCAATAAATTGTAAAACAATTAATTGATATATATTAAAACGCAATGTAGATAGTTATGCTAAGCAGTAAGGATCTTTTCTTATTTCGGCCAAACTAATCAAAAAGGTTTCAAATATTTCGTGGTATCGCCAGCTATCTATTCTGTAAATTAACTCAGGGCAGGTCTTTTCGATAATTATTTTTATGCTATAAGTTTTTTTTTTGATATTCAACATTGTTTTCGCTTTAGTTAAGAGACAGACTATTGGAATAGTCGGTTCAGTAAAGTAAAGGAAAACTGAAAATTTAGTAGTCTGGCTGTTGCGTGAGAAGTTTCAAATTGTAGTGAAGTAAAGTGTAAGACTTTGAGTGCAAGTAGTGATTTTTCTTCCGACGACTAGGATGTTGATCCAACGTACTCTCCCAATTTATCAATTGGGAAGAGATCTTTACCGGATTATGATATTGGAAATGATATAAAACGCCAAAGACGTATTTCCACATCATCGGTTACAACAGATGCAGTTAGGGATTTAGGTACATTAAGCAGCAATACCCCAATACCCAGGCCAGGCAAAGGGGCTTACTAATACAGAAAATCTAATATTTTTGGGGGAGTTTTTTTTTTTAAATGATTAAGTAGGTATGCTTTATGAATTTCTGAACAATTAAAATAATTAATAACAAAAAAAAAAAACTTTGCGGCTAATTATTATTTGCACGAGATTGCTTGAAACTTATTTTTTAACTCATATAGTCGTGTCTGGAAATAAATAGATTGGTATGTACATTTACGATTATGTAAACGTTTCCATATGTATATACTATGTTCAAGTTAAAACAAGTTACACTGAAAACACAAAAAACAACATCAACAACAACAATGACAAAGCAGCATTGACTTCAATAAGTTTAACATAACTCAGTATCGGTATATTACTTTAAAACATCAAGCACAGGAAAATCGTGGAAACTGATAATTTAGTGTCTGGCAAACATCCGTTCTTACGATACACCTTTGAAAGCCGAAGGTGTAAAGAGAAAATGTAAAAGAAGATTAAGTCCATTCTAAATTAAATGTGAACCAATAAAGGTTTGCTTTTTAATAAATTAAAATATAATTTGATTTAATTTACATTCATAATACATATGGTATGTATAGAGGTGGACCACCAAGTCCATTGGAAAGAACAATAAAAATCACCATTAGCAGTACAACAAACGAAATCAACACACAAAAAAGAAACTGAAAAGAAAACACGAAAATATGTTATTGCAAAATCATATAATATTACATATATATGTAATTATATATAAATACAAATCTTTGCTTTTCCTCATGTCTAAAGCGGACGCACTATCACAATTTCTTTTTTTTTCATGAGCTTGTTTTTTTTTTTTTAATTTTACATCTAAATTGTTTATGCTAAATTGTGTATTTGAACAAAAATATGTCAACATTGATATGGTGAACAACCTTGTTACTGTGAACATGGCTTGAAAACATTAGTTCTTAGAATCCAGACACAATTGTATATGTAATATGTATATATACACAGAACTTCAAGTCTATATAAAATAATCCGGATCGGGGTTTGACCCTGAACGCTCGTACACAAATAGGGTGTTTTCCCAACTTTTGCGTACTAATGTCAAAGTTCATCAAGTTCTGAGATATATTTACATACATACTATTTGGGTCAGACAAAAGTACGTAAAACCTTCTTGCATCTTTGTTGAAACTCTCTTGAATCTTTGTTAAATAAAAATCATTCGGCTTTAATCAACCTTTTCCTACATATATGTGACAATGACTATGCTTAAAGTGATGAAACCGATGAGATTGAATTTAACAACAAGAGCCTTGAAAATGCTTTGCCGAAGCATATAAAGTGTGCAGAACATACGCTCAATTTGCTGGCAACAACGGACTTCAATCGCATTTTTCAGCAAAGCAATCCAAACCTTAAAAAACAAAAACATGTAAATACTGATTTTTTGTCTAATGTTACTCGTACTATTGTAAAATATTTTTAATCAATTTGAATAAAGATAATGCAAATATGTTCACATTTTTGGAGTAAGATCAATAGGTCGAAGACATCGGAACAAATTGTCATGGCCTTGGGGTCACAATTAAAATACCCAGTAGTGAAACGATGGAACTCTATCTGTGATTCCCTTAAGGATATCATTAAGCATAAGGGTGAGATAAATGAAGTCTGCAGGATGTTAGAGATACAAGCGTTTCTTCAAACTGATTTCGATTTTTTGGAGGAATATTTAATGTTGCTGAAGCCTTTTTTGGAAGCGTTTTATTTTCTATAACGCTCGAGTGATATGATCTATGGATACCTTCTTCCCACCTTAGCAACGATAAGGACGAAGATGCTTTTAAATAGTCCTCTAAAATTTTTCCTTTTGAAACAGTCTATTTGTTAGAAGATATATTGTAAAGCGATTTTCTTATCACTTTAATCTTACAAGAAAAGTCAATGTCCATCTGTCAAGCTTAGGTTGATTTCAGCGCTTAATCCTTCATTCAATGACTCCGAAATATCGAAGATAATATAAGTGGGTTGGTAAGAAGAAAAATTCAAGCGGAGGAGGATAAAACGCTAGATACACCTTCACAAAATTCTCAGTAAAAAAGTCATGAAACTGCGTTTTTCGATTTTCCGTTAAAGGTGTTATAGTACCTATGTACCACTTTGATAAAAAAAAAATACAATATGGAATATAAATGGAATAACCACCGTATGGCGCTCCCATTGTTCTGATTTGTTAAGTTGGTGCATCTGTTGTTGACATTCCCTCTAAGTTTTAGCGTCATAGCTTGACATTTGAAAAAGTTACGTAACCAAGAATACATCTATCTCTGTGTGTGTTGGCGATTTTTTACAATTTTAGAAATGGCTTTAAATTTGCATCAACGACTTGTATTCAAGTTTGCGCAAAAACGGATTTAATGGTGTACGAACGTTGGAAATATTGAAAAAGTGTTTAGGCAACGTTTCTCTAAAGAAAACGGTTGCTTACCAGTGGCACGAGCAGTTCAAAAGTGGTCGTGAGTCAATCGAAGATGATGAACGCAGTAGCAGGCTATCGACATCGAAAACCGATGAAAACATTGATGAAGTAAAATAATACAATAATAACCGCAAATTGACATCAGAGAGATAGCGGAGGACATGATGCCTATGGATCTCCAAAACATTTTGGTTAATGATTTGGTTTAAAAAAGAGACCGTGTTAACGTCGCAAAAGGATCATTACTGGAGACGAGACTTGGGTTTATGAGTACGACACGCAATCCAGTCATCAGGCAAGTGAATGGCATTCACCAAATGAGCCGAGACCAAAAAAATTACGTCGTTTTCCGTCAAAAAAGAATTCAATGCTCACGGTTTTCATGGATTACAACGGTGTAGTGCATCATGAATTTTTGCCAGAAGGCCAGACAGTAAACAAAGAGTATTATTTGGGCGTTATGAGACGTTTGCATGAAGCAATTCGCCGAAAGAGACCTAAATTGTGGGCAAAAAACTCGTGGATTCTACACATACAGAAAACCGAATATAAAAAATGTTTCGGGGGTTGGATCAAGCGCTGACATAAGTGTGTTGCAGTCAATGGGGATTACTTTGAAGGGGATAATATAGATTTAGATGAATAAACTTGTATTTTGAATTTTCTGAATAAATTCCGGTAGGAATTCAATTTCATTCAATTTCAATTCAATTCAAGGTAGTATAATGAGTTGTTTTTTTTTATTCATATTGCTTTTCGGTTGTTATACGTTTGTTATGCTCTCTTCACATTCTGACGAATGATGTTCCCATTATTAACTGAAACTAGCTCTATTTCTTATTACACTCTTGGCTACAAATTTTGGCAGTCTATCATCACGCTTTGCCATTACTTTTATTAAGTTGTTAAAATGCAGTCTAAGAGCTTCAGGTGCACCAGTTTCTAGCTGAAGCATATAACTAGGGGTTGAACTAAGTAATCTTAATAATTCCTTTAAAAAATACCTCAGAATCTTCTCAACTTCAGGAAAGGAGCAGTATAACCTCATTTGCGCTCCATATAAAAGAACTGAAACTGGAGTTCAACGGAAAAGTTTTTACTTGGATCTATGGATCAATGTAGGTACGTGATACACACTCATTACTAATGCTCGTTTGGCTTTAGATAATTTGGCTTCTTTTTATTCATATTTAAATTGAAAGACACCAATATTCTTAGGTACTTGTACTCACGGACAACTTCAACCATTTCTTTTTGATACTCGAACGTTTGCCTTCCTCTTTGAGTGTATTGAACGCCGCCACATCTGAACACTATAACCTTCGACTTATTCAGGGTCACGCAGATTCATCATATATTGCAGACTGTCTATCATATAGGAAAGAAAAACATTGTCATCCGAATATATAAGAGCGGAAATTTTCTTACAACTTAGCTCGATTCCATCCTTTATATTGTTTGATATGTCATTGATGAACAGAATGAACATTAACACACTCAGGATGCATCCTTGCTTCACTCCCATCGTTATTGAAAATTCTCTAAAAAATTACTCTCCATCCCATACATACGACACATTTTTTGCATACATTACTCTTAGAAAGTTTATTATGTATTTTCGTTAAAAAACCGATATTGAACAATTTGTAATACAGAGCCTTACATGCTGCGGTGTCGAAATCTGCCCAAAAATCGACGAAGAAAGAGTATAGTTTCTCATGTTTCTGCTTATATTATATATTTCCAAAATATTAAATAACACAAATATCTGGTCAACTGTCTTAGTCCTGCTTGAAACTCCTGCAAAACTTTTGAACGCAACAGGTAAATATGTAATATACTTATAATAGTAGCAAATAACTTCAAAGATGTGATATTTCTGAGTGGTTTGGAGAATCATCATAATCACACTTTTTATGAAGCGAATTCAAGGATTTTGTTGAATTATACTACGAGTGAATTTTGTCATCTCCGGGGACTTTTTCTGTTTTAGCTTTATCATTGACTTCATTAATTTCGTATATGGTACTGAAAATGGACAATCCAGGAATCCATCGGTAACCGGTGGTACTGCATATTGGAATGCTGGTGAGATCTGTTGTGAATTGAGTAAACTCATAAAGTTGCCTCTTAGCTGTGTTGCCTTAAGTGACGTGCCGATTCATTTTATTTGTCCTTTTATATATTTAACAGTTCTCCAAAATTCTGCTGAGGATGCGGATTTGGTTATCATAGCTATACATATATTATAGCTGCCTCTTTGATTATCCTTAGTAAAGTTTCAACATCTAATAAAATATTCACTGTGTGTAATCGCTCTAGTCTGAAATTTAAATTTGCCGCGATACTCATTGAGAAATCGACCATTCCAGACTAGTTTTAGTAGAAGTCTTAGTTATCTTGTATTTTCCCCGTCTGAGGACTCAATGGCATATGATCCCAAAAAGTCTTCATTCCTATCCGACGATCGCTAACAAGAGGTTTTCAATCTCCAGAGATGAAACAACAGTGAATTATGGAACATGCATTTCCACGTATGCGTACTCTTCGCAAAAGTCGCCTTCGCAAATTCCATTTAAAATACCGCAGTCGTATGAGATTACAAATTTCATCTTTAGAAGTGCGATTTACATATGTACGAGTTCTATGCATAAGGATGTTTTGTAACCGCTCACAAAATTATTTTAAGAGAGTTGGCCAATGAGCATCAAATTCGTTTTTGAGTTATGGGACTAACGCCGCGCCGTGCCAACCAAAACAACCTCATCATTATGTTTTCACATCCGTGCGTCACTGTCTTTCTCGTTAGTGCTTATGAAATTACTTTCATTTTGTTCTCTGAACGTTGCGTGCACAATCCTTAGTGCACAAATGACCGTGAGTTTCGTTACTCCAGAGAATATAACGTCATTTTTTATGCTTTCCGGTCACCTAAAAAGACGGTGGCTAGCAGCAAATTTTTCAAGAATGTCTAAATTCGTTGCTCGCAATAGAGGCCCATTTCATGCAACTCTTCTGGAAGGTTGGCATCTTGACATCCTGGAAAATTTCAGCCCAAATCAACCCCAGGGTAGCAAAAAGATCCGATTTCGCCAATAGCACTATGGCGAGGTCTGAATTTAGTGTAGTTTTTTTCTACTTTTCCTCGATTTTCCACACTCTTGACGGGTTTTAGAGCATTTGTCACAAAATTTTTGAAGCCTTCTAACGCCTCGGCGATGATTTTGTAAATCTTAACCTCCATCCTTAACTTTGTAACAAATTTCGTTCTTATGGTGTACAGTGCATTTTACGATTCAACCCATCCTTATAGGTATAAAGTTATTAAAAGTTAATTTTAAGTTACTAGTTCTAACCAGAAAGACCTTGCCTTTAAAATAATGTATGCTATCTGCAATAAAACCTTGTATTATACACTTTATTTATCCCACACCTATTTTGGTGTCGTCATAACTATCATATAGGAAACTTAAAATTAAACAAAATATCTTTCAGCTCTTCTAACTACCATAATATTAATTAATTAAAAATAAATGATAGGGAATATTGGTTCACTGTGTATATTGGATTGACAGCAATTTAGATATTCCACATATATTGTTTTGTCATCGGCCTTTACACTTGTGGAAAATACCAAACTCGAGCTCGAGCAAAAGGGAATAATGCGCGGCCATTGTCAAAAGAATTTGCCCTGGACTTAAATCCATATTATGATAATGTGTCTGCTATGCGAACTCAACTTGGTGATATTTGGATTGAAGAGGTTATCTGTCTAGAAACAAATTCAAAAAATTCAAAGCAATTGAGTTGAAATAGAGAACGCTTGTGCTTTGATTTTTACATTGGGCAGAAGGTGTTTTTTTGTCATTTTCATTAATCGAATACATATATAAACTCAGACTCTTTGGTGGCACTGGCAAGTTTCTGTCCCACTCAATCATTAAAAATTAAAATGCCAACTTACCCAACATATGTATATAAATATGGTAATAACTGATGTAGTAATTTATTAATGCGTATGGATTTTGAATTCAAAATGAACAAATATACATGTATGGTACGACAGAAGTAATTTTTATATGTTTTTCATGTATTGTCAAAAATATAAAAAATCTATAAGCTATTCACCTGTGCCAATCGCGGGACTAGTATTTTTCCTTTTTTCTATTAAAATATATGAACCTTAGCATTTAATTGTCATGAAAATTTAAACTCAACATTAATACGCTCATAATCCACCAACGATCTTTAGTGAAACGCAGTTAAAAGCATTGATGCCTAACGCTAGCAAAGGGACCCTTTGGTATGGTAAACATGAGCTACTTTTGAAATTTCCACTATCCATGATTATTAAGCAGCATTTACGAGTGTCGTATAATATTAGATCGTGGAAAACTCACTTGAAGCAAACGCCAACCAAAGAGACCAATGCAAAAAAAAAAAAAAAAAAAATCGGAAACAAGACATGGAAATAAAAAATGACTTTTATTTTTACAGGCGCAAAAAACCAGCCTCCACTTTACATTTATACCATATATAAGAACGATAACCTACATGTGTACTCGTAAGCATACATATTAGTAGAAAAATTAAACAAGCATATGCTATGCATACTACACTGGTATGTATGATATTTTTATATAAAGTAGGTATGTAAACTTTTTTAAAATCTAAATCTTGCAACAGGAGCCTGTTTTTGTGAACAACAAATTGGTTACGGCAGTTTATATGTAGGCGCAATCGATATTTAGTATGAAAATTATTAATAAACTTTAAGTCAATAGAAATACAATAGCTATCTCACAAAGGTAGAAGACTTAAGCAGAGAAAAACAATCAGAGTGTGATTTAAATGGGCAGGTTAAAGTAAGTTGATCTGAATGTTGGGAAGTTTCAAAATTTTAATTTTCAGATTTTTTATGAGTATGTGTCGCGGTTAATCTCGTAAATATAAGCACGTTAAGAATAACCAAAATTCATGGGCGCAATTTTAATATTTTACTAAGAGGGAAAATTTCATGTTCTTATAGAAAAATACCCCTACATAGCTGAAAGTGTATTTATGGTATGTATGATAAATACATTACTGCTCACATAGTTTGTGGCTTGAAGGTGTAACCTCTTTGCAGCTAAAAATATTTTAATCAAACTTATGTGAGTATCCGATGCACATACAAACATATATACATCATATTCATACATATATATCCAGAGAATGAATTGTCTTCTGACGTCAACAGCAAGGAAAAAGTCACACAGGCTATGGTGCCACAAGTGGAATGAATTTAACTTCGCCTACATACTTGTTTATACTAGCATATTGAAATAAAGGACAAAGTTTAGTTGAACTTCTTTTCTCTAAAGGAATTATTTTATTTCACTCTGTAAAGTGGTTGAGTTTTGTTTGTAGGTACTACCAACATAGCGAAGTGATAGTATGACTTTAAATCACATATGATATTTCATGCCACAATAGTTTTATTTATATAACTTTGTGTTACATACTCGTTTAATGGTATATTCAATGTATTATGCAATGTAATATAGTATGCAAGGATATAGGAATAAGTAACATGCACAGTTTAAAGTAGTAGATCAAATAACTCATGTTATGGTCATGAAAGTGCTTATTAATCATTAGCTTAAGAATTAAGAGAGTTTAGATCCATAACATCCCACATAATTCACCCGATAATCAAGCAGTATCACATCCAATGTTCTCCTTTGATGCGAATAAAATTGTTGGCTAGGTGGCACGGACACGCAGACGTAATAAAAAAGAGTCTCAAAATGCTAAGTTGCACGAGCAATAAGATGATCACTGAATTTCAGCCTCAATAATTCGTTTGTGAGACGCACTGACGGTAAGTTGCACTTCATATATACATATATATAAGCCTTCCATTTTTAATTAATTAAAAAAAAAAAAAAAAAAAAACAAATTTGATTAATATGGAGCAATAGCGATATAAATTGACGACATGTAGACCACTTCAAACAGCTATTCGGTTGAATAAATGCAACAATTTTGTTTATTAACAGAGCCTTTTACCCTAAAATGTGCTCGTAACTGAGGAAAATTTGTTCGTGAAAATCCAGGAAGATAGTCATTTAGCTTTAGCTTTTGGGCCAATACAATCTTATATGAAGGTATAGCTTTTAATAAAAATTTTCCACGTACGAGGAATGCGTAGCTCCTGAAAATAACGTGCAATTGATGAATTGGTGTCATGAAACCCCGAGTCGCGTACAGGCGCAATATTGTATTGTTTCTCTGCCCCATTGACGCATCAACATTAGGTAGTGAGTAACTGATCGCAGATTTAAAAAAAAAAAAAAATTTGGAAGATTTCTAAACAAAGCTGAAGTGTATACGTCAAAAGATGATATGCATGAGTTCAAAGAATTGGTATTAAAAAAATGTACGTGTTTAATGACAACCCCTTTATTTAAACTAGAAATTACTTTGCGTTTACCTACTTAATTATTGTTACTATATAAAAATATATGTCACATATTATCATTATATTATTTATAACATTGATAGAAAACAGAGGTATTTAACCAAAGATTATACATTTTTTATTGATTCATATATAATAGTATACAGTATAGGGTTGAGTGTGGATTTAGTATATCTGCTAAATGGCTTCCACAGCTCTGCTGGCACATACGCATTTTTTTAAAGTAAGTTTCCATGCCAAATTTACATAAATGTGACTGAATTTTGTAGATACAGCGCTCATTAAATGTCATGAACTTTTTAGTAGGGATTCACACTGGAATATTTAAAATATGATTTGTTTTCTATAAAAATTATAGTTTGATTTTAATATAATATTTACGAGGGCGGTATCAGAAGTACCCGGTCTAACCAAGACATGGCGGTAGTTGCTTGAGAATATCATCATATCATGTATTGGAAAGTACGCAATCTATAAAGCATATGTTTCAAATTTGAAAGCGCCACGATGTTTAGTATTTGTTTGGCAGCCATCAATAATGAACGTTGTCAGTGAATTTGTGAAAATGGAGAAAATTGATCATCGTTATGTGATATAATACTTTTATTTGAAAGGCCTCAGCCCAACCAATATAAAAGCTAAACTAGATTCTACTCTGGGTGAGTCTGCTTCTTCGTTTACAACAGTAAAATTTTGGATTGCATTTGGACGAGAATCGCAGTGGTAGGCCAAATGAGGTGACGACTCCAGAAAGAAAATCCACAAAGCGGTACTGGATGATCGTCGACTGAAAGTGCGCGATTTAGCAGACATTGTAGGCATTTCAGAAAGTGCGGTACATCGCATATTATTTGAAAATTTGGACGTGAGAAAGCTGGGTGCCGCGTTTGCTCACACTCGAGCAAACAGTGTCGTAAAGATGTTTCAACTGAGTGTTTAGAGAAATTTCACAGCAACAAAGTACAATTTTTGCGCCGTTTCAAAACAATGGATGAAACACTGATCCATTACTTTACATTCGAGACAATAGAACAATTAAAACAATGGATTCAAAAGGGAGAACCGGCTCCAAAGAAGGCGAACACCGTTTCATCTGCATTCAAGGTCATGACGTCAATTTTTTGGGATGCGCATGGTATCATAATCATTGAATATCTTGAAAAATGAAAAACTATCAACATGCAAACTTATTGCAACGTTTGAGCGAAGAAATCAGGCAAAAACCTCCGCATTTGGCTAAGAAGAAAGTGTTGTTTTATCAAGACAAGCGCCCACGGATTATTTTCTGTTCCCAAACTTGGAAAAACGATGAAGAAGTGATGTCGACAGTTAATGGCTATTTTGAGGAGCAAGACAGTTCTTATTATAATAAGGGTATCGAGCTTTTGAACAAAGCTGGGAAAAGTGTACAGAGTTTAAAAGCGATTATGTTGAAAAATAGATAATTTTTTTTTAAAAAATTTTGTGTTTTCTTTGTTGGGTCGGGTACTGCTGGGAACGCCATCGTATATACAGGGTGTTCCCTAATTCCTCAGGATAATTTGGAAAATGATTCTTGGGTATATTCTTAGAAAGAAATCGTTCCACAGTAAGGGTATATCTTCAATGTTGACATCATTTATCGAGGATTTAAGAAAAGGCTTACTTTGTTGTAACTTGACCCATGTTAATGGAAATGGATCTGTTAGTACTAATGGTAAAAGCTTCGAATTAAGACTTCGTTTTTTGAAAAAATACAAGCCTTTGTAACAGCATTTAAATAAAGTTTATATCTTGTTTGATTCCTAAGCCTGTTCCGTTTTTCTTACCAATGCTAAATTTTGACTTTGATTTAACTTTTCTAGAGAAAATGTCTAATTAACATAAGGTTTTACTATTTTTTTCTTATGAACGTAACAACAATAAAAAAAAACATAGATTTTATGATACTTGGGAAAACCTGCAGCAGGTAAAGAAAAGGAACCTATGATTGTTTACCTAATTGCATAACTATTAAAAAGTTTTACCAGACAAAATCCTCATTTCCTTAACCTATCCTTTAAAAGTTCCCAGAAAGGGTTAAGTTTGGAATCTGGAGGCCTATTTGGAAAATTTAGCAAACAATTGTGTAAAAAGTTAGAAAAAAGTAATTCATCAGTTTAAATTTTTACATTAAGGTTACAGTTGCTTGGAAAAGTTATTTGAATTGTCTGCATTTACAAACCAAGAATACGAAGATATTATGGCCTGTGCAATGAAAGTTCAACTAGAGCGCGACAATGATACCGTGAACTTTATGCTAACCGATGACTTCTTATTAAAGTATTTGAAAATACGTATTTAAGGCTTTGAGATACAGGATCAGTTTAAACCTAACGCGGGAGCTCTACAAGTAAGATTTTGGCTTATAAAAGAATACTGTAACTTTTTACAACTGCTTATCATATAAGACGCTTAGCTTTGCAATTCAATGTTTTCAAACACAAAATTTAAAATGTACTGCATGGAAAAAATCTTCAAACGACTACCTAAGCTAAATTCTACAAATTATCTGAAGTTATAGCGAAATGATTTTCCAGAACAATTATTAACATCATATTTCCATAAGAATAGTGCTCCAGCCCACTATGCTCGTGAGATTAAGAATTGGCAGATGAAGAGTACAGTAATCGTTAGATAGGAAGAAATGGACCAGTTTGCTGACCTGCAGACCTTACAGTATTGTATTTTTTTGTATGGTAAAGAATGAAAGAACTTGTTTATTCAACCGAAATATTTTTGAATTTTTGATGCGTCATCAAAAAAACAAGGCACCAGTTAGCATTAATAAACAATCGCAGTGAAGTCCAAAAATGGATTCTAGCATGCATACAAAACCAATGAGGACACTTTGAGCGACTGTTTTAACTGTCTAATTGCACATATAAAATCAAAATTATCTAAAACACAAAATCATATTTTATTCATAGTCTTTGGAGCTTAAGGAAAAAAAAACCCTTTTTTTAAAATTTTATCTGCTGGAAGTTATCCTAAGTATCATAACATTTATGTGAGTTTTTCTACAACTTGATGATGTTTTATTTTTTATTTTTTTTTATTTTTTTTTTACGTTTATTAGAAGAAAATAGTAAGACGTTATGTTAATCAGACATTTTCTGAAGAAAATTGATCTCAAAGTCAAAAATTAGCATGGGCTAATAATGGTACAGGCTTAGAAAGTGGATATCTGAAGAATCAAACAAGATATCAACTTTATTTAAACGCAGTTACAAAGGTTATATACATGTATATATTATATATACCATTAAATTTAGATATTAGTTTCTAAAATATTTTATTGTTAGTTTTAGGTAATTAATTTCTAAATATATTTCCTTAAAGTATTAATTTTAATTACACGAAGAGTGGCTACTTAATGTAATAGTTCCTTTTTATCTTATATCCTCTTCAGTGTGGGGTTGCCAATGTTGCGGTGCTACTTTAGGACCTAGTGCTGCTATGTTTAGGTGCATCTTAAGGACCGATGGTTTTTGTTTTTTTTTTTTAGTTTTGTGCTTCTTGAGCATTTTAACTTTTGATTTTTTTACTTAATACACGCACTTTTCACATTGGTTCCTGCTCGGGTACCATTGAAATTGCTATTTATTAAATTTATTTAAAAAAATAGATTTTAGATCGAAAGGAATTCTAATTACATTTATTTACATTAATTTTTTATTTTTATTTATTTATTTTTGTTGGCTTGTTGTGGATTTCTAGTCAACTACTTATCTTACTTGATTCGTGTTAACTGCAAAAATGAATGTCTTTTGGGCGCAGTTGGGGTTCAAACAACGAGTCTTCCGATTTGAAAGCCAGTCCAATACCACTTGAGCCACGCCACCAACTTCACTCATCCCACATTATTTTGAAGTTTCTTGTCGAAACCACCTTTCGCCCACATCCATATCCTGCAATTCAAATACAAAAATCTAGATGACCATGCCGCGAAAACGAGCACCACTAACTATTATTTTCTAACAAGTCGTATTTTCAAGGAAGAACAGATCGATGATGCCTCCAACCAAAATCCGCACCAAATAACGAACGTGATACGTTGTGGATACATTTGTTTCCCAGGAAAATGGATTTCGTGAACCCAAATGTCGAAAATTTTGATGATTAACAAAGCCATCAAGATGAAAATTAGCCTCATCACTGAAGATGGAAATTGTTAACTGTAGCCAAACCTTCATTATTTTTAAGATATTGCTTTAACATTAAAAGGCATTGCTCTTTCGTGTAGAGTTCCATTTTTTGTAATAACCCCAAACTATCAGTTGTCACGTTGTCTTTTGGAAAAAATTTAAGTAGAGTGTTTTCCAAACGACCCATCTTAAATGAGGCTATTGCAAGCAATACTAATAAAATAATGTGACGAGTCTACGGAAGCAAAAGCTCAATTTTTTATACAAAACACACTTTATAAGGTATCACTTTAACGACGTTATGATCGATTACATGGATTTAAGCACTACTTGAAGCTATTTTTGAAATCATCTACCATCACAAATGACAAGTCTGCCAAACCTATAAGGACAACGTCGAACGGATAGAAAAAAAAAAAACATTTTACAAAAGTTTTCTGTTTTCTTTCTAAGACTTCAAAAAGAAAAAAATGCTTTTAAAACAATTTCACCAAAGCTTGAGCTTATTGGTAATATTTAATTTAAAATTCTTTAAAACAAAACCTGAATAAAATTCCGTACCGATGTTAAATTGAAAAAATAGCACATATTTATACATAATGTATAACACAAATTCGACTTATACTGGTTCTGCACAAGTTCTGCAATTTTGTTTTTTTCCATACTTTCATGAAAAATGAAGGCTTCTTTCTAGCATTGACACAAATTTTCCATTATTATTTGAAACTTTACTGGTAAAATGCGCTAAGTACACGTCTTCGGCTCTACAGATGTTAATTTCTTTTTTTTTTTTTTCATATCGTTGCTCTTTCTTTGTTCTTGTCCTATCCTAGTTGGAAAAGCCTTGATGTCGGAGAGAAAAAAATGGATTCAAACATAATTGAATTATGAAAGTTATCCTGCCAGTTGCGGTTCTACTTTCTACTTCGGTGGGCTACGTTTGAGAGATTAAAGTGTCCAATAAGCAAGTTATAATACACACTATAAATTTATCTCTGGGAAAAGTATTGTCCTTTAGTTATTCTTTTTTTTTTTTATATTCCCTATCCCCCCGCAAGAAATCAAGAACTAAGAAGAGATAAAAAAGTTTAAGCATTGAAAATCAGCTTTGCTTAATTTTAAGGTATTCTCATACAACAGAAAGAAGGATATTCCTCAGAAAACTATACGATATTGTGTCATTCAAGAAGGGAGCAGAATGTTTTTGTATTCGATACGGATTCCATTGATAGAAAGTCTTCAGCAAGTTTAGTAGAAAATTTCGATAAGTGCAACAATTTGTAAAAATTAGCTTTTCGACCAATTAATAAGCAGCAGATGTTGCTTCACTTCATCTAGGAGAAAAAGCTACTGTTTTGGAGAAGGCTACCACTTAAAAATCTGTTTAGTATTTAAAACTTGTGAAATTTGTGGTCTTATTTGACAAAAAGATGCTGATGAAAACAAATTATTTCAAAAGCATATACTTTTGGAAAATGTGAGACAAAATTCCATGAAAAGTCTGCGAATTATTTGAAGCAACGTAAATAAATTTTTTTCGGTTGAATATTTTATAATTATAAAAGAATTGAAAAGGTTTCCAAATAAAATTTAAAACAGCTCTACTCTTCTCACGAACCCTATAGATAAACAACTCTATTGCCTGAAACACAGTTAAACCAGGCCAGTAAAATTAGAGAACATCGTGTTCTATATACAAGCAACCACACGTGCAAATTTTAATCTAACTGCCAACATTTTAAACCATTTGAGTTTTTTTTGAAAACGGCAATTTGTTTATCCGTAGAGCAAAGACCAAACGAATTTGTGCGGAATATTGATTTATATGGCAAAAAGGATAAGAAGTATAAAAATGTGTTTATAAAGGACAACAAGTTTGTAGGTAAAATGTCACCTTGTACTGCATGTGTCTCATATGCATTACTGCAAGTTGTAATACGATCAGTCTTACTCCACATCTATTTATAATAACAAATAACAAAGTGATTCTATCTGGCCAATAACGATCTTGGTATAAATTAAAAACTTTTTACAATAGTAGTTGAGGGTGTTTACTTCTAAATTCACCAAAAATAACACAAACACTTTTGGAAAAAAATATAAAATTTAAGATTTTTCTTAAGTTTGCAATTTTTGTTTTTCAAGGAACTGCATTATCAAGAAAGAAAATAATAATAATAATTCTACTGCCCAAATTTACCCAAATTTGCCCAAAATTGCACAGATTCCCCATATTGTCTAATTATCCAAAAGTGTTGAATTAAAAATTGTATTCAAATTAATAATTTTTCCTTTTCGAAATATAATCAACATTTTCAAAATAATACTGTTTCAAAATTTGAATGGAAAGTGTTTTATTATCTAATAATTCAGAAACTAACAGATAAAACATATTAATAATATTCATACGATTAATATACAAATATGTATACATTTTTCTTTTAATTATTTTCCTATTCCTGTAATATACCTACATCTCAGGTATATTACAGGAATAGGAAAATAATTTTGTAAATTCTACAACACTGACAAAGAACGAGAGTTTGGTTACATGGAAAAACCACAAAATTGGCAAGAGAACTGCTAACAAAGGTAAACAATGGTAGTGAGGTGTAAGTTTATTCAAGTTTTCGTAAGCGATTCACAGAAAGAAATACTATAGTAGTTAATATCAACTAAATTCAACTAATACGGTAGAAAATATTTTCAAATCCTAAGAAATCAAATCAAGCAAATTTACAACTACAAGTTGCGTGAGTCATAAAGTTTTTTTGACATCATTTGTCAGTTCATTTTTAACAGTCATGGAGAATGCTCCATAACTATTTACATTGCGAGCCATACAGGCACTCACTCTTTAGATGCGTAAATATTTGACGTTGGTCAAATTCACAGAGTGTGTGTACCGCCAATTAAATTTTGTAATGGAAAAAAACGAAATGCGAAATGTTTTTTTGTTTAAATGCTTTGTAGGTACTGGGTTCTTTCCGTGCATCGTTATATTGAACATACAGTCCGAAACAATAATGCCATCTTTCTTCATGCACCCATCCTTAGATAAGTACAATTGACTAGTTTTCTGCCTGAGTGCTCTGAAACAGTATATGTAAAATGTACCTCGACTTAGTAATAACTAGCCTAAATGGCACCGACAGGTCACGTAAAGAACTTTTTGATAAAGAGAACTGTTAGTATTTTAGTATTCTCCAATTATGAAACCTATTATTCATAAAAGTTCGACCAGTCAGATGGAGAACTCAATGTAATTGTATTAACAAAATCGTTATTAAAATTGGCTTGACGGCTCTAGAATTTTTGATATTGTTTGAATAATTCAGATAATTTTGACCTCATTTTTATCAAATTTTCTTCAAATGTGTTCCATATTAATAGATTTCGACTAGTACTGCAAGCATTCCGAAATAGTCTTCTACTTTCAAGAAAAAATTAATTGTGTTTTTTGTATGTTTTAGTTTCTTTTTCTAAATAATAATTAATCGGTATTAATACTGGATTGTCGGTTCTAAAATGTTTGCTTTGTTTGAATAATTCAGATAATTTTGGCCTCATTTTTTTCAAAATTTCGTTAAATGTGTCCTATATTAATAGATTTCGACTAGTACTGCAAGCATTCCAAAATAGTCCTCTATTTTCAAGAAAAAATTAATTGTGTTTTGTGTATGTTTTTGTTTCTTTTTTTTTTTTAATTTATGGTCATTTTTGACCATTTTTGACATCATTTCATGTATTGGCCACCACGAAACTCTCGAAACCAATATTTGCTGGTGTAATCTGACGGAGTATTAGCCCCATAATATTTATCCAACTTTTCTTTTGTTTTCTTCACCATTTTGCCTCTCAAGACAAAATCCTTGGCGGACAAGGAGGCTACTTTTCACTCCACCTTGTAGTATCTTAATAATTTTGAAAAATTGAAAAAAATGCCTCAAGTGTAATAATAATTGAGTTTTTTTTTTTTCTGAGTCGTCTACACAGTCGTTCTAGTAACACCGAAAATAATAAAGCCTTAACTGATGATATGCATTCCTCCATGTGGGAGTTTACTGAAATTTTAGAAAGTCTAAACTATGCAGATATTTGATTTTTCAAAGATGACGCTACAGTCCGGGGTAAACCAGAGCCTTAGTTAATATACCTCTACAGTTAGCTGGTGTCCATGCGCTCAAGTTGTCTAAGCGAGGTTATCTGGATTCTCAGGAGGTCAACATCTCTGTGCAGTCCGTACAGTCCGCTATTAAAACGTCTCCTAGCGTGCAAAGGGAACCAAGCATTAATGAGATGTTCAGTGGATTATATAATGTATTTTCGGTTGCACGAGAGAGGGCTTTACTTCTTAATTACTCAGTAACCGTCTTTGCTCGAAGAAGCAAAGGCTAGCAAGAGTGATCCTTTGCATGATTTTCGCGCTGGTGTCGTTCTCTGAGTTAATAGCGGGGCTTTATACCTAAATTTAAAACATCTTAGGATTCAATAATTTAGTTTTATATAAATATAGCCTTTCAGAAATAACAACGAAGAAGAATCATTCAACTGCATTGACAGTGAAAAAAAAAAAGCGGCTGAATCGAAATTGGAATGTGTAAACCGTGGTGAAAGAAGCACGTCCTGGTAAAGCAGTAGGCTTCATACTTTCGAGAAAATTATTCAAGAAGACCTCAAAATAAAAAATCACTTTTTTAGATTTTTCATGCTGAATAACTAAATTTACATTTAATTCACCGACTGTAGACATAAGCAAAAATACGTTCATTACCTGCAAATGCGTACTTCCTTAAAATCTGTTTGATTTTGAGTAATCTAGATAAACAAGTATGTACATACTTTTGTCTGTTTTTTTTCAAGCAAGTGCGGCCACGTCACAACTCTTTAAATTACTTCCTGCCTTATTTTGCCTCGTGTCATTTTAAAGACCATAAAGATATATAAAAAAAAGTTGACCAGCGAGTGTAATCTTTCTACAGTCCCATCAATTTTGTTGCCTTAAACAGCAGAAAGAAATAATAATTATAAAGAAACAAACTTCTCCACGTTCAGCACAATGTGCTAGATCCTTTTCAATGTCACGCAATCAGCACTTTTTTTTATCTTTCTGTCCCTTTGTTCCTATCTTTCGAAAACCCAAGTTCTTTGCGGTAAGGCCAAAACGAAAATCTTGTTAATAATGGAACATCACAAAAAAGTACAGATGGGGAAAAAATAATTAAAATGAAAAAGGTGCGTTCCCCCATTCTCTACAGATCATATCCAATTAGGTATGTAAAATCTCTATAAAGGCTTTCCTTTCTACAAAATTATGACAATTACCGCAGGGTGAAATTAATTTAAAGTCCGTTCTGCTCCTTCTTCCAACAGCTAGCACATCATTAATGAGATCTCAAAATATCAAAGCTAACTTATATGTGGTTATACCATGACTATCGTAAAATACCTTCATATTTCTGAATCAACCGTATTTTAACGAAAAAAGAAAATTTATCTTCACGTCAGATACATACGAGTAGATACATACATACCATATATGGTAGGTATTAACCGCAACCATTTTTGGATGATATTTTTAGAAGCTAACGGCAACTTAACATATATACACAGACAAGTATTGTCGTGCTAAACCATTATACTCGCCCATACTCGTATATTAGACATATGTGTCGCAATTATCTCAAATGTCATGCAATTATTTGTTTCTGCATTTGTATTTATTTGATAATTTACCATACATCAAAGACAAAAAATGCCAACAATTGTTGGTTGGTTCAGTAAGGCTCTGGGATGTTGTCAGCAACAATAAATATAAAAAGTTAAACCAAAATATAAAATAGCTACTCAGAATTTTCTAAACTAAAGACAAAGATGAATAAGATGTACTCGTATGTTAAAAGACATTGCGTTAATATTGTATTCACCTAAGGCACGAAATTGTTAAAAGGCGTTGGTTATGGCTATAAGTTATTGTACAATACTGAATAGCTCTATAGCTTGAATAGCTCTGCACTTTGTTTTCTATACAAGAAGGACGAAGCTAACTGATCTAACTAACTAGCAAAGCTAAGTATCTGAATATTAATCCAGGCAGCAAACAAACTCCTAACATTTCGTTTCAAAAATTGTATACTATAAGTTATTTTGGTTTTGTATAGGATGATAAATCGTAAGGTTTGCTTTATAATGTAAAATAAAACCTAAATTTGAAATTGAATTTAAAATTTTTATTATCGGTTCAAAGAACAACTCATAGCATTTATTTCTTGAAAATAATATTATGTAAATGTTGGCCATGACTACGTCAGAGGTGGTCCATTCGGAAGGTCCAATTTTGGGCGACTCGTTTGAGCATAGTGACTGGTATCTCGCGGATAACACGAGTAATGTTGGCTTCCAAAGCGTCAATCGTAGCTCGCTTATTGACCTAAAGACCTGAGACTTTACATAGCCCCAGAGAAAATAGTCCAAAGGTGTGATATCGCACGATCTAGGCACGCGCCGTCTTGTTGAAACCAGAGCTCACCGAGACCATGTGCTTGGATTTTAGGAAGTACATAGTCCGTTAACATGGCGCGATAACAGTTACCATTGACGGTAACATTCTGATTAGTCTCATTTTTGAAGAAATATGGACCAATGATTCCACCAGCCCATAAAGCACACCATACCGTTGTTTTAAATGGATGTAATAGTAGCTCTTGGTACTCTTCGGGTTGCTCATCAGCCCAAATATGGCAATTTTGTTTACTAACGTATCCATTGAGCCAGAAATGGGCTTTATCACTGAACAAAATTTCACGATGGAACACCTGAATTCCAATGAGTTTTTTCATAGCCCATTCACTGAAAAATGACGCAAATTCAAGTCTCCTGGCTTTAATTCTTGCATTTGTACGCTTTTAGATCGAGATTCTCACATAAAATACGCCAAGTTGTCGAATACGCCAAGCCAAGCTGCTGAGAAAGACGACGAATCGATTCGTCACGATCTTTGCGTACACTCTCAGCTACAGCTGCTATAGTTTCTTTACTACGTGCTGGATGTGATCTAACCGGTCGAGTATCATCCACATATGTAAATAAGGACTCAAATTTGGGAATGGTTTTGGCAATAATGGTTTCCGTAGGTCGATTATGCGCACCGTAAGTTCCTCGAATTGAACAATTTGGAGACGCTGTTGTGGTGTGAGTCTTTCCATCATTACTTGCCAAACGATACTTAAACTTTTGTAATTTGTTGTTGTTTTAAAGGTATAAAATTAGGTGTGTGTGAAGGTTTTAGATGAGTAATTTGTTTTGTTATGGTGGAATAAAGATTGGATGTAGAAATGTTATTATATGGTTCTATTCTTTGTGAATACATTTAGCTTCCGCTAGTGTTATTTTTTTTTTTTCGTTTTAATTATTAACACTTCTTTATTTACCATATATCTGGGGCAGGAAGAAGAGGAAGCAGGGTGGGGTCCTTGGCAGTTGGCGCACATTGTACGTGTGCATTCAAGTGGGGAGTGAGGTAGAAGGTTGCAGTTTTTGCATGAAGCTGGTTGTTTGCAACAATTAGCTGTACGCCCAAGAAGTAAACATTGTCGAGAGAAAAATGAATTATGAAAGTTTTTTTTTTTTCCATCGTGGACTTTTGTGAATTTATAAACGTCAACAACTCCTTGAGATTTCATCTCGGGGGTTATCTCGGATTCACTGACTTTGATTAGGCAAGTCGCGTAGACGCCCCTTAAACTAGGTTGGAGTTTTATGGTAACTGGACATATTTCGTCCAGATTCTTGGATCGAATGAATGTTTCAGCAGTTTGCTGGTCTTTAATTAGAATCAGCCATCTCTAAGCAAAGCATTTTTTTCATATTGCTTTGTAATGGCATCTATTGCTTTTTTTAACACAAATACGCTTACTGCTGTGAGAGGTTTGTCAGAATCTTTGGGATGGATTTGGATAAATCAGGTACTTTTAAAGATCGTTTTGCTAAGAAGTTCAGAGAATTCAAAAGAATGTGAGTTGTTTAATTTCAGGCATTTTTTTTGCCGAATAGAATCGAGTAGATCGATTAGATCCTCTAGATCACCGAATCTATTGGCAGAATGGTTCTTTGGCCCTGAGGCCATATTAATTATTTACACTTACGCTTGCTTGGTAGCGGTGAATGAGCGGTATATTAGAGAAAGATGATAAAAGATTAAGTAAAAACGTGAAAGATAAGAATACACTTGGAACAGATCAATAGGCTCACTGCGATGCGAAAGCTTTGGCGGTCAGTCGACGACTGACATGTACACTGAGATTGATATCTTTTCTTGTACTTTGGTATAATATTCGGATTTACGTGGTTTCGAGCGTAATACAACAAATACATTTTTCATAAAAATTATATATGTTTGAATAATTAATTTTAACTCAATTTTAGTTCGCACCTTGCAATGGTTACAGACTGATTGATTAACTCTTCTTGAATATGTCTATGGACATCTATCATATATTAATTGGTTTTATTTTGATGACAATGCATCAAGCCGCTTTCTCTTGGGAATGGGATGCAGGTATTAAATGTTAAACGGTAGCTCCGTATGCGAAGTAACTGAAGATTTAACTTTATTAACTTAAACACTATGATACACAAACATATTCTATGATATAAATTGATTTATACTAACTTATGAGATAGAGATTTTAAGGAAAAAGGAAGGCAGGGGTTTAGAGTTGTTTTGTTGAAGAAGATAAGTGAAAGAGGACTACACTTTAAAATTTGCACAGTTAGAGACAAATTTTATTCGCGGTTTGTGTGGGTTCCATAGTGAATGAAAATTGAATGTGAGAAATTCAAGTATTTGTGATGATTAATTAAATACGATCTTGTCAAATAAATAGGAAAGAGATTTATTGTCTATAATTTTATGTAAAAAGTAGAATTTCTTGCATTAATATATTGTTTCAGTACGCAACCTAGTAGCTTTTTGGAATATTCAGAAATATGGTCGTATCTTCTAAGGCTACTAGTAGTTTATGTTGAGATAGTGAATCAAGAGCACTATAGACAATTTTAGCATATGTAATACGTGGCACGTCTACAGAAATAAAATACGATGCAAGCCATAGTTTACGTAAACATCCGTAGATCCAGCCAATAATTGTATTAGGGTGACTATAGCCTGAAAAGTTGTGTTAAAATATGGAGATCAATATTTCCCTTGGATATTGGTACTACTTGGGATTTTACTGAGTTTAGGAGTAAGCAGAGAATTAGGTAAGATCCTCATTAACAAGCAGAGCCAGATAATCAAGCTTATTAAAGGGTTGGCCTGGAAGAACTTGGACGTCATCTGCACACAGACACACAGAAGTGTGGGTAGTAGGTACACACTGACGAAAGATCGTTGATAAACATATAGAACAATATTGAGCCTAGAATTGACCCTTGTGGAACTGCTTGAACTAATACCTTTAGAAAAAAATTATTGTCGCCAGAAGTGACTCTCTAATAAATAGCTGCCTATAAATTGCACAGTCCTATCACTAAGACTAAACAATTTTTTTCTTTCTTTTTTTTCATGGGAAGGTGAGAAATCTTCATAGACACTATAGGCCCGTAGCCTATAGTAGTGTGAGATTCTTACTCACTAAAAAACACCTCCCTTATGCAAACCACGACTGAGTTCACACTCAACAAGCAGTCCTTCTATCGCATTTTATTTTGTTTTTATAAGATATCCTGCAGGCGACTTTCCATTGAAAATTCCTGTGTACTTTAGGAAAATTTTGCGCTGCTAATCACCGCGCTAGATCGAGAGGCTTAGTCCTTTTAAGACGGCGCAATAAATTTGTCTCGTCGAGGATCTGTTGAACAGAAATATTCGTATAATCTTGTAATCGATTATTATGTTTTCGCGCAAACAATTTAATTACGTTCTGAACGTTTTCAACTCCTAAGTCTCTGTGGATATCATCGTTTCTAATGTACCACGGCGCATTAACAATACCTCGAAGAACTTTGTTTTGGAATGTCTGTAATACATTAATGTTACTATTTTTAGTACAACCCCAAAGTTGTACACCATATGTCCAGATCGGTTTTAGCACTTGCTTGTATAACAGCAGTTTGTTCTCTAAGCTAAGCTTGGAATACTTTCCAATAAGCCAGTAAATATCTCTATATTTGAATTCAAGCTCTTCACGTTTTTTCTTGACGTGTGCTCTCCATTTTAGTTTAGCGTCGAGTGTCATAACGAGATATTTGGCCTCGTTCGCATAAGGGATTCGTACTACGTTGATAAACACCGGTGGATTCTCAATTTTCTTGAGAGTGAAGTTGACGTGGACAGACTTGCTTTCATTAAGCGCGATTCGCCAAGTCTTTGTCCAATTGTTAATCCGTGTAAGGGCACGTTGCAACTTAGTAGTTGCTTCTTCGACTGTTTTAGCCGTTGCCAAAATGGCAGTGTCATCAGCAAATGTGGCTAGGACAGTGTCGTCTGTTTGCGGTATATCGCGGGTAAAAAGAAAATATAGCGGCACCCCGGCCTTTATTCTTTAAGTGGAATATTCGTTTCCGTGTCTCCCACGGAAGAGTCGGTCTTCCAGTTATGAACCTAAAATACAAGACATTTGCTGGGGTAGGGCTTGTCTGAGTTTATATTTTAGGCCTTCATGCCACACCTTATCAAAGGCTTGCGAAACATCAAGGAATGCGCTTGAACAGACTTACTTACACTCGATTGCTCGTTCAATTACATCGGTTATTCGATGCACTTGGTCAACTGTAGAGTTTTGGCTTCTAATGCCAAATTGATGTTTAGGCAAGAGGGAATTTGTGTCGGCAATTGGTATAAGACGATTAAGAAGGATTCGCTCAAAGACCTTCGATGTAATCGGGAGAAGCGATATTGGTCTATATGACTTGACTTCAGTCAGCGGTTTACCGGGTTTCGGAACCATAATAACTTCGGCTACTTTCCACTGGTGCGGTACGTGCTCTAATCTAATGCTGGCATTTATAAGGTAGAGCAGCTTCAGCAAACCTTTTTTCGGCAACGCTTAAAGTATCTCTCCCGTTATTAAGTCATATCCCGGGGCTTTATTGGGCTTAAGCGTGTCTATAACTTGTCTATGTTCACAAAAGTGTAGCCTTTTCTACTGGAAAGTTTGTCGTCACGTCTAGCGTATTGACATTCTCTTTAAGCACTTCCCCGTCGAATGGTTTAAACGTTTCTGCAAGATGGTCGGCGAAAACGTTAGCGTTTTCCTTATCTTCTTTCGCCCAGTCATTTTGGTTTCTTCTTATTGGCGCCACGTGTATTTGGGGCTTTCGAATACTTTTAACGGCTCTCCATATGGAGTAGTTGGTATCCTTTGTCGCTGTGAGTCTTTCAAGGTAGTTATAAATACCTTGATTATTGAAGTCCTTGATCGATTTTTTCAACAAGGAATGTGGAATGTGGTTGCTATTTTTACTAAGACTAAACATGTTTTAAAGCTTGAACTTTAGAAAGTTGAGAGCTACCCTATCGAGTGCCTTCCAAAAATAATGCAAATAAAGTAGAGTAGAGTTATAATCTTATTGTATTTCATCAAGTTAATTTATCATTATGATTTGTTCTAAAGAAAAGTTAAAGTGGTAATGCAGAAGTTAATAATGTGAGTAAGATGTATTATATTGTAATTTCGGGTAGGGTCAATTTAATAAATCGTATGGGTACGCCATCCTCACAGATAGCGCCAGACTGAATAATCATTGTGCATTTATAAACATTATCTTCATTTACAACTTCAAAATCTTCCAGTCTATGTACAGAGCTCGCCAAATGCGCCGATATTCGATTAATATCGAAATCACCTTAGGAGAGTTGTTTGCTACAAAATGTTATTCAGATTATCTATATCGAGAACACCCTGCGGGCTACTGCCTTTGGAAACACCGAATTTTTTTAAGTTGTTCTAACGTATTTTAGTGGATAGGGTGGTACTTACTAGGTTTTGATGCAAAGTAATTTTATTTTTATGCACGTATTATCAAAGTTGGGTGATTTTGCGCCTCTTTGAATGCTCCAAAATTATTGAAATTGGGGCATTAAAATCGCCGATTTTAAAATCTAAAAAATCTAAAAAAAAATGGTACGGGGGTTTTTATTATACATATACAGAAAAGACAAGATATTAAGTATTACAGTCACTTATTTCAACCTCAATTAACTCAGTGTCTGGTCCACTAGATTTGGAAATACTATTAGATTTAATAGTTGACCTAAAATAAATTGACACACCGCCGCCAGTGGTATCAGTGATACTACATACCCATGTAGTCTGTAATCTCATATGTCATATGTCATATGACATTAGTTGAATTCGGTTTAAACCATGTACCATGTTCCGTATATGAAGTTGAGAACAAATATTTTAAATAATCTAATTTAAGTTCGTTTAAACTGTATGTATTAAGGTAACAAACTCTAAGTCCATGATATCGCTGGAAATAATATTTGTCATAGGATATATTGATTTTTCATTCATACTGCTCACCTCAGTAAAGGAAGAACTTGAAACATACACTCCGCAAGAGAAAAACGAAACCAAACGAGAAAAAGTGCATTACTTGTAACGCATAAACAATAGGTAGAAAATTTGATATCAACAATGAAAATGAAACAATATAAAACAATCAAAAAAAAAGAACAAATAGAAAAAAAATTATTGACAGAGCATACAATAGTTAAGAGTATGGTATTACAAAAGAGTAGAATATTCACAGATTTGTCGCAACAAACAGATCATCGGAATGAATGCCACTAAACGTGCCAAACGGTAGTTTTATGGAGTTCGTAATGATCCCACTATTTGGATTTTAGATTTATTTACTTGTATTTTTTTATGCGAAACCTTATGGTTTACCCTCATTAGGACGTTTGGTTTACATAGTTGGTTTTTTACATACACATTTATTTATTTATTTATTATAATACAATAGAATATATTATTTGTTAAAATACTTTTATGAATCTTTTTTTTAAAGTTGTATTTTCAAACAAAGATTATAGGAAATCAACTCGTTTTCTTTTCTAAGCAGTTATGTTACTGCCTTAAGAAAGTGTTGTATTATTTTTCTTATTCTTGTGTTGAGTTCACGAATGTTTCTAACGTTTTGTGAAAGGCTGTTGGGTAGATTTGGTATGGTGTATCTCACAATTCGTTTTCCATATTCAATATTCAATTTTGATGGTTGGAAGCTGGTGTATGCCCTTTGTTTGTTGGTGCGAATCTGGCAACTGATTTGTATTTAAAGTCTTGGATCATCGAAATACTCCAATACTATACTCATGTCGTAGAATTTACATATCGCTTGTATTGTTTTTTGATATGAGCTTCCTATCTCTGTCCTGAATATTTTTCAGCTTGTCGATGTGCGTTTGCGCTACATTTTCCCACGCCAAGATTTCATACATTATCCTTGATTCTATAAATGCGTGATAGACAAGCTTTTGGGTACACGTAGTCCTTAATTCAGTTTACCAAGCTTCCTCCAATCCCCATTATTTCAGCAGCGCTGACAGTCTATTATGATCGATCGTATCAAAGAGTCAACTCAAATGCAAAAATATTACCAAAATATGGCGACACCTGCTCATTCCGCGCGTGCACCAAGGGGATATGAATACCCTTTTACTGGCTTTTCACCAGGGGGGGGGGGGGTGTAGTAGCTTGAAACTCAGGTGTATTAGGTTTCGATATTTTTCGTTGCCAGTGCATCCTCAACCAGTGGGTGTTAGTACGTGCTAATTGTTAGTTCGTTACATTCAGCCCAGCCAGCAATGACTCCAACATCAGTGTTATGCCATTATGTATAACTACATTCAAATTCTATGAAAAGACTTTTTCAGAGAATTGCCTCGCACGGGAGCCGAACCCACGACCCTCTGCTTGAGGAGTCTATGCATATACCACTACATCACGGCCACCCAAGAATGAAGAATGAAACATTTCGCTCCATGGGTGACATCCAACGTGTAATGGGGAGACTAAATTCTTCTTGAAAGTATGTTTGTTGTGGATTTCTAGTCAACTACTCATCTAACTTGATTTTTGTTAACTGAAAAAATGAATGTCTTTTGAGCGCGGGATTTGAACAAAGACCTTTCGATTTGGAAGGCAGTCTACTGCCACTTGAGAGATGACTTGTTACATAATTTTCTCTTTAATTAAAAAGAAAGCTTTAATAATTGATATTTTATCCTATTACCATTGGTGACGTTGATCTCCCTTCCTTCCGATTTGGTAGCTTCCGATATTATATTGTTCACTATTTCACATGGTGTGACATTTCACGTTGAAAATTTTGTCATATCTTCATGTTTTTAAATAATTTTTTTCAAAAAATAGTAATAAAAAATTGTGTAAACACTTCATCAAGAAAGCTTATACACAAGGTAAAAAAAAGAAAATTCATCTTTTCATATAAAAACACTTCCAGGATATTTATTTAATTTAGTTATAATAATTTAATGGGATACTAGATATATGAAAAAATACTTAATATTAGTTAACAACAACCAAAACAAAAAAGTAAATAAAAAAGAACGGAAACTTCATTGCAAAAAAATTGTTTACACAAATAACTATTATAAACTTAAATAATTTTCAATTTAATATTTGGTGTGATCATCGTTTTTATCAATTACTGCCTGAAACCTCCGTTAAATAGATCTAACAAGTTTTTTAACACCATAATTGGTGAGAATACTTTCCCATTCCCTTTTTAATCTATGTGAAAAATTGGTTTCGGTTGTCCACAAAGATATATTTGAGATTTGGGTATTTTTGTACAATTTTTTTTAAAAAACCGCTTTCAAATCTTTTTGCCTGACTTATGAAACAATATTTTCCAACCGATTGTCACCATCTACAACACTTCTTGACAGGGAGGTTTTCTTCCTTCCTTTTTCCTTCTTTATGTTTTGTTGTTCTAGTTGTTGTTACTAACTGAATTTAATTATTTTTTATGTGCCATTTAATTTTAAAATTCCTATTATTGCAAATTCAAAGAAGAAATTTAAATTAAATTACTAGAATTGTCTTTATTTGTTATCTAAGTGCAACTTGCTGTTTTTTGAGCATAAACACTTTATTGACAAACTGCATGTGGCATATTTTTGACATACGATGGCGATGACGCCAATAAATTATTATTTATTCAAAAAAAACAAAAATTAATTATATTGCTTAAAAGTTACTTCTTAGGAATGTACAATATAAAGTATTAATCGGAGTATCACTTTTAGGACACCTTGCACGAAAATTAAACAAAAAAGATACGATTTAGCATCATAGAATTAAATCATTAAGTTACATGTATTGTTGTGTTCCTATGTATACTCGTATATGTATCCTACAGTATATTCCATAAATAGATATAAGCTACTTACGTATATGTTTATTGAAGAAAAAAAGAAAAAGAAAGTAACTCGGGTACATGCCCGAATTCGGTTTTAGAAACAACACATTAGTGTTAAAGTTTTCCCATAAAAGATATAAGAAAACCCAGCAACAGCATTCAGTTGGCCTCATAAAAGTTAATAGATACGCATTTAATGATATGGAAACAATAAAGAAGCAATGATGAATAAAACTGAAAAACTTTTGTAACGCTCGCTTGAATGCATTATAAAAGAAGTTCGTCAATAAATACATATTATGTACTTGTATGTCCGCATTTGAGATAGCAAAAATGCCATCATTTGGGTATGAACCCAAGAAATCAATTAGCCAATTTAGACCAAAATGGTACGATTTAAATTGCGTTAATACTAGATAACGCAAACGAAGCTAAACAGCATCAATAACACAAAAGAATAGTAATGAAAATATACATTTCAAAAAATCGGTACAAATCTGATAACGGGAAATCGTAAGTGCTATTTTAAGGAAACTTTCTTTACTTGTGCCACCTATTCAACATGGGGTATTTTATACACGATTCAGAATTGGAAAAAGCAAGCATAGCAAAAGATATAAGGAAAGCTGCCAAATTTAAAAAAAAAACCAAGAACGGTTCGTATATCCTATGAAGTACACGTCAATTCTCCATAAAACTTCTTATCCCTATTAGCATGTTCACCCCACAATGCATATATGTATGGTCATACTAAAACAGAGAATTAAATGAAACCATAAAAAAACACTTTTCTGAAATATCTATATTTCCTATAAAAAAAAAAAAAAATATTTTAACCTAAAATAAAAAAAATCGGAAAAAATAAAAATCCGAGCCTTTTTATGGATTTCAACCCTGCTTTGCGTGTTTTGAAGAAGTCGCTATTTTGTCAATGTTCTCCTAATAACCGTATATATAATTACATCAATTACATGTTTCATATTTTTCCCACTTATTTGCATTGCTTCTGTGCCACTTGTGAAATTGGCTAATTTTGCGTACTTTAAAACCATTCTATAAGTATAGACCACTCTATTTTGGATAACCTCGTTAGAGAGGCCGGAGTTAGTTGATTTTTTCACATTTAAGTTATCTATTCATTTCTTTCTTTAGCCTCTTCTTGGAAGATCGGCTGGAACTTGAGTTTCTATCGCGTTTCACACCAGATTCTTCGAATTTTCCAATATGAATACAATAGTAGTGCTTCAGTATGTGTAAAGTTTTTTTGGAAAACGGGATAGAAAGGGAAGTAAAGATAATTGGACTCAGTGGTTTTTTCGCAGGGTTTGTCATCCAACCTTTTATGGGGTAAAAAATTGTAAGTGGAAGTTGGCTTATTTTTATTTTCTAGTCAACTACTCATCTGTTTGTAATTATGTATTTCGGGTGAGGTTGAGAATCGAACACCGAACCTTCCGATTTAAAAATCATTTCACTAACTCGTGAGCCACGCTATTCCGCGAATACCCAAATTAGTTATTTAATAATAGTTTGTTACACCCGCTGACATTCGTCACATTTTCGTTTCCGTTGCTCTCATTTTTCGATCATAAGCCTTTTTTTCTATTTTTCTGTCACAAAATATAGCTGAAAAATGTAAACCAATGAATTTTTACTTGGTGGTTAATGACAGTGCCTTAGTACTTAAATTGTTCGCACATCCATGAGTCGGGTTCAGTAAAACATCTTAGATCTTAATACGAATAATTTGTAACCCTTTGTCCAATTATTAAGAGCTATCTGAAAGACTGTCAAGTTATTGATTATAATAGCGCTATTATCTATAACTATAACAGAAGTTGCTCCAGACTCGTCAATTTGCTGTTTCAACAGTAAATCTTGCACGATATTAAGAAGCATTACAGCCTGAACACTGACATGCTATATCTCAAGTTTTATTTCGACTTCTCTGGTTATTAATGCCCTGCATCAATAATGAATTTGGGTTTTCGAATTAATTGAATTAGTTGAAAACAAGCGACAGTATGAAATGGCGAGGAAATAAATTCTTTGACACTAGTATGGTTGTAGAACAAGATTGCCTTCTTAGCTCTTTACTATTCGAACTTTACTAGAATATGATTATATCGTTAAAACTCGCAGACGTGTTCTAATGTACGCAGACGAAATATGTACAACCCAAGCAATAGACTGAGAGAAACTGCAATCTCTTAGAATCGACTTTTAAAAGCTTAGTACAACCATATTTAATAAACGACGAAAGGTCTAGAGTAAAGAAATTATAATTAGGTGACGAAGAAATTAGAATGGTATGTAACGGCTAAATACATGGGAATTACAGTGGCATGTGGTGTATAAATAAGAAAGTAGTCTTAATATTATATAAAAGTAATGTATTCAATTGGTATTCTACATCTTTAAAACCGTGACGAAAACTATCTTTTACCTTGTCCATAGATTTGGGGATATGTCACGTTTAAGAAAATATAAACATTTGAGAGTTCTGAGATATTTTCTTAAAAGAGCCAACTTCAGACCATAAATTGTAATAAATATAAGCCAACTTGTGATATCAAGAACACAGATTTCATTATCTGTTATCGAACTAGATCATAAAAAAAATCTAACAATTTAAGGGATAGTAAACAATTGAGCAAATAAATATATTGAATGGAACTATTGCGATTTTACATCAAACGTTTAAAATTAAAAACCATTCGTTGGAAAATAAATCCTCAAATAAAATATACTTACTTGTACTTCAACAGTGTCTGTAAAAGAAATCTCCGATCTTGTGGACGTAAAAAATAGGAACGAATGCCGCATTCGGGCTAAATGCTGGTTAATTATGGAGTAGAATATCCAGAAAATATTCATTATGCAATATAAATAAATATGAAAATGTGTTCAAGTTTATGGAATTGGGATGGAATTGTCTTGTACTTACTACAATATATATCAAAGGAAATATTTTCAAGAGAAAACTTTTGAAGAAGATGAAATCCTGCAGACATTAAATGGGAAATCGTTTGGTCAACCTATTACTCTTACAAAAATAAACATGCATATTATATGCGTGTCAAAATTGCCTATTTTTAAAAATGGAACTATTGTTACGATTATTAATTAATTTCAATTAGATGGAGCTTATAAATATATCTAATTTATAAAATTAAAAAAGGTCCTACTTAAGGATTTAGCGAACACAAATTAACCCCTTCATTAAAGAAAAGAAGTCGGTTTTATTATCGTCGACTGTAAAGTAAAAGCTAAATATTTTTTTTTTTTACTGGAGTTCCACAATCACTCATTAGTGATAAAACAGTGGGTTACTTGGAAGATTGCACTTTCATGAGTGTTATACCATATTTTGAAGTAATTGATTAATAGAGAAAGGATTTCCGAAGAGTTTTATTATTATCATTAAGTAACCAAATTGAAGTGATTAATTAAATGAGGTTAGCAGATGCACACTTCCAGCATATGGATGTATGTAACATAACTTATTTGCTTTCATTTTACATATCAGATCATTTTTATTTGATAGATGAGAGATTGCATTTGCATATGCTGATACAAACATACCTGAGATATAGCATTGTGAGTTAAGTAACTTTTGTTATTGTGAAAAAAATGGGAAAAAAAGTTTCATGTGTTAATAAAGTATTGCTTTATTATGAAAAAAAAAATAAAAAATACTGTTGAAACCAAAGTTTGGCTCAAAAAACTCCACCATGAAAATCAACCGTTGAGAAGTGGTTTGCCAAATTTAAACGGGACGAAATGAGCACCGAAGACGATTAACGCAGTGGACGTCCGAAAGAGGCTGTTACGGGCGAAAGCGTGAAAAAAGTTCACAAAATAATTATAAATAACAGTAAAGCGAAGTCGATTAAGATAGCTGAGACTCTAAAGATATCAAAAGAGCGTGTTGGATAAGGAAAAAACGGTTCCATCTAAAAAAAAATTAAAAAAGGGCTCTTTCATCAAGATAATGCACCGTGTCACAAGTCAATGAAAACGATGGCAAAATTACATGAATTAGGCTACGAATTGTTTCCGCATCCACCGTACTCTCCAGATCTGGCCCAAGTGACTTTTTCCTGTTTGCAGACCTCTAGAGAATGCTCACTGGAAAAATGTTCAACACAAATGAAGAAATAATCGCCGAAAATGAGGCTTATTTTGAAGCTAAAGAGAAATCTTACTATAAAAATGGCATCGAAAAATTACAAGACCGTTATAATCGTTGTATTTCCCTCAAAGGCAAATATGTTGAATAATAAAATCGAATTTAAAAAAAAAAATATGTTTTAGCCTACGAACTTTTTAGCCGATCTGTTATATTCAATCCACTAAGAACCAACAATATTACATATAGGTTTTTACTTAGGCGTCGCTAAATTCCGGGGTGGACGTGGGCCGCACACAATTAACTATCGTTTTTGATTTCCATCCAAAGGGACGTACAGGTCAACCTCGTCTTAGTTGGCCGACCTTAATTATCTTGCGTAACTTAAAGCAGTTAGCCAAAAATCGCGCTTAGTGGAGAAGTTAATTGGTTCTGTAAAATAAAAGCCAATCACTTTTTCACTGCAAATGCCACACAAAACAGCCGCTTTTATGGGATGTAATTGTTCATTGTGCATTTCATGTGGATTCTCCGTGTTCCAGAAATGTTTTGTTTATTCACATATTTTGTCTTTCAACAAAAATTCGACCCTGATGCCAAATTGTGTGCATCATTGTCTCGTCGGTGTTTGTACACTTTCTCGGATGTCCTCACAGTGGTATTCTCAGTCGAAAGAGAACGACATCTTGCGACATCTAGTGGACCCTGTTTCCTCAAAACGCTCTACCCAAAAGCTGACAAGGAAGATGACGACGAAACGCACGATGCGTTAAAACAATAGACCGGAAATTGGTCAAATAAACAGCAACAATAATTCCGCGTTCTTCAGCTGTGAATCGCTCGGTTAACACAAATAACGGTCTGTCTGTTTGTCTATATGTCAAAACACAATGCTACTAGGAATTCAAGGTTTTCTATATCGACTGGCTATCGTGCTGATTCGGGACTCATCTGTGTTCGTTGTATGCGCTGATGATGTGTATGTGCACTTTTTTTCATATATAAATCCGCGCGTGCACCAAGGGGATATGAATACCCTTTTACTGGCATTTCACCATGGCGCGGGCGGGTGCTGTAGGAGTTTGAAACTCAGGTGTATTAGGTTTCGATATTTTCCCCAGAGGTGGTTGTCAAACCAGTAGGCCTTAGTACGTGCTAGTTGTTAGTTCGTTACATTTAGCCCAGCCAGCAACATCTCCAACATCAATGTTATGCCTTCATGTCAGAGTTGACGCCAACTGGTTTACATATAACTACATACAAATTCCATGAAAAGACTTTTTCAGAGAATTGCCTCGCACGGGATTCGAACCCATGACCCTCAGCTTGAGGAGTCTATGCATAGACCACTACACCACGGCCACCTATACGTTTATATGCATTGATCTGCTGATTGCTGTAACTTTCTTATAGACTGGGTAGGTTTTCGAATTTTAGGCACTAGCCAAGATACTGCATCAACTGCTCGCTTAAGTTTCTCATTGGTCCAATTAAAATGATCGGCTTGACCTGAAGATGTATTTCCCTATGTTTATGCTTATGTTTAGGTTTATGTTTATATTTATGTTTATGTTTATTTTTATGTTTATGTTTATGTTTATGTTTATGTTTATGTTTATGTTTATGTTTATGTTTATGTTTATGTTTATGTTTATGTTTATGTTTATGTTTATGTTTATGTTTATGTTTATGTTTATGTTTATGTTTATGTTTATGTTTATGTTTATGTTTATGTTTATGTTTATGTTTATGTTTATGTTTATGTTTATGTTTATGTTTATGTTTATGTTTATGTTTATGTTTATGTTTATGTTTATGTTTATGTTTATGTTTATGTTTATGTTTATGTTTATGTTTATGTTTATGTTTATGTTTATGTTTATGTTTATGTTTATGTTTATGTTTATGTTTATGTTTATGTTTATGTTTATGTTTATGTTTATGTTTATGTTTATGTTTATGTTTATGTTTATGTTTATGTTTATGTTTATGTTTATGTTTATGTTTATGTTTATGTTTATGTTTATGTTTATGTTTATGTTTATGTTTATGTTTATGTTTATGTTTATGTTTATGTTTATGTTTATGTTTATGTTTATGTTTATGTTTATGTTTATGTTTATGTTTATGTTTATGTTTATGTTTATGTTTATGTTTATGTTTATGTTTATGTTTATGTTTATGTTTATGTTTATGTTTATGTTTATGTTTATGTTTATGTTTATGTTTATGTTTATGTTTATGTTTATGTTTATGTTTATGTTTATGTTTATGTTTATGTTTATGTTTATGTTTATGTTTATGTTTATGTTTATGTTTATGTTTATGTTTATGTTTATGTTTATGTTTATGTTTATGTTTATGTTTATGTTTATGTTTATGTTTATGTGTATGTTTATGTTTATGTTTATGTTTATGTTTATGTTTATGTTTATGTTTATGTTTATGTTCATGTTTATGTTTATGTTTATGTTTATGTTTATGTTTATGTTTATGTTTATGTTTATGGTTAATTGGTTGATTCGATTGCGGATGGTCTTTTCCAGCATCATCGTATGCGAATATCCAAGTCTAAAGCACAGGTTTACAGAGTACATATGCGTGCAAATTAAGGATTATTACAAGAATATAGCACACTCATACGGACAAGTTACGCGAATAATATTAAAACGAAACAAAACTTTGCTTTAACACTGTGCACCTTCACGGTCAAATATAAATAAAAATGTTGGCTACGACTACGTCTGAGGTGGTCAATTCGGAAGGTCCAATTTTGGGCGACTCTTTCGAGCATAGTGACTGATATCTTGCTGATAACACAATAAATGTTGGCTTCCAAAGCGTCAATCGTTTGCCTCATTTTTAAATAAATATGGACCAATGATTCCACCAGCCCATAGCTCTTGGTACTCTTCAGGTTGCTCATCAGCCCAAATATAGCAATTTTGTTTATTAAATCCGTTGAGCCAGAAATGGGCTTCATCATTTACCAAAATTTCACGAAATTTCATTGAGTTTTTCCAAAGCCCATTCACTGAAAATATGAAGCAAATTGAAGTTGCCTGGGTTTAATTCTTGCACAAATTGAATTTTGTACGATTTTAGGTCGATATCCTCACGTAAAATTTACCAAGGTGTTGAATACGTCAAGCCAAGCTGCTGAGAATGACGACGAATCGATTCGTCACGGTTTTCGCGTACACTCTCAGCTACAGCTGCTATAGTCTCTCATCTCTAATGTAAGCTGGGACTTAAATTTTTAATGGTGTTGGCAATAATGGTTTAAGTAGGTCGATTATGAACATCATCAATTCCTCAAACCGCACAAAAACATTTCTCACAGAACGCAGATTTTCGTAATACAGCTGAACAATTTGGAGACGCTGTTGTGGTGTGAGTCTTTCAATGATAACTTGCCAAACGATAGTAAACAAAAATAGAAAAGCAGTTTGATAGGAGTTATGCCTTATCTGTCAAAAAAAGTCTATTAAAAATCAAACCTCACTATGAATCACCCTATATTACCTAGATATTTAATAATATGGGACAAACTACGATGAATATAGAATCAGCACGAGACGCTTACTTCAATATGGGTTCGAATACTAGTATCAACAGATGCCACACATTAACATAGTATTTGTTGTTTACAAAAATACAAAAATACATTAGATTTCTGGAGCTTTAACAGTAATTTGGGGCTGAGTACCAGTTATTTCGTAATAACTCTTATTTATATTTGCACGCAGGTGCAATCGCTCACGTACTCACTGATATGATACAAGTATAGGTATTGAGGCTAATACCCAACTATGGAACAGTTGACTCAAACTACCCATTTTGATCTTGTAAAAAGTTACAGAGAGGTACTTACCCTCGTACGAGTAGATTACTGAGAGATAGGTCTGTCATCTCCCAAACACGATACAGAATATTACTGCTTTCAATTTTTATGGGAAGAAATATTTCATTCAGCATTTCAAAAGTAGGTAGGTACCTATAGTCTTGAGCATTTTTTATATCACATCATTTTCAAAGAAGAAGGGATAATGCGTCTTCATGCACAGTGCAGCGGTAAAGCGTTTGTAAAAAAATAGTTTACTTGAAGGCTTTTTAAGTAAATTTCTTAAGCACTGCATAAATTAAATTTATTAAAGACATACTATTTCGTACGTTTTTCTATTTGTCTATTTATTTGCAAACAAAAAGGCTTAAGACTTTTCGTGATTTTTCTCGTGACAAGTGGCATATTTTTATTTAACATTATTTGTTCTCTTGCAATTTCCGTGATATAACTCCTTTGATCCTTTTTTTATAACAGATGCGTACCAAAAGCGTTACGAATACTCTTCCAATGTATGCACGCAGCGTTCTCAGTTATCTATACATACCTAAATGTGAATGCTTCTTCAGCTTATTGAACAATTTATTTAATTTTACTTCACTGATGTTCCGTCTTTTTTTTTTCTCAGGAATTTTAAATAATCTTTTATACGTAGTGAGCATATGAAAGCGTTAAGCAAGTGTAGAAATTATGCACTGCTAAATGATAATTTTATACGTATATACATCAAAATTAATTGTGAAAATTGGTTTAGCTATCCAAACTCCATGCATATATATTATACCGTATATTTATAGACATAAGTTTCCATTATAAGAACTGCACCATTACTTAGATAGTGGTCTGTCCGGGTTGGATCTGGGACTCATCTATTAAACCGTTTCAATTAACGCGGTCTTTGGTCAACTAACCCTATTTGCGCACTCCAAGATTTTGAGATCCCCTTTCGCTTTTGCGTGCCAGACTAAGGTCTTCGTCTACCGCGTTTTTCCTTTCAGGTGAAAGACAACGGAAATTGAATCATATACACTTTTCTAACAATGTCGATGTCGCTGGAAAGCTCGTAATTGTTTTTATATCCACTTCTCCAAAGGGTAGGGTGCTGTCCTCTGAAGCTCGCACAATTCCCTCAAGTACGGTGCCAACGAAGCCTTATGATAGCATATCACCTTGGCGAAGCACCCTTTTCACAATATAGGTTTGGATATGACTGCCTCCAACATTTACGGATCAGCAAGTGTACTTCATAGTTATTTTTCAAAAACCTGAGAGATTCTCAGGGATTCCAAAATAAGATATGGCAACTGTCTAGCTTATCTCGTATGTGGCCTTGTAATCGGAGCGTACTGATTTCATATTCTTGGTCTTACTTAGAATCTGCAGTAATGTGAATATATAAACAAATGTAGATTTATAAGGCTTTAAATTTAAACAAAATTTACGCGCGGCTTAGAAGCTTTCCTTTTCTCCATAACTTAAATAATCCTGAGGGTCAGTATACTACTCGACCAAGTTTTGGAAATAACATATTGTAATATGGTGTATGATCTGTACGAAATCATTTTTTGGTGTTTTAAATACGTCAGCTTGAATGCATCATTATTGTATATAAGTTTGGATGTTGCTACGTTACCTTAATTTAAGTCAGGGGGACCAAAAGTTAAATGGTTCCTTTTGCCTGACAGCGGGGACACCGCGCCAGTTTACAAAAGTAAATTTCCTTTATCTTTAGCACCGAATATAAATCTAATACTAACCTCCGTGCAGGCTTCTGTTCGGATCTTTTTGTTTTTCTTACCTCTTCCTTGAACTTTTGAACGTTTCCTCGCATTTCCTAGATTCTCATGTTATTTTTTATTTTATTTATTTATTTATTTATTAATTTTTTTTTTTTTTTTTGTTATCCGGATAAGGAAATATTCTTCATTCCTCCTTTAAAAGAGAGATCTTGTAAGCTATTCACGTCCTCCAATACTGTCTTTTACTCAACACATCAGTTGCAGCATTTCAGACGCCTTCTCGACATCGATGATGTACGTTCTTAAAGGGTTGACAAGAGGTTGGCCAATACATGTTATTATTGAAAAAGATTCTGGCGGTAGTAGTACGACTATATTCTAGCCATTCGGAACTTTCGGACATCTAACATATGATAACATGAAGTAGGAAATCGATTTTTGTTGTCTTTTCGTCAGCAGTAGCAATAACAGTAACGACTTGTAGCGGTTTCTTATATAAAATATTAAATAAATTGTATCCTTATTAAATAAATTACGGCTAATATGTTACTTATATAATGCTTTGTTGGCAATCACCTTTATTGTGTACTTAATTGCCTTCTTAGAAAAATATACATATTGAAGAAATCATAGGAAGGCACATCGGGTTGTTTTACGTTCCTATTTGTTTGTGATGTTAAGGACTGTCAAAATATTTTCGAACTGCTTAATACATAGTGGAGCTGAGTTAGCGTTCCCGAGATCATGGCTTTGTCCATCGCCGTCCATACAATATATGGACGGAACATATGACAATAACGTTACCTATATTTTGTTGAAAAAGGTTTTGGGTTAAAAAAATAGTTATCCGATTCACTAATATACATCAAATTATCATTAATAATATGTATGGCACCCATAAGCGTGTGTGTATATTTTATTCTTAAAAGTCGAGAGTTTTGAGTTATATATGCATAATATAAATATAATATAAATATATAAATTTAAAATCCAGTTATAAATAGTCGACAGCGGAATAAACGCGTATTAAAACTCCCTTGTAGTCTATGTATATGCCCTAGTGAAAGTTGAACATAACTTTCATTGATTTGGAAAAAGGTGTCGATACGTACCAGAAGACGTATGCAAAATTAATACACAAAACTTACACTGACGTTACAACAAAAACCAGATTTTCAGCATGAAATATTTTAAGTCACAATTGAATTTCCTCAAATCAGTATTTATGTTTTTAATTTACGGATGTACGAAATGAATATGATTGATTGTATTACAACGCGACTTGGTTGGAAGCACAGCCAGAGTTCTTCGTGTTAAAAATCCTATTGTAAGAAATTGCTTATCAAAATACTAAAATGCGGTCCGGAGAGCTCTTGAGACTTAAGTTCCAGCAAAAGTTCGAACAAGAATCCAAAGGATAAATTATTAAATAACTCAAAAAGAATAACACGAGCAATTCATTGCTTAAAATCAATCAAAAAGGGTCGCCTTTGGATTAAATTCAAATCTGAGTGCTAAATTTTGATTTTATTGATATTTTGGCAACCTTTAGAGAAAATTTTTAAATTTTATTATGTCGTTACTATTTCTACATGATACTTCGTTACCTTAATACTCTAATCATATGTTAGATAGATAAAAGTGGATTATTTTTTATACAACATTTATATGCCCTGATATAGTATACAAAAAAAAAAAGCTATATTTTTATTTCTTTTATATCTATCTATATATTATCTGTCGTAGTCAAACTTTGAACTCTAGTACTTCAAAACTAGGAAAACAAACACTTAACATTTATATTCTTGTCGCTTAATATGATAGAGGTAGATTTAACTTGGAAGAGGTTTATCTTATCACAGAGCACATGAGTAAATTTGGGATATAAAACTATTTAAAATGTTTCTATTCAAAATTAGGAAATTGGGTGATAAAATTACAATTTTAACGAACATCATTTTTTTAAAATGGTTTCATTCCTCACAGCAGTACTTGCCTGTGTGCCACCGGAACAAGTAAATATAATTTTTGTGAATTAAAGGAATCAGAACTTATTATGCATAAAAAGCGATAACGTATGCATCTATCATACAGAAATATTACAAGACTTCAGGCGAAGCAGAACAATGAGGCAGATAATCACTCAACTAGTTTATCGATTCCATTTAACTACCACACAATTGAAGTGGTAAAGGAATATGACTTTCAACTGACTTTCTAGGATCCAAGACCATGCGACCTTATTTACATTTTTCTCTTATTTTGTGATTTTCATGAAGAGAAATGGCCTTAGATTTTTTTAACTTTAGAAAATTTTCTTCGCTTTGCTTATTTCGAGATGTGTTTATGCAAATATATTCGCACATTCCGGTATGGATTTCAAGGAGCATGTATGTACTTCGCCTACCTACTGCATTTTAGCCTTGTGATGTCGGCAATTAACCTTGATTTCGGGGTGTGGCCGTAATATGCGTACGTAGCCCTTACCCTTCATATTCTCAATTACCATATTTTATCGGATTGCCGACTGTGTCCGTTTGCCTCTACTATAACCGACTGAGTACTCTGTGCTTTTTGAGGGAAATCGAGAAGTCCGCAGTTACTTCGTTTCGAGTTATTACTGCGTTTTCAAATCCATATTATTCGAAAGGGGTCGTATCGTAACCAGGATTAGTGTGTGAAGGGTTATTACAGTATCAATAATAATAGTAATAAAGCCTAGAGTAATTTCCACTTAACATATAACATTTTTGGTCGCAATTAAAAGCGAAGCGAAATGGGAGTTGACAAACCTGGAACAAAATCATTAAACAAGTGCCAAATGAGGTACAATGACTGCTGCCACATAGTGCTAGCCGATGTCAGGGGTTGTGGGTGCCTACACGATTTTATGCTTCTCAGCCTATTTTGCATTTGCCTTTATACTTTCGCTTTTTCATTTGTCGTTTACGCTCGATAAACCCCTCTGAGCGGCAACAAATGATTGCCATTCTTAAGTTTCACACCTGGCCTCAGGCCATAGTCTTTACTTATTAATAGCTGCATAAAAGATAGCAGGATGAGGCAGAAAAAAAGGCCAAAAAAGACAAGTTTATACAAAAAACCACGATGGTGGAGTTGTTTTTTCACTGGTTTAGCTTCATTATATAAAATGATTAATTGCTCCCCAATGTTTAAATAAACTAACTAGGTCATTAATTCTGATTATGATAATCGCCACGTTAATTTATTTTTAAGGGTGTATATTTTTAAGGCAGGAACAGATTCACTGGTAGTAAATATGTAAGTAACGGGACTACTAAAAAAATATTTTTATCCAACAACGATTTCCATTGTTTGACAATTGTTTAAGTGATACTTGAATTCAATAGGACTAACTTAAGTCAGGTTATCTATAGTGTGATAAATTGATTCGAAATGGCACGAAGTCACGATTTAACGATGCGTCAGTTGTACAGAGAAAAATTGAAATGTTACCGCTGTTCCTGGTACTTGTGCTTTGCTGAAATTCTGCAAAACAATTCAAATAATAAATTGTTGCTGGTACGTGTCTGCCTGTCAGATGAAAGTTCTGTTTCCAGTACAAACGAATACAAAGGAAGCAGCGAGCAAAAACAGAAGAGAGAACCCATTCGATAGCTTTACGGTTGAGTGATGCCCCAGATAAATAAGCAGTATTAAAGAAAGTAGTTCAAACTGATTGTTGGTGATTGAAAATCGTGTACTTATACAAAGATACGCGAGTGCAGTTGCTTGTATATTCGGTACATCGCTTTTGAGTAAGTATTGGGCTTAAAGGTGAGATCCCTTTACCAGGTTGATTGCCAAGTGAGTACTTCAAAACTTTTTAACTGTTCAAAATAAAATAGAGATTGGAGAACATTACGAAAGTTTGTATATATTTATATATTCCAAATTCGAAATACCTTGGGTTCATATTTAATTACATATTTTTGTGTAAAGAAAATGTACTTTCCTTAAACTTAATTAATCACCCTGTGATTCTGTTAAATATCAACATGACGAACCACACTTCTAAATAATTCTACTTAGCTCTAAGAATCAAACAAAAGAATTGTAAAAAACCTTCAATGGTTGGGAGCCATTAACATAATTTATTAATATTAAATTTCGTTACTTTAATTATAGGTGATATTTTATTGTAAATTACGTTGTAATAACTTGTAAATAATAAACAACACAGGAGCATACTACGTCCTACGTCCATAAATGACCACATTTCGCGAAGAGAAAAGTCCTCTTCCACGATAAGACACCGGCTCACACCTCCGCAGTCACCTCAGCCAAATTGGTCAAATTGCATTTCGAATTGATCCCCCATCCTCCATATTCTTCGGATTTGGTTCCATGCGACTTCTTTCTGTTCCCAAACCCTATAACGCTGGGATTTGGGATATAATGCCCATACGGCTGCTTTGAAATAAATTGTATTTTCTTATCGATCCTCCACTAAGGATAACTTTCAGCACGTGCTATAATTTTGAACAATTACTCGTATCTTCACTATTTTCTATCATTATCATCATCATCAAATCATGAAATCATCAAATCATCATTCTTTTCAAAGTCGGTCTGCACTTCATGAAACGTAAAGGAGATTACTTGATTGATTGGTCATCATAATCGACCAATTTATGTAAAGCAAAAAACAAATTAAGACATTGTGTGTAAAGAAGATACACAAGAAATTGTAGCAGCTGTGAGCGAAAATGTTGTGGAGGATCCAGAAATGTAAGATCGGCTTCGATCAAATAAGTTTAGTATTAGTCCGAACACTATATGGAAGATTCTGCGAAAAGATGTCAGCCTACAACCGCTAAGACATAATGTGCGATGTGCGCTTGAACTCACTTCACTGCAAGTGGTACAAGCCCTTTCAAGATGCCAATGACGCCCCAACACATTAGCAAACGATGATAGCGTCAAAGATGTGAAGAAAATTGTTTTGGAAAATCATCAAATTACCATAAGTTGCTGAAGATGTTAGTATATCGGTCGGCTTATGTCAGCGCAATTTGTTCCGAAACTTCTGAATTTTGATCAGAAGAACCGTCGCATGAGCAACGCTCAGAAGCTCTTGAATGACGTCAATGACGATCCTGACTTGCTCAAAAGTGTCGTAACTTGTGACGAATCATGGGTATATGGTGATGACGTCGAAACCAAAGCCCAGTCGTCTCAATAGAAGTACCCAGGAGAGCCAACAAGGAAAAAACAGGCCAATTTCAATCAAAGGTCAAAGCTTTAATCACTATTTTTCGATTACCGTGGCGTAGTGCATTAGGAGTTTTTACCCCAAGGTCGTATGGTCAATATGGAGTATTACTTTGATATTATGCCCAGTTTGCAAGAATCAATACGAAAAAACGTCCGGAATTGTAAAAAAATAATTCATGGCTTTTACATCACGATGATGCACCTGCTCATTCATCATTGCTTGTGAGAGACTTTTTGCCCAAAAACAATACGACAATTATGCCTCCGCCACCATATTCACCGGACCTGGCCCCATGCGACTTTTCCTGTTCCCAAAACTGAAGAGACCTATAAAAGAACGGTGAATTAAAACGATTGAGGAAATAAAAACGGCATCGCTGGTATAGCTCAAAGCTATACCAAAAAGTGCTTTTGAGAATTGCTTCGAGAATTGGAAAAAGCGTTGGCATAAGTGTATTGTATCTGAAGTAGGTTACTTTGAAGGGTACAATATTATTATTGATGATTAATTAATATTTATTTTATAAAAATATTAAGTCATAATACTTTTTGAACACACCTCGTATATGTTCATTAAAATCATAGGCAAAATAAACAACAAGGAGAAACAATTTTTTTTCAGCAATTTGTATTTATTTTAAGAACTTAACATTCAAGAGGGTGTTAATACTCTTAAAATACAGGAACATGTGTTAAATATTTTGGAAAATTAGATAGAGTGAGAGTGGGTTCACAGGTTATTGCGCTCCATGGAGACTAAGTTATTAGTATAAATACTTATTGTATCTAAGGCAACCATTCATCGCACGGGATTTTAGTTGCCTGAAAAAAAGAATGTCTTTCGAGCACGGCTGGTATTGAACCCCGAGACATCCGATTGGGAAGCCAATACACTAACACTTGAATCACTTGAATGATCTATTTCGGCTCTTGGTTTCTTCGCATTTTTAGAGTACAACTCTTATGGAATCTTGTTATGATAAAGAAATTGACACCCCATTGTGTACAGTGAACGCTGTGTGTCATAACATCAATGGTTGATATTCTTTACGGCTTCTCAGTCACTAAGATTACTCTGAGAAATTAGTGTTTCTTTCCGGCACATAGAGTTACGCACTCAGATAATATGTGCTCTGCGGTTTCACTGTCTTCAATATAAAGGCTACATTCAGTTTCCTGACTAATTCTATATTTGTGTAGGTAATATCGAATTTGGCAGTGTCCCGTTAGATAGCAGACCAGTTTTCTGATATCATCTCTTTTCAAGTTAAGAAATAGTTTGGAATAACTTTGGAATCGTTTCATATCTCCATTATTCTCTCGAAGGCCCGGTACAACCTTTCAGCAGGCAGTTAAAAAACTATTAACATTCCCCTCAATACCCTTGTACCAATATAGCAACTAAAACTCAAATGAAATGTATTGAAGCAGTTAAAAATCGATTTGGAGTCAAACAAGTTTGAGGTTAACGCTTTCAGTGCTGGCTGACAGCCCGTAAGTATATGGATAGGAGCGCCTTTTTGCGATATCCACCATCTTTCACCAAACATAATTCTGCTATCCCATATAACCTTGGTAGCTTTGGTAACTTTTTTATCAGTTTCAGTCAGTCAGGTTCAATTTAAATTTTTGTGCAGGATTACTCCTGCATTGGAAAACTCTTTCGAGTTCGAATAATCTTTTGGAATCATACCTGTTGTCAAAATATCTAGGATATCATATAATGTGACTTGTTTTCGTCGGTAGACGTCTTTCATCTATGAAATTACCTATAATGGGTACTACTGGTACCCATTACTGGTTCTTCCATTAGGCGTCCTGATTTGAGTACAGAAGTCTTATCTAAGTATTCCCTGATACGAATATCTATGAATTTTTTTATTGTTTTAAGAAAAAAACGATGGCAAGCTTATAGGATAGTAAAACCTAAGTACGAGTAGCTTACTACGTTTGCTACCTGGTTTATAAAAATAGCCTTTACGTTCTTTACGTTTGTGAGATGTACTCGCATCCAAGACTGAGGCTGGTTATACATAAATAAGGTAAAAAACGTGACCTCTTTGAATTAAAATTGAAAAAATTACATCACCGGAAGGTGCCTTGAGACTTTAAAATGAGTTTGTGAAACAAAGTTAGATAGAATCAGAACAAACACTTGATGTTCATTGAATTAGAGTCGTAGAAATGTACCTCAACACGATTATAGTAGATATGAATTTAATTTTGATTACATTATATTACATTAAATTATATGTTATTTTATATTTAATGCCCTATATTATATTATATGAATCATTGTTAATAAGACAATAACTAAATTAGCTGGCTGAAATAATGTTGAATTTCTTTGTCATAATACATGATGTGTGGAACGCCACATCATTCGTATTGAGGATGCGACATTCTATAAGAAGAAAATAATGTTCATTAGCTCTGGATTCTTTCACGTAACCGGAAACTCAAAGACGGTATCAGTTCAACGTACTCATATTCTTTTATGTGTAAACGAGTACATATGTTATACATAGATATGCAACAAAAAGTCCTTCGTGGTTATTTCTCGTTGAAATAAAGTTCATCTGCTCTATGCTAACCGCATATATTATAGAAAGGATCCACACCTTCATGGTGGGTGTTTCACCTTCCATTAACATATTCAGGATTTCATCAATATATAGACATACGAGTATACGATAAATGATATAAGAACACAGAAATGAATGATAATTTATTTTAGGCCTATGAGGACCAGTCACCCAAAGCACAAAGAATAATTAAATATAATAAAATGGTTATTTAAGGACATCCATATAGAAGTTTTTCTCAATTTTCATTATTCGTTGTATCCGTCCAAGTTCTTTAAGCTATGGTATTATCTCGATTTTCTTCATTGCATTCTGGGAGAGTTTATATTGATACATGCGGCAAAGATAGATACAGATGTATGTGGTCTGCTTGAACATTGAACGATGGATGGCATGAATTCTGAATTGTCATGGCAGATGTGCAGATTTGTTATTGCGAAAACATGTAAATTGTGAACAAGCAGTTGATTAATGATAAGGAAATGAGAAACTATTTATTGAAACTATTTAATTAGGTAAATCTGACTTCAAAGTATTAAATGCAAAATGTTATTGTAATTCTAATTTTCAATGATAAGTTCGAGTTATGCTGCATAAAAAATATTCTTTTAAAGAAAGACAACATGGAAAAAAGCTCGAACAGCCAATCAAAACATGATATTAAGATCAATTACTTCCATGACCGATGCAATATAAATTCAAGTTTCCTTAAGACTAGAGGAGAGCTACTGCAGTTGAGTTTCTGAGCTCACAAAACTGTGCGAAATGCGCTCTATGAGCTATAAAATCAGGGAAAAATAAGCCATTGAACAATCAATCTAACAGTATCTGAAACCAAGTTTTGTACATATATATTTAGAGATTTTAATGATTCTTAAGTATTCGTATCAAACTTATCAAACCATCTTTAAACAAATACATAGGTCTTTTGACATTAAAGAAACATTTCAAAATTTCAGATTTTTTTTTTTTTTCAATTTCCGCTATATTTAAAAAATAAATCAATAACGTTTCGGAAATAGTTTTGTGTTGATTTTGTTTTCGAAATGTTATTTTTTCTAATTTTTGATATACAAGTATTGTAGAAAATAATTAAAACAAAATGCTATATGATCAAAATAAGGTCTCGAGAAACGCACCAATCAAACAAAAAATAATCTTAAATTTCAACTGCCGTGTTTTTCAAATTTTTTTAAATACAAAGATATCCAGGTATTCGCTTTATGAAATATCTATCGTGATATGTAATTTCATGTTATACATGAAACATGAGGAAATTGTTAAAATATGTTATTCATGTTAATGGAGTGAAATTACCCGTAAACTTTCTATCGGGCAATCAGGTTCTTATCGTCATGATATAGTTTCAAGACTTTTTAACCAAAAACTGGAAAACATGATGGATTTTTTTGTTGTTATATGTACAGTAAGGAATGGCAGAAAAGTGGTTTACATCACTCACACATTTTGATATGGTTGGAAACTACAATAAAATAGCAATAGAGCAAATTGATAATATCATGTAGAGCTGCTTGACAATGAAGATGTCCAGCGCGGTCTATATGGCGCTCATAATCCACATTCTCCCTGCGTTAAAAATTGCAACTGTATTAAGAGATTCTAGAAGTCATTCACTACAGAAACTGTAACAGGCGAGAATGATTATCCAATTTACAGGCATCGATCACCTATAACCGGCGATATACGAGCTATAGTTGAATCACGAACCAACTCGTTTCATAATGATAATCGGTGAATTGGTTCATTGTCACCGACACTTTCACGAGCCATTAAATCACATATTAGCGTTGTACTTTGCAATAGTATAAAATCGATAAAGTACAAAATCAGAAGGATGAAGTGACATCATATCAGAACGGAAGACGGAATGTACATAAGTACTTCCAAAGCTTTTTTTTCTTATTTCTGAATATGGCTTAGTCTTCCATTGGTGGAGTTCCCCGATTGCTTACTTGTGACTTCCTCTTATTCATATTTTTTTACTACTTGATCGTTTGTCTTCTTTGTGTGACTGAATGCTCCGCCATGTTTGGCAAATAGAATAAATCTCTTCAAGCTGTCAAAAAAAAAAAAAAAAAAAAAAAAAAAAAAAAAAAAAAAAAAACATATAAAACAGACAGCAAAGTTTTTCTTGGTTTTATAAAATTTTCTCCTTTTTTATATGTGTCTATGGTTTTACGGAAATTCCTGCCTGGGAGCAGAGATATACCTTGCCAGTTTTGTTGCTAAGTTGCTTATCTTCTTGGCGTTGGCAAACAAAAGTCAAGCCAAGCCAAATTTTATGATTAAGCTGGTGTTTTTAGTTACGTATTGATAATACTTTTGATGTTGTTATCAAGTAATGTCTAGGTGGCTATTTCGACGATGGTAACAATAATGATGACGATGTTGATGCACGTAATTCGTGAATTGTGCACTCTCTCACGACGCCCCTTTACCGCTTATGGCTCATTCCGACCGAGTAGTGCCCCACCACGCGAAATAAATATTGATAATCAGTGAAAAGTTTTCTTTATTTACTTTTAATTTACATATAATATAAATTTCCATTTTTCTTCTTAAGGTAATTTCTTAATAATATGGCCGCTATCTCAATGCTGGGCTGCACCGTAGTTATTCGGTTGAAGATTATAATTCAACTAACTTAAAAACTAAAAAGGAATATTAAAGGAAATCATCGAAGATATAGAATATTCCCATTACAACATTTTCCCATATTACATACCTAAGCAATAACGATTAATAATTCTAGCCCATATTCGATATTGCTTGTGCATTCAAGTGGTAGACCCAGTGCATTGGTTCACTTTCAAACGATGCTGAGTTTAAATTTTCAAGTGGTGAACCGTGTACACAGTGCGTTGGTCCACTTTCAATTCATTATCTTTATGTACGCCTTATTATGCTGTAGTAACTATAATGTTAGCCCAAAAGTTATGACGGGAACAAATTAGGAAATACATTAAATAAAAAAAAACGGCTTATGAAGCGTTTGTATTGGGTCTATAACTTAGCGATTTGCTAAGAGATGGAGTAACTTTTATTATTCCATTGTTATTATTCCATTGGAACATGCGTTGGAAAGCTACTGTCATTGTAAGTCATTTCAGTATATGTCATTCATTTGAAGCGTAAATAATTTTTTTTCACTCAAATATGTCGAACTTTGTGCCTGAAAAAGTGTTTTTGCGGGGAGTTCTTCTTCATTACTTTAATATGAAGAAAACTTCTGCCGAAAGTCATCGTATTTTGGTGGATGCTTATGGTGAACATGCGCTAGCTGAGCGAACGTGCTAAAAGTGGTTTGCACGATTTAAAAGTGGTGATTTTGGCTTGGAAGACGATGAACGTCCTGGGCAGCCAAAAAAGTTTGAAAATGAAGAACTGGAAGCACTACTCTATGAAGATTGTTGCCAAACACAAGAAGAGCTCGCAGAATCTTTGGATGTTACTTAATAGCAGATGGATACATTCAAAAGCAAGGAAATTGGGTTCCACATGAACTCAAGCCGAGAGACGTCGAAAGGCGGTTTTGCATGTCCGAAATGCTGCTGGAACGCCACAAAAGGAAGTCATTTTTGCATCGGATTGTTACTGGTGATGAAAAATGGATCCATTATGACAACCCCAAGCGCAAAAAATCATATGTGAAAACCGGCCAACCTGCCAAATCAACGGCAAAGCCAAATATCCATGGCGCAAAGGTAATTCTCTGTATTTGGTGGGATCAGATGGGTGTGCTGTATTATGAGCTACTAAAACCGGGTGAAACCATCAATGGATAACGCTACTGAACACAATTAATCCGTTTGAAGAGAGCAGTAGCCGAAAAACGCCCGGAATATGCGACCAGACACGAGGCAATAATTTTTCATCATGACAACGGTCGGCCCCATGTTGCTATTCCGGCTAAGAACTATTTGGAAAACAGTGGATGGGAAGGCTTACTCCACCCGCCTTATAGCCCAGACCTTGCCCCTTATGACTACCATTTGTTCCGGTCTGTGCAGAACGCCCTCACATAAGAGCAGAATATCAAAAATTGGTTTGATTGATTCTTGGCAGCCAAAATGGCGCAGTTCTTTTGGAATGGGATCCACAAATTGCCAGAAAGATGAGAAAAGGTCATAGCTACTTTGAATAATACTATTGTACATGTTTTTCTTAAATAAACGTTCAAATTTTGAAAAAAAAAACCGGAAATATATGCCCAAGAGTATTAAAGAGTTTTCTTTCTATGCATAACTCTGGCAAAAATAAGCGATGTAGAGGAGCTAACCTCTTTTAAAAAACTTTAACTTTAAGGTACTGAGGGATGCATGATCAAGAGAGTGGTTAGCTTCTAGTTTGCGAACTTAAGATACCGGGCTACCTCAGACCTAATTACCCAGCCTTTATCTCATAAGGGTGTTCTCTCCGCTAAGCGTCGGCGTAATTAACGAAAAAATTCTCGCGTCCTTGGATATACCCAGGTTTTAACACCAAAACTTGGAAAGTCCTGCAGAGTGAAAGAGAAAGATTTCATTCACATGCTCTTTGCTGTAAATAACAGTGCTGTGAAACGGCTATACGACCTGAAAGGTTATAAAAAGACAAAAATTCAGCAAATTCAAAAAATCTCCAACAAATCCAACACCAGGAGTATATCAAAGAAATTACTAAACACCACTTTTAATACGGATGCAGTTGAGGGTGATAGAGCCGATTAAAACAAGAACCAGCTACAGCTGAGCCAAAAGTAGAGTTCATATACCTCTACCTAGGAGTCAAGCTGGAGAAAACGGAGCTCGTCCTCGGAGAGTGAGTGCCACTCCCTTGACGAGGTTCCCATACGGCAGAGAAGAATATGTTTATGCAGATAAACCTGCACTATGTTATAAGTGCCTCATACTCCACACACAAGAGAGAACTTCGCCCTAGGACTAATTCAAGAACCTTGGGATATCGAAGGTAAAATATTTGATCAATATATAGAATTTTCCTGAGGAGATTTTAAACCGAGAGTTATTTTACTGATCAGTTCCAAAATTAAATTTCTTTTTATTCCAGGGTTTAACACCAGAGACTTAGTAGCAACCACAATAGAACTATTTCAGGGGAATGCAATGCAAGAGTTCATGCGCCTCTCAGACTATTTCCCCGGAGACATAGATGCGATTTCTACTGTTCTACAGGATCTGAACGAACTATGCCATTGTCGCAACTGGCATCTTTTCAACCCACGACGCAAAAAGAGAGGTATTATAAGTTGAACGTGTGTATCTGTGTGTCTGTCCATGGCATCGTAGTTCCCAAACGACTGAACCGATTTCGATGATTTTTGCTTAAAAGATGACTTGATCGAGAGTGTTCTTAACTTTATTCAGTCGTTTTTTTATTATCACTAAAACTCACAAAAAGATATACAATATATCAAACTTCACTTAACCACTTTATATTATGTTATTATTGCATTTAACTATATTTATCAAATGAAATTAAATGCGTTGTGATAACTAGAAACAAAAGATGCAGTAGATACAAAGAGTGCAAAGGTATAAAGGTAAAGAATCGCCATAAAATGTTAGTCGAGCACCAATAACACACCGAAGCGGAAAGTAAACAACAACCGAATCCTATTTATGTTTACAATGGCTCCGACAAATGATAAAAGGATATAGGTATATATAAAGTATAAAAAGCATAAAATAAAAATATAAAATTAAAAATTTAAAAAAAAACCCGACGTTAAAATAACCTCTAAAAAGTAAAAAAAAAAAATAATATGTATTGACCCTTTAAGTTCAATATAAGAAGTAATATTTTAGTCCAAGCATGATGCGCCGGAGGATCGCTAAGTAAATATAAAGTCAAAATAAAATAATAAAATATGAAATTTAAATAAAAATTAGCTACCTGGGGAATAACTGACATACGTCAGTTATAGCCTTTTCACACCCAATCATAAACGCCGTTTTTGGCTAAAAGTTTTCGAAAACTCCAAATGCTTTCACACCATACACTTAAAGGTTTTTGTTTGATATTTCAATTATTTCAACATCAACTGTTAAATTGTTTACGTTATGATAAAAGGATATAGGTATATATAAAGTATAAAAAGCATAAAATAAAAATATTAAATTAAAAATTTAAAAAAAACCCGACGTTAAAATAACCTCTAAAAAGTAAAAAAAAAAAATAATATGTATTGACCCTTTAAGTTCAATATAAGAAGTAATATTTTAGTCCAAGCATGATGCGCCGGAGGATCGCTAAGTAAATATAAAGTCAAAATAAAATAATAAAATATGAAATTTAAATAAAAATTAGCTACCTGGGGAATAACTGACATACGTCAGTTATAGCCTTTTCACACCCAATCATAAACGCCGTTTTTGGCTAAAAGTTTTCGAAAACTCCAAATGCTTTCACACCATACACTTAAAGGTTTTTGTTTGATATTTCAATTATTTCAACATCAACTGTTAAATTGTTTACGTTTTTGATAAAAAAAACTAATTTTCGCGCATAAAACTTTATATAATACTACTAAAATAATTAATTCTAACATTTTAAATGTATGTTAATTCCCATACATGGTAAGAAAGCTGAGCAAGATATGAAGATTTTACTAGACTTCTTTTCTTTTCAGACTTCCATTGCAAAAAGTAAATGGAACCATCTCATTTTGAAATCCAATTTCTGATTCAGAATTTTAATTAAATTTTAACTGATAACATCTAGCCAGCAGATTTGTAAGGTTTCTAAATGTGCTAAAATTTATTGAACTCGCTCCAAAAGGTTTGTTTGATTAGTTGAACATTCAACTTCAAGTAGATTTAAATAGGTTTTATCAAAAACTTGTGTTTACGAAAAATTGTGGTTTACCAAAAATATATGGGGAAACCTGTGTTTCTGATGTAGTTTTTGCTTTTTTTTTTTGCGAAAACCCGGTTTTTGTTTCGGTTGAAAAGGCTGTTAGGTTATTATCATAAAACCACTGCAAGATATAGACTTTGTGAGATAGGTTACCCGTAGTAGGTATGTACAAATATAGCATATAAAATAAATAAGTATCTTTATTCTTTAACAATGTTAGGCTAATTATAGACGGATTTGTTATCATATTTTATACAATGTTAAACTTACAGCATTATATAGTCTCAACAATTTAATATTGTTTTTTATACTATATTTGCTATGCAGTCCACCGACGCACTATGCTTTGATTAAAATATTACTTCTTATATTAAACTTAAAGGGTCAATACATATTATGTTTTTACTTTTAAGAGGTTATTTTAACGTCGGAGGTTTTTTAAACTACAACAACTTCTGGGGTAACAGTGATAACAGCAAAAGGAATGAGTTACTTTGAAATTATATTTCATTTTTTGGCAAAAATCTGCTTCTATATAATAGGGATAACAAACCCACTTTTATCAATTCTGTAAGAGAGGAAGTACTTCACCTCACCATCTCTTCTTCCTTGCTTCATGCTTTTATCAAGGGTTGACATGTATCAGATGACCCATCCTTATCGGGCCATGTGGTCATAAGGTTCAAAATAGGATATAATATCGGACAGGATCAAACTAGATACGAGTATATTATTGTACTTGAAGAAACTCAAGGAATGTCAAAGCTCGCTGCCATCATCTCTACAGTTAATTGGGGATGTAACTGAAGAGCAAATTAGCCATTATCTCATAATTTTAAATGCAGTTGTAAGTTGAAACGCAGTATGGTTAAAAAGTGTGTACCATGGTGGAACCTAAGTTACTAAGGAATGAGTTACTTTGAAATTATATTTTTGGCAAAAATCTGCTTCTATATAATAGGGATAACAAACCCACTTTTATCAATTCTGTAAGAGAGGAAGTACTTCGCCTCACCATCTCTTCTTCCTTGCTTCATGCTTTTATCAAGGGTTGACATGTATCAGATGACCCATCCTTATCGGGCCATGTGGTCATAAGGTTCAAAATAGGATATAATATCGGAAAGGATCAAACTAGATACGAGTATATCATTGTACTTGAAGAAACTCAAGGAATGTCAAAGCTCGCTGCCATCATCTCTACAGTTAATTGGGGATGTAACTGAAGAGCAAATTAGCCATTATCTCATAATTTTAAATGCAGTTGTAAGTTGAAACGCAGTGTGGTTAAAAAGTGTGTACCATGGTGGAACCTAAGTTGAGGGTTGAAATGGTGATACATATATTTAACAAATCCAAGCCTGTAATTGGGACCTATAAAAATCCGCTATAATCAATTTCAATAAAAAGTTGAGAAAGTCCAAGAGAATTTTATAGAAAAAGAATTTCAAGAACCTAGAGAAACTAAAAGAAGTCTTCGTGTCTCCAACAAGACCTCTCAAAGCGCTCTTCAAATAGCTTAGGAGTGTAAAAAAAAGAGGATGGTTCTTTCACAGCTAATCCAGAAGAAATTTTAAAACTACTAAGGGGTAATTTCTCAGACTCGAACCCTTTCAATAATACACAATTTGTCAATTCTGAAGCCACAAGCTTACCCTTCAAAAACAGATTTGTTATCATAGACAAAGGTGAATCGATCATAAGGTCATTTAAACTTTTTAAGCACTGATTCAAAAAATTGTGGTGAAGATTCTTAACCACCTTGTTAAGTTAAATTAGTGCCCAACCAGCCATAAGAAGGTTCACTTCATGTCGCGTTTTCATTTTAACAGAGTTCGGAATCCCTTCATGTCGCTTTTCGTTCAACGGAGTTCGGTATTACTTCATGTCATCGTAGTTCGGAGTCACTTCTTGTCGCTTTTTTGTTCGGAATTACTACCCAATAAGCAATAAGAATTTGGACAAAGAATCCGCGGGCGAAGTCACGGATAAAAGTTAGTTTATTATTTTCATAAAAAAATCCTATGTACTGAAGTTTGTTCTCACATTGGGCACGAACTTTAGCAATAATTCAATACTCTATCAAATTGATATAATTAAATATGTTCTTTATGAAGTTTGAAGCAAAGAAATCTATTTATTTTTCAATATAATGATCACAATCAATGCAAACAACGAAAACGGTTCAGTTTACCCTCTTACTTATGTTATTCTGCGTCTTAAAAGTTTATTAGTTGAATTGAAGTTAGTTACTTAGCAATGGCAATAAGACTCAATATTATCAGTTTTTAGTACCAAATAATTTAAATCAGAAATACTACCCTTAAATTATTCACCCAATCAAATCAGTTTCGTCCAAAATTAGAACGCATGAAAGGTAATAGGATGATATTTACCAAATATTACCTGACCTAGGCAAAAATTACTTCGGGTCCTGCCGTGCGTTATCCACACCGTTAAATATCCGACACCAGTAAATAAAGGATTTCTTAAGGAATTTGACACACTTTATAGAACCGTAACCTTATGTGGTTTTGTATCGGTTGCCATTCTTCATGTTGGTAGCAAATGGGAGATTTACCTTTTGTTTGACTACATTTAAGGTCAATTGGAAAACAAAACCACGTAAAGGACAGACTAAGGAAAAAGAATTCTTTAGCCCATTAGCTTCTAGTCGATATCCCATTGAAATCCTTTTTGATAAATGAGGTGAAATCCATTGTTGCTGCCTCGAAGAAAGAGTAATTGTCTATGTTACTCGAATGTATGTTACAATGTAGACTACTTCTTCTAGGCTATACGTTTGGTTGAATTCTCCTCCGATGTATAAAATGCTATAAAACATTTTGCTACAACGATTTGAATGTTTAGCAAAAGTATTCGACCGGAACGGAAAGTTTCACGTGATTTACATTTAATGCATCAAATTCTTTGAATAATGGGTTTTGGGTTCCAAAACTGGCAAAATGGTAGCCTTATCTTTAAAACTAGGCAGAAATAATTTAAGATAATAATTAGCGAAATTTTTTGCCGACATTTAAATGTTGTAGGCCACTAAATCTTTTGAAAAATTATTGCAATCAAACAAATAGAATTCCTGCCTCAATTACAATTTACTACCTTCCTGGACATTATCAGCTGTAAGGACGTAATAACGACAGTATTCGTATAAAAAACTATTTCTTTTGGATGGTCCCAATTGTAACAAGTCAACACTTAGATTTTGTTTAGATGGAGATCTTTCAGCAACTATGCCTTTAAGGCCAAATCATATTTTATAATACTCGTGAGTAAGAAAAAATGATTTCTCCAATTTATTGATCTTACAATGCAATAATTAATTACGTTGCTACAAATTAACCCCAGTGCCCCACTGGTAATAAATTTACATGTAGGTTAACAAGGTATCTCAATTTGGGACCAACTAAGAAAGAGGATAAATTAAATTGCTTGTGTGGTGTGCAACCCTAGTAATTAATGTGTAATCTATTGACCCAGGATGTAGTCTTACAGGGCACAATAGAAAAAAGCTCTGATGTCGTAGTTTTGAAGTAGTTTTATTTTCTCACCGGAGAATAAAAAAAATTGCTTGAAAAAACATATGTCACGCATATCACCCAGCATTGAAGTTAATAAATTATGGTATATGTCCAACAGAAATGTACAGTCTATTATATTTTTTTAAATTATGTAACTCACGTCTACATAAGTTTTAAAGTGATGTAAATGCGGAATAATAAATAAATCGCTTCTTTCTCGAGCTATTTGAAAAATCAAACGGTAGTCTTTTCTAAAGACTAAAGATAGAAATGTTTGGCCACTGTTTCGGTCATATGGGCTCTATCTCACCGATGACGCGATGAATATTGATGTTCAAGGGCTTAATATTGTACTGCATACCAGCATACTCCACGAACTTTACAATGCCCTACTACGGTGGCCAATTTACTAGCCCATTTTATGACATAATGTTGTCTTTGAATTGAGACCTCGATAAGTTAGTGGTTTCATGGCCGGGATGACATGCAGAACCATATATCACGTATCGTCCAAATCAATTTTGTCCATATTTTCAAGGAAATAATCATTGATCATTGTCCGGTCATGATGGCCACACCACACAGCACATTTTTGTATAATAATTAAATATCATGTCTCTTCTGGACTTCCATCACTTCCAAAATAAAAATTTGGTTCTTCATACCATAAACCCATTGAGCCAAAAGTGAGATTCGTCACTAAAATCGATTTTCCAGATTTTTCGATTTTTCGAGGGTCGACTTCTTACAGCTCAAAAGTCCAATCCACTTTGTCACAAGACATTATATTGTAGCTCTAGTTACTATTTACGCCATCTGAATTTTATACAGTTGAAAGCCAAGATCTTTTGGCAGATTTCTCGCGATTGACATTGGATTGAAAATTCCTCCACGTTTTCACTTAAAGTAACTACAGCTTCTTCTGTACACACATTACATTTGCGCGTTTTTGCCTTTGCATCATATAGTGTAAGCATGTATGAGGCACAAGCTTTATTCACAACACGAAGATTAGCGAGCTCAGTTGGTCGATAATAAGAAACAAACCAATCTTGATATCTTTTATACGTTTTTTGAATTGAGGACTGATTTTTACAATGTAATTGAATAATACTAATGTGTTCTTCTTGAAAACTATCCCAATTATAAAATATGGGATATCAGTCAATAAAACCACACTTTATAACTGCTACAGTCACATATGAATTATGCACAAATGAGGTATCATATTTTTAACACAACTCATCCTAACAGGATCCATCACGAACTGAAATGAATGCTAAATCCTGACCATATAAAATATTTGAGTAAAAAACATTATAAACCGTGTAAAAAAGTCAAACATTTTATTAAATTTTTTAATGGATGGAAAAGCTCAAAGATTAGGTCTACACTAAAGGGTTATGTATTAAATATTCACAGAAATACTTAAGCGCTGTTTTGATATATACTTACAAGCTAGCGATGTAGTTACTTATAAAGCTCTTAAAACGGAAAGTAAAAGTCGGGATACTGGTACAGGAGTAATTTTAAAAACTATAATTGGTTTTTTTTTTTTGCATAAATTGTTTACATGAAGAATACGTAATACATTCAAATAATAAAAGTCGAATTTTGCATCTACGTTTTTGAACAGTGGGCGTTTGGTTAAGAAATGTTGGAAAACCGGTTTTTGTGGTTAATTTATTTATTTATTTATACAAAATATTTTCAAAATAATTTACAAAGAAAAGATTTATAAATTATTTATATTTAAAAGCGAAAGGACAAATAGACCATTAACGCTGTGTTTTTAATAATGGAATGTGATTTTTAACAATTGGAATTTAACACATAAATAACATGGTGAGATTCCTCATTCTAAAGCAAAAAAACAGGCATAATATACATATATAAGGTATTTTAGCTTAGATATCTTTAAATTTGTTATGAAAAGTTGTAGCTTCTTTGATGCGTACCATAGTTCTAACATCGCGTGGATTGATGATTCTTGCAAGTTGCTTCTGCTGCTGGGTGATCCAGTAATTGTTATCCGTTTGGATATCAGACATTCAGCCAAGATATGCCAGCGAAGGACATTGTTTTATTGTAAATATTTTGTTGTATGGTGTTCTGATATGGCCTGGTTGATGTTGTCGAAGAAAATTCAGTTCCTTAAGCCAAGCTTTTTCCAGCTCTTCATTTTCGTTAGTTATAAAAATCCTCCGTATGAGTGACAGTTCGTTTGTCAGAGGATACCGAACTACCTCTTTGGCTGCAGTATCTGCAACCTCGCCCCCCTTAATGCTTTAATGACTTGGTATCTATACAAGAGCTATGTTGCTATTATTGAACAGAATGCTACGCATATAGTTGAAAGTACAGCAATTATTATTTGCGCTTTTAATCCCAGTAAGAACACTTGAGCTGTCAGTGAGAATAAGAGTTTTTACTACGCTAGTCTGTGCAATTGCTAGTGCTGTTAGTAATGCTGCAATTTCAGTCAGGTAACTACCAGCTGCATCCGGAAGAATCCCTTGAAGAACAATAACTTCTTCATTATTGGCATTAGATTTTATGACTGCATAGTTGAGTTTTTGTTTTTGTAGGAGCCGTCTGTATACAGAGTATTTTCGGGATTGATTGTTTCGATAAGCTCTCGGTGAAGCATGCAGAAAAACATGTTTGATGTGCTCTTTTTTTGTGCCTGGAAAGACTGACGTCGATAGGCAGTAAGTGTCTTTTCCATGTAGGGGAAGAGTTGAGAGCACTTAGGGTTTCGAATGATAAACATCCATGAAGCTTCCTCAGGTGTTGTTCTCAGTGCACCAGTGTTTTGTAGCATTGGCTTATGGCTAAATTGATATTTTTCAGGTTTTCCTTCGAGGTTCACATAAAGTTTGTAATGCCATGCTCGAGAGTGCCTTCAACTAGTTCTTTTGTTAATTTTAGAGCCATTTTTAGGTGTAGTCCTTTCTGGCGGGAACATATATTAAGTGCTTTGTTTCGATTCCTTTATAGTTAAATGATGTTTTTATTGTTAAGGTCCAATTTCAAGTTATCACTTACAGTAGGATCAAGAACCCTTAGTTCCTTAGTGAGTGAGATTATTGAATTCCGTATTATGAGTTGGGTGGGAGAACATTTCTATTTCCGACAAAGATATAGGGCATCTATATCCAATCAATGTTCGCAAATTGTAAAGTGTCGTTTACCTTTGAAGGATCCCGAAATACAATAAATATATTATCTACATAGACGCCTACCAAATCCATATTGTATTTTGGTTGAGCTAGTTCCTGGATGAGTAGGTCTATGTAGGCATTGTACAGGTACACTGACAAAGGAGTGGTATACCATTATCTATTTTTAAATGTTTTGATGTAAAGCCGTTAGCATCCACACGAAAAGTTCTTCCCAATAAAAAGGAATAAATAACCTTCAACATCCGATGTGGAACACCTCATTGATGAAGTTGTTTTATAACCAGAAAAGCTATGACACGATCAAAGGCTTTTTTGAGATCTACTGACATATTTACGCTATACTTGCGTGATGACAGTTTATTTGATAATTTGTGTTCCATAAGATGCAATACGGATTGAACTCCTCTCCTCCGAGCCTAATCTGTGTCCAATAATTTTCTCGAAGACTTTGGACAGAAAGGGTAGAAGGGATATTCGTCGATAACCATGTACTTCGTGCTTGTTTTGAGACCTTTTAGGAATCGTCTTCAGTAAAGCTTTCTTCCAATCGTGAGGAAAGATACCAATCCGAAGGATGTTGTTATAAAGAGAGCAAATTCAATTCGTAAGACTGTTAGAAGCTGCTCTTACCATTTGATAAGTAATTTTGTCATCTCCTGGGGTAGTCCGTTTAACGTTTGTAGAGTAATGTCGAACTTAATTTTTGAGATTTCGTCGCTGAGTTCTTCGCAAGGGTTAGTTGAAGGGAAATGTCATTTAAATTAAATGTCAAGTTTTTAGATCTGACATTTTTTGGAAATATGCTGTTTTGACTGTACTTACGCCAGTAAGTCTTTTTGGATTTAGGGTTAGATACATTGTGTTCAGGAAATATTTCCAGGATACCCTTTTTGTCTTAATACATTTATATTTAATCATGGCACTGGCTTTTCTAAGAGCAATACAGTTTTGACTATTTTGATATATTTGGCTGTTTTCCAGGCTTCACTTTTACTTTTAATTAAGAGTGTAATGTCACTACTAAACCATACAGAATTTGTTCGACTACTGTTCTCTTGTGATTTAAAAGTTGGCATTGATTTTGCGTTGCGTTTCTAATAATTTCCTTGATTTCGGCTGCCTCTTGGTTGGTGTTGTTAAATACCGAGATAGTTGATGAAAAAATGTGGGTTGATAATCTGAAAAGATCTCAGTTTGCTTGCCTTTCTTTAAACCTTGTAGCTTGTTTCTTTAAGGATTTTCCTTCAAGAGTGCGTATCAGGATTGGAATATGATCTCTACTTTCAGCTGGAAGTACTTCACATTGAAGAAGTGGGGACAAATCATCAGATCCAAGAGTGACATCGACGGCAGAGAATGTGTTTCTTGTATCCCTCGTTTAAAATCATAAGTCCTTAGTCATTGGCAAAGTTTTCAAAAAGTGACCCTACCCTATTGATAATGTTTGATCCCCGTAATGTGTTCTTGGCATTAAAATCTCCTAGAACCAGGTGATGATGAATGTTATTTATTTCAATGTCCCTTAGGAGTTCATCATGCTCCCTATAAATATTTGTAACTTTTATTATTTTTTTAGCTTGGATTTCTATGGTTTGTGAGAGAAGGTTTGTGAAAGAAGTGGTGTGGGTTGTCACAAGTATATTATGTTTAGTAAAACTAGTTATGCCTGCTTTAGTCATAGCGTTTATTATGTTAAAATGGTTTATAATTTCTAAACTTAAGCATGTGTGAATTTGTTGAAATTATGTGCATTTCCTGACGTCTGGATTTAGCGATAAGCAGTTCTAGGGCATATTTGTTATTAATAAAGCCTTGAATGTTCCACTGGAGGATGGGAAAACCATTGTACAACAGAGTTTTTATTTGAGTTAGTATTAGAAATTGAATTAGCTTAGAGAGTCATAGACTTCATACACAGTGTCTGAAAGCGATGTCATTTGCGGTTTTTCTGTAGAAGTGTAAGTGTTCTTTTAAATTCGATTTTCTTCTTAATAATTGCAGCCATAGTATTGTTAGTGCTGTTCCTCTTTTTGGGTGAAGTTCTCTGATGCAGAGCAGGGTTATCATTGTAAATTTGCCATGCATCACGAACAGAGCAGCGACGATCGGTCTTTATTTTTTTGACTGACTTGTACCTAAGGAAGGAGGGAGCGGAGGGATCGCTTGAGGTGTGATTTAGATCATTGAATTTAAGGCAGAGTTTTCCAGCACAGTTCTCTTGAGCCGGAGGAGGAACACCATTTTTGCAAAGCGAAGTGTTTATGCATCGATTTTTTTGTTGTGACCTAGCTTTTCTCATTTGAGACAGCGCATTGGATTTTGAATGCACTCCTCAACTTTTAAATTCAGCCAGGGTATTTTGACCTCGTGTGGACGGCGAATTTGGTCATATGTGAGAATAACTGCTCCGGTTGCAATTTATGATTCTTTTTCTCTCTTCATCATTTTTCGTATCTCAATGACTTTGAATTTGTAAGTTCTTCTAGCAATTCCTCTTCACTTAGGTTTTTCTATGTGCCTGGAGTAAATGTTTGACAGGAATAAGTTTATTCAATTTGAAAATTCACTCCCTTCACATTCTTAAATAAAGTCTTTATTAGCAAATTGCTTCGTTTTGCTTAAAAGCGTTAAAATTATATAAAATATTCCGACTATGAACTCTACTGTGGCCAAGTATGCAAATAATTCAGATCCACGATAAACGTAACCATAGTAACCATGTTCTTAGTACAATATAAGCTGAGAAAAGTTGACGAAATTGTTCCATACCCATCTTGGTCAACTTTCTCGGACAGTGTTCGAAATCTATGGAAAATCAATGTTTTGTTAATAGACAACAATCTGATTTCATTATCAATATTATTTTATTTTATTTAACAGCATCAATTTAAAAAAAGTAGCGATGCTTGTTAAATTCAATGCTAGCTTTTCTTCAGGCCGCGGGCGGTTGGTGTAGTAGTTTCGTAACGCAGGTGTATTAGTTCTCGAAATTTTTTCCAGAGGTGGTTGGTCAAACTGGAGCTAGTGCATCCTCAATTAATGGGTCTTAGTACTTGCTAGTTGTTAGTTCGTTACATTTAGCCCAGCCAGCAACCACTCCAACATCAGTGTTATGCCACCATATCAGAGTTAACGCCGTCGGGATTTTCATATAACTACATACAAATTCTATGAAAAGACTTTTATAGAGAATTGCCTCGCACGGGAGCCGAACCCGCGACCCTCTGCTTGAGGAGTCTATGCATATACCACTACACCACGGCCACCCCTAACAGAACACATTGCTGATTCGAGCAGTAAAATGCTATTGCATGTGTTATTCGTTTTAAGGCAAACTTATACTACGAGTAACACAGGATTTTTTCCCGGGCTGCAACATTACACAGCACCTTGAACTCATAACTTAATTTGACCAACTTACGGAATGGGTTTCTGGTCCAACGGTTGCAAAACGCCTGTAGAATTTAGAGGTAGAAGAAATGCAGGTAGGTTTGCAAGTTGTAAAATTATCAACCAAGAGTATTGATTTGGACTAACTCGCAGATAAACAAGAAATCATTGGTATTGAATTTGTAAAACTGAGACAAGTAATTTTCAAAACAAAACATTAAACAAGTCATAAATCAATTTTAGTGTCAGGTAGTCTGTTGAAGTATAATTGCGAATTACAGTGCGGATATGCAAATTCGCCAACAACCACTGGGCTTACTTCATGTGAACCACTAGCCCAATGTGAATCGCTATATTGACGTTTTCGGTCAGGTGCTACATTTTCAGTTAGCAAAGTAGACTAAAATGATAATAATGAATGATAGTAATAAATGATATAAATAAATACAATGGTGGTCCAAATACATACAAGTTTCTTTTTAAGTCATAACTTACTTTGACACTAAGAGCTCTTTCCCGCTCGAAATCTGGGCTTTTTATTTTATAGGGTGCCCTTAAAAATCGAAGCTACGTGGACAATCCAGAGATGATTCAAACCCTTCTTCGAAGCCATTTCTATGATATTCCCAGAAACCGTAAACAAGGTCTTGGAAAACTTATGGGAATGTTTGCTCTTTTTGATAAAACCATATCGTAACGAAAATATTTGGTTTTTGTTCCTTTTATTTTATTTTAGAAAAGAAAATTGTATTTTCATCACCCGTTATAAACATGGTTCATTCACTTTCTACATTTCAGCACCGTTAAGTCCAAATTCACTTATCATTCCTACCAATTTTCTTATAAACTGTGCGGTTTGCGATGCGCCCTTCGAAAGAATTTTTCAACAAACAATGAATTCCATACCTCTTTTAAAATATTGCCAACCATTCATAGCTCGAGTCGAACTTGTTTTTGTTTATCATTTCATTTAATGTACTTCACACTGTGATTACCCTTTTGATACTAATAAAGAAATATCATCAATTCCTCATCGTTTCCACCAGGATGACTCAAATGACCTCACAAAAGATCCTAAAATATAAAAGAAGCTTCTGAATTACTGTCTTCCAGGTTGAACGGTTAAAATTTACTGGAACAAAGAACCAAAATTACCTTTTATCAAAAAAAAAAAAAAAAAAAAAAAAAATAGTCTGCTACCCTTTTGCTCAAGATGAAAATCTTGTATTATACCACAAAATTAGCGGACTACTAAAAAAAATTGGTCTTCCTGAATATTTTCCAAATGATTGGCGCATATTTCTTGACAGCTCAAAGCGAAGTTAGAAATGGGGACAAATATGGTTCAATACCTATTTCTCATTCCACAAAAATGAAAGAAGAATAAAATATGTTATACCATAGCTTTGGCCATAGAGAACATAAAGATGAATAGAGAAAACGTATACATTGGTAAAAAGAATATCATTAACGTCCACTTCGATGGACTAGATAAAACCATCTTTTCTCCAAGATATATTCAAGAATGTCACAGAAAAGAAACTAACTACAAATTGTTTAATGACCAGTGGATTTAATCGATTATGACTCCTCTATCTTCGTATATTGTAATAATATTTAAATAACATAATAACAATATTTGTATAATATAGTAAAACTTTTGTAAAGTAAAATATAAAAATTTATGTAACATATTTGGCTTTTTATTTGATCCATGGATTTTACTTAAAATAGTGTAACGCATATCTCAGTAAAGAATCTTATTTAGAGATTTAGAGCTAATAAGCGAGAACTAGTGCCATTTTTGGATTCAGGGCATCAAATTCATACGAAAGCAGCTCCAAATACCCCGGCACCAAAACAGCTGTTGATCCATGTTACTAATATTTTTTCTTGATAAGTTATGAAGACCTTATCATGATCAGTATCTTAAATAATAACATAATATAGCCTAAAATATATGGAAGCAAATAAATCGAAGTGAAAGTCCAAAATAAATATTAAAAATCAATTCCAAATATCTAGAACTTGAAAATACGCTGAAAACAAAAAGAATTACAGAAGATTTGTTGGCCTTAAGATTCTAAATAACAACTGGACAACTCTCTTCCAGGTACTTACATAAATCTTCCGCATTTTCTATACAAAACAAGAATTTCGCTTAACGATGAAATCTTATCACTTTCTAATTTTATTTAACGATTTATTTTTATTTATTGAAAACCAAAAATCTTAATAATTTAATATAATAGTAATAATAATAATATGTGTCCGACTTTAACAAACGAACTGTAACATCGTGCACGCAAAGTTCATTTTATTTTATTTATTTTATTACGTGCTGTGCGCTGCAATTGGCGATATTGTCCCAATCTTAATTTTACCTTACAAATAATCCAGTTTGTGGTTTAAGTTTAAAAAATATTAAATAATGGAGAATGAAAAAGTCAATTTATTTTGAAAAGACTAAGTGTTGGGGCTGCAATATTCAGAGCTTTTATTTAAACCGTGTTCCTGCTCAGTGGATTGGAAAAAAATCCTTTGGAAGATTTCTAATTGGCGATTTCGACTTGATATTTGATAACGATAGGACCTATACGTTCCTTATTGGAAATTGATATCGGTTAAGTTTTGCTATTTAAAAAAGCTGGGGTGCGTTTCCAACCTCGACAGCTTTTAAAGGAAAACAATAACTTCGACCGAATGAATATGAGAATTTCTTTTCTCGCGTACAACGACAATGAGCCTTTTTGGATCGAAGCAGTGGGTACTATTGGTACAAATACAATTATCTTCACTGGCCTTGTTTCGCTGTAAGTTTAGTGCGATTGCAAAAGATTTATTCACTTTGAGCCCATTCCACATGGGGAAGCCATTACGATAGATAAGTAGTCTGAGGATCATACTAGATGAAGGCGAGAATTCCCGAATTCCCCCCATTCTTGGCATCGAAAATTTATCGAACATTGAAAACAATTGTTAACATTGATGGAAATTATATAATTGATTAATAAATTTGTTTTCATAAAAATCTTAAGTACTGAAGTTTACTCTCAAATTATTATCATTCGATTGTTTTATTCTTATGTTGGTATGGCTTTTTTGTTTCACCCAAGCCCGGACATATGTTTATATAATTAAAAGTTTGTTTAAGAATTATAAACTAAGAGCGTTTTTCCTACAAAATAATATCCTGTATATTCTTTTCCAAGCTACTGCTGGATAACGGACAGCCTTAACTGTAACTAAAAAGTTGTATAGCAGTTTTTTTTTTCTGTCGGGACAGAGAAACAGATACACGCAGACAAACAACTAGTTCTAGAAGAAATATGTGTAAGCGCTTCAGTGGTAAAGTGCCAACCCTTACAACACCCTTTCGAAAATTCGCAGAGTAGTGCTCCGTTGTGTCGTTATTGCTTTCATAGTAAGCGTTGCAGGATATTGTGTTACTTATGCGCAGCACATTTAAGTTACTTCTAAATGACATGTTTAAAAGTTTTCTGGTTTCTGAACGATATCGCTATAGGTCAGCGTTTCATCAAGGAACGGGTGATCTGCAGGATTGAAGTACTTTCCAACCAGTAATCTCCTTAGTACACCTGTTGGATAACGTTAAGTTGATTACTTGCTGTCTTATAACAAAATTTGGCTGAGAGCCAACATTGTTAACAGCCAGCTCAGATGATAATATGAAATCCTAATATGAAATCGAGCGTAACCAAAGGTACATGTATAGTACTTTTATCATGAACGTAACCATACTTCAATGTTGATTGCACTGAGCATGCACTGGGTCTCAAGGCGTGCTGATTATCTGCTTGAATGGTATTGGAGAATGTATTGTGGGAAAGATAAGAAGCCGGTATTGACAGATGCGAAACCAGAGTGTAGAGAGAATGCATGGACATGGAAGGCGTGTTCATTGTATATTTTTTTAGTGGAGCTGGCAATAACGATTTTATGGAAAGCACTTTCTTTACAATTATTGTGTTGAAAAGAAGAAATAATGATTTGCTAATATGAATTTGATTTAAAACATGAATATAAAAGTTGAATAAATTGAAGAATAGTGTTAATTTTTTATGGTGTGTTGTGTGATTCAACACTTATTTTTTTCAAGATCAATGCACTTAATCGTCATCAGTAGGATTCATTCATCCTCGCGTCGCTTTCAATTTCAGTTGATGAATCTTAGCCGGGTCTCATAACAATTCTCTCGGTGAAGGTATCCCAACTCAGTTCATAGCTTAAATAACTTTGTTCTGTCCTTATGACCTTATCGCATGTATTTTTCCATTCCTCGACAGTAACTTTTGCAAACTCTTCTTCTGCTAGTTTCTTAAAGTCATCCAACTTAAATGTGGTGTTTCTACCCGACACTCTTGATTTTACAATACTCAATATATTCTCAGTGGGGTTCAATTCCAGCATAAGTACCTTGTGATCTGCTGATCTAATCAAGCCGTCTATTTGATGCTGCGGGGAGGTTTTGTTTTTTCGAACTAAAACATACAGTTTAATCTTTAGCTGTGCGCAACATTATTTTCTACTAGCCAATTAACTAATTCCAATTTCGTTGCAGATAAGTTGGGGCTCGGTTTTTTAATTTATTGTGATAGGAGGCATTGTTCATTACAATAACCGACGGCTCCTCTAGCTGGTCCAGTACCTGATCTCTTAATTATTTTGAGAAATTTTCGAAGTTCATCTTATCATGTAAGTCACCCAACTTTGATCCAGATTTAAAGATTAGAAAACCGTTTTTGACAAATCCATTTAACCCACAAACGTGTGCAATTATAAGCCAACATCCTTTTCCAATATCCTTTTTTAGTCTTTTCGTACCTCTATCAGTTCCAGACATTCCTTTTGTGTGGGAGCTATGTATAAATGATTCATATATTGAACATAGATTATCTGATATCCACTTTCACGAAAGTCCCGTATTTGACGGATACATCTTAACCTTTGAATTTGCACCTCTGTCCTTTCACAAAGGTTTTTCCTATTGTCTTCCGTCTTTGTAAAAATAAATTCTTTGGCTTATAGATATTTCCAGAAGGATGTCTTGCTTATCCTTATTTCCAGTTCTTGAAGGATTTATGTCCTAAGGGCGCTCAATGCTACGACTTTCTTGTCAAATTGATCGAAATGATCTACTCATCCTTTGTATGGATTCAAAGTCGAAGTCATCTAAGCCAGTGATCCAGTGCCGATGAGGAACTTTCTTACTGGGTGATTGTACTGTTCTAGTTTGTTCTTGTTCTTTTTATATTTTGTATATGGTCCTATGCAAAAATCCAACAAATTCGGCAGTTTTCCTTACAGCTGCTCTCGTAGAAGCTTCATTTGCATGGTTGTTTCCAAAATCAAGTTTTTGTGGTCAATTTTTAGCGTAAGCACTTTTACTTGGCGTTTTAAAGACTTTCTTGGCTTAAAGCAGTCTACTGTATATAAATTTACTTTTTTATTGCTTGTACTCCTTGCAAAGGTTTTTTAAAACTATGGTAGAATAAAAATTACATTTTTGCGCATTTATATTCTCAAACCATTGTCAGAATAAACATATATTTTTTACTTAACCCTTTTAAAAAAAAAAATGTGTGTTCGAATTGAATCCTTTTTTATTACATATACATTTTTGTTCACAAAGGCAAAATACGAGCATATACGTGCTTATGACACAAATGAGTTAAATATTGTATGAAAGGAGGTGACGAAATTTCAGCCGTCTCGTAAATATCATTTTCCAGTGAGCAGATGAGTAGCGTGCGCTTCCAGTCTCTCTTTGCGCAGCTTTCTAATTGCATGGTGATTTGAAATGGACTATACTTGTAAATTGCCTGTAATTCCAAGAACTAGTTCCGTTCCTAGCTTTTTATACCATTTTAAACCTTTCCAGAGAGTCGTCGCGTACGAGCCCATCTAATCAGGCAGATTAATGCCAGCTTTGCCTACATTTTATGAAAATACCTTTCGCGATTTTCGTCTTTTTTATGTTTCCTGAACTGGGCTGGTGGATGACTGGGCTGTAGTGGCTACTGATGATATACTGGCATCTTCTGGGTTTCAGTTGTAGGTATCAACATCGGAGTGTGTCTTTCCTCCTCCGGTGTCATTCCATTTTTAGACTAGAACTCCGTTTCTATCTTCTGATACTTTTTCACCTTGCTTAAGTTTTGCAAAAAGAATCAAAAGAATTTTCTGTTGATTTTTTTTTTATTTCCAAGCAAAATACAAACACAATTTGTTTTGTTTTCCAACAGGTAGTTTGCAAGTTCATAACTTGTGTAAAAGCTATTAAAAAATAAGCACTTTCCTTCATTTATAAAGTCTTCTGTCAATTCGACGCAAACATTTTCTCTTAATGCTGATTTCCAGAGTAAACTATCGTTGCCCATATGTAGCCATTGACGGAACATATTTTAAACAAATTATTCCATACATATAAGATTTGTTTGGAATGTGTTGCCTGAACATCGGGTGGCCTCTCAATAGAACAAGTGTCTCAACGAAGGTTACGTCTTCATACGGGTAAGACAATCCCTTGAATTTATTTTCTAATATGTTCACGAGAAGCCGACATTAATTTAGGCAAAATTTGAAACCAATTTTCGGCATAACAGATCAATGGATATTAATTTTTTATGTTCCTTGAAATGACAAATATTTTTTGAAGATTGCGAACTCTTACAAGACTCATCCACATCATGAATCCCAAAAATCCGAAAAAATATTTAATTCCGTCAACATCTGTTTTGATCCAGTTTTATTTCTTGTATATTTCTTTTCCATCTTAGTCGATACTTCTGATATCTGAGCATCGAACTTGTCGAGTTGTTGAGGTTGCGTAATGTCAATGATATCGAAGAGTTCTCCAGATGAGTCCCGAGACTAAATAATTATTCTAGACTAAAGGTATGATTCGATTCGGGTTCGAGTCAATTCACCTTAATGTTTATAAAAATAATGAGCTGGATGCTGATAAGCAACCTCCTCCACTTTTAACTGAAACTGCAAATTCGACCATAGATCTTGAAGCGTCGATATCCTTTCCAGAAATGAATAGCATAAGCAACTAAGCCGTCGGTTTTCTGTTTCTTTTTTTTACTTTATTGCATATCAAAAACTTAAAGCTAAAATATACATATGGTATATATTGCATAAATTTCTGAGTGAAATAGTAAGATACAATCAATTGTTGAAGAAAAGAGGCGAATGTATCTATCATTTTAAATTGTAATTATAAAAAAAGTAAATAATAATAACTATTGATGGGGAAAATAAATTATACAAAATATTCATCAAGGTTAAACACAAAATATTGCTACAAAAGAAAAGAAAATCCAAACAGAATTCAAATTAAAAAAAGGTGTAAAGAACATCAATTGCAGAATGGTCAAAATAGAAAAGCCATTTTTTAATATTATTTAGGAATACAAATTTCATTCTCTCACATCTAAGGATCTCTGGTGGTAAGTTAAGTAGTAGTAACAAAATAAAATTGTGAAAAGTGTGTTTTATTTTTTTTTTCGCACATTTACAAGCGTTGAGTCGTAAATCATTCAAAAATATTTTAAGGACTTTGTAACAATATAAATGCATTAAAGGAAGAATTTCAAGATTTTGGAACAATTCAAAACTAGGATTCCGACGATCAACTTTACACATAATTCTGATTGCATGTTTTTGTTTCATTAATAAAGGTTTTATATTATAGAAATACGTACCTCACCAACAATTTATTCTATATATATATTATGTATATATATATATATATATATTGTAGACTAACTTTAAGACTGCAGTATAGACTGAGATGGTAGATTTGCCTCACAACTCTATTTAGATACTGCTTCAGATATAAAGTATGATCCTTTCAGCAGAGGTTATGATCCAATATAAAACCTAAATATCTAAAATTGTTAACGCAATCAATTTTGAAACAGGCTTCGCTACAGCTTTTATTACTGTTGAAATCGTAAGCACCTTGGTGAATGATAATATAAAGTAAATTCATCGCAGATATGACTCTCGATATTAAAAATCATAAATTTCGTTTTATTATTGATTAACATTCGAATATAGATTAAGAAGACTCTTATTAGAATACGAAAGAGCAGTATCGTTAGCAAATGCTATGATTTTACCTATAAAGCAGAATTAAACCCAAAACTTATCCTTGCGGAACACCTACATTAATGAAATTCGGTGAACTAAAACAGTTTTTGATTTTTACTATTTGCTTTTGATTTTTTAAATAAGAGGTAAGTCAATCATGAATAAAGCCTCTGAAACCCGCATCATATAGTTTATTTCACAGCATAGTACGATCCACCATATTAAAAGCTTTGGTAATATCTATGAAAAGAGTAGCTGGAATTTCGGATGAATTCAAACTGTTGTACATTTCACCAGTCAATTTTACCAAAGCACTTTCCGTAGACCTCCCAATTCTGAAACCAAACTGAGAAACACTAAAAACATTAGTATTGTATAAGAAAGCTACAATTCAGAACTTTATACCTCGTTAAAAAAACTTAAGAAAAAACTGACAGAAATGAAATAGGGTGATAATTATTTAACGTCATAGTGTCTCTCTTTTTATTGAGTTGCATTACTACTCATACTGATGTTTTAAGCGATTCTGGTAAAATAAAACACAAGACATCTGAGACTTCGAAAGAAATGTTTTTCAACACAGAGCTAGAGATCCGATCAAAAGAAGAGGAATTCGACTTTTTAACTGATAGTATAATTTTATGTCTTTCAAATGCCGTAAACGATGCAAAGAAAAAACTTTCTGATTGAAAGTTCACTTGCTTTATCATATTATCCCTTTGAAAATTAGAACTATCACCCTTCAGAAAATCCTGAGAAGACTTCATGTTAGAAAAAAAACTCATAAAATAAATTAGCAACTTCTAAAGGGTCAGATACAGTTGAATTTTTATTGCTTATGATTATATCTGAATTGGCATTTGTTATGTTTAGATTTAATTAGTGACGATTTCGTTCTGACACTTGTCGGAAATGGAAATCGATAACGAACTGAAAAGAGATCCTATACGATCAGAGCTCTTGGGTACATGTTCAAAATCGGAGGATTCGAACAGTACCGTGGTGGAGGCTACTCTGGTAAATTGAAGCAATGATACGCTCCACTCTATACAAGAAACAAAGGTAAGATTAGAACTTTAATATTAGTGGAACATAGTCTTAATGCATTACTTTCTAACCATTGCGACCCAGACTTAACCGTTGCCAGACTGGACACTGGGCATCGGCATATTTTGGCCACGATTATGTGAAGCCTTTCCCTAATGACAACCTAGAAAGTGTAGTACTGGAAACTGCTAGGCTAAGCACTGGCCTCATCATAGGGTGCGATGCTAATGCTCATCACACGAACTGGGTCAGTACTGACATCAACGATAGAGATGAGCAACTTTTTGATTATATTATATGTGCTAACCATATTGTTTGTAACATTGGCAATGAGCCCACCAGCATTCCGGAATTGTCGGAAAACCGATTGGCCAAAATACAGAAAATATTGTCAGAAATACTATCATTTGAACACTTAAGTCCCCCGCGTGACACCAATGAGCTTTATATGAAAGTCAAGGAATTCACCCTCAATCAGGCTATGGCTGCTTCCTGCCCTTTTATTCAACCTAGGGGTACAAAAAAGACACACTGGTGGACATCAGTACTGGGAACGCCTAGAAACTTTAGCAAAAAACTTTTTAACCCAGCAAAAAGCACTGGGTGACTGGCTGGGACTCATACAAGGAATCCCTCAAAATATATATTAAAAAAATGTAGAGAGAAAATCGACAATTCTAAAGGTCATTCTGTGACAAAATAACATAAACATCTACCTGTTTGAAAAAAACCGATGAATCTTGGTCAACTTTAAGTGATAAATCACTTCACTGCAACTGAATACCCACTTTCCAGGTAGCTTACTCCCTATTTTCGGCTAACAGGACAACTGTAACCGTGACTAAAATTCACGGTCTGATTTCAAGAGATAAACTATTTTTGTGCTGCATAGCTTCAAAACATACAAGTCTGCTGGTCCGGACGGTATAATACATGCCGAGATTCAAAGATTCTAAGGTATTATTACGCCTACGGTAGAGAATATTATGAGACACTGCGTAGAAATAATCCACATTCCACTCTCATGAAAAGAAGTTAATGTAGCTTTGTTTGCCAAGGCTGAAAAATGCTCTCATATTGTCCCAAATGACGTTAAGACCTATAAGTCTATCATCTTTTCTTCTGAAAGCTCTAGAACGACTGATTGATATCCATATATGTACTTTCTAAAATTATCGAACGATTTTTACAATATAGGGAGTACACAATGTGTCTGTGCTGTCAATCCTACAGGTAGAAGACCCAGTCTTATGTTAAATAGTAGAATAATAAACTCCAAAGTGAGAGAGGCTTCTGCTAAATGATGTGTAAGCAGGGGTACGCCGCAAGGCAGTGTGATTTTCCTCCTTCTCTGGAACTTAGTGCTTAATGAACTGCTGATATACCTGAAAGCGTGTGGTAGCAGGGTGATTGTCTATGCGAATGGTATTGCCATAGCCGTCTCACGTAAGCATCTTTATACCATTAAAAAAACTTTTTCAGGTAAATCTTAACACATCAACCCATTGAGAAAACCCACATAAAACTGATCTTTTTCTCTTTTCCAGAAAATATAGGAATCCAATCATAAACAATAGCTCAATTTTTGACAGAAAACTAAACTGGAAACCTTACATTCAAAAAAAGAGGCAAGAAAACTAGAGTAGTTTTATTCTCTTGCAAAAAAGCTATTGGGAGCAAATGGGGCCTTCAACCTCGCATAACCTTCTGGCTATACATCTCGGTCACAAAACCGATACTTACCTACGGGGTTGTTGTCTGGTGGCCTTAGATTTTGCAGTCAACTGCAGCAAACTAAGCTGAGTCCAAAAATCATTGTGTCTATACATAAGTGGAGCCTACCCTATACTCCCTCCGCGGCCTTAGACATTCAGTTTCTTCTGACACACCTCGATATCTTTAGCAAGCAAGCAGCTGCGACAGCAGCTATTCGCCTTAAAGCGACTGCACAGTGGACAAGTAATTTATTTGGCCACGCTTATATTCTTGATATAGGTACTAGGAATCCTCACAGATAACATCGATTACACTATACTAGAAAGCTTCCGCTCTAGATCCTTCTGGAAGAAAGATGCTCTCATGGAGGACAAGTCAATCTACTTTTTACACAGATGGATCTAAAACTGATAGCGGTGGTGGTGTCTTGGCGCTTTTACATATGATTTCTGTCCAACTCTCTCACAAAGAAGAAAACTTCATTTAGGATCTGTCTTCTACAATTACTTAACCGATCTAAAGAATATAGACGTTAACACTCTCCTACGCTTCATCGTAAACTAAAATTGGTTACAAGAATAGGAAGATCACAGATCCACGTGGCATAACAAAGGGTCAATAGGTCTAAGTGGGTTGGTCTTTCCAACAGCCACTTTTATCAAACCTAACCAAACCTAGTCGATACTTTTTCTCTACGAATTAGACAATTTGCGTTGAAAGAAAAAGATTTGTGGCTTCTGATAAAGTTAGCCCATTTTTCTTATCCAACATTTTCAATGTCTTGATTGCCAACAACCAGCAAGAGATCGTTGAGATCTTAATTATCTTGTTCAGCTTTTGAGCTACGAAGCAAATCGTTTATGATTTCACGGTAAGTTGAGGCAACATTATAGGATTTGAAGCCAGGAAAATAATAACAAATAACGCTACATGCATCAAGTCCTCTTTCGGTACAGATTATACTAGGTGGAGTGAAAAGTAACCTCCTTGACTATCAGAATACGCTGCTACTGCTAAAAAGGTTATGATGCCTTGAAGTCCGTTCATATTTAGGCAGACATGCCAAATTTCAGTGCGATACTGTCTTTAGTTTTGTTTTGACAGCTGATTGTTGTTGACGTGTTTGGCATCATGTTGAGTATGGGCAAAAACGATTTTCGTTCTCTCATAAAACATTATTTATTGAGAGGCAAAACGGCAAAGAAAACAAAAGAAAAGTTGGATAAATATTTTGGGACCAATGGTCCGTCAGATTACACGGTCAAATATTGGTTTCGAGAGTTTCGTGGTGGCCGCGACTCCACTACCGATCAAGTCCGCAGCGGCAGGCCCTCCGATGCAGTTACAAAGGACAATGTCAAAAAAATACATGAAATAGTGTTGGCTGACCGGAAAATGAAGGTGCGGGAGCTGGCAGATATCAAAAAGATTAGCACTGAGTGCACACTCCATATTTTGGGCAATATTCTGCATATGAAAAAGTTATCCTGCCGCTGGGTGCAGCGCATACTCACTCTTGACCAAAAACACGAACGCGGAGCACTTAGAAAGAGTGTTTGGACTTGCTGATGCGGTTTTTGGCTTCGATTGATAACTGTTGAACACCATAGAGCAGAATGAGTGCCCGGCAATGGACTGAAGCCATTGCTGTCGCATCCACCGTATTCGGCCGATTTGGCTCCCTTGGACTATTATACATATATATGATATGATATTATATTAATTAAGCTGTTCTTCTCCGAAAACTTCGATCATCAAATCATGATGCCAGACTTAAGAGCGCCAGTTTTTTTAGTATGCATACATACTTTTGAGTATGTATACTAAGGCCAATATGAGATCTCGCTAAACGTATTGGACTTCTAATGTCCGTATTAGGAAAACGTGGATCGTGTCCTACCCAATTTTGAGTTAATTATTTAGCTGGTGAATAGGAGTTTGATCAATTCACCGAATAACCTATTTGTATTTAAAATTGACTTTGCATTTGTGTTAACTGTTGTTTAAGTGTGTATTGCTCATCGTGAAGGAAATACGCGAAGTTACGTACTAGCGTATGCACAACCATTTTTAGTAATTTACCTTTGCATTAAGCATGTGTAGTCGAAAAAAGAACTTGAGTATTAATGCTTTCTGTTAACATTGGTATCGAATAGTCGTTTTAAAATTTCTGAAAGAAAAATTATAGATTAATGGATCTGATGTATTTAGGACATAAGGACGCATGAGAACCTTTATCAGCTTTTAATATGAAAACCATTTTTAATGTTCTCTATTACAGAAGATTGTTGGTTAGATTCATCTCGAACATCTAGTGTATATGTAATACAAATAGATTTGTATGGCTTGAATTTCCATTCTATCCAAAGTATTTTGTCTCTAGTAATCGGAACTGGGAAGTTGATTAATTACACCGTTTAGGTAAATATTGCATACGACTTTGATGCTATGGGGTGCTTCTGGCCTTGATTTCATTGAAAGCTTATAAATTTTCTTTTCTCCAAGCAACTTAGCATATCTTCGTTACTTGAAGTTTTTTTTTTCTATCATTTAAGTCCATTTAGACAAGTCTATTGTAAGTGTTGTATATGTTCCTTATTCAGCATCCGTTAAATCAGGCCCGAGTAGATGCAGCTTGTGGTGACCCTAAGCCGGGCACAGCGGTGTCGTCATCATTTTCACAGAAACCGTCGCCTTTGTTTCACAAGATAGCAGGAAAAACGTTGATATTTCAGAGAAGTACGAATGCATTTGTTTGTTTTGCATAGAAAACGGCAGCTGTGCTCGCATGGGATGCAGCTATCAATGAAAATCTAATCGAAGGCGCAGTTAGTCCTGCTAAAGGTGCGAGTCATAAGATATCCACCTCTGTGGTATGCCCAATAAGTTCATTGGTTACCTCATTTTCCGTAATCCCATTGTGACCTGGACTCCAAATAAGAAATTCAGCTCTCTAGTTGCGTCCAAACAAGCATTGCATTCTCTAATTACACTGGAAGTGGTAAGAAGCTCAAGCGCAGCTGCCTTAGTTCTAATGCATCAGAAGATCTATTTTTCCGAAAAAGTATCTAAGATAGTCGCATTGCTTTTTAAATTTTTTTAAAAACACTTTGCAGTATTCTGTGTAGAAATTTCATGTCACATCTCTCATGATCATAGCTAGACTGCTACTTTTCTACAATTGAAATTTCTTCTATCTTTTAGTGGAATCAGAAGACAGGAAACAAAACGCTCTGTCTAAAGCTAAGACAAGGTCATTTACTGTCAACCACATTGAAGTTCAGAGATGACTAGGTATTCAATAGTTTATCTGTGTTTAAGTCAATCTGTTTTGTGATGGATTTTGAAAGCAGGAGAAAATCGTCCAAATTGTAAAACACCCCAATACTTATCCATTACAAAAATAGTTTAAATCAATTATTTGCTTAATTTTTTGAAGTAAACAGTGTATGATGTATGTTCTATGATGGTAAGAATATATTAGTACACTCTGATACAATCTAGCAACAAGTCATAGGAGCTGTAATTCTGCTTCTGTGAGCAAACAGGCCTTTTTTCAATCATTTGCCGTTTAGAAACGCAAGTGACATTCACTACTACCAAAGCTATCATTATCGTTACTACATTTAACCCTTTTAAGCCACTATCGAATGCTTCACTTTTCCTGTCCACTATACCCCCGTTTAGATCTAACAGACTAAAGCAAAACCGAAACGAAGCAAAAAAAATAAAAAAAATTCTTCTGATTTTATATTCACTTAGATAGCTTATATAGGACGAGGTACGAGGGCGACACAGCAAAGCATTCTTTGCTGCATGCTATTGCTTTTGTTCCTTTGTTTTTGTATATTTTCCTCTTTTTGGCGTAAATAAAAGATTTAATTTTCTCTGTCTTCTGGTTGAGAAGTTAATTCTCTAAACAACTAGAAAAATTACTACCTCTTCCCAGGCTTGACGATTCCTCTCCCATTACTTTGCATCCTTCTGTTCGCTGGAGCTTAGTTAATAAAGGGCTCCGCTTGTTGCGGACAATTTCACTACTATCGGTGTGTGTTCGGACAATTTAAACAGGACCAAAAATGCACAACGACTGTCATAAAGAAAAGAAGGACTTCATAAAATTTGGCAGATGAATAATGAATACGGTTTCATCTCTCCTTGAATTTTTAAAAAGTGTTGTCTGTTAATTGAAATTGTTTGGTAATTGTAAAGTTTAAGTCATTTAAAGATATACAAGCGGACAAGCTTGTTAGAAATGTGAGCGTCACTTTCATTAGTTAAAGCATCTTCCGTTGGTCATGTTTAAAAATGGAGTAAAATTGTTTCTCATTTTTTTAAACAGATCTTTGTATGTATCCACTTTGTCGAAAGGCAACCAATTCAAAAAGAACAGCCCAGAAAACGTCCCTACGATATAAAGTAAAATGTTTTTTGCGTGAAAGTATGTATGTATGTAGAAGTATGAAGTATGGAATGGTATAGACTTCTGGAAAAAGTTAATTTGTTTTACTCCTTTTATCCCGGAAAAAAGGAAAAATATTTTTTTAATTAGGAATTCCTTGAAATGTTTCATTTTGCAAAGCTATTTATTCAATGTGTCATAACATATTTCTAATAGAGAAAAGTGAAAGCTATTTACTAGAATTTCATATTCGACAAATATTCATTACTGCAAAGTTTGAACCCTTTTGGAGAAACTGTGTTAAAAATCCTTTTTCAAAAAGTTCAGTTTTCAGCTTTCAAAAAAAAAAAAGTTGTTAGAAATATTTAACTTTAATATGTAACTAAGCTGGGAAGAATTATAATTTAATCTGCTAGAATTTAATTACTTTATTATAACATTTTTGCGTTTAACTCGAAAATCGAAAATTAAAATTTTGTGATATCTCAAGCCTTTTTAGACTGATTTTGAGAATATGTCTGTGGGTCTGATGTGTAAATTTTTTGACTCACTATAATTCGCGAACGAATGGTGCTATCGATTTAAATTCTTGCCAGACGATGCGTCTTCATTCATGGTCATTAGATTTTGACCAATATATACCAATGAATTTTTAGTAAAAAAACTATATACAAATGTTATCATTTTTTCTTAAAAATTGAGGACTCTTTCAAAAATTTTGCATGTTTCTATTAATAGAGCATACATATAACGAAAATTTGAAAAAAAGAAATCGGCCAGAATTATCTGAGTTATTCAAGGCAACAGCAAACGTTTTAGAACCTTTAATGCAGTACTTATTGTACTACGATTTCATAAATATGGTACAGAGAGTTTTAGATGTGATCGGACAAACTTTAATGAGTGATAAACTTGCTGAGATAAAAAAATAAGAAATAGCTTTGCACGCTTTCGAAAATTTTTTGTAAATAGAACAATATGTTATGTTTGTTTTCTATTTTTTTCCAAAAATTTGTGAGTCAGAAATTTATTTTTTATTTTTGTTTATTAATTTTATTTTTATTTTAGAAAATAATCCATTCAGTTGCAAAAGAAGTTCGCGTTTGTTGAGTCGGGATCAGAATAGGTGTTATGCTGATGGCGCAGTACATAAGGTAATACAAGGTATATATGGTGGCTAACTGACGTGGGCCTTTAACTTGGCTAAAGATGGACGTTTACGCTGAATTTCTTTATTCAAAAAATCAAGTTGAATACAATAACGATTAACGTTATTGTATTTAACGTTATTGTATTGTTTTATTGTTTGACCTGCTGATAGTGTACTGTACCCTTGTAGTTCCACCAGGATTTTTTTCAAAAGTAGACAGAGGTTGCAGAGGTTTCCCCTTGTAGATGTAGGCTCTTTTTCTTTGTTTTATCATAGCTCTTCAAGCGTAGACATTCACCGGCTCTACCAATAAAATTGCTAACAGCTGTTAGCTGCAAAAAGTTCGGTGTTTGTAAATTAACTCGTGCTATGTGAAAAGATTGAAACTAAACAATAAAAACAAGAAAGTATGCTATAAGTTCTCCACCTTAGATGAACTACATACATGGGTAACTCTATAAATACTTTTCCAATCTCTTGAATTTCTCACAACTACACTGAAAATATATTACCAACATTTATCCAATCCTTTTAACTGCTAGAATTTGCCATAATGACAGCAATTTACACGCAATGCTCCTACATAATCATAGACATGGTCACGCATATAAGGTAATAAAAAAGAAAAAAAGTTCAAGCTTACTTTTCCGGAGAAAATGCGATTTCCAAAAAAATTATTAAAACAAAAACTAAAAAATTATGTGTTTGATGAACAATATTGCGAAAATGAAATAATGAATGATTATAGGGTTTGAATACGAATTAATCATTAATCAATTGGCTATCAAACGATCCCAATTCGCTCTAGGTTTAATACACTAGAAGTTATAACTAAATAATTAAAAGATTAAAACTAAATAATCTTTGAAGGAACTTTTTCCAACATCCTGCAACTCAGTGGATGTTGGACATAGACCCCATTTTCATACAATTTCATTCATAACATGAATCAATCAATGATCCCAAAATATCTGTTTCATAAATCCGACCATCCTGTATAAATGATTGTCTCACGAGCTACACAAGATCCCTATTAAAATAAGCAAATGAACTTACCAGGTGTCCCGGTATTAAGTGAGCGTTTTTTTTTTTTTTTTTTGTGAAAATGAAACACCAATTTTTATTGGCAAAGTGAAAAACATTTTATTCAAAGTATTGGCCATTGCTAGCTACACATTTTTCCCATCTTTGAGGCAATTTATGGACTCCACGCCAATAAAACTGTTCGTCTTTTAAAGCAAACCAAAAAGACACCCAATTTTCGATTTCCTCGTAGGATTCCAAGTGCTGCTCATCTAATGCGTGTCTCATCGATGGAAGCAAATGTTAGTCGGAAGGAGTTTTGGTTGTATCCTGAACCAGTGTCTGGCCCATTCTGGTCATTTTTCGATCAATGCATGGTTCAAATTGATCATTTGTTTTGGTGTCGATTTGTATTAACGGTTTCACCAGGCTTTAGGAGCTCGTGGTATACCACACCCAGACACACAGCATTGTCTTTTTGCCGAATTGATCTGGTTTTGCAGTCGAAGTTGTTGGTTGTCCCGGATTAACCCATGACTTTTTCCGTTTAGGATTCTGAAAATAATAAAAAATTCAATTTTTCATCGCCAGTAACAATTCGATGTATAACTGATTTTTTCACAAGTGCTTTTTCGGTTTTCCATCTGTCTTTTATTCAATTCATGTGGCACCAATTTTCAAGACTTTTGGATCTTTCCTATAGCTTTAAAATGGTTAGAAATTGTTTGTTGTGCAACATTTAACATTTCTTCCATTTGTTTTTTACTAAAAGTGTCATCCTCATCCAATATATATGGTGGTCTTCCACGTTCTTCATTTCTCACATCAAAATCGATATCTCTGAACCGTTGAAATCATCTTTTGCATGTTGCTTCTGATAGAGCATGATCACCATATGCCTCGACAAGCATTCTGCAGCACTTTCCTTCGAAAGAAAACAAAAAATTAATGCTTTTCCCAAGTCATCATTTTCTGGTACAAAATTCAACATTTTTAACACGATGGAAAAATATGATGTTGTTTGCTCAATGACTTAATGTATACTAAATATGTTTGACAGGTGTGATATCAACCAAAAAAAAAATAAGGCCCGTTCACAATAAATGTAAATACAAAATTACATATAAATTAATAAATTTTTCTGGACCGAAGATTCATCTGTACTCATCACATAATCGGAGGGCGATAGAGTAATTAAATTTAATTTATTTCAAGATTCTTTCAAACTTGATTTTTGATTATACATTTTTCTTTTCTATTTACATCATCAATGATTTTCGTTCAGATAATAATTCCATTATAGATCCTCAAAATTCAATTTATAAATATTAATAACTTTTTTCTATGTGTAGTTTCTGATAGTTCTAAATGTTTATTTATAGCTCACCTAAAAAATTGGCAATTGTCAGGTTTTTCAGTTAAACATCAATATATCCATAGTATGGGAGCTAATTTTAATACTTTTCTCTCTCACCTTGTGGCTTTTTTTAATTTTTCTAAATAAACGAAAGAAAATTAGGGAGGGAAAAAAGAGAGATACTATAAGCGAGTTGTACGGATTACGAAAGAATCACGATATTTCAGAGTACGTCCGTAGCGTTCGTAGCGAGACCGATATTAAGGTAAAATTTTAAGGGACGGAATGCTACTATCAATTTCTATAGAGCATCGGTGATGGAAATAGCGAAAGAACAACAACACCTGCTATCAAGCAGGTTTCGGTTTCGACCATGCAAGTGACATTAATGGATAATGGCTGGGTATTTAAGTTTAGCTTCAAGTACAGCTAACAGCATTGAGTTTTGGAAGCACTAAATTTCACTCTGTTGATTGTTCCTCAACTGGTTATTTTGTTAATATCGGAATATCATGAGCTAACCATCTTTAGGAAATGGATATGTGAAAACGTAAAATCTCGCAAATAGTCTTTGTAAGCAAGCTCATCGCTTCCAATATAGAGTTTGAATGCCGCTTCGTCGAAAACATATTCGGAATATCGTGTTCGGTATGCGATCGTTTGTAGTTTGAGTGCGACATTAACCACCAAAGCCGTCGGGTTGATTGACGAAAAATATCCCGATGAAAAGCCGTCCAGCATGCGCGTGTGTGATACTTACATATCCATACTGCAATGAACTTCTGTTCAGCGGAACTACTCGAAATCAATTTAGAGAAGTAGCATTTTTTTTTTTTTTTGGTCTTTTTCTGTATATTCGATCTTGTAGGACTGAAAAAAAAAAAACATTTTTCTTTACAGCTTGAGTTGTATCACACATTTTGTTTTGGTTTGATACTCCTCATCTGATGAGAGATAAAGGTTCTCATTTCAAAGAGAATAGTGTCTCGAGGAAACATAACGACCAATTAAAATTCTTAAAGAAGCTGTCAAGTCTGCTCTAGTTGGCTTGCTCATGTTGTCATAGCTTTATGCGTGGTCGGGGTACGAGAAATTAGCTGATATGGTACAGTGGTCTGACGAACCTAGAAAGGATAGCAAATCAACATTGTGTTTCGCTAAGTGCCGAACAGCTGGTCTGTATTTACTGACGTGAACATACGCAGTGAATTTATAAGAATGTAAAAAAGCGGCTATTTTTGATTATCTATTTGCGGATACAATACAAGTTTTTTTTTGCCAATTTATGGTACAATAAACCGAACATTTAAGAATAAAATCTTAATTTAAGACCCCTTTTTGAGACTTCAGTAGTAATTGTTCAGACACCGGCGGAGTTACTACCAGTCTGCAAAGAAACATAGGTAAAATAATTAACTAGTTTTAAATTGTTGTTTTTAATAAAATACGTCTCTATTAAAAAAACAATATCAAGATCTAAAAGGTGCGGCTGCAGATAGGACAACTCTACTGACTACGTAAGGCAAATTTACTTCCTTAAAGTTAAAACAAGAAGCCTACTCAAGGACGGTCGCTTACACAGTTATGACAAAACAAACAAAGAATATTTTAAGTTGTCAAATATTCCATTTTGGAGCAATAACTTGTAAAATTTCTCGGAGTTATACATATATGTAATCTTAGCTCTTGTGAATTTTCTGTTTCCAATTATTCAGCACATCAAATAATTTAAATGGGAAATTATTTCCGAAGTAAACAAGCATAAAAAAAAACCTAATAAATATTTACTGAACGTTCTATTTACTTGATAACTGTAAGTAGATAGCAATGCCAACCAGATCCAAAAATCAAGCAAAATTAAGCTATACTCTGGGCCTAAGACCCTATCAGCTGAACAAATTTATATTGGAAAGCTAAAGCTTTTGTTATCAACCATATTCATTCAAGGAGACACAAAACTTAGGAATGTAAATGTCGTACTGCTTATATTTGCAACTTTCTATTAGTTATCTTTAATGGCACCAAAATACTTAGCTGCTTTGGCGCAACGAATGGTGATAGTTTTGAGAGATTTGACTAAAATCCTATATTTAGTGCACCATCCACAAAGCTATTTTGTATGAGGCAAGGTACTCGGCGCTTCATTTACTGTTCGCAAAGGATTCGGTTCGGAGTTGCTAACATAAGGTCCGTAACTTTTTGCAATATAACTCAATATATCCTTCGATATTAATTCATTTAATCGCATCATAGGTCGCCATAATCGACTGCGGATACCAATCAGCACGGGCTGTGCCATTGAAATCAGTTGCAGAGGGTGGTGGAGACCTTGTCAAGGTCAGGTGTTTAATTTGTTTCGAGATGTGAGACAGAGCATATCTGCTATCAGTGCCTTCTGACTAGCTTGTTTCAACCTTTTTGGCTTCTCAATTGGATGTACTAATTCAAATGCAAAATTACTTAAGTCGCACTCCCGTTAAAGTTTTGAATAGCTTGGCTTGCTTTCTGCTATTTTCTGAGCCTAGGCAAACTGTCAGGTTTAAGCGATCAGAGTTCGTTTTTCTCCTCGAAATTTAAGACTGCGTGCGATTCAAATTTCTACATCTCAGTACTTTCTATTTCTTAGCATTTTTTAGCTGTAAGTCTCCTTAGCGCACCTGTTTGATAGGATTAAGTCAAACACTTGCTGTTGTTCTTTCGTAACAGAGATTGGATGAGAGGAAATATTGCTAGTTAGCAAGCAAATGATAGTTTGAAGCCCAAAATATGATTGATTAACAAATTGCGCTTGCTAGGCAGAAGGGCCAGAGCATTTGCAATGTGTTATGTGGTTAGATCCATTTTCTTGGAATTGAAGTAATCAAGGATTTCGTTTACTGCCATTTTCCAATGCCATGAGCGGAATGATTTATAATACGGTGGTGTATAACTCCGCAAGCATTCAATACACAGATTGGTTTTTTCTTTATATTCTTAGCATTATAAAAAGAGCGAATATGAAGGATGAATAATAGCAAGCTTAATAAGAAGGGATCTAATGAAATTCAAATGTCCTGTAAGTACATGTGTAAAATGTGACACCATGTCCTTTAAAAACGCTTACATATGCCAGACTGGTGCAGTGCTAAAACCTGTAATTATAATCAAGTATACATACATTAACATAAGGTGGGGTGAAAAAAGTAACCTCCTTGGGAATAAAAAGAAATTTTGTGGATGGTGCACTAAATATAGGATTTTTTTATTCCAGCGATTTTCCAACTTCTTGATCCCGTCCGAAAAATAATTTTCCGGAAGGTCTGCAAAATACTCCTTCGTGGCGTCGATGATTTCCTCGCGTGAGGAGGAGCCATCTTTTGAGGTTTGGAAAGAAATAATAGTCCGAGAGCCAAACCAGGCGAATACGGTGGATGCGACAGTAACTTCGCTCCAATAATGCACAGTATCGCTGTTGATGGTTTTTCCTTTTACACTTTCAGAGTGATTTTAATTTTATTTAAGCTACAACTGGAATTAATTAAAGTTTTAGTTTACTGTGTTTAGATGTGTTGGACGAGAAATAATTTAGACAAAGATAATATGCGTCAGTACTTATGTTTTTATGTTAAAAAAATTAAAAATCTGTGCCTTTCTCTAAATTATTACCATGAATCGCTTTAAATTAAACAAGAAATAAATAAATTTTTGACCTCCTTCTTTAATTCAAACCAGGTTTATATACTCAAACGCCACATTGAATTACGAATTAGTTTCTATTCAGTTTGTAAGAGGGTCACTTCTGGCCATACTTTCTTGTATAATTTTTTTCTTTCTAATCCTTTTTTTATAAAGTTAAAAACTCCGTGGTTGTTTCAGAACAGCGGCAAATTAATTCATGCTGTGGTTGGATTGGATAATTGGGAAAGAAAATCGGCCTTTGCTTTTGAAAGCAAACAAAAGAAAAGAAGGTTTCGCAAGGTTTCTTTTTTATAAGTCGCAATGGGAAAACTGAGAGTCTTAAAGTTTTCTGAAATATTTGTATCTTTAAAAAAGTTACCAACAGATTATTATCAAGTAAAGTTAAAAGTGAAGAAAGGATTTTAGCCTTATATATCTTAGAAACGCATTTGGAAATAAATTTTTATCTTATATGAGTTTGACTTTTAATTTATAAAGAAAAAAAAACTTACATACGTACGTACGTGTATCCTTATGTTTAATTTGAATATTTAATCTTCTTCAGAAAGAATTCGTAGAATTGGCGAATGAACAAGGAAAATCAATGTGACTAATGAATGGAATATGCCTATATCAAGCTGATGGTGGGTAGTATTAATCTGCCGGGATATTTGAATAATTTGGTGCATAAAAACATTGCGACATTAAAGAAGCCTTTCTAATGTCAATTTTTTGTTTTCTTTTTTAAGGTCTACAACAATTTTTTTAACATATTGAGTGGAATATTATTCTTTGTCCTTTTTTTGTAAAATGTTATTTCTTTTCCGTGACCCATTTTGAGTCATTCCCATTCTTTTATGATCTATTACTTGCCGGTTATCATTTCTATCACGTTTGAAGGGATACATCAGCACCTTCCCGTGATTCGTATTGGAAAGCCATATTTTTGTAAACCAACGTTGATCAAAAGACGAGAAACGATATTAACGAGAGACACGCACCCACCATTCTTGACGTCCGCATATTCTGCGCCAGGTTACGTATGCAGATATCAAAGTCAGTAAATGACCGGAAAAATATAATAGAAAGTTTCGATGCTGAACGGGTGCAATCATTCAATCGGCATTCCGGCCCCACCAAAGATGGCCGGAATTCCGCTTTATCATTGTATGATGATACTTGGAAAAAGTAGAAGACGTATCGTGCACCACCGCATGTGAACGAAAGCTGCTGTCATCGACCTGCACCCATCGTTTAGGAAAAAGTACGGGCCAATGATCTCACTGCACCAAAATCCACACCAAACAGTGACTTTTTCTAGATGCATTTACAAATTATTGGTCTCACATGCATAGCTATATCCTTAAATGTGACAATTTTCCTTGTTGACATTGCCATTCACCCAAAAATGGGCGTAGTCACTGAAGATGACTTACTTTACTTTTTACTTTTAAATTCATTTTTATTAATTCTTTCATTATTACTTACATTTTAGACAAAAATGCTTAAATCCAATTTAACAATGATAGTTACTTATTCTAGCTTACTGGCTCTTACCGAGCGCTCTAAACTTTACCATCTCATTCAAACTTTACCCTAAAAACTATCTTACAATTAATCTTATCTATCAGTATTACAATACAATATATAAAATTTCTAAGAAAAGGTTTTCGAAAAACTTAGATACTGTATCTTTAAAATTGTTTATAAAACTTAAACTACTTAACCTACCTGAGCTACTTAACCTACCTTAACTATAATCGGGGTGGTGAGCACTCGTAGCCTTTCGCACCGAGTGGTCACCATATCAATTGCGATTTCAGGCGCCTGGCAGTCGTCAACATCGTGCACAAGCATCCCCGAGATTTAACCAATGCCATAAAGCATCGGTTATTTCTTAACAGCGCCGCCTTATGTTGACGAACGCGGTCTCTCCACGAAATCCCCCTAACTATCCTTATTCTAACTTACAACTAAGAGGTGTGTGTTACCTTAGTAACGTACCTACCTTGGAAAGCGAGCCCACCCTCTCCCCTTCTAGAAGCCACCAGAATTCGGAGTACTGTTTCTCGGCATCGGTCCGAGCCCTGTCCGCAATCGCGGGACTAAAACAGAGGAGATCTTGAGCATTGGTGACATACCCGTCGTAGATGAGCCGCTTGTCCTTCGCACCGCGGTGGCGGTTGTTTATTACCGGGGTACTATTCCTGCTTTGCATTAAACCTTTAGCATCAATATAGAGAAATGCCTCTGGCGGGATTAAGCCCAATAGAAGCGTGCTCTCGTGGTACATTTCATTGGGGTAATAAGCTCCAAAGATCAGGCTATTATCGTTGATCATTGCTCGTGCAACGTGTCTTCGGATCACCTTAATCAGGAAAATGTCAGTCCCATTCAGATTAGCCCCATTGTAAAGGACTTGGTTGGGATAATACTTTTGTACTCAGATTCTGGTGTTCTGTACAAGCCGAGATAGGTCCTAAGACACTGCTTTTCAAACACCGGAATCTTTTCCATCTGATACTGCGCTACATTGAACCACACGGGACAACCACACACGATGACTGGCCTGATTAGGGCCACGTAGCATATGACCTTCACCCTGGAGACAAGTTGACTGCTGTGAAATACCCTTCTTGTCAGGGCTACAGTCTTCTTGGCCCCAGCAAGACAAGCATCTATTTGTTTGTCAAAATATAAATACTTATCGAGCCAGATACCAAGGTGTCTCACTACGCTTCTCACCGGCAGTCCGTCCTATCCAATGATGACCAAATTTCGCCAGTTATATCTGGTATCCCTAGAAGCTCATCTCAATAGAGTTCTAAACAATATTGTTTCCGACTTTTGAAAATTGATTTTCAATTTCCAATCGTCGCAATACGCCTTAATATGATAGAAGTCACGTTGCAAAAGGTTGTTAATGACTTTGATTTTTGAATCTGATCTGTACGCCACTAAATCGTCTGCGTACGCTATGGAATGATTGGGGGAACCTACACTTCTGTAAATGTTAAGCAGTATCGGAGAAATCACAGCCCCCTGTTGTAAGCCGTTTTAAATGACAAAGGTCTTACTCGAAATAACATTGTTACATTTAATAACGAACTTCTTTCCCATAAGCATGTCGTAAATCATATATAGCAGGGGTTTCGGCATGCCCATCCTGGTCAGCTTATAGAAAAGCCCCTCTAGCCATACGGTGTCAAAGGCAACGAGGAAGGCACCCGTACACTGGTTCTTGCCTTTATTCCATTGTATGTCAGAGACCAGCTTTGACGCAGCATAAATAGTATCATGCCTCGCCCTAAAACCAAACTGGTTTTCCGAAATTATATTATTTTCCTCAACTCACATTAACAGCGTTCTATTAACCACTTTCTCGAAAACCTTGCTAATATTCGGAAGCAAACTAATTGACCGAAGATTAGCAGGGTTAGTTCTAACTTTATCCCTTTTCGGGATTGGCTGTACCACGGCTGTTTTCCAATGCGTCGGATAATATGCATTATTCAGCGCATTGTTGAATAGCGTAGTAAATATATTCACTGCTTCCAAGGGCAGGTGTCCTTATACGACGTTTGGAATACCGTCTACTCCCAACGACTTTTTGTTTTTCAGAGACTCAAAGATGCGCAGGAGTTCATCTTTTCGCAAGAATAAATGCGAGGACGCTTGTTCATCGGCGATGATGACGTTTGCCGCGTTTTCTTCACTGAATACGGTGAAACCGTGATTCTCGGATCTCCAATTTTGAAGTTCGTTGCGCAGATAATAGTGACTTACGTAGGCCCCATTGTCAATGTCGTGATTACAGTGAACTGAATTGTTCACCGTATACATACGGTATATACGCTGTAAGATTCTGGAGAAGCACGGCCACCGTACTCTACGGTAGTCGTATGAGTACGCTTGATCATACTGCTCCTGCTGCGTTTGCTCATTGGGGATCCGTATTGTGGCGGCAAGTCCGTAAAGATTACTATCGTACTCGAACGCTCGCAAACAGTTCCTTGTGTTTCGATCCGTGTTAGTCAGTTCTAGTCTACTGTCTGTTAATGCCAAGTCCAGGAAAGAACCGGCTGGCGGGAAGGATGGGATATTCGTCGCGTACAGTTCAAGTCTGTACTCAATCATATTTTGACCCTACTAGTAATATAACTGGTTGCCCCTGGTGTTTGGCGGATTATTTTCCCATACCGCATGTCTAGCGTTAAGATCCCCGGCCAAAAAATAATTATTTTCCTCCGATTGAAGCTGAAGGCAACGAAAAAGTATTTCGAGCTCAGTTATTAATTGTATGAGATTAGGTACTTCAGGTGCATAAAGCGACACCACATACACTCGCCTTCGACTATGAAGAAGAATGCATACGATGCAGGCTTCCAACACCCGGAACCTCATTAAATCTCCGCTATATATGACAATATGGCGCATGCCTTTGCGTACTTAGATACCAACCCCACCCCCTCATGAGGAATGTGAACGGTCTCTTCTATATATATTATAGCCACCGTAGCCAATTTTCTGATTCTGGTTGAGCTTAGTTTCGCTAACCAAAAGCACATCTAGGCATTCACTTAACAACAGATTTTGTAGGTTGGCCCTCCTCTCGATCCTGATTAGTGAGTTAACGTTTAACGCAAGGATATTCATATTAATCTCATTCAACGTAGCAGGCATTATATCGGTGTGCCAGACTTGTCAAACAGGGTCGAATAAATGACGTCAATTCGAGCCGCTTGTTCATTTAATTGTTTCTGGAAATGATCAATTTTTCCGTGTAGGGACAGAAGAATCGCTTTCAAATCCAGATTCGCTTCCGGTGCTTTTTCAGCTAACTTTTGACGTATTTTTTGCTGTTATTGTGGCCTTACTCGCTCCAAAAGAGAAAACACACGCTTCTCTTCTTCGACGAACTGTTTTCGAGTCTGGACTTTCTTTTTCAGCTCTTGAAACCTAGGGCAACCCCTGAAATTGACAAGATGCCCCGAGTTTCTGCAGGGTACACAAAAGAGTTGACCCCTATCTACTACTCTATCGTTGCCTAAAGGACATTCTCTATATTTGTGGTCCTTATCGCACTTAACGCATTTAAATTGCATATTGCAATTAGCTGCGGCGTGCCCGAACCTCTGGATAGAGATGAACCTGACGATGACTTCGTCCGAAATCGAAGTCCACTTCCAACAGCTCCAGAGACCAGAGCGTATTCTGCGAATGTTCAGCAATACTTATGGTTAACTGTTAGTTACTTGATCAACTGATTCGAATTTTGTTCATCAAACAACGAAGAGTCGGCTCAATAGAATAATTGTGTACATCGTAAAAATCACGTAGCGTACGGCACATACCTTAAACTGAGCACTCATTTTGATAGTAAAATTTAATAATTTTCAATCGTTTGTTAACACTGTAGTTTTCAAAAATAATTTGCCCAAAATTCGACAGCTGTAGCTTTTTTGATATAGTCGCTATAAACTGTCAAAGTTTGAGCGCCTCAATTGAAAAACTAGTTACAATGAAGAACTATACCGGCTGAATAACGACATGAATCCTACAGGGATTGAGAGGGCTGAGTGAAGGAGAGCACGTGGGCCCCAAGAATGCAACCAGATGGATTTTTGAACCGTTCCCAGTGAAACAACGCAGTAAAAGTAGGACTGGACATGTTGGTTGAAACCCAGAGAACCCGGAACTGTGAGCGAGGATAGAAGATATATTTTTAATGATGACAATGTTCTATTTAAGGCTCGTCGGAATAACTGTTTCAATTCACTCAATTATCACTTATACTCAATTTCTATTCATTAGATCTTAATAAAGTTGAAATGCTAAAACTATAAATGTTGGCTCAGCTTAAAATGTTGGTATTATTTGCTTTTTATTTGAAATTAGCCACATATGTTCACACCCACTTGCATTCAAAGTCAGTTGGTTTCAAAATAGTTAAATATATCATTATAATGTATTAAGCCCTTATGCAAAAATGGATACGTTTACATTTTTTACACTTAAGTTGAAGGAAGCCAGAAGTTAGAGTAAATTATGATTTGAATTATGTGAACTTGAACATAAAGACATAAAAAGATTTCAGAAATTTTTCTTGTAAATGACAATAGAATATTCCTGAAACCGGAAGTTAAATCGCAAATAAAACCTCTCGATCACATATGGTATTTAGTACATCTAATTATGCCTGTTAAGTATTTTGAGCACATTTGACAACATTAAAGTTGTCTTGGAAACTTCTTTCATGTCAAAAAAATTAAAATTTAAATTAAATTAATCCAAGGAAGCAGTAATTTGCTTCAATTTTAAAAACACGCTATAATCCTGTCAGTCTGAATCCGAATCTGTCCGAATACTCGTAGAAATGATGTGGGAATATCTAAAGTCGGGAAAGCAAGTCCGTATTTCCGTCTTTTGACAAATTTATGCCACCAAATTAAATGTAAGATAAGGTAGATATAACACTCTGATATGACCAAATTTGATTTCAGTTTACTTTAATTATCCAACCTTATCTATTTAATTTGTAATATGCACAAAAAATTGTTAAGTTGATTGCAGACCGGAGTTTTGTGAAACATTCATAAATATCAGTTATATCATAGAATAATGAAAAAAGAAAAAGTAAACCTGCATTGCATGCGATAGTAACTGACAGCTGAAGCATCTGGCGGTACCCTAAATATATATTAAAATTATTTAAGTTGTCTCTATAGCGGAAAAGGAAGAAAAAATGCTGCTCTCAACGGTGTTCACAAATGTGGTTCTAGACATTAACTTAAATTTATTTAATCATTATCATTTCCAATACTTCAAAGCCCAGAAGAATATCTATGTTTACTAAATGAGTGGCCAACACATCGAACATAGGACCACTACGATTGTAGTCAAATGTGGATATAGCGTAGCCCTAAAACCTAAGGGGTACTATCAGAAATCACAATATAAAAAAAAAATTGTGCTGACCACATTTTTCATCAAGTCTATTTTTGGCACAAAATTAAGACTAGTGCATCACTAAAAGCAAAGTGTTAAAAACATCACACGAAAGCCCTGGGTCATGGAACGATGTCTGCAAACATACATATACCATATGTATGAACAAGTTGCCTGTAAAGAATTGCTGAAAGTAAAGCCAGGGACTGGTTCTGAAGAATACGAATTCTTAGAACCGATGAATAATGAATAAACAAGGTAGGCGAATGAGCATAAGTAGATATCAATGGTAATACTATCAAGCCCGAACAAAAACACAAACGGAACTAAACAAGTCGGCATGGTACTCATATATAATCGTATGGTATTGAATAAACTAACTAACGTAAACTAACGTAAGTTAGGATTTTAATATTGGGTGGCCGTGGCTCAAGTGGTAGTGGACTGCCTTTAAAATCGGAAGGTTCGGTGTTCGAATCCCAGCTTCGCCCGAAAGACAGTCATTTTTTCAGTTAACAAAATCAAGTAAAATGAGTAGTTGACTAAAAATCAACAACAAGACAACTTTCATTCAGAATAAAGTCCCCCATTAAATGTTGAATGCCACCCATGGAGCTAAATATCCACAACAAACAGTACAAACGTTTTTCTCTCTCTCTTTATCCCATTTTCAAAAAAAAAAACTTTACACATGCTGATGCATTATTAATGTATTCATACCCTCTTAAATGTTAAGTTCTAAAAAATTATTACTAAATAAACCTCGGGCTGTATGGCACTATATATAGCCTATCGGTCGAATTATTCAATCAAAGAAATCAGCATTTGATAATTCATAAAAAAAGTGACAAATTCAAGATAAAGCGCAAGGATGTCAGTATCAAAAAGAGAAAAGAAAGAGTAGAGTTATAAGAACTTAGATATTGATGTGTAGGGTGTATAAGTTTATATCTCTGCAAATGCAGGTGGGCACTTGCAGCAAGTAGGAAACATATCTTAACTGAGGAACACATGCCCGATTAACAAAATTGCATCATCCTTACTGCGACTCAGAAAATAGAAGATCTCTTGAATTACTTCAACTACAGGAGCATAAGCCTTCTGAATAATATTTGAATAATGGTATATCTTTGCGGCTGTATTACGTAAACATCTGAAACCGATCGTAAACAAAATGATTGATACATAGGTTGGGTCTATAGACTTGGTAAGTTCACTATCACTGGAGAAGACCTTAAAATATCGAATGGACTTCTACCGCCTCTTTAACTATTTTGCAGTTGATTATGATAGCGTCTAAGAGGCTGTCTGTATGGAGTCGTTTTTGGCTTTGGTCAGTGGTGAACTCATCCGGTTATGCAGAATGCCGATGTACAACTCCCATTACTCTCTTAACTCATTTAGGACGACTGTTACCATACGGTCACACTGGTAGTGTTCCACTTAACGATACTTTTTAAACAGTTGTGAAGAGATATCGCCACTCGCTGGTATTAGTGCAACTGAGTATGAATTGACCCATCTGCTGAGAAATAATTTGAAATTTATTCGCACGTTATTAGACATAGTAGCAGATCGCATAATTTTGCATTTTTCAGAAGTATTAAAAAGAGATCAAATGGAGCGTCCCTTTAAGTAAGGATACGATTCGTGACTTTGGTCATTTGCATAGAACATCAAAATACAATATAAGAAGACATATTTTATAACTTTTTTCGATGAGTCGAATATATTGGTAACTTGGTTTGAATGTAGGTGTTACCATATGGTGACAGTCGTACATACCGCAGCAAATAACATTTTGTTCAGCAATTTTCTTCTTATCGTTGGCTTCTATGAAAAATTTATTATCTTCGTTTTGGTGTGATAATTATTATACAATATAGGTTGTAATTCTTAATAGATTAATAGATTTGAAACTACCGATGAAGCTCTAGAGTATTTGGAGGAGATGGTGAATTCGGTTGTTAACGACAATGTACTTCCGAGCACAATCTTTATAGAGATGCCGGATTCGGGCACATTGCTTGGAGAAGATGATGCTGAAGAAGATGAAGCAGGTACCGGTGATGATCTTCATCGAACACTGTTATTACAGCCATGCGAACTTCGGATGCAAAATGAGAAATGCGAAGAAGATGATAACCTCATAAGATGTTTATGGGGATAACTCTGATGTTATTATAAACGTCAGCGGTTTATTGAATGTATGCCATGGACTTCTTACTTTAGATGTTAGAGAAGGCGTAAGTGTTGGAAGCTATGAAGAGGTTGGAATGCATTGCGTCTCAACGAAGCCTGGCGCATCTGCAGAATCGATTGCTGAGATAACCGAAAAGGAGTCAACTAATTCTTCTTCAAGCAAGGTTTCAAAAAAAAAAAAAAAAAAAAAAAATACCACAGGTGATGCATTTCAATGAAAAACTGATACCAAAGGAGCTACTAGGCCAATATTTGCAGCTCCAGATTATAGAGATTGTAGCCTTCCTCCATGGGATATGTTCGAACGGGATATGTGTAGCTCCTTATTGGAAATGAATTATGCCATGTCCTCGGAATTAAAGGTTCTTCCATATTGCTTCTACTATTCTACTATTCTTCCTATTCTATCTTACTTAAAGCATTTGGGCTATGATGTTACAGGAACCATAAGAGAAAGAAGAGTCCCATTGAATTCTCCATTACTTAAAAATGATCAAGTATGACGACCTTACGCGTATTCAGGAGGCTAAGAAGTCAGTATGTGGGACCTTCTGCGACACGGCGGAGGTGCGCCTACTAATTCTTCAAGGCTACGACTCGCTTTGTTTGTAAAAAGTGTGATGTAGGCCTTTGCCCACTATGTTTCGAGCGTCATTCTCTAATTTCGGCGAACCAATAAAGATTTTCGCAAATTGATTTTTTATTTCTTACTTTATGCAAAATCGCATTTATATGCGGTATGGATGACGGTGACCATATGTTAACAGGTTCGATCGGCTAAATGATCAGCGGGCCAAATAAAAAAAAAATTATCAAAATTGTTTGCTAAGCTTATAAGTATGAACTCCTGAAAATTTTTCCGAAAAATTTCCAGTCAATCGTTCTCGTTCTAAATGGGTTAAAATTCAAAATAGCATCACCGAATCTATCGAAGTCAAAACCCATTTTAAGCAGAACGAAGCAGTGTCATCGGACATCTTTAGCATCATGCTAAAAAGTATATTAGAGACACAGTTATTTTTCAGTCTATATATTGATAATCATCTATAAGCTGATTAAGAGCACTTGTAATATTACCCGATGGTTTTTGATGTTTTTAATACTATATATATTATACTATATTAGAATTAAGTATAGTACCTACAAGTTAATCTAAAAATATTAAAAAAACACGTTAAGCGTGACCGGTTAGGCTTCAGAGGTTTTGATAAATCTAAAAGAAAGTGTGACAGTTGGGCTTATCTTCTCCTCCTGCCGAGCAAGAATGGCTTGAATATATACTTGAAGTGACTTGGAAAAAAGTTACAAGACTGGCCAAAAGCTTTAATTGACGATCTAAGCTGAATATATTTTATCATGGATGTTTTTTCATCCCCCTCTTATTCGGGGCGGAGTTCCTCCCCTGACATGCAATTCTTACCAAAGGTGCGCGCGCACCTAAGGCATATGAATATCCTTTTTTTACTGGCTTTTCTCCAGGGCGCGGGCGGGTGTTGTAGAATTTGAAACTCAGGTGTATTAGGTTTCGATATTTTTCTAGAGGTGGTTGTCAAACTGGAGCCAGTGCATCCTCAATCAGTGGGTCTTAGTACGTGCTAGTTTTTAGTTCGTTACATTTAGCCCAGCCAGCAACCACTCTAACATCAGTGTTATGCCTCCATGGCAGAGTTGACGCCGATGGGATCTTCATATAACTGCATACAAATTCTATGAAAAGACTTTTTCAGAGAATTGCCTCGCACGGGATTCGAACACGCGACTCTCTGCTTGAGGAGTCTATGCGTATACCACTATACCACTACACCACTCACAAAAGTGTGACCAATCAGATATGTGATTCCCTGTATTAACGAAATCATAATTAGTACTGCATTGACGGTTCTAAAATTGTTGATATTTCATGAATAACTCAAACAATTCTTGTTAAATTTTTTTCAAATGTTCTCTAAATCTGTACTATGTTAATAGATTTTGATTAGCCCTCCAAAAATTTCCTCTATTCTTCAGAAAAAAATTATTGTTTTTTATGTAGGTTTTTTTTAATAATTTAAAAAGCCATTAGTGGTCATCAGACACAGAAAACTTTTTAAAAACTATCTAAAAACATTATAAAAATTAAGATGTACGATTTTCGAGTTTAACTTTGTATTCTCAAGCTTATAACTTTCTAAATATGACCAGCTTGTCATATTAGGTAAAACGTTAATTAAACAAAATTTTAAAATTGGAAACAAATGAAATGTTGGTTCCTTTCTTTTTCAAAGTCAATTGGTACCGGAACAACTGTTTAAAATTCAGCGCTCTTAATGGCGCTTACAATATCTATTCATTCCGATTTGTCTCATATTTCTGTTTTTTTTTTTTTTTTTTTTTTTTTTCTAATTTGAGAATTCGTCATATTATGTGCTGTGGTACTTGATAAAGAGCAAAATAATTTAGTTGTGAAATTTGTTTTCAATCCCTTTTGGCTTGTTTGGTCCCACCCAAGCCTGTCGTCTCTGAAAATTGTTCATGAAATATCTGCAACACTCTGTATATGTCTACACGTATATGGATTTTCGACTATGCATGCACGTTGGTATACTATGCGACACGTTAGTAACACAAGTTTTTGCAGTGGTTTGTTTAAGATTTGGTAATATTTATTTCGGCGAAGGTTAATGAGGCAGTTTGGTTTGAACATCGTTGTTGATTTCACGAAAAATAACGTGCAATATGTCCATTTAACGGTCGACATAATCGCCCATCTGAACAAGTAATTTCCATAACAGTGGATTGGTTTAGCATCGCACTACTCTTAGTAATACTACAGTCGCAGAGATGTCGTACAGTGTGCACCAAAGAAACTATTGCTGATGTGCAGAGTAATATTAAAGATGCACCGCAACTGCAGCTGTATCAATCGTAGATCGTAAACCAATTATGAGCTTAGAAGATCTAGCTCGTACCAGGATTGAAGGCATTTATCAATGTGTGCATCGTCCGTTTGACTGCTTTGAAACCTCTTCTTCACCACAAAATTTTCCTGGGGATGAGGTTCAGAAAAGCAAAATTACCTCATTTAGAGACAAGAAAATCCACAAGCCCAATAGCCACCGGGATTATCATTTTATTCACCGAAAAATTCGATAAGCCTCCAAGTTTCTGTGATTTAACACCTTTCGATTATTTTCTGCAACTATATGTTAAGTTGATAGTCGATGCCACTAAATCAGAGACAAAGGAAAATTTATCAACCAACATTGCCCATATACGACCGCATGCCTTCGAAATTTTGGTCGAAAATGGGACTTTCAGTATTACATATATTGAAGCTTACCGCGACGTCCTTATCTCCAAAATTATATGTAAGCACTAGGTACACCTCTTCAAAATAGTTTAAGCAATAACTATAATTCTTCCTCTTTTAATACTGATGATGTTAAATGTTTTTGTATACAACATCAAAATAATGAACTAATGTCTGGTTTTTCTGTTATACACCAAAATATTCGCAGTGTGCGAACTAATTTCAATACTTTTCTCTCTCATCTCATACCTCTGGATCATTTACCAGATTTAATTTTTCTTATTGAAATTTGGATATTTAGAGAAGAAAAAGATGTCTATGATTTGATTCCAAATTATTTTTTTGCAGCGACTTGTAATGAGTCGTATGCTGCTGGACGTGTCGCTGTATATTATAACACCAATGTATCCAATTGTATAGTTAACAAATACCAATTTGAAAGTGCTGATATGATAAGCGTTAATTGCAAAATTTCTGGCGTAAGTTATTATTTTATATGTGTCTATAAATTTCATAAGTGTTTAGTAAGTTGCTTCTTGAAAGAAATGTCAGGATTGTTGTATTTGGCTATACAATAAATGTAGAAATATAATTATTTTAGGTGATTTTAATATAAACATTCTATGTGATTCACCAGACGTTGATAGCTATCTAACTGCGTTTTCATCATTTGGTTTTGAGTCTGTGATAAATGAACCTACTAGATTAAGTTCTTGTCTAGAACATGTATTTTTAAAATTTCACAGAAACATATTGGTCGATTATAGAACAATTGTTCTTGATTTAAAATTAACTGATCATCGTCTAACTCGTATTCAACTCAGTTGTCTCCAGTTTAGAGAAAATAATTTTGAGAATTTTGATTTGCTGCATTTGATTTGTTTCTTAATAGACTACAATATCATATTCATAGCTGTAGCAAAATTATGAGTAAAAGTAACAACAAATTTAAATGTCTTAAGCAATGGATGACTCCGCCTTCGATATAGTGAACCATTCTTTGCTGCTTGATAAGCTCTATAAGGGGGGTTTTAGAGGGTCGATTTATAAATAGTTTGCTTCCTATTTATCCAACTGTAAGCAAGTAGTTAAGATTAAAAATGCTTTTAGTTCACAAAACTTTTTAAATATGGGTGTTCCTCAAGGATCAGTTTTGGGTCCAATCCTCTTTCTTATCTATGCTAACTCATTATTTTTATATTATATATTATATTATTTTATTATTATACATCTCTTTTCTATTCAAGCAATAATTTAATTGATCTAGATATTATTAGAAGATGATTAAATTTTCATAAGCTAATAATAAGCAAACAAATGAAATTCATGTTATTTATTATCAGAGGTAACGTTTCCAAGAAATACCTTTATATTATCATTCACCAACTTGCAACCGATTTCTCTTGCGAGATAAGGTTTTCAACAATCAGATTACTTGCAACGCAAATGGTTTTTTTATCAAACGTGCTGACAGCTTTAAATATTTAGGTATTATATTCGATCGAAAATTTTGTTGACTATTCAACCTTAGTATGTACTGCAATCTTCCTGTTTTAAAATTGATTTACAACGGATTGTTAAAATCAAAGTTGAAATATGGAATTTCTTGTTATGGTGGTACGTATTTCAATAAAATAAATCCCTTCTTAATAATACAGAAGCATGCGATAAGAACTATTTCCTAAGCTAATCGCAGGACACCAAGTTTTGAGCTATTCAGATCTCTTGAATTTCTTCCTCTAAGGCATCTTTACTGTTACAAAGTTTAAAAGATTTTTTTCAACAATTCAGGCTAATTTAAAGCTAGAGTGCAAGACAACAATAGCTTGCGAATCAGCTCCAGAAATTTTGTAATTGTGCCAACCATTAAAAAAACGCATTTTTCTATCGTTTTTATGTTAACGCTCTTCGTTTACTTAATAGATTACCTGAAAAACTTATCGTAAAAACAGTATTTTTAAATGAAATAAAAAAGTGTTTTTTTTTCATTTATTCATTTAGAAGTTCTTGTTTTATTAAATCCCATGATGTAAACTAATTTATAGACTTTTGAAATTATATATAATTACACTTTTTGATTCATTATAAATTTATATTGTTTCTCCAACTATTTGAATTTTTTTTGTATAACTTGACAAGTACTTTCACTCTCTACTATGTACTATGTACTTGACTAGCCTAAAGATTGTACTGAGCTATTTTATACAATTACCTTTTTTTACGTATCATTTTTAATTGAATTTATTATTATTTGTATTAAATATTAATTATTAGCGTTAAAAGACATTGTGGAAAGAAAAAAAGGAGAAAACAAAATATAAAATTATATTTTCAATCATGCTATTGCCTTGACTTTTACTACGATTTTTATGTGTTTTATTGATTATCTCAAAATTCAAGCAAGATTTGAATTTTGCCCCATTTGTGCGGTAAAGTTTTTAAAATAAAATTATTAAAAATGAAGGGCTTTCATTGTTGCGCAATGCTTTAAAACTAGCTGTCAAAGATTCGCAATTTTCATACAAAATATGCTCGCTCATTTTTATCTTGACGGCTTTGTTAATCTACAAAATTGTTGAATTTGGGGTTTCAAAAATGCACAATTGATTGTTGAGAAACAAATGCATCTACAACGTGTCACCGTTTGGTTCAAATTTTTTGATGTAGGCGTCATCGGACCATTCATCTTTAAAAATGCGGATGATCAGTCAGTAACATTTAACGGTCGTACAATTTCCCGTTTTGGTGGCGCCCAGATCATGCGATTTAACGCCGTTTGATTATTTTCTTTGAGGTTTTTACTCATGCCTTAAAGGAGCAAATTAAGCCCTGCATCAACGAAATTCAGCCACTTTTATGCAAAACTGTCATGGAAAATTTCGACCTAAGGGTACCACCAAAGCCGTGGGGGCCACTCACACGATATGCTATTACAAACATTTCTCTGTATTATATAATAAAAATATTACAATTCTTAATTAAAAACCTGTGATTTCTCTCAAAATTACTTTTTGATTAAATTTTAAGACACCCTTTATGTACAATTAAAGACATCAAACCTTATAAGTTAGGTACATATGTATAATAATTGATAACTCTTTGTATTAATATGGAATAACATTTATTTGTGCATTGTTATCTATCTTATCTCGCTGTTTTTGTTATCTCCATGTTTGATCATAGATTGTGATATGCTGCACTTGTAATTTTTTCCGCAATATCGCTTAAACTTTAACTACACAGTCAACACAGACACATCAGTACATCAATTTTGATTGAAAGTTAGGCTGCTAGTTGGTCTGCTGGTAAAAAAAAAACTAACCTACCTAACTTAGGGCTTACACACGCGAGTTCCTTAAAATACTGCCAAACAGCAGCCTACTCGCAAACAAAATTCGTCTGCTACTAAAGCTACTAGTTGGCTACCACTTCGCTCTCTCATGTACAGATACACTAACCCATGTAAACCCTACTAGTTTAACTCGCATGTGTAAACCCTAGGTTGGGTGAGTATAAATGCGTGACAAACGCAAAAACCATTCTACCACAGTCTTTACACCAGATTTACGAGCATGTAACTCTAAAGTGTCACACACATAAAAAATAAACTTGTATAACATTTTTACTCTTTATATGAATTGCTCGAATAAACTTTATTTGTCGCCAGGTGAACCTTTTCTAATTAAAATGCAGCACTTACATCTGATAGTAAATTACGTTTTCTTTCTTGCTCCTTATCTACTTAGATCAAAAAAACTTGCGGCAGAAAGGAAAATATAAAAAAAAAAAAAAAACAAAATAATACGAAATGGATGTTATGAACCAAATGTGTCCATACCTAAATTTATGAAAAAGAAATAAAATTGTCGATATGGAAAAGTTTGCAACATCAATTCGTTTCTTCTGTTCCATGAAGGAAAAATGAGCTCAGGTTTTTGCAAAGACATTGTAACATATGTATGTGCAATATTAACCTTTCTTAAATTAGGTTAATCAAAAAAGTCCTAACACAGATATTGAAAAGACCCTTTTATCTTAACGAAAACAAAGCTAGTATTAACATAAAGGTAACAATAGTTATTTAAATAAAGTAAACTACAAAACCAAGAAAAATAACGCAAATTTTAAGCAAATAACATAATATGCTTAATTTTCGTTGCAGCCGTCTTTCCCAATTTATCGTAAGTGAAAAAATTCAAGCTGACATTAACAGATACACATATTTTCTATAGTAAATTGACATGGATATGGATATTTAACAAATTGTTTTCAAAAGATATAGGATTTTTTTTTTTTATCCAGATAGAGGTTTAGTGACTGTGTGCTGTGTGAATAGGATAGGTACTGTGTGGCGTCAATCTGACGACGGCTAGTGCTGTAACTACGACTACACATTAATTGTACTTATTTTACCTCCTATTAGTGGCTACCGCGTACTTGTGCAATTCAACCAGGATTGCAAAATAAGCGCAAATATTGAATAAGTAGAAAAGGGTAGGTCCTGTCGGATTGAACTTCAAAATCAGGATTGCGTCTAGTGAATTCGCGTGATTGAATCAACGGTGGCGGCCACAGTCAGCATGTTGGATTCTATACCTTAGCTACCCCCACCTATTTGGAGCTGAGGTCAACCAGTAATTTTCATATACCCGAGCCGGTTTACTCAAAACGTGATTTTCCCTCTAGGTTGGAGTTACGTGCGGTACCCACAGGAAGTGCGGTGGGATGGCCGGAAACTATGAAATATACCACAGTGACTGCTACAAATAATAGAAGCAACATTTATTTGGGTACGAATTTAATCATAAACCAATTCAAGATGTTGCGATTGGTGCAAATCACTCTTTCAGAATTATAGATGTTCTAACATTGACAGCTGTCTATAAACATTAAGTGTTAGAGAACTGTGGGATAAAAGTGAAGCAACCATCAGACATGTTAAGTTTTACTGGACTGCCCATAAAAAACCTCTAGTTTAATGAAGAGCACATACAGACAAATGAATGCGGCTAATGTGCTCTTAGCGAAAGAATAGAGGGAGCTAATTATATCGGCTTCTTCGGTGAAAAAGGAGAGCACATGAAAAGCTCTTATCGATGCAAGGAGGTACTCCAGGAACAATTTTCGAAAGTACCACCAATGGTTTGAAGCACGTATTGTCAATATGGACAATATGCAGACTATTAGATATCAAAAATGACCTCAATTCTGATGAACTATGCAGCCTGAAGCAACACTGCAATTCACCCGGTCAAAACGAAACCAAAATAGCATATCTACGAGTGAGTTCATGTATATACAACAAAAACGCTGGTACAGAAGGCCCTCCCGTCGAGCTATTTAAGCAAGAATCTGGTAATTTGGTATACATTTGTAATATATTTGAACATACATATGCCTAGTAAATTCAATCTCAGCATTGTTTGACTGGATCATAAAAAAGAAGAAGCTTAATCTTTGCTAACTTTATAGGCATTAGGCATCAGTCTCCTTTTTTTATTTATTACTATGCCACAAGAACATTGCTTTTAAAACTAATCAATTAAAAATTAAGGGAGTATTTGTTACTGCGACAATATTGAATCTAACATCGGGAATATTGCCAATACCTTTACGACCGAAGTCTTCAAACAACACTTCATCCCTTTTTTTCTATTTATGTATGGTATTTTAAGCTACCATTACGTTTTACAGTAGTTCGAATCCTATTCAAAGGTACCCCAACCATATTGCAATGCGACTCTTGAAGTAGTTGGTCATATCTGGAGAGGTTGGTTGAGGTCCTGCTACTGCACGGTCTATTGCGCCTTTTGAAACTGCATTTAGTTTAAATTATCATAGCTGGTTCTTCTCAATGTAACTTTGTACGAATACCGTACTGCCAGCCATTGAGAAGTTTTCGTGTTTCGAGATATTTCATAAGCCGACGGCTTATCAGCGCTTACATGAGCTTGAAAAGAAGGGACGTAAGTGTAATAGGTCTGTATTAGAAAAGAGAATAAGATTCACATTTTTTAGAGACGGACTGGAAAAATACTCAGAAAGAGTCTTAAAGAGTATGATTGATGAAAAAACGTACGCTCTTTTTTGTTTTTGGTTTTGCCAGCGAGGAAAAATACCTCTTCAGAAGAAGGGAAGATACACCATCTGGATCAGCGGATTTATGTTTTTTGAAACTTTTTAAAACTATTGCTACTACATAAGTGTGAAAGTGGAATTGTCCCATTGAAGGTTCGACGCACTCAAGTGTAGACGGAGACAAAACATAGTCTGAGCATCTTTACAGCCCGAGTCGTACCATGCCTTTTCTTTTGGTTTGACACTCTTCATCCGATTGGGGGTAGAGGATCTCATTCAAAAAAGAGTACAGCCCGAGTCGTACCATGCCTTTTCTTTTGATTTGATACTCTTCATCCGATAAGGGGTAAAAGATCTCATTCAAAAGAGAGTAGTATCTATGTTTATATCACCAGGGGTATCCACGTCGTTATCGAGGAAACATAACAACCAGTTAAAATTCCTAAAGAAGCTGTTCAGTCGGTTTCAATTGGCCAAAAAGTTTTTTTAGGAATATTTTCTGTAACCATATGCTGTGTATAGGATAAATTAGCAGATATGACACAATGGTCCGACGAGCCTAGAGGGAAGAGCACATCAACGGTGTGCTTATCAGGGCGAGCAGTTAAAAACAAGTCCAGGGTGTTGGCGGAATGACTATCAACATCCAGTATTCGCGTTGGCTCATTTACAAGCTGTGTCAAGTTATTTTCCGTAGCGAAGATCTAAACACATCAGAACATTTTCCTTCGGGTTTTGTTTGCCCAGAATGTCGAAGCCATCTAGAATTGTCTATATTGAAATCGCCCGTAATCACGATTTCAGTATGAGGATGTAGGAATATAATTCTTTGTATCTAGTCAGACAGGGCATCAAACTCGTTAAAGGTCTAATTGCTGTCCAGTTTGGGGTTTCTGTAAATGAAGCAATAGTGGATAATTTGTTTATGGAGATGGAATTTTAACCGAAGGAAAGTGAATATCGTATTGGAACAGGGACTACATTGTGGTGGAGTTTGGTAAGCTACATAACTACGTACGTAAATGACGAGACCGCGGTGAGAAAATAAATTTAAAATTGCAATATTAAGCAAATAAGATATTTAAATATTTTTAGTACTAATTAAAGTCACTTAGTCACGGTTATATATGCAGTGTAAGTACGAGGTATTCAGCTTCAAATATTCCTAAATATATGAGTACAGAGTAGCGTAGAATTCAAGTCAATACAGGAACACTTCTCATGGTTCAGTAAACAAAATGAATTATTCATATTAACGCAGCTAATCACAAAAAAATTCTCACCATTTTTAAAGGCTGATGGATGGATGTATTACTTAAATTACCTCCATTAAAAAATGTTGTCAAAAATTTTGCTGTTGATTGCTCTTCCTGGAAGACAACATGTTTAAGTCAATAATTTTGTTTCTCTCTTAACGCTTGCCAGCAAACAAACAAACAGCTATATATCTGCATTCTACGAACTGTGCCTTTAAACATGTGCACATACAAGAGAGTACTCAAAAGAAACCGAACTTATTTTTATTTTTTAAATTATTTGATTTAATTTCTAAACAAAAAGTTTTCAATCCCCTTTTTAAGAACTCTCCATTGGCACTATACTCGTACACTTATCTCACCTTTTATTCCACTGTTCAAGCATTTTTTAAATTCGTCTTCTGTGAAGCACGACAGCGCCCTTTTAATGAGACGCATAAGGCAAGGTCGGGAGTATAGGAATAATTAGCCACAGTGGTCATGCCAATTGTTGGTCAAAAATTGACACATAGACAGGGCTGTGTGAGAAAAAATCTATATCGAAATGGAAAAACAAGTTGCCCGACCACAAAAAATCAGGTCTCTTCCGCCGAAACAGTCTGCACAATCGTCACAGAACTTCTCGGTAAAAAGCCTTGCCAACTGTAAAACAAACCCTGAATGGACGACTGCTCTCACATCGAAGAGGTAAATCGGCAATGATTTGATGTTTGAATTCACTTGACGAGCTTTTTTGGTGGCAGGCGAACTTCAAATCTTCCACTGACCTGAGTATTGCTTCGTTTCAGGGTAGCACCATGATTTACCGCTTGTCATAACCTTGGAAAAAGAGGTTGGGTTATTCCGAAATTTTTCTTTAGAACAACAGCATGTTTCAACGTCATCTTGTTTTTGTCCAGCTTTCAGCAGTCGAGGCCCGAGTTTGACAGCCACTATTTTCATGTCCCTATCTTCACAAACGATCTCGCAGAATTATTTCGCTAATTTTTCATCGATATGGGCAGTGGAATAATGACCACAGCGTGGTATATCATAAATTGACATTTCACTTCCTTTGAAATGACTTGAGTGGTTCCAATAGCATCATCATTGTAAACCATTTTACCACGGGGTACTTTTTCGTATGTATGTATGTTGTATCGCCAGGGCACAAAAAATGTTTTACAGATTGTATTATACTTATTAACTTGATGATGATGATGATAGTGATTAGACTACTACGGAAGATGGAATAGTGAAATATTTTGCTTAGAAAAAGTCTCACTTTTTGTGCCCCATTCAGAGTTGGACTCTTTCGAAATTTTTCTAGTACTAATTGAAATCTATGAATATAGTACACATTTACGAGAATTCTTAACAAATCAGGCCAGAATTTTCTACTCGTTAATCAGTCAGAAAAGTACTTTACCTCATTGGTTAAAACTATTTGCAAACGTTTTGGAAGCTTATTCAGTCAGTTAGAAATGAAACTCTCGCTTTGTGCGGCGAGATCAGAATAGGTGGCATTTTAAGACTAACTTGTTCTTAATTCTAATAGGATATGAAATATCAAAATCAATTGGAAAATACCACAAGTTTTCTTTATTAGGAAGTTCTTGGCGTAACTAATCTGTTGCATCTATTGCATAATCGCTTTAAAAATATTGTTAAAAAAATCCTTTATGTTTTGGCGTAAGTGCTTGGGTAAACTGATACTTTCAATAACATTGCAGCACGCCTTTGTCCTATGTATCCACCAAAAATTATGTTTGTTCTTTGCGAATGGTTGTAATGCGGCATTGAAATCGATAGAAATTTCACCTGTACCGAATTAAAAACCCCTTTTTTAAATATACATATGTATAATATAATATAAATAATATAATAATATATAATATAATATACATATAAATAAATGCCGTATCTCAACAGGTTTTCCTGTTGAGAGATCGCAATAACTAGAATTGTGGAATTAGTGCTCGTACTATTTAATAAAGTCAATTTATTTTTGTTATCCTTTGATAGCATATCATAATATCATATAATAATATGATATCATATGCTACATATGTATGCATACTTACTACTACGAGTAGCATAAGCACGACCTGTGACCAATATTTAGTATGAAATCGGAATCAATGCACCAGCTGCTGACCATATTTCAAACAAAGAGTTATTTTAATAACTGCCCATTCAAAAATCTTCACCATAAAAATCTTACAGACATATGTGTTGCACATTAATCTATTCGAAATGCACTGCAGGTGCATTTTAGTTACAAATATGAGTTAGTAGAATATTTAATAAAATCGTATAGTGTGTCATAAATGGCAAAAGCTTTTCATTGGAGTTTATTGTATCAACTTTAATCACAGTCGCTTGTTCTCAAGCTTTTACATTTATTTAATTGCAAAGCTGGGCAGTCTATGAATTTCAAGAAGAGACAGCAGTACAATCAAAAAAAAACATTGTTTGTTTTTTTTCGGAAAGTTTCTCCCGGCTATGTTCAAAGTTTTTCATCGAATGTAGGATGGTGCTCAAAGTCACTCAAAGTTGAAGCAGCACAAAAAGCGACTTATAGCTCCCATGTTTCCAGTTTAGCTTTAACTTTGACTTTCTCGATTCCTTGGAGAATAACTTGTATGTGAGTATTTAATTTGATGTGGTTATATGAATATGTATGTAAACATGAATGTTTCCTGCAATCGTAAGGGATAAAGGAAGACTAAGTTTTACTCTAAAATTAATAATAAACTAAAAGATACCAAATTGCAATGTTGAATTAAGAGATGCATGGAAGACGAGTGCTGTTTAAAGATTTCTTGGACTAACATATTCATGCTCGTTCGATACTATAATTTTTTAAACAACCATGTGATAATTTTCATTGCGATTTATTTCTAGTTATTTTTGTAGAATTTTTTATTAGTGCCAATCGATTAGACTCGCAAAAAAAAAAAATTAAGAAAACTGAAATCGGATAAACTTTTCGCTAAAAACAATTCGACAACAAAGCAAGTTAAGAAAGACGTGAATAATATTATGAGAGTATGTGCCTTGAGATAGCTACAAGCCGTCGAATTCTAATTTAAGAGGTGACACAACTTTTGGTTGTTACACAAAAGAGATGATAAATATAACCGTTCATGTATATAACACACGTATAATAGTTTTGCATCAGAAGGTCAGAATAAATTGAAGATTTAATATGCACACAGCGCCGGCAAAGTATAATTAGGGAGGAAAAATAAAAATACTATGGTTTTCATTGTTGTACGGCTAAGGAAAGAATCACAATGTTTCAGAGTTGGTGTGTTCGAAAGTGTACTTGAAGGTAAACTAATGGGCAATAATAGAGAGTTGAATGTTGTGGCTTGTTCTTTGAACATACGGAATGCTACTATTTTACTTTCGTTGGAGCACAGGAACAAGGTAAGGCAAGCAACATTACATCGGAGGGTATCAATTGAATGTGCAATATGAGCCACCTATGAGTTTTATCTCACGGTATAAAATCCAAAGGGTATCTAGCAAGTACAGGGAAGTCTTAGGAACACCTGACCACATGTAGACATTGCCAGCCAATTGGTATATTGAAGCCAAATCAGATGGAGAAATTTATTTCTTACATCGCTTGAGGAGACCTAGACATTTCACAGCAAGTGTAACTTTCTTGCTTTCGCCAGATTTGTGTGGACTTGGTTTCACTTTTCGATTAGACATTCTATCAAATTACCGGTGGAGGTATTACTACATAGAAACAACGTACTCATTGTGAAGTTGACGTGTCTCGAGATATTTCTAGAGGATGGAGAACAACGACAGCATTATTCTAAGGGTGAGAAGTCTAAACAGGGTATTGACGGTATGATTATTGATGTCAGGTATTCGCGTGCGCTCATTTAAAAGTTGGGCTAAGTTGTTTTCCGTAGCGAGCCTTTAATTACAACTTCCTTCTAGGCCCAGAACTGTGTACCTATATATTGAAATCGTTCATTGATCTCGTTGTTATAGTGTTTGGTAAGCTACAAATATATGATCACGCATGGAAATGGTGATACAAAGGAAAACAAAAATGTCACTATTTTGCATTTCAGATCTCCGTGATCCGAAAGATATGATAAGTGATAACTTATATATTTTGATATTTAATATTTATTTATTTAAAGTATTAAAAGCAGATTGTACAAATAAGAGCTAAGTTCTTTTACCAGTAAATACGACAAAAAAGTATCAAACAGGATAGTTAAAAATAAATTAATTTTATAAGCTTAAAAAAAAAATATGTATATATAAATTTAGAGCAAATACTAGTTCTCTAAAAAAGTTTCAATTTATGGTAGAAAAGAAAAACACAAATAAAAATGAAAATAAAGTTGTAGGCAGTATTAAATTTCTATGTAATACATGGGCTGAAAAGTCTTCTAAGAGAGGGCACCACTTGAATAAATCCATACTATTCAGTTAGTGCCAACCGTCAAAAGATACGTGTATAAATTTGACAGCTGTCGGACGATTAGTTCTCGAGATATAGCGTTGTGAGAGAAACAACTTTTTTTATTGTGAAAAAAAAAAAAAAAAAAATGGATTCAAGGCAATTTCGTGTGTTGACTTATCATTGCTTTTTCATGGGAAAAAATGCAGCCGATGCAAAAAAATGGCTTGATAAGTGTTACCCGGACTCTGCATCAGCCGAACGAACCATTCGGAAGTGGATTGAAATATTTAAAAGTGGTCATACAAGCACCAAAGATGATGCACACAATGGACGTCCAAAAGAGGCTGTTTCAGATAAAAACATCAAAAAAGTCCAAAAAATGATTACGAATCACCGTAAAGTGAAGTTGATAGAGATAGCTGAGGCTCTGAAGATATCAAAAGAGCGTGTTTGATATATCATACAAGAATACATGGACATGCGAAAGCTCTGTTCAAAGTTGGTGCCGCGTTTGCTCACAGTCGACCAAAAACAACAACGAGTTGATAATTCAGAGGAGAGTTTAAAGCTGTTCAACCGCAATAAAGCCAAAATTTTGCGTCGGTATGTAACAACGGATGAAACTTGGCTCTATCACTTCACACCAGAGTCAAGTCGGCAGTCAGCTGAGTGGCGAGCAGGCAACGAACCTCGTCCAAAACGACCAAAAACTCAACAGTTGGCTGTCAAGGTTATGGCATCCGTATATTATGATACACATGGAATAATTTTCATCGACTATCTCCAAAATGGGCAGACTATCAACAGCGACTATTATATTGCGTTGTTGGAACGTTTGAAGGACGAAATCGCAGAAAAACGGCCGCATTTGAAGAAAAAGAAAATGCTTTTTTATCAAGACAATGCACCGTGTCACAAGTCGATGAAAACGATGGAATGAATGAATGAATTGAATGAATTCGGCTACGAATTGCTTCCCCACCCACCGTATTCTCCAGATTTGGCCCCCAGCGACTATTTCCTGTTCGCAGACCTCAAAAGAATGCTCGCCGGAAACAGATTTAAGACCGATGAAGAAGTAAACGCCGAAACAGAGGCCTATTTTGAGGCTAAACCGAGATCGTACTACAAAACTGGTATCGAAAGATTGAAAAATTGTTTCAATCAGTGTATCGCACTCGAAGGCAACTATATTGATAAATAAAGTTGAATTTTGCAAAAATTTTGTGTTTTACTATAAAACGGCACTGCCCATGTGTTATATATATGCATGTTTGTATGTACATATTTACATAATTATTGTTATATGCTTGTCTCCTGTATGCCTCAGTGATCTCTAAAAAAACTAAATAAAAAGTCATTAAAATTCTTTGTTCCAAGCACTTCAGATGAAAGCGAGTTCCACAGCCTTACGGAGTGAATAAAAAATAGATGGCTACTTTCTAAATAGAATTAATTCTTAAAGTTCTAGATTACCTCGGAAACTGTTTCTTACGGTAAAACTAATATGGCTTCTTATTGGTTATCAATCGTGCAATAGATAGACAGTTGCTGTATTTTATGTAGTTTAAAAGTGAACACCCTAAGATGGAATTCCTAAACCTAGAAATATGATCAAACTAGAACAGGTGGAGACATATGTAATTATGGAATTAAAAGCAAGTTCCAATTTTCTAAACATACTGTGTCTACTGAACTGTAAGCCAAGCAAAAGTACGTAATATGTGACACAAGAAGAGATCTTACTAGCTTGAGTCGAATGTCTGTTGGTATATAACGGTCAGATTTCCACAATAATCGCAGCAAAGCGTAAATTTTCTTTATAATAGCGTCGGTATAATCGGTAGCTGAAAGAGAATTGTTAAGATTTATGCCAAGGTTTCTGACAAGGAAAACTGTCGGAAGACAGATAAACATCTGGGTATTCCTCAATCTGTCCAATTTTCTTCCCAATTGGTAAGCACAGAGTTTTTTAGCATTTAATTGAAGCCCATTTGAGGAAGTCCAAAGTCGCACTGCCTCCAGATCTTTATTTAAATAGCTGACACAACTCTGTATACTTGTTCGCGGGCTGGAAAAGTATAATTGGACGTCATTAGCGTATAAATGTATAATCGCATGTTTACAAGCTAGGGGTAGATCATTTATAAACAGAGTGAAAAGTAATGAACCCTGCGGGATGCCACAGCGAAGTCTTAGCATACGGACCTGTTAACTTCTACCACTTAGATAGATACCACTTAGATAATCAGTTCAACAACTTATTCCTAAACCAAACCTAAACCAAATTAATTAGTTTTCGAAAGAGCTTTTCATTATTAACCGAATCAAGTGCCTTTGCAAAATCGAAAAGACATAGTAAAGTAACATGGGACTTGTCAAAGTTTATACGAATGTCATCAATTATTTTTACAAGTGCAGTTGTATACATGTGGGCAGTTGATGTGGGCTTATTAAATTGAGTCAGCTTACGTGTGTCTGAAGTTGATTCTTTATGGCGATCTTAAGAACCTTATACTAACCCGGGAGAATTGGGCGAAAGTCATTATGCAGAGCCGGTAGGTCAATATTATTGAAATCTCTAAATAGCACTTTCTTCGGTGAAAGTTCAGTATTCATGGGAAGGTCGAGTGTTAAAAATATTAGATCATGAGATGAGTTAAAACCGGGTACAGATATTTGATCGTGGAATAATATGAGGGTCGCATCTGATGCAAGAAAGAAATCCAAAAGCTAAGTTCGACAACCTACTCGGAAATGCGTCGGAACGAAGTTGTGAACAATATTAAGAACACAGTTAACAGCAGGATTTTTAATGGAATTTGCTCTCATCATTTTTCAAAAGAATTTTATTGAAATCACCGCAAAGTATTATTTTCTCATAACATGGGACAAAGGTAAATAGCTCGGTTTCGATTTCTGTAAGAGCAATGTTTCGACTCGGTACGTAGATGTAGCCAATAAAGCATTTTGATTTGAATTACAACAAACAAAAAATCACAGCACGAAGAATTTCCACTTCGTTGTAAGACTTCACATTTAAAAGCCGATCTAGGCACAAGTACGATAACTTTGGCGCCAAGAATTGATAACGGTATTTTGTAGAGGAGTTAAAAACTAGCATTCTTTACTATGGGAGGCGGATCCATCCCGTCCCGTTTAGGAGTTATGGGCAATTTAAAAACAAATGACTTAAGATGGGAAAAAAATGTTAAAAACCAACGGTAATACACACAATAAAGTACTATACAGAATATAGAATACAGAATATAGAATACAGAATATAGAATATATTGGTCTTTAATATAAAATTTACATCGAATTATTCTTGTGAATAGTTTTTGAATAATTCACATTCAAATTCAAATTCTTGGTAAAAAATTAAAAACAAAAAATTTTTTTAACAATATTACTCAAAATTGTGAAATAATGTGCGAAATTGGTATTTTTGTATTCAATGCGCGTATTAATTCTGAGTCGAACACAAAAACCCGCATGGCTTTATGTCCTCTAGTTTTTGAGCAAATTAAAATTAAAATTACTACTTTAGTTTTGTTTTTTGGCATTTTTGTATAATACGTAGTCTTCCTTTAGGTTAATGAGTATTATTTAAACATCTCGCAGCCTATATCAATTGTTTTCTTAATTAAGAGTACACGGGTGACACGCTTCGCGGGATTAAGATATTTCAACTCTCTTTCCGTAGGTGGCAGGTCCGCTCACGCAACATCGTTGCTCCGCTCGGGGTATGTGCTTTTCGTCAGGCAATCGCCTATGTCATCAATACTCTTCATCCACAGTACTCATCACAAAATTACAATGTTCCCATTAATAACAAAGTTTCACTATTTCGCATTATAGAAAATTCACATGTTCCAATGTTGCAGTAAATTATTTACTTTGCGAAATATCTATGTTTGTACGTATGTAATATGTAATGCACTTGATAATGATGCAAAAATATAACCGAACGAACGTTTGGCTTTTATACCGTTATATCCTTCTGTGATAAAGCGTGTATTGTTTTTGATATTCACAAAGATCACTCTGTGTTCAACCGTAGTGCGAATCAAGTGATATTTTTTGTGTATAAGCAATGACGGCTAAGCATCCTCTAAATAACTTTTTAGTGTTTTGTTCGTTCGGAGATTTGGTGTCGACCAACGAAACAAGCATTGAATTTTTACAAGAATCTGGTTTAATTCCCACTAAAACATCCATTCACCCACTGTGTTGCAACTTACCTATAAAGGTAAAAAGTGTAGAAATGTAAAGTTCGGTTGGATGTGGCGATGCTCGAAGAAAAGCTCTAAAATTGTAGAAATACAATCAACCCATCTATCGGTACATTTTTCTATGGACCTCAATGTCGGCTAGAGATTCGCGAGGTGCTTGCAATAATTATCCCTTTTGTTATCAAAATGCCTGTGAACACGGTTTTTCAGGTAAATTAATTAAACCTTAAGCTACAACCTAAGGATTTCTTAAAAATATTACTACATATATGTTATTATTTTAAAATTAGCATATAATCGCTTGGCGCCATCACGACAATAAAAGTGAGCTTAGTAAATCTACTATAATAGATTACTATAACTATTGTCATGAAATAGCCGAAATAATAGGGTCTCACGTCGATGTTAACATTGGCGGCGAAGGATAAACCTTACAAATCGACGAGACCTTTCTTACAAAAAGGAAATACCACAGAGGCCGTGTAACCGAACAAATGAAAATCGTAGTGTGTTGGGGTTATTTTGTAAAGAAGATAAGGTGAAAGTGAACTCCAAAAGTAAAGAAGACTTGTGGCCTTATATACACAAATACGTTAACCCCAACAGCAGTCGTATTTGTACCGACAGCGTACGCCGATACATAGGTATTGAGAAAATGTTCCCTACTTCTACGACTCATGAAATTATAAACCACAGCAAAGGCGAATATGTTGACAAGACCGATGCAACCAATACTAAAAATGATCTTGAGAATCAAAACAAGCTTCTGAAAAAATCAATTTTATGCCACAATACAACGCAGCACCTTCACCAATAAACTATATGGCACTTTTCTTTTACCGGAAATACTGCCTTGAAAAAATTATAAGGACGACATGGGCTCCCAAATCACGGAATTTTTAATTGACGTAAAAAAAAGTGTACCCAGTCAAAGGTAAAGAAAATGTGCGTTTGCAACTGAAGGACTTCGACCCTCCGACCGTTCACAATGTGCACTGCAACTGCAAAAAAGGTTATAGTACTTTGAAGTCCGTTTATATTTAGGTAGACATGTTTCATTTCAGTGCGATACTGTCTTTAGTTTTTTTTTGACAGCTGATTGTTGTTGTAGTATTTGGCATCATGTTGAATATGGACAAAAACGATTTCGTTCTCTCATAAAACATTATTTTTTGAGAGGCAAAGCGGCAAAGGAAACAAAAGGAAAGTTGGATAAATATTATGGGGCTAATGTTTCGTCAGATTAGACCATCAAATATTGGTTTCGAGAGTTTCGTAGTGGCCGCAAATCCACTACCGATCAAGTCCGCAGCATCAGGCTCTCCGATGCAGTTACAGAGGACAATGTCAAAAAAATACATAAAATGGTGTTGTCTGACCGGAAAGTGAAGGTGAGCGAGCTAGCAGATACCACAAAGATTAGTACTGAGCGCACACGCCATATTTTGGGCAATATTCTGCATATAAAAAAGTTATCCTGCCGCTGGGTGCCGCGCATACTCAATCCTGACCAAAAACACGAACGCGAGAGCACTTCAAAAGAGTGTTTGGACTTGCTGATGCGGAATTGTTCGGACTTTTGGCGTGGTTTGGTAACTGTTGAACACCAGAGAACAGAATGAGTGCCCGTCAATGGACTGAAGCCGGCACGAGTGTTCCGAAGCGGCCGAGGGAGGCTCGATGGGTCGGAAAGGTTATGGCGTCAGTTTTCTGAGAATGTCATGGCATACTATTCGTGGACTACCTCGAAAAAGTAAAAACCATCAATGCGAATATTACTGTGCATTATTGGAGCGATTGAAGGCCGAAATCGCTGCAAAAAGTCTTCACAAAAAGCGAAAAAAAAAATTGTTTTTGTATCGGCATACAAGAGCATCGCAACTATGGCTAAAATCAATGACTTACAGCTCCAATTGCTGTCGCATTCATCTTATTCGCCTGATTTAGCTCCTTGGAACTATTATCTCTTCCCAAACCTCAATATTGAATAAAATAAAAAAAACATTTAAAAAATTTTTTTTTTCATTCTCAAGGTGGTTACTTTTCACCCCATTTAGTACATAGTTCATTATTCTCTTCGAAAAAAACGAACCTCACATTCCAGGCTTGTCGTTTTCAGGTAAATGGTATTCACAACTAAGTAAAGTTCAGCAAATAAGCCAGTTCTCTTGTTTTCGTAGTCAAAAGGATAGGGAATATACATATCCACGAATATTTTAATGTTTCTCTTAACAAAGACACTGATATGGAGCATTATCCAAATCCAAATGTGGATGATATATTAGCTCCGGAGAAAAGCACTAATTGTAAAAATGAAACCTTTAGCTATATTAATTTGATTTTAGCTCAAAATTGATGAGGATATTTTAGAAATGTGCATAGAATGTGTCTCTTGAGAAAAAATAAGGAACGACACAAACGCAGACATGTTATTTTTGTGTTAGCCATAACTAAAAAAGTCTTCTGTTCAAATACATACCGATTTTACTTTCACATAAAAAACGTTTTCATTGGTCGTCGATGCTACATCTAAACGGACAGATGTCAATAATATGATATCTACCATAGCCGATGCTACTACCAAATACTAGAGGGAACTTACTATATAATTGGTGGAGTCAACACAGTTTAATGTATCGACTCGGCCTTAAGGCGACGGATAGTCCGTCGTTTTCTAGACACGGGTCCTATTTGGATCTTCTGCTGTTTGACACACGAATAGATCTGACAAGTACTAGCCAACATACTATATGTCTACGCACTTTTGTGTATGACAGTGACCATTGCGGTCTCAGTACCGAAATAACCGTTTCGAATAAAACTGCGGGATTGGATGAGTTTGTTCAAAGACATTCCTGCAACTATGTTGGACATACTTCCCCAGAACACTAACAAGAGCAGTTTACTCGAATTCACTCTACCTAACGTCCAACAAAAATCTGTCGAACGAGGAGATTGACTGGTACTGACAAGACAATTAAACGAACAATGGGCAAAACGATCGGTATCAACACACTTACAACGAAGACTTATTCCACTCCACACTCCACCGACATAAAAGTGGACTGCTGTCAAGGCTAAAAACCTTGTACAGACAGTTTACTGACCGACATAACCCGGAGATCATGACGCTGAAGTCGTCGATTAAAAATCTCCAAACATTAATAAAGGAAAATTACAGAAACTCTGTAAGTTTGTATTGGAACAATAAAATTCAAGCTGTAAATAAATAAATAAAATATTTCGGATAAATAATCAGAACGATCTTCCAGGTCTTAAAATCGCCCGAATGATGAACAAATACTTTTAGCAGCAGGCATAGACCCAAATGAGGCCGTTGATGATTACAACTTCTTTGTGATCGAGGATCGGCAGGAGACGATCGAGGCTATATTAGCGACTTTCCAGGAAGTGTACAAGGCAAATGTCATCATTGGCCCGAACCACGATCTGAAGAATCGAATCCTTTTGCACAATTTCTACCTTCGAAATAAAATAGTGAATTGGCGATATATGGCAAATAATTTCATCACCAAAGAAAGGATAGTACTATCACCGTTCATTTCGAGGGAAGAGCTCCAAACGATTTTCGAATCATTTAGAAGTAAGAAATTAGTGGGAATCGATGAAATACCGAACACTGTACTTCGGCGTCTCCTACTAGAAGCGGTAAACATTTGTACCACCCTGTTTAATAATGCATTGAATAATAAATTTTAAATTATTATTATATTATATTATATTATATATTATTAATTAAAAATAATTGGTACAGGTATAGTATAGTACAAGTGACGACAAATCACACGACGAGTGACGAATCCTTTCGAAGACATTACAGACACTATTTCCAAATGGACAGCCTTAGTTACAAAGCATACGAAGAATGCCATGTATGACTTGGTGGTAGGATGTCCTCGCATTCCACAACTGGTGTGAAATGAACAACTAAAATCAACACCAGATTTCGGAAATGGGCGTGCGCTACAAACTCTTGAAGCTGGGAGGTCACCCATGACCTGCTCTCGCAATCTTGGCCGCATTCAAAGACATAGCAAGCAGTTGTAGACCACATTCGTCGTCAAACTTCGAACACCGATGATCCAAAACCTCTGTCGGGAAATAGACACCAGAGCTTGAAGGCTCGCGTGGCAATTGTTTCGATGCAAATGAGTTAGATAGCTTTTAACGAAGATATGCGATCTACGCAGCAATATAAAATGTTTAGCATCGAATGGCAACTCTGCATTTGTAAGACGTCCTTCTACTCGCATCAATAAAGGCACCATCGACTCAGGTTGTAAAAACGGATTCAGTTGTTTGATCCGATTTTTTGAACTAACGAAACATTTTCAGACTGCTAACTTGTAACTTGTAAATTCATCACAGTCTAAGACTCTGAGGTTGTCAACAAAATAATTTGATCGAACCTATTTCCAAGGGCATCCAAAACACGATGAAGCAATCTTGAAAGAAGTAAGGCCGTGCATAATTCTAGTCTTGGCGAGCTCTGCGTGGAGACGGGCGCTATATTTGGTTTCGCACTTAACAGATGAATAGAAATTTTCCAAGCGAGTCCTCGACACGGACATAAAAGCAACCTCCAAATGCTTAAGCGAAGTATCCGAGAATCCGTGTAGTTCACAATAACGCGATCTATTGAAAATATATATCGTGAAATAACCACCTTTGTAAGTTCGTCGAGTTGTGATCGATAACTGACCCATTCTTTTTGCATATCTTCATCAATTTATTTTATATATATTCGAGCAACATCCACCAAAACTGTCCTTTTGGTGATGACAATGGCACCAAGCATTCCTTCCAACGGGTCGGTAAATTGTAACTCATCCTGGATAGGCTCTCATATTATGCCAAGCACCTTGATGACATCACTATCATTTATTCGCAAAGTTTTCTCGCTATCTGAGACTGGTATGATATCCATTACTCTAAGCTTGTTGGAGTACCACTTCTTTAGCTCTAGTCCCGCACTACTGAAAACGAGTTCAATCTCGACACGAATCCGTTCAGCTTGTTCCAATTTATAGGCACCACAGATCAGATCGTTTCGATATAAAAATCATGTTTAATTACCGCAGATTTCAGTGGATACTTTTCTTGGTTTTGTTCAGTTAAGTACAGCAAACAGCGGGTGGCATGGTATGGTGCTGACTCTGTCTAATACGTAACAGTAGTCATTATAAACACATCAATATTTGTATTTGGATCTGATCGCCATAAAATTGCCTGGAAGATTGGTACATTTGCTGTCAGGTATATTTTATGCGAATGAGATGAAATACAAGTCCTGCTGCACTTTTGGACCCACCATAAGGATGTCATTGACGATGTTCGTGAACCGTAAACCGTTGAAAACAACCCGCAATTTAGTCGACGAACTGTCGTAACACAAAATTGATGGGGCATGTAATTCCGAATATCCGATATCTCATCCTTTGGAATAGCTTGCATGTGTCCGAGATCTTCATATTCCTTCATAAAAGGAAGCAAACGATAACTGTACCACAATTTGTTCTTCAGTCCAGTTCGGGGTATCTTTATGAATCTCTTCTATGGCTAAGAATTGCTCGAACATGTCGTTCAGTGAATGATCTGTAGTCGTTGTTTGTTCGTAATTTCTAGTAGCTGCATTCGAAACCAAATGCATGTCCAACAACAATCCACCAAAACAAAGTACTTTGCATTTCAGGAAGGTCTTTTCCCAACTTTATTTGTCCGTCAAGATCATTAAATATATCCACTCCGATATGTTTACTGACAGCCGCGAAGATGTATGCTTCCGATAGCACTTAGATCTCTGTTGAAACTTCTGCGCTCTAACTGCAACCTTTAAACCCAATGCTCCGAAATTAAATTAATCTGCTATCCGGAGTCTAAGAGTACCCTAGTAGAAATGTACTCATCGCTCGCTCCTTTCACATCTAATACCGCAGCTGCCAAGAACACATGACTTGAAGCGCATTGCTGTACGTAGATAGAATGCGATGTTGACCCGGCTGAGGGTTGGGCACTGGCACCGATGCAGTATTTGACAGACTTCATATGCGTTATGTACACTACGATGAAGAGCATTCCTTTAGGATGTGTCCAGATTACAAGCAATTTATTTATTGACTGCCCGACATTGATTGTATACGGACAGGCTGATGAACTTCTTACACTCGGCTTTTTCATTGTGGGACATATTGCAGAATGCGCATTTAAGATCAGCTAGAGCTAATGTGTTTGATGTGACGGTTCTTATTTTTTCCTTCATAAGAAGATGTGAACGCTCTTGACGACGATGTTGACTTGGCCTGAGGTTCTCTTATATTGAGATGTTGTTGAGAAACAATGCACATTCATTTCACGTCGGCAACGTATTCAGCTGCATTGTGTCTTCCTACTTCACGTATGTCTCATGATCCAATTTCAGCGATTCAATGTGAACTAATAATGCGTTGATAATATTTGCATATGTTCCTAAACTTCTCAGCGCACCAATATGCTCTTCAACTGCATCAACACAACGGCGAAGTTGAGTTCCTAAATTTGTTTACACTGCTGGTAGTTGATAAAATCCTCGAATGTGGGTTTGAAATACGATGCACTTTTTGTCGTATCGTCTTTTTAGCAAAACCAAACTTTTAGCGTTATTGGCCTCAGTCACTTCTAGCGATTTGATTACTAATTTGGCTTCCCCTTTGAGGCACTCATCCAGCAATACTTGAAACTTTTTAATTGTTGGGATGGGCTTTGAACCTATTGCCGCATTGAATTGTTGTATAAAGGTGCTGTATTCCGTGTATTCTTCTGCGAATGTTGGAGGCTTAATTTCGGGAAGATCATCGGGCGAGGAAGTTTGCGATTGAGTGTGAATAATCGATTTGACTGACACTTGATTCAAATAAGCAATGCGACTAAGGATTTTCGATTAAAGTGCACAATATATATCTTCAATACTTGTCCGATAACCTTCCTAGTTTGCGTCCTCTGGAAGAAGTGTGTCGATGACAGCTTGAGTTGTTAGGAAATTGGTACCCTTCTAACAACTCTAATCGGCAATTGACATCGATAACAATTAGGTCGTCATTTTCATCTATTATTTTTCCAATCCGAGTTATATGTACATCCTTTTCTAGATGCGAGATGCTTTTAATTGCTCCATTGCAGGTTTTGCATGAATTTTAAAATTGCTACAAATTCGCTTAGATTTTGATATTTTAACTTTGACGTAGCATTGATTCATTGTTTAACTTTGTTAAAGAGCAAAGGAAACAGCTTCTCTCTAATGCGTGAAGATGACGATGCGATGACTTTGTTATGGCTAAAACCTTGCTTGAAAAAGCCCGCAATATGATGACTAGGTAATTACTGCTACTCTGTATTCCAACGAAAGGGAACACATCAACTTTCGAGAAGAGAATTGATTTCGACGGGTTGATCTTTGTACGCAGCAGGTGACGTTGTGCAACCGAGATGCTACATCGCTTCAATTTTTTTGGAATCTTCTCGAACGAAATCAAAAGAATTTTTTTGCACGTGGTTATGTCTACGGTTTTCAGGAACACGTATATACATATAAAATTGCAAATGACCCGATAAACTTTAAATTTCTATGTATGTTATATAAAGACAGATGCGAGGTACACATCAATTAACGATAATGTTCTAAATGACCCAATGAACTATGCAAATTTCTGTGTAGGTATATAAGAGCAACGACGAATTTACAAATTTTGCTAAAAGATCCGTCTCGAGGATCAATGTTAGGCCGAAAGCAAAAAAAAAAAAAACTACGATTTAGTTTTAACAAGATAAATTTATTCCTCTCGTCCTCGACGGGTCGACTTATAGTGAAAGACAAAAAACTTAAACCAACAAAAATCGTTTCCTTTAGTGGACTGTACTATTGTAGAATAAAGAAAGTAGGTCGAATTTAACTTTAAGGATGTGATTACATTGCATATTCGATTTGAGACTGCTCAGTTAGAAGGACCTTTTTTTTCGAGCTAAACAGGCATTAGTAAACCACTACTGTATATTCCATACAATATGTTAACAGATTATAGTTCACCGTGAAAAATGGCGTTGTGACTTCTCCTGGCTCGTTTTACATTAGAAACGGCTTAATCACCTACAGATCAGGTCCAAAGATTGAGATCATTAATATACTTTTGCAACGTGACTTCGAAAAAATTAAGTGATATTGCGACGACTGGAAGTCGGAAACCATTTTGTTTAGGACGACTCTGTCGTACCCTTATCTGGGGCCTCTAGGAATACCAGAAAGAATGGGTGAAAGTTTTCGATCGTGAGGCAGCATGGGCAGCCACTTTCTTATCCAAATGTAGACAGATAGCTTGGGATCTGGCTAGATCAATATCTATATTTTAACAAACATATACCATAGATGTCGCTCTGACTAGAGACAGAGACTGTTTTATAGCAACCAACTCGATGCAACGATGAAGGTGATCTGCTACATGGCTTTTAAACGGCATACAAGCATAGGTATTTGGATGTCCGGGTTGGTTTAACGTGAGAGCAAGTTTATTGGAAAAAATTCGGGTGTTTGAGAAGGCTTGTCTTCACTTATACAGAACACAAGAGTCTGAGTACATAAAATTCTATCCTAATGTACAATAGGGCGAACCTAATAAGAGTGGACAATTTCGTCATTAAGTTGACTCGAAGGCACATTGCAAGAGTAATGTACTCATCGAACAACCTGATCTTAGGGGGTTACAACTCCAATTGTAGGTATCATGAGGGAGTACGCTTTGACTGCTTTGTTCCTCCAGAAGCGTGAAAAGGAAAGGTGTGATCCAGAATAGACTGGCGGTGCCGCTAATCTTCCACGTCGCTCGAACAGCTGCGGACAGGCGACTCAACTAGGACAGAGACGTCGCACATATTAGTGCGGATCGTTTTCGGTTCAGAACGTCTTTTGTGTTTAACGTAATATCCTGCCTTGTAGGCCTAATTTCACGGGATGCCCATACATCCATGGGAGCAAGGATACGACTTGCTGTCGCTTGCCGTCAATTCTTTGATAACAAAGCGGAACTCGTGTTGGAGGCAAAAAGTTCCACCCTTGGTAAGGGCCTTGCTCTTAGAGTCACAGCTCCCAGTATCTTGCAACTCTACATTGAGTCAAGACCCTTACCGCGACTTTGGGTTTAAGCCACATCCAACATGTGGCTCCCACAAGGGGGCCTTCCTTAACAAGACAGGCCCGGACCAAATCCGGAGGGCTCCTGACTCCAATGGTACCGTGTTTTAAGTCCTAGTAGGGACTTCCAATGGTCCTGCCATCCAACAGAACCTCTGACCGGCCGCTTGTAGCTGGTCTAATCGTAGCAGCATTCGGAGGCGTTAAGTACCAAAAAGCTTTACAATAAGACCAGTACATTTGCTCTGCCCCCGCTTTTTATTAGACAACGTCATTGATGGGCGAAGCCTTGAAAATTGGGCGTGGGCGCTCGCCACCGGTTCAGTAGGATGGTGGACAGTCGCGACATGAGGGGTGTGGCTCGCCGTCAAATTCGTCCAGCACTAGGTAGCTCTCCACAGGAAGCAAAGTTTGTCAGCCTAATTTCGTTTTTAGCCGTGGCCGGCTTACATAGATTTAAGAAAAAAAAATTATAAATATTACAAAAAATAAAAAATAAAATAAAATAAAAATTATAAAAGACCATAAAAATGGGTAACAACTTAAAGTAAGGGATAATACATACATGAAAAAAAATTGTAATGTACATATTTATAATAAGAAAGTGTAAGTAGATTAAGTAAGTTAAGTTTTAGTTTAAGATATGTAGTTTATAGGTTAATAGGTCTCACTTCTAAGTTTTATACAAAAGTCCATATACTAATTTTTTTTTTATATAAACACAATTGTTTTCTTAGTTTAAGATTAAATAAATATATATATAATAAATAATTTTTAATCGTCGAAACACATATAATAAATGCAAGGCTTAACTTAGAATGCCCGCATGGGTCCAGTAAGGTAGTTAGTAAGTTAATAAGCTTTTTTTTTTGTGTCAAGCATGTAAGAAGTAATAAATTCGCGGAAATAGAAATGCATTTTAACTGAAACTAAAACCATAGATGATACTGTTGATTTAAAACTTAACTTGTTGTTCTCAACATTTTGACTACCTGAGGTAAATAGTTTTTGATAACGAACGACCATTTATGTACATCGGCGACTGGTTTAGCCGAAAGATTGGTGCAGGTGGTGAACAATTTTTTTTTTAAAGAAACTTGTTAAGGGAAAACAGTATTCACAATATGAAGTAGAATCTGTTATGAATTGTTATTCCCTTACAGATACTCACCATGTCCTTGAAAAGAAAAGTATATTTTTAAATCTTCGCCAAGAACGGTTTTTCGTCAAACTCAGCCAACATTTGGACAAAGTATAATAGTAACCCTGAAGGAAGGAATTAGAACATTTTATCTCTTCAATATATATAACAATATAAGGTATGGTTACGAATTTCAAAATCATGAAGAAAAGCGACAGTTTTTGAAAGTATAAGCTAAAATCCTTATCTTTTGAAGTATGCAAATAACATCAGAATTGCTAATCAACATCAAATGCGTCCGTGCTTGAAAAAGAAAGATATGCAAACTCCTGAGTCAACAACTTATAAAATTCCAACAAATATGCCTTTTTATTGTACTGTGTTATACAACAAAGACTATACAAAGACTATACATATACTAAAAACAAATATTTAAATTTCGTTTAACTATAGCTAAATGAACTTAATAAAACATAATTTAATTTGCAATTATTATTTAAAGGGGTAATAAGGTAGTGTGTTATTTACTATCTTATTAGATGTATACTATATGTTAATTCCGTAATCATGAATCATTTCTGGCTAGAAAAGGGAAGACTAAATTTTTTCCTATTCTACCGCTAAGACAGTAAAACAAGTTCTGTTCTCCCAGACTGCACACTCCATTTAGAATGACCTGAAAGAAGTGGTGTCACAGAAGTTTTTTTGTGTCAAACTGTAACTAATGTAGCCTATGTTACTTTGAAGGAAGCTGTATTTATTCAGGATTTTAGCACGGCTATTGGCTGTATGGTGAACAACTGCGTTAGCATTGGAAACAGAATAACCCGTGCTATGGAGTGAGCACCAATTATATAACGTATCTCTCTTTTTTTGGTATTCCCATTTTGTCAGATAATACTCGTTTATGCACATTCGTTGCATTATAGGAATACGTATAAACTTAAAGATATTTCTGGATCGTCGTTGTCACACCAAATTTACATTTAGAAATGATAATGTATGGTCTGTATTCTGTATCTCTTAGCATTTTGATAATAACGCTAACATTGGTTGGAAAATTAACGAGTTAAACTTTCCATCAATTATGGATTAGATTAAATAAAACATAAAAGTAGCGAATATAAAAATACACATCTATTTATCTTACTTGGATCAATAAGTGTGTTCCCGTCAGAATTCCCATAAGCGGATAATTACCTGAAAATATATATAACAATATTTATATTGAAAATTACTACAATAAATTTATATATGATATCTGTAATATAGGGTGGAATTGTTTATTAAATTACAAAGGCCTCTGAACTTGACCGTTAAATGTGTAGCCAAATGTGGCTAATAATTAATAGTTAATAGTTGTTTAATAGTTTTGAATGTTTGAATGCTTTGAATGTGTTATCTACATACATACGAGTACTACTACATACTACTCTTATTGAATTTGGAGATAACTATAAAATGGGTAAAATATCTACTTATTTTTCTTATTTTATTAACTACTTCCAATACATAGTGCTCTCAGCTGCACAGCAACTAAATATACGATAGAAATGTGTATTGGAGGTAGTTGTTTTCGGCTTGTGATTTTGGATATATTTTATTTATTTGTGTGCTTGTTTGATTTAAAAACAAAATGTTTTTATTGCGAAAGAGAATGAAAATGAAATGAAAACTTATTCTAATGTTTGTGAGTATACAAGGTTATTTGTGCGGCCGTCTGGGGGGTTAATGGATAAATTTGTTTATATGTTTTATTTAGTCAAGCAATACAACGCCAACTTTTCTTTATAGTATTTTATTTTGTTATTATCTGAACACGCAATTTTTCCGTTCGTGCCGTTATCCTGCATGACAATATCGGCACAACTTTTTCATCAACCCAATGACAGCAAATGCGTTTTCACTGAAATTTTTATCTGAATCATATTCGAACGCAATTCTTTTAAATTCAGCAATATACCAATAGCATTGGTTCGCAGAAATTCGCCGTGGCCGCACGTCGGCTTTCGATGAACCACGCCCAGGTGGCCCAAAAACCGTTACCACAGAGATAACCGTAAACAAAATCTATTATCTTGTATTGGCGTACCACCGAGTGAGAATTCACGAGTTGACTTAGATAGTAGGCACCTCAAATAAACGCGTTAGCAATATCCTGCACGGGATTTTGGGCATGAGAAAGCTGTGCGCGTGATGGGTGACGCGTTTGCTCACACCGGAGAACAAGCGCAATCGTGAGACCATTTCAAAGAGGTGCTGCGTAGTTTCGTGACCGTGAATGAGACATGGATTTATTGGTATACAACAGAAACCAAAGAACAATCAAAACAATGGGTTCTACTCGCTCTAAAGAGGGCGAAGACCGTCCCTTCGGCCCGAAAAGTGATAGCCACCGTTTTTTGGTACACGCGAGGTGTGATCCAAGTTGACCATTTGGAGAAGGGAAAAACAATCACAGAAGCATACTACGTTGATTTATTGGGCCGATTTAACGCAGATTTAAAAAAAAAATGACCACATTTGGCGAAGAAAAAAATGCTCTTCTACCACGATAACGCACCGGCTCACAAAATTGAAAAATAAATTATAAGAACCTAAAAAAGTTGCGTTGTCTAATCTAAACTCGTATGTATGAACGCCATCTCTCAGAAAGATTAAAAAACTTTTCATTCACGTGCATTAACATTTTATGACAAATATAGGGAGATTTATCGTGAGGTTTGATTTTCAATAGGATTTTTATGACAGATCACGCGTGACTTCTATCTGTTTTGCCACTTTTGTTCAGTATCGTTTGGCAAGTTATCATAGAAAGACTCACATAAGAACAGCGTCCCCAAATTGTTCAGCTGTATTAAAGAAATCAGCGTTCTGTGAGAAATGTTTTTCATGTGATTCGAGGAACTTACGGTGCGCATAATCGACCTACTAAAACCACTATTGCCAATACCATTCGAAAATCTGAGTCCCAGTTTACATTAATGGATGATACTCGATCGGTTAGACCACTTCCAGGACGTAGTGAAGAGACTATAGCAGCTGTAGCTGAGAGTGAACGCGAAGATCGTGAAGAATCGATTCGTCGTCGTTCTCGGTAGCTTGGTTTAACGTATTCGACAATTTGGCGTATTTAACGTGAGGATCTCGGCCTAAAAGCGCACAAAATTCAACTTGTGTAAGAATTGAAACCAGGCGGCTTGAACTTGCTTCATATTTTCAGTGAATGAGCTCTGGAAAAACTCAATGAAAATCTAGTGTTTAATCGAGAAATTTTGTTTAATGATGAAACCCATTTCAGGCTTAATGGATACGTTAATAAACAAAATTACCTTGTTTGGGCTGATGAGCAACCCGAAGATTACCTAGAGCTACCATTACATCCATTAAAAACAACCTCACGATGAATCACCCTATATATATATATTGTATAAATTTCAGCTCAATCGGATGGTTAGTTTTGAAGTTTTTAATCCTTAAACAAACTGCGTATTTTTACATAATGTGAAATAGATAGATTAATCTGATTTCAATTAATTTTGTCCTCAAGGTGCCATGTATTCTTGTTAAATCTTGCCATGAGATCCTTAAAAACTAAAAGAAATAAATCATACATTTATTTTTCGGAGTATTCAGTTTGGTAGTAAACAGATATTGATACGGGTACAACTTGGATATAAACTGTGTGAATAAGCCTAAAAGTGCAGCATGCTTTTCTGCATAACTACAAAATTATTCTCAGAGATACCCAGTGCCCGGTCTGAGATAGCCACATGTTTAAACGCAAATCTCACAAACGATCCCAACGAATCTCATACACATTAGTTTTCATGCTTCTTGCTAATGGAAAGGAATACTTGATCTTCCCATCAAGGGTTGTCTCATTGGCAGAATATAGTCGAATTGCTAGTACGTAACCCAAAAAGATTGAGATCACGCTACACCTTTTCTTGCGGTCCAATAAAAAATCAGGTTGTCGCTTCTTTCCCACAAATGCAACCTTTGGTAGCTGATCCGGAAAAAGAAATCTTATAGGTAGTAAATTCTCGCCTCTTCTGTTGTACCTAGTCCTCATTGGGCGCTGGATGTGGCGTTGTAACTTTCGCAGACGACTTTACTATTTATGTGTAAGACAAACACCCATGGATTAATCTCTAACGCTATTAAGTATGTAAGTATTAAGTTTGTTGTAAGTCAGGTCAAAATGGACCTGGTTCTTTTTACAAGAAAAACCAAGATACCAACATCATCCTGAACAAATTAACTACCTAAAAGTAAGACCTCACTATGTACGGTAATCTTAGGTGGAAACAACGTGTTGCAAATCGAAATAAATAGCTTTAGTTGCACTTATTAACGCAAAAGATATAAAGGCTTAATATGAGGTCTACAACCGTAAATCATGTAAAAGCTCTGCACCACGATCGTGACACTAATTCGTACTTGTGGCATACCTATTTGGTGGCTTGCAAAATAACGGCAGATTTGCATCAAAACGTTGCTGCTCCATTTACTGCTAATAACTGTTTTCGGCATACAGATTGCATTTAATTTTGCCCTCAGGTTAAAACACACTCAACAATGACTAAAGCGAAAATTTGAACATTCCACTCTACCATATATGTGCTGCATTACTTGACTACAATCACTTAATTTCAAAAAGGAATAGATTGAGACAATGCGACATTTTTCTTATTTAATCTACTTCTATCTCAACAAACGGCTCTAAGACAGAACCAGGGTGTTTTATGTATTTCTCACAGCGATTTCCACAGGAGCTGCTGGAAGAGGATATATGACATACTTCCTCTGTAAATGATCCACCTTGTAGGGCATGTAAGTGCAATCCCCTGCATGTTCTCATTTCGGGATCTAATAATCTCTACTCCATGAAAATCACCGAGATTGACCAAGATCAAGGTGATCAAGAAATATCTTTGGTTATAGAGTTGTTAAGGCATCGCCTTCCCATATTATGTTTCTCCAATGGACTTACAACTGGTCTAAGTGCATCTCATAGAGGACCACACTAATCTGAATTAACTTTACCTCACACCGACATGAAAGTAGACTGCTGCCAAAACTAAAAACCTTGTACAGACAGTTTACTAACAGACTTAGCACAAAGATCATGACATTAAAGTCGTCGATCAAAAACCTCCAAACATTAATAAAAGAAAATTACAGAAAATTCTGTAAGTTTGTACTGGAACTACAAAATTCGGGCTGTAAACACCAGCCACTCGAATATGCTCCCGCATATAAATAAAATATTTCGAAGGAAAGATCAAAACGACCTTTCGTGTCTTAAAATCGTCCGAACGACTGGTTTAACGAACACATACTTTAAGCAGCAAGCGTCGACCAAAATGAGGCCGTAGATGATGAAAACACCTTTGCGATCAAGGATCCACAGGAAAAGATAGAGGCTATAGGAGTGACTTTCCAGGAAGTGTACAAGGCCAATGACATCATTGGCCCAAATCACTACTGAAAATCGAGTCCTTGTGCACAATTTCTACCTTCGAAATTCAATAGTGAACTGGCGATTCGAGAGCTCGGGTTTTACCTAGTTCAGTGACGAGGATATGGCAAATAATGTCATCGCCGACGACAGGGTGCTACCGCCGTTCATTTCGAGGGAAGAGCTCCAAACGATCTTCGAATCATTTAAAAGTAAGAAATTAGTGGGAATCGATGAAACACTGTGCTCCGACATCTTCTACATGGCGATGAACATTAATACCACCCTGTTTAATAATTCGATTAATAAGGCATATTATCCAGCGCATTGAAAAACTGCGGTGGTACATCCGATCATCAAAAGCGATAAAGATACTTAAGATCCGACGAATCTCCAGTCGATCAGTCTTCTACCAAACATCAGTAAGTGTTCGGGTCTGAACCAAAAAGAATATAGCCGTTCCTATGAAAACTGCACCGTTAGAAAAATCCGTATTAACTGAAAAAGTTTAACCACCGCCAACTGGAATACCATTTTTTTCAATGAAATTGACTTTTATGTACAATTTTTTTTTTTGTTCCATTTTAATAGTGTTTTAGCCGCTGAAAAACACTTGCATTGGGAACCAAGTAAATGGCGAAATATATTATGGATTGACGAGTCCAAAATTTTTTATTTGGGACTCCTGGTACCAGGATATTTGTTCGCAGGCCAAAACACCAAAAGTTCAAGTATACCATTAAGACTATCAAAAACAGCGGTACAAAAATAAACATATGAGGATGCTTCTCTTACAATGGTACTTGTCCCAAATTTTGGTTAAGGTGATAATGACTGCCGAAAGTCATATTGCCTTACGCTGAATGGAATATGCCTCTCTTGTAGGTCCTGCAACAAGATGACGACCCGAAACTTACGAGCACGTCGTTTTAAGTCAAAAAAGAAGGCAATGCTCACGGTTTTCATGGATTACAACGGTGTAGTGCATCATGAATTTTTGCCAGAAGACCAAATAGCAAACAAAGAGTATTATTTGGGTGTTATGAGACGTTTTCGTGAAGCAATTCGCCGAAGAATTGGGGGCAGAAAATTCGTGAATTTTGCATCATGGTAACGCACCGTCGCACGTAATTTTTTGACGAAAAATGCAACAAACACCATCCAACAGACACCGAATTCACCTGATTTGGCTCGCTGTGACTTCTTTCTATCGTTCGATCGTGTTTAAAAACCACTACGGGGAACGTGTTTTAGCAGCCAAGAGGAAATAATGGAAGCACTTATGGACACACCGAAAACCGAATATAAAAAATGTTTCGAGAATTGGATCAATTGGCATAAGTGTGTTGCAGTCGATGGGGATTATTTTGAAGGGGACAATATAGATTTAGATAAATAAACTTGTATTTTTTATTTTCTGAATAAATTTCGGGAACTTTTCCGGGATCAAGGTGTTATCTACAAATGCGCCTGAATAGTTTTCCATAGGTCGGTGTAGCTTTGTTTGCAGATGGTCAAATATGGTTCAGGAACCGTAAAAAGAGTTTCCCTTATGAAGAAAAATGCTAGTGTCAATGCGGTAAAGTCCTCTGGGTCTTTTGTGAGAGGGCAAAGAGGTCTCGAATTAAGACACGCTTCGACTTGAGCTAAAAGCATAGCGAGCTCCTCATAAGTAAATAACCCATTACCAACAATTCACCTTAAGTTGAACTTAACACTTTTCACTACTGCCTCCCGCAAACCGTCAAGGTTGGAAAAAGCTGTGAGAATGAAACTCCAGTTTGTTCCCTGAGTTGCGAGGACGTTCGCAATGTCTTACCAGTCCTGTTTTCCGCTCTTCATTAGACGTCACAGTTCTGCGGCTGCTCCTTCGAAGCTGGTCTCACAAAAGCTGCCATGCTGATTGGTTAAGTCGCTAACTGCTTCGAAGTGTATGGTTTTGTAGCCAAGCACACAAATATGTCCAAGCACGAATGGCCCCGCATAATCTATACACGTGTTTGTGAAAGGCCTTGACGCTGTGACTCAAGGAATTGGTAGCTCCCCCATTAGCTGTTAAGCAGTTTTGGTTCGAAACCTTTAGCTTTTACAGTTATTTACGGTTTTTTGACAGTCCTCTTCAGTTGGAAGGTAGAGTATTGCTGTCTTAAGTGTGCCATCATTAGTTGAATACCTCTGTGTAATATTTTGATGTGTAACTCGCGTTCTATTAATATTAACTATTAATAATAATATTAATGTTGATAGTTTGTGCTTTGAGTCTAACATGAACGGGTGTTATTGATCTTAGGGTATATTGCCATTCCTGAGTCTTCCACCCACACGAATGATGCTTTTGCCGTCTTCAAATGGATGTAGTTATCCCTTCTGGAAACATTTCCCTTTGTACAACTCTAATAAGCAATCTAGCCTTGAGTTTTTTCGGCGTAAAAGGAATGGTATTCGGTTTTTTGGGGTTGGTTTGCTGGCCTTGGACCTATTACAATACGTAACTATCCTTACCAGTTTTTGAAACATATGCGCTCTCCCACCCAACAAACCATTCTTCTGTAAAAAAGTCTGTTGTTTGATTCAGAGCCTCGAAATTTCAACAGCCGTGCAGGAAATTCAGTCCATTCCACCATAAGCGCTCAGGTATTAGCGCGCAGGGTAGCACTTCTCGGGATGCTTAATCTTCTGGATTCTGTCCGATTTGAATGTGTCTCAAGATAGATGGATTCGCCAGTCGCTGAATCTCCCCAACCCGGTTTCCAACAAATGTTTCCCAACGTATTGGTGGCAACTTGATCCAATAAAGTGCAATTGTGGCATCTGTCCATGCGTGCAGCTTCTTTTCAGTCAGGTTGAGGTTCCCAGCGACGTGATTTAGAATTTTCGTTAAAATGTCTGCGCCGCATAATTCCAATCGTGGGATGCCCACCGGCTTAACAGGAGCCACTCTAGTCTTTGAAAGTAGAAGGCTCATATAAACCTTGCCTCCTGCTACTCCATATGCCTGTTCCGAGGCGTCGCAGAATCTGTGCAATTCCACGTTTTTGAATCGTCTTTCTGCGTTGAGGTAATCGAATCGAGTATTGTTCACGGCTCTGAGATCTTGAAAAAATGTGTTTCAGTCTTTTAGGATTTATTTTTCGTTCATCTCACCTCATTTTCTTGACCCACAGCAGTTGCAAAAAGCACTTTGCTTTTATAATGCAGGGTGAAATCCATCCCATCGGGTCGGGTGGGGTGTAGCTATACAAAGAACTATTTACTTTGGGGAGCCAAAAAATTCCAAGCAATTCCGAAGAGAGAGAAAACTTAACCTCACGGTCTTGACGAGGTACATCTTGCATTGCGTAGATTAAGTCCCGGTGGTTCAAGTATTATTTTTATTTCCTTAATTTTCTCCTCAGCTTTTCATTTTGAGAAATTATATCATCAACGTACATCTCCCCTAGAATAACACTTACCGCCCGTGGGTATTGGAAACGAGCCTTTTCTGCTAACCAATTGAGAGTGTGGATAGCTAAATAGGGAGCAGACGCTCTGCCAGAGGTAACTGTTTTTAGCCGATATATTTTGAGAACTTCGAATGGATTTTTGCGCCAAAGTACAAGTTAGTAAATGGAATCTCTCTCATTCACCAAGATCTGTCGGTGCCCTTACCTTAGGATGACATCGACAATGTTGTTTTGTAGAGTCGGTCCCACCATTAGTGTGTCGTTGAATGACAACCCATCCGTCTTAAACGAAGCATCAAAAACTACTCTCAATTTAGTTGAAGAATCACTTTCTTCTTTTTATGACCTCGTGATGTAGCAAGAAGTAGTGCGGCATGCTGTCCCAAACGTGGTCGTTTCTAACTTCTGTCATGTGACCCAAACGTATGTAATCTTCTATACATGCAGAGTAATCGCTGTGAAGTTTAATGTGTTTGAGTAGACGTCATTTTAACTGTTTATATCTCCTTAGAGCACCTTTACTTGACGAATATTTCCTTTGATCCCCTCAGATCGGCCATGTGACAATCGATTGACGTTTTTTAAGAAGTGCTCTTCAAACGCCAAATTTTCTTAAGTTTCTGCACTCAGAAAAGGAATTTCATCTATTGTAACTCCCAGAATTTTTGCAGGCTTTCATCGGGGATGTAAGCTTTGTGAAAGGTCTTTACGGATTGATACGAAAAGGGTGCATGTCCAAAGAGAATCCATCCGAGTTTGGTTGTTTGGGAAACGGGCAAATTGGCATTATTAAGTCTGATCAATTTTGGCAAAAATTTGTCAGCTAACACATCGCTGCCCGACAACAGATCAACCTTAGCTGGCTTAAAGAAGGATGGGTCGGCTAAGCACAAGCTATCGAGGTCTTTTTATTTTTTTATAATTTCGCACTCGCACCAAAGGGATATGAATACCCTTTTACTGGCTTTACACCAGGGCGGCTGGTGTAGTAGTTTTGAAACTCAGGTATTAGGTTTCGATATTTTTTCAGAGGTGGTTGTCAAACTAAACGGGATGAGCCAGTGCATCCTCAACCAGTAGGTCTTAAGTACGTGCTGGTTGTTAGTTCGTTACACTTAGCCCAGCCAGCAACCACTCCAACATCCGTGTTATGCCTTTATGTCAAAGTTGACGCCGACGGGACTTACATATAACTACATTCAAATTCCATGAAGACTTTTTCAGAGAATTGCCTCTCACGGGATTCGAAACCGCGACCCTCTGCTTGAGGAGTCTAAGCATATACCACTACACCACGGCCACCCCCAATCGACAACTACAAGGTTCCGGGTCGGGATATGCCCAGACAGCGACCAGTCAACGACCTTCTTACATGTGCCACTGCTGACTAAACCTAACCCGGAAACCTCGACATAAGTTGATTTGTGTCTAGAAATGTTGAAATGCTGATTCAGTTATAAAGGACTCTGATCCTTAATTCAGCAATGCTACTAGTGAAACCACGTCTCCTGACGATCCGCTCACCTTCACGATAGCTGCGACCAGCATAACTTGGGTAAACGCCTGTGGCACAGAATCATATGTGTTGGACTTGCTGCAACAGGGTCTTTCTTGGTTCGATCGTTGCTCGTTTAGAGTATCACGTTGAATTGCTGAAGGCTGTTCCAGATTCGAAGGCTTGAAACTTGAAACGTTGTGATTTATTGCTGAGGTAAAAAAGTTGTTTTTATTCGATATTGGTTGTGGTGAATTATATAATTATATAAAAGCGAATGGTGTGGCTCCGGTAGTAATAACATCTATGGGTGCTTGGACACTTATCAGAAAAATGGCTATATGCCAAACAGTTTCTACACAAACCTTATTTACCTATGCTTCTACAGGATTGAATATGATCATTTTTAAAAACTTATTGCATTTTCGAATAGAATGTGCACTTTTATTGCATAGCCTGGAAGTGTGAGCTAAAAGAAATGCTCTGGGATACATTTTTCGATGGTTCTGCTTATATTTTACCCTGGTGGCAGCTTCCAAAGTGCTTCCAATTTCTTCTCCCAAAGCTGCTGTGTTTTTAACTGTGGTTTTTGAAGCAGCACGTATACAAACATCGCGTTCCAATGTTGGACTGTTGCTTTCACATTTTCCAAGCTGTGGACTATTTTGGTTGATGTGTCCAATAGATCCTTAATTGTTTCAGACCGTTCTTGGGTAATAGATGGTTGATTGAAGAAACAATTCAATTGGGTGTTTACAAGAAACCGTCAGTGATCATACTTGTTCTGTAGAATAGCCCACGCGTTTAGATAATTAAAATTATGTTTTTTAAACTAACATCTGCATTGTGAGATGCTACGTTAGTATTCAAATAACGACGTCCTTGGTTTCCTTTGTTTTTGCTTTGTCCATGTTATCGAGAAGATTAGCTCGGTACTCAAAATATAATTCCCTAATTTGCTCAAAGACCTCTTTTATTTCTAAACATTTGTCCGCCTCACTATCTGAAAAACCTCCTATGCTCACTTCATATACACTTTCTCCTGCTTCCATCGTGTTTTCCGCCATTGCCAAACGACCTGATAAATAATTTATCGTTCTAGTATTGGAACTTCTTTGCCGAAATTGGATATGTCTTTCTTCTAAGTACCCTACTTGGCTTATTTGGCTTCATATTTTGTATGTATATTATATGTTTCCTTTTGTTTTAGACAAAACGAATAGTAGAGAGAGAATAAAAAAAATAAAAACGAATGCAGTTAATGTACATTATTTGACTTTAGGATGTGACAGTCAAATCCGGCTCGAAGGACCAACTGTTCGGCTTTGAACCAAAAAGAATATAACCGTTCCTATGAAAATGCACTGTTAAAAAAAATCCGTATTACCTGAGAAAGTAAAACCACTGCTTTTAACGTAACAAAATTTAATATTTTTTTTTCTTCAATAAAATTGACTTTAATGTACAAATGACATTTGTGTTTTTTTTTTGCAATTTTAATAGCATTTAGCCGCTAAAATTCCAAGGGGAAATTTTTTGATGTGTGGGGCGTTTCGTCTTATCATTATCAGCAGTGTTGATTTTATCATCAACAGTAAGGTTTTCGAAAAGATGATCAATAGAGTCCTGACTTAGTGGATTGAGGACAAAAATTTAGTTCTGGATGATCAATTCGGTCACAAGGCGAGGCATGATGTCATCCATGCCGTATCTAAACTGGTTTCTTATATCCAAAGTCAAGAAGCAGTGCACTGGTGTCTGCCTTATTGACTTGGAAAAAGCTTTAACCTTATGGTTAAAGGGACTCTTCTTCAAGCTGAACAGGCTGGGCATTAGTAAACCACTTCTGTATATTCTTTTCAATATGCTCACAGATAGGCAGTTCATCATGAAAAATGGCAATGTGACTTTTAATCGCGTACAGATCAGGTCTAAAGATTAAAGACGTTAATATACTTTTGCAACGTGATATCGACAAAACTAAACGATATTGCGACGGAAACCATTTTTCTTAAGACACTTTCATTTGGGGTCTCTAGGTATACCAGAAAGAATTTTCGAAAGTTTTCGATCGTGGGGAGGCATAGGCAGCCACTTGCTTGTAGAAATGTAATCAATATCAAGGTAATCTGTTACATGTAACTTATCCGGCCTGTGCTTGTATTTGGATGTCCCGTTTGGTTCAACGTGGGGGCACGTTGTCTAAGGGCTTGTCTTCGCTTATACACAACACCAGAGTCTAAGTACATAATATTCTATACTAATGAGGTTTTGTACAATAGGGCGAACCTATTAAAGTTAACTTAAATAAAAAGGAAGACCGTTCAGTAAAGAGGTTTTATTACGACTAATAAGTAAAATTCAGTATTACAGTACTAATTTTAAATTTCATTACATTCCATGTTAGAGAAGTATTAGTTATTTGGTTATGTACTCTATATTTGTGATTCTATGGACATAAATATAGATATGATGAACAGGGTGAGTATATTTTGTATTAACACTTGCCCTCAAAACTATACGTATCTTTACAAATTTAAATGAGACTTAAGTCTTTGACAAAAGTGCTATGTTTACATTTCGTAAAATTCTAAGTAAAAATATCGGCTACCATCTCACCAGTCGATATGTATCTAGCCGTAGTGACATCCTTCTTAAAAAGGTCTCGAATGTAGTGAAATTTGATGTCAATATGCTTCGTTCTGTTGTGGTGCAGGTTTCTTGACAATCTGTTGTGAACTCAAGTTATCACCAAATAATTCTGTGGGACCGTCTACCAAGACGGTCTACCATTTCGTTTAATAGGTTCTTAAGATGAACGACCTTTTTTGCTGCACATGAAAAAGTAACATATTCTGGTTCAGTGCTACTTAATGCAACCGTTCTTTGCTTTCGGCTTTCCCAATTAATTGCTGCACCAGCTAGGAAGAACGCATACCCAGTAAATAGTTTTCGGTCGTCGCAACTGCCAGCCCAGTCTGCTTCTGTGTATGACCTTCATTTGCTCACCAGTCTAAAAATACGTTAATTTTAAATTTAAAGTGCTTTTCAAATACCTTAGTATATGGCTCACAGCATTCAAGCGCTCTACGTAAGGGTTCACGTTAAATTGTGCCAGCTTGCACATTGAGTGTATTATATCTGGCCGAGTAGAAACGCTCAAATACATCAATGAGCCAATAATTGAATAATATTGCTTCGCGACAACCTTCTGACAACTGGAACAAACAATGCAGGTCTTAAATTTACTTCCAGGATCCAAGGGTGTTGCAAACAATGAACTTTGCTCCATTCCCAGATCATGAAGGAGATTTTTGATAAACTGTCTTGACGAAATGCTCATAGAACTTCCTTCGTTGCTTATTTCCATTCCCATGATAATGCTCCGGCAGACTTAGTGAAACAAAGTTTGTTTTCATAACGTGGGCGAAATTGTTCGGGCCAACTCTATTTTCCGACATTTTCCGGGGTTTCGGCAGATTTAAAGCTTTTAAGGACATCAAAAACATCAAAAACAAAGCAAAATATCGGGCCCCATCAATTGAATATGTTCGCATGGAACCACAAATGTCGCTGTGGATTCGATCTAATACACGCTTATGCCGATACGTTAAGCACTTAGGAAATGGTAAAGAACTCATTTTTCCTTTAAGACACGTCTCACATTCCATTGTCCCGCATGCACTTGTTTCTAATTTGATTCCTCTAGCCATGTTCTTTTTTAACCAGGAAGTTAAGGCTCTTTGCATTTAAGTGTCCGAACCTTTCATGCCACTTACAATAGTAAACAAACTTTCTTTGGTGTTAACATTGAAGAGCTTCTCTTTTACCATTTGGAACACAAACAAGCTACCAAATCTTTTTGCATGTATTATTTCATTTCCTTGAATGGTTTTTTTAATCGACCTGTTGTTATTAAAATCAACTCGATTTTCACTTTCAAGTTTGTTTTAAGATTTTCTACAAAAAGCACATCGTGCAGCTTAATCTGACATGTACCTACCTATTTCAATTAAAACATCGCCAATTTCATCTGACTGAATGAAATCATTATCCGCTTATTCAATTTGTCTTTATGTACGTAGAGTTCTATGAAAAGAGACATATCACAGCACATATGGAATGTCGATCTGCTATCGATTACCCAACTGTGTTTGTTCAGAGCTGAAACATTTGTTCTGTTGAGCATTGCAAAGGAAGATGTCACTTTGTTTCCAATTCCTTTCGTTGACACATTAGTCCGACCCTTAGATGAGATATGCCACTTTTTGCCACACTAGTACCCTTGAACATTTTTTTCGGAGGTTTTTTCCTTTGCGTTGTAAAGAATGCTACCGCTGATGTATCACTTTCTCGTGTGTCCCCTTCACGTCTCCGTCCCTCTTCCAATAGCTTGGTTTTCAGTGCGCTTACTGCTGGTAATGAGTCTCGAGACTCAATAGCTATGACAAAATTCTCATAGCTTTTTGGAAGACTCGATAACATAAGAATGGCCAGCGATTCTTCCTGCAGTTTTATGTGCAAAAGCTGTGATGATTTTACACACAGTAAAATTATTGCCAATGTTTTCTCGTTTTTTGATGTCCATGCTGCCATTTTAAATTTAATTACATTCCGTGTTAAAGTAGTATTAGTTATTTGGTTATAGACTTTATATATGTGATTCTATGGACATAAGTATAGGTATGATGAACGGGATGAGTATATTTTGTGCCAATAGAACCTAATAAGAGTGGACTATTTCGTCATTAAGTTAACTCGAAGGCACATTGTAAGTACAATGACTTCATCAAACATTCTGATCTTCGGGGCTTACTTCTTCAATTATATGTATCATGAGAGAGTACGCTTTGACGGCTTTGTTCCTTCAGAAGCGTTCCTTTACGTTGATATGAATAGTCTGATTCAGGACAGATTAGCGGTGCTGGTAATCTTCCATGTCGCTCAATCAGCTGCGGACAGGCGACTCAACTACGACAGAGACGTCGGTCGCATATGGCAGTGCGGACTGTCTCCGGTTCAGTAGGGTCGGTAGGGAGTCGCGACATGAGGGCTGTGGCTTGGCAGCGCCAACAATTTTGGTGACTAGTTGAAGGGGAAAGAAGTTTCATCGTCGAATTCCTACAGTACTAGGTAGCTCAATACGAAGCAAAGTCGGTCGTCAGTCTAGTTTATTAGCCGTGGCCGGCTAACATAGTTTTAGGTTAATGCACAGAAGGTTAAGTAAACTTAATTTATTTTTAGATAATCTATAGGTTTAGTTTTAAGCTTAATAATACAACAAAAAAAGTCCATATACTAAGTTAATATATTTACTTAAGATTAATTTTCTTACAATAGTTTTAGTTTTAATAAATGTAAAATAAAAATAAAAATAGACTGTAAGACATGTCGAATGACATAGATTAAGTATTATGTTTAACTTAGAATGCCCGCCAGTAAGTTATAATAAGGTTATTTTTAAGTTATTTAAGCTAATTTTTTTTTTGTCTAGCATGTAGGAGTTAAATAACGAATAATGCATTTAAAATAAAATTAAATGAATAACCTTACATTACAGAGCCGATACAGTGGTATTGAATAACAGTGTGATGCATTGATAAAACCTTACATACTCTCGCTTTTGTTTATGTAGAAAAGTAAGCGAAACAGAGAATACTGCACTGTATGCGTACCAAATGAATTATGATCTATTGACATTATTCAGCCTGAGTCCAGAGACGCAAGAGCGTAGTCGAAGCCTCTCTTCGATTTCCACATAAATTATGTGTTTGCTTTTAATTGGAGTAAAGCATAAGTGGCACCTAAATCTTTTACTTTGATATCCAAACAATTAAGAAAAATCAAATCAATCAATCAATATTAAAAATGCGAAAGTAACTCTGTCTGTCTGTTTTGCTTTCGCGGGAAACCCGTTGAATAGATTTTGATAAAATTTGATATACACATACTTTAAAAAAAAAAAATCTTACATATTGCACTGAAAAGACACTGCACAACATTATTGTTAAAATATAATCCACTAATAAAAAAATAAAAAATAATAATAATATACGATATTTAGTTCAATGTAAGCATACCATACTTCAAATGGCAAACATACTTCAAATACGGAGTATTATAAAATTTACCCTGCACCCAACTAAAACTTATTCAATTTATTTGTTCGACAATCTGGACGATTTATTATCTATTTAAAACAATATTCAGATTAAATTTCTAATTACCTTTTTGATTTAGGAACTTAAATATTTGAATATATTGTAATATTTAAATCATTTAATTTTATTTTGATTTTATTAAGTATGATATTTAATTTAATATTTTTTTAAGTAGGTTTGTATAGTTATATTATTTGTATAGTTCTTTCTAGAAAGTCCACATTTTTTCTAGTTCAGCTTTTTACAATACTAATAGTAACCTATGAGCTTTCAAATCCCGAGAAAATGCAAGAAAATCACAAAATTCACATGGCGGAAGAGGTACTGCACAGATTTCAAGACCACACTCGTTCATAATGACGTTGCCTACAACGAAGCTCTCAACAGTAGAGTATTTTAGACCAGTTAGAACCGAGGAAGTTAGTAGTGGTTTGATACGAGAAATAAGTTATGACACAATTTCATTCCAACAACATCTCACTGAATGCGTCCAGCATTTGAATCCAGTAAAAAGAATAGTTTTTAACAATGTTATGCAACAAATTGAGAGTGGTGAAGGTTGAAGGGTTGCACATTTTATATTCTGCGGTAGGAACTGAAAATAATTTTCTTTTAAATTTTCTTTAACATTTATTTGTAAGATTAGTAAAAATAGTGGATGTAAACGGATATTGTAGCAATGTAAACTGCTGAATTGGGACTATACATTCGTCCATTCATCGTAAGGTTTGATTTATAATGTAAAATAAAATACATAAATTTGAAAGTGAACCTAAAACTTTTACTACCGGTTAAAATAACATTTACTTTTTAAAAATGATATCATGTAAATATTGGCCACGACTACCGCTGAGGTGGTCCACCCGCAAGGTCCAATTTTGGGCGAGTCATTCGAGCATAGCGACTGGTATCTCGTGGATAACATGAGTAATGCTGGCTTGCAAAGGGTCAATAGTAGCTGGTTTATTCCTGAAGATTTGAGACTTTACACATCTCCAGAGAAAATAGTCCTACACCTTTGGATCGCACGATCTAGGCGGCCAATTTACCATAAAAAACGTGAAATTAAATGCTCACCAAAATGATTTCTCAAAAAGTCCATTGTTTCACGGGCTGTATAGCTCATTGCGCCGTCTTGTTAAAACCAGAGCTCACCGAAACCATGTGCTTGAATTTCAGGAAGCACATAGTCCGTTAACATTGCGCAATAACGGTTACAATTAAAGGTAACATTCTGATTTGCCTCATTTTTGAAGAAATAAATAAATTTTGCCCATAAACCACACCATATCATGGATGTAATGAATGTAGTTGTAGCTCTTGCTACTCTTCGAGTTGCTCATCAGCCCAAATACGGCAATTTTGTTTATTTACGTATCCATTGAGCCAGAAATGGGTTTCATCACTGAACAAAATTTCACGATAAAATACCGAATTTTCATTGAGTTTTTCAAGATCCAATTCACTGAAAATATGACGCAAATTCAAGTCGCCTGGCTTCAATTCTCTCACAAGTTGAAAATTGTACGCCAAGCTGTCGAATACGCCAAGCCAAGCTGCTGAGAACGACGACGGATCGATTCGTCATGGTCTCAGCTGCTAAAGTCTCTTCACTACGTGCTGGATGTGGTCTAACTGGTCAAGTATCATCCATTAATGTAAACTGGAACTCAAATTTACGAATGGTATTGGCAATAGTGGTTTCAGTAGGTTGATTATTGGCACCTTAATTTCTCGAATCGCACGAAAAACATTTCTCACAGAACGCTGATTTTCGTAATACAACTGAACAATTTGGAGACGATATAACTTGCCAAACGATACTAAACAAAAATGATAAAGCAGCTTGAAAATCTGTCAAAAAAAGTCTATTGAAAATCACATCTCACGATGAATCACCCTATACGATGTCCAACAAAAGGGCAATTAAAGTACTAAATCGGACCATGAAAGATGTTAAAAGAAACCAAAGTATCGTAGGTGGCATGGTTATTTTTGACAGACTCTACCGGTAATTATTAAACCCACACAGGTAGATAAAATAAATGCACGTTACAAGGCGTCAACCTTATGCCAAATAAACGAGTACAATTGCAATCAAGGCAATATGCAGATATTCTTCAGAAAATCAGCGAAAATCATATAGCTACAGATGATAACGGTATGATTATATTAAATCGGAAATTCTGTAATATTCTTTACTTCTGTAATAATTCTGTAATAATAACACGTGTAATTTCATCTTCTAAGGCTGCAATTGATGCTGGTTTATTGGCATAGATGAGTGATTTGACGTATCTTCATGCAAAGTAGTCTAAAGGCGTCAAATAGCACGATCTAGCCGCAGAATCATCGATCCAAAACGAAAAATAAATTGCTCATTTGTGTGATATGTAGCGCTGCAAGCGCAGCTACTTGCCTGCTGAAGATGTCGATGGGTGTTAAGTGAAACAGAATGTCTAGCGCCGCGGAAGGAGTGGAGCGTAGAGCTCCGCTTATGTATAGAAATGCGGTTGTTTGGGTTCGGCCTAGGTGTATCTTGGCACAAGATAAAAAGCACAAGAAAATTTACTGACTGGGACAAATAATTCCTCAAAATATATAAAAAAAAGAACTGAGGAAAGCAAAGCGTCCATCTTGGAAATCATTCTGTGACAAAATCACAGAAACCTCTGAGGCATCGCGGCTAGGAAAAATCCTCTCTACGAATCCTGTGATGCGTGGTTGTTTGAAAAAAACCGATGGCTCCTGGATAACCTCAAGTGATGAATCACTCAACTTGCTACTGGATATCCACTTTCCAGGTAGCTCCTCATTCGCGGCAAACAGTAACCAAAACAGGACAACTGCAACCGTGAACAAAATTCATAGTCTGACTATAAGAGATAAACTGCTTTGGGCGCTACATAGCTTCAAACCGGTATAATACTGGCCGAACTACAAAGGTCCTCAGATATTATCTAGCTGTGTAGAATTAATATACAATTAACTGTCATGGTGAGAAGTTAATGTAGTTTTCATTCACAAGACCGTCAAATGCTCTTATGATATCCCAAAGGACTTCAGACTTATAAGTCTATTATTTTTCCTTCTAAAACCTCTAGAACGACTGACAGATATCCAATGGTTGCTTTCCTAGGCATAGAGGGCACCTTTAACAACATCGACACATCCGCAATCACACACATCTGCAGGTAGACGACTCACTTGTGGAATTTATCAGTCTTATGCTAAATAGCAGGATAATCAACTTCAAATTGGGTGCAACTTCTGTTAAAAGATGCGTTAGTAGAGGTAGGCCACAAGGCGTTGTCCTTAGTCCCCTTCTTTGGAACTAAGTGGTAAATGAACTGCTGATATACTTGGAAGCGGGAGGGAGCAGGGTGATTGAATATGCCAACGACGTTGCTATGGCCGTCTCAGGTAAGCATCTTAATGCCATCAAAGAACTCCTTCAGCTAAATCTTAAAAGATTAACCCATTGGACGAATGGCTGTGGATTGGGAGTTAACCCCCATAAAAGGACAACTCTTATCCAGGAAATATAAAATTCCATCTATAGAACAGGCTTCAATAAACGGTACCAGTTTAGTGTTTTCGGAAATATTTTTGATAGGAAACTAAACTGGAAATCTTACATTCAGCTGCGATCGCAGCTATTCGCCTTAAAGCGACTACACAGTGGACAAATAATTTATTTGGCCACGCTAATATTCTTAGTATATTAGGAATCCACTTAGACAACATCAAATACATCATACCTAAACTTCGGTTTGATAAAGTCTTTCATATGAGCTTTGCCTCTAGATCCTTTTGAAAAGAAGATGCTTTCATGGAGGACAAGGCTATCCATTTCTATACCGATAGTGGGGTTGGTGGCGGTGTTTTCTCAGATAAGCTTAATTTAAGCCTCTCCTTACGTCTTCCAAATCACTGTAAGGTGTTCCAGGGGGAAATTTTGGCGATTAAGGAAGCTCTCTCCTGGCTGAAGAAAAACGTGATATCTGCAAAAGATATCCGCATCTTTTCGAATAGTCAGGCCGCTATCAAGCACCTGAATTCGGTCTCACTAAATTCTAAAACGGCCCTTGAATGCCTATCATCTCTTACGGAGACGGCAGAGCATTTCAACTTTCACCTTTGTTGGGTGCCGGGCCACAGCGACATTCCAGGGAATTGTAGGGCCGATAAGCTCGCCAAAATTGGAACCACTCTACCTATTCTACCGGAAAAGGAAAGCATAGGTATACTAATCGCTACATGCAAGTTATTATTTAAGCTGTATGCTAAAAAAAGAACAGATCTTAGATGAACCGGTGGGCCAACATGTCTAGCGACCAAACAGATCTGACCAAAGTTGGATCTGAATCGTTCTAAGAGTCTGATTCTTCTAAATAGAAAACATCTCAGCGCCATTATAAGTGTCGTCACTGAACATTGCCTTATAGTCAAGCATGCAAGAAGGCTTGGCGCTTTTACAAACGATTTCTGTAGAAGCTACCTGGACGAGGAGGAAGAGGAGACAATCCTCCACCTTCTTTGTACATGTCCAGCTCTCTCCCAGAGAAGAAAACTCCAAAGAGAGTTCTTTTACTCTAGGAGACTTCTTTTACAACGATTTGAACGATCTACAGAATACAGAATACAGACGTAGACCCAAATTCCTTTTGGGTAACTTTAAATAAAGTTCAAGAGTAAACGCTCAAAGTAACCGGCATACATTTAAAAACCCCATGTTTTTCTAATAGGTAACCCTATGTTAACATATATCCACACTTGGCCTTGTAAGAATGTAAAACCAGAAATTTTGAATATACATAGAACTGCGTTGAGTTAAGATCTTGCAATACATAATAAGCAACAAAGAAAATAAGTTCTTTTTTAATTGTATGCACCACATATGTACATACACAAATCACGCAGTTCCTTATAAAACTAATAAAATTATCAGCTTACTTACTCATCATCACTTATCATAACAAAAGTACTGATAAGCGAGCTAAGCCTCTGGCAACAGTTTGTTCATTAAAAAAATCTGGTGTTTTCGTACGAGCAACTTTATAAAATAAAACCCAGCAAAACGCGTTTTATAAGGATTAGAAAAAAGCTGCTAATCTGTCTAAGGCTAGGCGCGCACATGCGTTTTCCGTCGCACGACTATTCAGTCGCAAAAAGTAGAACACATATCCTTCAATGTGAACGAGCGCTCATGACACCTAGCAATCGTAACGTTTAAAAGTTGTCGCAAGTTAAAATGAATTATATGTACTGACAAGTGTATCCACACACTTGCGATTTAAATCGCTGTGATTAAAAAATCGTTGTTGCAACAAGATGTGGGTATGCATGCATTTGCGGTTTTCTGTCGTATTATTATTTAGTCGCAAAAAAAGAGACAAGTTGTTTTATACATGAATGCACACATATGCGACTTAATAATCGTAGCGATTAAAAAAATGCAACAAGCTCCATTTTATAGAAGATTTTTTGGCCGCAAATTAAAATGAGATTAGCATGAATCTTAGCACACTGCGTCTTTGAAGTCTTGTTAGTTTAAAAATGAATTTCGCGGGAAGTGTTGTATTGTGGCTCCTTTGTTGCGCTTAAAATCTAAAAAAATCATAATCATAATTTATTTATGCAGTACTATAGAATGAGTGGCAATAGTTTCGATGAATTACCTCAATTACCATAATTGGACCCAGAATATAATACCAGAACACAAAATGGCGAAAATCTATATCACCTGAGGAACATTTATTTATGAGATTGAGGTAAAGCCATGTTATCATAACAAAATACCACCTTGATCCCGGAATTCATTCAGAAAATTAAAAATACAAGTTTATTCATCTAAATCTATATTGTCCCCTTCAAAGTAATCCCCATCGACTGCAGCACACTTATGTCAGTGCTTGATCCAATCCTGAAAACATTTTTTTATATTCGGTTTTCCGTATGTCCATCAGTGCTTTCTGCGATTTTTCCATTACTTCTTCTCGGCTGCTGAAACGCGTTCCCCGTAATGGTTTTTAACTCGAATGAACAAAAAGAAGTCGCAGGGAGCCAAATCAGGTGAATTCGTTTGGTGTTGGATGGTATTTGTTGCATTTTCGTCAAAAAATTACGAATAATGATGGCACTGTGCGTCGACGATGCGTTATCAAGGTGAAATATCCACGAATTTTCTGCCCACGATTCTGGTCTCTTTCGGCGAATCGCTTCACGAAAACCTATCACAACGCCCAAATAATACTCTTTGTTTAAATTTATGATGCCCTACACCGTTGTAATCCATGAGCATTGCCTTCTTTTTTGACTGAAAACGACGTGATTTTTTTGGTCTCGGCTCATTTGGTGAACGCCATTCACTTGCGTGTGATTATCTGGATTGAGAGTCGTAGTCATAAACCCATGTCTCGTCTCCAGTAATGATCTTTTTGATGAATGTGGGATCGGATCCAGCCTCGCAAATCATCTCTTTTGCGATATCAATACGGTCTTTTTTGCATAAAATTGAGGACTTTTGCCACCAACTTTGCTGCTACACGACGGAAACCCAAATCATTAAAATAAATGTCTTGAACGGATCCATATGCAATGTTCAAGTCCTCTGCTATCTCTCTGATGGTTAATTTGCGGTTATTGACCAACATGTCTTTTACTTCAACAATGTTTTTGTCGGTTTTCGATGTCGATGGTCTGCCACTGCGTTTATCATCTTCGATTGACTCACGACCACTTTTGAACCGCTCGTGCCACTGGTAAACGATCGTTTTCTTTAGAGAATCGTTGTCGAAACACTTTTCCAAGATTTCTAACGTTCACGCACCATCAAATCGGTTTTTACGCAAAATTAAATACAAGTTCGTTGTTGCAAATTTAAATTCATTTCTAAAATTGTAAAAAATCTCCAACATAAACAGATATAACATAGATGTACTCTTGGGTACGTAACTTTTGCAAATGCTATGATGCTAAGATTAGGAGGGAATGTCAATAACAGATTACCAACTTAACAAAAGAAACAGAGCTTTTGGTTTGGTAGCGCCAAACACTGGTTATTACTATTCTTTTCTGATCAAGGTGGTAATTTCTTTTATTTATTAATTTATTTTATAATTAAACTAAAATCTATTAAATTCAGTAAAAAAAAGACACTTCATAGGAACTGTAATAATTACATAATAATAATAAATATATTTAATAGTTTGATATCGTACTGCAATTTTCGGATAAATCATTTGGTGATAAAACGAGTTTATCAGGTATCGTCAATATATTTGTAGTATTTGCAAGAGATAAGTTGTCACTTAAATAGTTGGAATTAGAGAAATGAGTCTGTGCTGAACTGAAAGGTACTACATAGTTTTGGGGTTGTCGTGGTATTGTCGTAGTAGGTAAGGTTGACACGTGTTCAAGTTGTTAAGGGATACTTCGTTATATTTGGAATGTGTTAAACTGCGATTCTTGTGGATGGTATGCCATATTACAGTGATCTAGGAACACTGGTAGCTGAAACTGTCTTGTTCTGTTCATAACCTGAAGGATTTCTATTTTCGCAAAATGTTTTTGCTCTTCATTGAACTTCTTCAACATGGGAACAAGCATGAGAGAAAAACTTTTGCCTTCGTCAATTGTATCCTTTTGTTTTTCTTCCAGTATTTGAAGTTATTGGCTTTCGTATGTTGTGGGCCTTGCAGAAGTTTTTTTCGTAGTTTGTAGCAAAGAATCAAAGTACATATACTTTCTTCTTTTTTTGCAGCTTGACCACAAACACTAAACCGTTGTTTCAATAGTTCTCTAGCAAAGCAATCTCTCAAATTTCTCCACTTTCCTTGAACCTCTTTCCCTATAACAAACCAAGATTAAAGCTTTTGTAAAGATTATTTTAAGTTGAAAATCGATTGCATGATAAATACACTGCGTGTGCTTATAAAGATATAAAACATGATTGAACAAATTATTAAAATCTTACAGATACTCGTACCTTGCTACCGGAGACAGTTTTATATCCCTACACTTTCAATATCTACTGGGTACCACTACTATAAGAGGAATTGTAAAGGATAACTGTACAGTGATTTGGGAATGCTTGAAGCCTTTGTACATGTCAGAGAAGTCGGAAAAGGACTGCATAGGCGCTGTAGACTTAAAGCACATAAGACTATTGAAGCCTTATAAGGCCGGATCTGAATTCTTTAATTATTAAAAATTTTTTTTAATAATTCTCTTGGGTATAGTGGGTGCCGACTATTGTTTTACTGCAATAGACATTGGGGCGTTTGGTTGAAACAGTGATTCCAATGTATTTAAAAAATCTAAAATTAAATGTACCTAGCCCAAAGAAGTTACCATATGACGAAGGCGAAAAACCTATGACTTTTGTGATAGTAGGCCATGAAGCTTTTGCACTGTCACAAAATCTACTAAGACCATATCCGAGTAGAAATTTGTCTTTAAAACAAAGGGTTTATAATTATAGACTTACACGTGCTCGCCGAATTGTTGAATGCAGTTTTGGATTATTGGCAAATAAATGAAGAATTTTCCACGGATCGCTAGATGTTAAACTCGACCTTGCAGACCAAATAATTAAAACATGTTGTGTTTTATATAATTATATTCGAAAAAAAGATGGAGCATCGGTTCCCACTAGATCACCAAAATAAAGCAGTGTTGGGCGCGGTAAGTACGTAGGTGGTGGACCACATGGGGGCATGAGTACGATAACTTTGGCGCCAAGAATTGATAACGGTATTTTGTAGAGGAGTTAAAAACTAACATTTTTTACTATGGGAGGAGGGGGGTTCCATCTCGGCCCGTTAAGGAATTATGGGCAATTTAAAAACAAATGACTTAAGAAGGGGAAAAAATATTAAAAAACAACGGTAACACATACAATAAAGTACTATACAGAATATAGAAGCCCGAAACTTGTTCTTTAATATAAAATTTACATCGAATTATTCGTGTGAATATTTTTTGAATAATTCACATTCAAACTCAAATTCTTGGTAAAAAATTATAAACAAAAAAATTTTTAAAAATATTACTCAAAATTGTGAAATAATGTGCCAACATAGTTTTTAATATTTGCGCGTATTAATTCTGAGTCGAACACAAAAACCCGCATGGCTTTATGTCCTCTAGTTTTTTGAGCAAATTAAAATTAAAATTTACTACTTTAGTTTTGGTTTTCTTGCATTTATGTATAATACGTAGTCTTCCTTGGAATATGTTAGGTTAATGAGTATTATTTAAACATCTCGCAGACGCCTATATCAATAGTTTTCTGAATTAAGAGTACATGGGTAACCCGCTTCGCGGGACTAAAGCAGCAGGTCCCGCTCACGCAATTTCGTTGCTCTGCTCGGGGTATGTGCTTTTCGTCAGGCAATCGCCTATGTCATCAATACTCTTCATCCACAGTACTCATCACAAAATTACAAAGCTCCCATTAATAACAAAGTTTCACTATTTCGCATTATAGAAAATTCACATGTTTCAATGTTGTAATGGAATATGTAATGAACTTGATAATGATGCAAAAATATAACCGAACAAACGTTTGGCTTTTATACCGTAATATCTTTTTGTGATAAAGCGTGTTGTTATTGATATTCACAAAGATCACTCTGTGCTCAACCGTAGTGCGAATCAAGTGATATTTTTTGTGAATAAGCAATGACGGCTAAGCATCCTCTAATCCATCCTAAGCTAAATAACTTCTCAGTGTTTTGTTTGTT